>JBBGZY010000444.1:3375000-4627500 GCA_037952925.1 Lithobates clamitans
GAGATGGAGAAGAGGAGACAATATTGGATCCACCCAGTAACTGCCAACAGAAAACAGAGGGCAGATTTGGGTTATCTACAATGACCTCCAAGAACATAAAGATAAATTTAATTACAGTCAGATGTTCTTGAAAAGGTGAGGTATGCTCCATCACATCATATCTCCATCACAACTAAATGGACAATATGACCTTGCACATGCACTGAAAAGTGACATTATCTGAGTAAATGGTGCATGTGCAAGTTGAAAGTGTCTCCTGTAATTAATTCATCTTTAACACAAATTGTACTTACTTCAGTTTTGATGATATGCTGGTCCTTCCATGTAGCCATCTGGAGTGTCAAGACACATTTTTTTTCAGAAATAGTGTTCAGACTTGTTGAAAGGTTAATAATCACTTTGCAGTAATTTTTAATTTTTTTCTATATTAGTAGTAAAGTGTTTTAGTATCTTGGTTTTCATTACACAAAAAAGGTATAGTACAAATTTTTCCATACTGTTAAAATAAAAAAAAACATAACTTTCGGCACATCTCTTGTTAGGAGCCATGTGTGGAACAGGAGATGGTGAAGTAAAAGGAAAATGAAAAAGAGGGTGTAATCTGTGTTTAGACTATTGTGATGTGAACTGCATAACATACAAACATACAGAAAAACAAAAATCATTTATTAATTTCAGTTTTCTTGTCAGGTACATTGCAACTGGCAAGTTTGCATTATGATTTCATGGTTAGGAAGTCCAACATTGCTTGTCTCTTCTGGGAGAAATTAAATTTCTCCAATTGCGTGGGAGCAATTGATGGGACACACATACTGCCCCGACTTATAACTGCCGTTAAAAACATGGAGCACACAGAAGGGGGATGCATGTCAAACAAAAACAGAGAAAAATTCCCAGCTCAACTTACCAGCCAGCCTGCAACAAACCGAATTGACCAGTTCATGGTAAAAACAGGGGTTTTGTTTGCAAACATTTGCAAATACATGCATAAGCTGCAGAATTACTGCTTAACCTACATAGACAATGGGTCCTATGCAAGCTGCTCAGGCGCTATCATATTTGATCACTCAATATTTTGATATATGGTGCATGGCAATGGACTGAACCTTCCTGAGAACTGACCACTGTCAGAAACTACTCCACTGGCTCTGCCTTGTGTGTTTGTTGGGAATGAGGCCTTTCTCCTCAGTGAGCACCTCTTTTGGCCTTACTCCATATGCTCATTGGATGTAGAGAGATGTACTTATCTATTGTCTCATTGGGGGCTTAAAGAATGTGGTGTGCTTTTGGCATCTTTAACAATAAGCAGTGTTTGTTGCACATAGTCCTTCTCATCTGCATTTGTAAATGTGGTGGTAGTTTAGCTTTGCTGACACTACCTTTATATTTTTGTGTTATTTTCTTACTGTCAACAACCTTATCTATAGCCTTGGAGGTGTGGGGAGGGTGACAGAGAAATCTGCTCTGCTGTTTTTTAGTTGAAGAAGATGGCCTGCTTTGAGGGGTTAAAGCAGCCACCTTCTTATTTCTTTTCTGGAGTAAGGAGCAGCCAAGCTCTGAGGAAGGGGGTGCGCCCCTGAAACGCATCAGCTCTACGCCCCTTTGATGTATACGACATTTGTTGTCTGCACTGCATAGCATTATGTGGTCTGATGGCTATTTCTGTTGCAGTTTTGTGAGTATTCATTTTTTATTTGCTTTTACGTTGAATAAATGTTTATTTTGGTAACGCACTAGGTGCGTGCGCCTTCTTGTCCTTTTGTTTTTTGTAGTATCTATTGGATTACCCTGTCTGAGGAGGGCTGCATCCACCTAGTATCCAGAATTATTATTATTGTCCTTCCTGCTTTCCACTGCAGAGGACCTTATAGATAGTGTTTGCTAGCTTGTGTGTTGTAACTTAAAAGTTAGACTGTTATGACGAGGAAAGGATTTTAAGCCCCATACACACGGGTCGAATGTCGGGAGAATGGCTGGTTAAAAAAAAATAAAGCTGACATTCGGCCTGTGTGTATATCGGTCTGTCCGAAGAAGCCGGCCATTTTTTTTGGCTTATGTCGGACAAGCATGCTGGAAAACCAGCAGCCGACCGACTCCCGATCAGCACACTCAGCCATTGGCAGAGAACACTGATCACAGTGTTCTGGCAGGGGGCCACCCCCCTGTCAGAACACAACAGCTCAGCGGGGAAGATCAGTGTACTAACTTCAGATGGTTAGTACAGTGGCTCCGACTGGAGCTGTTGTTTTTTTTCCATTCAACCCGAAACAAAACTTGCAATGTTAAAGTGGTTGTTAAGCCACTTTAACATCTTCCTACCATTCCCTCTGTGTTCTGAACCTGTGTGCCCCTGTGCGAGTGATTTATAAGAAAAAAAGCCTGCTATACCTCATTTCAGAGCTCTTCTCAGTGACCACATGATTGGCTGGCTTTCTTCTCCCCCCATCTGAAAGATGCAGGGGGCGGGGCTGAGATTCCCCCACTAACATCACTCGGGAGAGGAGAGGAGAGAGATACGGCCAATCATGTGATCGCTGAGAAGAGCTGTGAAATGAGGTATAGCACTTTTTTTATAAATCACTCACACAGGGGCACACAGGATTAGAACACAGAGGGGATGGTATGAAGATGTGAAAGTTATTTGAGCAGCAGGAGTTAAGGGGGCAGGCACTGTCACAAGCTGACAGGCAGAGAGGGGAGGGGGGGTGAGAGAGCACAGAGTAGACAGATAGCGGGCTGTGGATGATGGAGGGATGTACGGATGACTCTGGTGACAGGGTTCAGCAGGCCTGATATTTTGGAGTCAGCGTACAGGGGGGAGGGCATAGAATCAGCCAGGTATTACAGGTGTTACAGGGGGCCAAATGACACAGCACAAGCACTGTACTGTATAAAAAGCTTTAACGGAACAGGATCAGTTTTTTTTTTTTGGTTAACAAACGCTTTAAGAACAAATGCTCAAAAAAAAAATGGTGAAATCTATATGCTTCAGTCAACCCTTAACTATTCATTTCTATGACTGCAACAAGAAGCTCTAATTCTTTTGCATGTATGTACTTCACTGGTGGCCCAATTTATCTTTAAAATATCTAATGTAAAATTGCAAGTCTATATTATAAATTATGGTCTTTAAAGACTCTCTGGCACATTCTATGGAGTGCAGTGGTATCCCTTCATATGGGGTGGCAAAGCTCAATAACATGACAAATGTAATTTCTGTCACTAAAAGGAAAACTACCCAGTTAAAGCTAACCTATCTACTGACAAAAAGCAGAATTATGTCATTAACACTTAAAAACTCATGCCTGTTCTATGGAAATAATTATGTAGTAAACCCTGCATGTGAGGGAAAGTGGGGCCAAAAACCATGGCAAACATGCATAATTCATGTGATCAATATACAACTCCTCTGGCAACTGCAAAGCACATTATATTCAGTATTTTTCTTTCAACTGTCTTTTGGAACAAGGTGCACATATTATATTGTAAATAAAATACAATTACAAATATTTGGTTAACTTTTGAGTCACGTGTGATGTTTTCACATGCATGTTTGTACTACCTTCAAAGCTAGTCACAGTCAAGCTCTGCAAAAGTCAAATCACAAAACTAGAGTGTCATGCAAACCACATTGAATCTATGCAGCACATCTTATAAATATAAGCATAACAAATAATACTAAAGGTTTATCATGCTATAATATGGGATGAAGGAAAAAAGGAAATAAACATAAGGACATCTACACCTGAAAACTGCACAGCAATTTTTTTCTGTATATTTCTTAAAATTAGTCTTTGGGACAAAGTACACATATTATACAATTATTATACAGGATTTATATAGCATCATAAATAAAATTGATTAAAAAATGATTGACTGATCATTGATTCAGAAATTAACCTTTTTACATGTATGCTTGTACCTCATTCCAGCTAGTCACAGGCAAGCTCTGAAAAGTCAAATCAAACTTCTGGATTGTCATGCTAGTATGGTTGCCAAACCACTTGTCTCTCCTGAAAATCTATGCAGCACATACTTGTGAAGTTAATCATAAAAAACAGCAGGAAAGTTTCGCAATACACTACCTTGTTAGGACTAAAGCGAAAGAGGTTAAAGGCAAATTTTCTACTCACTTTCCCTCTTTCAAATTTAAGAACTTGATATTGGCTCCTGTGGATAAAAGTTGTCACAAATGGCTTCCCAGGCTCTTGCCGTTCTCTTTCTGTCTTTGTAGTAGTTGTGGTTTGGGTCATAGAGAAAGGAAGGCTGCAAACCTCCAATAAACAATTAAGTAGGAAACTCTGAGGTTGTGTGTGACAGTGTGAGCACTTTGCAAGGTATCCAGGAGACAGCCTTGTTACGTGGGGTGGAAAACACATACAAATGCATCATATACATATGTTCTTGTGCACTACCATTTGGTTTCTAAAATAAAAAAAAAAATAATATGCACCTTAGTGATATGAATATGCGCCTTAGTGATATGAATCAAACAATGCCTCTGAAAAGTCAATAATAAAATCCAACAGGGAGAGATAGTCGACAAAGGGCAGCCCACCCTTTTCAGCTATAACTGTCAGGTCTGCCAGGAGATTCCAACCGTCACTCCGGTTTCCTGACCGGTAGTCTTGTTATCCCAGTATCAGGTGGAGGAATGGTTGAGATCCTGCAGCCAGAATAAAGGGACTGCAATAGATGGCGCAAACAGCCTAACAAGGAACCACCAGCAAATAACTCACGGTTAGTAGAGACCGAAGACAGGAACCCAGTGGGTGAAAGGACAATCCAAGACAGCAGACCAAGGCAGAAGTACACAGGAGTCAACCAGAAGGCAGTGTCGGAACCAGACAGGGTCAGCAACGAGATCAGCTTAAATCCAAGGGGTAATCCAAGAATCAGAGTGGAAACAAGCAAAGTCAGCAACAGAAGATCAGCATAAATCTAAGGGGTAATCCAAGAATCAGAGTCAGGAACAAGCAAAGTCAGCAACCAGAAACAAATAGCATCCACCAAACTAGCATGAACAGGAACCTATGCCAGGGCAAGGACAGGAAGGGGAAGTGAAGATTTATAGGGTCACTGATCAGGTGACTACCAACAGCTGGTCCCAGGGTGGAGCCAACTCCATCCAAACTCATGGAGAGAACATAACAAGGATTCTACCAACAAACAAGCTCCCTGGTGGTTCAGGCAATAGGAAACCGTCTGCGAGCACCAGGCCCCAGGATCAAATCCTGGACACGGCATGACAACAACAGCTTCAACTCTTCAGGGAAGGCTGTCCACAAGGTTTAAGAGTGTGTGTATGGGAATGTTTGATGATTCTTCCAGAAGCGCATTTGTAAGGTTAGGCACTGATGTTGGATAAGAAGGCCTGGCTAGGAGTCTCAGCTCTAATTCATCCCAAAGGTGATCTATCTGGTTGAGGTCAGGACCCTGTTCAGGCCACTTAAGTTCCTCCAGCCCAAACTCACTCATTCATGTCTTAATGGACCTTGCTTTGTGCACTGATGTGTGGTCATGTTGGAACAGTAAAGGGGCCATCCCCAAACTCTTCCCACAAAGTTGGGAGCATGAAATTGTCCAAAATGTCTTGGTATGCTGACACCTTAAGAGTTCTGTCACTAAAATTAAGGGGCCAAGCACAACCCCTGAAAAAGAAACCCACACCATAATCCCCCACCACCAAATGATTTACGTCTGGAAGAAACCACACCCCCAAAAAAGGTTAATATAAATGCCTAGAAGTAATATAAAAATAATTAGTGCCTCATTCATATTACTTTCATGCTACGGTGCATAAAATAGATATAGCTAATAAAAAGAATAAGCTAATGAAGTAATTCAGTGGATACTAATGCATCTAGGTCTAAAGAATAGTGCTGATTTCAATCTCTTCCTTTAAGCCTCCAGGTGTCAAAGTATCTAAAGTGTATATCGAGAAGGTCTCCCTTTGGCACAACTTAAAAAAACGCTCTGCCTCAGGGAAATCTCTGAACATTGCCTCAATGATCCACACTTGTAGACCTGAGGTGAACTTATTATGTGCCTCTAGAAAATGACAGGGTACACTATGTTTATCGGCACCGTCTTTAATGAATTGGCGATATTCACCAAAATGTTGTCTTATGGGTCAAATGGTGTGACCAAAGTTCAAAAATTTGTCACACACTGTAACAATAACTCTCTTGGTATATCATTCACCTATGTCCAAAACATTGACACCTTAGCTTTTCTGGATCTAGAATCGGGACATGATGCCAGTAATATCTTCGCTAAGAATTATACTAAGCCCACTGCAGATAAGTCATATCTGAACTACGACAGTTTCCATCACTCTCTATAGGTCAGAAACATACCCAAGGGGCAGTTATGTCATTTGAGACAGAATTGTACCAGAGAGATTGATTATACAGTACCTCCCTGAGTGGTATTGAAACAAAAATTTCTAGAAAAGGGATAACCAGAGCATCTGGTGGGTGAAACCTATAACACCTATATTTCAGGCAAACGACCTACATGCCCCAAAGATCAGAGCAAGCAGCCCGCTAGGTTCATCATTAGATTTCATATTCAGCACCACAAAATGGAATCTATTCTCACAAAACACTGGGGTATCTTATCTCAAGATCCCCATTTGCAAACTGTTATTGACAATAGGTCTACAGTCACCTATAGAAAAGCTCCGACCCTTATAGGCCAAATCATCTACTTTCAGAGTGCTTAAGGTCAAGCTCTGGTCAAGTCCTGATTGTAGAAAGGTCAGAATGGGGGCATGGATGAGCAGCAGATGTAGCCAGATGCGTCTTTTTTTGTCCTCTCCGCGGAGACTCTATGCTATTATCCTGTGGGCACCTATCCTGCTTACCCGATCAGCTTTACATCGATAACAGCGGCTCCCTGCTTATCCAGGCTGTCTGTTCTGTGGTCTATCTCTCTGCCAAAATGTCCAAAAAGTTTAAAGAAAACCATCCTCCGGCGGAGAACCTAGGCCAAGATGGAGCCTTACCTCAGCATTCCTCGAGGGACAGGTACAAGGACTCCGCACAGAAGATCTTCTCCCGGTCACAGTCCAAATTCCCTCCAACTCCTGTTATTACAGTAGAAGATTTATCGGGGGGCCAGTTGGAGGTGGATGTCACTGTTCCCTTGGAGGATGCAGCTGGATCCTCCATAGACTGGAACATAGTAAGTACCCCAGTGGATATCTTTACTATGCCCCCTGCACCCACTATGTATACAGAAGAGCCAGAGCCTATTCTTTGTGATATATTGATGGCTGTTACTTCCTGTAATTCATCTAACACAGCTCTCACTGATGAGATTAAGAGGGTTAAAGCAGAAATCTCCTATGTGCACCAGGACATGCAAAAACTGCGAGAATGCACATCAGCCCTGAAGGAGCGAGTAGGCACAATACAAGATGATATGGCACCATTACAGAGGGATGTTAAATATAATGCACAACACGCTGCACCCCTTGATTATCTGGAGAATAGAATGCGCAGTAATAATGTGCATTCCATAGGCATTCCTGAACAGGCTAAGGGCAAAAATCCAGTGAACCTTATAGAGCAATGTCTGATAGCTGTCTTGGCAAAGAATCTTTTTCTCACACTTGCGGTGGAGTGGGTGCAGAGAGTCCCAGCGCGCCCTTTGACACCGGGTAACTGGTAAGCCCCTTCTTGTTTAATCTATTGAACTATAAAGACAGGGATGCCATGCTCTCCAAAGCAAGGACCATGGGCAGCGCTCTAGTCATGGATAATTCTAAGATATCCCTGTTCCCAGACTTTTCTGCAGAACTTCAAAAGCAACGTGCAAAATTCACAAACATCAAGAAGAGGCTCAGGGAGCTTACCTGCAATATGCAATGTTGTATCCTGTCCGATTGAGGGTTGTGACACAGGGAGAAGTCCACTTTTTTGGCTGCCCTACACTAGCAACACAATGGCTCGACAGGGAGGAAAGGTCACTCAGAGCCACGGCACAATGTCCAGCTACCACCTGAATGGGTAAAGCTTCAACTGTCCTGTTTGATCAAGGTTTCTGGCCCCACTTCCCTTCATGCTAAGGCAGATCTTGGGAAGCTTTTCCCCTATCTATATTTGAGTATTAAGCTACACTTTCTGCTGCAGTGAAACTCTATACCATCGTTTTGAGTTTCCCCTGTTTCCACCAGATGGAGGTCCCATGTGGAATGACTGTTCCGACACTAGGATGGTTGGGCCCACATGTTTTTCTTTATTCTGTTTTTGTTTTGTCCCAATGACCCAAAGTCTTATTTCTTTTATGGAGCTGTTCTTAATGGATCACTTATTGTTCCCTATATTTCCTTCCCCGGTGTGGTTTTCTCTGTGAGGGAGACTGTTCATGAATACCTAGCCATACCAACACTGCATAATGGGAAGGATATTATTAGTAGGAACACTATGGATAAATGTAGATACTTTCCTCATGGCCACTACTTTGCGACTACTGTCCTGGAATGTCAAGGGACTTAACAATCTAGTGAAGCACTTAGCGGATTTCAGGACTGTCAAACAAGCAGTTGTGTGTCTTTAAGAGGCTCATTTGCCTCTCAACCCTACACCAAGTTTTTCTACACAAATGTTTAGTGCCCAATTTCATTCAACTCACTCAACTCACTCCTCATGGGGGGGTGAGTATTCTCATCTACCAAGGAACTCAATTCTCCTGCTCCCAATCCATTATAGACCCGGAAGGTCGCTATGTATTTCTGTTGTGTAATATATATGGTTTGTCTTGCACAATTGCGGCTGTCTACATCCCTCCACCATTCTCACACAAGATCCTAAAAACCCTAGCAAGCTTTATGGTCTGTTTCTCTAGTGTACCCCTGTTGGTGGTTGGAGACTTCAATACTTTTCTGGATCCCTTATTAGATAAATTATCAGCCTCCCCATTTGTCCACTCCGCTAGTGGAAGACCTACTCCCTTTGCTTGTTTACTGTGAAACTCGGATTAACTGATGTGTGCCGGGACCAGCCCAAACGTTAAACAGTTTTCATGTTACTCTGCTACTCGTGCAGGTCTGTCTAGAATTGACATGGGGCTGGGCAATGAAGCACTACTTACATTGTTGGCTTCCTATAATTATGAGGGCAGGCATATTTCTGATCATTCACTGTTTTGGGTAGAGATTCTGTGTTACCCAATACCCCTAGGAGCGCAGGCTGGAAGTGAATCCTTTATGGTTATCCTCGTTTTCAGAGCGAGACCCGATTCCAGGTCTACTGGATACGTTTTTTCTGCACTGGGTATTGTCTAGGATGCAGCTAAATTCTACTTAAGGGGGCAATGTAATAAAATGATCTCTGCTATAAAAATAGAAACAAAATCCTGGTAAACATTTGTCTGTAATGAGGTCAGAAAGACAGAGGAACTATATATTGTTAACCCCGCTGATGATACCAAACAAGCTTGGTTAGAGGCTCATTCTATATCTAGACACTTGGCATTACGACTTGCAGAAAACAAGTGTTTCTTTCTTCAACAAAAACATTTTGAGGAGGGGGAGTCTACTGGGCACATGTTGGCATTACTAGCTAGGTCCCAGCAGACCTCCTCTTTTATTACAGCTATATCTGACCATAGGGGTTCCCTTCAATTACAAATGGCTGATATAGTCAGAGTTTTTCGCATATTTTATGTTGATCTATACTCTTCTAAAGTGCAACCTTTCAGCTCTGTAATTGATCATTTTCTTGATAGCTGTATGCTGCCCTGCTTGTCGACCTTGGGTGCCAAGCTGTTAAATGCCCCACTGACAGAGGAGATACTCTCCTTGGCTTTGCAACAATCTCATAATGGTAAATCACCAGGGGCGGATGGCCTCCCATCCGAGGTTTACAAGAGGTATGCTGACAAACTACTACCCTTACTTTTAAAGGTTTACAATGATGCTTTCCAATCTGGGGTCTTATCTGCATCTATGAACGAAGCTGTAATTATTGTACTATTGAAACCAGGGAAGGATGCTTTGCTGATTGACTCCTATAGGCATATTTTTCTCCTTACAAACAACGTCAAATTTTTAGCAAGCGTATTGGCATATAGACTGGCAAAGGTGGTGCACAAACTAGTTTATAGGGACCAATTGGGATTAATTCTCACTAGATCTACGGCCCAAAACCTCAGAAGACTCTTTCTTAATTTACAAATACCAATGGATAATTCTGGAAACCGTGCTATTTTCTCCCTAGATGTAGCTATGGCCTTTCGACACTGTCGAATGCCTTAGCTGCATCTAGGGAGAAAATAGCCCTATTGCGAACTTTGTGGTCATATATTAAACATATGCTGGGAATACAGGGGTTCCTACCCCAGATCTCGCTATGGCGTAATTCTAACTATCAGGAAGTGCTTAAACTAGAGGGATTCCAGGATTGGAAGAGGGCAGGAATACACTACATCTCTCAATTATACAATGGATCGATTCTCAAATCCTTTTCGGCTCTACAAACCGAGTTTGCCCTTCCCCAGGGTCAATTTGATATCTACAATTACAGCATGCCCTACGATCACAGCTGAGATCTTCCCGGCTCTGTCCAAGTAATCATCCCATGATTCTGAAGGTTCTCTTGAAAAAGGATATAAAAAGGTATGATCTCAAGAGGCTAATCTATCCTCCTTAATGTCCTTCAGAACCCCACCGTATTGGCCTGTAGGAAAGGATGGGAGAAGGATATAGTTGCTATTGACGGTGAGACTTGAGAACTCTGTCTGTCTGTCTGTCTGTCATCTGCCCCGTTGGTCTTGGCATCAGCATCTCAAAAGCTTTCTCTTATTTATTTACTGCATAGATTTTATAGGACTCTGGTCCAGTTACATACAGTGCTGTGAAAAAGAATTTGCCCCTTCCTGATTTTTTATTTTTTTGCATATTTCTCACACTTAAATTATTCAGATCATCAAACAAATTTTAATATTACACAAAGATAACCTGAGTAAATCCAAGATGCAGTTTTTAAATTATTATTTCATTTATTAAGGGAAAAAAGTTGTTCAAACCTGCCTAGCCCTATGTGAATGAATTGCCCACTCCCATGCTGAATCATGAATGAACTGTGAATAACCACGATTTTTTGGAGTCAAATTTAATTTGCTACACCCAGGCCTGATTACTGCCAGACCTGTTGAATCAAGAAATCACATAAATAGAAGCTGTCTGACAAAGTAAAGCACGCTAACAGATCACAAAAAGCACAACATCACGCCACAATCTAAAAAAATTCAAGAACAGATTAGAAACAAACATGTATTGGTCTAGGAAGGGTTTCAAAGCCATTTCTAATGTCGCGTACACACGAGCGGACTTTACGGCAGACTTTGCCCGGCGGACTGGATTTCGTCGGACAATTCGATCGTGTGTGGGCTCCAGCGGACTTTGTTTGCTCAAAAGTTGGACGGACTTAGATTTGAAGCATGTTTTAAATCTATCCGACGGACTCTTCTTTCTAGCGGACAAACCGGTCGTCTGTGTGCTAGTCCGACGAACTCAAACTGACGCATGCTCTGAAGCAATTACAAGACGGAAGCGCTCGGTCTGGTAAAACTAGCCTTCGTCTTGAAGCTAGCACATTCCTCTTCTGTGATCTTTTAATACAGCGTTTTTTTTTAGGATTGATAATGCGAGAGGAATGAAGTTGTTTTTCTGCTTTATATTCTCACAGAGTTCTCACAAACTACTTTCTTCATGATTTATCCTCATGCCATGACTAATATAATATTTGTAAAAAGCCAGATCTCCATAAATAAAAAAAATTAAATCAGATTTTGGACTCATCTTTATTTTTTTGATTGATTTCAACACTTATCTGTTTTACAATGTGTGCTAAATTATACCAACATTTTTTTGGTGTTTTTTGTGTGGATTTTCAAGTTACCACAATAACCTTAATATTTTGTGTTGTTTTAATGAACCTTAATGAGGTTGTTGTCCCTTGTTCATTAGACATAGGGGGGTGTATTTAACAAAGGCAAATTCATTTTTCACTACAAGTGCTAATTCTACTTGGAATTGCACAGAAATAGCATTTTGAAGTGCCTTCGCTGTGGATCCGAGGGGCACATGCAAGGAAGCCCAAAAAAAACAAAAAAACTTTTTATTGCACATGATTTTATGATAAAATCAGCAGAGCTTCCCCTAATTTCAGCTCTTCCCCTCAGATTTACAGCGACTGCACTTCCAACAAGTGCACTTGCTGTGCAATTTCTAAAGTGAACTTTTCACTAGTACTTTTCACTTGATATTCGAAATGATTTAGCCTTTTGTCAAAAACACACATAGGGGTTGATTTACTAAAGGGAAACAGACTGTGCACTCTGCAAGAGCAGTTGCTCCAGAGCTTAGTAAATGAGCAGAAGCTCTGCTGACTTCCATCAGCCAATCATGTGCAAGCAAAAATGCTGTTTTTAGAATTTTCCTTGCACAGGATTGGGTACTCTTTGCAAAGTCAAGCTTTTAACTAATTTCTGATGCTCTGGAGCAATTACACTTGCAGAGGGCAACTGCCCTCTGCAAAGTGCACAGTCTATTTGCTTTTCTTAAATCAACCCCATAGTCTTTTTGACCTGTAGCTGCCTACTCCCAAACAAAATGGCGTTTTTGAATCAAAACACAAAGACACTAATGTAAGGTTACCAAAAAATACATTTATTTTTGTTAAAGAAAAATTAGGAAGGCAACACTGGAGACACTTTTAGAATCTGGGAAGCCTTTCGTCCCCCAGGACACACATCAAGTTTGAGGACAAGTAAATTGGTATCTTGCGACTAGGGAGCACAGGGAGCACAGTCAGACCAGACAGAAGCCAGACAATCACTTTCGAGTCTTCCATGGAGCCTTCCCTGCACGCTACTCTGCAGCCTTCCCTCCACGCTTCTCTGCAGCCTTCCTCGGAGGTTGTGCCTCTGGTGGTGTACTTGGGGCAGGAGGAGGAGGAGTGGCTTCATCTGCCAGATATGTGGTAGCAGTAAGCTCCCCTCTCAAGCCCTTCTCAAATGCCTTAAAAATTAGACCCTCACAGAGGAGGCGTTGGCCCTTTTCCAACTCCAGCAATCTGCTGGCTATATAGGTGCCATATGCCTCCTCTGCATTGGGTGGTTTGCTCAGGATCTGGCTTGCTTCCCGTATAAGGGCTAGGGATTCCTGCTCAGTTTGTGTCATTCTCCTGGGCCTTTTGTGGAGAATGCGGAGGGGAGGCACCTTACACTCCGTGCGGCTTCGACTTGGCCCAGCCACAGCCTCCTCCTCTCTCCCACTGGGCAAGGCCTCCTCCTCTCTCCCACTGGGCAAGGCCTCCTCCTGGCTGAGGTCATCCTGTGTCAAAAAAAGGGACATAGTTGTAATTTTATGTTATGCAATCACACACAATTTTCAGCTCATGACTTTCAAATATAATTTACACAAAATAGTAAAGGCTATCTATTTGACACCACCATTATTTCAGCTGATCAACAATATCTGAAGTACATAGGCGTGCGCACAGGGTGTGCCTGGGCACACCCTAATTGCCTTGTGTGCTGCATATTCCCCCCTGTTTTGACCACTGATATTTCATCCCCCCCAAAAAATGTTACACAAGGCCAAAAATTTGAGGAAAAGAAAATTAACTAAATTACACTGTCCACTGCCCTACTGACACCATCAGTACATATACACATGCATATGTATTTGAGCTTTGGGGTGCACACCCTAATGCAAGAGGATGCACACACCTATGCAGAAGTATATTTTTGGCCACTACTGTCTAGTGATATGTCTACATATTAATCTTTGTGCAGAAGTCATTTTTTATGAAGCACTTTAAAAATTAACACGTTAACATCATTAATAACATTTACACAATCACAAATTACACAAAAAAGGATACCTGGCTGAAGCTGGGCGCATCAACTTCATCAATGATGAAAAGGCCCAGTTCATCCTGGGACACCTCAGCTGGGGTGGAGGTGGATGGAAGGCTGGAGGGAAGAGTGGAGGGAAGGCTGGAGGGAAGGGTGGGGGGAAGGGTGGAAAGTGATTGCCTGGCTTCGGTCTGGTCATCCAGGAATCGCATTTTGTTGTAGTACCACAACTTGGGTACATATACTTGGTCAGCTGCTGCACCGGATCTGAGCGACTCCTGAATTTTATTGTGTTCCCGCTTGTACATGTTTCGCAAGATACCAATTTTCTTGTCCACAAACTTGAGGTCTGCCTGGGGGACTCGAGTCTTCACAAACTCTAAAAGTGTGCCCAGTGTTGCCTTCCTTACATCTCTATTATAATATAGTGGGTGTTTGTCCCACAGGTTTTTCTTTTCCTGATAGAGCTCAATAAATTGGCACAAAAATTCTTCCTCTTTAAAGGGATTCATTTTTTCTGAAAGACAAGACACAAGATCCAAACTAATGTCAGTCACAAATCACAGGATTATTTTTGCTTGTAATCTAGGGGACACATACACACACACACACACACACACACACACACACCCCCACTTTAATCTTACCTTCGTTTCTGACGCTCGCTACTTCCGCACGGACATACGTAAGTCATCGTAATAGCTTTATATACACTGCGCATGTGTCATGCTCCGCCTGCGTCGCCCACCCCTGACGTTCTTTAGTATGATTTGGCCCCGCCCCCTCACTCTTCGTTGCGCAGTGGGAGTAGATAGCTAAAGATGGCGGAGAGAATCAGTGGAAGTAGCGTGGAGGAAAGCCTGGAGCTCCAAACATCCACATCCCGGAGGAGATATAAGGCCACCAACATGGCTTTTGAAGAGATGGTGGAGATGGTGTCCATATTGAGAAGGGAGGACTACGATGGCAAAAAAGAACCGTACACACGATCGAATATGCGTAAGGACAAAATAATGTCCTCAGTTGTCACCGCTCTAGAAGCAAAATTTGACACAAAACGGTCGAAAGAACAATTGAGGAAGCGGTGGTCTGACATCAAAAGTCGGGAGCCAGAACAATATTGGCGAATAAAGAAGCTGCTTAAAAAAAGTAAGTACTTGTTGTGTTTTCCTATTGAGATACTTAACTTGCATGCTGATCCTTATTTTTGGACTTTATACAGCATCGTTCGTAAAGACCGTTCTTTGTAAAATACATATGATACTTTAGAAAATGACGTTATTTTTTCGCCAAATACGATGGTACAGGGTTGGACATACATTTATGTCTTGATAATTTGTCAAATTCCCACAATTTGTTGATGTGGTGTAGATGTGTTGGAAAATATAATGCTTCTTCAAAAATTATTCAGTGTAATGTAAGGACAGGACACAGCAGCTGTTTCCACATCTGGACTCACGAGCACTATAGTGTACTATGTAACCATAAATAAATTTTAGAGGGGTAATACACATAGGAGATAATTGAGGTGTCTGCATCTGTGAAACTTGCCTGAAAATGTGCATTGTTTATAATTGTTGTTTAAGAGGGAATGTTCATCCTGTCTTCTAAATTTTTGATGATCAAAAAAGGCAATTGGCCACAACTCCTAACCAACGTTTAAGATTATTATTTATGTTTTAACTATACCTTTTGTTCAATTCTCATAGGGGAGAAAAGACTCAGACAACAGTCCAAGGATCCCAGGACCCCCCCAAGTCACCAGCCTGAGGCAGAAGATACCCCAAGCCCCAGCCCAAGACCACGCCCACCCGACGACCTGGAGGAAGGAGAGGTGGAGGAAGTGTGCGAGGTTTCAAGCCCACCAAGTGAGTGACTTACACCCCAGCTTAAGGTAATGTATTTTGGCGTGCATATTGTAAGCCTTGTTTTTATCCACTCATTTTAGGTGAGTTTCTGGTTGTGGAAGGCCAAGCGGCAGAGCCATTCACCACAGACAGTGCCCAAAGACTGATTGGTCAGACAATGCTGTGGAATGACCAGCTAGATAAAATGCGTGACCAAATTCACAGCATGCAACTTCACCTGGACTCCATGCAACAGGAAATGAAGAACATGATTGATGTTTTGGGCAGAAGATAATAACGTTTGGCCTAAAAACATCAATCATGTTCTTCATTTCCTTGTGAAGTTTGTTTTTTCTACTAAATGTTTTTAGAATTTATTTGTGATGCCCAAATTTACATTATGATGCACACGGTGTGTCATCATGTGCTATCTTCCATCATGGGTTATCAATGTACTTGTTTTGTGTTTGCAACCCCTTCATCCTCAAAATTATTTTGTGGTGATAGAAACCAAAAAAGGGATTGCACACACAAAACATGTACATTGCTCACCCATGATGGGAGATAGCACATGTTGACTTGACCCTTTTGTAAATCTCAATTTTGAGCATATTCAAAAAAGAACGATTTCCAAGGGTGACATCACATGCACCGTTCTTTAAATGTTGAACTTTGTAAGTTCTTTAATGTTTTGTTATGTTTATAAAAACACTGTTGTGAATGTAAATATTTTTCGAAAGGTCTATTTTTGCTAAAATATGCCTTTAATAATGTTTAAAAAAGATATATTTTTACACCAATAAAAATCTGTAAAAAAAATAAAAAACCAAAAAAATATTCAAAAATGCACCTTTCAATGTGCACAAAGTAAACATTTTTTAATAATACAATCTGTGTGGCTGATTATTTCAGACAATTTTATTTTTTATTTTTTTGGGGCCTGATTAAATAAAGGTAAATGCACTTACCACTACTACAAGTGCACTAGGAGACAGACATAACTAAATGCAAACAAGAATAAAAACAAGATATTTTTGATCAATTATTTTTATTTATTTTTTGGTAAAATTACAGCTGTTGCTGAATAGCAATGGCCCCCCAACCATTAAAATAATGAACATAAACGGTCACGCACTTGACGTGCGGTTCGGGGGGCCAAACCAATACGGCCAATTTCTAGGCCTGTCATTGTGGTATCCTGTTCCAGTCCGGCCTCAGGCCCAACAGAAGATATATATGTTGCTGAATGTCTCCTTAAAAAGTTATGCAAGATGCAGCAAGCAAGTATGACGTAATTTAGTTTATAGTCCGCCAGATTAATTGCAGAAAGGAATAAACGGAACCGGCTGGCCAGAATCCCAAAGGCATTCTCCACAACTCTTCTTGCTCTGGCCAGCCAGTAATTAAATACCCTCCTCTCAGGGGTGAGTGTCCTTTGGGGGAACGGCCTCATCAAGTGCTCACCGAGAGCAAACGCTTCATCAGCGATAAAAACTGAGGGGAGTCCATCAACATTCTGGTCATCAGGTGGCAATCCCAGGCCACCGGTCTGGAGACGCTGACACAGCTCGGTCTGTGCAAAGACTCCTCCATCAGACATCCGACCGTTCTTCCCCACATCCACAAACAGAAAGTCCAAATGTGCCGAGACCACCGCCATCAAAACTACACTATGGAACCCCTTGTAGTTATAGAAATAAGACCCGAATGCGGTGGTGGCACAATCCGGACATGCTTCCTGCAATCGCCCCGACACAGTTGGGAAAGTCCCAACGGTCAGCGAACTGGGAGGCCACAGTCTGCCATTCCTGTGTACTTGAAGGAAACTGTGGAGTGAAAAGAAAAAAAAATTAAGATAAGGACTTTGAAACCTAACTTGTATATCAGATTACACAAAAACATTAGTGAACAACAGCAGTCAAACATTATTAATATGTGTGTTTGTAATTGAAATGGTAAAAAACATAAGGCCCACTTATAAGATTAATCACCCCCTCTGATGGCTCATTGATCCATTTGAATGTGGGGGGAGGTGTTCTAATTAGGGCCCAAAACACACCTGACTGATTAAAACATTTGTGGGGTGGGGGAGGGGTTCTAATTAGGTTAACAAACACACCTGACTGTTTAAAACATTTGTGGGGTGGGGGAGGGGTTCTAATTAGGTTAACAAACACACCTGACTGTTTTAAACATTTGTGGGGTGGGGGAGGGGTTCTAATTAGGTTAACAAACACACCTGACTGTTTAAAACATTTGTGGGGTGGGGGAGGGGTTCTAATTAGGTTAACAAACACACCTGACTGTTTAAAACATTTGTGGGGTGGGGGAGGGGTTCTAATTAGGGCACAAAAACACCTGACTGTTTAAAACATTTGTGGGGTGGGGGAGGGTCAAACAAGACAATGGAGCAGACAATATACATTGTTCAAGGGACTATAGGCTAGAGATATAAATGGACCCAGGATTGCATGGTGGGGAGGTTATTGAAGGTAAATATGCATGTAGGGCAATAAATGATTAATGTCCAAAAACAGGCATGCATGAAGATAAAGGGGACATTCACAGCATATTGAAAGCATGGCAATTAGGTAAGGAGGACATTTATACAATACATTAAAAAACATTTAATACATATCATGTAATGTTAAAAGATAAAACTTACCTTCATATAGTCCTTCTGCAGGACCTGAATGATGGCAGAACAAGTCTCTGGCATTATTATCTCCAGAGCCTGGGGGGAGATGCCTGTCGAGAACTTCAAGTCCTGAAGACTTCTCCCTGTCGCCAAGTAACGTAACGTGGCAACTAGCCTCTGCTCCGCACTGATGGCTTGCCTCATGCAGGTATCCTGCCTGCTGATAAAAGGGGGTCAGCATAGCCAGCAGACGCTCAAAGACGGGGTCCGTCATCCGGAGATAATTCCTGAAATCCTCAGGATTATTCTCACGGAGCTCACGGATCAAAGGCATATGAGAGAATTGGTCACGCTGGCGCAACCAATTCTTCATCCATGAACTCCTCCTTGCCCTGTTCATGGACTGGACTCAGGTCAAAGTATTAACCCCAACACCAAGTCCCCACGCAGCACGAACTCGAGAACGAGAACGTCCACGCGACATGGCTTCAAAACGGTCGGCTGGTCAAACAAACTTATAACAAACGCACTGAAGAACAGCAAGGCCTATGAAGAACGACCTGAAAATCAGGAACGAGCGGACCAGAACGGCCTGCAAGGCAGGTTACGAACTGACCAACACGCACTGAAAAGCAGATACAAACCTCACAAGCACAAACTGAATCGCAGAAAACTATCAAAATAAGCTGAAGTGTGAAAAGCGCGAATCGTCTCTAACCAAACTTCTACTAACACGAGATAAACACGAGATTAGCAGAAGGAGCCCAAAGGGTGCCGTAGTGGGGCTTGAACTTCCTTTTTATAGTCCCGTCGTACGTGCTATACGTCACCGCGTTCCAAACCAGCGGACTTTTGCAGTGATCGTGTGTGGCCAAGTCCGTCCATTTTTAAGTCCGGCGCAAGAAGCCGACAAAGTCCGGCGAAAAGTCCACCGAGCAAAGTCTGCCGTAAAGTCCGCTCGTGTGTACGCGGCATAAGGCTTGGGAACTCCAGTGAACCACGGGGAGAGCCATTATCCACAAATGGGGATAACTAGGAACAGTGGTGAACCTTCCCAGGAGTGGCTGTCCTACAAAAATTACTCCAAGAGTATGACGACGACTCATCCAGGAGGTCATAAAAGAACCCAGAACAACATCTAAAGAACTGCAGGCCTCACTTGCCTCAGGTAAGATCAGTGTTCATGATTCAACAATAAGAAAGAGACTGGGCAAAAATGGCATCCATGGGAGACTTCCAAGGCCAAAGCCACTGCTGATCAAAGAGAACACAAAGGCTTATCTCACATTTACCAAAAGACATCTTGATTCTCCCCAAGACTTTTAGGCAAATATTCTGTGTACTGATGAGACAAAAATTTAACTTTTTGGAAAGTGTGTGTCCCATTACATCTGGCATAAAACTAGCACAGCATTTGATAACAAGAACATCATACAAACAGTCAGATGTGGTGGTGGTATCATGATGATCTGGGGCTGCTTTGCAGCTTCAGGACCAGGACGACTTATTACAATTGATGGAACCATGAATTCTGAGCTCTACCAGAAAATCCTAAAGGAGAATGTCCAGCCATCAGTTTGTGACATCAATCTCAAGTGCACTTGGGTTATGCAGCAGGACAATAATCCGAAACACAACAGCAAGTCCACCTCCAAATGGTTCTAACAAAGCAAAATTTAGGTTTTGGAGTGGCCTAGTCAAAGCCTGGACTTAAATCCAATTGAGATGCTGTATCATGACCTTACACAGGCTGTTAATGCTGCAAAACCCTCCAATGTGGCTGAATTAAAACAATTCTGCAAAGAAGAGTGGGCCAAAATTGCTCCACAGCAATGTGAAAGACTCATTGCCAGTTATTGCAAACGCTTTATTGCAGTTGTTGCTGAACCAGTTATTAGGTTTAGAGCAGTGGTCATTAACCCTGTCCTCACGGCCCACTAACAGGCCATGTTTGCAAGACCTGACTGAAACTGAAATACATCACAGGTGATATCATTTGCTGCTCAGTGACTGCAGTAGTCTAGTCTGCATCTCCCTAAGGTAATACATAAAGCCTGGCCTGTTAGTGGGCCCTGGGGACAGGGTTGATGACCACTGGTTTAGAGGACAATTACTTTTTCACATAAAGCCAGGCAGATTTGGACAGCTTTTTTGCCTTAATAAATGACACCATCATTTAAAAACTGCATTTTGTATTTACTCTGGTTATCTTTGTGTAATAATAAAATTTGTTTGATGATCTGAGTCATTTAAGTGTGACAAATATGCAAAAAAAATTAAAAAATTAGAAAGGGGCAAATACTTTTTTACAGCATGGTAGATGGGGGAAATGGAGTACCCTATTGTATCCAAAATGTGAACGCAATCATGGTGACCTTATTTACATGATCTGGAGATGCCCTAAATTAGTCCGCTACTGGACAAAGGTTTTGGACACGATCTCACAAGTGTATATGTTTAGAACCCTGGGAAACCCCCTGGTGTGTCTGTTGGGTGCCCTGGAAAAGAAATCCCTAAAGCCACAAGCTCACACTGCGTTTCTTAGACTGCTGTACACTGCTTGTAAATTGATTGCCCAATATTGGATTGTCTCCCAGGTACCTACCAGACGGCAATAGGTGGAACAGGTAAATCATTTGCTAATACGTAAAAAGCTGACTTATCATAGAAATATTTCTTGTAAATACTACTCAATGTGGCAGCCGTGGTTAGATGTCCCTGGCCTTGCACAATCCCTCCCCAACTGGTTAGAGATAGACTTCTTCTCTGAAAGAAAAATCATTGCTTGGGATGTGTTGAGGACCAAATTCAAGTGTTCCAGGTGAAGAGAAGACTGGAGAGCACATAAGCTTTTACCTGGATTCCCTGGGTTCTTAGAAAGGTAAGAAGATGCGCTAGGATCTTTATGAATACTCTGGGAGCAGAAAGCCATAGGTGACAAATTGGAAGTGATTGTCTTCCAGTGCAAAGTGTAAAAAGTGCTCATGAAGTGGATAAATATGGATATCTATGAATGACAAGTACTCCCCTTGTAAAAGAGAGGCAATAACTGACATTGCAGATTCCATGAAAAAATTGGGAATTTTAAAGATATTTTTTGAGGTATTTTAGGCCCAGAATAGGATAAATACCCCCACTGGGCTTTGGTTCCAAGCAAATATTTTAACAGAATCCTTTGAACCTGTCCTGTGGGGTACTGGAACAACGTAAAGTTGGGTCATGCTCTGGTGCATGACCCAAAGCAACATCACTCTGAATGTCACAGTCAGGGGTCAGGCTTGGGGACCAGTAGCTATAGCAGTAGAGAGGCTCCCAAGTAGGTCACCCTGGTGGATGACCTGGGCTCACCCGAGGTGCGGGGTCTATGCACTAATTGGTTTTTATTAGAGCTTCTGATAGTAGAGATGGGTTTAGCTGTGTGTTAAAAACAGGTGGTGCTTCTCAGGATCACCCTACCAAGATTTGAGCAAGCTGGCATCCAGTAGCAGAAATAGCAGGTGGGGATTAAGCAAAATGATAGTCAACAAACAAGCCAAAGGTCAGTAACAAGCAGTGGCAGGTTGAGATCAGGCAGGATAGTCAGAAAACAAGCCAAAGGTCAGTATCAAGTGGTTGCAGGTTGGGATCAAGCAGATGTGTAGTCAAGGAACAAGACAAAAGTCACTAACAAGTGCTTACAGGTTGGGATCAAGCGGAAGAGCAGTCTAGGAACAAGCCAAAGGCCAGTAACAAATGCTAGCGAAGATATGGATGGCAGCAGGAGTGACAACAGTGTGATATTGGCTGGAAAGAGCAAAATAATCTGGCAAACAGGAAGTGCAAGGGCATGGCTTAAATAAGAAGTTCATGAGAGAAGCAAAAAGTTTAAGGTTCACTAGAAACAAATTTCAAGGCAAGATTGTCTAAGGAACTGTCCAGGAGCTGTCCAGCATCTGAGTTTGCTCAGCAAGAAGAGATAATGCCAGACACAGTAGAGGTTGCAGGCAGATCCAGGTCCTGACTGTACTCCACTCCTCCTAGGATGGGAGTTGCATGAACATTCTCCTCAGGTTCCCAAGATTTTTTTGCTGGCCCATATCCTTCCCATTGAACCAGATATTGTAATTTGTTCCTAAAGAGCCCGGAATCACAAATTTTCTCAACCACAAAATCTTCTTTACCCTGTCCCTCAACAGGTGGAGGAGGTGGAAGAATTCTTTCAGAAAAAAGGATTTTCATGAAATAGTTTGAGTAGAGACACATGAAATATAGGATTTTTTCATCATACTTACCTGTAAAATCCTTTTCTTTGAGTACATAATGGGACACAGAGTTAGGCTAATATTCATTACCTACTGGGTTATACGCCATCTCTAGGTAAATGGACACTGGTAGACAAAGTCTTAGACAGAAAGTGATCCCCTATATAACCCCTACCATACAGGAAGTGCATCAGTTTTGTAGCAAGCACTGAATCCTCAAAAAGTGGGGAGGGATCTCTGTGTCCCATGATGCACTCAAAGAAAAGGACTTTCATACATCATGGGACACAGAGTTAGGCTAATATTCATTACCTACTGGGCCATCCCAGAGCAATAGCCTTGAGGGGAGGGAGACACCCTGCCAAACAATAGCCATCAGACCTTATATGGCAGCCCGCAGTACACTGCGGCCAAAAGGCAAATCCTCGGCTGCTCGAACATCCACTTGATAAAATTTTGTGAATGTATGCACTGAAGACCAGGTAGCAGCCTTACAAATACCTGATGGCGAAAAGCTCAGGAGGTTCCTAAACCCCTCATAGAATGAGCTCTCGCCCTAAAGGGAGGAGCTTTACGTTTCAGACCATAGGCCTGAATATCCAATTGACAGACCCAATTGGCAATGGAAGCTGCCTGACCCTTCTTGGGTCCTTTTGGCAAAACAAAAAAGGAATCTGATCCTCGGATCTCTGCAGATCTAGACAAATAAACCTTGACTGCCCAGACAACGTCCAAGGAATGAAGTCGTCTCTCTTCCACCGAACAAGGCTAAGAGAAAAAAGAAGGCAAAATAATGTCCTGATTTAAATGAAAGGCTGACACCACTTTTGGAAAAAAGGATGGAACAGGTCGTAACACAACCCTGCACGAAAGGGCCGCCAACTCTGACACCCTTCTAGCCGAGGTGATGGCCATCAGGAAGGCTAGCTTGTGTGACAGCAAGTCTAATCGAATTTCCTTGATAGGCTTAAATTTTTGTTTCTGTAACACAGACAGCACCAAGTTCAAGTCCCAAGGACACATAGGTGACCTAATGGGGGGAAGCAAACGAGTTGCCTCCTGCATAAAGGTTCAGACCTGCGAATGGGAGGCTAAAGGCCTTTGGAAGAATACTGACAGGGTCAAAATCTGATCTCTGATTGCACTCAAAGCCAATCTGATTTCCACAGCTGACTATAGAAAAGAGAGAATTCTCTCAATCATGTATTTCCGAGGATGCCATTTTCTGGCTTCACACCAAGCAATATAAGACTTGCAGACCTTATGAGAGATCTTCCTAGTGACTGCTTTTCTAGCATTCACTAGGGTAGACACCACTGGTTCTGAGATGCCACGGTACTTCAACACCCTGGCATCAAATTTAGAGACTGTAAATTGGGGTGGAATATAGGACCTTGAGACAGTAGGTCGGGGCAGCGTGGAAGCGTCCAAGGCCCATCTATTGCCAATCTCACAATCTCCGGGAACCAGGGCTTTCTGGGCCAGGCTGCTGCCACCAGAATGGCTCGAACCCCCTCTCTCTGAATCCTGCGCAACCAATGTGGAAAGAGAGGAATCGGGGGAAAGCATAAACCAGGGAATACTGGCGCCATGGAACTACCAGAGCATCTGCTCCGATTTCCAGAGGATCCCTTGTTTGGGACACAAACTGCTGTAGCTTGTTGTTGACCCTGGATGTCAATAGGTCGACTTCTGGCCATCCCCAACGCTGGCAAATTTTCTGGAACACCCCTGGGTGCAGGGACCCTTCCCCCGGGCAGATCTGCTGGCGGCTGAGATAATTGGCCTTCATTCCTGGTACTGCCTTGGTGGTTTATATAGGCCACTGCAGTGGCATTGTTGGACTGAACCCTGATAGGACAGTTCTGAAGCTCCCCTGTCCAGGACTGTGGGGCCAGACGTACTGCCCATAACTCCAAGATGTTGATGGGCAGGATCTGTTCTGTCCTTGACCATTTCTATGGAGCTGTGAACCCCTCTAAGGTCGCTCCCCAGCCTGGCATCTCTAGTCAGTACTCTCCAAGTTACCAAGAGGAAGGATCTCACCTTTTGCAGGTTCTGATCCTGCAACCACCAGTTTAGGCTTAAGCGTGCCCGAGGAGATAAGGACATTGGATAAACCAGGGCTTGTCCTCTTCTGTTCCAAGCCAACAAAAAATCTTGTTGTATAGGCCTGGAATGGAACTGGGCATATGGCACTGCCTCGAAGGAGGACACCATCCTTTCTAGAAGACTTATACAGAGCCGAATGGAGGGTTGTCTGGTGCCCCTTATCTGACGCACCTGATCCTTCAGGACATAGATCCTTACGGGTGGCATAAATACCCTTGCTTGGACCGTATCTAGGATCAGACCTAAATACTTCAGACTTTGAGCTGGTCTCAATGTTGACTTTTTATGATCCAGCCTAAGCTTTCCAAATACCGCACTGTGCAGGTTATCCTCTGTTCTAGCCTGTAGTGAGTGATCTCTGAGCAGGAGGTCGTCCAGATACCCGAGCACCAAGATCCCTTGGGCTCTTAAAAGACCCAGTACTGGTGCTAGGACCTTTGTGAACACCCGGGGAGCTGTGGCAAGCCCGAAGGGAAGAGCCACAAACTGAAAATGATGTTCCTCTACTGCAAATCGCAGGAAGATCTGATAAGAGTGAAAGATAGGTACGTGTAAATACGCATCCTTTATATCGATGGAGGCTAGAAAGTCTCCCATCTGGAGCGAGGCTACAACTGAGCGGACAGACTTCATCCGAAAGGACTGGATTAGTAGATACTGGTTTAGGGATCTTAGATCCAAAATGGGCCTTGTGTCCCCGTTTGGTTTTTGAACCGTAAACAGGTTTGAATAAAACCCTGCGCCCCTTTTGGATACAGGAACCTGGACAATCACTCCTTGATGCACTAAATGATGTAGTGCCTGAAACAGTAAGTTTCTTTTTGAAGAATCTGAGGGAACACTGGATCTTAGAAACCTCTGAGGGGGAACCCCCATAACTCCAGCTTGTAACCGCAGGATATAATCGAGGTGACCTACTCGTCCTGAACCACTGTTCTCTAAATGTCCGCAAAGTGCAGCAGCCTTTCCCCCACCCAATAGAGTGGGGGCGTCCCCTCAAAAGGAGGGCTTGGTGCCAGGTTCATAAAAGCTTTGGACCCAGGGCTTTTTCTGGCCCTGGCCTTGCGGCTTTCCCCTGGCTCTAGTGCCCTGTTGGCAGCTGAACCGCCTTGGCGCTGAGACACCTGAGGAAGCAGTCCCTGAGGTTTTAAACGGGGGACGCCTGGTGCTTCTCTTCACCGGAAGTATAGAACTCTTCCCTCTGGAAATCTTTTGGATATATTTGTCCAAATCATCACCAAACATTCCCCATGAAAGGGGAAACCTGCCAATAACTTCTTACAAGGAAGCTCGGCTGACCAGTTTTTAAGCCACAAAAGTCTGCGCATATGTACAGACAAGAGAGCCAAATGAGAAACCTGCTGTATTGAATCCTTTAAGGCATCATCAGCAAAACACAGCACTTGAGGAATATCTGTCTTATTTTCAGCAAGATCATCCTCCTGGTTAGGCCTGTCAGGCCGTCTGACCTGATCCTTTATGGACTGGCAGATACCAATTGCTGCAACAGCTGGCTGCATAGTTGAACTGGCCAAAGAAAAGGAAGCCTTAATAATGACTCCAGTTTCTTGTTAAACGGTGTCTTTCAACAAGTTAGGTTTTTGTTTAAGGAAGAGACTGCTGCATCTATGGCTGGCATGTTCCACTTCTTGATGAATCTTTCATCCATGGGATATAAAAGGGAAAACCTCTTAGGAGGAACAAATATCCTGTCAGGATGTTCCCAATCAGCATACACTGCCTGTTCCAACAGTGGGTGTAAGGGTAAAGCTTGTGCAGCCTGAAGAGGCCTCAGGGACCCCAAAGAGGACCAGGGGGGCTCAGTAACCTCTGCAAGAGGCAACTTAAAGGCAGAACAAACCATCTCAGTAAAAATCTGGATCAAAAGCCTCTGCGACTGAGAGGCAGACACCAACTGGATATCTTCTTGTCCAGATTGCTCAGAAGCAGACTCATCCGTCAGGTCCTCCACAGAATCCTGAGCTTTTAGCTCTTCCCCATCCTCAACCCATTCCTGCTCCAAACTAGGAGGCTCAGGGAAGGGGGATCTGTCACGCTTCTTGCCACCCTGTGGGATGGAGGCAATCATGTCAGCAATCCTGTGCTCTAACCCGGCTAGGGCTGAGGACAGTTCATACTTGGTGATAAAGGGTGAAGCAGCAGCATTGACTGTAGGCACAATACCAGATAGGCGCCTGGAAGCCCCTGGTCTTTCAGGGGATACAACACTAGGTTCATCAGGAGCTGACTACATAGGTGTGCCCTTCCCTGTAGTGTTAGTTAGTGTTAGTAGTGTTAGTCCTGCTCCTCTTTTTTGAAGACATTTACAAGCCACAAAAAGATAGTACCTGGGTGTAGTATTTACACTACATATACACTACCTTAGAAGAGAGACCCTTTAATAGGGCTCACCAAGCCCCGATGCAACAATCCTGCTAAACACCTTAGCCTGTCAAGCAACACCTGGTGACTCACGTGACTCGGGTAAGGAGAAATGAACTGCTGCAAATGCCTTGTTCAGAGCCTGCTCTGTGTCCCACAGGTGCCTTCTGGAAGCACCGCATGCTTGGCATACACAGCTTAAATAAGCAGGCTGTGCGCCGGAACATTCTGCGCATGCATGTGCATGCACATGTGCGGTTCCAGCGAATGGGCATGGCTGTATTCGCATACGTCATGAATCTTCATGCGCCCAGATTAGGCTACGGCGCATGCATGGCTTCGAGTGCGCCTAACGCCTGTAGTGAAGACGCGTGCGCCATGCCCGCCAAACAAACTGCTGAGCACAGCAGCTGTCGGGAAAAGCCCTCTTGCAGTTATCCCAGCAGATTGAGGGTTAAACGAATGCCTGTGCATAGAAGCACCATCCGGCGCTCGCGCACGCGCAATAGCGCTAATAGTGCTAATAGTGCTAACAAACGTGCGCGCATGCGCAATAGCGCCACAAGTGCTAACGGGCGTACGCGCATGCGCGATAGCGCCACTTGGCGCCAAAGATAGGTTATTTAAAGAAGACTGTTCCAATGCTGCCTTGCTGTCCGGTCTACAGCGTTTCCTGAGACCCCTGCTACCTTGTTACCAGTTTTCCTGTATCCAGTACTTACTTGGCTTGTTCCTGACTTACCTGCTTGCTGCCCGCCCCGATCTTGGCTTGAACTCTGACTATTCTCTTGGTTTGCCCTTCTGTACCTGATCTGCCCGCCAGTACCTTGACCCGGCTTGTCTGCACCTCCCTGCTATCTGCATCCTGCTACAGTACTACAGTGCACCTCCCTGCTGTCTGCAACCTGCTACAGGACTACAGTGCACCTCCCTGTTACCTGCACCCTGCTACAGTACTACAGTGCACCTCCCTGCTGTCTGTAACCTGCTACAGGACTACGGTGCACCTCCCTGCTGACTACAGGATCCTGCCTTCTACTTCAGTGTTCCAGTCAGGCACTTGTGCCCCTCTGTACTTTCGAGTCCCTGTTCACACCTTCAGGGGTTCTTAAGTCGGAGGCATACGAGAGGCCGTTCTCTGCATTCCGGGCTCCACCTACCAGGTACGTGACAGCAGCACTCTTGTGAATGCATGTGCGCCATGGCGAATCAAAAGGCGAAATGGCATACCATCGTGTGCCATCATACAGGTAAAAACAGCCAGAAACAAGCAAAAAGGTACACTTTGCAAACACCCACAGCTAGCCCAAAACTCCCCCATATGGTCACCGCACACAGCAGTCCAGCCTCTAGCTAGCTTGACTGATTGTTACTGGGACACCCCACAATAAGTAAATAAAAGGCATTTCACTTACCCGTCCAGGCGCAGGGCAGCTTAGAAAGAGCCCAATCTTCACCCATCATGGCGAGTTCCTGTCACTTGAGGACCTTCAAGGACTGGGTAGACTTTTCATGTTTAGGGTCCACTCCCTTGGACCTGTACAGCACCCTGCAGGAATGCCTTAGCACTGTGGTGTCCAGGATTCCACTTTGCAGGGTCCAGCGCCCGGAGGTCACACAGGAAAAACCTCGCAGGATCTTGAGTCTTCTTTGCGAGGTTCAGGTACAATTTATCTAAGCATATAGAGCCTGTGTCAAATGGATTAAATCGGTCAATCCCTTGATTCATTTAAGAACTGTTTGTGGGACTGGAGACCTGGAGCTCTAACAAACGTGCCCATCCACCTTGCAGGCACTGGTAAAAAACTGATGTACTTCCTGTATGGGAGGGATTATATAGGGGATAATTTCCTGTCTAAGACTTTGTCTACCAGTGTCCATTCACCTAGAAATGGTGTATAAACCAGTAAGTAATAAATATTAGCCTAACTCTGTGTCCCATGATGTATGAAAAAGAAAACAGAACAAATCTTCATACTGTCAGGAAGTTTTAAGCGAAAGGTAACCAGGTTGATTTGAGGTCTGAGAGATCTGAAAAGGTCCCACAAACTTTTGACCCAACTTAACAGATGGAACATGAACCTTCAAATTTTTGGTAGATAATCAAACTTTGTCACCTACATAAAAAGTAGGGAGTGATCTCTGATGTCTTTCAGTGGCCTACTTGTAATATTCCTGAGCATTCTCCAAATCAATTTTTCCTGAATACCCTGTAATGTAGTCAATCTGTTGGTAAGAGGAGGAATTGGAGTTGAAGTAGGGAGATCCAGATACTGGATGATACCCGGTATTTAATTAAAAAAGGCTTTGGGAAGTGGAGCTATGGTTAGAATTGTTATAAGCAAACTTTGCCGAAGGAAGATAGTCCACCCAGTTATCCTGAAGATAACTAACAAAACATTGAAAGTACTGCTCTAAAGTTTAATTGGTCCTCTTGGTCTGACCATTAGATTGAGGTGAAAAGCAGAAAACAGACTAATTGTTACACCTAAAGGCTTTTCCAAAATTTCAAAGTAAACTGTACTCCACTGTTAAATTCCACATCATCAGGAATTCCATGTAGTTTAAACACTTTCCAAACCATCAACTACGCAGTTTGTTGAGCAGAAGGTACGCCCTTAACAGGTATAAAATGAGCCATCTTAGCGAGACAAGCAATCACTACTAAAATAGTAGTCATCTCTTTTGCAGGCAGAGGATTGACCATGAAGTCCATAGAAATTGACCCCTATGGTCTTGATGGAACAGGGAGAAGATTAGGTGTCTTACTGCATGTCAGGTCAGACATGAGGTCACAGTTCTTGAAACCTTTCTTGTAACCAGGCCACCAAAAGGAATGTGATAAAACTTCTTTCATCTTTGAAACCCTAAAATGCTCAGCAAGTTTAGATGCACCAACCTAAGGGCTTCCACTCAAACTGGTTCAGTTGCATAGAGGCGATGAGCTTGAGTCCAAAAGCCATTTTTTTTTATTCAAGGTTAAGGTTAATGCCCTTAGGAAGATGATTGAGAAGTGGGTCGTTCTCATACTCCTCTTTGAGGAGACTCAAGAATGTCTTGTGGCCCCTAGAAAATTCTGGGACAGAATTGTATGTACAGAGTTGCCTTCCTGGAGAGGTCCTTGACCTAGGTTGACACAAGATGACAGAATTGAATCTGGAAAAGAATAGAGACCAACGTGCTTGTCTTTTGCCTGTTTTATTGATCAGTAAGAACAATTACAGGATGATTAGCCCCATTCAAGCAGATGCCTCCATTCAGAAAAGAGTTCCTTACGTACCAGCAACTCTTTATTCCCAATGTCAAAATTCCTTTCAACCACAGACATTAAGTGAGAGAAATAAGCACAAGGATGAAGCTGCATTTTTTTCTCCTTTTCGCTGAGAAAGGATAGCTCCCATGGCCGTGTCTGAAGCATCCACTTTGATGTTAAAAGGAAGTTCAGAATCAGTATGTACCGTTATTGGTATAGAAGTAAAAAGAGTCTTTAGCTTACTAAAAGCAGTCTGTGCCTCAGGTGACCAAAGGGCATTCCTTTCTTTGTCAACTGCGTAATTGGCATCATCACCTTAGAGAAGTTTCCTATGAGCTTTCTGCAGAAGCTGGCAAATCTAACAAATCATTATATTTCCTTAACATTTCTAGGGGCAGGTCAATCCTCCACTGCGTTGATCTTCTTGGGATCCATGCTCACTCCTTCTGGAGAACTGGATCTAGGTTTGATGTAAAGTTGATTCTTCCCTAATCTTTTAAAGACAGTGCATACATGCTCCAGGTTATCAGAAAATATGAGAATATCATCCAGATATGCAATCACAAACTGGTCCAACATCCCAAAAAACATTGTTGAAGTGTTGAAAGGTTGAAGGAGTGTTGCAAAGGCAAAAGGCATAACCAAGGACTCAAAATGCTCATATTTGGTTCTAAAGTTGGTTTTCCATTTGTCTCCTTGAAGAATGTGGATAAGATTATATGCCTCCCGTAAGTCTAATTTTGTAAAGATTTTGGCAGAAAAGAGTCTTTCCAACATTTCAAAGATCAAGGGAAATGGGTAATGGTTTTTATTCAAATCCCTGTAATTAATGCACAGACGCAAGTTAGAGTCCCTTTTTTTAAACAAAGAACAGGACTGCCCATGGAGGAAACGTTGAGTGTCTAATAAAGCCCTTCTCTAATTCAGGACACTTCCTGCGCACTTTTAATTCAGGTTCTGACAGATTTAAAAAAGCAACCAAAAAGCATTTCTGCCCCTGGGAGCAGTTCAGTGAGACAATCATATGGTTGATGAGGAATTGATCGGCATTCTTTTTATCACAGACATCCCTAAACTCATCGTACTGAGAAGGTAGGTTGTCATATGACTGAGTTTCTACCATATCAACTTGTGATTCTGATCGCTGGAGAACTTATTTGACAAGGTTTTCTACAATGTTCCTCGCAATAAGGGGGACATAAAATATATAGTCCATGCTTTCCAGTTGATGGAAAGATTTTGGGTAGAAAACCAAGGAATGCCCAGGATGACAGAAAATTTGGGTTACAAAATCAGCTGATAGCTGATCATCTCACAATGGTCAGCCTCAAATTGGGGTACCAGAGAAACTGTTTCATGGGTAATAGGTCCTAACGATAAAGGTGAACCATCAACCTTGTCCATGTCAATAGGGGCAGATTCATTTCTTGTTGAATATTACTTCTGTGGACAAATTCTATGTCCATAAAGTTTCCTGAGGTTCAGCATAGCAGAGCAAGGAATTTCACGGCCCTCTGTGATAGGTTTAATAGGGATGACAAAATGAGATAGTAGAGAAATAACTTTTATTTTCTTCATGAAACAATGGGGAGATAGACTAGGCAATGGAGTTAATTTGTCCAGTCACTATAACATAAGTCGCAGTATTTTTTTTTCAACTTTGACAATTAATTGTGTAATGCCCAAAGTCCCCACAATATAGACATAAGTTCTTCTTACTTTTTCCTGAGCAGAATTGATTCTCTAACCTGCATAGTGTGTTAGAATCCAGAGAAACCTTTGGATCCTTCTGAATAAACCGACTAACAGAAAAAACACATGCCACTATTACTTCCAAACATTCCCAGTCTCTCCTTCCTCCTTTCTGTAAGTCTCTGATCAATTTGGATACCTAATTGGATGAAAGCCTTGAGATCAACACAAAAAATACCCTTCACAGAAGTTAAATCTCACATATGCATTGGACCATGATCAACGAGAAGCTAATGACATTTCTCCAAAGCCCCATGGATAAATGTTGTCATATCTGGGACCATTGGATCAAGGATTTCCTCCCAACCTCCTTTGATCATTGCCTACTGGACCTATAGAGGTCACTTGAACAATTTCTGCTGCTAAACACCCATTTGGCCAATCCCCCCCCTTTATTTCCGGTTTCCCCTAAATCTAAGTATCTTTATTACTTCTCCTGGTCCATACTGCTCTCTTCTCCTTTCTCCACTTAACTTCACTCTTTTTTATCCTTACTTATCCTTACATGAGCCATACAAGTACTCTCATAGGCCTGCCAAAAATGAATCTAATGTGTTCTGTATGCTCCCTGCTTACCCTCAGTATGGTTGATTTGTGTGTATTAACGTATCTTTGCTGACAATTGTTCTTATTGTCTCAAATATTTACAACTGGCATTTGTACATTTCCTTTCATGGTTTGTTATGAAAACTCTGTATTATTTCCTTTGAAACTAAATAAAAAATATTGAACAAGGAAAGCCTTAAGATCTTTAGGAGTCTCTACTCTGGCAATCTCATCTTTTACCTGTTCCTTAGCAGAACTGACTTTATTGCGCTGCTGGGTTTCAAGTGGTATCTGTGATCCAACATAGGAATTCAGTTGTGTATTTAGCAACTGAACATCTACCCTGCCACAAACTATGCAACTTTGCTTCAGCAGTAGCAAAGTGATTGAGATTATCGAAAACTTAATTTATCGCACTTAAGAAAGTTCTACATAAGGGGAGTCCCAAGTTGGGCTATTCCAATCAGAAGGTTGTTAACAAAACAGGACCTTCTTTTTCACCAATGTAAATGCTGTGGGTTGCATTTGAAAATATATGTACCACTGGTTAAAAAAACCCTATTGAACTTGAGTGGCATATGCGTGTTTGCAGAATCTCGGGAATGCAAGTTCAGCATTTTTCTCTGCAGATCATGGATTTCCTCCTATTTGCCCTTTCACCACACCATCTAGGTCAGAAAATGTTTCTTGGTAGGTAACACCAAACTCTTGCTGCTCTGCAATTTGCTGACTCAAAGGAGCCACAGCATTTACTATAGTGGCCTCCATGTGTGGTCCAGTTTAAGGGAATGAATACAGAAAAAAATCTTCTAATGTTGAAATAATGACTATAAGACTATAACTAAATTGGTATTAATTGTCCGCAGCCCCTTTTTATTGTTGGTATTAATAATAAGTTTATTTATATACATATCTTTATTATTGATACTTTAGAACTGTATTTGTATACATAAAATAGTCCAGCCATCACAGCTCGGACTAATCAACTATAATACAAACTGTCCCCACCCACCAGGCCTTACTCAAGAGCCTGGCACTCCACCAGGGCCATGGCCAACTCAATGCTAGATTGCAAGTCTAGATTAAATAAATCCAAGGCGACGTCAGATAAGTAAACGTCATCTGAACTGTAAAATCCAGGAACCCCACCCTTGAGATCAACATGTCGGAATGACTAACCATTAATTGGGGGCATAAATTTAGCAACAGCCTTATTTACCCTCTTTTTAATTTTCTCTAAAAATAGGAGTTCTGGAGACAGTAACCACGCTAACCTAGGAATAATTTCCGAAAAAATAAGTACTGTATTCGGAAGAACTAAATGTAATTGAAATAAATCAATTTTTATCTAATTAAATCTAATGTTTTAAAATGACCTAAATCATTATCCCCAAGGTGAAAAATAATAACACCAGGAGGGGGCCATGAGGAATATAACCTATTTAGGGCAGGGCACATGTCAAACCATGACATTCCGCGACTGCCGTACCAACAAACAAAAAACTTATCAAACTGAAGCTCTAGATTATCACCATAAGAACGAACAGAAGTACAATGTTTAGCCCAAAATATGTATGAATGTCCAAGTATCCAGATAGTAAGCTTTTTGGTACCTGTAATTCAGAAATAAGAAAGATTAGGTCTAATATACGTCTTAAAACAATAAGACTTCCAACCACCCAGACCCTGTATTGAAGGGACAGACAAACCAAGCCTAGACGCTTCGGTAGCTGCCCCAATTCTGAATGAATGTGAGGTAATATGCAAGTGGCTAAGCTTTAATTTGGCCAAACATTTCTTCAGAACTGCAGAAAACTGAAACTGAGTAAGCGGAAGTCCATTATCATGTATAAACAAATGAGAAACAGAATCAGGGTGAATTACTAAATACCTATGCATCAATTGGAATGCACAAATTAAACTGTCAGAAATTTTAGAAATAGAAATCCACCGACCTCTTCCAACCTGATCAGTTTTACTGAATCTCAAAAGGAACTTAAGATAATTATTCCCTAAAAACAAATCCGAGTTAAAAAAGACCATTTGAAGCAAGGGAAGATTTCAGTACCAATTCTGAAATACCGAAAGCTCCAAAGAAACATACACTAAATGAAACTTTAAAGAGGGAAGCTTCAAATGCCGAAGAGCATACAGTATCAGTTATATCAAGCAAAGCCCGCAGAATATTAATAGTGACTGGAACTATCGAATCAACAGAAGGAGTACATCTGCGATATCCCTTAGGAGACTGTTGCACTGAGAAAAAACAAGACGGCAAGTTCCACCACTTCACAAAAAAGGAAAGGCCAGCCAGGACTTTAACAATATGAGAATAAGAATATGCAGAAGACATCAAAAAATCAATAAAGGAAAGAATCAAGTGTTCATTATAATCAACTGCATGATGATTAACTGAACTCAAAAATGAGCACCAGCAAGCCCACGCAGCTGTATAGTTTGCCCACGTGGCAGGAGCCAAGGAATTCTGAACTGTAGCTTGAATATTCGCTAGATTATGAACCAAATCTGGAGAGGGCATGGATGACCTTGAGGATCTGCGTCCGGTACCAATGTTCTTAAACGATCCAGCTGGAATCAAGATGAGTCAGCGATATCATTACAATGACCCGGAAAATATTTAGATTTAATCCAAATATTAAAAGAAAGGCATTTGAAAACGAGATGGCGAAGAACAGTAAGGGCTGGCAGGGACTTACAAGACATACAGTTAATGGCGAACACAACGCCCTTGTTGTTGGAATGAAAAAGTAACCTAGAATTACGAAATTGATCACTCCATAATTCAAGGGAAAAATGTCAAGAAAAACAATGTTCAAATTCAAACCTTTGTCCAACCAAGACGAAGGCCATGGAGAAGCCGACCAGTGCCCATTCCAGAAAACACCATAACCGAAAGATCCAGAAGCATCGGTAAAAAGAGAAATGGCCGAAGCATCACAAAAAGGAGATTGCCAAAAAGAACGGCCATTAAAAGAAGCCAAAAATCTGTCCCAAGCTCTCAAATCTTCTCTCAATTCAGAAGAAATCCTAACAAAATGCTTAGAAAATACCCTAGCAACCGCTATAAACCGAGTCACGAAAGCCAACAATCCCAATAAGGATTGCAATGCGCGCAGCGTAACTTTTGGTCTACTGATAACAAAAGAGACTAAAAAATGCAAATGACTCATTTTGTCGGAAGGGAAACGGAATTCCATCTTATCAGAGGGTGGATCGGTAATAGACGGAATGCAGATTTTATGTCAGCTTTGGACAATATTACGAACCTACCAACAGCACGCACTTTAGTGATCGCATCATTGAATGAACTATAAGTCACAGAAAAAACAGCAGGATCTATATCGTCGTTCAAGGAACCTCCAGCTGGAAATGACAAATGCTAAATTAGTCGAAAGCTCTGGGGCTCCTCTTTAGGAATAATACCCAAAGGTGATATCCTAAAATTTTCAAATGGGGGAATTGAGAACAGACCCACAACTCTCCCTGCAAGCCCCTCCTTTTTCATTTTTTTGTGCTACAACAGCCTTATACCTATTAACAGAAGGCAAATTTTCAACAACTAAACAACCTAAGCCAGAAAAGGAGGGTAATAAGAAACCGAAATGAAAACCATTAATTAATAATTCCGCTGCCTGACGCCAAAGCCAAATGCAGAGAAACTGTAACATTTCTATTAACTTCACTGGCGTTACCGCCTTTACAAAAATTATCCTTAGTAGAAGAATGTGCATTCAAGGTCATCTTCTTAAAGCATCTGGAATCCGGGTGAGCACCTGTACAAGAAGCACACTCATGCTTATATCTGCAAGTCTGTGGCCATTTGCATTGGCCTTCATTAAAACTGAAACAAACACCCTTACGAAAAGTCCCAGACTGAATTGAAGGAGGTCTCGTAAATGGTTTCTGGGACAACAAATTGAGCCATAGCCCAACGTCCTTTGTGCCCAATTTCAAAGATTTATGAACTGCCAGCTTCTGACGAAAAGATTCATCATACGAAAACCAAGATAAACCTGAACATTTTTTATAAGCTTCTAAAATGATTTCGACATGATGAAACATTCTGCAACAAAGTTCTGGATGTCGCTTCCCCATCACACTTGCGTATATACAAAAGGCTTGAAGCCAATTAATAAAAGTGCGAGGCGCAAGTTTGCGTCTATCATCATTACATTTTTCTGAATCCCTTTCAAGAGATCTATCATCAACCGAGGGTAAAAGAGTTAGGATGTCTATATATTCTCCTTTCCAAATTTTAGCTTTAGTAGCAGCAGATAAATGGAAACCTAAAGGCGACATTTCACATGCCATTGCTTCTCTGAAGCGATTCTCTGGGACCACAGAAAGCGCAGAATCACGCAAAACAGGTTAAGCAAACATGAAAGGATGCAGAACTGAAGAGGATGGTTGAGGATTCGGCTGACCAGACCAAGCGTGGGAAACATCAGCAGATGGCAAAGCAACAGTAGAAGAACAGTTTACTGTTCCTAGGCGGCGATGGGGATTCGAACCTGCGGTTCCCCTTTAGTCTAGTAGGCATAGACCTGCCAGACCGAGCTGTGCATGAGTCAGCATTAAAAACAGCATCCAGAATGAGATCACCATCAAGAAGGGGGGCCGATGATGCAGAAGGGCGCGATGACAAACATGCGGAGGAAGTTGCTGGGAACTCGATGCCAGTGGATGAGAAATCATATTCAAGGGAACCAGAGGCGTAGCCGCTGCAGGAAGAGACATCATAGCAGGAGACACAGATAGACGATCTTCCTGCCCGACCACAGAAGATGGAGGAGAGACAGGCAGCGCTTCACCCACTCATCCCCGCCGGTGGTGCCGCCGCCCGATCCATCAGCTGACGCAGGTAAAATTCCATGGAGAGGAACGCAGAGTGTCTCTTCTTAATTGTCACTGCTGCTCTGCTGAATAACGGACTTATCCACTTTTATTTATAGGTACTCCAGATCACCTGATCCAACCGATAAGGGCTCATGCATAGAGGTAAGGAACCAATCATTTTATACTTAAATTTTTTTAATTTTTTTTTTTACAGCTTTATCCCTTATTCCGTCTCATTCCCATATGATGGGCAACTAATCATACCTCCTCTTTTATTCTGTCATTGTCAGGAGTCAGACTCTGAGACCAGAAGCTATAGCAATAGAAAGGCTCCCATCGATCAGCAGGATAAGTATACAAGCAGGTCACCTTGGCGGATGATGTGGGCTCACCCAAGGTGCAGGGTCTAAGCATTGTCTGGTATTAACAAGAGATCCAGATGGTGGAGATTTGCTGCGAGTTAATACCAGGTCGTGGTCCTCAGGATCGTAAGCAGGATGTGAGCAAGCCGGGGTCCAGTAGCAGATATAGCAGATAGGGATCAAGCAGAAGCATAGTCATTAAAAATAAAAAGGTCAGTAACATGTGGTTGCAGTTTAGAATCAAGCAAAGGCATAGTGGAGGAACAAGACAAAGGTCGATAACGAGTGCTAGCGAAGATACAGATGGCAGCAGGTGTGAGAAGAGCAAGATATTGGCTGCAGAGAGCACAATAATTTGTTAAACAGGAGGTGCAAAGGCATGGCTTTAATAGGAAGTTCATGGGAGGAGAAAAGAGTTTAAGGTTCACCAGAAACAAGGTTCAAGGCAAGATTGTTCAATGAATTGTCTAGGGAGCTGTAAAGTATCTCAGGTGGCTCAGCAAGAAGAGATACTGCCAGACACAGCAGAGATTGCAGGTTCAGATCCAGGTCCCGATAGGGAGGTTTAGAGCAATGTTCACCGGAGTGTTTGCCATGGCTCCCTTTTGCCTGGTTTCCACTATAGTGAAGGATGCGAGTCATCCCCTGTGAAGTACTCACAGAGTACAGTGCAGAATATAGAGAAGAAAAATGCAGCAACCCCAGGGTACACCATCCTAGTGAAGTCCTCATGTTGAAAGGGTGGGAGGAAGCACCTGAGTACTTTATAAGGGCTTAAGACAGAAGTGGCGATAAAGTGTGCGACCAGTGGTGGGATGCAACACCTGGCCATCTGCCTGAGATCTGAGTGGTTGAGTTTTAGCACCAAAATTCAAAAGTTTACACTGTAACGTGAATACATTCCATACATGCCCTGGACCCATATAGAACTCTGCAGATAACTGCACACATTACAGGAAGTGCAAAAGTGAGTGCCCACTTAGCGGACGATTCCTAGGCAACATTACAGGCTGCTCCCACAGTGTGGGGTCTGGGTACGGCTCCCAAAATGTTATCACTGTTGCACCGTTCAGGATGCTCTATTTCTGTTGCTATGTTAAAATACATTGAGGAGTCAACTGAAGAATCCAAAGATAAAATAATAAACTAGTTAAACTAAGAGTGATTTCTTTATAAGAGAAAAGAGGTTCATCATCATCTAAGAGTTGGGAGTGGGGTAGGATTATTCAGGAGGAGCAAAGGGGGTATGTCCTCAAAAACTTTGCCAATGTTCAATCACCTGAAGGTATGAACCTTTAACCCAGAGTGTATGAATACTCAGTCTGTATGCTGTACAATTATGAAACTGTACGTAACTTAGGACGACATGAATCCTAGAGTACGGGGAGTCTAAATAATTCAGTATTATGTACACTGGGAGACAGAAAATGCAAATGAAACAGATATCTGGTTACAGGGTGTAAAGAAGAAGAAACTTCTGAGAGACCAAACAGAATTAGGAAACAACAGCCCACTGGGAAAAATGGGGGTATACCTGGTTTATGTTTATGAGTGAGATCTGTAATTTACATGAGTGATAGAGATTTGTTTGTTTATAAGATATTGCGGCTGTACTAGACTGAAGTACTTCTGTCTTATCAACATATCTCCTTTGTTAAAGTTGGTACGCAGAACAAGAAATAGGTGTGGGCATGCCACTGTTAAGTGTATAACCAAAGAGATGCCTTCCCTCAAACAATAAGTGAATAATGTGTAATTTAAATGTGTCATCTATGTCCCAGGCATATAGCCCAAGTGCCCTACCCATATGGAAAAACATTATTGACACCAACATAGATGTAGTAGGAGGCTTCAGACTGTTGCCTAACAAGTTGAAAAACAGGAGGGTGTTGTACAGTGTTAAAAGGAGTTTGTCCTGAAGTATGTGATTCATTGAGACTTGGTTAAATATATTAAAGTCACCACCAAAGGACGGAAAGCCATTTAATTTAAATCTGAGATTTATATATGGAGTTCAACTGGCTATCAGTGAAGTCCCTGATGATAAAAGGCATCATCACCCAGAGTGATGAGAAGCCCATTAAAAAATGGAAAAGTCCACAAAAGGTAGGGACCATTTTTCAAGGAATTTCTTTTCAAAGGGAAAATGCTTCATCACATCATAAAGAGAAAGTCATAACTGCAACGGAAGCTCTGAGTCCTCAAAGAGAAACTGATCTAGAACAGAAGATATAGGGAAGGTCTTTGTATTAAACAAGCAAAAAAACACTTTACACTGTTGACCCTTTAAATCAGGGGTCCCCAAACTGCAGTTCTTGGGTCAAATCTGGCCTCCTGAAAGATTTTATATGGCCCTCTGATGCAGGAGGGGGCTCTGATAGGGACTCTGTTGCAAGTTAGGACTCTGATGGGTTCAAGTTTATCTAAAATTTCTGATTACAAAAAAGAAAAAAAATTCAAATTAACTCAGTCCTTTAAATTTAATTTACTAATTCACAAACTAACTTTTTTTGACCCGTGAATATATGTAATATATACAATGTGGCCCTTGTACTGAAGAGTTTGAAAACCCGTGCTCTAGATCAGGGGTCTTCAAACTTTTCAGTACAAGGGCCACATAATGTAATTTACAAATAATTGCCCAAAAAAAAATCAGTTTTTATAAATCAATGAATAATAAATGAACAAGTTTTACTTGGATTTTTTTTTTCTGCATGATAGGATTCACAACAAAAGAGAAAGAAAAGATAAAGTCTCCCCTTACATCAGGGGTCCTATAAGAAGCCCCTTGCTTCAAAGGATGTCTGTTGCAGCAGGACTGTCTTCAAAGTGTCTTAATGGATATGTTGTACTGAATAGTGGTAAGCAACCAACCCAAAATGGAACAGAGCCCTGCTTATTCACAAACCAAGTCAGTTAAAGCTGGTAAAAGAGTTGTAATGAACAAGTCACTGTAGGCAGGCAGTGAGGGGGGGGGGGGGGAAGCAGACTGGATTATCCACAATGTGTTTCAAATGGTATAAGCAGAAGAAAAATGCTTCCTTATTAAAGTTAAAAGGGGGTGAAAAGAAATGGGTGTGTTCTTGTGCAAGACTGTTTTTAGTGGATGACTTTAACAGTAGAGAAGTCTCTGAAAATCTGAAAAAAATTGTTCAATTGTTAAAATTGAGACACAGTTACCTTGCTGCAGCCTGGTTGGCCTTGATAATGTATAAGGCTGGGTCACAGCTACAGACTGAGCCACAACTCAAACTGGATAGTACATTGCAACACAGTGCAGAGTGTAGACTCCAGTGCATATTGGTTACATATCAAGATATAGCTACATATAGCTACATAGTAGGTGAGGTTGAAAAAAGATACAAGTCCATCAAGTCCAACCTATGTGTGTGATTATGTGTCAGTATTACATTGTATATCACTGTATGTTGCGGTCATTCAGGTGATTATCTAATAGTTTCTTGAAGCTATCAATGCAATGCTTGTCAAAGCCAATAGAATAAGCTAAAGTTAGAAGCTGAACGGCTACCGTGGACAGCTGCACCAGATTTTGCACCCATTGTCTCGATTGAAGAGAAAAATCATCTACAGTGTAGAGAAAATGTCAATAGAAGAAAAAAAAATAGTAAAATTATAAACAGGATTTTTTAATACAGCTTACCTGTAAAATCCTTTTCTTGAGAGTACATTACAGGACACAGAGGCTCTATTAATTACTTAGTGGGTTAGATAGTCACCATCACGTGATTGGACACTGGCAAACCCTAATTACAAGGCGAGTTCCTCCCCTATATAACCCCTTCTATATGGAGAGTACCTCAGTTTTGTAGCAAAGCAATAAGTATCACAACGTATATATACATAAATCCCGAAGAGGGGCGGGAGCTCTGTGTCCCGTGATGTACTCTCAAGAAAAGGATTTTACAGTTAAGCTGTATTAAAAAATTCTATTTTCTTGTTCATACATCATGGGACACAGAGGCTCTATTAATTACTTAGTAGGATGTGCCACAGCAATGCCCAAATTCAGGGGAGGGAGACACAGATCAAAAAGCAGACTGCCATCGGACGTGAGGACCTATACTGCTGCCTGCAGCACACTGCGCCCAAAGGCGGTATCCTCATGCCCTTTCACATCCACCCGAAAGAATTTGGTGAATGTATGGATGGAAGACCAAGTTACAGCCTTGCAGATCTGAGCCAAGGAGGCCTGGTGCAGCACTGTCCATGAAGCAGTGCTCTAATCGAGTGCGTTCTCAAATGAAACCGTAAGCCTTAACAATAACCTGCCAAATCTACTTAGAGATAGTGGATTTTGACGCTGCCTGGCCCTTTCTAGGACCTTCCGGCAGCACAATCAAAGCATCAGCTTTTCATATCAGAGCAATCGCTTTCAAATAGACCTTGACTGCTCTTACTACATCAAAAGAGTGCAACAACCTTTCTTCCACAGAATGTGGACCCGTACAAGGACGGTAGGACAACATCTTGGTTCAGATGAAAACCTGATACCACCTTAGGCAGCAAAAAAGCTGTTAATTCTGATACCCCTCTAGCAGAGGTTATGACAACCAGAAATCTTCTGGTCAAAAGAACCAAAGGAATATGGCGTATTGGTTCAGAAGGCTGTTTTTGTAAAAACAGACTATTCAAATCCCACGGGCACAAGGGAGACTCAACTGGCGGAATTAAACGCGACACCCCTTGGATAAAAAGCCCAGACTAAGGAATGAGAGGCGAGTGGCCTCTGAGAAAAAAAAAATGATAAGGCAGAGAACTGACTCTTGATGTGCTTAGGCCAGTTTCATTTCTACCCCTAACTGTAGAAAGGCGAGACTTCTGCCACTGGCATACCTTTGAGGATGCCAACCCCTGGATACATGCCAGGAAACATACGCCTTCCAGGCTCTGTAATAGACGAGTCTGGAGGCCGACCCCCTAGCATTAACTAGAGTAGAGAGAACTAGATCCGAAAGCCCACGACTTTTCAGGATGTAGGTATCAACAAACCATCCAATTTAGATTCCGTAAGGAAGGATGGAATACTAGTCCCTGCGAGAGCAGGTCTAGGCGTAGTGGAAGAATCCACAGTCTTCCTACCGCCATCTTTACAATTCCTGTATACCAAGGCCCTTCTGGGCCAGGCTGGAGCCACCAGAATAACTAGTTACTTCCCCGCCCCGATCCTGTGAAGAAGATGTGTAACAAGTGGAACCTGGAGAAAACACCTAGGTCAGAGAGAACTGATCCCAAGGAATTATCAATGCGTCTGTTCCGCATGCTAGTGGACCCTTTGTTCTTGACAAAAAATCATCTGGCTTCATGTTGAACCTGGAGGCTAGAAGATCTACATCTGGGGTACCCCATTTCTGGTCTGAAAGATATAGCCTGAAATATGGAGGGGTGTAGAGACCATTCTCCTGGACACAGCTGCTGGAGGCTTAGATAATCCGCCTGCCAAATTTCCATCCTTGTAATAAAGCCTGCAGATAGGCAAGGAACATGCCTCTCTGTCCAAACAAAAATGGTTCACCTCCCTCTTTGCATTCGGACTCCTGGTGCCTGCTTGATTGATATAGGTCACTGCTGTAGCATTGTCGGATTGTATCCGGACAGGACAGCCTTGTGACCTGTAAGTCCAGGCCCTGAGGGCCAAACATACTAAATCTCTAGAATATTGATGGGCAGGAACCTTTCGGTTTGGACCACTTTCCCTGGAGCGAAAGCTCTTCTAGGACTGCACCCCAGCCTATAAGGCTGGTATCCATAGTTACGTCTTTCCTAGTGACTGGAATAAAGGATTGTCCTGTAGACTTTTGGCTAACAATCACCAACTGAGGCTCTTACGTACTTCTAATGTCAGGCACCTGGGAAAAACTAAGGCTTGGATCCTCTTGCTCCAAGCAGACAGTATGCTGTTCAGTAATGGTGTACTTCATGGTGCAGTATATAAAAACATTTATTAAAACCGCATTAAAAACCCACACTGAGTACGCACAATTTTATGGCGCTACAGGGCGCCACTCCATAATAGTCAAAATAGGCAAGATAAGGCGGCCGATAACTGAGTGGTGTACTAATCATTCCCGGCAGGTCCTCTGTCTAGCGTTCCGTCTAGCATTAGTGGAAGGGGACAGGACCCCTTCCACTAATGCTAGACGGAACGCTAGACAGAGGACCTGCCGGGAATGATTAGTACACCACTCAGTTATCGGCCGCCTTATCTTGCCTATTTTGACTATGGAGTGTCGCCCTGTACCAGAGTGTGGGTTTTTAATGCGGTTTTCATAAATGTTTTTATATGCTGCACCATGAAGTCCTTTCTCTGTTAATAACCGAGGTAAAAGTGGCACCCCTTTGATGTACAGAGGCAAGACAAGTGATACCAACCCAGGATCCTGGTTATACTCTGAACCCTTTTGTGGTTCCAAGGCGTGTTTTGACCAAGCCTAACAGCAAGGCCACACGCCCTAAGGTGAGCGGCTATCACCTAGGGGGGAGCACCTGTGTGTGGTTACAACACTTCACCTTTTGCATTCACTGAATCGCATGGATGATTTTTGGCGCACTTATGGACTTTTCGTTTGATAATCGCAAAAAACATTGCAGCACTTAATCGCATGGATGAAATTTTGAACGTTTAGTGAATGTTATTTGCACTGGTACACTGAAGCACTTTATCTTTGAGTATATGTCCATTCATTCACTCAATGGGATGTATATTTAATATCGCACAAAATTTTGCAGCATTTAATCGCATGGATGAATTTTGAATGTTTATTGATTATTATCTGAATATTGCAGTAGCACGTTGTAGCACTTTATCTTTGAGCATATGTTCAGCTATATATATTCATTATGATGCATATATAATATTAATTTCATTAAAAAAAAATTTTTAGTATATGCACATCATCACTTTATTTGCAAGATTGCATGGATTGCACTTCTATGTTATATAAACATACACATTTACATTTTTGATAGCGCAGCGTATTTATAAATTTTTGTTTGACTCTTGCATGATATATGAAACATGTGTAATGCTAGCAGCTGATTATCAAGAAGAGTATTTAGTTTTGAGTTTTTATTTTTGTCTAGAAATCAGTGGAGGCTCATAGGATTAATTACTATTATTACATATGCAAACGATTCTCCATATGTGTAAGTGGCAAGAGTTAACGCCATATGCCTCAAAAGAAGCACGCATTCATGGAAGCATTAATTTTCTACAATATGTTTAAAACATAAAACGTGTGCGCTGTACACACGCATAACTATAGCACGTGTGCTATGGAATGGGCACCTTGCAAGCAAGCATGCGTCTCTGAATGTGTAATGCAAGATTACACATCATGTAACCAGACAGACACGTATTCCTATGTGAACATAAGAAATCCTGTATAATTAAGGAGGCTAAGTTAACATGCCTCGTTATGCAACCATGCAAACCTAGGTGATCATACAACCTTAACCGATCATGCATTCTTATGCGATTCAGCATCTTTTATGCGACCAAACATTCTATTCATTTTAAGCATTAGTGTGCGGACAAGTACTCTTGTGAGACCAAGGACTCTTTATGCAATCAAGCATCTTTATGCGATTTTAAGCATTTCTGAAAAAAAATTAGCTTCTCCACGTGACCAAGTATCCTTGAGTAATCAAGGACTCTTGTGAGATCAAGCACCCCTGTGCGATCCCGCATCTTTATGCAATCAAGCATCTTTATGTGTTTTTTAGGCATTTCTGTAAAAAGAAGCCTCTCCGCATGACCAAGTATCCTTGGGTAATCAATGACTCTTGTGAGGTCAAACACACTGGTGTTATCCCGCAACTTTATGCACCCAAGCATTCTTATGTGATTTAGGCATTTCTGTGAAAAGAAGCCTTTCTGCGTGAGCAAGTATCCCTGGGCAAACAAGGACTCTTGTGGGGTCAAGCATTCTTGTGCGACCCCGTATCTTTAAGCAAACAGGCATTTATGCGGTTTTAGACAATTATGAGATTTTAGGCATTCATGCGAATTTTAGGCATTTCTGCGCAAAAAAGCACTTAACGACCAAGCATTCTCATGCGACTATGTAAGTCCACCACAAACAGAAAAAAACATGTATCTCTATGTGTATTACATGTTATGCCACATGCATCTTGTACATTCCAATACTCAGGTAATTTTATGCAAATATATGGACTGATAAAAAGGAAGTTATCCTCCGCTGACATGCGTTCCTGCACTCATGTGTTTAGCGGTTTGCGTTAGCAACAATGTGCACAGAACTGTGTACAGCACCTGGTATTCCCAGACGGTCTCCCATCCAGGTACTAACGAGGCCCGACCCTGCTTAGCCTGAGATCAGACGAGATTGGGTGCTTTTAGGGCGATGTGACCGTAGGCATCTCAGCAGTTGTGCATTTGGCTAGTCTGTAAGCAAGCACCTGCATGAGGACCTTGTGGAGGTTGTACACCTCTTTGTAGTAATGGACGGACTTGGAAAAAGGTGCAAGAAGCCTATGGGAATTTAAGAAAAAACCCAAGTAGGAGACAGAGGCTTCGGTCGTCTAGGCTGAGGGTGTTATATGCAGCATGAATCTCTGTAAAAGATTGCATCTACAATTCCACAGCTTGTGAGGCCTCCGATACCTCCGCCTAATCAGATTGCACCTGTTCCCTGTCCGCTGATGGTGATCTTTCATCATCAGATTGTTGATCCTCTTGATTGAGGATTTAGGTCAGGGGAAGGGGAACTACCCTAATTTCTGCCGTCTTGTGAGGATGCTAGGATTAAGCAGCTAACTTCTCCTGTACACCACACACTGCAAATGCAAACAACTGTCTTTAAAGACCTATGCAGGGCTGCAATGTTGGGAGAGGCTGCAAGTCTGACAGGGGCAATGGCTTATCCTGTGTGGCTGCCTTTAGTCTTTCAGGGGGGATAGAACTTTTAGATCTAGGCTTTTTTACCTGCGCCTTAAGCCCTCTTACGGGGAGACATAGTCCTAAGCTGACAAAAGCAGATGTACTAGTATAAATGCAATCACTGTTGTGCCTAGTCTTACAATATTATTATTAGCTTAGTCGGGGGTGAGGGGGGAGAAAGGAGACCACCCGAGGACTGCGCGGCAGCAGAGGAGGTGAGCGGCTTCTCAGACCAGCTTCACTGAGCATGTATCCTGGATAGCATGTAAGTATACACCAGGTATGTCTCTTACTCCCTCTAGTGGCGGAAACCAGGTAAGACACGCATACTACTCAAAAGGAAGATAATCCATAATGTGTATACTTTAGGATTGTCTTCACTTACCTTATCCCCGCTGCAGGAACTGCTGAGAACAGACAGATCCAACCTTCACCCATCACGGTGGGTAGCGTTGTGCCAACCTTCAGGGTTCTGGGTTCCTACTCACAGGATCCTCTAACCTGGACCTGTAGAAGACTCTGCCAGAAACTTTTCGTGCAACTTAAATTTGTTCACCAAAGCGCTGGATCCCAGAGCCCAGTCCTCAAAGAGAGACATTACAGGCAAAACCTTGTTTCTTCTTTCATGAAGCCCGGGTACCATCCATCTTAGACGTTTTTATTGGCCCGAGGCAGGGATCCAGTTTTTTTTAGCTCCTAGGCCCCCGCAGAGACCATCAAACAGAGCTTTCTTCTTAGCATATCTTTAACATGACCAACCACCTTAGACACTGGCGAAAAAACTGAGGTACTCCCCATATGAGAGTGGTTATATAGGGGAGGAACTCTCCTTGTAATTAGGGTTTGCCAGTATCCAATCACCTGATGGTGACCATCTAACCCACTAAGTAATTAATAGAGCCTCTGTGTCCCGTGATGTATGAACAAGAAACATAGTTTTCCTCAGAGCCTAAACTTCTAGGGCACAGCAAAAAAATAAAAAGTATGTAGGCGCAGGATTATAAAAGGGCTGACCTTCAGTTTTTTTTCTGTTTGCCAGTGTCTACTTCACGAAAGCAAATGCATGTAACCCAATTATGTAAGAATTACTACCTTCTTATGTCCCTCAATGGACGATAAAGACATTGCATTTTTGGTTTATGGTAGACTTAAAGTTAATAAAACTCTTTAAATTTACCATAGGCTGTAATAAGTTATAAATAGCAATCCTCTATAGAAAAAACAACATTTGAATATATAGCAGGCTTGGATCATTGCAATGTTTCTGGAGGGTTGTGATTTTTAACATTTTGCTGCCCATTAACTTCTAAGTGGACTTCCTTGTGAAAGGAAAACAACAAGTTTCATACATGCCAGTGGATTGGGGGCCTTTGGAAATGTCAAAGAGAAGTATGGGTTTGGGCTTTTTTGCAGATTCAAACTTACCTAGTTGGATGCAGCACTGGTCCAATGCTTCATCTGTCCCTGGGCGCCTCTGCACTGAGAACCGAGCGATCGAACACCGCCAAATTGCACTCATGTGATAACAAGCTTTGACTGTACTTCTCTTTTAAGTCAATTTCGTGTGCGCTTTGCTCTATATTGAACTATAGATGCCATCTTAAATAATTGATTCAAATAAACATTCCTCTCTTCCAGATGCTTATAATTAATTTTTAATGAAGGAGGTGAGTAGTGTCATTTGGGAAGAAGACAGATATTGCCATTGTTGAGCCTGACTGACACAGTCCCTGATCCCCATCTTCGTTCAAGTGTACACTGCCTGCCCCAATCGATTTTACAAGACAACAAAGGAATTAAGCACCTCCCAGACCACTACAAAACTGGCAGTGTAGCATGGGAGTTTGCAGCACATAGGCACATTCCTATTAAAGTGTCATTAAACTCAACATTTTTTTAAGTGTATTTATATGTAAAACTAGGTATTTTATCTTATAAAAGCAACTTTTGTTTGTGCATCTCCTCTATATTTGTAAATACCTGGTTGATACTGTGGTTTTTCTACACTTGCTAGATGCAGGTGCCAACCTAATAGCAGCCAATTCTCTGGCTGTAGCGTTGCCACCCTCACTGTACATCTGCCACAAGTAATGCCCAAGAAACCTGTTAACTTTCATTTTTTCTCTCCAAGTCACATCCAAGCGACTCTTGTTACTTCAGGCGTGATTTCCAGCCCTGAGACTTAGAGACTACACCATTTCCCTCCCCTCCTCCCAATGTCATCTAGCAAGGATGTATCTGCTTGAGGGTATGTTTTCTGGCAGCATGTGACCACAACAAGAACCAATCATAATGTACACCTACTGAAAAAGGTAAGATTATTGCTTGAATGTACAGTTATATTTTAGCAAAGCAGTCAACAACAAAAGCAGTAAAGAACTACAAACAGTCATTTAAAACAATAATGGTCCCATAGTTTAATTAACTGGTTAGCAAAGCAAAGTCCAATGGATTACAATATTTACATGTTATTTAAAAAATAAAGTAGTGATAAAGCATCACACTTCGCATGTCGTACAGTTTTTGGTAACCACTCCATTGTTTCAGCATGTACAAGGAGCTTCAAGAAAAGGCCAATCAGTATCTTGCAGTTTTCAAAGTCTACCATCTACTTTCTGCCCTAACGAAAAAAATAATTTACAAATGGTTTCTTAAGCCACAGCTTTAAGCTGACGCCTCATTAAGTTTCCATTTTCACAATTAGTACAAACTTAATGTGTCCTTCTTACATATAAATTAGTTATTGGAGCCTAGGATAAGTGTAAATGTATGTACAAAGCACATAGGTTTGCAAAAGCAATCTCTAAAGATGCCTGTCTAGCAGTTTCCAGCAAGGTAAAACTGAAACAATTTCTGCCTAAATGCAAAAGGAATGAGGTAAATTTGTACAGTATTTGAAAGAGTCCCATGCTAAATTTGAATGACCACTTTAACTGCATGTCGACTGAAAATGTTACATAAAAAAAGTGCAACATGTTAATTTAAAACAAAACATATGCATATTAACTACACATTTAGAGTGGTAATCTTTCAAGATGTAAATACAATTCTGAATAGAACAGACAAAAACTAGTTAAAAACTTGAACAAAAAAAATGATATATATCTGAAAATCAGTTCATAATTTCTACAGCTTGAAGTAAACAAAACGCTTCCAAATGTAAAAGAATGGTCTGTTCTAGAAAAGGGATAGCCTTGTAAAGGTTCCATAAAAGATTCCGTTTTGTCAATACAGATTAAACAGTGAGGGAACAGAACGCCACAATCACTGTTCGCTGGGATTGAAGACCCATAATAGCATTTTTTTTTTTTTAGTACATGGGTATTCTGAATGATTGAGGGAACATACTGTGATTTGAATATGTATGCTGCCTTAAATTTTGCATTGCTTTCAATTGTTTATCTGCTCAGTTTGTGCATCTAGTAGCTGTAATCTTTAGTTCTGTTAACCTCTGTGTACATACACTTAGGTACTGGAGGATGAACATCTAATACGTGGAAACCCTTAGATTTCTCCAGGGGCATGGGTGGTACACATTCATTCCTAGGATTCAGGCAAACATACAATCTTAAGATGGAGAATCTTTCTGTAACAAGATAATGTCCTGATATCAGACGTCCTTTTACTTTGCATCATATCATACCAAACATTTATGAGAAATGCCTGATATGCAGATTAGTATACTAAAAAACAGATGCATTTTATTGGTTGAGTAGGGATACAAAACAAATGGTAAACATTAATATTACATTAACCACAGCCTCTTGTCAAACTCAGAACCGTGCTGCATTGGTCTAATGTAGTATTTCATAAACAGGCTGAAAAATCTGAACTCCTAAATGAACCTTTAAGAAAAAAAGTATTTGTACAACGGTTTACAAATAGATACCTTGTATTCTAATAGGTTTTCATTTTTTTAGTTTATTAAAACTTAGAAAAAAAAAAATCACAGTATTTTTAAGACAAAGCCCACAAAAGGTTTTCAAGAATATTGTGTGTATTTTCCACATATTTAGTTCTTTTTTGTTCACTATTTTAGCAAGCTTTCCTGACATTCATCTGCTTGGAAAAGCAGCTTGGATAAATGCAGAGAACTCCCTTGGAACTTTTTTCTTGAGGTACTAGTAGTATAGTGAACAATGCAATTTAACAGGGAAAAAAAAAGATATTTTACTTCTCATCTCTAGGGTAAATGCAACAGAATGGAAAGTACGTGTTAAAAAATTATCCCAAAAGTGGTGCTTTTTAAAAGTACTGCCATGCAGTATTAGTCATTCTTAGCAGAAAAGAGTGCACCAGAAAGTCTGTGCTGTGAAGCAAACGTTCCATTAGTCTTTGTTCAACCAAAATTTATATTAATGAAGAAGAAAGGATGTAGTGAAGTCATTCCTTGACTCGGTTCCTCATTTAAATAAATGAACTTTGTACAAACTCGTACGAGTATCAGTGCTTGAAAAATAGAAGATGCTACAAGTTCGAAAAAAAGCAGCTTTCTATCCCTTCCTCAACTGTGTCAGTGTTCGTGTTCAAGCAACAGTGTGTTTCCTAAAATAATTATTCCATTTTGGTCACTACAAAGTTCTTTAGACATGAGGTTTTTGTTTGCTGTGAAGTGTCAATACTTTCCTCTGCTAGCTTTGCTTCATTATAAGTGTCCCCAACATTTTCTTTTGGCTTTCGGTTTTCTTCATTCTCTTTCTTATTTTCAACTGCAACTACAGTCCTGTAGAATAAACAAAGCCATCAGAATTCCAAAATAGCATTTTCATTTTCTTTAAGATCAGGGGGAGGGTTATGGTGCAGAGGCAGAGAACGCCTGTGCATGACCAGCAAAATTCCTGCAAGACTTCACCCTATACAAATCTGCCCTCCTAAAATACAATTCTGCCTTCATGCTGCCAAACATACTTTGTCACTCTTATTAATATGATGTCATCCACTCCCCACTGGCTCTCCTCTATCTTAAACTCTCTATTTTGTCCCCCGCCACTTCCACCTACTAACTCACTCACTCCTCAAGTGATTGCCAATCACTTCAAAAACAAGATTGGTGCACTTTGTGAGGACATCTTCACTGTACAGATATCGTCCCCAGTTAACATACCCTGTCTAACAGCACATATAGTACTTTCCTTTTCTGACCCGGCTACTACTGAAGAGTTTACCAAACTTTTCTCAGATGTCCATTTAACAAATTGTTCTCTGGATCCTGTTCCCTCGCAACTACTATGGTCACCCTCTTCTATCCTATGCTCTCCCACTCACATCTTCAACCTCTCTCCACTGGAACCTTCTCCACCCCCTAAAGCATGCACAGATCACCCCCATACATAAAAAGCCCTCATCGGACCCCACCAAACCTAACTCCTTCCAGTCTGGCTTTCGCTCACAGCACACCACAGAAACTGCCCTAATAAATCTCACTAACGATTTGCTAACTGCTAAAACCAATGGCCACTACTCCATACTCTTACTACTAGACCTTTCTGCTGCCTTAGATACTGCGGATCACCCACTCCTCCTCAATAGACTTCACTCTCCTGGCCTCCAAGATTATGCTCTTTCCTGCTTCTCTTCCTATCACAGCATTCCTGCAGTGTTATCTACAAATCTGTCTCCTCCTCTACTTTCCTCCTTCTGTAGGGGGTCCCCCGGGGCTCTTTTCTTGAACCCCTTCTCTTCTTTACACCTCCTGTCTTGGTTAATTGGTAGCCTCCCAATGCCATCTCTACACCAATGACACGCCAATCTCTCTCTCTACTCACGTCACCAACCCCCTCAGTCTCCTCTCATTACTGCTCATTACTAACTTAATTACTGACATATCAATATAAATGTCAGGCCACTTCCCCAATCTAAATCTTTTTAAAACCAAGCTTATGACATTCCTCTCTATCCTTGCCCTCCTCCCTGACTTTTCTATCAATAATACAACTATCACTACTAACCTGTCCTTTCAGCCTCAAATCCAATCAGTGTCAACAGCTGTAGACTTCACTTTCATAACATTTCTAAAATGTTCCCCTTTTTAACTAATGAAACCACCAAGCTATTCATTCACTCTCTTATCTTTCATCTGGACTATTGCAACTCCCTTCTCAAAGGCCTTCCTCTACACAGGCTACCCCCTTCAGTCTATCACAAATGCTGCTGCCAAACGAATCTACCTTACCAACATCTCAGTGTCTACCACTCCTTTATGCCAATCTCTCCACTGGTTTCCTACTGCCCAGCGAATAAAGTGGAAAATACTAACAACATAAAAAGTCATTGGCAACTCTGTCCTAAGCTACATCCCTAGTCTTGTCTCAAAACATCACCCAAACCGTCCTCTCCACTCCTGCCAAGACCTCCTGCTCCCTATTCTACTCCTTTTGTGCTTGTATCCAGGACTTCGCCAGAGCCTCTCCCATCCTCTGGAACTAACTACCTCAATCTGTCCAGCTATCTCCTACTCTGGCCACCTTAAGTGATCCCTGAAAACTCATCTCTTTAAGGAAGCCTATCCCTCCTCCACCTAACAACTGAAGTTTTAATTCTTCCATCAGCTCACCCCTCACATTTATTTGCTTTTGTACCACTTGCGCCACCTTATTAGAGTTAAGTTCTTATGAGCAGGACACTCATAACCCTCTTCTATTTTATTGTATTGTATCTGTACTGTCTCTCTTTATATTGAAACAATAATAATACGGATAATAGTCACCATCATCATCACTACAAGCGAAGGGACTGCTTTTGAGCTAGTCAGTCAAAGGCAACTTCCATCAGTCAGGAATATACAATTCTTTTTTTTAAATAAATGATAGTGAACACAGGACAACCACTGTATAGTTTCTGGTGCAATGGTCATGTTGGTTGGAAATAGCTCCTGCATTAGCTTTTAGACCAGTTCACTGTAACAGACTACTAATCTTACTGGTACTGTGACTTCACTGTTCCATTTTCAACATATGTGGAATTATTTATAAGGGGGCTGTATAATACTTCTAAATTATGCTTGGGACTAAACATAATTATACATTTATATTGTTCAAGGCTTTCACTTCTGTAAAGCCTGTTTAAAAAAAACTCATTAGTGACTCATTCTTTATCAAGCAGCTCACTATGAAAATTCAGTCAGACAGAAAGCGGTTAGCCACTGCTATGCTGTCTCTTTAGCTAACCTGATGCTCTGGGAATCCTTTGCCATGTATAAAACTCTCTGTAAAACTACTCTTTAAAGACCTATATTTTTAAAAAAAGAGTTAGAATAGCTACAATTAGAACAAAACAATTATGTTATTATAGCAATGCTACTATAATAGCCATAAAATTGCTTGGCCATAATAAACTTTGCAAAAAAAAAAAAAAAAAAAAGAAAATCTGAGACCACATCTTTTTCTAGGGTTCAATTGTAGCGTACATATAATAAAAACAAGGATTTGACTAGCTCCTCTGTGACATTATACAAGGAACCTGAACACCCAAGTCAGGATTTAATTTTTGGGGTTTAGAGATTGCTAGAAAGGTTACAATCATTCATTTTTATCAGACCTGTATAGTCAATAAGTTTCTGAAAATCACCTAACTTACATGCCATGCCTTAAAACATGTTTTTCCCATTCTGTTCTAAGTGCAAAGGTTCTTCCACAGAATTCACAAGGTAAACGCTTTTCTTCAGCAGCAACGTTGGCATCAGGGACCTGCATGGCACCTAAACAAAAAAAAAGTTGGCGTTATAATAGATGGACAACTGTAACTATACACTAACACTTCCCTCTTTTATACAGATTAATGCCACTTAATTCACAAAGAAATGTGTACAGCTTTTCATAACATGAGAAGATGGCCATCCAAACTTATGTCTGACTGGCTCCTGAGCCTTATGGCTGATTCAGAAGCAGTTTGGAAAACTTGTGCAACCCCACTGATTTCAGTCAACCTATAAATATAATGTAAGCCATGAGAATGCTAAATTTCATCTGATCTGTAAAAATATTGGGCATTAAAAAAAAACCCGATTATTTACATAGAAAATACATTTTCAAATTCAAGTTGAAACAGTTACCAACCTTCTGGCTTAGCAGCAGATTCTTCTTCATCACTGCTTGAAGCCTCTGTTTTATCTCTCATTTGTTCCAGCTGATCCAAATTAACTAGCCCAACAAGCTCAAAATTGCGGCACACCTAAAAAAAACAAATCAGATATGACAGCTGGTGCTGACACCCATTTCTGCATAACACTAGCGTGTGCGGCTATTTATATCCAAGTTTCAGTAGCACTAAAAACAATTGCACTAGCGTGTGCGGCTATTTATATCCAAGTTTAAGTAGCACTAAAAACAATTGCATACCTTCAACTAATAAGATTGTCAGAGCTTGGGGGTCTAATCAAGTACTACTACACAATATATTCTGCAAAATGGTGCATGTATGACTAATTGGAAAATGTCCAAATCATGTCTTACAGGACCACAAAATTGAAGAACATACAAAATATTGTATTATGTGATTATGATACCCAAGACACTCAGTCATGTATGTAAAAGGAGGCATACTAGCGTAAAAAAAACTGACATTTAAAAAGGTGCACCTGATCTTCCCTTTGCTTTACTACAGTGACCGATGCACTAGCAGTCAAGTGGATCAGGGTCCCTGCATAGCACCTATGCTCGCTGACTGAAAACTTCTTGGCAACTTGCACCATCAATTTCCTGTCCAATTTTCTGTTCAATTTCAGCTGAACCCTCGAAGTTAGTAGAGACTTCAGGATCCTAAGATCATGCTGAATGGAAAAATACAAGTATCACCATGGAGAAGGGTTTGCTATAAAGTCCCTGACTCTAAGTCCACCATCATGTACAACGTCCCTTATTCATTTTTTTCATAATAAATTTAAACTTGGCTTTAAAACCTGTTATTCTATGCCAAATGCTATATTAGATAAGAAGTGGTACCAGAAAGACAGTTGGGAGGTTTGGTAGTTATGGAATTACTACACTGGAAGTCAGCTGTGCATTGTAAAATATAATTTCCAGCTACATCACTTTCATGTTCACTTCTGATAATCTGAAACTTTCACACATTTACATACAAATTGAAAAAGGAACGGAATCTTCTGATTTAACGGTTTTCAAAAACAGTTACACTGAGGGCATGCATGTGGCAATAACTGTCACAGTTGACAGTGTGCTTATGTTACCTCTCAACAGAACTTTCAAGCCCTCGGGCTAAGTTTAAACTTGCAAAAAATTCTAATGCTGAGACTAATGCGAACCAATGCACCTACAGTGTTAACACGGGTCTTTGATGCGTTTAAACGCACGTTTAAGACAAGTTAGAAAACGCACCCCAGATACTCTCCAGGTGATTATTTTGTGTATACCCCGCTTTACTCTTAGAGAAAGAAACTAAATTTTAATATGTAGCTTTTAACGAGCATAGATAACATTATACAATATGCTGTGTGCATACATTAAATGTGTGGGTATATAGTAAAATAAATATATATATATATATATATATATATATATATATATATATATATATATTGTATTTTAAGTGTAGGTAGTGAGGGGAACTGCCATCAACTTATTGTAACTGGAACAAGTGCCCCCATTAGAAGATTATTGGAAGCTCTTGTGACAAGATGTAACTCATTGCTTAAGGCTTCAATGATTACCAAGACAAACAGAGTGAGAATTTATACAGTGGGGACACAGACAACCATATCGCCCAAATCATCTCCTCCGCTCCTCCCAGGACCTCCTGCTCCTTGTTACCTCCTCCCATGCTCGCCTTTAGGACTTCTCCAGAGCCTCTCCCATCCTCTGAAACTCCCTGCCCCGGTATATCTGATTAGCCCCTAACCTCCACCTTTAGGAGATCCCTGAAAACTCACTTATTCAGGGAAATCTATCCTACACCCACCTAACAACTGTCCCCGAGCCACCCCCATCAAATCATTCCCCGCATCTATTACCTTTTGTACCACCACCCCCTCCCTTTAGAATGTAAGCTCTACAAGCAGGGCCCTCCTATCCCTTCTGTTTTGAAATGTACTATAATTGTGCTGTCCCCCCTCTACATTGTAAACTGTTGGCGCTATATAAATCATGTATAGTAATAATAATAATAATAATAAAACCTTGACAGGGGTTTCACGCTTTCTCGGCTTTATTCAACACAAAATAAACTTTAAACATTTATGAAAAATAACTTTTAGGTTAATGGCAGAATAACAACTAAAAAGTGTGTACTTGCTGAAAATGGTTTACACACATTTTTTATTTTTAATCAAATCCTTAAAAACAGTAAAGCATACCTTATGTTCCTCAGTAAGGTGACTATTTAGTTCCTCATTTTGCTTGGCTTCATAATAACATAGCTGGCATTTGTAGGGCCTTAGTTCATTGTGCTTCTCAATGTGCTGCTGCAGGTTTTCATCACTGGAGCAGGTAAAGGTACATTTGTCACAGCGGAACACAACTCCTTCCAGTTGTTTTGATAACTTGGAGCGACAAACTTCGATGGGGACTACTCTCTCTTCTAAAAGAAAGAAAAAAAAGGGCAATGATATTTTTTTTCTTAACTTTTATACAAACAGAATATGTCAGTTAAACAAATACTTCAAGGTGCCCATGAACATATGTTGATTGTCATCAGATACCCAAAATTTTGCTTTGCTGTATGATGATCAAGGCGTCTATAGCACAAATAAGACCTCACTGAGTTGCTTTAGAAAAAAATGACTGGTAGGAAATGTTTGTCATACAGCCTATTGTTTTCTGATTGTAAGCAGCACCATGGTTATATGAACTTCACATACACTTGTCATGTATGAATATGTATATGGCAACAACATTCAATCAATAGATATTTCAGCGATTAAATTGCTACTAAATAGATACCACAGCATATCTCATTTATTGGCCCTGTAAAGAGAAGTATCTACAGAAAGGAATGCACCTCCTCCTTTGAGCTTAATTTTGTCATTTGTCTTTTTGGAATTGGTATAATGTAATTGCTGTTGAAATGATTGAGAAACTGTTTTCTACAGCACATTGCTCCAGCAGACTTTGAATAGATTTTGAACAAAGAACTTTAAACCACAGTCAGCAAGGCAATCCTGCAATGCGAACAGTAACATGTTCCACAATGACCTTTGAGGACTGCATTTCGCAAGGCCCTGAAAAGACATTTCCAGCACTACAACACATACACTTGTGATAAATCAACTATGCCAACACTGAGAATAAAATAAGTGTAGAAGACAAACATAAAAATAAGTATAGCCAAAATATTACAAAAAAAGGTAAAAAAAATGTAAAACAAACCTCGTAAACACAACACGATTTGCAGATTTGTAGGAGACTCAGCAAAAACAAAACAAAAAAAATGCATGAGAATCTTTCAGGACCTAAATACAGAACTGTCTACTTGAGTTCTGAAGAAGCAGCTTTTAGGCCCATCACTCTTATTATTCTTTCACTGATCTGGAACAAACATGTGCAAACTTAGGTTTACCCCTTGCCACTGCCATCCCTCAATCCTTTAGGAGGATCTAGATGTCAGGCTTCCCGATCATGTGACCGCTGTGATTGGCTGTCACAATGGTCACATGATCAAAAGGTTCTGATCATAAGCCATGACTGGGAGCTGTCCATGACAGCTTAGTCACTATGTTGGGAGTGTGCGCTCTCCGCACAGAAATGCCATTTCCCATGGACGCATATATGTGATGTCTTGACATTCAGGCCCACTTATCCAGCCACTGCATATACGCATACGGTTGACTGGAACAGGTTAAGGACACTTCACTAGTTGCAAGTGAGTCGGTCATTAATGACAACTCACCTATCTGTATCTTGACAGAAAGGAGACATATCTGTTTTAGAATATCCTATTAATCTATTTAGAGTGAAACTAAACCCTCCTATCCTTTACAGTTAAGAAAGCTGTCATCTTGGCCCCTGTTTGATCTGCAGTCACCATGGTGCTACACGACATGTGGTCAGTTATGACACCAGCCATTTGATAGCTTGATAGTTCAGCTGAGACTTAACATAAGAACACTAGTAAGAAGAAAAAAAATATCTTCAATCCTGGCAAACTGACCTACCCTTCTGTATGCTTGTATAAAAGGTTGATAACCCAGATTGAACAAGAGTGTATAAACAGGAAACCTGCCACTCTACCTGACAGCAGTAACTATAATGGCCCCCCAATCAAATGAAACTTTCCAACAATTAAAAATATAAGCAACATGCATTTATTTTCTGCACTATGTTTGAATATGAAAATTTTTATTTTCATTAAGGATCCCCCCTTTTCTTTTTTTAACTCAGCAGTTTGCATTCTTACAGCTTTCTACTGTGGACTGCGATAACTCAATCACTGAGGGATCCTACCTTTTTTCTGCAAGACTTGATAACAAATACTTGATGCTTATGTGTGCCTTTATACTTCTGAAATCATCAGGGTTTAAATGATCTAAAAGGACAGTGTTTTACACAAAACCACCAATAAGATTCTGTTCTTTTCCTATTATATACATTTTCAGGCTTTTTTTTCCCAAATATAAAAGGCTCATTTTGGATTGGTTTTATTATTATATATGTATGGTATATACTGAATGTAAAATGTACCTGTCCCAAGTTTATGACCAATAAATGCATATGTTCTTAACAAACAGTAAAGTAAAGTAGAGTTTTAAAAAGCCTTCAATGACCTTGTAGTTGCGGGTACTCTGGTTATGAGGTAATGTGCCCTCATAAATCACAACAGATTCTGAAAGTCAGGTTTTGGTTAGTTTCTAAAAGGTTATAGCCCTTACTGTGTGCTTACATTAAAAGGCTGCCAAACCCCTGCTTTGAGGAGTTTCTGCCAGTTACTTCAGCTACAGAGGTAGGTGGGGTCTTATTTTGCATTTTTACTGCTTGTTAAGAGTATGCAAATACTTTAATATTTACAGTCTGGAACTCAGATCTACATTTTTAAGTATGCCCTAAAATTAATACAGTTGGTACAGCATACCTTCCTAGATTTCTATTTATTTAACAGGCACTGCTTTAGAGCACACATCCATTCCCCCAGGTCCCTTTTGCCTGTAATGTCATGATGTGGGAATATATTGCTCATCTATTTGTGATGCAGGAGAAAACTTTTTGCTGTCTTTCCCATACAGAATATACAGTATGATGTAACAGTGTGTTGGTAATGCTTTGGGATTCTGATCGGTGATACAGCAAGCAAAGTGAATAAGTTACTGTATATGTAAGTCATATGCTTCAGGAAGCAGATGCTTCCAGTGAACATGAGTAGCTATCTGTAGTCTGGACACAATGGCCTACAAAGAATGTTACAAAGGTTATGGTAAATCGAGTAGACCGTTTAACTGTCCATGCTAAAGCACAGTTAAACTTTTGCTAGATAGGCCTCATAGCTCACTGGAATTTCTCTTGAAAGTCATTTAAGAGTGGTATCAGGCTATCCAAACAATTATGTTACGGCAAGGTTTATTCTGTACACTAACAAATGCATTTAGAGAGCAACATGTATCCACCCTGACAACACTGCACCTGAGAGTATTTACCCATATTAACATGGGAATCAAAATAATGATGTCAGCTGTTCTGCTGCTGCATCTCTTGCTATAAATATTCAAGTAATAAAATGGCCAAAATTAATGTACACAGACTATTTCAGCAATGTTATAACCAACCCCAAGAACATTTTTTTCTCAGCTAATTATTACCTACAGTCCTTAAGCAGCTGTCAATGTTAGGGTTATGACATACTTGTCATGTATGCTTAGAATACAAAGAAGAATGAACAACTTGAGATATAATCATAGGAATAAAAGAAAAAAAGTAGGCAATATTAGAACAGTCATCATATACAAAGGAGCCGATTTACTAAAATTGGAGAATGCAAACCCTGGTGTAGCTGTGCATGGTAGCCAATCAGCTTCTAACTTCAGGTTGTTCAATTAAGAGTTGACAAAAAAACTGGAAGGTGATTGGTTTCTGATTTAGCACTCTCCAGTTTTAGTAAATCAACCCCTATTAGCCTGCTACTTTTCAGAGGCACAGAAATGTGACATGAACACATCTCATAATTGGATATTCAAGAAAGCAGCATGGTTAGGGGAGGGAAGGCTGTTTTCATTTGAATATCATTTTTAGTCATCATGTATTTTTTCTTTCACAGTGTTTCACAGTATACCTACTCATAGTTTACAGTCAATACCAAGATAGGAAATAGATGCAAGGCTCATTAAGGTGAGGACACCCAGTTGCTGGCCATTGACATCTCCTAAAAATTTCCCTGACACCTAGATAGTGATCCAAAATGAATGTCAAGTAAATGCCACCATTGCCAAAGAAATCCACTGATGCAACCCTATATCCAATATTCATTTATGCAAATAGAATGGTATTCTACAAGGTGGCACATCAGAGACTAAATACACTGCTCATGCTCATCTTATAAATGACAAGAAAACAACAGCCTATTGGCCAAAAATGAACACAGAAAGAACTAGTTCCCTCACATTGTGAACTGGTGTTCTATCTTGAGAGATTTCTAAAATTATCTTCAAGCCCTGCATAAAAGTCTGTGTACACTTTCAGCTGTAGAATCCAATCTCCAAGTGCCATAAAGTACAATTTATATGATGACTTTCTAGTTTTCATGTCACACTAAAGCATATAAAGGAAGTGTAAAGTGGTTTTGCATTTTTTTGTCTTTATTATGGTCAGGACTAAAAAATAAATAATCCTTTCTTTTTGGTTGGGTAAACATGAAATGGTGCATGTGAATATTTGTCTATAAAAAAATAAAGTTTCAAAATGTAAAATATTTAAGCAGAGTTAACCCCAAACCATTTCTCTTAAACACAGTTGTGAAGATGAAGAACTGTATGAATGTTTACCGTTCACTAACCCAGGAGATGTATATTGAGGTGTCATAAAAACTGCATAAGCAGGCATTACTTTCAGTCTAAACGCCATGTCAAAACAATTAACAGAACCAGAGCTACAAGTAGGATAATTTATATGCATGTTCGGACTATTCCAGCAAAAAGGTTACCTCATCCCTCAGGTCTTTCTTACGATTACTTTAATATCATGGACAGCCTCTCTACTTAATAAGGTGGCTTGATAGGTAGAATGGGGAAGGGCTAAACCTGACATTTTTTGAGAGGCATTTGCATATAATTTTAGGTTCAGATTGTTTTGACATGGAATTTTACCAAAGGCAACTTGTGTGTTTCCTTTTCATATAATCAGTTTCAACTGCTCAGGTTTGTGGTATGTTGACTTTAACCCCAATTGGGGATCATGTAAGCTGCAACCAAAGGATCAGTCAAATAAGGCCAACATAAAACTTGAAAGCTTATAGTGGTCTATTGTGTGTTTCAATGACACAAGAGCAGTGTTATCCAGTATCTGCATGGATTTACAAATGGTTGATAACTTGCAAGCTTGTTTTGCCCTATTCAAATATACTAAAACATAGTAACAAGTCTAATGTCATCCACTGTACTGACAGACATATTTGTTACTACATAAAAGGACTGTTTCAGGTAATTCCAAGGTATTTCCAATTTGTACAAGAACTATTTTTGTATTGAGAACATAACCAAATACAGTACAACTACTTGAACATGGGTATCTATGCATTTTCTTATGTACTAAATTTGTCTGCATCTAGTTCTCCATACACCTGTTATTGAGAACACATTTATATAATAAGATTAGTTCAGTAACCAAATATTTCCACCAGCAAGGTGCAAAATGGTCCCCACCCTGGACTGTTTACACAGCTCTGGCAAAGATCTGCAGCTAACAAACAGGGTCATGCTTTTGATGTATGCTTAATCCTGAAAGCCATTTTTTTAACAGCATTCTCTTGTTTGAGATTGTAAAGAACAGTGACTTATAAGAATTAAAAATAGTGTCAAACAGGACTGGCATTTGCAAAAGGATGGTCACCCAAGATGCATTCAAGCAGTTTTAAAGGCATACACTGCAGTTACATAGAATAAAAAAATATAATTAAATTACTTTTAACATTGTGTTTCTAAATAATGGATACCGTGGTGACTAAAGGGTTAATTCAACCGAAAATACAATGTATGGTTGGCCATAGATAGAAAATATCTCTCTGAGAATGAGCGTCAATTAGATATTTAGTCCAAAAGTACAGAGCACACACCTTACAGCAACCGACAATAAAGTAGTTGTTATGGTGACCAGACGGATGGTGCTATTGTAGTAAAGTGCCAAAAATGTATTATCATCAGCACACCAAAAAAATGCAAACAGGACATTTATTCATCACCCACAGAAAGGCATTCTGTAGGTGACAAAAAAAAAATCCTGTTTGCAGTTTTGAACACGGTGTTTTGGTGATAATGCATTCATTGAAATATTTGTCACATCTGTGTTGCTTAGAGTTGCCGTAGTTTATGACATATTCAAGGTGAATGTTGTACATGTTTGGTGAAAGTCCTATTCCCTTTTCTATGAAGAAAATCAAATGAGACTTTCACCAAGCATGCATTACATTTATAGTTTGAACAATCAGCAGCCAGTCTCATCAAATAGGTTAGAAAATCTGTGTGTGTGACTGCTACTGATGGTTTCTCTACAAATAAAACTCTACATGGATGAATCCTTATCAGCCATCACAAGCTGAATCAGATGAATTTCTCAAAGACCAGGCTGTGTATGGCCATCATTATGGAGTACAAGTTAATATGTATAATATACATACTGTATGTATTACATAATAATATTACCTTGCAAATGCATGTATAAAAATCCATTGTTGCTAACTTTATCGCTCTTTAATATAATTATTATTCTTGAATGTGCAAATTACAAAATACGTTAACATATCACCGGTTTATGCCTGTCATTGAAATTGTAAATTAAAGGGTTTGTAAACGCAAATGATTTTTTTTAACTACTTGCCGCCCGCCCGCCGCAGTTGTACTGCGGCAAGGTGGCACGGCTGTACGAATTGACGTACCTGTACGTCGTTTAGTGCACTAGTCTGTGTGGACATGCACGCGCTGATTGGTCAGAAGGGGAGCCAATCAGCGGATCCGACAGACGCAATGGCCATCGGCCACCCGCGATCATTTGCCACAGAGGCAGAACGGGGATCTGCCTATGTAAATAAGGCAGATCACCATTCTGACAGAGGAGGACATAGAGATCTTGTCTTCCTGCTAAGCAGGAATACGGATCTCTGTGTTGTCCCAGTCAGTCCATCCCCCACACAGTTAGAAAACACTCCCAGGGAACACACTTAACCCCTTGATCGCTCCTGGTGTTAATCTTTTCCCTGCGAGTGTCATTAGTACAGTAACAGTGCATATTTTTAGCACTGATCAAAATAATAATGTCACTGGATCCCAAAAAAGTGTCAGTTAGTGTCTGATTTGTCTGCTGCAATGTCACCGCTGATCGCTAAAAAAATAAATACAAAATTCCATAAAAATATCCCACAGTTTGTAAATGCGATAACTTTTGCGCAAACCAATCAATATACACTTATTAGGATTTTTTTTTTACCAAAAATATGTATGTAGAATACATACTGTCCTAAATTGATGAAGAAATTAAATTTTTAAATGTTTTTTTTTTATTGGATAGTCTTAATAGCAGAAAGTTAAAAATATTGTTTTTTTTCCCAAAATTGTCACTCTGGAGGGGTAAAACCTTCCGGTCCTTAACCTCCCCGGCAGTATGATTATGTCAGATTTTTGATTCTGAAAGCGGTACATTGTTTCGCATGGACTGTAATTCTTAGGAATAACTAAATCTTAAATCTGTCCAAACAAGAGTCTAGTAGACATTATGGGTATGACAAAATCATAAATTATAATATAATAAATAACTATAAATAATTATCAAAAATAATAATATAATAATAATAAAATGTATTCAATAATGTAATCAACTCAAAAACACTGAAATTTGCTCAGTTGCAGAATTGTCGCTTTTGTCACTTTCAGTGTCCGATGACGAATTTCCCCAGAAATCACTATCACTCAATTCTGTTCTAATTTACTATGGCTTTTCTAGCTCGTCTAAAACCTCTTTTGACGTAAAGGGACACTTTTTGGTTGCTATGGACATTCTCCAGTTTCCAGGCAGAAAGAACAGTATATATAACTGCATGCAGGGCCCTGGACAAAGCACTAGGGACAAAATGGAGGTTAAATAATTTGATACAGTAATGTAATCTGTAAGATTACAGTGTACTGTACGTATTCTGTTTTTTGCACTTTTTGAATTTCCCACCGGGCTCCATCTCCATGCGTCGCGCTGCTTGCAGGGAACAGAGCCCGGCATACAATACGGAAGACACAGCCACCACACACAGCGAGGGGACATCGCAGGATCCTGGGGACAAGGTAAGTAGCTTTCCCCGGATACTGCGATGCAATCCGGAGTGTGGCTTGGGGTTAACGCTCTTGGTATGGAAAATTCACCCCGAGCCACACTCGGGAATACCGCTAAGAAGGTTAAGTGGTTAAATAACAAATATTTTATACTTATCTGCTCTTTGCAATGGTTTTGCCCAGAGTAGCCCTGATCCTACTCTTCTCGGGTCCCCCGCTGGCACTCTGCGCCCACCCCTCTGCTGAGGGTCCCCATAGCAAGCAGCTTGCTATGGGTGAACTCCTACGTGCTCGCTCCCGAGCTCCGCTCTCTGTGTCCATAAAACTGAATTCAGAATGTATGAAGGTAAAAAACCTTCAGCCTTCAGAAACAATTTAGCAGCCTGCTTAAATTGAATCTGTGAGGACTGAAATACAGGAGCAGACATCAGCTCCGGGGCTGTCATCCTTATATCCTGGCTTTACAACCTAGTGAATCGCTGATCAGATATAAGCATGAAGGATGACATTCACATGATGTATGCTTGTTGCAAGTCAGTGAGTCAGTAGATAGTCAATCAAGGAAAATCACAGGTTTCAATTGGATAAGGCCCACATTATAGAATGTATGAATGCATCCTGGTTTGCAGATTGTCCAGTGCCATTTACAATTTGAAACAAATGAGATCACATTATAACAAAGCCTTTACCTCTATGCAGGACAATATGATCTATCATATTGTGTTTGTATTTGGTATGGTACAGGCAGAGTGGACATCTCAGATCTTTGGGCCCCTCCTGGGGAACAGATGAATGGCCTGCTTCAACATGCATGGTAAAAGCAGATCTGTTGAAGAAAAATAAACTAAAATAAGATATCCAATCAATAATTCCCCACCACTATGGCCGATTCTGGCCATACATTATACAATCTACTTGTACAACTTTCCTTTAGATTTACCAAAGCCATATATTTTGATGTCAAACCTAAACACTTTCAATTTGTATGTGACCAGGCAGGCCCTTGCACTACATAACATACAAACAATGGGCTAATTTGGTGCACTTTGGGTGAGGCTATATAGAGAAAATTATGGGGATGGGATTGGTACATAGGGCAATAATTCAAATATTCAAGTCCATGTCATATTGTCCATGTTAATTCTTAGGAATGGTTTCCCAAAAGGCTGCCAGCTTACAGGTTGAAGTAACTCTGGAACATAAAAACAGGGACAAAGCAGCGCATTCTAAGTGTAGCAGTTAGAACATTTAATAGTTAAAAACCATAATGGTAACACTCACAAACGAGCGATAACAAACACGGGTATGAATATCATCCGCGCCATCCCAGGGACTGCCTGGTGCCTGGTGTTGCTGGCTGGAACATCCGTATGGCTGTCTTGTGTACGGTTACACTGGTGGAGCCCAAGGCTCCCGGAAAGCTGGGACAGGGATCAGCGTTACACAGGAACCACGGCGAGGTGTTGTCACTTCCGGGTAAAGGGTCAGCGAGGAGGTGCGTGCGTTCGGAGCATGCATGCTCCTTCCTCAGGCTCTGCTGGGGGCCATCTTTATGTATTTGTGTATTTTTAGAAATTTCTGAACTCCCTAAATCTATCAGCTATTTGTAATTTTAGTTATATGAAATTGTTTTAAACACTGTGTCCAATCGTTAGAATTGTTGTCTGCCTCAGTGTCTATATGTTTCCATAGTCACCTGGTTTAACTAGTCAATCAGGACTAGGGATGAGCCAAACACCCCCCTGTTCGGTTCGCACCAGAACTTGCGAACAGGCAAAAAATTTGTTCGAACATGCAGACACCATTAAAGTCTATAGGACACAAACATGAATAATCAAAAGTGCTAATTTTAAAGGCTTATATGCAAGTTATTGTCATAAAAAGTGTTTGGGGACCTGGGTCCTGCCCCAGGGGACATGGATCAATCCAAAAAAAAGTTTTAAAAATGGCAGTTTTTTCGGGAGCAGTGGTTTTAATAATGCTTAAAGTGAAACAATAAAAGTGTAATATCCCTTTAAATTTCGTACCTGGGGGGTGTCTATAGTATGCCTGTAAAGGGGAGCATGTTTCTCATGTTTAGAACAGTCTGACAGCAAAATGACATTTCAAAGGAAAAAAGGTAATTTAAAACTACTCGCGGCTATTAATGAATTGCCGGTCCGACAATACACATAAAAGTTCATTGATAAAAACGGCATGGGAATTTCCCACAGGGGAACCCCGAACCAAAATTAAAAAAAAAAAAAGACGTGGGGGGTCCCCCTAAATTCCATACCAGGCCCTTCAGGTCTGGATATTAAGGGGAACCCGAGCAAAAATGTTTTAAAAAATGGCGTGGGGTCCCCCCAAAAATCCATACCAGACCCTTATCCGAGCACGCACCCTGGCAGGCCGCAGGAAAAGAGGGGGGGACAAGAGAGCACCCCCCCTCCTGAACCATACCAGGCCACATGCCCTCAACATTGGGAGGGTGCTTTGGGGTAGCCCCCCAAAACACCTTGTCCCCATGTTGATTGGGACAAGGGCCTCATCCCCACAACCCTTGCCCAGTGGTTGTGGGGGTCTGCGGGCTTATCGGAAACCGGAAGCCCCCTTTAACAAGGGGACCCCCAGATCCCAGCCCTCCCCCCTGTGTGAAATGGTAAGGGGGTACAAAAGTACCCCTACCATTTCACAAAAAAACTGTCAAAAATGTTAAAAATGACAAGAGAGTTTTTGACAATTCCTTTATTTAAATGCTTCTTTCTTCTATCTTCCTTCGGTTTCTTCCTCTATCTTCTTCTTCTTCTGGTTCTTCCTCCGATGTTCTCGTCCGGCATCTTCCTCCGCGGCATCGGCATCTTCTTTCCTTCTTCTCCTCGGGCCGCTCTGCATCCATGATGGCATGGAGGGAGGCTCCCGCTGTGTGACGCTTCTCCTCTTCTGACGGTTCTTAAATAACGGGCCCGGCCCCCCTCTGACGCACAGGGACTTGACGGGGGCTTCCCTGTGGGATTCCCCGTGGCGTCAGAAGGGGGTTGGGTTACGTAACGGGTGACCCCGCCCTCTCTGATGTCACGGGAATGCCACAGGGAAGTCCCCGTCAAGTCCCCGTGCGTCAGAGGGGGGCGGGGTCACCGGGTGCCCTCCGTTATTTAAGAACCATCAGAAGAGGAGAAGCGTCACACAGAGGGAGCCTCCCTCCATGCCATCATGGATGCGGAGCGTCCTGAGGAGAAGGAAAGAAGACGTCGACACCACGGAGGAAGATGCCAGATGAGAACACCGGAGGAAGAACCAGAAGAACCAGAAGAAGAAGATGGAGGAAGAAACCGAAGGAAGATTGAAGAAAGTAGAAGCATTTAAATAAAGGAATTGTCAAAAACTGTCTCTTGTCATTCTTAACATTTTTGACAGTTTTTTTGTGAAATGGTAGGGGTACTTTTGTACCCCCTTACCATTTCACACAGGGGGGAGAGCTTCGAACTGGGGGTCCCCTTGTTAAAGGGGGCTTCCAGATTCCGATAAGCCCCCCGCCCGCAGACCCCAACAACCACCGGGCAAGTGTTGTGGGGATGAGGCCCTTGTCCCCATCAACCTTGGGACAAGGTGTTTTGGGGGGCTACCCCAAAGCACCCTCCCAATGTTGAGGGCATGTGGCCTGGTACTGTTCAGGAGGGGGGGCGCTCTCTCATCCCCCCCTCTTTTCCTGCGGCCTGCCAGGTTGAGTGCTCGGATAAGGGCTTGGTATGGATTTTTGGGGGGACCCCATGCCATTTTTTTTTTTAATTTTGGCGCGGGGTTCCCCTTAAAATCCATACTAGACCTGAAGGGTTTGGTATAGATTTTGAGGTGGACCCCACGCATTTTTTTTTTTTAAATTTTGGCCGGGCTTCCCCTTAATATTCATACCAGACCGGAAGGGCCTGGTATGGGATTTAGGGGGACCCCCCACGTCATTTTTTTTTTAAATTTTGGTTCGGGGTTCCCCTGTGGGGAATTCCCATGCAGTTTTTATCAATGAACATTTATGTGTATTGTCAGACCGGCAATTCATTATAGCCGCGAGTAGTTTTAAATGACTTTTTTTCCTTTGAAATGTCATTTTGCTGTCAGACTGTTCTAAACATGGGAAACATGCGCCCCTTTACAGGCATACTATAGACACCCCCCCAGGTACGAAATTTAAAGGGATATTACACTTTTATTGTTTCACTTTAAGCATTATTAAAATCACTGCTCCCGAAAAAACAGCCGTTTTTAAACCTTTTTTTTGCATTGATCCTTGTCCCCTGGGGCAGGACCCAGGTCCCCAAACACTTTTTATGACAATACCATCCATATAAGCCTTTAAAATTACCACTTTTGATTTCTCCCATAGACTTTTAAAGGGTGTTCCACAGCTTTTGAATTTACCGCGAACACCACAAATTGTTCGCTGTTTGGCGAACTGGCGAACAGCCGATGTTCGAGTCGAACATGAGTTCGACTCGGACTCGAAGCTCATCCCTAATCAGGACTGAGTCTAGATATGTGGGTATACATATAAGAAACCCTCTTCAAAGATGGCCCCCAGCAGAGCCTGAGGAAGGAGCACGCATGCTCCGAACGCGCACAGCTCCCCGTTGACCCCGTACCTGGAAGTGACGACAGCTCGCCGTGGTTCCTGTGTAACGCTGATTCCTGCCCCAGCTTTCCGGGAGAGCTGGGCTCCACCAGTGTAACTGGACACACAGATGTTCCAGCCAGCGACACCAGGCAGTCCCCAGGATGGCGCGGATGATACCCATTATCGCTCGTTTGTGAGTGTTTCCATTATGATTTTTACTATTAAATGTTCTAACTGCTACACTTAGAAGCTGCTGCTTTGTCCCCGTTTTTATGTTCCAACCTTGCACTACATAAGTAAAGGTATTTTTGTCACTTGCCTTTTATCTGAGACTGATAGGCTCCGTAGCTATCCACATGTATTTACCTGCGGTTAGGGACTGATGTCCATACCAAAGGAAATTGCTTTAAGTGTGGATACATGCAAAAACTGTCTGACAACTGTGGCTCCTCTCAGCTGTCTGTCAATACTGTCAAGAGTAACATAGTGTGGGAGATTTATTACAACTGGTGCACTCAGAATCTGAAGCAGCGATGCATGGTAGCCAGCTTCTAACTTATGCTTGTTTAATTAAGCTTTGACAATAAAACCTGGAAGCGGATTGGTTTCTGTGTAGGGCAGAATCAGGTTTTGCACTCTCCAGTTTTAGAAAATCTCCCCCAATGCCTCTTGACACTGCCCATGCCTGTTCATCCACATGAAGGAGGCTTAAATTGCTCGGTTTTTGATAGTGAGAAACCGTTAAAATACCACCTGACACCAAACACAACAATTAGGGGCAACATACGAGCCAGATAGTGTTAAACTAATGACTCTATACAGGCATACCTCACTTTTAAGTACACAATGGAGTTTATTTACTAAAGCTGGAATATGCAAAATCAGGCTCACTTCTGCATAGAAACCAATGAGCTTCTAATCCCAGCTTGTTCAATTAAGCTTTGGTATTAAAACCTGGAAACTCATTGGTTTCTATGCAGAAGTAAGCCTGTTTTTGCATTTTCCAGCTTTAGTAAATAAACCCCATTGTGTACTTAAAAGTGGGGTATGCCTGTAGTTATAGATGGAAATAAACAATGCATAAATGTGTATAAAACACCCAGTGACAAGTGAAATGATATCTATATGATGATGATAAAGTCCATGAAATGTGAATGGTCAGGACAAAATAAAATATAATATATAAAGCACAAAATTCCAAGAAATAATATTTTCCAATCTTCTTGTATTCTTAATCTTCTAATCTTCCACCACACCACCGTGTTAGTGACACCACTCCCTCTGAAGAGCGCACTCACCAGACTGTATTGCCTCCCTCTCTCGTGCTTTATATATTATATTTTATTTTGTCCTGACCATTCACATTTCATGGACTTTATCATCATCATCATATAGATATCATTTCACTTGTCACTGGGTGTTTTATACACATTTATGCATTGTTTATTTCCATCTATAACTATAGATTCATTAGTTTAACACTATTTGGCTCATAGTTATAGGTCACATTCATTAGCGCTACTATCTCTTCCTATTTGCACATTATTGGTATAGGCTGTGATTTTGGACATTTGCACATATTTATTTATTTAAGTGGTAGCTTTTCATTGTACACTGTTTTGTAGTACACATTACAATTTATTTTTCCTTATTTTTCCTTGGCGCAGTGGGTTAGGAGGATATCAGGGGCGGCTTAGTATATTTCTCTATCTACATACAATTAGGGGCAACAGCCTAAAATAGTTACTTTTTGTAACTATTACAGGTACAAGAGTATTTCAACATTCACAAATCCTGACCCTGAAATGTATTATATCACATCTTGCCAAAGATATTTACACATCTATGCAAGAGAGGAAGTAGATTAACCTACATCTGTTTTGGGACTGCGTAAGAAAACACAGAAGGAAGCGTATGCAAACCCAGGGAGACTTACAAACTCCATGCACATTTTATTTCTCATCATCGGAGCATGCACATGTATGTATGTATTGATGTATTGATTTATAAAATTGAACCCAGGCAAGCTTATAGAGTCTTACTCTTAAGCTGGACATACACCAGTAGAATTGAATAAGAAAACGGTCGTTTTCGGAATGTTCGTTTGATTTTCTAATGGTTATTGGCATTGAATCGGTAGTGGTAAGAAAATTTGAAAAAGCAGGATACAAAAAATTTTCTCAAATAAATACATTTCTAACTGTGAATGTAGTTTTTGTTTGGGAAGAATTGTACATATTGTAATAAAAGTGGTTTAATAAATCTAGAATTCCATTCAAACAACAGGTCTGGATGAAATTTCAAGGGCTTTTGATTGAAATTAGTTGGCTCAATAATGGCAGGAAACAAAATGTTCTGATGCACAATTTTTCAATGAATGTTTGCACAAAAAGCTAACTCAATTACTTTGAGCTGGGATTGAGATTTTCTCCCAACACCCACTGAACTTTGGTAAAAGGCATTATCTAAAGACATGCTCCATACACCTACGTCTCTTCTCACAGTTACCCTTCATGCATAGTTATTTTCACAATTCTGATGGAAAGTTGAGTTAAACCCTGTGGGTTGCTCTTACTTATAGCATGTATAATAGTTGCAGTCTTTGCACTTAAACAGCTTCTTTCCTCCATGTTTGTCCCTGTAGTGACGGCGAATGCTTTGGATATACCCAGAGGAAAAGTCACAAAATTCACACTTGAGGATAAAATCTTCTTTATGTTCTAGTGCTATTGTAACCACAGGTAGAGGTCCAGGACTATTATTGCTGTTATTTCTGGCTAAAGCAGCTGACTGATAATGATTGAGCTGCTGCTGGACATCTGGTGGCTCAGAATATGTGGCTTCTATAAAAGAAAACATATAGTCACACTTAGAGGTTGACAGTCCAAACTGCTGTAGTCAAAATTTCAGTTTCCGATAAACACAAAGACATAGGATCTAGCTGAAGAAGTTCAAGTTATGTAAACCTGTCACTAGGTAACAAGCTAATAAGCAGGTAGCGTGTGTATGAATTTGAAGCTGCACTCTGAGATAGCCTTCGCGATAAGCAAATATTGTCTAAATACCAATTGAATCCAACAATACAACCTGCAGGGTACAAAGGAATTTAAGTATGAAGCTGAACAGAAATATTTAGCATCAGTAAAATCTTATTAACTTAAAGTTGCTGTAAAGGCAGAAGGTGTTTTATCTTAAGGCATTCTATGCCTTAAGATAAAAAACCTTCTGTGTGCAGCAGCCCCACGTAATACTTACCTGAGCCCTATCTCTATCCAGCGATGTGCAGAAGTGCCTCGGTCATCTGGGACTCTCCCTCCTGATTGGCTGAGACACAGTAGCGGCACCATTGGCTACCGCTGCTGTCAAAGTCAATTAGCCTATCAGGAGAGAGGGGACGAGGCCACACAGCGGCTCTGTGTCTGAATGGGCACACAGAGCTGCAGCTCGGCTCGGGTGCCCCCATAGCAAGCTGCTTGCTGTGGGGGCACTCAACAGGAGGGATGGGGCCAGGAGCACCAAAGAGGGACCCGGGAAGAGGTGGATCTGGGATGCTCTGAAAAAAAGACTTTAGTATCACTTTAAAGCGTAACTCCACTAAAGCATAACTCCACTTTTTAACAAACTGTTGCAGATTCCTGACAGGCAGCACCATTCACCCTGTTACACACATAGTTCCTTATATTGGAGCTTTACTTAAAGCACCTCAGGGGAGGCAGCAGCCTTTTTGATCAGCTGCAGCACCTGCAGGGCACTAATAAGGAAAGTTGCTGGGCCTGCAACCCTTTAAACATGATTTCCTATTGGCAGTATCTCACCAAAAATTCATTTTTGTTGCAAGGGATGCCTGAAATCTGACTTGCATCTTGTATCTACACCTCCAGGTAGATATGTTGCATTGCATTTTACAGAAAATGACAGTGCTGCAGATTCAAAATGATAGGTAATTTTTAAAAACATTCAATTACAATATGACTTGTGTCACAATTGTAGAATGCTATATTATTATTTCTTAATTTACTAATATTTTCCCCCACGAAAGTGGGGTTACCCTTTAATGTTAAATTACCTTGGCTATCTGTCAAGCTAGAATATAAAAAGTGAGGGTATGTGCAGGAGAAGTAGAACAAGACATAGTACAGAAAACACCTGTTTTCATGTGTTGATACATTGGGGAGTGTCTAGATATACAGCAATTTATTAAAGGAAAAAAAAAGTTTAAAATGTTTTAGTATCAACAAGAAACATGATATTTATTCTATAGAATGGTCTTCTTACCGTCTGAACCTTCCTTCCCCATCCGTGTACTTTGTTTGGCACGTGGGCTACTTGGAACCATAGTTCGAAGCTTTGGTAGTGTAAGAGTTTTTCCATGGACCTTTATACAGTGATCTTTTAACTGACTGATTGTCATTTTTGATATCGAACAAAATGAGCACTTGTAGGCATGTTCACCTGAAAATGTTATGCAAGAAAATTAGTGGCAAAATTTAAGTAAATCTAATTTTACAACAAAACTATCTGAACACCACACCTATTTCATTCCAAAATCTCACCTCCATGTGCCTTTGCAATATGTGTTTTCAGACGGCTATTTGAAGAAGTTTTGAATGGGCAATGTTTACATTTAAATGGCTTGTAATGTCCATGGTGTTCCTGGAGGTGTCGATCCAGACTGGGGGAAAAAAAAAAAGGGACATTTTAAAATAAACTTTTTATTTGTTATTAATTGTACGAATCCTAAGGCACATCACTTGCTTCTGACAAAACTGGTCCAACCTAAGCAATGCTTTAAATAATTAAACTTTTACTTACAAATACAGAGAGCGAGAGAGAGAGAGAGAGAGCGCGAGAGCGCGAGAGAGAGAGAGAGAGCGCGAGAGAGAGAGAGAGAGCGCGAGAGAGAGAGAGAGAGAGAGAGAGAGAGCGAGAGAGAGAGACGTTAAGCAAATTGATTCCTTTTGTTTTGCTGATTAGCACTGTGTTCACATTTACATGCACTACTGTATAAGCTCTACGGCTGGATGTGTAATGAATTTTCTTATATTTATTTGATTTAATAAGATGTATCTATGTATGCATTGACTTTGTTAATTTATGCACTGGGCATTTGATAATCTTTTTTTAGTTCAATCTGATAATTTAAAGAAATGGGAAACCTTTAGCTCCCTATTTCTGTGAGTGTCTTCGTGAATTTTGAAGGATTGTGTGTCATGTGTGTCAATTTAATATAATGTACAAGGTATCATGTTCTGTCTAAGAATATCTGCATAGTTTGCTTTACGTTCTGTTTGTTTTCTTTTAATTTTAGTTTGTTTTGCTCAACGATTAGCACATTGGTTTGGACAAATATTTCAAGAGGAATATATGTTTGCACGGTGACAAAAGACATCTAGCTAGACATTTACCTCACACAGTAATAACTACTTTGAGTAATTACATTTTTTTACAAGAACAATTCAGATCCATTTGGTCCAATTCATGTTGTCATATCTCCAAATACATGATTGCCTCCAGAAAGATTCTTGCTATCTGCATATGTTACTGAACATTTCTCCAAGGGTCAAGGAGAGGACAACAAAAGATTTCCCAGAGACACACATATGCATTTAAATGAGTGAATTAATTGCAGAGGTGTCTGGTTTAAATGCTCTCAATATCAAGATATCTCAATGGTTGGTATTTCATGATGCATTGGTCCTTCCTGCATTGATCGTTTTAATTTTTTTAATTTAATATAACTTTAATATAATTTTGATATAATGTTCCTTTAAAAGCAATTGTCTCTCAATCTGAATTTATATAAAGAACAAAAACACACATGAAAGGAAAATATACCTATACAATTGGCTTAAATTTTACATGCCATTTTGGCTGCTTTTTCTGAGATTTAAAAACATTTTGCTCAAGACAATGCCAGAGATGAGCATATTATTATGTGCATAAATAAACATAACATCCACCCATAAATCAAACGGAATAGGTTTTTTTCGTTCTTAGAATGCTTACTTGTGCCTGAAGGCAGAAACAAAGGAGCAGAACTGGCAGCTGTATTTGTCTTCTCGAGTAAACATGGCTAGTGCCAAGTGACTCCTCTCATGGGAACGCAAGCCTTGCATTGACATTAGAACGCGGTCACACTGTTTACAGGGGTAGCCACCAATCCTACATCTCTTTGGTAATTTTACTTCTTTTTTTACTTCTATGGAAGCTTCTTCTGCCACTGGTTTTGATTCTTCAGGCTCCTTTTCAACTTCTGTGTTACTCACCTCCACCTCGGCATCATCCTTACAAGTAAGCAAAAAAGATAAAGGTTTATTTAAGGAACTTCTAATTTTAAGACTCAATATTTCCCTAAAATCAGGTGCATAATACATGGGTTGAGCTCAGCTAAGGGAGATGTGCTTTCTTACATGTCTTTATGGCTCTTGGCAGAAGGTCAACAAGGTGAGGAGCATACAATTTAAAAGAAAATTTTTAAAAAAAAGCACACATAACTATATGTTTGTAAAACAGAATGCTTGTAGCCATCTGCTCTGCCAAAATAGGACTGAAGTATTATTTACATCTTCCAGCACACCAAGAGGTGTCATCAATTGATATCCAAGAACAAAAAATGTAATATATTGCAGCTTACTAGTCCTCAGACATATTGGCTACATTAGTTTTCCTTTTTTATCCTGTCAATAACCCTTACTCTTCTAGGAAGACATTGCTCACTGCATTGCAATCATAGAGGAGTAGCATTGCCACCCTAGCCTCGTGACCTGAACTAAACACCTCCCACTTTCCTCATCTCCATAATAGAGGGTGTGGGTTTTTTTGTAGTCCCCAGAAGAGAACTGGGAAGGCTGATGTCATTGTTCGAAATTTTAGTGCAGTGCACAGGAAGCTAGAAACATTTTCGGCAAGTACATTATCACTTTCTTTGGACTGAACCAAAAGCACAAACAAGATTACCTTTTTTCTACATACTACCAAATCCCCCACCTACTATGAAATGAATATGAAGAGAGGAAGATATGTCTGAAGTCCAGCCTGGGTAACAATCATGGAGAGTGAGTAAGCGTAGAACAGCAAGTGTGTTACCAGGTAAAAATTAAGAGGAAAAAGCTTAAATAAGAAAACAAATGCAGCCACCTTATCCAAAGACTGGCAAGCTGCAATATATCACATATCTGATTCTAGGTTTAGATACACAGGTCCAGGAATGGTGGGGATATCTCTCTATCTCTGCTTGATCATAGTTATAACGGCCAGAGAAGCACAGGCCTCACTTTCCATTTCACTTAAAAGAGCCTGGGAGTAGGCTTTCTTTGCTATACAGGTACACACACACACACAGATATTTATAGTTTGGAAGCATTTCAGCTCATTATTTTACCTTTGCTTTTTTTAAAGCAGCACCCAAAAACAATACAAATTTTTTCTACTGGACTGTACTAATCTTTAAATGGGATGGCTAATTTTTTTTTTTCCTTTTTTCACCTAGTCATCTGGCAAATAACACACTTCCTGACTTAGGCCCCTTTCACACTTATACGACTTCAAAGTCGCGCGATTTTACTACAATTTTGTGGCCGCGATTTTGCCGCGATTTGGGAGCAGTACTACTTTGTACGACTTAGCCACAACTTTGGCATTAACCATTCTCAGCTTGTGCTTACAAAGTATTGCTGAAATCGTGTCTATATTATTCAGGTACGATTTGCATGCTACTTGAGGGTTTAACATTGAGGTCTATGGAGTACAAATCGTAGGGAAGTTGGACCAAAGTAGTGCAGGGACTACTTTGAAGTGCCAATATGAATGGTAGTAATTGAAAATCATGGAGAATGGCTTGTCATACGATTTTGCAGTACAAAATTGTGGGACAAGTCGTATAAGTGTGAAAGGGGCCTAAGTGTGAAAGGGGCCTTAGTTTTTCCGACGGAATTCCGCTCAAGCTTGGCTTGTATACACACGGTCACACAAAAGTTCGCTGGACTTTTGACCGTCAAGAGCGCGGTGACGTACAACACTACGATGAGCCAAGAAAATTAAGTTCAATGCTTCCGAGCATGCATCGAATTGTTTCTGAGCATGCGTAGGAAATTTGAGCGTCGGAATTGGTAAAAACGATAGGAATTTCAGATCTGAACTTTTTCCGACCGAAAAATTGAGAACATGCTCTCAATCTTTTGCTGGCTGGAATTCCACCAGCAAAAGTCCAATGGAGCATACACACAGTCACATTTTCAGACCAAAAGCTCTCATCGGACTTTTGCTGGTGGAATTTCCGCTCGTACGGGGCATAAGATGCACTAGAAAATTTAGATAGAGTTGAGTAACAAATTAAAGCTCCAGCTAACACTTTTGAAACAATTACAGCAAGTTTTTTTTTTTCTTTTTGGGATAAAGATTTTACATAAATAAAAGCTGGGCACTTCAAGCATCCCTATCAGTATTATATGGTTTGTCTCAACCCTGTAGTTGACAATTTTAACTGGTCAGGTAAGCCTGTTAAATGAAATTGAAATAGATAACAGACTTTCTGGCTGGATCATCAGGCAAAAATGAAAGAAAAAAGCCTAAAACCTAATGCAGATGCCACATCTAAGAGTTGGTAAGCTGCAATATATTCGATTTTAGCTTTTAGGTTCATTACCACTTTAACTTTACTTATATTTTATGTTCGTTCTAGGTGGATTTATCTTTTAAAATGAGCATCTGAACACTTCACATTTACAAATGTTTACAGTAAAAGCAACATTGACTGTACCAGAATTATTAAGCATACACCTATAGATAACAAAGCCTGCATGTCAAATGGATATGTTTTTGTATGTTTAATTAAACCCAGAAAGACGTTTTTTTTTTTTTATGCAAAGTTGGATATCATTTGATGATGAAACTATTTACTTAAAAACAGGAAATACAATAGTGTAGGAGCTGGTAAAAATAATAACTGCTATTTTGTGACAGTTTAAGGCCATGAAATGGCTGTTTCAGAACTGTTTGGCCTGCACAGGTCCTTTGTTTACATGCTAAGGCTCCCTAGCTTGCCACATGCACTGACCCCTAGTTGCCAGCTTGGATGTAGAGAGGCAAGCTCTATGTCCACCTTGCAATGAATAATGTGCATGACAACATAGATAACTACCCCATTAATTTAGCTGCAGATGAGGGGTGGCATGAATCACAAGATGCATAGCTTGAACATATAAAATAGAGCACTGGAAGCTGTACAGGCTGGATGGTTCCAAAATATTCTGAAAGGTAAAAAATTAAAATATTCAAGTTGCTCTAAGTGCTTTAATTATTCCATGGACTTCATTTTGACTATTAGTAATATTTGAAAACGGATATGGACAGTACTTTCGAAGGTCTCATTCCCAGCCAAGGTGTTGTGCACGCTAGACGCTGGGATGTGCAGCTGGCAAATTATTTGAATCTGAGCTAAATAGGTAAGCAAAACCCCTTTTGTATACACTATGTAAGATAGTCCTCCTTAATGGCTCTGTGGCAATTTTCCCTCAAAGTATGTATTGACACATATTAACTGGTCATACATTTACATGTTAAGCTAAAAAATGTTCATATAAAACATCTAATAATTAAATTATCCTGCATTTAATCTCCATATTTTCTTTACAACTCCTCGTTTTCAGATAACCTTTTTTTAAATTGCTCTGTCAATGACAGACCAACAACTACACATATGATTGCCCCATGGAACAAGCCATGCTAGCTATTAAGCAAAAACTCTGAGATTAAGCATCTTCAGATGCACTGCACTACGCGCTGTTATATGGGCATTTTTCAATGATATTTGAATACTAAATACACATACCTTATACATTAAATAAATACCTTCCTACTACAATGCCACGATATTTTTTTATTTATGTTCCCCTCTTTTTGTTTGGATGCAATTTATATTTGATGCATCAGTATATATTTTTATAGTTGTTTGCATATTATATTTTTTGAAGACAAATTAGACACCTATAAGATGTTAAATATAATCTCCTTCTGCGACAGACTACATATATTGTTGCTTTTTATAGCCATCTACTTGTTTTGTTATTAAAACTCACTCTGATACATTATGCCACTCTTCAGGAGACCTTTCCTGTTTTGTCTCAGTGGTCACCTTGGCCTGCACACATCCGGGAGGGACAGGGACAGGTGAGACACCATACCCCACTAACAGTGGAACCCTCACTATCTGACATCACTCAGTAGCAACCCTGATGTTTCCTACAATAAATGCACTAGCAGCAATGCCCAATATCATTCCAGTATTGGATTTTTAAAGGAACTTAACCCAGCATATTACAATGTAAGTAATTTACCCTCAATCATTCATGATATGTATATCTACATACACAGAAGACACAACAATCTGACTGATTATCTTACATTCTAATCTGTTTTTAGACGAATTGCTCTTTCTTTGTTACATCCCTGAAGAAGGACATTAATACTATTTTTATCCGAAACGCGTTGGATGTTAATTAAGAGCTTTCGCACAACTCACCGTTCTGTGAAGAATACCACATTAATGATTTATGTAACAATGTAATATGCTTTGTGTAACCTATGAAACACTATGTTTTTAAAATATGCTATGTTTAAATAAAAATCCTGTTATTTCTTATATCTTGTTACACACAATTATTATGTAATTATTATATACACTATTATCCTCAGCAAAGTGCCGATAAAGTCCACCCTGGGGAATTTTCTCTCTTCTAAATAATATTTGGATGTGGCACAGCTTTGGTATTCCTGGGGAAACTAACTATTCCAGATTGTACTTTAGAAGGTCATTTGATGCAAAAAAGAGAATAAACTACCTAGAGGTGTTTTTCACTTAAAGCAAAAAATAAATAAATACTGATCTAACGCCTTTAAACTGGTTGGTTAATCGTAGTCTATCCTTGCTACCACATCAGCACCCAAAGGAAGTTTGTAATAGTGTAACACCCTAGGTTCCTGAACTCTATTTTTCAAAGTCCTTGTCACAATGAAAGTCAAGTTATTAGATATTTATTGTTGCTCTGTCATGATCATCTTTTGGTGGACCATCTTTTGGTTTACATGGAAAAAAAATCACTATAAAAGCAACTGCCACAAAAATAATGTTATTCCTCTTAAAGGAAATATATTTGGCACATCAAAATACATTTAATGAAAACATTTACCAAAACTTTATTTGAAACACGAGTTGGGGGCAGTGACATCATGCAAATTATCCTCCACCTTTCTCTACAGACAGCTGGAGAAGGACCGATAACTGAACTACAACTGAAAAATACTTAGACTGGAAGGACCAGGAACATTCAAAGGAGTGATATTACCAAGTCAGGTTTCCTTTAACAACGGAAAGAACCACTGAATGAACTTTACCTTTCATGTGTTATATTTACTACTTAGTATAGTTTATTAAACAAACCACCACCAGTGCATGCATTGCATATCTTTATTCATAAAAGAACAGGTAGAAATGACAAAATCATTGACTAGGTAAATGCACCTACTTTCCTATTCCGTATTTGCAATATATGTACACTGTTGGGTGGACTGAGGACCAGCTTGAGGAGCTCCACATAAGCTATAGTCAACAAACATACTGATAAGAATTCAACTGTACAGATGCTGGCATTGTAGAATGTCAAAGCAGTATGTTGTTCCCACAAATGTCTATGCTATAAACAAAGTTGCTCCAGCATGTTCGGTCATTTTGCCAGGAGTCGCAGTTTGTACCTTTAATTCAGGTGGAAGTGGGTGAGCATTTCCATACTGGATGTGTTTGCGGAGATGGTTACAGATGGCTCGAAGAGTGGGATGGACTTCCACGCAGAATTTACATTTGTAGCCCACAACTACCTTTTCCTTTAATCCCTTTTTCACTGTCTCTTGACCACTTCCTGTCTGTAACTATAGCCAGAAAAATGCACAATTATCACAGCCAAATAAAAAGGAACATTGTTCACAAGTAGTAACTCAGGTCTACTCAGGTAATAGATCATCCAGAGAAATGGCCACTTTAGACTAGACTAACATTATTTACAGATATAATATTACTCTAAAATTCACAATGTACTGTAAGAAAGGAATGCATTTTATAAAATAATTCAACAAACAAAAAGCATCTTCAAGTTCTCTTACAAATTGGTCAAATACAAATGTAATATTTTACAACTAAGCTCTGTAAGAAATACTCAAACATAATATAAATATATTATGCCAGAAAATTACATGACACTGTGATAGTTAAAATGCCCTTTTAAATAACTATTTTTTAACTATTTCCTAAAATTCTGCCTTAAGGACTAATTTGAATCTAGTGCTACCAGTTAACAATCAGTACATTAAAAGATAAGAAAAATAATTTTTTATACTTAAGGAGGTGCTAACAGAAACATAAAAAGAGCTTAATGGAGGTCTCTGTTCTTTATTTTCAATTGAAGGGCAATGTTTACTGGATGACAACCAGACTTTTTACAGACCAATTCTTCAATATGGTATCCCTGTCATGTATACGCTTTGCTTTCTTTTTGCCATAAATCCATCTCAAAAACCATTTTAGTCTAAAACTGGATTTCCGTTACTTAAGTGACAAAATGTTAACTGCGCTTGCAATACCCAAAACTTTTCTAAAATGACTGCTTAAAGAATGATGATAGATTAAGGTTACTCAAACCCTATACTTATCCGCTATGCATTCTCTGAGAGAAATAGAATATTAAAAACAAGGCTCCAAACAAGGCAGCACAATGACTCAGTCACACAATGGGATGTATCAAGCTTTACGAATAACCACAGGGATGTAGATCATAGTTGGACACAAAATCTTGATGCTTTATCATTTTGTTTTGATATGAAGAGGTGTGTGAAAAAAATGTTGGATGAAAAGGTGATTTGTAACTTATCTCCCCATATGTGATCAGAAACGGAATACTTCTAATTTAAATATAATTTCAATAGAAAAGTAAACTATAGTGTCATGTTATCACACTAAAATAATCGATTATATGTAATGCTATTTAACACCTGGAAATTCTGTGAGGGACATTTATAAATATGTATGCTTATAACTAGTGTTAATACTTAGTAAACTAAATGATGACCATTCTAATTAATAGACAAAATATGACAGCTTTTATACATTATTCCTATGGAATGCTGCTCTATTTTTCTATTTTATAATTTTTCTTTTAGATATATCAAATAAGACATAAGTTATAAAATACAGGACCCATTTATAAAATGTGTGGTTTCCTTTATTTAATCCCTACCCTACTATAATCAGTTCACTGCACTGCCATTGTGCAGTGCTTTTTTTTTTTTAACAACTGCACATGTTGCAGAACAGTAAACTTTCAGGTCCAAATTGATGAATGATAACTTAAGAAAGGGTATGAATCATGTATTTATTCATATATTTTTTGCACAAAAACTATGGAAACTGCACTTATTTTTTGAACATGAAAAAACAAACCCTGTAAATTAAAATTGTACATTAGTACTCTCTAATGTGTGATCAAAAGATGTAATCAATGCTAGCATACCACTTCTAGCATTTTCAACTGCATTTTTATTAGTACATCAAGGGTTCAGTAACATTTCAGGACAGGTTCTCTTTATCAAGGCCCTTTTACAGACTGACCATGCAAGTTCAAAAACATTGTTACAACTTACCCATAAACTTTCATTTAAAGCAACTATAATTAAAATGGAACTCCAGGCACCACCTAACTAATCTTAAAAATGCACCCCCACCCCTAACATCTATTATGACTAACCGGTGTATGAAAGATCTGTATACTTACCTATTTTCAGTATGCTCTGGTCACATAATCTCCCTCTTATGTGTCAGCCACCATGGCTTCAGGGGGGAGGAGGGAGCGCTACCAACAGATGGGCCATAGTAAGTCCATAGGTGATATCACTGCTCTAGGCTTTACTAGACATTGTTGGAGCCCTCTCAACTCTCCCCTGCAGCCATGCTGGCTGACACAGTGGTGATCATGTAAATGGCCCGCAGCAACCTAAGAAGAGTTATGTATACAGATCTTTCTTACGCCAGTTAGTCAAAAGAGGTGTTGGGAAGAAGCATTTTTAAGATTAGGTCGGGTGGTGCCTGAAATTTCACTTTATTATAACAATAATTAGTAATAATGCCAATAACAGATCTTTGCAAAGAAGTAAAATACCTACCTCTCCCAGTGTCCACCTTGCTAAGACAGCTATAATCCAGAGAAACTGTCTGCTGAAGTGGAAATCGACTCCCCTGCTGTGCTCAGTGGTCTCTCACTCACCACTGAGCACAGCAGGGGGACACAGAAAATTGACACTCTCAGAAGTGTAGATTTTTGCAGATACTTCAGCAGACATTTTCCCTGCATTAGAGAAACATTTGGTAATGTTGACAGCGGGAGAAGTATACCTTTTTTCTTTCCGGGGAACATTGGTATTGATGTCATATTTAAAGCCGCTACAATAGATAAATACTTGCAGCATGGCGTGCTTTACTACATATACTGCACAAGTGCATATAAAACACTTATTCAGCTGTGTACAGATACAGCCATATAAGTTTGAACAGGGCTTACAATTATCATAGGTTTACTAGCAATTAAAAAATGATGAATAACAAAACAAAATATTTTAGGGTTATGCATATTAACATATATTGTCAATCTTTGTGAGACTATATAAACTCCACTTTTGTACTCTTCAGAGTATGTGTTTTATATATATTTATATACAGACACTTCAGTCAGGCTACTTTAGGGCATACATAAGTACCTACCTAGCCATGTTTGTTAAAAATGTAACATTTAGTTATTACTAAATCCTGAACTAATTTAGCAAATGTAACAAATATGTGCCAGCATTTATCTGAAAGAACATACTGTATTTTCCATAACTGATCATATACTCCCTTTCATTAATTCCATGCTAGTTAGAAAATGAAAATGTTTTTTTTTTCTCCATTCAGAAACTGATAAATGAGGCCCATTGTTGTAACTGGGTTTGCATTATCGTCAAGACTGTATTTTAAAGCGGACCTTGCAATACAACCTGCAAGGTGCCTGTCATATATATCAGAGCTGCCTCCCTCATCATAAACAGCAGCCAGACTTAAAGTAAAAGAAACCTGAAGGGAAAAAAAGTTATTAGATATACACCCTACTTTCAGTTTTAGTTCACGGCTCGCATATGAGAGTGATACTTTCTGGCATAATGCCCTGAAGATGCTCCTGCACTGTGCTGGATCATCGTATTACAAGATTTGGAATTGTCAGGATTCTTCTGCATCTCACTAGGATAGTGACATCACCACCTGCAGTATGAAGCTGGGGTAAGGCTAGTGTATGTACTAACATTTTTTCAATATATTTGCATTTAAAAAAAAAAAATATATATATAATATATATATATATATATATATATATATATATATATATATATATATATATATATATATATATATATATATATATATATATATATATATATATATTGCTAGTATATATATGGGAGGTGCCCTGATATATTAAGTAGACCTTGCATTTTAACTAAAGGTCCATTTTCCTATGCCAATATCAGAGTGCCTAGGCAAAGCAGTGCAAACTGTTAAGAATAGATCAATCCAGTAACTACATAACATACTCCAACACTGATTATGCAGTAAAGGTATTCAATGATAGTTTTTTTTTTTTCTAGCAGTTTGGTAGTACAGGTTTTGGTATTTTATCCAGTGAAAGGCTCATAATATAATACTTACAAATATATAAGACAACAATATAATCAAAAGCATTAAATTGAGTAGTATCTTACCTTTTCCTGTTTGCCATCTGGAATTAAACTTTCAGCAGTTTTTTGCTTTTGTAACAGCTGCTTCCTCCTTTCTTGGCGTTTGGCACGTTTTTGGAAATCTTCAATGTGTATGTTTAAATGGAAGGTTAGCTCAGCGATACTGCTTAATTTGACATTGCAGTGTTTGCACTGATAAATGGTTGTATAGGAACGGGTACCTGTGGTACCCACAATGGAGAAGTCCCTCTTTATGTCTTTGCAGTGATGGTCTGTGTAGTGCATGCAGAGAAGTTCAGCTGTGCTAAAAGACAACTTAAAGCATTTGATACATCTAAATGGAAGCAATTCTTGTTCTTGGGTTTCCGAGTCCTCTGATGGTACATCGATTTCAGCTTTTTCTTCCAAACAGCTTAGGCTCTCATTTTCTTCACCATATACAAGTGTAAAATAACTACCAAGCTTACTAGCATGCTGTTTTTTGGGGAAAACTCCAGGATGCCTTTTTATATAATGTGATACAATCCCTTTTTTGCTATAAGACTGAAATGCACAAAGTGAACATTTTTTCTTCTCAATGGCCTTTTTCAAATCATCACTCATTTCAGAAGAATCTTCATTATCAGGGGTAGAAATGACAACTTTGTCTTGTATATCATCATTTACAGTTCTAGATGCGGCTAGACAATGTGTATAGTATGCATCTATGTCATGCCGTTTCTGGTAATGTGCAGCAAGACCTTTTCGAATAGGATTAGTATAAGAACAAAGTGCACATGTGAACAAATTATTTTTGCCTTCTGGTTGAGCTCGGACATTATTATGTTTTATACGATAGTGCCTTGCGATCCCTTTTCTGGTAGAGCAGAAATATTTACACAGCTGACATCTGAAGACAGTGTGTGGGTTAATGTTCTTGCGTGGTCTGAAGCCAGTAAGCCCAGTAACTTCCCCTGGTTCCAGAGTAACTACTGTGTGAGGAGGTATGTGATCAGAGTAAATATCTGGATTGGGACTACAAGCTTCTTTCTCTGTTGTTTTAGAGAGCATGTTAGGTTCCGCTTGATGATGATATTTTTCATAATGAATTTTTAGTTTTTCAAGTGTACCATGGGTGTAGGGGCATAATTTACATCTGTAGGCACCATAACCCTGTTTAAATATTTTATTATTTTCTTCACTTTCATTTTGAGTTGATTCATTAGGTGGTTCTACATCATGCACAAAATCTTCAGCTGTGACCTTTATTAAAGGATGCCGTTTTTGGTAGTGGGTAAGAACACCGTGAATACGTGTGTTAATGTATGGGCAATGTCTACATTTATACACTGCTCCTGGGTTAATGTCTACATCCTGGGCAAAATCAGCAGCTTTAACCTTCATGCCAGGATGCTTCTTACCATAGTGTGTTAGAAGGCCATGTAAATTGTTGTATTCAGATAAGCAGACTGCGCACTGATAAGGTGAAGAAGACTGGGAAGAGGACAGATGTGCATTTTTTTCTTGCAGTAAACTGGAGTCATCTCCACTCTCCAAAAGTGGTTCTAGGTTTATGGAATCTTTATGGGTAGACACAGTCTGTAATGACAATTCTTCGAAATGTGACCTTTGTACAGCTCCTTTCTCCTTTATGATGTCAAGAAGTACGGATTCATCTCCTTTCAACGCCCATGGATGGAAAGATTGATAGTGATTAGTGATATCCCATATAGAAGGAGCTTCAAAGTTACAGTCTCTGCAATTATAGGATTTCGGTTCAGGTGTTACTTGTGCAGGTGTAGGATCAGGTCCTGCGCACAACTTTGTTGCCATATAGGTATAATCCACATAGTGCTCGGGATGCCTCCTTTGGTAATGTTCAAGAAGACCACTTGGCTCTGAATGAGAATAAATACACCATTCACAGTGATAACCTGCTTGAATAAATCCATCTAAGAAAGCCCATTTCAAAATTGAAGTCACTGTAGCCTTGAGAGTAGGATGATCTTTCTTCATATGTTTTCTCAGTGAATAAACATATGGTGTGGAAAATGAACACTGCCTACATTTGAGACTTCTAAGTTTTGTCTTTTCTGACTCTGTAATAGAAGGTGCATTTTGTGTACTAGTAGCTTTCTTTTGGCCTTGTTCACAAAGACTTCTTATTGCAGCTGTATGTTGCCTAACAGTATCTGCATTTACCTTGTAGTCTTTGTGCTTCTTTTGATAATGTATAAGAACTCCTTTGACGGTTTGATTTCCATAGTCACAATGTTGACAGAAAAACATCTCATTATCTTTGGGCTGACTTCTTTTTTTTGTGCTCTGCACTGGAACAGGTTGCGGTTTTCCTGGTGCATGGTGTTGGCCTTCTACATTTCTTAGCGACTCAGATGTGGGTGGTGCCTGTCGAATATACTTAGCAGTTACTTTAATTTCAGGATGCCTCTTTTGATAATGCACCAATACTCCAACAACAGAGCGGTTACTATATGAACAATGTTTGCAGTAATATAGCTCAACATTTACTTCTGGGTGGGAAGCCACATTGGTAATACTGGGAGTAACAGAAGCACCTCCATCAAATGCCAACTGAGAAATGGCTGTTCCACTATCCACAGGAACAACACGCATTGTTTTTTGAATCCTGAAATAAGATGCCTTCTCATCAGGATGCTTTTTCTGACAGTGAACTAAAACAGAATGCATGTTTGGACTTGCAAATCCACAAATGTCACAATCATAAACTACAACATTGTTAACAGAAGGACTCTTCTGGTTGTCATTCTCTGTAGCAAATGGCTTTGGGGTATTTTTAGTAAAGGATGTTGTAGAGTTATTTCCATGACTTGATGGAGTGGATGTCAACATGTTTTTTGGAGCAGAATTTAAGATTTCTCTTAACGTTTGCGACTCAGAATTAAGGTCTTCTGATTGGTCAACAACATAACTCGAAAATATCATAGCATTATTGATTTTTACAGTTGGATGCATTCTTTGGTAGTGTGGCATCAAGCTCCGAACATTAGGGCTTGTGTATGAACAAAACCGGCATTTATAAATCAGATCTGACTGGTCAAAATTGAGAACATTCATTGCTTCAGGATGGTGCTCTGTATAGTGCTGTTGCAAATCCTCAAAATTGTTATAGTCAATATAACATTCAAGACATCGGTATACAGCACTGTGATCATTAGGATCCAAGATATACCTAAAACTGAACTTTATGTAGGGATGCATGCGTTGATAATGAGTACTAACACTTCGGGCAGATTTGTTGCTGAAATCACAGTGTTTGCAGTAATATAACCTTCCAGATTCATCATTGAAATCCAGATTTTCACCTAGCTGGTCACTCTCATAGAAACTGGACTGGTTTAAAGCAAGAGAAGAATTTTGTTCTTGGTCTTTCATACTAGCAGACTGGTAGTAATAATCCTCATCATCGTCTGATAATGTCAACTCAATTTCTGCACTATTGCCTCCAGAATAATTGTTCTGAATGTTTCTGAAGTTTGTGTTCTTTGGGGACATTCCAATATCTCTATTCCACATGTGTTGCATAGCATACTGATCTCCTGACTCTATCTGTTCTGATGGATCCTCCTCTTTGTCCAATTCTACTTCTATTTCCACTTCATTCTCCTCATCATCTTCATCGTCTTCCACATTAATAACTGCATCCTCCTTGTGTTTGCTTTGGTTGATCTTGCTCTGAAGATTGCTTGCAATTTCATCAATTCTAGTTCTTTTCTTCACAGGTGACAAGTCCAAAGGAAACTCACTTGATCCTTTCCGAGACGTCTTGGCTACAAAATTATTTTTGGAAGATAATCCTAAAATAGATGTTTGACTCTTTCTTACTGTGCTAGAGTCAGTCAAATCTGTTTCATCACCTTGCATTTGATGAACCAGATTACCACTACTATTTGGCAAGTTGTCACAGAATGAATGTTTATGTTGTTGGTGAACACGCAGACCTTTTAAAGTGGTTGTAGAATAATTGCACATAGTGCATTTGTATGGGTTCTGCTGAGAAGAGTCTGCTATGCTTCCAGGTTTTTTGCCATTTATACTGTTACTCTCATATGCTTCATTTAATGATGAAGACATGCTTTCACTAAGTGAATTAATGGGATCCCACTCTGATGATGTACCACCATGGCACTGCTTGTGTACACCAAGCTTGAGGGGACTTTTGCAAGAAAAGGGACACTCATCACACTTGTAAACAGGGGTTTTTCCAGACAAGTGGATATTTTCAATATGACGAGAGATACTTCGTCGATGCATTGTGAGAAATGGGCAAAATGGACATTGAAATCTGTTCATAAACCTTCTAAAGGGAATTCCCTTTGTCTCCAACAGTTTGTTGTTCTCAGATCCCAACAGTGGTTCTCCAGATATTCCAAGTTCCATTGAACCTAAACCATTTTCCCCATCAATGTCAATATAGTCATCATCTGAGCTTGAATCGTTAAAAAAACTGTTCTCATCCATATCCATCATCGAACTGGATCTTTCTGACATTTCATAGGGAGACCTTTCTGACATATTCAAAAGGCCAGGATTTGTGGCCAGCTTTGGTTGTTTCACTGGAACATGTGGCATTGACTGATATTTTGATGGATTACCACTTGGAAGATTACTCACGGGATTTCTATAGGCAGACATACTAGCATTAGCTGTATCATGTGTTGCCATGTTTAGAGGCATATAACTAGATCCAGGATTGGGTATTTGAGAACTTCTATTTTGTAGATCTGATATATTCAGTCCATCCTGTCTTAAACTTGATAGGATTTTGACCATTCCCCGGTGTTTCTTCATCATGTGATCACACCAACGCTCCCGCCGTGGCGTCTGGTAGCTGCACCATTCACAGCAGAAGTTCCCTCTAGACTTTGTTAGAGGTTTCACCATAGATTCTAGAATGCTGCGTTCTACAACTTCAGCTGGTAGTTCTTTACATGTTTCTTGCATTGGCATTGATACAGGGGGGGTTTGGGAAACTGAACTTGCTTGCATTTCTTTTAAGCTATTTTTGTGGTACATTTTCTGATGCTTAATTATTCTTGCCCTTCTTGGTGACTTGTATGTGCAAAACTGACAAGAGAAGACTTTGCCAAAACCATCATGTAGCATAATATTATAATTTACATTTCCAGGACCTCCAGGGCTCCCTCCTCCAGGTCCATGGACTTTTTTAGTATGCTCCACAAGGAGGTATTTAGATCTAAAATAGCGAATACAGAATTTGCACTGAAAAAACTTATTGGTTGGCTTAGAACTGCTGGCAGAAGGTTGACTATAGAATCCAAGGCCCTGACTGTAGTATGATCCAGTAGTTGCTTGTGGAGTAGTCTGATCTGAAAGAAATAAGGGAAGAAAAATTAGTTCTAAAATACATTCTCTATCTAAAGCGCAATCTAAAACTGACATGAAAACAGGCAGCCTCTTAGTTATTCTATTTATGATCAGACACCACTCTCACATGGAATAAGAAATGATTGGTCTGATGTGTACTAGGCAACATGAGAAAATGTAGACTCACAGTGATCACAGGGGTAAACAAACGAAATCTCAAAATATATTTAACCCACCATGAGTTTCTTCTGTAGGCACAAATTCATCTTTCATAGAAGGAAACACAGCTTCTGACTGGTTGGTGGAATTCGTACCCACAGATCTAGCCTGACTAGAGCTTTCCTCAGTAACGTCTGTGGGCTGCAAAAATGCTGTATGAACATCTTGTATGTGAGCCTTTAGATCTTCATAGGATTGAGCTCTGAAGTCACAGCCATCACACTGAAGCACCTCCATGTTCTAATGTTATTTTTTTACATTAGGAAATTCTGAAACAGAAAGAACATACAAACTTGTTATACATTGTGCAACAGGATCTGCAAAGTTATCTCACTGAAGATTTTAAACATTTGCAGGGCTATTAAGTGTGGTTTGGTTAAGTGGTGTATCCGCCTCTTGGTTGTAGTACACCAAAGACAACAGAGCAGAAAAAAGTGATTGTTGCACATTGAATAATTGCCGTTCAAACACATTACTTTAACCAAGACCTGGGTGCTACTGAACTTTGTCTTCATTAAGAGGTAGTCAACATTCCAATAAGACAAAAAGAAAAAAAAATGATACTCTTAATCTAGCAAAATACAGAAAATGTGGCACCATTGATACACATGGTAATGCCTGCGTGCTAACTAGGCGGGAATGGTAAGTAGTACAGTAAAATTGTTCCATCAACCTGTTGGAGCATACACACATGAACATAGTGACACTGACCAAAATTATTTCCAAATGATCATTACATAATTTAAATGAACCTAATCCAATGTAATTTAATTCAACCTATATCCCCAATATTTAGTGATTCTAGAATAACTTCCTAAATCAGTCTGGAAAATATCAGCCTTAATTGCTATTGGATGATTAAACATAACTTTGTACATCATCTCCCACTGACTAGGGAAAGATTGCCTAAAACTTACTAGACGGTGTATGTGCATGTTAAAAAAAATGTATCAAAGAAACTCATAAGGCTGATTTACTAAAAGGACTTAAACACACAAAAGTTTGAACATTCATTTTAATTATCCAGTTATGTGCAAAAAAAAAAGTAAATCAGACATTTTATTTTCACATGATTGGATATTTTTATTTTTACATTGTGTGTGAACATTCTCAAGCCCTTTAGTAAATCAGCCCCCTTTTGTCTCTAACTATAGTCTCTTAGTTACACGCGTTAGGCGTGAATGATACAACACTTGCATTCTGCAGATGCATTCTGCAGCCTAAAGCCTAGTACACACGTGCTGAATGTCAGGTGGCATCGGCCGGTTAAAGAGAAACCGGCTGACGTTCAACCTGTGTGCACTGCAGCCAGTCCGACATATGTTGAAGGAGCACAATCGAAAAATAGAGGTCTGCCGATTGGCTCCCAGCCAATGACTGAAATCGCTGACTGGAGTGTTCTGGCAAGCGGGGCAGTCCACCCTGTCAAAACACAATACCACAGCAGGGCAGATTGCTGTACTAACATCACATAGCTTGTACAGCGGCTCCTTCTGAGCTGTCAAGTTTTTTTTTCATTCAGCCCTAGTTGATAAAAAAAAAAAATAGGATGTGTACCAGGCTTAAGTCTAATTGTTTTATTTATCCTCTCCCAGTGCTGTGTGGATGCAACCACCCATCATATCAGAAGAGGTGCAAGCTCTCACCAACTCTTTCTGGTCTTAAACCAGGTCCCATTGATACAATGCATGTAATCCAGTAATCAGAGACAGAAGTGGATATGATATGCCTCACAGGCCATAAAAACAACCCCCCCCCCCCCAAAAAAAAAAACAACAACAAAAAACAGGGGTATCCCAGGTACCTTCACAAGTGCAGAAGTGCTTTGCAATTATACATCAAAGTTACAATTTTTTAAGAAAGCTTTGCCACATTCAACTATACTAATGAATCCCTGTTAGCTAGCCAAACTCGATTTTAATTAAAGGTCCACAAATCAATGAGCAACAAAGCTTAAAAGCTATGTTCACTTTTTTAAGAAAATTGCCTATGCAGTCAAGGGTAAAAAAAAATATGCAGCTTTGATAAATGATTTTTTTTTTTTGCCAAGCCTGTAGGCTATGTGTGCTCCCAACCCTGAAGCCTGGATAAAAAACTCCAGTGGTTAGAACTCTCTCATCCTGCCTTCTTGCGAGTATGTTCCAGCATTATTATAGCCCTATCAGTCAGGGCTCTTTGTCTGCTATCTGATTAATCAGTGTAAGCAATCATTAAGACCAGCACCCCCTAGTACCACAGGAGAGAGCACCACCCTGTTCTTTTTTGGGCTGTACATGTGCAGGATATATCTTTTTCTGTTGCAGCTGCTGAACTTATAGGCAACAGGAGAGAAAAAAAACACAAAAACAGCTTTCAAAGGATATAATAAAACAGAGATAAAAAACATAATTGCAATTAATCTGGTATGTTTGGCTGAAATTTGCTTTGTTTCATCTAAACCTACAGCTTGTCTTTATTTTACCTCCTGTAGATCTTTGCGGTGGATACAAATTGCCAAAAAAGTCAGGCTCTGAGTTTTCTGAACACAGGGCTGGATTGTGTGATAAAGGTTGATATCTGCTGTAGATCAAATTACAAAACATGAAACCCCACCCCATGGCTCTCCAGCACAGTCCATTACATAGCAAAGCCTTTTTATACCCAAAAAGCAGATGACTTCTGCTTTCAAGGCTCCATGCAAAAAAAAGCAGTTCATCCAGTTTTTTTCAACCTCTACCCTTCCCCCAGCTTAGACCTTTCTTCCCAGATAAAGAACGCACTGCTCTGTTAAATAGCTCCAGTACATTTTTTTAGTTGGAGAAGACAAGGCTTTACAGAAGCTGGAAAGCTCACCTGCTTTAGAAGCAGCCATTTTAACACAGTGAATACAGAAATAACAAACATGTAGCCTAAACATAACATGGCTCACAAGACATCCTCCTCTGCTCAAAACACACAACCCATGCAAAAAAATATCTAGCAATAAAACATAACCCTGGTTCTAAAAAGGAACATGTGCCCGTTTGCTACAGAACAAAAAAGCAATGATTAATAGAAAACATTGCATGCAACAAAGATTTTAGGTCAGACTAAAAACTAGTCTTTTCTGCACCCTTTATAAGAAGGTATACCAAGAAAGAAAGAAACCACCAGATCAAAAGGTACATAAAAATAGGTCATATGAAAATAACTCCTATTCTCATGGGAGTTGTCTTCTTTATGTAGAAGGACATCTAACTGTTTGCTAGATTCCAAAGTCTAAGAGCCAGTTCACACTGGGACGACTTGTCAGGTGACCTAGCCGCCTGACAAGTCGCGTCCCGTTCTGTACAATGGAACTGTTTTAATAGGAGCGACGCAAGTCGCTCCGACTTAGAAAAAGGTTCCTGTGCTACTTTGGGGGCGACTTGAGGCGACTTGCATTGACTTCTATATAGAAGTCCTTTTGCAAGTCGTCGCTGCTGTCATGTGTAGGTCGCCTGAGGCAGTCGCGCTGCAAGTCGTGCTGCCTCAGTGTGAACCGGCTTTTACACTTCATGTCCACTAGCAGCTCCTAAACTTGAGTTTAGGAGCTTTTGGCATTTTTTTGCCAAAGCTCCTAACCTAAACTCAACTCAACTCCATAAAAGGCTACACTATATTACCAAAAGTATTGAGACACACGCACATGAAATTTCATGGCATCCTAGTCTTAGTCTTTAGGGTTCAATATTGAGCTGGCCCACCCTTTGCAGCTATAACAGCTTCATCTCTTCTTGGAAGGCTGTCCACAGGGTTTAGCAGTGTGTCTAAGGGATCGTTTGACCATTCTTCCAGAAGCACATTTGTAAGGGGAGGCACTGATGTGGACAAGAAGGTCTGGCTCGCAGTCTCCGCTCTAATTCTCCCAAAGGTGTTCTATCGGGTTGAGGTCAGAACTCAAGTTCCTCCACCCCAAACTCACTCATCCATGTTCTTATGGACCTTGCTTTGTGTACTGGTGCGCAGTCATATTGGAACAGGAAGGGCCATCCCCAAACTGTTCCGACAAAGTTGAGAGCATGAAATTGTCCAAAATGTCTTGGTACGTTGACGCATTAAGCTTTCCCTTCACTGTAACTAAGGGGCCAAGCCCAACCCCTGAAAAACAGTCCCACACCATAATCCCCCCTCCACCAAATGGTTTGGACCAGTGCACAAAGCAACATCCATAAAGACATGGATGAGCGAGTTTGGTTTGGAGGAACTTGACTGGCCTGCACAGAGTCCTGACCTCAACCCAATAGAAAACCTTTGGGATGAATTAGAGCGCAGACTGTAAGCCAGGTCTTCTCATCCAACATCAGTGCCTGCCTCACAAATACACTTCTGGAAGAATGGTCAAACATTCCCATAGACACACAAAACCTTGTGGACAGCCTTCCCAGAAGAGTTGAAGTGGTTATAGCTGCAAAGGGTGGGCCAACTCTATATCGACCCCTGCGGACTAAGACTGGGATGCTATTAAAGTTGATGTAAAGTCGGGCGTCACAATACTTTTGGTAAAATAGTGTATGTGTCAATGTATACATAAGCTTTTAGCAGAGTTTAGGAGCTGCTGCGGTTAGGCGAGGTTCAACTCCCCTCTCCTGAACAAGGAAGAATCGCGTTCAGGATAGGAACATCTTAACTGCCAGCCGTGGGAAAACACAAATCGCAACAAAACCGTGGCAAGATTTTGTGTTTTCCCGCGACCGCGGTAAATGGCGGCCAAGTGTACATGAAGCCTAAGTCTTGTTATCACTAGCCAAATCTGCAAACCCCTTCAACACAAATGTTGCTGCCTGCTCTCTCTAAACAAGGTTCTCCGAAAGCTTCATTGTACAGCTCTAAAAAGTACTTCAAAATGTTGTCGGTCTTTAAAGCGGTAGTTTTTTTTGTTTTTTTTTGCAACCTGCAAGGCAATGTCATTATGTGCTAGTATGCATTGCGTACTAGCACATTACAGTATCTCACAAAAGTGAGTACACCCCTCACATTTTTGTAACTATTTTATATATCTTTTCATGTGACAACACTGAAGAAATTACACTTTGCTACAATGTAAAGTAGTGACAGGACAGCTTGTATAAATGTAAATTTGCTGTCCCCTCAAAATAACGCAACACAGCCATTAATATCTAAACCACTGGCAACAAAAGAGAGTACACCTGTAAGAGAAAATGTCCAAACTGGGCCCAAAGTGTCAATATTTTGCGTGGCCACCATTATATTCCAGCACTGCCTTAACCCTCTTGGGCATGGAGTTCACCAGAGCTTCACAGGTTGCCACTGGAGTCCTCTTCTACTCCTCCATGACGACATACCGAAGCTGGTGGATGTTAGAGACCTTGCGGTCCTCCACCTTTCGTTTGAGCGGTTTAGGATTTAGGTCTGGAGACATGCTTGGCCAGTCCACCACCTTTACCCTCAGCTTCTTTAGCAAGGCAATGGTCGTCTTGGAGGTGTGTTTGGGGTCGTTATGTTGGAATACTGCCCAGTGGCCCAGTCTCCAAAGGGAGGGATCATGCTCTGCTTCAGTATGTCACAATACATGTTGCCATTCATGGTTTTCCCTCAATGAACTGTAGCTCTCAGTGCTGGCAGCAATCATGCAGCCCCAGACCATGACACTCCCACCACTATAATTGACTGTAGGCAAGACACACTTGTCTTTGTACTCCTCACATGGTTGCTGCCACACACGCTTGACATCATCTGAACAAAATACGTTTATCTTGGTCTCATCAGACCACAGGACATGGTTCCAATAATTCATATCCTTAGTCTGCTTGGCTTCAGCAAACTGTTTGTGGGCTTTCTTGTGCATCATCTTTAGAAGAGACTTCCTTCTGGGAAGACAGCCCTGCAGACCAATTTGATGCAGTGTGCGGCGTATGGTCTGAGCACTGACAAGCTGACCCCCCCACCCCTTCAACCTCTGCACCAATGCAGTCAGCACTCATATGTCTATTTCCCAAAGACAACCTCTGGATATGAGGCTGAGCATGTGCACTCAATTTCTTTGGTCGACCATGGCAAGGCCTGTTCTGAGTGGAACCTGTTCTATTAAATTGCTGTATGGTCTTGGCCACCATGCTGTAGCTCAGTTTCAGGGTCTTGGCAATCTTCTTATAGCCTAGGCCATCTTTATGTAGAGCAAGAATTATTTTTTTCAGATCCTCAGAGAGTTCTTTGATATTAGGTGCCATGTTGAACTTTCGGTTACCAGTATGAGAGAGTGAGAGCGATAACACCAAATTTAAACACACCTGCTCCCCAATCTGAAACCTTGTAACACTAACAAGTCACATGACACCGGGGAGCGCTAATTGGGCCCAATTTGGACCTTCTTACTTAAGGGTGTACTCACATTTGTTGCCAGCGGTTTAGACATTAATGGTTGTGTGTTGAATTATTTTGAGGGGACAGCATGCACGGTTAAGCAGGCCATAGACAAGAGTGATTTTCTGCAACCCATGGTTGCAGGAAAGAAAATCGCTCAGTTGCCCCATCAACACTGTCAGTGTAGATGGGGTAATCTCTGCCGTGGAGCCATTGTGTTTCTCCTGCCAGGAGAACAGTTATTGCTAGCAGCTATAACAGTCGCTAGCAATAATGTAAAATCAGGTAGGTTTGTTGTACCCAAGCTGATGGATTGATTAACTTGGGTACATTTAGCATGTCCATACATGGCTGAATCAGCCGGGATTCAAACCATCTATGGGCGGCTTTAGAAATTTATTCCAAATTAATTTTCCATCCTACTACTTTGAATTTTCTCATAATTGAGGTCAAAAACAAACATTGATTTACCCCACTAATAATTGTTGGTCCCCACTTAACTTCACAGAGAGAGAACACATTTTGCAGAGCAGAATGAGCAAAAAAATGGCAGAACCCAGACATGTAAAGCTTTTGGAGACTTACCACCTAAATGTCTCACAGCTGTATTTGCATCCAAAACGGGTTCCACCAAGTACTGACTTGGAGGTGAAGATTTATGCAACCAACAAACGTCTTTTCTTTGATCGATTTTTATGTCACTTGAAAATATTTTGCTTTTTCAAAGTGTTAAGAACGTTGCATAGATCAAATGATAAACAATCTTTATCCCAGGTTGTAATGTTATAAAAATGTGGGAAAAGTCCAAGGTGCTGCATACTTCTGCAAAACACTGTAAATGTTTATGGAGTTCTTTACTCATTTGATATCTCCTGCATGCAGCAGTTCCTGGGTGCAATGTTTATAGGGCTGCAACTAACGATTATTGTCATAATCGATTAGTTGGCCGATTATTGTTTTGATTAATCGATTAATCGGTTAAAAACCTTAAAAAAAGTGTAGTGTATAATTTAGTTAATATGTAAAGTTTTAAAAAAGGCAATTTATTCTTAAATATCTATATGCAGTGGTAAATATAAATAACACAACTATACGGATAGGGAGCAAATTATCTAATCCACTCTGAGAATAACAGACAGAAGAGATATTCTGTACATACTATTAGAGGAGAGATATACTGTACATACTATTAGAGGAGAGATATACAGTATATACTATTAGAGGGGATATACTATTAGAGGAGAGATATACTGTATATACTATTAGAGGAGATATACTGTATATACTATTAAAGGGTGAATTTGGTAAATATCAAACACAGAGATCTATTTTTTATTTAAAAAAACAAACCATGTCTTCCCCGACAAATGACAAAAAATGTCATTTTAAGTGCGTTCGTTCGATTTTCGAATTGTTAGTGGGGTCAAATCGAATTGTCAAAGGATCTGTGGGAAAAGGTAGTTGAACTGTATAAAACAGGAAAGGGATATAAAAAGATATCCAAGGAATTGAGAATGCCAATCAGCAGTGTTCAAACTCTAATCAAGAAGTGGAAAATGAGGGGTTCTGTTGAAACCAAACCACGGTCAGGTAGGCCAACTAAATGTATTTATTTATTTTATTTATTTACAGTAGAGATTATTTGCTCTTTTTGTACTATAAAGGGCTCATTTTAGTTTTTTTAACCCCATTATGTTACTGGCCGATTAATCGATTATGAAAATAGTAAGCGATTAATTTCATAATCGATTAGTTGTCGATTAATCGATTAGTTGTTTCAGCCCTAAATGTTTACAAGTGTCCATCAGACGCTAGATGAACCCTGGGTGCTTTTGTAGTATTTTACCTTCATTCAGTCAGCTATCACTAAAATTTGGATGTGTACTACCTAGAAAACAACAGTTTCTGTAGTGTACAGTTGTCCACTATATGTCTGGGACCCGATAATAGCACTTTCAAAAAGTACTGACTGCATCTTTGGTGTGCTTTGAAAAAAGCACCAAAACCCCCTATCTAATAGAATAATATGGGGAAGCATGGGTAGGCTGCATGAAAACCACAGTACACTGTGCTGCACTAGAGTTACCGGGAAACTGCACAGGGGCAGTGTGAAAGGAGCATCAAGAGCGCTCACAAACAAGCAAAAACAGAGTACAATCCTTACAAGGACACAATAAAAGGGTAATTTCAAAAGGCTATGTCCAATAAAACCTATGTGTGGACTAATTATCTATTGGCAAATAGAATGCTTAAGAATTCAAGCATTTCTCATTTAGAGAAAAAAAAAGTATGCATATGGTTTCCTCAACCTTATAACAACCATAGCATTTGGATATTGTTTTTTTAAAAAGGAACTTAGATTTCAACTTACATAGGCATGACGGTTCTAGAAAAGAAATAACTGACAAAATTAAGGTCCAAGTAGAGCAGCAAGTGTTACAAATAAAGGATGTGGCTTGTATTTTGCAAACAGTTTGCTGAAAGCTGGTTTCCTGTCCTCAGTGGACCAACAGAAATCCTTTTTGTGGCACTCTGCAGCTCCATCCTAATAAAATATTAGAATAACCATGGAACTTCTATGTAATGCATATATATATATATATATATATATATATATATATATATATATATATATATATTTCTAAATAATAAATCAATATTAAAGGATATATTCAACCTTTTTTATTTGGCAAAAAGATGACACACAGCTAACAATTGGTAAGATTTCTAGAACAGGAACACAAAAGCAAAATGTGGATGCCAAAGTATGCCATTAATTTCATAGCTATAGAAGTCAGATGAAAGCTGCGTACAATAAAATATTCCTAGTGCCCATATTTTCAGGGTAATCAAATGAACATGGGTATTCTTCATAGCTTCTTTAAAATTTTTCTTCCTTGCAAAAATGTAAATAATAAGCAGTACAGAACAACTAAAGCTGTGTACACACGGGCGGACTTTTCAGCATCAAACATCCGACGGTCTTTCCGACGGACTTTCGGACAACCGGACTTGCCCACACCCGAACAGACTAAAGTCCGTTCGAAAGTCCGTTGGTATGAACATCATGACGTACGAAGGGACTAGTATAGAGAAGTTCATAGCCAGTAGCAAATAGCTGCCCTTGCGTCCTTTTATGCCCATCGGACTAGCATACAGACGAACAGATTTTTCGACCAGACTCAAGTCCATCGTAAAGATTTGAAACATGTTCCAAATCTAAAGTCCGTCTGATTTTCGACAGAAAAAGTCCGCTGAAGGTCCGATAAAGCCCACACACGGTCGGATTGTTCGACGGATTTGTTCCGTCAGACCAGTCCGGTCGAAAAGTCCGCCCATGTGTACACCGCATTATAGATCAAGGTGTGGATTAAAATTAATTCACCATAAGGGCTTGTTTACACTTGTGATTGGGGAAAGCGATAAAAACAGGCAGTTAAACCACATTTTGATGGCCTCTTTCCCCTCTCCCAACTCCCCTCCTAAAGCTACAAAGGCAGCCGGACAGGGTTGTACATGTGCCTTGCCGGCAATGCAATGCTTCAGAACCGTGGCAAAAATGATACCTCCTGTCACATTCCGCAAATCCATTCAAGTGAGTGAGGCTGGGATGAAGCTGCGTGTAATGAACAGGGTTGTGGCATGATAATGTGGCATTTATAGGGATAAAACAGGTGGTGAGTAGGAGACATATTGCCTTGTCACTACCAAGAGAAAAAGACAAAGGAAAGGCGCCACCTAAATGCCCCAATGCTACTATCTACAGCTCCCTGGATTGCAGTATTGGAGTCTGCAGGACAGGATAAGCGGCGGATGTTATTCTTACAAACAATAAGCTTTATGAAACTACACATCCTGTGAGTGTTCTTATGAGACTGTAGGCCACACCCACACCACAATTACCTTACCCAACCACCATAATTCTAATAAAGAGATCAAGAAGTTATGGCAAATAATGGCCGCCAAACTTTTATTGACATAAAGATTTATCAAAATTTGACAAGATTCAAACTTTATTATTCCAGAACCATATTCAACATAACATAAATACAATCGCTCAGTTATTAGAACCCAAGCAAAATAATACAACTTATATCAGAATATAAACGTCCCCCCCCCCCCCCAGATATCCAGGGTGACCCTTTCACATAGAAGTGCACACGACTTGGGCAGGAGGGCAGGAGTTCTTCATCTGGACAGGTCAAAGAGGAAGTCCCAGCCTCTGCAGCCCCTTATATGCATATCCCTGGAATTCCAGAAATTTCCGGGTGTTCCCACTGCATCCCAATGGAACAGCTCATTAGCATTTAAAGCGACAGTAAGTGCTGGAGATGCCGCAAAAAGTATGCAGCAAATGGCCACAAGCTGCTGAGTCACATGGCCAGATGAATAAGAAATCATCAAGGTAATGGATTACAATATCCATACTGATTCGCCACAAAGCACCCATTGCAAAAGCGTAGAAAAAGGTCTCAAAATAGGCACAAGACATCGAACAACCCATTAGGTGACTTTTGTTTAAAAAAAAAAACACCCCTCAAAGTAAAAACCCAAAGAGTTAAAAGCCAAGGGTGAGATTGGCAAAAGCCGAAAAGCCGGTTTGATATCGGCTTTGGCCAGTAGGGCCCCCGGGCCAAACGAACGGGTCTTGCCAACCGCGTCCTCAAAAGTTGAATATAAAACTGAGCACAAAGCACCATCCAGCTCATCATTCAGGGATTCACCCTTAGGGAACGACAGGTGATGGATTATGCGAAATTCATTCGGCTCCCACTGCGGAACAACTTTCAAAGGGGAGATGCGAAAATTATGAAAAGGAGGTGACTGGAAAGGACCTTCCACCTGCCCCTCTGCTATTTCTTTGTAAATTTTTGTCTTACAATTTGTGGAAAAAGCTGCACTGATTTCAAGTTATTAACAATCGTGCATCCCTCTCCTGAATAAGAAGGTAAAGGAAAACCATTAGCAAAACCCTCAATGAGAAATCGAGCCTTCTCACTGTCTGGGTACCATTCCAACCAGGGCTGCATTTTTTCCAGCCTCACTGGCATGTAGGCTTTTAGGAAAAATATCTGTTTGCATTCGACTGGTCCCTGCTCCGGCGTTTTTCTTAAACCATTTTATAACTGGGTGCGTCCCAGAACAGTAAGCACATTCATGCTTATACTTACACGAAGCACCCCAATGACATTGACTTTCATTGAAAGCAAAACAGTAGCCCTTTCTGTAAACCAAGCTCAAGGAGTTAGCTGCAGGCTGCTTAAACGCCCCTTGTTTAGGAGACAGTATCAGATTTAGCCACAGTCCCACAACCTTCATTCCCCACTTAGGAGCGGGGTGCATGGAAAGTTTCTGCTGGAAAGATTCAACTGGTACATTCTGACTTGCTTCCTCCCGCGCCTCTACAGGCTCAAGCCCTTGCTGCATATGCCTGGAGCCATTCTCACTGCTTCTCTCTTCATTATTCCAGTCTGTCAGCAGAGCGGGTCTGTCAGTGTTTACATAAGCAGGTGGTGAGGGCTGCTGCCCTCTCGATTCACTTGCTGCTGGGTGCCTAGCTCCACCTCTTCTACCCTCTCCTGGCAGGGGACAGAGAATATGTCCGCCTCTTCTTGCTGGCGCGGTGACTCCGCCCAGCCACTCCTCCGGCTTCCTCAGTTCCCCTGCTCGGCACTTGTCGCTCCGGCGGTATACTGCGCCTTAGCCCCCTTCTCTGACCACGGCGCTTCTCCTCTTAACCAAGCCGCCTCCCCTCTTCCTCCGTGCCCATCTCCGGACTCCTGTCTCCTACCTCAGGCATGCTTGTCTCTTCACCCGACACCAGTGCCAGGCACCTTCGCAGCCACTCTTCGCCCCCCTCTTCACCCGCCTTCTCCAAGACCCAGTGGACCACAGGTAAGAATAAATCTGCACAGAGAACTCACCGGGTCAGATAGTTCTTCAGCTGGACAGGTCAAAGAGGAAGTCCCAGCCTCTGCAGCCCCTTATATGCATATCCCTGGAATTTAAAAAATTTCCGGGTGTTCCCATTGGATCCCAATGGAACAGCTCATTAGCATTTAAAGTGACAGTACTCCGTATACCACTGCCCATACTTATAATAGTAGCAATCATTAATATTACAAAATACTTATAATAGTAGCAATCATTAATATTAAAAAATAGGGCTGGAGAGGCCACAATCTCAAGAAAGGGGGGCCCAATTAGCGCCCCCCTTTTATCAATCTCTTGCAAATAAATTGCTTGCTTTTAATACTGCACTTAGGTGGCGCATCTTCCTTGGTTTTTTTTTTTCCCTTGCATTTTCTTACGCAGAGCTAGCCAAACTCTGAGGATGGCCGCAGAATAGTTTTTATGGACTTTTTTGAACCCTATGTACATTTTAATTTCCCAGTACCTTGGAGTGGGTTGCATGCAAAATGGACACTGACTCTTTATGCGCCAGAACACTTTCTCTTAATCCAATTGTCTGTCACGGCCTGCTTTTCTGAAGGGTTTGTCAATCTACTGAGGATTGTTTTTCAGAGGGGAAGCAAGGTCTAGTAGACATCCAAACTTAGCCTAACCAAGTAAAACTAAAGTATGTCAAACACCTTATTCGCAAGGCCATTTAGGACTGTGAGCCCCCAAGCATCAGCATATTTTTGCAGCAGGTATCACAAGAGTTTTCAATCAGCCTTGACCAGGAAGCCTATCAATCGTGAAACAAAATATAATCAGCGTAATAGTAAAACTTAGTGCAAATTAAATATACTCAGTGCAACACAGTATTATGCAAATTAAATCTCAATAGCCTTCAGCTAGGCTTATCATTATTACTGCCGACACCTCTCAGAGTGTATCCACATGTGACTCTCAAATCAATACTAATAAACAAAACTAGTGTAGCGCAACCAATATGAAACACAATTAAAAATGAAAGTCCCAATAATGTGAACGTTCCCCCATTGTGCAACTCTAGGTGATAGTTCATAGAATGAATGAGTCATAATATCCAGTGACTTCAGTGACCACCACCTCTAGCTGGAATGCCTGCTCACCTCCAGATATCGACCAAACTACAGAGTCCCAAATGCCTGATAGTATGTCTCTCAGAATTCCACGTGGAAAGAAATCATCCTTCTGGCATCCCTGGACCACGTTGACCTCCTCCTGGGATCTCGATCAATCGTGTGTGGCCATAGAATGACAAGGGGAAACCATAGTGGTGCCACCTGCTGAAGAAGCTCATCATCATAGAGCGTAACGCGTACAGGTATGAGGTGCATTCAGGACGTTTTCTTTCATTTTTATATCAACGTGGAGAGTTGATGATATGCATGTTTTTTACATACCTATGTGAGTATTTTTATCCCTGTGTATAGTTTTAATAAATATTTGCAATAGAGAGCACTATGGTTTCCCCTTGTCATTCTATGGCCACACACGATTGAACGAGATCCCAGGAGGAGGTCAGCGTGGTCCAGGAACACCAGGAGGAGGATGATTTTTTTCTCTGTGGCATTCTGAGAGATATATTATCAGGCTTTTGAGTCTCTGTAGTGGGGTCAATATCTGAAGGTGAGCAGGCATTCCATCTAGAGGTGGTGGTCACTGAAGTCACTGGATATTATGAATCAATAATTCTATGAACTATCGCACAATGGAGGAATAGTCACATTATCGTGACTTTAATTTTTGATTGCGTTTCATATTGGTTGCGCTACACTAGTTTTGTTTATTACTATACAAATCAATGACAGGTGTTGCGGCTGTTCACATGTAACCTCACATCGTGCGCTTACATGCTGTTAAAGATAGACGAGCCACCCTGGATGCAAGAGCAAACATTTTCAAAATTATATAAATCGTCTCTAAGAACCATGGCACTGCCAAACCTGCATTTATCTGCATTCAGAAAAGCTAAACACAGGGATGCCAGTGTGACTAAGGCCTTAAACAGGAGTCCCTACTGTAAGACTTCCCTCTAATCCTGTTCTGCTGACAACTTTTACTTTCCCCACACTTTCTATCCCAGTGGCAAAGGACATTAGGAAAAAAAGAGAGGTTGAATCAGCCTAGCAGGAACACAGATAGCAATAGAAACCTGACAATGTTTTTAAACTGGAGACACCAATGCTATAGCTAAGGAGAGGAGATATTTCAGATAGGCAATGGGATGCAAGAAGGACAGGAAAGCAGGAAAGTTCCAGTTAAACAAAACTCAACATTCTTGATGGAAATGAAGACACAAATATACACAGAGTTTTATTTGTGGTACGAGAAATGTGGAAAATCAGGAAAGCATCTCATGTATCTGAATATAATGCACACAGACTGACATTTACAGTGACACAACATTTCCATATGTAAAACACTGACCAACAACATACTTTTTCCACCGACTAGTGGGTTACTGGCATTTTTCCATCTAGAACATTCAAAGAACAATGCCACATTTCAAAAAGGCTAATATACAGATTAATAATATATGACCACTGGTCTTTAGTGACCCTACAGTGTAGTAGTAATAAGTAATAGAGCAGTTTAGGAATAGGTGTACTAGGCCACCTCCCTAGCTCAACAACCCAAACAAGAGCTGGGCAAATCCCACAAGCTAGGAAACCAATACTCTTCAAAAATTATAGCTTGTACTAAACATCTGAGGTTTTCTCTAGTTGGTGTAAATTTTGCTGGCTTCCCACAAAGAAAATCCTGCTGACTCCTGGATTGGACAGATGGCTTGTGATATCTTTATTTGCCCAACCCCAACTTAAACTAACCTAGCCTAAACTAATCCCATCCCCCACCTCAGCATGGTAGCTGTGGCATCCTCCGATGTTTACAGGGTGGAAATCTTCTTTAACGCTAGCCATGCCTGCACAATAATCCATTATAAATTTACATGGTACCATACTCCGAGCAGCAAGGGCTGAAGAAGATGTTTTCACTCAGAGGGAGTAAACAGCAGAGGTAAGTAAGTGTGGGTTTCTGGGTCGGGTTACATTAAAAGACTTGGGAGGGTGGACTAGTGCATTTGTCCTTCATTGTCCTTTACTGTAGAATTCAAGAGCAATCTGGCTTTCTTCTTTTTTTAAGAACTGTGGGGCATGTTGAAAACAGAAAAGCAGGCACAAGATGTTATTTGGAAACATAAAAAAGAAAAATGAAGATAGAAACTCATTGCAACTAAGCAGAATAAAGTTTTCCTTTTTCTAAAGGTGGTCTGAAAATGGAAAATTCTCAGCAACTAGATTTCTCCTCGCATTTTCAACCCACTCTGTAAAAAATGGAAGCTGACAGCTACAGGCAGCCATCTCCACTTTATATTCAACTAAAGCTTTATTAAAAGAATTATAGCTGTCAGTTAGAGACATATGGTGCACACCACACTTAAGTAAGAGAATTCTAAGAGCTATGCCTATTTACAACACAGCTAAATCATAAACACCCAACAAAAGATCATACTTTAAAGTGCATAAAAGCATACTACAATTTAATGTTCTTAATATATTATTCTCATTAGCGATTTAAAAAAAAAAAAAAAAAGCTTCACACATTTTCTGTGGAAAAGACTCAGCCTTGTTCTAGTTATGTTCCAGGAAGCACATGGCAAAAACAGGGCTACAACCATTAACCATATAGCAGGATGCTGCTCAGCAGAATAATTCCTCCAAAGCTTGCTTACTGAGCTTTCTCCTTGAAATGTCCTTCAAGCAACACTTGAAGATCAAGCTCACACAGTTATTTTAAGTCTATCCACCCAGATTAGTACACATAGAAGAAAACACAAGGGAAGTTATAATACACCCAGGAAATATAAAACTGAAATGAGATCTCCAGTCAGAAACACAAAATCACTAGCAAACTAACATAGAGCCTGTTGTGTGCAATTCTTTAGTAATTAGGTGTCTTGACAACACCTGCAAAGAACACTGCAAACCCATTTAAATAAAATGGCTGCAAACATCTATTCAAGGAAAAAAAACACAGGGAAATGTGTTTTTGCATGGATGTCAAAGAACATACATGTTCTTCTTCAATGGTACATACAAAATCAAAAAGCCCACACTGGTGAACAGCTTTTCACTTTACATATTTATTCTCCTATTATTCCAAAAATAAAAAAAATAATCAACCAAAATTATTGTAGAAAATACGGTCAGACCTACAGACTATTGGCACATATAGAAAGTCTAATATCCAAATTATTTGGGATGCATATAAAAACAGACATTTAGAACGGCTCTGCAATCCTTATTTTGGTATGGCTGTAAAACACACACACACACACACACACACACACACACACACACACACACACACACACACACACACACACCAAATATAACCTTTCACCTTTTTTCCCTGCTGGTCAACATCCCTCTATTCCTGAAAAAAAGAGAAACATGAAAGTGCATCTACTAGAAATGTTCTCTTTAATGCAAAGGTAAAAAAGAAGGTTGTTAGCCTCAACTTCTCTTGCTGTTAGGCTACCAGAGATCCAGGCAAAGCATGACCACCCACACTGTCAGTTTAAAGTTGCCCACACAAGCTTCAATCCATTTGCAAAACCTCATTTAACTCTCACAACAAAGGTGTAGTGGAAGGGACGACCCCACAGGATATAAACTAAATGGACTGCTTGGAAAGCTCTTAGCCCTACATAGCTCTTGATAAACTGAAAAGGCACTTGTACTAAGACTATACAATCAGCTTTTAACATGTATGGAAAGCTAAATAGACAAATATATATATATATATATATATATATATATATATATATATATATATATATACGGTCTGGTTTATCCTAACGGTCATATCTGGAAATATAAAATAACCAATAAAATATTTGGCTCAGACACAGAATTGTTGCAAAAATGAGGTGAGACTAATGCAAGCTAAAGCATGAACTCTGTACAATTCGAAGATGTGTATGGCTATTCCTAGTGGTTTACTTTTTGTGAACAGTTTTCCAACATTTAGCCCACGTTCACATTGGGCTGATTTGGCATGCGATTTGACGTGTTAAATTGCATGCCAAATTGACAGCTATTGCCGGAAATAGCACCTTCCGAATTGGTGTGGCGCTGACTTTACCACGCCGCACCGATTCCTAAAAGTAGTTCCTGTACTTGGCGACTTTGGGGGCAATTTGAATAGACATCTGTGCATGAACCCACACAGATGTCTGTTAAATCGCCCCCGAAGTCAAACTGCATTCCGGGTTTGAAATCAGCTGAACTCGCACGATTTCAAACCTGCATCAGTGTGAACCTAGGCTAAATATCCATTTTCATTCTTGTTACATTGTAAAAATAGTGAAATTATCATCTTGCACACATTTAAATTCCTCATAATTAACTTGACAAAGCTTTATCTAAGCAGCACATTTGTGTCTTTCTTCAAGATCCAATATTTGTGTGTAATTTATGTTTGTTGTAGGTCTGCCCATATTCTTGCCCAACAAAATGTTTTGTGGAGAACAGGACATCTCAAAGATCGCTTAACATGTTTTAACAATACATTTTTGTACCAGCAAAAATGGCCAAATTACCTTAAGAGAAATCTACTGTCATTCATAGGCTCCATTCACACCTGAGCGTACTGATTTATTGTTTTTTTAAACTTTTTTACAGCTTTTTAGAAGCATATTACAAGCGCTCTACAGCTTCAGGCATTTTTGTTTAGCCAATAGAAAGCAGCCTAGGAGCAGGATAGAGACAGGAAAATAATGTCCTGGTTAAGGTGAAAGGAAAAAGCTACCTTGGAAAGAAAAAGGCCTAAAGCCTAAAGACAACCTTGTCTCTGTAACCAGAAAGTGTACTAAACACGTTATTTTTTATAATTTCTTTAGTTTTCTTTTTCCATTTCTGCACAGTCAGACAAGAAATTAAAAAAAAAAAAAAAAAAAAAAAACACATGATAATAACTCGTTACATTCCATTCCATCTGCTTCAGTCTGTTTCTAATATATTATCCAATAAAGATGGATAAAAGAATGAACCCAAATAAACATAAAGAAGCCACAAAAGAGGCAAAGAAGACAAAGAAATAAGAAGAGTAATCTTCCTCTCTCATTTCCGCCCTCCATGTTGTTACTCCTTGCCACGTTAGGAGGGGGTCTAGAGTTGCCACCTCATCCCTTTAAACCCGAACACATATTAATTACACAGGTTCTGTGGCTGATTAAGGTAGTAATTAAACTCGCTTGGTGCCTTATCTGCATTTAATTAGCCACAGAACCTGTGTAATTAATATGTGTTCGGGTTTAAAGGGATGAGGTAGCAACTCTAAGGGGGTCCCTTTACCCAAACCCGGCCATAATACTCCAACTACCTCTCAGTATTCCGACTGCAGTTTCTATTTATAGTCAATTTCCCCCTCTACTAAACAAGTTAAGGCTAGCCACTCAAACTCACCTTGTGGAGATGATGGCAATGAGGAAAGTGACCTTGTGAGTGAGAGTAGACAGAGGAATAACCCCAATATGTTCAAAGGGCAGTTTCCGACAGAAACAGGTTAAGATCCCATGGTGTCACTGGGGAATGTAGACAGTAACAATTTTAGCAAAACCTTGTACAAATGATTTCAATAAGGAGTGAGAGACAAGAGGTCTTTGAAAGAAAGCCACTAATGCCAAAACTTGACCCTTGCGGGTGCTCAGAGCCAAACCATGGTCCATATCCAACTATGAACTTCCTAGGATGGAATTTCTTTGCCTCATACCATGAGATGTAGGCCTCACAGGTGCAATGGTAGACGTTGCACAAATTCAATGTCCTAGCCTTCAAGAGTCTAGTCAAGAAATGGGTTTGCTCCTGAGGTGAGAAAATGTCAATGATTATAAGACACTAGGGGAAAAAAAAAAGCATGCCTGGAGTGGATAAGGGTTTCATTAGGCAGTCTTACAGCTTTGTTTCCCAGTGTCTGAAGGCAACAACATAACAATGTCTCAGAATTACTTCACACTGTCTCTTAATGAATGATTAGGAAACAAGATTTTTGACTTGCAGAGAGGAGGAATATGTGTCCCTCAGTGATCTTAAAGAAAAACGCAACCTATTCATGGTAACCCAAAAATATATTTTTTTATCATTTATTAAGAAACACAAGGTCCAGAAGGAATTCGGGATGTCCCAAAGCAGTGCAACTGATGGGTGGGCAATACACAAACAAAACACTAATAGGCCCACAAATGACCAGGTAAACTGGGGGCTAGATACAGTTTGAAGTGCTGCCTACATCCAAAGTTGGAATCAGTGGAGGACTGAATATCCACCTGGAGAATGTGAACAATAGACCAGGTGGCAGGCTTGGAAACCTTGTAAACAGATGCCTGATACGCAGAAGCACTTACCCTTCTAGTGGAGTGTGCCCTGACAGCAAAAGGGTTGACAGCAAAAGGGTTTTAACCTTAGCATTAAGCCATTAGATTGAATGATGATATATCCACGCCACATAGAAATGGTGGAATGAGAGGCCTTATGGGGGTCCTCAGGAATAATTAAAGAGTCAGAACACCTGAAAGAAGTCATGGTTGGGAGATAAACTGCAACAGCTCGTACTACAGTTTGTACCATATCCAAACATTTGAGGCAAATCTCCAGATTAACTAGAGCAGTACAGCGGGATAGAAGGATGGAAGTACAATTTTTAGGTTAAGGTGGAAGGAGGTAATCACCATCTGTCTATGTAGAACAAGAAAAGGGTCTTCAATAGCTTGTAACACATTCAAACAATGGAGGGAAATCTACCTGGGATGAACTGGAAGAGGGGAGAAAGACAGAAGTATGTCCTCATTAAGGTGAACGGAGGATGCCACCTTAGGGAGAAAAGAGGCACTGGGTCTCCAGACAACCTAATTTTGTCGTGGTACAAGAAAGAGTTCTCTACAAGAGGGCTGCCAAGTCAAAATAAGGAACTATACACAGGGCACATGCAACATATTTAAAGAAAATGAACAACAGCACTCTTCCCAATGCCGCGTACACACGATCGGAAATGCCGCCAGCAAAACTCTAAAGAGAGCTTTTTGTCTGAAAATGCGGAATTCCAGCCAGCAAAAGATTGAGAGCATGTTCTCTATTTTTCGGTCGGGAAAAGTTCCTATCCGAAAATGTGTTCGTTTGTATGCAATTCGGACGTGCAAAAAATCACTCATGCTCGGAAACAATTTGACGCATGCTCGGAAGCATTGAACTTCATTTTATCAGCTTGTCGTAGTGTTGTACATCACTGCGTTCTTGACGGTCGAAAGTTTAGAGAACTTTTGTGTGACAGTGTGTATGCAAGGCAAGCTTGAGCAGAATTCCGTCGGAAAAACCATCCAAGTTTTTTCTGACGGAAATTCCGATCGTGTGTACGCGGCATAAGAGTACTTGCCACACATAAAATGGGTCACAACACAAATGATGGAGCATTAACCTCCTAGGAGAATGAGGCAGGAGAGAGCAATGCATGCCAGAGGACTTGTAACAGTTAAAGTTTTACAGCACGGTCCCTCAAAATGCTGGGGTAGAACTTCGATCTCCAGAGTGTGAAGCAGATGTAACATAGGCCAGGTTTCAAAAAAAGACATAGCCCTAGTACTTAAGGCAGCAGGGGTCAGGAGGGCAACCAAATAAAGCAACAAGATACTGGAAAGTGCCAGTGCAGGACCCAGTTATATTCCAGACAGTTTCTGCCCCTCAGGTGGGCAAAAGAAGTCTTCAGGAACAGGATTACACTAGCTGGTGTACCACGGCCCTGGACCTGTAAAGTGCTCTGCAGTTAACAGACACAATACATCAATTGTCTGGGCAGCACCACTGCATGAAGGTCACATCATAGGCCGATTAATACAGAGCAACATGGGGAAGGGAGGGCTGAATCAGGTCTCTACAAATATCCCAGGGTCCCAACAATTATGCTGAATACTTTTGATAACCCTTGCCTGTATTGCTTGAGCATAAAATGTTCACATAGCAAATGCAATGTCATTCAGATTTTAGTGAACGCAAACCTTTGAAAATGTCGTCAGTGCTAATTTGTGCCTTTACACCATGTATACTACATTAGGGAAGATTACAAATGCTAACAAAGTTAAAGAACTGAGATATCTCCAAAACTAAAAAAATAAATAAATAACACTTTGGGACTTGAATGGAATAAGGAAGGAAAAGGATCTGTGATTAAATAGGTAAACTGAACTCTTATCAAGTCAAGCTCTGCAATTACAGACATCTCTGTGCAAGTTTATACAACTATATATCAACCTGAAAAGTGTAGCTGACATAAGGCCCTTGCCTGATATCTACAAATTCAGCAGGTCTGGATGCATTAGGAGGTGGTCATTATCACCACACATGGTAACCATAACAGTGCAATAGTAGGCCTATGTTACAGTTAAAAGGTGACCATTGAATCAAACAGGAGGAAATGATGGTTCAGTACTGTCAGCCTGCTATAACACAGCCATTGTTTTCTCTCCTGCAAAACTACTGAAACCTGCAAACTGACTAGTTATGTAACTAAATCACACCATTAGGTGATTAACAGATAGAAAGTGCAATGATCCTCCCGTTTTGTTGCATTGCCAAAGCATGTGAAACACAAACTTAAAGACTTTTCCCATTCTCAGGCCACCCTCTTATCCGTCAAAGAAAGTGGAGCCCAGGATGCACTTCCCCCTTTCATTTTGCCTTGGTCTTCCCCTAATCAAATTGTAACATCTTAGACTTCTATCATGGGTAACACCAATATTCAGTAACTAATACCCAGCTACTCTGTACAGCAGTGGCATCAACACAGTTCTCTATAGAACTCTATATTCGCTCTACAGAACATGAACACGTGGATGCAAATATGTACTGTATTACTGTACATCTACACATACAGTTGTGCTCAAAAGTTTGCATACCCTGGCAGAAATTGTGAAATTTTGGCATTAATAATTGAAAATATGACTGATCATGCCAAAAAACTTTTATGTAAGGATAGCAATCACATGAAGCCATTTATTAACGCATACTTTTTTTGGATCCTTATTGGATCAAATGATAAAAGAAATTACCCAAATGGCCCTGATAAAAATACCCTGGAATGTTTGGCCTTGGTACAGACATAGAAGGTGGCACCTTCTGGCAGCTCAACCTAGCAGCTCTTTTTTGTTCAAGTATCTTTGAATTGTGCTCCTTAAAAACAACCACACTGTCTTTTTGGAGAGCAGTCTGTATTTCTCCTGTGGGTTTTTCTATATATCCTGAGCAATTCTTCCGCCAGTTGTGGCTGCAATCTTTCTTGGTCTACCTGACTTGGCTTGGTATCAAAAGAGCCCCTAATTTTCCACTTCTCAATAAGTGACTAAACAGTACTGACAGGCATATTAAAGGCTTTGGATATATTTTTATATCCTTTTCTATCTTTGTAAAGTTTCATTACCTTGTTACGCAGGTCTTTTGACTGTTCTTTTCTACCTCCTCATGGCTAACAAATTCATTGACTATTTATACACAGACACTAATTAATTAAAAACCCACCACAAATGTGGGAAATTAAGCTTTAATTGCCATTTTAACCTGTGTGTGCCACCTTCTGTATCTGAACCAAGACAAAAAATGCCAGGGTATGTAAACTTTTTATCAGGGTCATTTGGGTGATTTCTGTTATCATTATGATTTAAAAAGGATCCAAAAAACTATGTGATAATAAATGGCTTTATGCGATTGCTATCCTTAAGATAAAAGAAAGTTTTTGACATGATCAGTCATAGTAATGCCCAAATTTCACAATCTCTGCCAGGGTATGCAAACTTTTGAGCATGACTGTAGATACAAACATACATGTTTCAGCAGTTAAATTATTGAACAAAAGCCAATGAATGCCAACTAACTCACCTGTTAAAGACACTCTAAATATTTCACAATAGACATGCCAGGACGTAAAGAACTGAACTCTGAAAGTTGTGCCCAATAAAAAGGCAGGCAGAGGCTAAAGAATTAGTCACCAGTATTGGTCTACTTACAACTGTTCTTTGCCCATTTTGACTTACTATGCTTATTCTGCATTGTGCATCTTTGTGGAGGTGGCCATCTTGAAAAACCAGAGTGGTTTTGCTTCTTCATGTAACAGCCTTCAGCAAAAAAAAAATAATGACACTAACAAGTCTCTTTCCGAATCTCCTGAGAATAGCATTCAGGTAACAGTGTCTTAAACTGGCTATATATTGAACTAATTTTGGCCAGTTCCCAAAGAACCAGCCGAAATTGGCTCAGTGGGTGGTCGCACAGGACTCACTCAACAAAAACCTATCGTTCGCACTACCTTTGTTGAAGGAGACTGCTGGCATTTTTTTTTAAGGAACAGTAACTGCATCCTGTCCGCAGATGGATTCGTCCATCTGCACTATTTAGTGTGGATTGAGTAATCTATTAGGTTTATTTTGATGAGCCTAAATTAAACAGCGTATGGCCAGCTTTAGATTCACACTGCAGATATACAGCCATAAGGCTGTGTGCAATTGCCTAGGCACATTGTTCAGCACACTTTTTGAGTTCCATTCAACTTTTAAAAGTAAACCTTTTAAAATATGTAAAACTAAAACTGAACAAAATGCAGACTGAACAATGATCCTTGCTTTAGGATTACTAGATGCTATCTTATTGAATGCCAAAACTGTTAAAATACATACAAACTGCTAGAGAAAAATGAGCTTCTCTTCAACAAACATGACCCTATAGCCCTATTCCACCACTAACTGCAATGAGCCAAGCCCTGGGCTCTGTAAAACTTTCCCAGGGAAAGATTCTGACAACATGCAGAACTTGTCACCATATACAGTTTGCTGGAAGCAATTCTGTGCACCATGCATAGTTTCAATTGTATTAAGAAGAAAGGATTATATGAATGGATACATCTCTCTCCTTCTGTTGTTCTTGAGAACTGTTAATAACCATGCATAGTCACTCTTAGTCATTTATCTTATGCCAACAGGCTTTTCAAACTGTAAACTCCAATGTGCATAACATAGTAACTAGATTTTGAACCTGTATAGACTGCCACACATGACCCCCAAGATGTATTTAAATGGACACCATCATGTGTCACCGTCTCTTTGAAAAGGTTCCCCATTTTTACTTACCTTATCAGTGCACTGTCAGAGCTCCTTGCTCTTCCACAGTAGGTGAAAATTTTTGAGGCTTCTGGGTAAGGGGGAGCATGTGGCCTGCTGCTTTGGAATGATGACTGGGCCTAGCAGCTAATTGCTAGGCCCAAGCACTGTCAAATGTTGGAGTGAAGTGATGTCACCACCCCCTGGGTGTCGACACAACAGATCTCAGCACTAACTGTACACTGTACTGGCCATGGTTACAGTTTACCAGACAGGAAGTCAGACCATGGGATGTCGCCAAGCAATAAACTGGGTAAAAGCAAACACTAGCAAACCAGCACTCAAAAAAAAAAACCCATCAATGAATGGACCTGAACACATTAAAGAGGAGTTCCATCCGAGGTCCATTAAAAAAAAAAAAAAAAATTAAAAGTCAGCAGCTACAAATACTGCAGCTGCTGACTTTTAATTGGACACTTACCTGTCCCAGGGTCCAGCGATGCTGGAGATCGAAGCCCCGCTCGTCTCCCCCTCCATTCAGCGGCGTCGGCATTGCAACTGTGGGCGCCGGGCTGTGGCTTCACAGCCTGGTACCCACTGCGCATGCGTGAGCGGCGCCGCGCGCCGTGATTGGCCGCTCAGTCACCTGGGACCTGTAATGGGTCCCAGATGATTGACAGGAGGGAGGGAGCAGAGTTGAGCCCTTCCTGTGCCGAGGGGGAAGTGATGTCACCAGCCCAGGCACTGGAAGAGGCAGACTACGAGGGACCACCTAGCAACAGGCATTTAGAGGTAAGTAAAAAAAAAAAAATATCCAAATTTTTTTTGTATTTTTTTTAGGATTTTTCAAGTATTTTTTTTTTTTTGGGTGGAACCCCACTTTAAGATGACAACTTGGGGCTGGGTTTACATATATGCAAATTGGATGCGTTTTTCCCCACATCCAATTCGCATGACAGGAGAGCGTAGCCGGCCCTCAATGGAGCTGGTTCACATAGCGCCAGGAAGGGGGGGGCTGTGTTCCTCATTTAAAGAGGGTCCTGTGCATCTTTGGTCGCGATTTAGGTGCGAATTCAGGCAAAAATGTGGACCTGATTTGCTGAACAGGGACGCACCAGACTTGTGAACCGTGGCCACAGCATATGTGAACCCAGCCTCAAGCACCCTGGGGACGAAGCTTGTATCAAGAGGCCTGAACATCCATGAACAGAAGACCAGGCAGCATCCTTGTAAACCTGCAAAACAGATGCTTGATGCTGAAAGACCGAAGAAACACTGACAGATTTGGTGGAATGGTCCTGATAGAAAAGGGAAGAACTCCTGCCTTCAGGGCACAGGCCCTGGAAATGTGTAGCCTGAGCCACCCAGCAATGGTGGAAAAGGAACCAGGATATCCCTTCTTGGAACCTTCAAGGAGAACAAAAAGGGAGTTTTTTTTCGGAAGGAAGATATTTCAAAGCATCTATCAACAGAATCCTTAAAAAGAGAGAATATCCTCAACAGGAACAGTGAGATGCTTGTTGACAGAAATGTTAGGCTCCACTACTGGGACAAACCAATGTTTCATAAATTCCTTTTCCATGAGATATAACTCAGCAATGTTATATAAATACGTTTTCAGGATTTGGTCAACCCCCATGCAAAGCACAGAGAATTTGCATGTGCAGAGGAAAAGTCTTTAGTGCCCATAGGAGCTTGTTTTGGCAGAGGAGATTCCAGTGGTACTTGGCAAAAAGTGTGCACCTCATCAAAAGCGAGCTCGCAATAGAAAGCATATGGCGTGAAGCCATAGCTTGTAGCTCATAAAATGAAGGAGGTGAAATTTCCTCTGCAGGATTCCCTGCTGTGTCCACCTCATCTTCCTTGAAAAAGTTGGGACATTTACGGTCATATCCCAGAATAAATTTATCTCCTTTGGGCCTTGTCTCTGCCATGGCTAAGCAGGGGGATCCCCTGTGGAGTACTCATGAAATGAACTGGAATGAGAGGGTATTAGTGTATCTGAGAAAGGAGTCACGCTAACCCAAGCACTAACCAATGTCCTGTTCCCTATGAGAAATTTACATTAGAGATAACACAATAAAGTGAACACCCCATGTGTAAAATAGAACCAAATAAAATACAGGGAAACCCTATTTTACCTCATCCACACTGCAGGTTTCCAGAGAAAACCAATCTTCACCCGTCACAGTGGGCATACTCCCAAAGGGGGCTTTAGAGTCTGGGTGCAATAGGAATAGGCCATGGCCCTGAACTCTTATAACCCTGTGGCCAATTACACTCATTCTACCATGTGCCATGTTGAGCACCAAATGCAGGATCCAGTGCCTGAAGCAAACATTACAGGCTAGCGGTGGGATCTGGCTATGGTTCTCATGATATACATCAAGGGTAACTGATCTGGAAACTAAGACCTGGGTAATAAGCAGACAACTCTTCATAGAAGTGTCAGTTGCAGTCGTGAAGAAAAAAAAACAAAGGTTTTAAAAGGAGAAGATACCCATTACCCAAGGACACCACAGCAAAAAAACTGAAGTCTTAAGCCTGGTACACACCGCTATTTTTTTTTTTTTCCGCTCGACCTAGCATTAGAACAGCAATCTTCCCTGCTGTTCTTCTGACAGGGGGACAACCCCCCCCCCCCCAGTCAGAATACTCCGGTCAGCGCTGAGAGCGCAGATTAGGAGCCAGTTGGCTGCTGTCTTACCAGCCACCTTACACAAGGGCCGAATGTCGGCCAGTTTTTATTGAACCGACCGATGTCACTCAAAAAGGCTGTGTGTACAGGGCTTTATGATGTATATAAGAGTGCACTGGGGGGGGGGGCGTTCCCAGCAAAGATTGTTCTAGTGTCTAATCACCTGAAAGTAGTAGCATATAAACCATGGCCTATGATCTCTTGTCCTGTGTCTTGTTCGATTAGGATAAAAGTGTTGCCTTTAGATATACTTTAATTTTTCTTTTTTAAGTACTGTTTCTAATATTTAAACAGATTCACTTTGTAGTTAATAACTATGCTGAAGATATGGTAGTTCATTACCCCTAGAAAATTCAGGCAGCAACAAAGATTTGTACATGGATTACAAAGGGCAGCTTATTCTTTTTTGTCACTGAGTAAAATCCTTCCAAGTACTGAAGAGAAGTCAGTGGAATTTTCCACTCTTGAACATGATCTGCTGCTTCAGACCATATCTGCACTGAGAGCTTGCTTCAAAGTGCATAAGTATCAGTAACTGAGCTGGTGATAAAGACATCCCATTTGATTGCTAAGGTTTCATTAAAACTGGTAGACCTGTTTTTAAAAATATTAAATGACCATCATGCCTGCAAATGTTTATAGTATCTTCTTACAAATCTCAGAATTCTGAAGGAATGGTTGTATTAAAGGTGCTGGAGGCAGGGGTTCCAGAAACCCAAGCAGATTGAACCACTCAAACCCACACAGGTACGTAAGCAGTCAGTGTGCATGAACATACTGGCATTCAGTCAGTACTCCAATTTCTGTATTATGTCCACTTGACCTTTAAGATGAAGCACGGTTTGATTACAAAACTAACATTACTTGCTCAGCTAACCCATTGCTAGGGAGAATCGAGAGAAATAGTGCAGGGGTGCAGAATATGTTGTTATCTTCTCAAATAATAAGCAACCTGTTTGTAAGGTGGAAGGCCAAAAACATCTTGACTTCCTTCATTCATCACATGCTGAAAAACATTATGGTTTGAGATTTTCACTGAATATATGGTTCTTCAGGTACTCCGGCATCTAGCAACATACATGACTTATGTCTATCAATCCAATTACTCAAAGTTCTAAGCTTTTTCCAGATAGCAAGCAATTGAGCTGCAAGTTTGAAAATGACTTGCTAAGCTATTGCTGAACTTGCCAGGCTTTACAAGATTGTTGCACAATTGCAGCAAGCCCCCATTACATGACTCCAGATCAACTTTGCAAACATTCTGCATGTCTGCTGCAAGTTTTGGTTATGTTGTGCAATAGTCATCCCACCACAGGGGTCACTGTGACACGCAGAGCTCTTGCTGTAGACTCACCATTGCAACTTTGCTCTTGCTAAAGTCTTACCAAGCAAATTTGTGTCAACTAGAACTAGTGCTTCAAGTGCTCTGCAAGTGTACAGCAAATTAACAAGCCTTCAATTCAACACTGCTACAAATGTGTGGCAAGTTAACTATGCTATCTTTTAGTTTTATGTATTAACAAAGGAGGACAAATGTTTGTTCATTACAAGGCAAGCAAGGACTTGAATACAAATATCCACAAAATGTAATGCCATAGCCGAAAACTTTACACAGCTACACATTAAGAAATGGCCCAAGCTTCCATCTTTCTGGATATGGCAATTCTATTGAACAATTCGATACCCCTGACTGACATTTCCCTATATTGTGTTTCTATATTGATGGGACAAACTTTCCCATTCAGTCTGACTGATGAATATTTTAGGAACTATTTGCTACAAACGTTAAAAATGGTTCACACTAAACATTCTTTCTTCTTGAGCTTTTGACCACTTAGTGGTTGTGTCCACACTCTTGTGCCTTTATTTACAAGCAGAAAACTATAAAAAGTGAAAAGGTTTACAACTGTTTTTGAAGCAATTTGCTTTTGAAATTTTCAGACTTAATCATCTTAAAATTGGGAATAAATAACAGGCACTACAAACTTCCAGTTTCAACTCCAGCGTTACTTCCAACCACCTACCAAATTCAATGCTGCTCAGAAACTCTAAATATGATTGATGGCTGTGGGGAAGTAACTACAGTGCATCCTGCTGACACTGATATAACAGCATAAATACTTGCCAGCTTAAAGTCTTGTGTTGATAAACAAATACAGCTTGCTTTCAGGTGTACCCACTTAATTTTGAGATGATTCTGAGATCATCGACAGGTACATCTGACCTGCAGCTGAACCTGGGAGTGGTCTTCTCAATTTCACCTTTAGTAGACCTTGTTCACAGGGGCTTCATATTGTATAACAGCTGTGTGTATAGCAAGCTTTTACAAAGCATTTGACAAGCTTTACTAAAGCCTTAAAAACATTCAGTTCTAGTTCTAAAATGTTGAACACAGTTCTTGGAAGGTCAGTGCTGACTCCCACTTTGAACAAACTGCTAGCAGACTTTACACATCAGCACTGCTTTAAGATTTCTAAAAAGTATTTCTAAACTGTAAGACTAGGTTCAAATAGGAGCAGTTTTTGAAAAGCGATCCACAGTGGATTCATTTTCAGAGGGCAGTAGAGCAGTGGCTTCTAGACCTTCTGAATGCCTGTATTTTTTTGCAAAACTGATTTTTCTTGGAACAAACATGCCGTAACCAGGAGTAAAGCATTGCTCATTGACTTCAATGAGTGAGCTTACAGGTTGTACTGCAAAAAGCCAAGTCAAATTTGCAGCGGCATGTGCTCAACCTCCTCCAGTTCCCTTGTTAGGCTTTTGGCAGTCAAAAGTGGGGTGGGTGAAATGACTGAACTTCCTGGTTTTACCTTCTGTGTAAACAAGGGGGGAGATTTACTAAAACTGGTGCACTCAGAATCTGGTGCAGCTGTGCATGGTAGCCAATCAGCTTTTAACGTCAGCTTGTTCAATTAAGCTTTGGAAGCTGATTGATTTCTATGCAGAGCTGCACCAGATTTTGCACTCTCCAGTTTTAGTAAATGACCCCCCAATGGCTTACTGAAGAGTTTTTTTAAAGCAATGTTTCTCAACTCCAGTCTTCAAGTACCCCCAACAGGTCATGTTTTCAGGATCTCCCTCAGATGAAACAGTTGTGGTATATACTAATGCCGCGTACACATGGTCGGACTTGCCGACGGAGCAAGTTCCGTCGGCATTTCAGACAGAAAAATTTAGAGCATGTTCTCTAAGTCCGTCAGAAATGCCGACAGAAAAAGTCAGATGGGGCATACACACGGTTGGATTATCCTCTCTGACTTTTTCTGTCGGAAATTCTGACCGAGTGTACGTGGCATAAGGCAGTGAAATGGATCAAGTCACCTGTGGAAAATAATGGAGAGCCTGAAAACATGACCTGTTGGGGGTACTTGAGGAGTGGAATTGACAAACATTGATTTAAAGGATTCAACAAAGCTGCTCAAAGCTTGCAAAAAGCTTTAAAGGCCTTCACGGAAGATCAAGAATAACTCAAAAAAATTATACTCCATATTTCATAGCTTCTGTGTGTAAATGAAGATAGGAAAAGCATGGGCATAACATTTTTTGAGCACCAAAATAAATAATGAAACAGTATTATCAACAATATCAGTATCAACCTCTCCTAACTTGACAGAAAATGTTTGTTGACAAGGTGAAGGTGTTGTAGTAATATGTAGCTTTTGAAAGAAGAGGAAGATCATTTGAGCTGGGAGCTGAACTTGTGGCTGCTATGAGATATCACTGACATTCCTTTGAGATAGGCAGATCTCTGATCACAGCCAGTAGAACATCTGCCTTCCCACTGATTGTAATATTTCTGCAAAAAATAATTACCAACATGGTTCCCTGTAAATCCTTCAAATAAAGAATTACCTGAAGTAAAAGGAGGTGACCAACTTATCAAAAATACTATTAGGTTTATGTCCATATATGATTATTTTAAAGCACATATACACATAATTGCATTATCGTGGATTGTCTACTATATGTCTAGCAAAGTGATGAGAAAAAGAATGATATTATGACTAAAACTTGTGATTCTTGCTGAATATTTGTACATTTTCTTATAGCCACTTCAGCATTTCTATTTGAGCGTTACACGTTTTACATTTTAGTAAGCACTGAAGATCAGCATTTCCTATTTCCTGCTCATGTCTAAAATTAAAAAGGGGACTATGAGCAGAAGTTTAGAATTACATTTACCAGATGTCTAAACATGACACTTTCCACAGAATGTTATTCTACAAGTAGTTTTCCTTTACTCCATACAGTAAATGTACAACTTTATTAACATACAAATGGGGTACATTATTAGTGTATGATTATGGCAAATCTCCCTCTTAGGTTCCTCCCTGTATGATTATGGCAAATCTCTTAGGTTCCATAAGTGCAGTGGTGGAAAGACAGAAGACAATCATGTTTTCATAAATTTTTCTTTTATCTGGGCCATTATAACCCATACACAGCCAGATCAGATTATGTGTATAGTTTTGACCAGAAGCTACAAACCTTTTTTGTCATGGGACAAAATAGCTTCAATGCTAAAGAATAATACCTGCACTTTACCCAACATGCACATACACAATACAATGAATATTAAAAGTTCTCTCAAGGTCTAAAACATGGGTTGCAAGTCGACCTCCACAACACCAGCCAACCACCTGAAATTGTCCAAGCAAGTCTATCTCAACGCATGAAAAACAGAGTGTTTTCAAGCAATTTGAAGTCATAGCATGATTGCCCTGAGACTGTTATTATGCACTTTTAATCCATGTAATGATATTTTACCTCCATAGTACTCAACTGCACTCCTCAAAGTGCATATTAAATCTATTCAGTGTCACAAAAAAAAGAGTTTAATTCTGTATTCCCTTGAGGGTTGCTAAATAAAGTCTTGCCAACTTTTTTTGTTGTGGATAAAGCAAGGCACTTATAGATCAACTGTCAGGCTTTTATTGCTTTCTGTGTCTTGTTGGCCAGACCCTGTCAGTGGGACATCTGCCCAATGGGAAAACAGACAATAACAAATGCACCAACCCTACTGTTTTCAGTGGAGGGAAGGGTTAGAAATGTATCTCCCTTCATGTCCTGTCTCAGTGACACCTTGTCTGTCAGACTCTGACAAGAAGGTAGGTTAACAAGCAATAAGAAACTGGCAGAGGTTTAAACCCCAGTTAAATTTACCTGTAGAAAAGAGTTAAGCTGGTGTTCTATCAGATTAGCGAACCCGTCAGATAATGTAACGGAAGTGATGTTGTGTCAGCTGCGCAAGTGTTCCACCACTATCAGGTTTGCTAATCTGTCAGAACACCTGCAGTCAAAGGAAGGCAGCGGACATCTTTCTATACCCAGCTACGTCTTGAATTTCAGAGAAATTTTAGCAATAAAGTGAGCGTATATAAATAAATATAGATTGACATCTGTGATGCTGTTTGGGTGTTTAATTTTGAAAGCCTAAAGGTTTAGCGCTGAGCAGTACAGGGTGTACCAACATGGCCTTCGACACCTTCCTACTGCTTCTTTCAAAATGTAACATCTAAAGAGCATCACATGTGTCAACATACTATATTTATTTATATATGCTCACTTTGCTTCTAAACTTACTCTGAAATTCAGGACGTAACTTGGTGTAGTAAGATGTCCGCTGCTGCCTTCGTACTGCAGATGTTCTGTCAGATTAGCAAACCTGGTAGCAGTGGAACGCATGCACAGCTGACTGAACGTCACTTCCGTTACCTAATCTGATGGGTTCGCTACTCTGACAGAACACCGGCCATAAATTGTTTGAATCTCAGTTGGTTCTGAAGGGACTGGCCAAATTTCAATCCACCTATGGGCAGACTGACTGTACCCAAAGTTAATCCTTCGATCGATATGGGTATAAGCAGCATGTCAGATTTGTACATGCAATTATTGCCAGTGGCTATAGCCTCTAGCAATAATCACTGTGTTCTCTCGACAGGGACAGCAACCTGTGGTTGCAGAAGAGAAAAACGCATCTAGGCTTTAAAGGAGTTCTACAGGTTACAGCACACACTTTAATTTTATAACACCAGAATTGTAATAATACACACAATACAAATATATGACAACACAGTATAAGCTTACTTGAAAAATCTGCTTTCATGTTGTGATTACTGCCTCTCTGCTGGTCAACTATTTCCACAACTTCCTAGTATCTCTGCATGCATTGCAGCTTCTCCTCTGCTGTTTACTTTAAATGTATAAGGACTACATATTCCATGGTAGTATACTGCCTACAAGACGTGATTCTTGAACAGACTCCTGAAACTCCTCCTCTCAGCACCTCTATAGTTAAGAAGGCAGGCTCTGTGAAATCTGTGGCACAGCAGTGCCTACTCACAGGGCATAGTGAAAAAGAGTCACATAATTCAAGGAGGTAAATATGTGGGGATCTTCATAAAGTAAGTTTATAAAATTCACGATTATTCAGATTAATAGGATTAGGCTAGTAATAATTGAAATATAATGCGGCAGTTATTGTATGATTTCGAATATTGACAATAAACTTTGGGGTTGATTTACTAAAACTGGACAGTGCAAAATCTGGTGCAGTTCTGCACAGAAGCCAACCAGCTTGCAGTTTTTTTTGTCATAGCTTAATTGAATAAGCTGAAGTTAGAAACTGATTGGTTCCTATGCTCAGCTGCACCAGATTTGCACTCTCCAGGGTTAGTAAATCAACCCTTTTGTATCTAACTTTAGCCAGGTTATAATATTATAGCAGTTTATCCCATCTCCAAAGAAATTCTAAGAACTCCTCCCTTTCCTTCCTAGAAAGGCCAAACAAGAATGCTCATGTGATCAAGAATTTCTGTTCAGGATTGCAGTTGAGCCAAGCAATATTGCGAAAGGATCATGCTGGCACATCCAGCTGCTCTCTGGTACCTATAGACAGCTTTAATCCACAAGGCAAATGTAAACAGTGCAACAGGGATTCTACTGTCATCAGCTCCTCTTCCTGTAGGCTGTGATTCCTTAAAAATGCTTTGCCTCCTGGTTTAAGACGACAAGAAGAGTCCTTATCCAGAAATATGTAGATCAGGAGTTCTGACTTCACTTTCTGAATGCTTGTTCCAGGTCAATTAAAGTACTGAAGCCATAGACAGCCAGGCACCTAATATTGTAAAAAAAAAAACAAACACCTTTGGCAGCATGCATCTCTTCAAGGCCTATATAAACTTGTGCGTTACCACAGTGCATGGCAATGCACCTCCTCTATCTGGGTGGGTTGTAGTGTCATGAATGGTATCTCAATGCATTGTACAGTATAGCCCAATGAAGCACAGCATGATGCTTACAGTAAAAAAATCATACATATTTCATCCATCTTCGCCCCTCTTACTTCCGGGGCAGAGGACTCCAGCTCTGTGACTGTCCGGAGTCCCGTGACGTCACTCCCGCGCATGCACGAGGGAGCCATCAGTCACGGCACTTGTTAGTGAAGAGACAGCACGGATGGCCGTTCCTTCACAGCGCATGCACCGATGACATAATCGGCACACTACAAGGTAAATTTCTCCTAAACAGTGCATGTTTAGGAGATCTTTACAGTACCTATAGGTAAGCCTTATTATAGGCTTACCTATAGGTAAAAGTGACAGTGAGAGGTATACAAACACTTTAACACAGTACACATTAATGCACATTAACATACCTGCATAGGGGCCCTCAGAAAACTCATTTACAGAAAATGTACCACGTAAACAAGCTTATAGCAGTTGGAAAAGTTGTAAAAAGAAAAAAAAAACACAACTAAAATACCTGAAAACCTGTTTAAATATGTTTGGTGTTCATTAGCATTATCTTGCAAAAAACAAAACAAAAAACAAAAAAAAGAACAAAAATCACAGAATTAAACCATAATAAAATGCATTATATTAACAAATGCATACTATGAAAAAGCTTAATGGCTAAAATAAGTTGCAAATTCATAAAAAATAAATTCCTGTAATGTTAAAATACTCATTCATATAGTTGCAAATGTCATGCCCCTTGGAGAATGGGAAAAAGAAATCATGATTGAGTGTTAAAATGAAGAGCTGATAAGAACTTGAGGACATTCAGTCATCCTGTTATGTTTAATTCTTTCCTTTGTCACAATCACATTTTTTTACAAACACAAATAAAAACCAGTTTTACAACATCTATCTTAAATATTTATCTTTGTGGAATTTGGCATCCCTAACTTCTGTTGCTTTCATTCAAGAAGGTGCATTAGATTAATTAGCTATCCTTCTGCTGTTCCTACCACCATGCTCTGGCTTCCTCAAACACACCAGAGAAGCTTCCCACCCCCTCTGCTATGATCTCTCAAAGCAACCCAATATGCAGATACAAACACTCTTGTCTGCTCTAGGCAGTCAGTGACACACAACACAAAGCACACAGTAATAAAGTACACCTACTCTGAATAAGCACCAGAAGACAGAATGAAGAATTGAGTACTGTTAGCAAAACTGCTAAAAATACCTTCACGTTGCAGAACTGAATGTTTTTTTCTCCTTCATCTTCTCTCCATTGTGTCCACATTTCAACTGACTCACATTTCTCTTCATGAGCCAGGCAGGAAGTGATATGGAGTGACTCACTGTCCAAGTGCCCACCCACTATTCAATGATAACAACCCAAGTCAGGAGGAACACAGCCAGCTTGTGAAGATGAGAGAGGACATGTGCTACAGAAAACCTGAAGTAAGAAAGCATGATCTGAAAGACAATGAGGATCTTCTCAAACACAATCAGCCGTGTCTTTCCAACTGCTGAGGATGGCTTCTCAGCTCCTGTTAACCAGGGCATGCTGACACATTTAGTTCTACAACAGCTTGAGAGCCACAATATTCTACCAAAAGTGGATGAAATATCTTAACACCAGATAGCATTTCAGATGCTCATTAGATTGACAATTGCTTTTTAATAATTCTACTCAAGGAAATTCATAACTTGCTATAAATTAACAAAACTTGATTTTTTTTTTATCTCCAGTTTTGCAAGTGGATATGGATTTCTCTATACAAGAGCTACCAAAATCTGGACTGAGTTTTCATGGACAACTTCAGGAACTTTAGACAGAAAAAAGTGATCAAAGAACAGGTCAAACTCCAACTGGACAAGACTCAATTAGTTGGTTACGGACATGGCAGCTTTCCAACCAGACAAGATATAGTTGCTCCATATCAACACAACAAAAGCTTTTAGACCTTTGTGGCCATCCTAGAGCACAACTGTCCATCTCCAGTCCAGGGGACTACACAAAAGCCTCAGTCCCCACAACCAAAGGGAACATGCACACTGGGCTTAAAAAAATGTTGCTTCTACAGGAGTTATGTGTTTTTTCTCCTGCCTGTAGAAGCATCTCAATGTTATCCCATAGGGGAAATTTACTAAAACTGGAGCACTCATAATCTGGTGCAGTTGTGCATGGTAGCCAATCAGCTTCTAATTTTAGCTTGTTCAGTTAAGCTTTGGCAATAAAACCTGGAAGCCAATTGGTTTCTACGCAGAATTTTGCTAGATTTTGCACTTTCCAGTTTTAGTAAATAACCCCCTATGTATCTATGCACATTACAGCGTTTCGAGGCATGTTTCTAGAGGAGAGTTTAGAGGTAGAAAAAAAAACATCACAAATGTGTTTTAAGAGGAGTTTTCAGGAAGAAAAAGACATTCATAAAATGCAGATTTTAGGAGAGTTCAGCATTTTCAAGTGTAAAGTCAAGTGAAAGATGAGCCCATAGGTTGGACTTGATGGACTTGTGTCTTTTTTCAACCTCACCTACTATGTAACTATGTAAGATGGGAATGTTTTGAGAAAAAAAAATGCTTATAAAAGCAAATGCTTAAAAACTCTCCTAAACTCTTGTGCTACTATGAGCATTTTTCTGCTGCTTTTTCTGCCAGAGGTTCTGGCATATTTTCCTGCTCCTAGTGTGCATGGACCCTTCAAAGGAATCTCTTGTAAAATAAATATGGGCTGCCATTGATTACTTGTCTTTGAGATGCTGGATCCATGGTGGTCATGCTCATCCATGCTTCACTGCCTAAAGAGTCAGACCCTGAACAAGTATGTACATGAAGTGAGCACCTTAAAATAATAAGTCAGCAATAACAACTCCCATAGCTCTATTCTGGCAGATTTATTTCATGAGCACCCAATGCCCAAACATGCAAAAGTTACCTTTTGCCAGAAAGTCAACGGATTACTCAACACCTTCTGTCTCACAACTGGTCTTTTATTGAGTGAAAGTTGAGTTGTGGAAAGGGGTGGGTCAGCCCTCACCTTTCTGACTTTGCATATTAAATTCTGGGATCGGGTTTATAGCTTTGCATATCTTCAGTTTGTAGGAAGACTGCATAGTTTTTGCTAAGATAAACATCATTGACATAAAGATAACTTACAATCAAGTTCATGTTAATCATAGTGCAGTGCACATTTTGCAACTTCACATTAACAAAAGGAAAGGACATCCTAAATGCTAAATTGTGGGCTAAGGTTTCTAAATCAATGACACCATATAACAATAGTTCACTGACACTTTCAGGTTTATTAAACAAACAGTGTAAAGCAGTGTAAAAAGTATGTCACCAATAACAAGCAATTAGAGTCTATCTTGCTTCACTAATTTTGATAGTTGATACACATTACTGCATTTTTCACATTGTTCCATGTCCTGTTTATTGAATAAGCATTTATACTGTAATGACAAAATGCAGTGTCAAATTATCAAAAGTGTGTGTAATTGTTATAGATCACCCAACATAGTATATTAGAATTATATGGATATTAAAGGCCACATATGGACAATAATAGGAAACATAAAAGGTCATAGCCACTGTCTAAAAGATGTTCAGAAAACTAGATGATAATAATTGTGATGGGAGTTGGTCACATCATTAAAAGTAGTTAAGGAAGATAGGTTACTATAGAAAAGTTTAGTCTAAATAAATGTAAAGGAAAAACTCCTCCAAGCTAAGATCAGTTGGTGAAAGTAGCAGGAAATGTACACATAATTCTGTGTCTCAATTTGGTGATTTGGTATTTGAATGTTTACGTAGACGCAATATTTGAGATCAGATATCATGGTTCTTTATATTTTTTCTCTGGACTGGAATGACTATGTCAGACAGCCAAGTGAGAGGGGGTTGTAGACCATCTGGAATGCCCTTTGTCTTTGACTTTCAAAAGGTGGCTATTTGAAACAGATCCACCAAGCATTTCTTGGTTTTCCGTGAAATATTTTTAAGGTGATTGATAGCAAAAGGACCCCAATTTATTTTTTCCACATGAAACAAAAGTGAAGAATACATATTCCTAGGTTGGCTGAGTAACACAATAAGGTGGTCTGAACTATAGAGCCTTTGTGGATGAGGTCAGCATCCTTGATGGGACAGGATAGCATTGATGTTTTAGCTTTGGATGGCATGCCTTTTCATTTCTATGGATATCTTTCAGAAACAGCAATTAATTTTTCTACGGCATCTTAGGGAAGGGGAACAAACTGCAGCAAATGCACAGAATTGTACACATGCATTGTTCATGTATGCATTTCTTTTTGAAAGTATATATCAATTACAGAATACATATGAGCAAACTAAATGCGAGTCGCAGAGAGGACTTTGCCCACAGAACACACTACAGATCACCTTCTGTGGTGTACATCAGTCTTCTGAGCGTAGTACTCAAGGTTATTATTAGAAGATGACAGTGCAGTGACATGAGCAATGCTCACACTCATGCTAAATCAGCTTAGTCCTAAAGATATTATTTTCTACGCTGAAGCTGAGAGATGTTCAGATGTGTGATGCTGATTGCCAGTTCAAATGAACTAATAAATCAATGTTAAAATAAAACAGGGCCATAATGAAACCAGAAGAAATGTAATGTCTGTATTGTCTATACCAATCACTGTCTGTGTTAATTTGCTGCACTACGCTATAACAATGAGAGGTAAATTCAGGTTGCTATAGGCAACATACGCTTGTTTTATTCCTGTAGTTTTGCAAATCTCTCCAATAACTTTTCTAGTGTTTAATTTTTTTATATATATTTTTATGTTACTGTGTAATTGACATATGAAATTTGAATTTAAATTTGAAGCAAAGTTTTGTGGAGGACAGTAATGTGGTAGACACAATGCAGTGTACATAGAATTGAGGAGATGCCCATCAAAAATCTATGGAGATGTAGGAAGGAGAACATTTTTCGTAATATATATATAGGAAGTTGATAAAATAACAGAAATACCTAAATTACATGCTAAATGCAGGAGCCTAATAACCAGTAGGGCTAACATAGGCAATTCAGATAGCTTCCTGTTCTTCTTGGACAATCCTAGAACCATGTAGGCGGGTATTCTGTACCAATATTAAAAAACATTCTAATATTTTGAAGCATGAAAGATGGAAATGTACTTGCAGTCTTGCTTCAGAAGCCAGAACTCAAGTCCTTGAAGGTACTTACGTCAAATGGAGCATGTCAAACAAAATTAGGACCAACTATTTGGGGACTCACTGGTCACATTTATCAAGACGCAAAGACAGTCACTGGAGTGCTGTCTTCTTGCATCCTGCTTTTTTGGTGGCCCTACTTGCCATGCACCTTGCTACTCACTTGTACATGTACAGTACAGGATGAACTCCTCTAAGTTCTACATATAGTCACCAGAAAGACTATAAAAGCCATATAAATTATACTGTATATTATGATATTCATGAAACCACTAGCTGCCATTCCTGAGATGTGTTTTAAAGGTGCGTGTTCTGGAGCTGGCATACACATTTTTCTTTCATTAGTAATTGAGTCAGCTTAAGATTTGTTCACACCACAGTGCTTATAAAACAAATAGAATATGCATATGCATTAATGCCTTATTTTAATATGTTTCCCTTTCCCTTTACTGTGCTTTCAATTGTGTTTTTCTAATGCTTAGTATTGTGTTTTTTGTAGGATTTTTCACTACTTCTTCTCACATTACCAACCAACCAGGAGATCTAAGGAGACACGTCGCCCCCAGTAGAGTCAGACCTCTTAAAAGAAACCTTTCTTCGGGTTGGAGAAGTGTGTTTGACAAAAAAGGAGTTATAAATGCATTGTTCCTAATTGTGGATCATGTATTTTTATGTGGCATAGGAAGAAAGAGGCGCTGGGTTTGGATGGCAAGACTTATTCCAAACAGTTCATAAACTGTAGATCGCAGTATGTTATTTATTGCCTCATCTGCCCCTGTGGCCTCCTTTACATTGGCCCAACCCCACACACTTTGAGAGTACATTTTGGGAATATATAAGAAATATAGTGGTTTTAACACTGAGTGACCGCATATATGCATCCCTATGTATACACTTACCTGTGCTGAGAGCGTGCTCCCTGCACACTCCCAGCACCTTTACGAGTAGGTAACGGAAAACTGATGCATACCAGCAATCAGGAGCTTTCGGATCGTGTGGCCACTGTGACTGCCTCTCAGCAGTCACATTATGGTAATGCCTGCCTCTCCACATTTACAATATCTCACAAAAGTGAGTACACCCCTCACATTTTTTATAAATATTTTATTATATATTTTCATGTGACAACACTGATGAAATGACACTTTGCTGCAATGTAAAGTAGTGAGTGTACAGCTTGTATAACAGTGTAGATTTGCTGTCCCCTCAAAACAACTCAACACACAGCCATTAATGTCTAAACTGCTGACAACAAAAGTGAGTACACCCCTAAGTGAAAATCTCCAAATTGGGCCCAAAGCGTCAATATTTTGTGTGGTCATCATTATTTTCCAGCACGGCCTTAACCCTCTTGGGCAAGAAGTTCACCAGAACTTTACAGGTTGCCGCTGGAGTCCTCTTCCACTCCTCCATGACAACATCACAGAGCTGGATGTTAGAGACCTTGCGCTCCTCCACCTTCTGTTTGAGGATGCCCCACAGATGCTCAATAGGGTTTAGGTCTGGAGACATGCTTGGCCAGTCCATCACCTTTACATAGTTACATATAGTTACATAGTAGGTGAGGTTGAAAAAAAGATACAAGTTCATCAAGTCCAACCTATGTGCGTGATTATATGTCAGTATTACATTGTATATCCCTGTAGGTTGCGGTCATTCAGTTGCTTATCTAATCGTTTTTTGAAACTATCGATGCCCCCCGCTGAGACCACTGCCTGTGGAGCGGAATTCCACATCCTTGCCACTCTTACAGTAAAGAACCCTCTACGTAGTTTAAGGTTAAACATCTTTTCTTCTAATTTTAATAAGTGTCCACGTGTCTTGTTAAACTCCCTTCCGCAAAAAAGTTTTATCCCTATTGTGGGGTCACCAGTATGGTATTTGTAAATTTAAATCCTATCCCCTCTCAAGCGTCTCTTCTCCAAAGAGAATAAGTTCAGTGCTTGCAACCTTTCTTCATAACTAATGTCTTTCAGACCCTTTATTAGCTTTGTTGCCCTTCTTTGTACTCACTCCATTTCCAGCACATCCTTCCTTAGGACTGGTGCCCAGAACTGGACATCATACTCCAGGTGCGGCTGAGCCAGAGTCTTGTAGAGTGGGAGAATAAGCGCTTTATCCCTGGAGCTAATCCCTTTATTAATGCATGCCAGTATTCCGGTTGCTTTGAACTGAGATTGAACTGTTTACCCCATCCTTCAGGTCATTTATAAACAAATTAAATAGGATTGGTCCCAGCACAGAACCCTGTGGGACCCCACTACCCTCCCCTGACCATTCTGATTTTTCTCCATTTATCACCACCCTCTGAACTTGCCCTTGTAGCCAGTTTTCAATCCACCCTATGGTCCATGCCAACGGACCTCATTTTGTACAGTAAACTTTATGGGGAACTGTGTCAAATGCTTTTGCAAAATCCAGATATACCACATCCTTTATCTAGATGGCAACTCATCTCCTCATAGAAGGGTAATAGATTGATTTGGCAAGAATGATTCTTCAAGAATCCACGCTGATTACTGCTAATGATACTGTTTTCATTACTAAAATCTTGTATATAGTCCCTTATCATCCCCTCCAAGAGCTTGCATACTATTGATGTTAGGCTGACTGGTCTGTAATTCACAGGTATGTATTTTGGGCCCTTTTTAAATATTGGTGCTACATTGGCTTTTCTCCAATCCGCTAGTACCATTCCAGTTAGTAGACTTTGAGTACAAAAATGTAAGGGATGTACTCGCTTTTGTGAGATACTGTAAATCCTGTTAAAGGGCCGGGAGGTGGCAGCTAGAAGGGGTTAAGTCATTTTTGGTATATTTTAAATTTTGTCATGTATTGTATTAATTTGTAGTTGACTAATCATGTTTCATCTTGCTTGTAGCAAACATACAGAATTACATAATTTTTATTATTAGAATTAATATTATTATTAGGCAGGATCGCTGAAGAAGGTGCTGATTAGGAACTTCTGAAGATCCTGTGGAGGACCACTGGCAAAGAGGCAGACCAGGAAAAGCTGGAAGGCTGGAGACTGGAGCAGGCTGGAAATTGGACTCGGCAGACAGCGATGCGGTGTTTAGTAGGCGGAAACACAGACAGGTACAGGCAGGCCAGGTCATACACAGGAGGGCAGATCAAGAACCAATGCAGAAGCTGAAGAGAAGTCTTGGCCAAGACGGTAGCAGGCAGGCAGCGAGTTAACCAAGGATGAGGCAGAAGCAGAGTCGGGGACAAGCCAGGGTCAGATGCAGGCAGATAGCAGAAGAAGTCAGGAACTAGCCAAGTAGTCACTGGAACAGGTTTTCAAGGTAAATAGGTGGCAGAGGTCACAGGGAATGCTGTAGACCAGACAGCATTGATCCTGGGTATTTGTTTTGTTTAAATAGTCCACTTGGCGCAGAGAACTGTCACAACGTGCACACACGCATTCCCGTGCGCACATGCACACAACCGTACACATGCCGGAACCTATTTTGCGTGTCTTCGCATGCGCTGTGCTCTACATGGGAATGTGAAGAACAGGCATTCTCCTGCGGCAGCCATCTTGGATACTGGCTTTCACTTCCTGACATTGCCCCCTCCCAATGGGCAGCCTGCGGATGCCCAATCGAGCCAACTTTTCAGGGTGGGATCTCTTAAATAACTGGATCAATCTTTTGGCATGGATGTTGTCTTTGGGTTCCCATGAATTTTCCTCTGGCCCATACTCTTTCCATTTGATCAAGTACTGAATACGATTATCCTGGATTGCAGAATGAGGGGTAAACTCGACTTCAAATTCTTCCTCCCCATCAACTAACACTGGCTCAGGTGGACCAGTCCTCCATTCAGGAAAGGAATCAGAAGCTGCAGGTTTCACTAAGGTTATATGAAAAACAGGATGTATCCGAAACAAGTCTGGCAGCTCTAATTTGTAGGCTACATTGTTGATCATCCTTTTTACCGGGACAGGACCAACAAACTTAGGACCCAATTTCTTTGAAGGACAAGCAAGTTATAGGTTTGTTGTGGACAACCATACCTGATTGCCAGGTTCCAGGCTTAATTCTCCCATCTCCTCTTATCAAAGATCCTTTTGTTGTATTCCTGTGTTTTAGCCATTGTTTCCTGTAACAGTTTGTTATTTGTGTCAAAGACATTAATTGTCTCAAGAACAGCCGGTACTTAACATTCTGGGCTGGTGTTCGACAAGAATGAAGGATGGAAACCATAGTTGGCAAAAAACAGGGATTGCTTAGTGCCAGAGTGAGTAGAATTATATTAGGCAAACTCTGCTAGAGGTAGTAGAGGAACCCAGTCATCTTGAGAGAACGAGGAAAAACAGCATAGATATTGTTCAAGAGTTTGGTTGGCTCTCTCCATCTAACCAGTCATTTGCGGGTAAGAGGCAGAAGAAAAGGATAGTTCAATCCTCAGAGATTCACATAGTGCCTTCCAGAACCTGGAAGTAAACTGTACCCCCCAATTCGAAGCAATATTAGCTGGAACTCAATGGAGTTTTGCAATCTCCTTGATATATTTTTTTGCTGTCTCAGGTGCAGAAAGTGTACCCTTCATCAGTAAGAAATGCGCCATTTTGGACAATCGATCCAATACCACAAATATGGTATACTGCAAAATGACACCAGTGCTAAAATATGGCCAATGTGGATGGGAAGAAAAGGGCATGGTTAATAACATGGGATCTGTACCCAGTGCAGCTGGGTAGCAGCCATAGCTGGAAGGTATGGATAGACAGTGTGCAACAAAACAAACAGTCCAGCGCTCAATGGGTTGGGGGTTAAAAACAGTCTCACAGCAGTAAATAGAACATAAACAGTCTTGGTTTATTCAATGGTACATATAAAAGAGAGCAACCCTGTTATCTAACAGGAAAACATATGAGGTGAGTAAAAAGGGGTTCAACAGCTTACAGTTTTCAGGAGATCCATGGAGCAACAAGGAGCTGACGGCATAGAGTTTCCAACAAACTTCCTGCAGCATGGGGGGGGCGCCAATCCCCTGCTGCACTTCGGCCGAATGTGGGACATGCTCACCAGCGCGTGGAGATGGGCTGGACCTGTGGGAGGAGGAAGCGGGGGTGATTGACACCGAGAGGTGGAGACCAAACTGCACGCTCTAGTTGGCAGAGACGCCGAGTCCGTTAGCGTGCTGACAGATGGGAAGAAGAGGAGAGCCGCGATGTTGCAGTCGAATGACGCTATCCGTTCCCAGTGTGTGAAGCCCAATGGATGGGAAACCCAGCAACATGGGAGTATCCCAAAATGATTTAGACCTCAGGGAGAAGGATCACCTGGGCTGGATGGGCGAAAGTGGATGTCAATCAGCATTGCTGGGGTTCTAAGGGTGATGATCGATTGAGCACATCATGGACCTGTGCAAACTGTTAGCTGTGGTGGTTGCCTTGACCATGCGTTTCGCACTTCTGCGCTTTTTCAAATATGGTAGTGTCTTCTAATGGGGGAAGCTCCACAATGGAATCTGTCGAAGTCATCCAGGGTCTCTCCGGGACAGATAGTTGTTTCAGCAGACCCCATGCCTTGGTTTTACTACTTTTGTTTTGAATGCATGTGATGCATGATTCCACATGCTTCTTGCAATCTTTTTCCACCCGTGGACACCAAAATGTGTATCGTAAAAGTTCAGATGTTTTATGAACACCAAAATGTCCGGTTAAAATGTGGTCATGACAGAACTCCAGGATGGTACAAAGATTTTATCATTGTACCATAGTAGATAATCCTTCACCTGCAAGGTTGTTTCTGGAGGAAGAGAAATCCCCATATAGGGTTGTTCGATTTGTGACAGCAAATCTTCCTGTAGGAAAAGAAAACTTCCTGAGGGCAGGATAGAGTCAGGAAGTGTAGATTCTCCAAATTCACTGAACATGCGGGAGAGCGCATCAGGCTTCGCGTTCTTTGACCCAGGCCTGTAAGTAACATGGAAGGAAAATCAGGAAAGGAATAGCGCCCACCTGGCTTGACATGGCTTTAACCTCTTGGCAACTCCCAAGTATTCCAGATTTGTATGATCTGTTTAAATCAAGATTGGATGTGTTGCTCCTTCCAAGAGGTATCGCCATTCCTCTAGTGCCGTCTTAATTGCCAAAAGTTCTCGATCTCCAACATCATAGTTTCTCTGCTTCCGACAATTTACGGGAAAAAATGAAACTGGGTGTAACAGAGCCTTGAACCCTTGCCTTTGAGAAAGAACTGCCCCTACTGCTGTTTCAGATGTGTCCACTTCCAAAACATTAAGTAAGTTAGGGCTGGATCGGGATGCTTTAAAACAGATGCAGAAGAAAACAGTTTCTTAAGAGTCTCAAAAGCCACCTGCGCTTTAGGGGACCAATGAAACTGGATGCCTTGCTTGGTTAACTGCGTGATGGGGGAGATGATAGCTGAAACCCCCCTGATGATTTTTCGATAGAAATTAGTGAACCCTATTAAACCTTGAATCCCTTTCTTATCTGTAGGGACTGGCCAGAATAGCAGTAACCTTTTGGCGATCCATCTTGATGCCTTCAACAGAAATAATCAGTCAGGAATTGAATGCTTTGGCGTTCAAATTTGCATTTCTCTGGCTTGGCCATGCTGCTGCGGAAGACAGCCCAGCTGCATTGGTTCAGAAGTATCAGGGGTGGATGCAGCAGAAACCCGAAGTAGTGCTGGATACTCGGGGTAGCATCCATACTGGACGAGATGATCCTGTGGATCTTTCAGATCTTTGGTCCCTCAGTCGTCGATCGATCTGGATAGACAGATTGATGAGAGCATCCAGGGACACCAACTCAGGCCAGTTCATCCTTCAGGAGTTCCAAAAGGCCCATACGAAATTGGTAGCGCAGGGCAGCATTGTTCCGGTTGGTACCAGAACTCCAGTGCCTAAATTCAGAAACATAATCTTCGGCCGCTCTACTACCTTGCTGCAGTGTGTGCGGTGCTGCTTCTGCGGGTAGCAGTTTGCTGAGGATCCTCATATAGCTGGGACATGGCATGAAAGAAGGTAGAGAGATCAGTTAAGGATGCAGATTTCTGTTCCAGTAGGTGGTGAGCCCAGGACTGAGGTTCACCTTGTAGAAGAGAGATGACAAAGCCAACCTTGGTAGCTTCCAACGAGAAAGTACGTGGTTGTAGAGCAAAATAAAGTTCACAGGCATTGCGGAATGTTCTGAATTTGCTGCGTTCTCCAGAGACCTTGGGCTCTGGAGGTAACATGACAACTGCGCATGCAGTAGAGGTGCCGGCTGAAGTGACAGGTGGATGAGCAGATCCCTCTGCAATCGGGGACGATAGAGACTGGACACGCTCCTCCAGTCGGTTATATCCCTCTTGCAAATTCTTCACAGCCTGTATAAAGCCAACAAGGTGCTGACAAAGTTCATCCATAGGAGAGGATCCTCACTCAGGCTCAGACATGGCTGTCTGGTACTGTCACGTACCTGGTGGTGGAGCTCGATATGCAGAGGAAAGCCTCTCTTACACCACTGACTCTGGAACCCCTGATAGAGCCGTCAGGAGACCCCGGAGTACAGCGGGGCATGAGTGGCTGGCAGAATTGCTGAAGAAGTTGCAGGTTAGGAACTTCCGAAGTTACCGTGGAGGACCACAGGCAAAGAGGCAGACCAGAAACGGTTGGAAGGCTGGAGACTGGAGCAGGCTGGAAGTTGGACTCAGCAGACAGCGAGGTGGTGTTCAGTAGGTGGGAACACAGACAGGTACAGGCAGGCCGGGTCATACACAGGAGGGCAGATCAAGAACCGATGCAGAAGCTGAAGAGAAGTTGTGGTACATGTTGGTTCAGGCAGTGAGGTAACCAAGGATGAGGCAGAAGCAGAGTCGGGGACAAGGCGGGGTCAGATGCAGGCAGATAGCAGGAGAAGTCAGGAACACGCCAAGTAGTCACTGGAACAGGTTTTCAAGGTAAACAGGTGGCAGGGGTCACAGGGAATGCTGTTGACCAGACAGCATTGATCCTGGATATTTGCCTAGTTTAAATAGTCTACTTGGTATCAAGAACTGTCACAAGGTGCGCATGCGCACATCCATTCACATCCCAGAAACCTATTTTGTGCGTCTGCGCATGTGCATGCACTGTGCGGTTCTCTTAATGGGAATGTGGAGAACAGGCATTCTCCTGCAGCCGCCATCTTGGTTACTGGGTTGCCCTTCCTGACCCCTGCATCAGTGGAGCATTTTAGTTGAACATTTATTTGGAGATCATTATATAGCAAACAGTTAGGACCATGCAGATGTCTATGGCTCTTGAGCGTTGGGATGTATGTGTTTATTTAATCCTAGAACCATATCCTGTACCAATGTTAAAAAAGAAACATTCTTATATTTGGAAGGATGAAACGAGAAGGAAATGTATTTGCAGTCTTGCTCCAGAAGCCAGTACTCAAAAAGTTCTGAAGGTACTTACTTCAAATGGAGCATATCAAACAAAATTAGGACCAACAATTTGGGGACTCACTGGTCCCATTTATCAAGATGCAAAGACAGTTACTAACTGGAGTGCTGACTTCTTGTATCCTGCTTGTTTTTGGTGGCATCACTTGACATGCACCCTACTACTCTCTTGCCATTTAGCATTACATGTAGGGGATGAATTACTCGGCTCTAGGTTTTAGATTTGGTCACCAGGAAAACCGTAAAAGCCATGTAAACTATTTCTGTAAAATGTCCTTATACAACCATGCACAAAAGCTAGACCTAATGAGCCCAAAAGAGGGGTCCCAGTACCCAGACCTCCACCACGTATAATATTTGATAACAAAACAATGGGTTAAAGGAATCCTTTGACTATTTTCCAAACATATTCTTGCCTCATTGTAGAAAATTAGGTGAACAAAGTCATTAGGCCATATTATGTTTTCTGATACTTGGGAACCAGACTTTTTGTTCCTACCACTGTATATGTGGTATAAGCATTTTCTGAAAAAGTGGCTCATTCTAACCAGTTTTTGTTCAGTCACAGTGGCGCCGATTCAATTCTGCAATAATTTTGGAGAGTGTACTTTTCTGGCAATTAGCACTTATGCAGTTAATGGTCTATCTATTGTTGCTAGTGACCTACAAGTAGTGATCACAGTTTCTGTCAGGGAACCTGTGAGGGAAAAATGTAGGAGCTGACATTCCTGACGTGTTTTGAAGGTACAGGTTCTGAAGCTGGCATACTGAATTTGTCTTCACTAGTAACTGAGTCAACTTGAGGTTCATTCACACCACGGTGTATATAAAATGCATGTGCATTTATGCCATTTTTAAAAATGTGTTGCGCTTTATTGTGCAATGAATTGTGTTTATCTTTGCATTGTGCCTGTATTGATCAATACAGCTCAATGCAATAGGTGTGAACAAGCTTTACCACAAAACAACCATGTACATCTCGGGTATTCCAGTACCTGATTTGCACATGCTTGTTCCAGGGCAGAGACTCACCATGTAGTGAAGGATTTCTGTCACCTCCCACATTTCTGTCCTAAGAGGGTCCTTATAAAAACAAATTACTACAGACATAACCTCACATGACCACAAAAATAAGTGTTCTGAAATCATTTGGGTGAAATTTGTCAATTTTTTACGTGTGGTATCATCAAGAACTTAAAATGTCCAGGTCAAAAAAGGTAGGTTTCCTTTACATTTGTTTACCCATAAATGAAGCCTGCAATTTCTTGAGCAATGGTCAAAATGAAGTTTGAGAGTGAAAAAAAATGTCAAAATAGAACATTGTAATGATGATTCTTTGTGTATAGTAGCAGCAATCTACACACATTAGAGTAGATAGCTGACACCATTTCCTTGCTTTCTCCTCTAAGGTATGAATATAGTTAGACAAAGCCAGTGCTTTCTTTTAAATTGAAATCTGTTTTAGAAATTAGAGAGGCACCCTAAATTACCCACAGTTTATCACACGTATTTGGACAGTACTCAAATATATCTTCAAGAAAAAACCTGAAGAATTTCTCCAGTGTACTTTCAGTTCAGCCACAGCCTTTTCTTTCTAATCAATGTCAGCCTTTGCCCAGGATCATTTTAACAAGAAGAAATGAAGATATGTCAGGCTCTTATTTCACAGCATAAAACAGGATTGTGGATGAGATCTTTCTGTCTAATGTTGATCAAATTACTCTGCAAATTAATCCCCACCCCATGTCTCTTCAGCACAGTCCATTATAACTCAGAACATTTATTTTCCAAGGTGTAGATGGACTTCTGCATTCTAAGCACTTCTCAGAAAAAGCAGATCACACAGTTTTTCCCTCTACCCATCCCCCAAGCGTATAGCTTTCTTCTCAGATAAAGGAGGAACTGCTCTGCTGAATTTTTCCAGCACAGAGACTCTAGACACAGCTTCACAGAAGCTGCAGTGATGTTAAGTCCTCAGAGCTTTAGAAGCAGCCATTTTAACTCAGTAAATGCAGACTGAAGTCTGTAGCCTAAACACAACATGGCTCCTGACCATCCCAGTCTTATCTGAGCAAAACACACTGCTCTTGCAGTAAGTTCTGGTGCTTGTTATAAATTAAATTCTGCATAGATACTGATAGAAGCTACACATTTTTCTGGATTAAGACAAAATGTAGTTAACCATTTCCAGAACTTGTTTTCAGCTAGTATTATTGTAGAAGTGGGGATTTGGTGGAAATTTTAAATTGTACAAAATAGGAAACCCAACAAAAGGACCACTGGTGATCACACAATTAGATAAAAACAGCAACAAAATAAACTGAAGCTAAATCATAGGTCATGTCCAAATTCCATCTGTTCATATAGGAGTTGTCCTTCTGCTCTGCAAAGAGAGGACACAGCCTGACTGTTTGCTGGATTCCAAAGTCTAAATAACCTTTGTTAATCTCTAGCCGGTCTGTCTGCATTAGCAAACCCTGCCAACAGACACACCCTTCAACACAAAGACTACAGCCAGCATATTAAAAGGCTTCTCTGAAGGTTTCATTGTGCAACCATTAAAGAAACAATGTCTCATGCAAGATGCCATTTAGAACTGCCACACATAACAAAAAGTTTTAAAAAGCTACTCAATATATGAAAAGGTGATCATCAGTTCTCCAAGTTAACAAACAACTGCAATGCAAATTGTGTATTTGAGTAGCACTTCATCTAATTAAGAAGGTTGCTGCAGTATTTCCAAAGAAAAACCAAGATGGAACATGCTAGTTGCATGACTATGGCTTTATTTTAATCTATATCTCAAAGGAAATTATGTAAATACCTAATATAATGGTTAGTTTTCTAAAATTAGTTCTTTTGCACTTTCAAGTACACCAGTCCATTCGATACAACTCCCTTCACCAGGAAAACAATTATTTGCTCAGATTCCAACAATTCATTTCCCAATGTAGTATAGGCTCACTTCTAAATTCAGTGTAATGTTCAAGGGTAGAACCTCACATAAACATGATAGTTCAACCTACAAAATTAAAGTCCATATACACAAAGACATCAAAAGGGGTCAACCACTCACGTACCAGAATACATAAGTGCTTTTCATAGCATTCACTTCTGTGCACTCTCAGAGGAACAGCACCTGCAGCATCAGAAAATGTTATCCAATTGTTCTTGTCAAACAGCACCAACCTTTTTGGAGGGTCAATGACAGCTTTTCTATTTATGCACAGCATTGGTTTCTGATTGACTTACAGCAAAACCCTTTTCTTGGGAGTATATTACAGGACATAGGATGAGTACTCAGGTACATAGGTCATACTACTGTCTTCAGGAGATTGGAACCTGGCAAAACAAAGCTGTAAGGACAGCCAAGGATAACCCATTGCAATTCCAGCATGTCTCAGTGTTATTTGCAAGCAATAGTAGGAATGAATCATAAGTACAGAGCAGAGGGAACTGTGTCCTGTAATGTACTCCAAAAAAAGGATTTTATGGTGAGTTAAAAACCTTAAATTTTCCTAATTGCACATTGCAGGAAACGGGATAAGTATTCTGGTACATAGGGATGGCTTAAAGCAGTTCAAATGAAGGATGATCAACAAAACAAACAAAGGCTAACAGGTCCACGAATAGCAACAGGTTAAAAGACTTGTCTAAACAGAGCCTACAGATCCTAAAGAACCTAGCAACCAAATTTGGCATCAGCTAAGGCTTAAACATCAACCTGGTAAAGCTTAATGAGCACATAACCAAAAAATCAACTGAGGGGCAGGCAACACAGAAAACAAAACACAAACAGGCCACAAGTAACAACAGGTTAAAAGATGAGGTTCAGCAGAGCTTACAGAGCCACTAGAAGAACCTTTATACCTTTATGATTTGAGCTGGCATTAGAGAAGGCCTGAGCATCAACCTGGTAAGACCAGCTGCAGCTTTGCAAATCTGAGAAACAGATGCTTGATGCTCAAAAGCCCATGAAACAATAACTGATCTTTTGCAGTCAGCTTTAACGGAGAAAGAGGGAACTTTGCCCTAAAGGTCATAATCTTTTATGATGAACTGTGGAATCCACCTAGCGATAGTGAAATGAGAAGCAGGTTGTCCCCTAAAGGGACCTTCAGGAATAAAAAACAAAGTCAGACTGAGGCAAACTAGCTATTTCTGAGAGATAAACTCGACCAGCATATACAGTACCTCACAAAATTGAGTAAACCCCTTACATTTTTGTAAATATTTTATTATACACCTTTTCATGTGACAACACTGAAGAAATTACATTTTGCTACAATGTAAAGTAGTGAGTGTACAGCTTGTATTACAGTGTAAATTTGCTGTCCCCTCAAAATAACTCAACACACAGCCATTAATGTCTAAACCGCTGGCGAAAGTGAGTATACCCCTAAGTAAAAATGTCCAAATTGGGCCCAAAGTGTCAATATTTTGTGTGGCCACCATTATTTTCCAGCACTGCCTTTACTCTCTTGGGCATGGCATTCACCAGAGCTGCACAAGTTGCCTGCACTCCTCCATGACGACATCATGGAGCTGGTGGATGTTAGAGACCTTGCGCTCCTCCACCTTCCATTTGAGGATGTCCCACAGATGCTCAATAGGTTTTAGGTCTAGAGATATGCTTGGCCAGCCCATCACCTTTACAGTCAGCTTCTTTAGCAAGGCAGTGGTCATCTTAGAGTCGTGTTTGGGGTTTTTATGTTGGAATACTGCCCTGTGGCCCACTCTCCGAAGGGAGGGGCATCATGCTCTGCTTCAGTAGATCACAGTACATGTTGGCATTAATGGTTCCCTCAAAGAACTGTAGCTCCCCTGTGCCGGCAGCACTCATGCAGCCCCAGACCATGACACTCCCACCACCATGCTTGACTGTAGGCAAGACACACTTGTCTTTGTACTCCTCACCTGGTTGCCGCCACACACGCTTGACACCATCAGAGCCAAATACGTTTATCTTGGTCTCAACAGACAACAGGACATGGTCCCAGTAATCCATGTCCTTAGTCTGCTTGTCTTCAGCAAACTGTTTGCGGGATTTCATGTGCATCATCATTAGAAGAGGCTTCCTTCTGAAACGACAGCCATGTAGACCAATTTGATGCAGTGTGCGGCGTATGGTCTGAGCACTGACAGGCTGAGCCCCCACCCCTTAAACCTCTGCAGCAATGCTGGCAGCACTCATACGTTTATTTCCCAAAGACAACCTCTGGATATGACGCTGAGCACGTGCACTCAACTTCTTTGGTCGACCATGGCGAGGCCTGTTCTGTTAAACCGCTATATGGTCTTGACCACCGTGCTGCAGCTCAGTTTCAGGATCTTGGCAATCTTCTTATAGCCTAGGCCATCTTTATGTAGAGCAACAATTCTTTTTTTCAGATCCTCAGAGAGTTCTTTGCCATGAGGTACCATGTTGAACTTCCAATGACCAGTATGAGAGAGTGAGAGCACAAAATTTAACACAACTGCTCCCCATTCACACCTGAGACCTTGTAACACTAACGAGTCACATGACACCAGGGAGGGAAAATGGCTAATTGGGCCCAATTTGGAAATTTTCACTTAGGGGTATACTCACTTTTGTTGCCAGCGGTTTAGACATTAATGGCTGTGTGCTGAGTTATTTTGAGGGGACAGCTAATTTACACTGTTATACAAGCTGTACACTCACTACTTTACATTGTAGCAAAGTGTCATTTCTTCAGTGTTGTCACATGAAAAGATATAATAAAATATTAACAAAAATTTGAGAGGTGTGCTCACTTTTGTGAGATATTGTACCTCATACAGGCAATGGGGGGAAATACCCATTTTGGCAGCTTTTGTTTTTTTTGGTTAGAACACTTTGGATAACGCTGTGCTTTTCTTCAATTCAATATGTGAATGAGGGTAGACAAAGCAAAGTCCAGTTCAAAGGGCAGTCTTTGAAAAGCTGCCAAAACCAGGATGGGATCACACAGAGCCACGGGGGAACGTACAGGAGTAACAATGTAAGTGACACCCTGTATGAAGGCTTTCACTAAGGAGTGAGAGACAAATAGTCCCTGAACAAGAACCTCTAAGGCTGATTTGATACTTAATGGCAATCAAGATCAAACACTGATCCATACCAGATTACAGAAAACATAGGATTCATCCCATGGAGTACTTCATAGCATGAAACTTCCTCGTCTCACATCAAGAGAAATACTTTCCAAGTACGTTAGACTTTGAGAAGTCTACTTACTAGTTTTGAAGAGCATAGGGATGAATGAATTGTATTTCTTAGGACCAGGGCTTCATCAGCCAAGCTGGTAGAGTCAGCAATCAAAAAGCAGTGTAACTAGCCCTTAGGACAGAAGATAATATGGGTTGAACTCATGGAGATTCTGACAAGGTCCAAGTACGACATCCTCCTGGGCCAGTTCAGTGCAATGAGAATCACTGGAATGCCCTCCATTTCAGTCCTGCGGAGTTAGAGAGGAAGGAACTTATAAGGAGGAAAAGTTTGAACTGTTCCTACAGTGTTGCCAGGGCATCCACTGCAAAGTCTAGAGGATCCCTGGCCCTAGAGACAGACCTGATCAGTTTGTTTCTGAACCTGGAACCTATTAGGTCGATGTCTGGTGTCTCCCACCTGCAACAGAAGTCTCTAGGTGAAGAGACCTAGACATTTGGAGTTCAAATGTTGATGCCTGACAAAGTCTGCTTGCCATTTTCCCATTCCTGGGATGTGCATGGTGAGGGCTGGAACGTGAAGTTCTACTCAAGCCAAAAACAGATCCACTTCTCATGTACCAAATCCACTGATGGTTTATGTAAGCCACTGCCAAGGCATTTTCTGTCTGTTTCCAGATCGGATGATCTTGTAAATGAGAGGTCCAACGTTGAACAGATACTTAAATTGTTCCAGCATGTTGGTTGGGAGACAAGTTTCATTCAGCAACCAAGTCTCTTTCATTAAGAGGGTGTCTAGGACTCATCTGACAGGCCTGATATGCTGCATCCATCGTGAGTACCTTCTAGACCAGGGATCTTCAAACTACGGCCCTCCAGCTGTTGCGAAACTACACGTCCCATGAGGCATTGTAAAACTCTGCCATTCACAGACATGACAAGGCATGATGGGAATTGTAGTTCCTGAACAACTGGAGGGCCATAGTTTGAAGACCCCTGTTCTAAACCAACAGAAAGAAGGACGTCCTTGACTCCAAGGCAGGACTTGAAAGGCACCATGCCAGGGCAAACCTGGTTTTAAAGGTCAGGATTTTGTGATGACAGAGAGGTCTTCTTGACCCATGCAGCCAGAATGTTGAGTTGCAACGATCTGGAGTGAAATTAGGCATATGGAGCTCTTTGAAAGAGGTTACCATCAAGCCCAGAACCCTCATGCAAAAGAAGAAAAGGGCTGTTGGGTTTGGAGTTTTTCCTGTGGCAGGAAGATCCTGGACAGTGTAGTATCCAGCAGAAGGCCTAAATGCTCCAAGCAATAAGTCAGTACCAGCATTGACTTCTGGAGGTTCAAGATCCACTCAAACCTCTGCAGAGCTTTAATAGTCCATAGGACATTGGCAGTCTGATCTGTTTCCTCATAAAAAAATTGTCCAAATATTTCACAATGGAGATGTCCTGAAAGTGATGCAGAGCAAGTACAGGAGCTGGCATCTTGGTGAAAACCTGAGGTGCTGTGAAGAGACCAAATGGAGGGGCCAACAACTAGTAATGTTATGAGCCCACTTCAAAACACAGGAAGCCTTGATGCGCTGGAAAGATGAGGATATGCAAGTGGGCATCCCAGGTCAGAAAATCTTGCGAACAGAGGGAAACAATGACTGACCTGGAAGATTCCATGCAGAATTTTGTTATCTGTTATCTATGTGAACATGTTTGAGTAGAAACCCTGGAATCAAGGACTATGACCCCTTGAAAGAGAAGGTGCACCAGAGCAGCATTAGAGGCTCTAGTCTTTACGGGAATGTTGTCAAGTTTTTAAACTTTGAACGGGGCAGAGGCAGAGATTAAACGAACAGCTTGCAGCCCCTGAATGACAAATTCTGAACCCAAATGTCACAGAACCAATAGATGTCCTCCCCCACTCTGAAAAGTGGGCCATTCCCTCATAGTGGGGAGGGCTTACTCATGGGTTTTGGGGGTCCATGACTTAGGAAGAACTGGCTGGAACAAAAGGAAACCTTCTTAGTCTCAGATTTTAAACAGGTTGACAGCTTTTAAGAGAATCCAAGCTGGTAACCTTGTATAAGAGTATAATCAGTGTTATCTGGTACTCCAAATGGAGTAATCCTTAGGGGTATAGTCTGTGGCTATAATAGCTGAATGGTGATGTATCCATAAGTTGCAAGGTTGCAAAAGAAAGGGGTATTAAGGGTTAAAAAGGAAGGCAGCCATCCTTCAGAATGTGTCCAGAACTCTGCAAGTAGTGTAAGGGAAAAAAAACAATCCTTTCCAGCTACCCGGAACAGCGGTGGGACCTGCAGAGCCATGTGGAATGCCAGGACTGCACTTTACTTTGACTTGCATGCATCTTCTATCATCTTGTAAGTGTTTTTTAATCTTATCCTATTAAAGTCATCATTTTAATATTACACTCAGGTTGGTAATCTTGGGTAAGGCTAACACAGGCTATTCCAGGTCAATCCACATGCATACTGCATCAATAAAAATAGTATATTTTAAATTTGGAAGCAGGCTGAGACTCCTCACATTAAACATCAAACAGATTCATCCTCAGCTAACTGTGCAGAAGCAGCTGCAATCAGATGGGCTCTGAAGGAGAGAGCATGGGTGCACGCTTGAGGCCTCTGCAATCTGAGTCAGTTAACAGGGCTGAGATGTGTCTCTTAAACAAAGACATGGTAGCAGTGAATTCCTCTCTAGACAAAACAGAGAGGGGCCACACCAGAAGGGGTTAAGAAGGCTTGTGCAGAGTGTTGCAACTGAGGCAGGGAACATGGATTCAGGCTAACAATATCAGGCCTTTTAAAAGAAGCAATACAAGTTCTCCTGGAGCTATTATTGGATTGTAAGCCAGTAAGTCCCACAGGGCCTGTACTTGGGCTTATTGTCTGCCATACTCTGTAAGAGCCCACAACTGATGACTTTTCCCACAATGGGTATTCACAAGGTCTTGCGGAAGCAGCTCTTGCCAGGAGTGATTGTGTCAATACAATGCAGCTGGGAGCCCAAAAGAGTGTCCAGGGGATCGCTGGTATAGGTGTGCCTGAAGAGATAATGGAAAGGATGCTAGGTCCATGTGCACTCCTTTAAAATGGTAGATCAGGCATTCACAAGGAGACCACACAGACTTAGAAGGCACAGCGGGATCCAGGTATAGCCCCCAAGGCTGTGCCAAGGATCATTCAATCCAACTGCTCTATAGCTAACTGAATAATCTTTCCAGAAGAAAAAAGGGATTCTTGAGAAAAAAAATAGAAAAGTAAGGAAATCTTTTCCTTTTCTCAGAGTAGAGAAGACAACCCTTCTTCTAAAGAAACTTGCAAAAAACTGAGGCGTGCTAGGAGTAGGAGAGGTTATTCTGGAATACCCTTGTACCTTTGCTTTTCCTTAACCCTGTCTACCTGAAAACACATTCTATGTCCCAAAATGTATGATTAAGGAAAATGTATGTAGTTCCCAGCTGATTAATCCTCAGGGGGTCACAAAAGAAGCCAATTGAGCAGGTTAAGTGTGACTTCCTTTTTTCTGTACAGAGACTCTAGCTCTTTCTGAGCTGTTCCAAACATTGCAACCAGTTAGATGTAGCTTATAATATGGTCTCTCATAGAGACTGCTCAAAAAAATTCAAGGAACACGTTTTAATAGCATCAAGTCAATTAAACTCCTAGGATATTAATCTGGCCAGTTAAGTAGCAGAGGGGGTTGTTAATCAGTTTCAGCTGCTTTGGTGTTAATTTGGTGTTAATTAAATTAACAACAGGTGCACTAGATGGACAACAAAACAGGAATGGTTTTACAGGTATAGGCCACTGACATTTTTTTTCCCTACTCATCTTTTCTGACTGTTTTGCATTTGGCTAGGGTCAGTGTCACTACTGGTAGCATAAGGCGATACCTAGACCCGATAGAGGTTGCACAGGCAGTCAAACTCCTCCAGGATGGCACATCAATACGTGCCGTTGCCATTTCTGTGTCTCCCAGCACAGTCCCAAGAGCTTGGAGGAGATTCCAGGAGACAGTTACTAGGAAAGCTGGACAGGCCCGTAGAAGATCCTTAACCCATCAGGATAAGGAGGAACAGATTGAGCAATGCCAGAGCCCTACAAAATGACCTCCAGCAGGCCACTGATGTAAATTTCTCTGACCAAACAATCAGAGACAGACTTCATGAGGATGGCCTGAGGGCCCAACATCCTCTAGTGGCCCTGTGCTCACTTTCTGGCACCATGGAGCTTGATTCGCATTTGTCTTTGAACACCAGAATTGTCAAGTCCGTCACTTGCGCTCTGAGCTTTTCACAGATAAGAGCAGGTTCACCCTGAGCACGTTACAAACGTGAAAGGGTCTGGAGAAGCGGTGGAGAACGTTATGCTGCCTGTAAAATCGTTCAGCATGACAGGTTTGGTGGTGGGTCAGTGATGGTCTGGGGAGGCATATCCATGGAGGGGACGCACAAACCTCTACAGGCTAGATAATGGCACCCTGACTGCCATTAGGTATGGGGATGAAATCCTTGGACCCATCATCAGACCCTACATTGGTGCGGTGGGTCCTGGGTTCCTTCTGGTGCACGACAATCCCTGGCTTTATGTGGCGAGAGTATGCAGCCAGTTCCTGGAGGATGAAGGAATTGATACCATTAAATGGCCCCCCATGCTCGCCTGACCTAAATCCAATAGAACACTTCTGGGACATTATTTTTCGGTCCATCAAATCAGTCAATGACGTACTGGGCATTTTCAGACAATTTTCCAAGCACCTAAAGGTGAAGCCATCTCTTTCAAAGTTTTGTAAGCAGACTTCTTCTTCAATAGGGTATCTGGAGAAATAGGACCGGCTGGGAGTTTGTTTGTTTTTTGGGCCATTAACTCACTGAAGGAGCTGCCTAAGCAGGTGCAGTTGGAGTTTTAACTTTATTTAAAAGTAGTTATTATTAAATCTGCCTTAACAGTCACTTCTTAATATAAAGGAAAAGAGGCTCTTTTTCAAATCTCTACAAGACAGTTATAGTTCTCACCATATCATGCAGGGCAGGTCCAACAACTTTGAGAAAAAAAAACTCATATGCCTCACTTGCACCCATGACCTTGGTCCATAGGTGAGTACAGACATGAAGATGGAATAGTAAACTGCCAGCCCCATCCAAAATTCAGCTTAAGTATTTCCATCATGGATGACTGACATTATTTTATGGTGGAGGGGTCTATGTTTTTCTTTAAACTACACCACTATAATGCAAAGCTGCTACTCATGTTCAAGGCAACCTAGTAATTTTTGTACAGTGATACAGATACTTGCCAGCAGCACTCTAAGATATTATTTTCCAAGGTCACCAGGAGCAAATTTTAGCACCACATAATAATGGCTAGGAAAATCATGTATTACTTCTCATTTCAGCTAGCAGTAATAAACTGGTAATAAATATGCTTTATGTACTTTTAAAATGTATATAGCACACAACAATACAATCTATAGATGTGTTTACATTAGGTCCTAGCCACCAAGGAAGCTTGTAGTCTTATGTTTCTAGGAACCCTTAGGTCATATTTGGTGAGCTCCAATTAAAATATCAGTATGGCGTGTTACATTTCAGAAGGAAGCTAGAGCATTTTTTGTAACTCTAACAGAACCAAACCAAAGAATCAGAGTTGCAAGTCAAGAATTTTAACCAGCATGCTCTTATATTGAACTGTTTTACTCATGTTTACATAATCAATAGGTTTCCTTTCTAGTTATTAGTCATCTTTTGCAGTTATGATAAAACACCAATATAGTTTGTGATGCACATCAAATAAGGCAGATGTGCCAATTACAAATTTTAGACAAAACAAATACAAGAATATGACACAGGAGAGTGCTCTTCCATAAACAATCTTTCAGTCTTAAAGCTGGGGGAACATTCTCATAAAAGGTACGGGAGAGCTGTTATTTTTAAACCAGGCTACAATCATCAAAATACCTAAAGTACTTGCTTAAAACACCAGACTGTGTGGAAGAGATTTCTATCTGCTGTAGATCAAACTAAAGCAGCATGAGGCCCCACCCAATGTCTCCTCAGCAAAGCATGTTTTTTTCCAAGGTGTAGATGACTTCTGCATTCTGAACACTTGGCAGAAAAGCAGATCATCCAGTTTTCTTCTCTAATAACCATCCCCCAGGCTGAGTCCTTTCTTCTCTGAGCAGACACAGTTCAGCTAAATATTTCTAGCTCATGTTCCTGAAGAAACAACTCCTTACAAGAAGCCATTTTAAAAGCAAGCTCTGGAAGCCTGAAGCACAACATGGTTTCTTATGCCAGTGTCATCTGAACACAGAAAGCTCCTAATGTAGAAGATTACTAGGCAATGCAAAGTAAATTAAAGCTGTATGTGCTGCACATTTATGATGCAAAATTAACTAAGCTAACCAGTGCTTGATTGGGTCTAATTTTGTATTCCCAAATTTGTTAACCTATGCATGTTGACATTCTTCTCATTATCAAACAAACACAATACCACTAGATCTTAACGTCATGAATAAAAATACAAGGTGACCTATAATAAAAGAAACCTACAGCTCAAAACTCTAGGGCTCACATTGGATTTGTTTTCTCTTGGGAATTTGCAAATTACTGTTTGAGGGATAAATAGCTGTGTAACTTTTGCTTGCGTAACATTGAGAACAGATATTCCCCCTCAACTATAGCTATCACTTTGTAATGGTATTCTGAAAGCTTCGTCATGCATCTCTGGATGATATCCAACGGTCTTCAGCTAAACAATTAATACTATGCTAGTCAAAAATGAAATGTTCGTAGATGGAATAGTAATCTTTTATTGATAAAACATCTCCAGAGGGTGACATAACTATTCAGATCTACAGTAAGTTGACTTAATGATGCAGGGATAGATCATTACAACAGTTTCTTAGGTGAATTACATAGGATTTCAGAGGAATGTAGATTTTTAATAAAGCATCCTGACTGCGTAACAATAAAGAACAACTTTTAACATTTTATCTCTCCGAGCTCTGAAAACTCAGGTCATGAAGCACAGCTCTTTGATATACATTAATAAAAAATACCTGCAGTAGTTTAATTTTAGGTAGGATAATCATATACTAGGTAATCAGTAACTAGAGTAGGCTCAATAACCTAAGTTTTGCTAATATACAATGTTCCTCTACTCTTTTACCTCATTGTCTTGTTTTATCAGCCCTGGCTAATGTTACATCTTTGTTTTGTTGTAAAGCAGAAATGCATTTATGCATTTTGTTAATGAACCTAGTAAACTGTTTCTGTCATAGTGGAGTTTTAAGGACTGAAGACCTCCCATGAACACATGGAAGGATGTACTGCAATGAAGAAGATTGGACACAACAGAATTATTTTCAAGATTGCATCATCAGCTTTTTATAATTTTAGACTATTCTTTATAAAATATCTTGGCTCAATTTAAATTTGAGCTAGGAGATTAGTAGACTGTTATGTTTCTGTTTCACTTGTTTGGAGCATGGTTGGCACCCACAGATAGTTCACCTAAAACTGCTCAGTAAAAAAAAAACTTCTAAGTGACATGTTCATGACCACAGCATAATTCTAAGTCCTTATCAAGAGGTTTATAATAAAAGTTAACGTGAATTGAACAAAAACTGAAGAGAGTGTCCACAATGTGTGGAAAGTTCATCCAGTGTATAGATTCTTAGTGTATTTGACGCTCACCAGAATATCAAACCATCTTGCAGCGAGTAAGATCCCACAAGGATCCACCAAAAGTTGTTAAAAAATCCAGTGCAAGTGAGCCTCCACCCAAGCTATTTACTCACCAGAAATAAGATTTAAAAAAAACTGCTCCAATCAATGTCCCTTAGCAGACACTTCCCATCTCTTGTTAGCAGTGTAAACTCCTTCATCCAGGGATCCATGAACTGTATATAGAGAAATTGTCTATTGGATTAAACTTTGAAATTAAAGACGATCTTGTGGTAAAAAAGAGGTTGGGCTTGCTGTGCAGGGAGGGCAGAACTTTTGCTTTTGGCAATTCTTTGCTGATCAGACCAGCGGCAGTTTTACCACAAGATCATCCTTCATTTCAAGGCTCACTAATCAATGTTTCATCCAATGGACAAGCTCTTTATAAGCAGTTTGTGGATCCCTGGATGAAGGAGTTTGAACTGCTAACAAGAGATGAGGTGTCTGCTAAGGGGCATTGACTGGATTTGTTTTTTTATCTTATTTCTGGTGAGTGCATAACTTGGGTGGGAGGTTCATGTGCACTCGATTTTTTCACAATTTTTGGTGGATCCGGTTGGATATTACTCACTGCTAGATGGTTTGATGTTCTGATGAGCATCTAGTACACTAAAAACTCACTCTCAACAGTTTTTGTTCAATCCCCTTCAATTGTTTTTTGGACTTTTACCAACTGCTCTGTTTGGTATGCTCACTACATACATTTTGCATTTGTTTAGTAAAGTTAACATGTACTGATGCAACTTTTTACATTTTTTTGTCACCATTGTAGGTGCCAACCACTCTCCAGACAAGTGTTTTCAAAAACACCATAACGGTCCACTGTTCCCATTACCACGCTAATATTCATAAATAATTTTCCATCTGTAGTTTTATTGTCTGAATAGCTCTTTAATAAAGTGTCCTTCTGGAGTTAGGTTTTGCACCCAGCAAAGAAATGCCCTTTGAATCTTCTCTATGAAATGACCAAAATCACCTCATTGTTGTAAAGAAAAAAGACATTATGGAATGGATGGAGATTAGTGGGAAGCAGTCGCCATATATTTCAGCCCCATCCTTCAACTGAATCTTTAAGTATGGTTCAGTTGTATACACAATTATTTTAAAGGTTTAAGGCTTTTTCAAAACCACTGAGCCAAGTTGATAGTTATGAACATTTACTACAAAATCCAGGCAATACTACAGTCAAAAATCAGGTAATACTACAGACAAGCAATAGATTTAAGACTTTTTGATACTAGTACAACCTCCACATTTATTTTGATACAAAAGACAATGCACAAGACAACCAATTGAAGCAATTAGTGATCTGCCTGATGCTGTAATGCTTCTAACATCTACAAAACATCTTAAGATTCTTGAAACCACAATACTGCCCATACAGTTGCAATAAAAATTATGTGAACCCTTTTGGAATGATAAGGATTTCTGCACAAATTGTCATAAAATGTGATCTGATCTTCATCTAAGTCACAACAATAGACAATCACAGTCTGCTTAAACTAATAATTCACAAAGAATTAAATGTTACCATGTTTTTATTGAACACACCATGTAAACATTCACAGTGCAGGTGGAAAAAGTATGTGAACCCACAGACTAATGAGATCTCCAAGAGCTAATTGGAGTGAGGTGTCAGCCAACTGGAGTCCAATCAATGAGTTGAGATTGGAGGTGTTGGTTACAGCTGCCCTGCCCTAAAAAAACACACGCCAGTTCTGGGTTTGCTTTTCACAAGAAGCATTGGCTGATGTGAATGATGCCTTGCACAAAAGAGCTCTCAGAAGATCTACGATTAAGAATTGTTGACTTGCATAAAGCTGGAAAGGGTTATAAAAATATCTCCAAAAGCCTTGCTGTTCATCAGTCCACGGTAATACAAATTGTCTATATATGGAGATAGTTCAGCACTGCTGCTACTCTCCCAAGGAGTGGGCGTCCTGTAAAGATGCCTGCAAGAGCACAGCACAGACTGCTCAATGAGGTGAGGAATCCTAGAGTGTCAGCTAAAGACTTACAGAAGTCTCTGGCATATGCTAACATCCCTGTTAGTGAATCTACGATATGTAAAACACTAAACAAGAATGGATTTCATGGGAGGATACCACAGAGGAAACCACTGCTGTCCAAAAAAAAACATTGCTGCACGTTTACAGTTTGCACAAGAGCACCTGGATGTTCCAGAGCAGTACTGGCACAATATTCTGTGGACAGATGAAACCAAAGTTGAGTTGTTTGTAAGAAATACACAACACTATGTGTAGAGAAAAAGAGGCACAGCACACCAACATCAAAACCTCATCCCAACTCTGAAGCATGGTGGTGGGGGCATCATGGTTTGGGGCTGCTTTGCTGCGTCAGGGCCTGGACGGATTGCTATCATCGAAGGAAAAATGAATTCCCAAGTTTATCAAGACATTTTGCAGGAGCACTTAAGGCCATCTGTCCACCAGCTGAAGCTCAACAGAAGATGGGTGTTTCAACAGGACAACGACCCAAAGCATAGAAGTAAATCAACAACATACGCCTTCTGGAGTGGCCCAGTCAGAGTCCTGACCTTAACCCAATTGAGATGCTTTGGCATGACCTCTAGAAAGCGATTCACACCAGACATCCCAAGAATATTGCTGAACTGAAACAGTTCTGTAAAGAGGAATGGTCAAGAATTACTCCTGACCGTTGTGCACGTCTGATCTGCAACTACAGGAAACATTTGGTTGAAGTTATTGCTGCCAAAGGAGGTTCAACCAGTTATTAAATCAAACGGTTCACATACTTTTTCCACCTGCACTGTGAATGTTTACATGGTGTGTTCAATAAAAAACATGGTAACATTTAATTCTTTGTGTGTTATTAGTTTAAGCAGACTGTGAGTGTCTATTGTTGTGACTTAGATGAAGTTCAGATCACATTTTATGACCAATTTGTGCAGAAATCCATATCATTCCAAAAGGGTTCACATAATTTTTATTGCAACTGTATATGCATTTTGTTATGGTAGACTTTTTATAGCCAAGTGTATATATTATATACATATAAACACTGTATACTGTATATAAGAATAACATATATATGGCTTTCCTCAAAAATTGAGATGTTGTAAAAAGTTAACACATAATAATACACATAATTAGGCAACAGGATGTCCAGTTTTCCAAATTCAAAACGGTTTTAGTTGAAGCCATAGTTACTCAAAAATGGTCATTTGATATCTTGTAACAAGTAAATGTTGCTTAATATACAACACTCAAGAAATGATCTGCAACTTTGGATTCCTTTTGGTTTCTGCCAGCCTGCAGGTTGGAGCCTTTCAACCAGCCACAACACAGCCTGCAGGTTGGAGCCTTTCAACCAGCCACAATAACAGGCGAGCCAATGAGTAGTTCTCTCCACTATGTCTAAAAAACATGCATGTACAATTTCTCTAAATTTCCCAGAGTCAGAATCGGTACCCCAATGACAGAGGAGAAGCTCTTACTGAACTTCTGTCATAGAAAGAATAACCCAATATTCAGCCCAATCGGGTATACCTGGAACTAGCAATTAATATATCCACCATATTTGGAGAAGATCATCTTACAAATAACAGTAAAGGAATATACATAACAGTTATAATTGGTATATCTGATAGGTCTATTTATAAACCCAAACGACGGATGTTGGCTCAAACTTGTCTTGCATACACACGGTCACACAAAGTTGTCGGAAAATCCGATCATTCTGAACGCGGTGACGTAAAACACGTACGTCGGGACTATAAACGGGGCAGTAGCCAATAGCTTTCATCTCTTTATTTATTCTGAGCATGCGTGGCACTTTGTGCATCGGATTTGTGTACACACGATCGGAAATTCCGACAACGGATTTTGTTGTCGGAAAATTTTATAGCCTGCTCTCAAACTTTGTGTGTCGGAAAATCTGATGGAAAATGTGTGATGGAGCCTACACACGGTCGGAATTTACGACAACAAGGTCCTATCACACATTTCCTGTCGGAAAATCCGACCGTGTGTACGGGGCATAAGTGTAAAATCCTTTTCATTTAGAGAGAAAACTCCCCTTCCATTTTTAAAAAAAATTGGTACACAAGCTAGTATTGTAGCGTTAAAAGAGATCTTAGGTCACAGCATACACTTTCATTTTAAAACATCAAATTGTAACAGGAATACAAACTATAGCTATTTTTGACAACTCAATATAAGCGTACATGAAAAATCTCCTTTAATGTTGTAAGTTTTGCCTGTCTGCTGTCCATCTCTCTTCACAACTTACTGGATTCCTTCCATGCATTGCAGCTTCTCCTCTGCTAATTTCTTAGGATTACTTAGCCTGGATGTCACACCAGTTCCTCAAACTCAATCTATCCAAAACTGAGCTCATAATATGTCCTCCCCCACATGCCTCTTCCCCTTATTTCTATGTCAAAATCAATGGCTCAACTATCAACCCATCCCTAAGTGTAATCCTGGACTCTAAACTATAATTTCGGTGCCACATCCAATCACTATCCAAAGCTTGCTGCTTCAACCTGCGCAACATCTCCAAAGCTTCTGATCCATTCCCTGGTCATCTCTCACCTCAACTAGTGAAACGCGCTCCTCACTGGATTACCCTTACCTAGGCTATCCTTCAGACCATCATGAATGCTGCTGCCAGGCTCATCCACCTTATTAATCGCTCAGTGTCTGCTTCCCCTCTCTGCAAATCCCTCCACTGGTTCTTCTCACCCAATAAATTAAATTCAAGATACAAACAACTTACAAAGCCATCCACAACTCTGCCTCCAGCTACATCACTAACCTAGTCTCAAAATACCAACCTAATCATTCTCTTCGTTCCTCCCAAGACCTTCTGCTCTCTAGCTCCCTCATTACCTCCTCCCATGCTAGCCTCCAGGACTTATACAGAGCCTCTCCCATCCTCTGGAACTCCCTACCCCAATCTATACGACTATCTCCTACTCTGTCCACTTTCAGACGATCCCTGAAAACTCATCTCTTCAGAGAAGCCTATCATGCCCCCACCTAACTGTACATTTATTTTTTCCATCAGGCGCTCCCCCTCAAGTTATTACCTTTTTGTATCCCTTGACCCTCCCTCTTAGATTGCAAGCTCTAATGTACAGGGCTCTCTGATTCCTACTGTATTCATTTGTATTGTAATTGTACTGTCTGCCCTTATGTTGTAAAGTGATGCATAAACTGTCGGCGCTAAATAAATCCTGTTAAATAATACTTATAACTTATAGAGACTACATATCCCATGATACCTTGCTGCCTGCAAGCTGTGATTTTTACTGACTCCACGTCCTGAAACTCCTCCTCTCAGCATCTCTGTAGTTCAGAGGTCAAGCTCTTTGAAAAGTATGGCACAGCAGTGGCTGACAAAGCATAGTCAATATGTCACAGAATTCAAGGAAGTAAATATGTGGGGATCTTCACAAAATAAGTGGAAAACGAATATATGATTTTACATTTCGACCATAGATACACTTTAATACAAATTTACTTTCTAGTTCAATCGGTATCCAGATACGAGTTTCCAAAACTGGGGAAAAAAAATTAAAATGGCTTTTCAGTGTGAAGGTATTCTGGTTCTGTACATAGGTGATGTACAGATTGTTTAACCAGTTGTTTTTCTCTTATTACAACACTAAGTTGAATCATAGGGCTATGACAGGAAGACCAGCCTTCTTAATACCTAGGAAGTAGGGTGAGTCTGCAGGAAATAGGAAGTGAGAGGTAGCTATGTGTGAGCTTCAAGATAGGACTTTGAGAATGAGAATACAAAAAAATACAGTATGTAACTGACCATGGGAGGTTGGTTTTCTTTTCTCAACAGAAGCGAAGTTAGACTTTTTCAGACCATGAATAGAAAGAATGAAAGAATAACTAAAGGCAAAACTTTTTCTTTAGCTTTGGATAGAGTGGAGAAGAATTAGAACACCTGTGAATTTTTATAGCTATCCGTGCCCGATTAGGGAGATTCACCCTTTGCTTTTGTCCTGTTTACCATTAGCATTGAAAGTGAAAGTAAAAGAATATCCAAAATTGTGGGTTGTTCCCAGCATGATAGTGGGGATATCTTCCCATGGGAACACTAGTTCTGATGGCCTGGGGGTCCCCAAGGGATTCCCTTAAAGAGGAAGTAAACCCTGATGGGTTTTACTTCCTCTTTATTTCCCTGCAAAGGTAAAGCATAATGGGCTATTATGCATCGCATAGTAGCCCATTATGTGTCACTTACCTGAAACAGAAGCCTGCAATGTCACCACTGTCCCCACTAGCAGCGAGCATCCACCTTCACCCCTCTTCCTTCCGGGGCTTTGTGACTGGCCGGAGTCGAGCGACGGGCGCCGCCAGTCACAGCATGACCCCTTTCGAAACGGCACGATCTGCCCTTTCTAGTGCGCAGTCAACGTAGACATTGGCGCACGGCTTTATTGTAAATACCTCCTAAACGTGGAGGATATTTCCAGCACCTACAGGTAAGCCTTAATATAGGCTTACATGTAGGCAAAATTGGTTGTACAGGGTGTACAACCACTTTAATTTGCATAGATTTCCCCCTCACTTCCTGTCCCATCACTTCCTGTCCCATAGCCAGAAGGAGGCTATGGGACAGGAAGTGAAGGGAAATCTCCACAATACTGCACAGATAGCAAAAAATAAATCAACAGGGGTTATGACCCTCCCTTACATCTAAAATGAAAAAAAGTTTTGCCTATAGTTCTACTTTAAAATCTGAAGGCTAACCCTGCCCAAAACGGATATTTAGCTACTGGTTGCTGCTGGTTGTGTCATACACTGGATTCTTAGGTCTCTTGGGAAGTTCCTTTGGTATTAGGCCCACATCAGCTTTGACCTTCCACAGATGTCTCACTACTGTACTGACATTTAAGTAAAATATATAAACCATTCAACAGAGAGATTAAGATGGCTATATTGATGGAAGAAGAGGAGCAGACATGGAAATCTGGAGATATCTCCACCAAAGTCACCAAAAATATGAACGCCAATTGGTGATTCAACTTGCCTGCACCAACCATAAAGTTACCGGCTTTGGGTCACTAATGACATCATATCAAAAACAATACTGTTGTAGGTACACTATGTTCTCAACTAAAATAAATGTGACAGTCTTCAGTTATAAATCTTACCTGGTTTCAGTATAAGTTATTTGTTTCCTGGTTCTCATAGAGATGTAAAACCCAAATTGTAGCCATACCAAAACATACACGGTGAAGAACTGTTGCACAAAAACAACAGCGATCAGGTAAGGGTTATCTGGATTACAAACTGAAGACTTTAATCATAGGTTTTAGTTGTAATAAATGTATGCAAATGGTCATATTTGGAAAAAAAATCTATTTTCATTAGAGCAGTCATTGGAGGTTTCCAAGGACATCATTAGGAGGCACTTTTCTTGGGAGATACCTACAGAATATGGTTATTTACAGCACATATATATGAGTTGACACTCTAGGATATTACTCAAACCTTGGGATATCAATGCATGTTTCTGAAAAACACTGCTTAAAAATAAATAATTATGTAACCTTTTTTTATAGTTGATAAAACTTCATGAAAAAACAAATTAAATACTTTTAAATCGTTGAAGCTGTTGAGCATGGTTGCCAAATGGTAAACCAACAGGATGATCAAGAGCCATGTTAATCGTGAAAAACCTCCATGTCAGCTTTGTCTACCTTGAAGCCCTCTGTTCTCCATCTTCTGGTGGAGCTACAGCATGACATGAGTTATCTGGCATACATCATGGCTTTCTGCAGCAACTTGCCTAGTCACTTCCTCTCAGAACATGCCATCAGCTTATTTCAGGAAAAAAAAACAATCATGAAGCTCCAGTGTTGAAAGTTCTTCTAAAAAAAAAAAAAATGCTACTTGATGATTTGATCATAGTTATGGACTGCCAGGTTGAGCTTTGAAAAGCAAATAGCTATGAATAAAGATGGGTAACCAGGAGGAGCTTAACAATGAGTATGGTGGAGCAGCTTTGTACTATGAGGTCTGGATGGAAATCAAACCAGACAGTCTTCTCACAGAGATAGAAAATCATGGACAGGAACCAAACCTATGGTTCTAAAGTGCTCTAAGCGAATCATATACATATATATTGATTTTGAGTAAAAATGAGGTGACATGAGGACTTTCCATATGATATTTAATGAAAGCACAGTGGTTTCTTTTCTTCTCACCCTCAAGAAACACCAGCCTAAAGCTGCACAACAAACCCCATTCCCTCCCTCCTAGGCAGGAGAATCCAACTCCAAATCAACCTTCCATGTCAAGTCAGCTTAGGAGGGAGGGGGTGCCCAGAAGACCTCTTAATAGGCTAGGGGAGGGGGTGGGGGAAAATCCAAAGCAAGCAGCTAATAGAAGAGGTCATCCTATGGCTTTGGTCATGCAGCCACCCAGCATTCAGTCATGTTTCCTACCCCCCTCTGTGTCTGTCACTGCTTTACTCCAGACATAGAAGTGCATGCAAACCTCAGGAGTCTTTCGTTTATCATTATAATTTTTTTGTGTGATCTCCACCACATGGGGGTGTTTGGGGAAAGCAGATGAGGTCAATTAATGAATTAATTAATTTTGCTGTTCTTCTCCACCTCCTCCTCTACCACCTCCTTTCTTCTCTAGACAGCCTCACCACCCCCATAAGCTTCCTCAATCTCCCATCGCTCCTGCTAGTCAACATTATTTACCAACAAGGACACAATAACAATAAACAGGGAGAAGGACTTGAATTGAAGAACTTACAGAGCTCTCTGGACGTTGGCTGCACCAGCCTCTGTTGTCCTGCTCCTTCACAATGTGGCGTTGTATCTATGGGGAGAGATGGTGGCTCTCTGCTTCAACTTGTTCCTTGACTCTCATGCTGCCAGGTTCAGCAATGGAGAATTGCCATCTTCCCTGCTTTTTTTTATCTTCTCCTCTCTCTCTCCTTCTCTGACTGCTGCTGCTGCTGCTCTGCAGCTGCAGATGACCTGAAAGATCCGTCTCTCTCACTCAGTGTGTGTGTGTATGTGTCTCTGCCTCTTTCTGAATAATGAGCAACCAGAAGGGAGAGGGAGAGCGAGAGAAGACAATCTCAACCACACAAAACGCTAGAGCACCAGGGGGTGCACAAAGTCTATCTAACAGCAAGGAGCACGTAGACATGTCTCCTATCTGTGGAACGTCAGCTACAACATATTCAAGCACAGCAAAGTGCTTTCTTTAGCTGAGATGAAAGGACTAAGCTTTGGGGGAGGAAAGGGGAAAAAACTTTTCTTTCTGCTGCTATTTTTTTTCCTGTGAAGTGCTTTGAATGCTAGAGTCATCTACACCATGAAAAAAAAAAGCTTTGAGATGTAATGGACTGTGCTGAAGAGACATGGGGTGGGGCTTCATGTGCTGCTGTAATATGACCTACAGCAGATAGCAACCTTCTCCACACAATCCAGGCTTGTGCTTCTGAAATTAGAGCTTGGAGGATCTTGGTGACTGCAACTTGCTTTTTTTAATGAAAGGATCTAGTGCAAAGGCTTATAATATTGATGAAGAAAGGAAAAAAAGAAAGTGTGTGAGAGAGGATGTTCAGCCTGACCAGAGCTTTAGAGCTGCAGGCAGAAAGCTAGCTAAGTTCTGATGCAATGTTCTTCCTGTTTACATTTTTTTCATCAGAAGTCTGATGGCATTGTTATAAGGTGTTTGGAATGTTCCTCTGCTAGTGAACATGAATATTCCTCCAGATAATACTGAAATATTCTACAACCATGCAAGGTCAGACCCACACTGCTGGATTTCAGGGAAAGTTTAGCATATGTTTGAGCTATTAGTGTACCATACCTTGTGAACCAAACAGAGCCTCCCACTAGCAGTATACCAAAGCTGGTACCTACCTATATTTAAGCTTTTTTGTAGAACATTGCATCTGTTTATATCTCACATTCATTTTTTTGTCAATTCTTTTCATGGTAAATGCTTATTCCATACACAAGCTTGAATAGATCAAGCTGTAGAAAAATGTGCACTTATGGATAACCTAAGCATATATTTATATCCTATCAGTAATGGTGCACCTTGGCATCCCAGATATTTTGGAACTACACTTCCCATGATGCTCCACATCACTGCACAGTGCATTAACATCATGGAAAACATCTGGGGTGCCAAGGTTTGCCATCATTGTCTAGATACTTGCCACCCAAACTGTCCACTCTGCTTCTCCCAAGACCTCCTACTCTCTAGTTCCCTCATCACCTCCTCCCATGCAGGGACTTCTCTAGAGCCTTTCGTATTTTTGTTTCATTTATTTTATATGTTTATTCCATACAAACGCTTTAAAAGTTTAAGCTGTAACACACTGTGCACTTATGAATAACCTAAGCATATATATTCACCTAGATACCTATCACCCAAACTGTCCACTCTGATCTTCCCAACCCCTCCTGCTCTATAGTTCCCTCATCCCCTCCTACCATGCTGGAACTTCTGAAAAAACTTTCACTTTTCTTTTTTTAATTTCTACATCAATCTGTACAATTTATGTACTAATGGATAACCTGAACATATATTCATATCCTAGATACTTTTGTCAATTCTACATCAAGCTGTAGAAAATATGCACTTATGGATAACCTGAACAAAGATTATATTGTCAAAAGAATTGGGACTCCTGCCTTTACAGGCACATGAACTTTATTTGCATCCCAGTCTTAGTCTGTAGAGTTCAATACTGAGTTGGACCACCCCACCCTTTGCAGCTATAACAGCTTCAACCCTTCTGGGAAGGCTGTCTACAAGGTTTAGGAGTGTGTCTATGGGAATGTTTACCACTCTTCCAGAAGGGCATGTGTAAGGTCAGGCACTGATGTTTGACCAGAGGGCCTGGCTCGCAGTCTCCACTCTAATTCATCCTAAAGGTGTTCTGTGGGGTATAGATCAGGACTCTGTGCAGGCCAGCCAAGTTACTCCACCTCGCTCAGCCATGTCTTTATGGACCTTGCTTTGTGCACTGGTGCGCAGTCATGTTGGAATGGGAAGGGGCCATCCTCAAACTGTTCCCACAAAGTTTGGAGCATGAAATTGTCCAAACTGTCTTGGTATACTGACGCCTTAAGAGTGCCCTTCACTGGAACTAAGGGACCAAGCCCAATCCCTGAAAAACAACCCCACACCATAATCCCCCCTCCACCAAGTGATTTGGACCAGTGCACAAAGCAAGGTTCATAAAGACATGGATGACCGAGTTTGGGGTGGAGGAACTTGACTGACCTGCACAGAGTCCTGACTTCAACCCAATAGAACATCTTTGGATGAATTGGTGTAGTGCGGAGACTGCGAGCCAGACCTTCTCATCCAACGTCAGTGCCTGACCTCACAAATGCGTTTCTGGAAGAATGGTCAAACATTCCCATAGACACACTCCTAAACCTTGAGGACAGCCTTCCCAGAAGAGTTGAAGCTGTTATAGCTGCAAAGGGTTGGCCAACTCAATATTGAACCCTACGGACTAAAACTGGGATGCCAAGTTCATGCGCTTGTAAAGGCAGGGGATAGTGTATATTCATATCCTAGATACTTATCACCCAAACTTCCCACTTTTTTGCTGTAGAAAATGTGCACTAATGGGAAACCTAAGCATATATCCATATCCTAGATCTTTCTCACCCAAACTGTCCACTGTCTGCTCTTCCCAAGACCTGCTGCTGTCTAGTTCCTTCATCACCTCCTCCCATGCTGGGGCTTCTTTAGAGCAGCCTTTTTCAGCCAAGGTGCCTTTGGGTTTCTTCGGGGGTGTCTTAGAAAAATGCCTAAAAATTGCCCAAAAATTGTATACAAGCCAATGGGTGGATCAAGCCTGCCACAAAGCCACAGGTTTTCATTGTGCACAATTACAACCTTCTAGCCACCAGCGTCCTAACAACCACTGACGTTTCTGGATGATAAGTAGGATGGTGGGTGCCTGTACAACATTGTTGTTTGCCCCTCTCTGTCAACACTGGGGTCACATAAGCTGAGTGAGGGAGGGAGAGAAACAGAGAGAAGAGAAACACTGGAATACTAGTCAGTGCCAGTGTGCAAAGGTGTATTTTCTTTGGAAGAATAAATCACCTGTAATGTTAGGTGTCCTATGTGAGTGGATGTTGCTGCATTATGTAGAACTATTAGTTTAGTTTTTTACATTCTAGAACAGGGTGCCTTGAGACATAATTTTAAATGGTGCCTTGTCTGAAAAAAGGTTGAGAAACACTGCTTTAGAGCCTCTCACATTTTTTTGTGTCATCTTTTTTTTATGATAATGTTTATTTCATACAGAAGCTTGAATAGATAAAGCTGTATAAAAATGTGCACTGATGGATAACCTCAGCATATATTCATATCCTAGATACTTATCACCCAAGCTGTTTTTTTGGTTTTTTTTTGCAGTATTAAAACATACACATTTTATTAATGTCCACCATTGCAATCACTCAGAGTATGACAGATACAGGCACATCAGATAAAAATTGGTCCGGGTAGGTGATGTGGTAGGTAGCAGGGCTCCACAGGGGGAAATCCTATGTGCTGGAATGTTCTCGACTTTTCCCATCTGGCGGCACTGGTGGTATCCAGTGTCCCAGGCTGGGGTAGGAGAGGCACAGTGTGGATCTTCTGTTTGTGTTTCCCGGGTCCCGGTGACGCTATGGGCATGCACGCGTTCGGAGAATGCGTGTTCCTTCATCAGGCATAGCGGTCATTCATTTTGGAAGTGGTTTAGGAAGGGCAGGCGGGCCAATCAGGTCATAGCCACGCCTAACTCGTATTAGGCTTCAGAGAGCCGTGGGAGGGATTGGATAGGTGTTAGAATGGCTCTATCAGCCATAATACTGTTGGTAGATGACAAAATGAAGAGTAAAGAGTAAAGGAGACAAGGAGGTATAGCAAGGGAGGTGATGATCTATGTAAAGGAGAGAGAGCGGCAGGGGGAAGAGACACATGGATATGTGGTATCAAGGAGCAAATAATATGGGATGGATGAAGATGGGGGATGGGATAAGGAGTGAGATGATGGAATGAGATAATGTGATGAGAAGGACATGGGGTGAAAGAGAAAATATATATGTGTATATACATATATACACCTGGATGATGGGATGCGGGAAGGGGTATTTATATGGAAAAAAAGTAAAAAGTAAAAAATAAAAATAAAAAATAATTAAAAATAAAAATAAAGATAAAAATAGGAATAAGAATAAGATGAACCAATTAGATTTTATGAAAATTTCATTGATGATCAAAATAAAAAATGGAAATAAGAAAATGGAAGTAAAAATGAAAAAGGAAAGTAAAAGAGTTATAGATATATATGTAAAAAATGTAATATATAATTTTTTTTTTTAAAGTGTAAAAAATGTATACATATATATGTGTCCATATACATACACACATATATTGATCAGATAGGTGGAAGTGGAACATGAAACATGCATATGTATATATAAATACATATGCATACGTTTGGTGGGGCCATAATATGTATAGGCGCATGCTGAGATAGATATGGATTGTGGGTATGGGTGGATTATATGGGTAGTATGTTAAAGTAGAGTTATGGGGGGGGGGAGGAAAAACTAAGAAAGAGGGAGGGAAGGCATGGGGGTATGGGAGAAGGAGGGGGGGAATAGGGGGTGTTTGTGAGGTGTATGTTAGGGCTATAAGAGGGTGATATGAGATGAGTTGGATTTGAACATGGTCGAAGATGGATTTTTAGAGGACTGGGTTAATTTCTATATCTTCATTCAGGCCTCCAGGCGCAAGGGCATCAAGGGTGTATATCCAAAAAGTTTCCTTTTCACAGAGACGTTTGAAGCGTTCTGCAGGGGGGAGAGTCCTGGGTATTTGTTCGATAACCCAGACCCGTATTCCATTAGTGGAGCCCTGATGGTACTCCTTGAAATGTCTAGGGATGGTTAGACTAAGGTTTTCCTCTATTGATCTGCGGTGTTCTCCAAATCTTTTCCTGAGTGTTCGGATAGTTCGACCGATGTAGAGTAGGTTGCAAGGGCAACGGATGCCATAGATTACGAATTCTGAGGAGCAATTGAAGAATTTTCTGAGTTGGTAGGTGTTTCCTTTTGTGGTAAAGGATTTTTGGTGGTGGGGGACAAATCTTCAGATGAGACATTTTAGCTTTTTACAATGGTAAATGCCATTTAGTGTAAGGAATGTCCGGGATGGGGTAGGTCTATTGCGTATAGTTTTGAGCTTGCTTGGAGCGATAAGGCTTTTTATGTTTCTGGCTTTGCGGTATGTGATCTTGGGTACAGTGTTGACGGATGATTTTAACATGGGGTCCTCCAGTAGGATGTTCCAATGTTTTTGGAAGATTCTTTCCATTTTTTTGTATTGGGAGTGGAATTGGGTGATGAACCTGGTGGTGTGAGGTTGGGAGGGGGTAGTGAGTTGGGTTTGTGGTTCTGTATGGGGGGGAGAGTCATCATTCAAAAACTTGGCAAATGCTTCTTCTACTAGGGCTGGGGGGTACCCTTTTTCCTCGAACTTGGTTTTAAACAGGTTGCCTTGACTGATGTAGTCAGAGTTGTGGGTACAATTTCGTTTCAGGCGGTTAAATTGGCTTTTAGGAATATTGGAGATCCATCTGGGGTGGTGGCAACTTTGGTAGTGTAGATATGAATTGCCTGCTGTAGGCTTTATATAGTTTTTGGCATAAATCATATTTTCAGTGTGACAGAGCTCAAGGTCCAAGAAGGCCAAACTGTCTGGGCTGCATGCAGAAGTGAAGGAGAGGTCTATTTCGTTGGAATTGCAATAGCTACAAATTCATCGACAGGTGGTCCGGTCGTGTCCCATATGATGATACTATCATCTATGTATCGACCTATGTAGATAATGTATTCGGAAAAAGGGTTGTTGTTCCAGATAGACAGATGTTTCCAAAGGCCCATGGTAAGATTGGCGTAATTGGGCGCAGAGTTGGCGCCCATTGCCGTCCCTTGGGTTTGAAGGTAGAAGCGGTTGTCGAATGAAAAGTAGTTGTGGGTCAGGCAGAATTGGGTGGAGTCTATGATGAAGTCTGCCTGAGTGGTTTTGATGGGTGGGCCTAGGGATAGAAAATGCTTGACGGCTCGGAGACCAACGTCATGGGGAATGGAGGTGTATAGGGAGTTTACATCTAGGGAAATCCATTAATATGTGGGTTCCCAGGTGTAGCTTTTAAGAATGTCTAGGAGGTGGGTACCATCATGGATACGGATGTATGTGGGTAGGTTTTGTGCTAATGGTTGTAGGAAGTGGTCAATGTACATGGAGAAGAAGCTGGTGATGCTTTCCATGGCAGCTACAATTGGTCGACCTGGGGGATTTGTTGGATCTTTATGTATTTTTGGGAGATGGTAAAAGTAGGGGGTGTTGTAGTATGATCTGGATAGAAAGGGGGCTTCGGCTTTGGTAATTATGTGGTCATTGAGAGCTTGCTTTACGAGGGTTTCGGCCTCCATGGAGAAGAGGGGAAATGGGTCGTGGGTGAGGCGTGTATATGTGTTGGCATCCGAAAGTAATCTGTAGGCTTCACCAAGGTAGGAAAAGGAAGAAAATAAAACTGCACATAGGTAAAAATGTGTAAACAAAAGTGAAGCTGCAAGTTCCTATGTGTAACACAAACATAAGGTAAACAATTGAAAAAATAGAACTGCGCTAATGAAACAAGCTATACAAATGACAACTAGCCATCATATAGTGCAAAACCACGTGAAAGGGATATGAAACATATATATAGTAAACATCACTAAACATATGCATTAAATGGATATACAAAAGTGCATTTTCCATGTGCAACAGTGCAAATTACAGAGTATTATGATAAAGTCCATAAAATTAATGGGATAGGTCACCCAAGTGTTGATTAAGATGTGGAAAAATCTTGATGACTAAGAATAAAGTGTTTGATCCACCACCACCAATGAAGATACTGGCCGCTTACCAGAGACCCATGACCCCCCACTACAGCTTACCCAGACCCTCTGTAGTGGACTTTATCATAATACTCTGTAATTTGCACTGTTGCACATGGAAAATGCACTTTTGTATGTCCATTTAATGCATATGTTTAGTGATGTTTACTATATATATGTTTCATATCCCTTTCACGTGGTTTTGCACTATATGATGGCTAGTTGTCATTTGTATAGCTTGTTTCATTAGCGCAGTTCTATTTTTTCAATTGTTCACCAAGGTAGGCCTCACGATTTTGGATGACAATGCCGCCCCCTTTGTCTGCAGTTTTGATGATGATGGAGGTATTATTGGTTAGTTTTTTAAGGGAGGTTATTTCCTAGGGAGTGAGATTGCTTTTTAAACGTTGGGAGGGGGTGGATTTGCGCATTCGCTGTATGTCCGAGAATACGACTTGGTAAAAACTCTGTATGTAGGGGCCTTTGGTGTGGCTGGGATTGAAGATAGACTTGGGTCGGAAGGGAGTGTGTTTTATGGGTAGTGAGTCACAGAAGTATTCTCGTAGATGGGGAGTATCTGGAACAGTAGATTCTTCATCGAAATTATAGAGTTCCTCTAAAATCGCTAAACACGGATCGTCCAGATCATATTCAAGAGTGGATGTGCATGTAGTAGTGTTCATTTTTTCTTGATTGTCACTTAATTTCTCTTTGTTGGCTTTGATGTTGAAGAAGCATTAGACTGTAAGGTTGCGGATAAATTTGTTTAGATCTACAAACAAAGTAAACGGGTTTGGTTGTGTGGTGAGTGCAAAGTTTAGGCCTTTGTTTAGTAGGGAAATTTCTTCAGGGGTAGGGACATGGGAAGAGAGATTGAAAATTTTTATAGTTTGGCAATCTTTTCTTTGGGCTGTGTGTCTGATTCTTCTGCCCCCTCGTGTGCATCTTCTAGTTTTCTTTTTAGGACAGGGAGGGGGGTTTTTACTAAAAAAGGCTGGTCAGTAGCTGGTAGGGATGGGCCCATATGGCCGCCTGTCTGTGACTGGGAGAAGGTGGTATCTTGATTTTCGAGTTCAAAAGGGTACATGGATGGGTTTGAGGAGTCTGTTGAGGATTGGGTGCTGGATGTGTCACAGAGGGCAGTGTTGTTGTTGGAAGGGGGTTTAGCAGTGGATGGTGGATTAATGGTCTCTAAAATAGGGATGTTGGGATTGGTGGTGACCACTGTTGTAATTTTCGGTGTAGTATCAGTGGGAGCAATGGGAGTTGGTTCCCTGTTACCAATGTGGTTGGCTTGAGGAGTTTTTTTTGGGTTTCCTATATCTTTTGGGTTTGGGCTGTGGTGAAGGGGTGGTGTTCAAATGGCGGTTGCAGGGGATGGATGAGTGGGTGGTTTTTGGTTATCGGATGTGGGTAAGGATGTGGACATGGGGTTGGATAATGTGGTTGAAAAGGCTGGAAAGATGGAGGGAAGGAGATCTGCATTAAAAGGTAGCGGTGTGGCATTTTTTGTTTTCCATTGGAAGATTTTTTTGTTATTGTAGGTATCCAGGTCTCTTCTCATTTTTTGGAGTTTGGTTTTGATTAGTTTGTCTTCATCTCTTTTTACTTTCTTTTTGAGAAGATCTAGCCATGTGGTGGGGAGATTGGGTGTCTGATTGGTGAGAGTATGGATCAGTTGTTTGAATTTCTCTAGGAGTGTACAGATTTGTTGGTCTCGTTGTTGTATAATGATGTTGATCCAATTTTGGGAGCAAAATTCAGAGATATGCTCCCATTCATTTTGAAGGTCAGGGGAAAGGAAGGAGCATCTGGTTTTGATTCTGAGGCCCCTGGGGGTAACTTTGAATGACAGATATTCCTGGAGGAATGTCCAATTTTTGATGCTTTAACATGATAATGTTATCTTCAATTTTTCTAAAAAGTGCACAAAACTTCCCATACAGGTTCTCTTTAACTGTGAATTTTGGGCTGAAAAATTCAGTTGGGAAGTGTGAAAACAATTCATCCAGAAGAACATATTTTGAATGTTCCAGGGATAGCAGCGTATCCATGATGAAAAAATGAGAAGGAAGAAGGAGGAACAAACTGTATATAGATATTAGACGGAACATAAGATGATATACAGATATAACAAATGAAATGGGAAACAAGGAAAATAATGTGTAACGGAGAGAGGAGAGTGGTTATATGGGATATTATTGATGAGTGCCTATGTCTGGAGAGGGGGGCGAGGGGAAGATGGAACAAAGGGGAAAAGAAGACACACTAGTGCTAGCAGTAATCACCAAGCAGCAAACAAAGGTTTCTGGAGATATACAAAGAATATACAGTATTTTTTTGCGCTGGGGATGACAGCTGTAAATTGGGGTAAGCAATAGCTAAAAAATAACAGCTTATATATAGGAACAATAAAGCATCAATATATAACAATAATATATGAAGTAAAATATAATAAGATGATAAAAAAAGTCCAGGAGTAGTAGTGGGTTGAAGAACAGTAGTCCAAGCATAAAATAAAATGAAATAAAATAAATAAGGTCCCTAGTGGGGAGAATCGGGGGGGAGAAAAACAGAAGTCTGGGTCTATAACTTTAGGGGAAGAGATACTGGCACAACATAGGAGACAGCATGCTTGAAGGGCAGAAATCACCTTTGGAGGGAGATAAAAAAGAAGAAAAGCAGCGCCAACCTAAGTGCAGTATTAAAACATACACATTTTATTAATAGTGGAATTGCACTTACTCAGAGCATGTCGCTATGGGCCCATAGCGTCACCGGGACCCGGGAAACACAAACAGAAGATCCACGCTGTGCCTCTCCTACCCCAGCCTGGGACACTGGATACCACCGGCGCCGCCAGAAGGGAAAAGTCGAGAACACTCCAGCACATAAGATTGCCCCCTGTGGAGCCCTGCTATCTCCCACATCACCTACCCGGACCGATTTTATCTGATGTGCCTGTATCTGTCATACTCTGAGTGAGTGCAATTCCACTATTAATAAAATGTGTATGTTTTAATACTGCACTTAGGTTGGTACTGCTTTTCTTCTTTTTTAGGTGTTATTCTGGTCTCTGAACTATCCTTTTGGCCCCACATCCAGCCGCTGGCCAAAGCTTGCCACCACAACCTATGCAACATCTCCAAAATATAGCCCTTCCTATCTAATGACACAGCAAAACTTCATATTCACTCCCTAGTCATCTCTCACCATGACTACTGCAACTCCCTCCTCATTGACTTATCTTTACATAGACTGTACCCTCTTCAGTCCATCACAAAATGTTGCTGCCACACTCATCCACCTTACCAAATATTCAGTGTCTGCTATTCCTCTCGGGCAATCCCTCCACTGGCTTCCACTTACATAATAAATTAAATTCAAAATGCTAACAATAACTTACAAAGCCATCATCAACTCTGCCCTCAGCTACATCACTAACCTAGTCTCAAAATACCAACCAAATTGTTCTTTGTTCCTCCAAAGGCCTCCCGCTCTCTAGCTGATTTTTCACCCCCTCCCATCCTATGGAACGCCCTACCCCAATCTGTCTGACTATCTCCTACTGTGTCCACTTTTAAACAATCACTGAAAACCCTTCTTTTCAGAGAGGCCTATCATAACCACCTAACATCTGTACTTTTAACAGTGTGCTGTTGGAGCTCAGTTTATTGCAGGTCAGTGGTAAAAAAGTCATTTACTTTGGTAGTCTGTGGGAAGAATCCCCCCTCCCCTTACAGCGGTGGTCAGGGAAAGAATGCCCCCTTACAGTGGTTGTCAGAATGCAAAGCTTGCAGACAGCTAAAATGATCAGTGGTGGCTTTGCCAAGTGGCCCTGAAACAATGCAGGCACCTTTAGATGGAAGGTCAGTCAGCCACAGCTCAAGGATCCCCTAGCAACCTCTGGAGGAACTCTAGGCTTCCACAGAACCCTGGTCAAGATATTGCTACTGAATTAGCCAAAATTTGACCTGTGGATTGCATTGTCAGCATCATCCAGCAGGAGGCTCCAGTGGTGGCACCAGAAGAAAGCATGTCAGAAGCAGAGGCGATTCAACTTTGGCTTGGACCCATCCTTAGTTCCTCAAATGCACGGGGGACGAGTAAGAGTCTCTTGAGAAAAATCGGGAAAAAGCTACACGATTGTCGATTGATGTATGGAGGGTACAACATGCAAAGATTAGAGATTATACCTTTTTCTCCCCCGTGCATGGGACCTACTCGCGATTAGACTATCTGATGGTGGATCATAGCCTGCTGGATGTAGTGGAAGAGACTGGGATTGGGATCAGAACACTGTCAGATCACGCCCCGGTCATGATGAAAATGAGACTAAAAGGAGTTAACAAACCCCCTTTTACATGGCGCTTAAACAAAAACTTACTTAGAGACGTTAAGATTGTTGAAAAGATTCAGGAGGAAAAAGATTCGTTTTTTCAAATAAATGACACGGGTGAGATTTCGGCGGCTACTGTATGGGAAGCTTTTAAGGCTTATATAAGAGGGGCTTTGATTTCTATTGGGGCAGGATTGAAAAAAGAAAGGATAAAAAAAAGGAAGCACTTATGGCAGAAATATTCAAGTTAGAGCAAACCCACAAAGCCCGTAGAGGAACAGACAGGACACCATTGCAGCAGTTGACCATTAAGCGAGACGAATTAAGAGATTTAATGGAAGAAGAGACCAACCATATTATGAATAGATACCAGAGAGAGAAATTTAGATGGGGAAACAAAGTAGGTAAACACCTGTCAAAAGCTCTGCAGAAAAAGCGAGACTCAAACTTCATCGATGGGATTCAAAATAAAAAAGGGGACATGAGGTTCTCATCGAGAGAAATTGGTGAGGAATTTAGACAATATTTTTCATCTTTATACTCGATCGATACAAAAAGATGTAGAGAGGGGAAAAAGATAAGGTGGAGGACTTTTTAAAAGAGGCGGGGCTTAACAAACTGACCGAAAAGGATTCAAAAGAACTTGATAACCCCATAACGGAAGAAGAAATCCGTCTGGCCCTAAAATCTTCTCCTACCGGGAGGAATCCCGGTCCAGACAGCTTCACATACGGATTCTTTAAAACATTTGGGGTCTCACTGGTTCCAAGACTTTGTCGTCTTTGGAACGAGCTTGGGACACAGGGAGAGTTGGGTGACGGCGCGCTGCTGGCTGCGGTAACCTTGATTCCTAAGGAGGGCAAGGATCGCACCCTATGTTCAAGTTATAGGCCCATAGCGTTAATTAACGCAGACATCAAATTATACGCGAAGGTACTTGCAACACGGTTCAAGGAGAGGATGGCGTACCTGGTCCATCCTGACCAGGTGGGTTTTGTCCCAGGGAGAGAGGCTAGAGACAATGGGGTGCGTTCCTTGCTTATCTCAGAGGCTATCAAGAATAGCGGAACCCCAGGTCTATTTCTGTCCATAGACGCAGGGAAAGCTTTTGACAGAGTAGATTGGGGTTTCATGATTAAAACGCTTGAAATAATGGGAGTGGGAGAAAAAATGATAAAATGGATTAAAATCTTATACAATCACCCCTCAGCCTTTGTAAAAGTCAATAATGTGGCCTCAGCGCAGTTTGAAATGAAGAATGGGACCAGGCAAGGTTGCCCGCTCTCCCCCCTCCTATTCGTTTTAACTCTAGAGCCCCTGTTAGCAGCCTTACGGAAAAATCCAGACATCAAAGGTTACCCAGTGGGGGAGGAGGAACACAAATTGGCCGCCTATGCGGACGACGTACTCCTCTACATTATGAACCCGAGGATCTCGATCCCCATTATATTGGACATAGTGAAGTATGGAGAGTTGTCAAATTATAAAATTAATCTGGGGAAATCTGAAGCGCTAAATATTAACATCAACAGGAAAGAAGAGGAGTGGATTAGGGAGAATTTCCAATGCCCAGTGAAAGATAATATCCAATGTTTAGGGGTTAAATTATCAAATTCAGTTAAGAAGATATATTTATTAAATTATTTACCACTATTGGATGAAATTCGAGCAGAAACAAAAAGGATGGAGTATCGCCCGATCTCTTGGATTGGGCGTATCAACTCAATTAAAATGGTGGTGGCCCCAAAGATATTCTACAAAATGCAGATGCTTCCAATCCCGTTGCCCCAAATATATTTTAAAAAAATAACACATATAATAAATGGGTTTGTGTGGAACCATAAGAAATCAAGGGTAGCACATAAGGAGTTATGTAGAGAAAAAGCACAGGGGGCGCTGGCTTTGCCAGACTTTAAAAAATATTATAACGCAATAGCAATAGCACGAGCTGTAGGTTGGGTTAAAGGGGGGTATAACAAAAGATGGGTCAACCTAGAAATGGGATTAAGTAGGGCACGTTTAAAAATTCTGTTATGGAATCCGCCACGGTTTAGAAAATTAGGACCAGAAACACATATTATTACACAACACACTTTTAAAAGGTGGGATTTGATGCACACAAATAATAGTTGGGAATATAATTCACCACTGATTTATTTAAAAAATAATGAGATGTTTCCCCCGGGTATGGAGGAAGTAGGTGGAAACTGGATCACAAACAATGAAACACAACTAAAAGATATCATGAAGAAAGGAAAAATTTACACTTTTCAGCACTTAGACACACAGAGAAATTTTATGAGAATTAATGGTTGGCGGTATATTCAGCTCTCTCACTTTGTAGAAAGTCTGCCAGGGTGCGTTAGAGAGGAAAAAGACTTCAGACCAATAGAGAAAATATTCTGCAGCGAGAAGTCTGGGGGATATATCTCTAGAATATACAAAATGTTGATAAATAGTGGGGAGATGGAAGTACCGCCATTCATTAAAAAATGGGAGAAAGATTTGGGGTCGACCCTAGAGGAAAACATAGTGGGAAATGTTCTGAAGGCAACACACAGCTCGGCATTGGATATAAAAATGACAGAAACAAACTATAAGTGTCTAACTAGATGGTATGCTACTCCAGAGATAATTAGCAAATTCCAACCAGATAACTCTCCGAATTGTTGGAGAGGGTGTAAGGCATTGGGGACCATGGCACATCTGTGGTGGAGCTGTCCGGTAGTTAAAAAATATTGGCTGGAGGTGTTACAATTAATAGAGGAGATTACTGGTAAAACAATCCCGCACGACCCATGGATATGCTTGTTTCACAGCTCAGAGGGTGGAAACTGTGAATATAATAGGTCCATTACCCCTGTGCTGTTGAATGCAGCAAAAAGTGAAATCCCTAAAAAATGGCAGAAGGTTGAAGGCCATAAGATCAAGGATTGGTTTCTAAGAGTGCAGGAAATATATAACCTAGAGAGAAGGGAGAGAGATCCGTCAAATGCGGAGTATGAGACAGGGGGAGGTAGATGGGTTGGTTGGGTGGCTTTTAAGGAATCTGTGAGGTATGTGGAAAAGAGGCTAAGCTAATGTGGACACCAAGGAGGTAGGAGGGCGAAAGTACCTGGCCGGATAGAGTCTGCGCGGGGGGGGGGGTTCGGGGGGGGGTTGATGGATGAGGGGGCGGGGGGGTTTGCCCGTGCCCGTTCTCTTACCAGTGGTTCTGAGGAAGTTCCAGGCAGAAAACACCTCTCTAATTCTTATTGCACAACACTAGCCCGGGAGATCATGGTTTTCTATTCTAAAATAAGAACTAGCTGTGGAGCCCCCATGGATACTACTGGTCCAAGAGGACCTCCTCTTTCAGGGCCCAGTGTGTTGCCCTCAGGTAGAATGGTGGAGACTCGCTGCATGTTTACTGTGGAACAGTTGCTGAAGGCTAAGGGCTTCTCAAACGTTTGGTGGATACGCTGCTGAGCAGCAGGATGGAGGATACATGTGCTATCTACCGAAAAGTGTGGAAGTGGTTTAATGATTTGTGTGCAGGAAGCTCCTTTGATAGTCCGGTAGCCATCCTGAAATTTCTGCAGTGTGGCGCAGACAAGGGGTCAGCCCTTAGCACGCTGAAAAGCCAGGTCTCAGCACTCTCCATGTATTTAGAAAAGGCCAATCCGTGGATAGTCAGGTTTTTCAGGGCTTTAAAGTGGATGTAAACCCCAATTTTTTTTTTAATTAAGACTCATATCTGTTACAGTAGAGGATGCCCAGTCTTGCCACGAAGAGTAAATCCAGCTCTGAGCAATCCTCTTATCTTTCTTCAGTAAGATAAAAATAGACACACAGAGAAATAGGTGTCCCTTTCTTCCCCCTTGCTGTGACTGACAGGTGATTTCCTTATGTCATGAGAGTGTGAGAGAAGCATTCTGTGTACTTCACATCCCCCTCCTTTCTCTCCCAATCTGAGAGCTGGAGAAGGGAGGGGGATGTAAAGTTGGCCGCTCCACACCCCAGCATGATTGGGCATGCTGAAGGCATGTGGTGACTTTCCTGGGCTTTGACTGGATGTTAGTGATCATGGGGCATAATCCACGAGACCAGAAGTTCAGTGTAAGAAATATCGATGCCTGGCCAAGGAGAGTGTAGAGGTGGGCGGGGAGTCTACTGACATCACGACTCCACCCACTGAGCCCTGGACAACGGACCTGCTCACAGAATCTAGAGTATTGCAGGGCTCCAAACAGCTAAAGGGGAGATATTTGACAGGTAAGGATACATGCTGGAGGCATGTATATCCTTACAGATCAGCACTATGGAAGTAATTTAGAAATGATGAGAGTGGGTTTACATCCACTTTAAGCAGGCAGAGACCAGTGCAGGGGCTGCCTTTCCCTAAGTGGGACCTGTCCTTGGTTTTACAGGCCCTTGTAGGGAGCCCTTTTAAAGCTCAGGTGGAATGTTTGGTAAAATTGTTGACTTTCAAAACAGTTTTTTGGTGGCAGTCACAACCGCCAGAAAGGTGAGTGAGCTAGAAACTCTGTGAATTAGACCTCCATTTTTTCAAGTATTTCTGGATTAAATAGTATTTAAAATGGATCCAGACTTTTTGCCGGATCCAAGCTGCCCTCAAAATTTCATAGAGGCCAGGAAAATATTTTACACTTATTTTGTGCAAACCCTTCTAGGGAGCAAGAAGTTTCCAATGCTGGACATAAGGAAATGTGTCCTTCAATACTTAGATAAAACAAAATCGTCCAGAAAAACTGACTCTTTTTATTTTATTTTCAGGGGTAAAGAAAGGGCACAGAACCTCAAAACGTACTTTAGCCAGGTGGCTTAGAGAAGTTATTGGCCAGGCCTACACTTTGGGAGGTATGGAGGTGCCAGAGGGTATTAGGGCACATGCCACAAGAGCTATGGCAGCATCTCTCATGGTGGGGAGGGCTAGAGCTACGCCAAAGCAAATCTGCAGAGCGGCAATATGGTGCAGATTTACCACATATGTCAAACACTATAGGATTGACCTTTTGTCAGCAAAGGATCAAGCCTTTGGACGCAAGGTCCTACAAGCTGTAGTCCCACCCTAGGGGTAAGTGTTCGATAATCCTCTCAAGTGGCTGTGCTAAAAGACACTAAAGGGATAAACAAAGTTACACTTACCAGTAACTATCTTTCCCAGGGTCTTTCAGGACAGCGCAGGCTACCCACTCGAATGTATGTGGTCCTTTGAAGTCCTGACACAGGTCTATGTTATTTTCATCTGTTCTTGTGTCTCCCCAGCTGGCCAGAGGTGCTTTAGGAAAACTGATGAGCTGGCAGGGGAAGGGCAAATTTAAAGGGGGTTGGTGCGGTGTTTCCTATAGAAGAGAGGAGTCAGGGTCTCTCAAGTGGCTGTCCTGAAAGACTCTGGGAAAGAACGTTACCAGTAAGTGTAACTTTGTTTTTTGCTCAGCTTCCCACTCAACTGACTCATGTATGGGCTGCCTTAGATGCAGTCACCAGTGTTCAGGAGTTGCAGGTCCCACTGGCTGCTGAATACAATGGCTTACAAATAAGATTCCTTAATCGGTGCTGTTTAGCTTGGATGGGGAAAACAGTTAATTTCTCGTTTGACAAAAAGAGAAATCTAAAGGTTTATGGCTAGTTTTAGAGAGAGGACAGATAGAAATAAAAACCTTGCATGGGTTATAACCCTTCTGTATCTCATTTAAAACTAAAATAAAACCGTTTACGCTTTATATAAAACCTGTTGCACACAGGCCGAATATCAGTTGGTATCGGGCAGTTCAACAGAAGCCGTCTGACATTCAGCCTGTGTGTATAGCAGCCTGTCAAACAAGACAGGCCTAACATCCTTCTGTTGAACAGGCATGCTGGAGAAACAGCAGGCGATCAACATCAGATCAGTTCAGCCAATGGCTGAGAGCGCTGATCGGTGTGTTCTGGCAGGGGACGGACAGTCTTAGTGGGGAGGTCACTGTACTAACATTGCATAGTTAGTTCAGCAAGCTTCTCAGTTTTTTTTTCGTTCAGCCCGCTGGGTTGACGAGAAAATAACTTGAAGTGTGTACCAGGCTTAAACTTTAAGTACAGTTGAAGGTCACCAATATCCCATGTCTAAATAACAATGATGTCACTTTAAGGATACAGTAAGCATTCAAATCTACATGACTTATCTTAGTTGATCAATTATCGTATCTTTTAAAGCTGGTGTCTTAGTATGCAAATGTTATCTTTCATGTGCAAATGTTATCTTCAACTAAATAGTAATTGCAATTCAAAGGTTAAAATGCTCAATGGGACTGTTTCAGTGTAAGATTATTTAAAGATAAACTATTACTAAATATGTAGGTTAATTCAGTGGATTTGAGCAGGGGGGGATGCAGACGTGAGACGTTAGCGTGGGGGGAGGGGCCTGATGGCAGCGCTGGAGTGAGGGATTGGAGGCAGGCTGGACGGCCCAGGCAGCATAAGCGCGGCGCGGGTGAGAGCCCGATGCCGCTTCCTGGATAGGATCCCGGAAAGACGCCCTGGGTCCCCCCGCGGCAGCACCGCTGATGGAAGGAAGAGTACCCCCTTTGCAAAGAGCCAACACTAGCGGTGGATTAGCGGCCGCTTGGAGTCAGCGGCTAGCGAGGACAAGGTCAGCCTGCATAAGCAGCTCGTGCCATCCCGCATTATACGTTAGGCTGTCCCGACACTGGGCTTGGTGTGACATCCTGTCCTCTCCTAGACACTGTACGGATTGTCCCCCCTCTGGCAGACCCCCCTTCACAGTGGCTATATCGGGGCAGACTGGCTGTGGAAGCGGCAAGGCTACAATTGCCCAGGACTTGCATGACATCAGACAAGCCTCCAGACAGAATTAGCCTCCTGAAGACACCCCCACCAGGTACGAATTTAATTTCCTCTTCACTCTGTTAAACTGTGGGGACGGGAGCTCTATAAAGGACTGTCAGAGACTTGCCTATAAAAAACTGGGAGATTGAGGGCTCGGGGGAGAGCATGTGTTAGCCCTGTCAGTTTGTTGTACGAGGGCCTTATTTCCCGTCTGCCAAGCCAAGCGTAGCGGCCCTAGAAACAGGACAGCCACAGCCCGGCTCTTGAAACTCTTTAGGTGTGATATGCGAGGATTGGGCTGCAAGCCAACTATCGCATTCATAAGTATAAAGCCAGCAAGCCCAAGCCGTTTTTGCTGCTGTCTTTGTAGGTCGCAGGAGCCGGATGCACTGCGAACCTGAGGGACTGATCTGGTAGGTTTTGCCATATTTTAATACAATAAGAGGAGTGCAAACTAGGAGGAGTATGAAAGGACGTGCCCAAAGATCAGCTGAACCCAAGACCCCTAGGGAGAGTCTAAACTCTAGCTCAATTAAAAAATACCTTAAGGAGGCAAGCTCAAAGAGTCCGGGTACTGATACGAAACAAGCAGGAACAAAAGACAAAAAGAAAGATCAGCAGAAACAAAAGGGGGGTCAGGGGGAGAGGCACAGAGAAGATCCTGAGCTTGAAGGAGGACCTGCTACCAGCGAGATGGAGGGCCAAAGAAATATCGCCTTAATTCCTACTAAGGCAGAAATGCTGGAAATGTTCTCCAATTTTGAAACCGCTATAAAATCAGAAATATTAAACGTGCGGATGGATATGGGCCTCCTGTTGCGCAGAGTTGAGGAGGTGGAAGAGACGTCAGGTAACCAGGCTAAGGAGATATCGGAGCTTAAATTGCAGATGAGTAAAATGCAGAGCGATTATCTCATACTGTCATATAAGCTGGAAGAACAGGAAAAACAAAGCCGCCGTCAAAATCTGAGTATTTGATCTCTTCCTGAACAACAGAATGAGGACTTAGTGATCAAGATGAAAACATTTTTTAACCCGATTCTGGGAAGACAGGAGGATGAGGCGTTAAGGATCGACAGGTTACATAGGATCAGAAAACCCCCTAACATGAGGGAAGATGTTCCTTGAGATGTGATAGTCAAATTCCACTCTTATGAGGTCAAAGAGAAGATTTGGAACAACATACGGGGTGTTTCTCCAGTCCGCTTCGATGACAAACACCTACAGTTTTTTTCCGATATTTCTGCTGAAACCTTGGCACAGAGAAGGCAACTTAGACCTCTCCTGGATCAACTAAGAAGGGCCAATATAAAATATAGTTGGGGGTTCCCAACATCCCTGCTAGTAATGAATCAAGGCAGATCACATAGGATGAGGTTCCCGGAGGAGATTCAGGACTTCTGCGAAAAGTTGGGCATCCCCAACCCAGACATTCCACGTTAAAGTGGGGCCCTCGAGAAGACACCGTGGAACTTTGTCTACTGAATTAAAAGAAGGACTTGGAAGAGGGGAAGAACTTTTTTTTTCCCTTCTCCTCGTGGGGAGCCTACCACAGGGTCCATTGTATACCTATTGAAGGATTGTTTGGGTTTGACGGGGGGTAATTAATTAATAGGTATATCATAAGATAGCGGGTGCTGTTTTTCGAGTGGGGGGAATCGGGGAGGTTGATATATAGGGCCGGGTGGTCTGTCTCCGTCGCTCTTGTCCCCCCTTCCGCCGTTTTAGGCGGTGGGCGGGACTTTAGCGGCTGTCACCGGAGTCTCACCCCTAAAAAATAAAAAAAAGAAGCTCGCAGTGGGGGATTTCAGAATGTCCCGTACTAGCTAGCTTAAGGCCGATGCTGGGCCGAGGTGGGACGAGGGGGGGGACTTAAACCTGCAGGGGAGGTTATAGTGGTCCAGTGGATGACTGATGAGTTCGGATAGATGTTTTTGAATTAAATGTCTGAGTTAAAGTTTTTATCCTACAATGTGAAGGGTCTGAACTCGCCGAGTAAAAGACACAAAATTCTAAAGGAACTCCAATGCTATCAAGCAGACATAATATTTCTCCAGGAGACCCATCTGACCCTGGATTAGAATATCAAGCTGTACTCTCCTAAATTGCCCTTTTGGTTCTATAGCGACACTCCCATTAGGAGAGCCAAGGGAGTGGCAATTGGATTTTCTAAAACGTCAAAATTTTCTCTGTTAAACAGGTTGTCGGACCCTGAGGGTCGCTATCTTTTCCTTAAGGGCAATGTGGGGAATAAAACACTCACTTTAGCGAATATGTATTGTCCTAATAAAAATCCGATCACTTTTTTAAAACAGGTACTGGTTAAATTGACGGAGTTTATAGAGGGGTAGGTGGTTCTGGCGGGAGACTTTAATTTCTGTCTGGAACCCTCTGTAGATAGCACGTCCTGGGTACAGGGGACAAGCAAGGTTCAATGCCACCAATGCCACCTGATGGATGTGTGGCGGTTGCAGCATGCAAAAGTAAAAGATTTCACCTTCTTCTCCCCTGTGCATGGGACGTACTCAAGACTGGACTACATTATGACAGATCACAGCTTACTGGACTATGTAGTGGATACCAGAATAGAGATTGCATCGCTATCAGATCACTCCCCGGTCACAATGAGGGTCAGGTTCCCCGAGCTGCAAAGGCAACCATTTTCGTGGAAGCTGAATGAAAATTTACTTAAAATCCCCCAAGTATTAGAGAAGATGCAGGAAGAAATCGATTTTTTCTTCAAGGTCAATGACACTGGGGATATTTCCCCACCTATCCTCTGGGAAGCGCATAAAGCGTACATTAGGGGGGTTCTTATCTCCATTGGGGCAGGGGAGAAAAAAAAAAGAGAAAAGAAGAAAGGGAAAAACTTGATGAAATTGCCTTATTAGAACAGAACCATAAAAAGCTCAAGGGACAAAATCAGGATAGCTTCCGCCTGTTAGTTTCGAAAAGGGAGGAGTTAAAGGACAGTATGGAGCAGGATGCAAGGAGGGCTTTTACTAAAATAACAAGAGAGAGATACTTTTTTGGTAATAAATCAAGTAAACACATGGCGAGGTTATTGAAAAAGAAGAGAGACCGGAATTTCATTGAGAAAATACAAAACAAAAAAGGTGAAGTAGTTGCTACAACCAATGGGATAACGGAAGAGTTCAGGAAGTTTTATGAAACCCTGTATTCCATTAGACAAAAGGGAGCGGTGGATCAAACAGAGAACAGGAAGGTGGAAGAATTCCTGAAAGGGGCCAGGGTGGTCGGGCTGTCAGAAGAGGACAAATCAGTTCTGGATAGACCCATAACTGAGGATGAAATCCAAGCAGCTTTGAATAACTCGCCCAAGGGGAAGAGCCCGGGCCCTGATGGCTTCACCACTTTTTATCTGAAAAAATACAAATACACCTTGGTGCCGAAGCTCTGCCACTATTGGAATGAGCTGGGCCCCAACTGTACCATGGGGGGGAGAGGCCCTGTCAGCAACCATATTGTTGATTTTAAAAGAAGAGAAAAACAACATGCTCTGCTCTAGCTATAGACCTAAATACCTAAATGCAGACGTTAAACTTTATGCAAAGGTGCTGGCTAATAGATTGAAGGATAAAATGAACACTTTGGTGCACCCAGACCAGGTAGGATTCATCCCGGGCAGACAGGGCAGGGACAACGGAGTACGAACATTGCTCTTGCTAGAGTCCACTAAATCAGGGGGGCCCCCAGCTCTATTCCTGTCAATGGACGCCGAAAAAGCGTTTGACAGGGTAGACTGGGGGTTCATGGTTAAAACTTTGGAAGCGATGGGGGTAGGCCCTAGGTTTATTTCTTGGGTGAAAATATTATATAATCACCCCTCGGCCTCCGTTAAGGTAAATGGGGTTTTATCCAGAACGTTTAGGATGGAGAACGGCACTAGGCAGGGGTGTCCCCTGTCCCCCCTTTTATTTATTTTATCCTTAGAACCTTTATTGGCGACCATCTGCAATAACTCAGATTGCAGATGGATGATGATAGGGCAGGAAGAACACAAACTAGCGGCATTCGCCGACGATGTTATGTTCTATATAACGAACCCTAGGATTACAATTCCGAACTTGCTCAAGATTCTGAGGACGTTTGGAGACATATCAAACTTTAAAATAAACTTGAGCATAAATGTGGGCAAACAAGAAGAAGAGAGTCTGTCAAAGGCCCTCCCCTTCCCCTGGAGGAAGGACATGAACTATCTGGGTATTAAATTGGCTAACACACTGAAAAAAATGTACCTGATGAACCCGCCAAAATATAGAACACTAAGCACTCAGACAGCGTCACTCACGCGTAACACGCTTAATAATTATAGAAGGAGATTTTTGTATCTTTTCATGACAATGTTTTGTAAACATACTTTTAAATATTGTATGGTTTTTTGTTTTTGTACTTATAAAATATAAATAAAGAATTAAAAAAAAACAAAAAAAAAATTCAGTGGATTAATGCCCCGTACACACGGTCGGACTTTGTTCGGACATTCCGACAACAAAATCCTAGGATTTTTTCTGACGGATGTTGGCTCAAACTTGTCTTGCATACACACGGTCACACAAAGTTGTCGGAAAATCCGATCATTCTAAACGCGGTGGCGTAAAACACGTACCTCGGGACTATAAACGAGGCAGTGGCCAATAGCTTTCATCTCTTTATTTATTCTGAGCATGCGTGGCACTTTGTCCATCGGATTTGTGTACACACGATCGGAATTTCTGACAACGGATTTTGTTGTCGGAAAATTTTATAGCCTGCTCTCAAACTTTGTGTGTCGGAAAATCTGATGGAAAATGTGTGATGGAGCCTACACACGGTCGGAATTTCCGACAACAAGGTCCTATCACACATTTTCCGTCTGAAAATCCGACCGTGTGTACGGGGCATTACAGTGAAATGGTTATCATGTAATTTTTTTAATATTTTATATTTAAAAAATAATATTTTTTTATGAATAAATATGGAACTTTCTGACTTGAGGGTTTTATTGTTTACCACTGTTTGATATAAAGGCCCACATAAATTTATGTTTTTCAGCCAACAAATGTTACTGAAGAAACCTGAAATCAAGCCAGATCAAGAGTCTCAAATTCCACTACAAAAACTTTGAAACACTGAAAAAACTTTTCCAGTTTTCCATTAAACATTTAACAATCTTGCCAGAGTTGATACTTAGCTAGTTCCAACCTGTGTTGTTGGATTTTCTCCAAATTGAAACCCATCTTAAACTCTCAAGAACAGAATCGTATCCTTCATCTGAGCCTTGCCACCCTTCCCCCCGGTTATGACATCTATGTGCCTACTGTTATTCACAAATGTTGGCGATGTCACTTTTAGCTTATTAACTATGTCGGTTTTGCTTAATAAACAAGCTGATTTGGTCCATTTCCACTAAAATGTCCCAGAATAAATATGAGTAGTTCTTGCAGGCTCATTTGCGCTCCTTAGGCTGGACATACAGTACATGAGTCAGTTTAGAAAATTGAATGGATTCCCCCATCCACACAAGCTAGGTGGGTAGAGGAATCCTTGCTCTTGAGTTATATTATTCTGACAGCGTGGACTCCTTTACTGTCAGATTACACTTATAGCGCACTACCCCCGAAGGAGCTGCAATTTGTGTGTTCTATCCGTAAATCATATTTAGCATCTAGCCTATCACAGCCCATAGAAATAGAAACAGTCCATATTGTAGTTTTCTCTTGCTTTATTGGTGTAACATGAACTGGGATAGAAGGGTTTTCTGAGATGCTCTTTTGCTGCTTTATAATGTTTCCTTTGCTCTCTTATGCAAAGACTTAGAACAATGCGGACTATGAAAAGTCACTCTGAATAACTTTCCTTTGGGAAGACAGGAGTAGTCCGGTCCTTGAGAACAATGAAACGAATAGCAAAGAGCCACTCTGAATAACTCTTTGCATATAGCATGGGGTAGATTTACTAGAGAATGAATGGTAAAGAGTCACTCTGAATAACTTCTTCACCCATAGGCCTTTTTTTTAGAACAAACTGTATTTCTATTTGTGCTTGAAGCTCTACCGCCGCCTTTTGACCACTACTTCCCGTCTGTACAGTACTTCCAAGTTGAGCTAAGGAAGAGATTACTCTGAATAATTCCTCCCGCCTGACTGATTGGAATGTTGAACCCAAAGTCACAGGCCATCACCACCTGTCTCACTGACTTGCGTACCAACATCCCTCAGCCTCTGGTAGTACCCTTCCCCTGGGCTTTCACTCACTTGATCAACAGTCCATGTGCCACTCACAAATGGTCGATCGCCCAGTTGTCTTCCGCTTAGTTGACACTTCTTCTGTAATGGTTTCTCCATCCCTTCTCTCCAGTCTGGCACACTCCCTTCCCCACAGGGGCATCCAGTGACACCAGCGACTACATGTTGTGCGGCGTCACTCACTCCTCTCCTCCGTGTGGCCTGGTCCCCCTCCTTCCCTGTGGGGGGGGCTCTGCTTGGCTCCCCGCAGGGGCCCTCTCTCTCCACTCTCCCTCTCCGGAACTCTTTTTCCGAACTCTCGAGCAGCATGTGACCCCAGCTTATATGGGAGTCCCGCCTTCTGCTAAACAAATTAATGATTGGCCAGAACTCACACACAAGTTGCCTGTCACTCAGATCCCAAGTCCAACCTCTCTTCCAGAACCATTTCCACTGAAAGCAAGAGGAGGCATCTCTGGGTCCAAGCACAGGTGGCCACACCCTGCACTACACTGACACTCCCAGTTCCCAAAATAAACAACCAGGCCTGGAATCACAATGCAAGCCTGCCTAAATTTACCTGAAACCATACTTTGTTATTTAAACTCAAAAAGCTCACCTACTTTTAACATGCTTCTGGCTTCTCCAGGATTGGTTATAATTTTTTCAGTATTAAGATAAAAGAAGATGAGACGTAGTAAAACATGTTAAACACAAAAAAGTTTTGGTCTTCTAAAATATAATTTGTATGTTACGTGATACATGTGATACTCTGTAATCTGTTGGTCCATGTGGGCCGTGTTCTTTTCATAAATAAAAAATTAAAAAAAAAATAAATAAATAAAAAAAAGCTCACCTACTTGGAAGTAGGTGCCCGCTACACACTGAACAGCGCTGCAGCCAATTGGCTGCACTGCTGATTGAACAAAAGTTTTCCAGATAGCCTGTATGTGAGAAGTCAATCATTAGATTGAATTAACAAGAATGACAATAAATGGATCGAAATTCAGTTGGTTCCCGCTGAACTGGCCACATTTTGATTCATCTATGGCTAGCTTTGGACCAGACTTTCTTAACCAGAAATCCATGGCACCCTAGGGGTCCTCCAGATGTCCCTAGGGGTACCTTGAGCAGTGGCAGATTGTTATCTCACCCGAGAATGCCTGCATAGTCCTGGCACCAACCACTCTCAGTAGAGCCAGTACTAGTACTGTGGGGCCATTGAAGCCTCCTTTCTCATGTCTCAGTAACTGCTGACCCCAGTCATTTTTTTTAAATCTTTATAAGAATGAAATAGAAGTAGAACATCCTGTTGGCTTTAAATTTCCAGTTTTAACACTCAAATTTACTTCTCACCTAAGGCCTGCATAGCACTGGCACCAATGTCACTCAGAGTCAACAGTGTGGGGCCAGGGAAGCCTCTCCTCTCATATCTCAGTAACCACTGACACCAATAATGTTTTTAGCTACTTGTAAGGCAGGCCATAGATCATGTGGCTATCGCTCTATTATCCCATCAACACAGTTGATCGGGGAATCCCTCCCGTGGAGCTATTGTGTTCTGGCAGGGGAGCCTCCCTGCCAGGGGAACACAATGATTATTGCTAGAAGCTATAGCCACTAGCAATAATAGAATGCCAAGATTCCGACAGGCTGGTTGTATCCAAGTTGATCGATGGATCGATTTGGCTACAATAAGCCTAACCTAAGATGATTTGAATCTCAGTCAGTTCCTGCTGAACTGGCAGAGATTTGAGCTATCTATGGCCGGCTTAACAATGGAATGGATATGATCACATGTCACAGTCCAACTCCGATATAGAACATCCTGTTGTCTTTGAATGTCCCATTTTAACAGTCAACTTTATCTTCCACGGCCCTAGTCAAGCATTAACTCTGGCTTTCTATTGTATTCCTTCTTGATTTTATCACAAACCATTGTCCAAGGGTCAGTTTTTTTCTCCTTTTTTCTTGCATTTTGTCAACTATTTTTCATTCAATTTAATGATATGGACTCAATTTTTTTTATATATTTTTTGTACCATATAGTTTCTTCTTGATCAGCCAAAATTTTGTGCTAGATTATCTTGATAATATAGTCAGCTACTAGATGATAAAGCATACAGCATTGTTCATGTGCTAAATTATACTATACATAAACATATAAATCATAATTAATATTAATTTTAGTTGCTAATATTTTATTGATAAGGATTACTATATATTATATTTTATAATATATTTTTATTGTTCTTTACATGATAGCTTGAAAGAAAGGGGAGTTGTTTTCCCCAAAATGCGTTTGTTGTATCTTAACCAAGTCAGAAAAATGTTTCTACTAGTTGCTCTTAACCACATACCCATAAAACCACTCAACTGTTGAGCGAGTTGTCATTCGTGATCATTGAAGAAGCAGCCTGAAACAAATACGCATCTGTCCTTCCTTATGAACTTTCCTTTTTCAGGGAGAATGTCCTTCATTCCAAATTCTTTAGGAGCAATTCTCACTCTTATTGGTTCAGCACTATCATATACCTACCAGACCTTCACCAGTGTGACAGGGCATTCTTTCCACTAACAAATATTATGGCGTCCTTCTCCTACTGACCACCACTCTCTGTGAGAGGCATATGAAAGCATTTCTACCACTGTCCACCAATCTAATGGGGCACTAGATTGACCACCAATGTAAATAGGCAAACTCTCTTACTTCCAATATAGGAGAACATGCTTATGCTTACCACCAATAAAAAGGGCACATTTTCCACTTACCCCCCAATGTAAAGGGGCAGTTCACTGACTACCAATGTTAGGGGGTTACTACAATGATCCTTTATTATTTGCTTTATTTCCTAGTTATTACTGAAAATCATTAGTTTGTATAAAGTAGAGACTGTTAAAAATGATTTACTCTGGCTGTCAAATACACAAGTTAGTGTACAGCTAGGAAGCTGTAGATATGATAATTTTTAGCAAAGGTTCCATGAGACCTGAAAATAGTTTTACGGGTTCCTGTAGGGTTGAGATGTGTTGAGATAGGTTTCCTTAGATAGTAGCCTTTCATCCTTTGGATTTCCTATAGCACAGGCCACAGAGGCAGTATGTCAAGTCATTGGTGAAGAAAACCATCCATTTTCACCTACATATGTTTGGAAAATTGATACTGACATGCAGTGGGGACGGAAAGTATTCAGACCCCCTTAAATTTTTCACTCTTTGTTATATTGCAGCCATTTGCTAAAATCATTTAAGTTCATTTTTTTTCCTCATTAATGTACACACAGCACCCCATATTGACAGAAAAACACAGAATTGTTGACATTTTTGCAGATTTATTAAAAAAGAAAAACTGAAATATCACATGGTCCTAAGTATTCAGACCCTTTGCTCAGCATTATCCCTGCAGCTGAAAAATACCCCCACAGCATGATGCTGCCACCACCATGCTTCACTGTTGGGACTGTATTGGACAGGTGATGAGCAGTGCCTGGTTTCCTCCACACATATCGCTTAGAATTAAGGCCAAAAAGTTCTGTCCTGGTCTCAGACCAGAGAATCTTATTTCTCACCATCTTGGAGTCCTTCAGGTGTTTTTTTAGCAAACTCCATGCGGGCTTTCATGTGTCTTGCACTGAGGAGAGGCTTCCGTCGGGCCACTTTGCCATAAAGCCCCGACTGGTGGAGGGCTGCAGTGATGGTTGACTTTCTACAACTTTCTCCCATCCCCCGACTGCATCTCTGGAGCTCAGCCACAGTGATCTTTGGGTTCTTCTTTACCTCTTTCACCAAGGCTCTTCTCCCCTGATAGCTCAGTTTGGCCGGACGGCCAGCTCCAGGAAGGGTTCTGGTCATGCCAAACGTCTTCCATTTAAGGATTATGGAGGCCACTGTGCTCTTAGGAACCTTAAGTGCAGCAGAAATTTTTTGTAACCTTGGCCAGATCTGTGCCACAATTCTGTCTGAGCTCTTCAGGCAGTTCCTTTGACCTCATGATTCTCATTTGCTCTGACATGCACTGTGAGCTGTAAGGTCTTAAATAGACAGGTGTGTGGCTTTCCTAATCAAGTCCAATCAGTATAATCAAACACAGCTGGACTCAAATGAAGGTGTAGAACCATCTCAAGGATGATCAGAAGAAATGGACAGCACCTGAGTTAAATATATGAGTGTCACAGCAAAGGGTCTGAATACTTAGGACCATGTGATATTCAGTTTTTCTTTTTTAATAAATCTGCAAAAATGTCAACAATTCTGTGTTTTTCTGTCAATATGGGGTGCTGTGTGTACATTAATGAGGGGACAAAAATGAGCTTAAATGATTTTAGCAAAGGGCTGCAATATAACAAAGTGAAAAATGTAAGAGGGTCTGAATACTATGTTTTCTGTAATAGGCCAATATGTTTGGGTAAATACATGGAGAATTTAAAAAACAGGATTTGAATTACACATGATTGGAGGACTGACGTAAGCATGGCTTCAGCCTATTTACTAAGGTAGGTGATGATTCACTTTGTCAAGTGATCAGCTCATAGTCATTTAGTAAATCAACTTAAACTTCATGAACTCCCAACCTGAGTTATTTTTTAATTAAGCAGAATATAGAAGATGGCTCTTGACCAAACCCGCCCCCCCCGTCGAGTGCCACCATAGGAAGCCGCTTGCCATGGGGGCACTCATGCAGGCTCGCACCCGGTCTGGGCTGTTTGTGTCTATCCAGGAAAATTGTATAGGTTGCAGTGCCCTTAGGTGGCAAACACCTATAGTATTATTGTGCCACATCCTACATAATCTTGAAATACTAAAGTTGGGAATAAGCCTTTGTATGATAAAGCCCAAGGTTTAAATAAATTAATAAAAAAAGTTCATAATAAAGTTCATATTAAACCATAGAGAATATAAAGTCCTATCCGGAATCAAATTCAGATAAGTAGATGATGTGAAGAAACGTAGATACAAGCCCCAATCGACAAGTGGGAATGCAAATAAATTGAATATGTCCTTCACCGCACCACTGTGATAATAATAGGAATGCGCGCTTACCAAATGGCAAGCTTGGGGGAGCTTGCGACCTTAACCCGGTCGGGGCCTTTGTGGAATGGAGACACCAACACACCACTTCCGCTTTGAGATAAACACGCTGTCCACCAAATATCAAGTAATCACTTACTGTAGAGACATTACCTCCTAGTTTGTCCGGGGGGTTCCACCTTTGCCATTTATTTTCTTTATGGTCCAACAGAGCACAGCGGAGACTGACCAGTAACACCACCAACTGAATCACCAACTGAAGGATTCCTATTTTGACAGAGGGGAGGGGCTTCCTGAGGGAGCCCCTCCCCTCTGCCCCTTGCTATCATTAGGGTCCTTGGTCACCTGGAGGGGTTCGTTTGCGGTTAAGTACCCCTGGCGCAAAAACATTAAAGCTCCTCAAGAAGCGACAGTTCAGGTTGCGAAACATGTAGAGCACTACTTTTAATCCATGAGGATATATGGGAATAACCAATAGGAATACATACATATCAGTGTGGGCATTTTCTTGATAACTCCAGTATTGCCCCACAGGAAGTATATTATTCAGTATATCCTCCAGGGAAACCACTGTGTTCTATTTTTATATACAATTGTTTGTATATGTATGAATTTTATGTGAACTATTCAAATTTGATTTACAACTACTTAAATGATTTAAGTGCTTCTGAATTCACAATTGAAAATATAAAAATGAATAATAAATGTTGTAGGTACCTATTCTTCTTCTCACCCATGAAAGTAGGAGGTCTGTCTTATGGCCACATTTCAATCAGTAAACAAAATACAGATGTGAAGACTATCCTATGGATTAACATCAAATGAATATTGCAGGTCCCATGTGCATTGTTGAGCCAGTAATTTTTGGATGACAGGAAAAGGATTTATTCCAACTCTCAAATAACACCCTAGGAAAAGTCATACTAAAGGATTATACTAAAGTCATACTAAAGGATTAACAGACCAAAAACTGATATTTCAATTTTTGATACATGCTGAAGAGTTAAAGTTTATGCTTAGACAAAGCTTTCTTTTTATTTTTGGATAAGGTAGGGAAGGGTTAAAACCCCGATAGTTTTTTTTCTGTCCCCACTGGGGAAATTTAGTTTTTGTCAGAGGGATGCAATAAGAAGTTAGAGGAAATCTCCTAAGTTAAGGTTAATGAACATCTTAGACCGGCACAGGAATCATTCATTGTTGTTCTGTTTTACATCCTGTTCTGGACACAACTCTATAATTCTGGATTTCTCTTACTTTCATTTCAGTGAAAAAAACAGAGGGGTGAACTTTCCAAAAAGGGACACAGGCAGCAATAATACCTGACAGAGGATCTACCTTCCCCACGCTATCTAGAAAAAAAAAATTTTGCCTTGAGACTTTAAACCATGGACAAATTGTTATATCTTTTTTAGGGACTGTATTGGTGAGTTTTCAGCACTTACAATTCCCTGGGCCTGCACATTTGTGACCATTAGGAACCCCTTGCTGATTTTTTTTATTTATAGTGCGAAGTACAAGCAAGTGGTTAACAAAGGTAGCAAAGGTTTCTCTAGCAGCCTGCCATTAAGAGTGTACATGTGCAGGGGAGAGCCTCTTGAAGCGACGGAGATGTTATCAGCACTCCTTCGGCCTCAATACATTTCGCATAGCAGTGGCCCTCATCCTGTACACAGGTATGAAAGAGTAAGAGTCAAGTGCAGTGCACGCATGAAGTCAGCACTAGGTGCATAGTGGGACCCCATACCATTACTGGGAGTGAGGTAAGGGTGATACCCTGGACAGGTGGAGAGGGCATTGGCTATCCCTCCCAAATGCACAAGTGCCTGTGTTGATGTAAATGACATCAAGAGAGTTTACTAGAGTTTGTTCATGTTTGTCATCTACCAGGTCAAGAGAGTGGCCCAAGTAAAGGTACTCATGTGTACAGCAGTGACCCTGTACAAAGTGCCTAGCATAGCCCAGAAGAACCCACCCTTGGGTAGGCCTCTCATATAACCCTTGCTTGGTGCTCAGCAAGGAGGGGAGCATGGAGGATGTCACGACCACCCTGCCGCATGAACCCCACTCACAACTTTTGGTGTCCAATGTGGGGTTATGCCTACTGCATGCACCTAAAGATCCTCCTCTAAAGAGACCATGGCATTAGTTAGCTAGTTAGAACATCTCCAGGCTTCCCCACTCCAAATGAACAACATGTCTGTTTTCTAAATGGCTCCTGCACGAGGCTCCATTTCCTAAATGGCGGATTTCCTGATAAGGGGTGTATATAGCAATCAGACCCGGAACAACGCGCATATGCTCCACGTGAGTTGCTACCCGCCACTATGTCCAGCCACCAGCTACCATAGAAACAAATACCGACTACCATCGACACGAGAGAACCATACCTGCTGGCTTGCCTTTGCCGTTCAGGCACCCGGGAAGAATTCCGAGCGCTCTGTCCAACTTGCAAGAGACACATACCTATCTTCTCTATGTGAACTTGCTGCCATGCTTGTGGAGTCCTGTTATTTCAACGCATGCTGGAGGAATAGTCCAGCTGTGAACTCAGGCCGGAGGACCTGCCCAGAAAAAATCCCACAGCCAGAGCTGTATCCACATCTGAGCCTCCGGCAAAAATCCTCAAGCCCAGTTGTGACAAGCTGTCAGGGATGGCCTCCCCCATGGCTTTTGTAGTCAACCTGCTGCCCTGCAATGCACCTACGGAACCGGTACCAAGCAATGAGAGACAACAAAGCCCCCACAAGCTTCCAATGGAGGAGCTGCCACCTCCTCTGATCCAAGGAGGAGGTGGCATGTGTGTGTGTGTGTGTGTATATATATATATATATATATATATATATAGTTTTATATATATATATATATATACACACACACACACACACTATATTGTCAAAAGTATTAGGACGCCTGCCTTTACACACACATGAACTTTAATGGCATCCCAATCTTAGTCTGTATGGTTCAATATTGAGTTGGCCCAATCTTTGTAGCTATAACAGTTTTAACGCCTCTCTCTTCTGGGAAGGCTGTCCACAAGGTTTAGGAGTGTGTCTATGGCAGTGGTTCTCAACCTTACTAGTGCCGTGAACCCTTGATAAATTTTCCCGAGTTGTGGGGACCCCTAACAGTAAAATTATTTTCGTAGCATGGTTTGTCAGCACCCAAGGCAAGACAAATAATTTGCGCCCCTAACCCACGGACATATAGCGCCCCCTGAGTCCCTTCCACTTGTACAGTATTAAAACCCCTTATGGTACATTTTAGGATGTACCACTTTTTCTCTTTGTTCTCCTTTCTTTCCCTTTTATCTCTCTCTATGCTAATTTCTTTTTTTCCCCATCCCTCTCTCTAGCCATCTTTCTTGTTCTTTCTCTCCCTTTATTCTTTGTTCCTCCCCCTCTTTTCCTCTCCCTTCCATGTATTCTCAATTTTTATTCCTTCTCTTACTCCTTGGTAGGGGGGGGGGGGGGGATGAGTGGCAGTGCTGGTGGGGGGATGGGATCAGTGGCAGTGCTGGGGGGAGTTCTGATCAGCCAACTCAGTTGCTCTTGATCAAGGTCATCTGCTGATTTGAGAACTGTAGTGGGGACTTTTAATGGCAGCTATAATCACAGGTAGTGTTACTCACTGTGTCTCTGGCTTCACTATGTCTCTGACTTTGTGGTGTCTCATAGCAGTGACACCTGTGCTGAAATCAGGAGATAGGGTCTCCTCCAGCCCCTCCCACTTCACATTCCTCACCAGTCAACTGATCTCTAGTCTCTGCCTCCCAGCCATGCGGTGGGCGGCCGCGGGCTCCAGGAACAGCCCAGCTGGGTGGACACAGGCTCCAGGGGCTGCCCTGCTGGGCGACTGCAAAAAGGCTGGAGAATGGTGCAGGCTTCAGGAACAGCCCAAGATTCAGTGACCCCTGGCAAATCATCATTCGACCCCCGAGGGGGTCCCGACCCCCAGGTTGAGAACCACTGGTCTATGGGAATGTTTTACTATTCTTCCAGAAGCGCATTTGTGAGTAGGGATAGGCCAAATGGACCCCTGTTCGGTTCGCACCAGAACTTCCAAACACCGTGAAAGTTTGGACCCGAATAACGAACCCCATTAAAGTCGATGGGACCCGAACGTCAAAAAACAAAAGTGCCCATTTTGAAGGCTTATATGCAAGTAATTGGGCATACAATGGTTATAGGGATCCGAGTCCTGCCCTGGGTTGACATGTATCAATAAAATTAAAGTATGTGAAAAACGTAATTTTTAAATGAACATTGATTTTTTTATTTTTAAAGTGAATGCCTAAAAATGAAAAATTCCTTCCAATATAGTGCCCGAGGGGTCCCCTTAGTCTACCTGTAAAGTGGCAGATCTGTACCATGTCTAGAATCTGCTGCAGCAATAATTGCATTTATAAAGCCTAAAAAAATGACATTTTCCCTGCAAGCTGCCTTTATTTTGCTCAGCCACAGCTGGGAAATCAGGGTGTATGATGAGCCCACAATGTAGTGCACTGGGAACAAGATTAGAGATTTTTTGGATACATTCTGGTGTCACTTTGACTTTTTTATAGAAGTAACGGGTGCGTAAAAAATTGGTCTTTGGCTGTCGGTGGTGCCTTCCCACCGTAACCCTATAGAGGTGCTCTTGATGAAGGCAAAAAAAATTGCAATAATATGCATATGGTTGGTGTTTTTTCCACGTTTGATGTGCCTGAGACACAGTTTGCAGATAGCAACAGTGCGATCTGCTGCAGATGTGCTGAAAAAGACCCAGACAGCTGATCTTTGGGGAGTGGGCTGGGAGATAACAGCTGCAGAATGTGATGGAATAGGGTGGCTGCACTCTACTCTTTCTTGATGTCGTTCTCCTTGGGCTTGTGCCGCCTCACCTTCAGTTTCCTCCTCTGTTCTATCTGGCACCCAAGTCACATCAGTGACCTCATCATCATCATCATCTCCATCTCCATCTCCTCCATCTTCATCATTACCACTGTAGGCAACTTGGCAATACGCTGCGGCTTGGGGAACATGAATGCCAATTTGTCTACCATTGTCCTCCCTCTCTCTAAGCTTATGTTCCTGACATCCTCAACCTCAGAACCAACATCTGAATCCAGTAATGGCTGGGCATCATCAAGGAACAAGTGGCTGATGCTGTGGTCAAATAACTCAGCTGACTCCTCAATGGCTGATGTTGGGGCTATGGCAGGAATAGATGTGGACAAGGAGGCAGGTTTATTCACTCTGGCAACTGCAGGGGACTGCACACTTGTCTCTTGCATGACAGAGGATGAGGAAGGTTTAGTAAGCCAGTCCACCACCTCCTGTGCATGCTGTGGCTGAATAGCACAGGTAAACTTACTAAACAGAGGAAATGATGCCCTGTCTGAGGACTGACCACCACGTCCTTTGCCTGTGGACACATTTGTGGCTGCCCCCGTTACAGTGCCATGGGAACGTCTGCCTCTCCTTGTTGTTAAACTGGCAGTAACGCACAAAACTATATGGCGTTAAACTGGCAGTAACGCACAAAACTATATGGCGTTAAACTGGCAGTAACGCACACAGAACTATATGGCGTTAAACTGGCAGTAACGCACAAAAATATATGGCGTTAAACTGGCAGTAACGCACAAAATTATATGGCGTTAAACTGGCAGTAACGCACAAAACTATATGGCGTTATACTGACAGTAACGCACACAGAACTATATGGCGGTATACTGACAGTAACGCACACAGAATTATATGGCGTTAAACTGGCAGCAACGCAATAAAATAGATGGTGTTCAACCGTCACTACACTGACGCTATCTAAACTGTTCCTACTCTAGCTATACACTAATGTAAAGATTACTGACACGGTCTTACTACACTGAAACTATCTGAGCTGTCTCTACTCTACACTAATGTATGTATGAATGAATGACACAGTCTCACTATGCTACAGTGAAACTATCTGAGCTGTCCCTACTCTAGCTGCACACTATTTCAAGCTAAATGATGGTCCTCCTCACTACACTCAGACTATACCTAGACAAACACTAAACTAATATTCTACACTGACAATTGAAGCAAAATAGCACAGTATAGCACACTAATTAACTAATAGCACTGAACAGAGCCCTGTTCTATCTCTCTCCAGGCGGAAATCTCACTGAAAATGCCATTGAAAGAATACCTTTATACTGTGGGGCGGGAATGAGCCATGATTTGATAAAGTCATGATGACAGTGTCCAATCATGACTCTGACAGTGCTCTGTGCCCTGATCAGCTAAAGCACTGAAAGCTTTAGCCAATCAGGGCTTGCAATACACTGTTCAGCACCGCAATGCATTGTGTTTGATTCGGGGGGGGGGGGCGAACAAATGGCTGAACGTCGAACAGCTAAAGTTCATAAGTTTGGGCCATACCGTTCCCCCATCCTTATTTGTGAGGTCAGACACTGATGTTGGACAAGATGGCCTGGCTCGCAGTCTGCGCCCTAATCCATCGCAAATGTGTTCTATCGGGTTAAGGTCAGGACTCTGTGCAGGACTGTCAAGTTCCTCCAACCCAAACTGGCTCATCCATGTGTTCATGGACCTTGCTTTGCACGTTGGAGTCCTCTGTTCTGGCAAGAAGCTCTGAATTCCATCACGATACGCCAGACCTTCAGAGCGCATGCAGGGTGAATCTCCTAAACTGTGTGCTCACAGCGTCCGTGCCCGTGAACCCAGAAGATACACCGGGGGGGGGAACGTGTCAGCCCCCTTAGCGGTGACCGGCCGCCTTTGTGGGGGCTTCGTTCTAAGGAAATGATTTCATAATGTGATAGTATGCAATGCGTACTACCACATTATGCTTTTGTCTTGCAGGATTTTTTTCTTGTTTTTTTTTTTCAGTGGTTTACTACCGCTTTAAAGTGAACCTTTGCTTTACCCATTTATGGCCCTCACAGACATTTTGACTTTAGTCTGGCAGGCAACCAAATGGTGAGTGATGAAACTGAAGGTAGGTATAGTCAGTGGAAGATAAGGAGGTGATTTTAAGAACCTGTTACTGTGCCTCGACTGAGCACAGTTTAGCTTTGTTTCATGAATTTCAATCTATTACTCTTTGTTTCTATTACTCATCCCAGCAAGATCTTTTAGCATAATGATATGTTAATGTTTGAGCATATATCCATTCAGAATTCCTTTTTTGTGCAAACTCTTCTCAGCTCCCCCTTAAGATGACAATAAACAGAAAATTTCCTATCAAATACTGTAATTTTCCTTTCCTGATGGACTCAATGGCAGCCTACATATGGGTTAATCATAGGACCCCTCTCCCATAAATCTTTGTTCCGAGCCAGAGGCCGTGTTCCGTAACTTAGCCTACTCCAGCCAATGCCATGGAATACATCAAGAAAGGAAAATTACGGTAAATATTTGATAGGAAATTTTCCGTTTTCCTGGCAGACTCCATGGCAGCCTACGTATGGCCAATAACTAGCCATACACACCCGGGTGGGCAAAATGCTGGACAAAAAAAAAAGGTTCAATTGGCACCGTCAACAGACAGGATATGTAAACCAAAGTTAACAGAAAACAAGGAGGCCGGTTCTACGCAGTAGTGCACCATGAACTTGTTAATTGAAGACCACTAGGCCGCCTTGCAAATCACTTGATTAGAAATGTAGAAATGCTTCTGGTCGAATGAGCGATCACCACCTCTGTAGGCATCAAGCCCATAGCTTTATTGGCCTACTGAATGGCCTGAACAATCCACACTGCAACAGATCTGGAAGAAGTACGCAAGCCCTCGTTTTTTCCATTGAAAATAATGAACAGATGATCAGACTGACGAAAAGGAGCTGTGGCTTTTAGATACTGTCTCAGGGTTTCTCCAACATCTAGAGGATGAACACTGGAGTTTTCAGCTGATCTGAACGTCGGAAGAGCAATCTCCTGATTTTCGTGAAAAACAGATGATACTGGGTTTGAACCCAGCATATGAAATCAAGACTACCCGATCAGGGAAAAAGGTTAGAAATGGCTCCTTGCATCCCAGAGAGATAATTTCAGAGACCCTCTGTAAGGGCTTACCTTGGTTGGAGTCCATAGTGCAGGGATGTATGCTCACCCTTGCAAATATACACAGCCCATGGTAACAAGGTAAAAATCTACCTGGGCTGTGAATCTGTGCCCGGGGGCTTGACAGGAATTTACCAAAGGATTGTTGAGGTGAAGCTGTAGTCAGGGATTCCAGAAGTCAGAGTTAACGATGAACAGAGCCAGGGTTAGAAGCTGGAGTCAGTCTTGGAACACTGCAACTTGAACACAGGAACACAGGAACCTTTGGTAATACAAGAGACAATGAACTGACCCAGCCCTCAGAGTGAGGCAGTGTTTTATACCCAGCTGATTAGATAAACTGCCTCAGCTGAACCAGGAGTGACAGGTCCTAAGTGCAAAGCAAGATCCAGAGTATAGCCCTCAGTGCTGCATGTAGGACAAAGCATAGCTGGAAACCAGGCTGACTAATGAACTGAGGTGTGGCTCAGAGGCAATACAACAGGAGCAGTAAGCAGAAAATCATAGGTTTAATACCTCCTTGAGCCACTTGGGGCGTAACCTGGCTTTTTGCATGGCACGGTAGGGACCGTGACACCCTCTTGGCCGATGAGATGGCTATCAGGAAGTCAACTTTTAGGGAGAGTTCCTTGATAGATAACCGTTCTGCGTGTTCCATCTCTCTTCCTGAGAAAAAACCCAGGACAAGCAGGAGATCCCACTTAGGAAATCTTGGTTTTCTCTGAGGTCTAAGCCTGATTGTAGGAATCCCAGGACATCCTGTATCTTCAGGTTTTTGCAAGAACCTGCAGTGGTGGAAATGTAGTCTGTAAATTTTGACCAAATCCTTTGGTCGACTTTGTTGGTACCTGCTCTTCTGGCATTCATAAACGTGGAAATGGCCCTGCTTGGACAACCTAGGGCCTCCAGCCTTCCCCTCTCAAGAACCAAGCCATCAAGTGCAGATGGGCCGGGCATGGATGTAGAGTGCCCCTTGCAATAGGAGATCCAGCCTGGGGGGCAGAGGAACTGGGTCCCGGAAGCTGAGTTGCATCAACAGGGGAAACCATGGCCTGTTCCGCCAGTACGGGACTATTGCCACTATCTCTGCTTTTTCCATCCTGAGTCTTGTCAGGAACCGGAGGATAACAGGAATCGGAGGAAAGGCATAGGCCTTGTGAAATCTCCACTGGTCCGTCAGGGCATCTACCCCGAAGGCCTGGGGACAATGACACCTCGAGTAGTACCTCTCCAGCTTGAAGTTGCATGGGGAGGCAAATAGAATGACCTCTGGGGTGACTCCCAGGGACAGGACCCACTTAAAGACTTCAGTGTGGAGAGCCCATTTGTTGTTGCCTAGAGATACCCTTGAAAGAAAGTCTGCCTGAACGTTCTGGTCTCTGGGTAGATAGACAGCAGTTAGATTGGCCAAGTTCACTTGAAAGGCTCTACTTTCTTTAGCAGGGAGAGACTGCCAGTACCTCCCTGGTTCTTGATGTAGGAGATTGCTGTTGTGTTGTCAAGTCTTAGGAGAACTGAGGCTCCCGCTGTTAGGTGGTGGAAGGCCTGCAGAGCGCAGAACGCTGCCTGGAGTTCCAAAACATTCGAGACTATTCTGTGGGATGGAAAACTCCATTTGCCTTGGCCTACTTCTGACAGGCAGTGAGCGCTCCAGCCCCTGTTGCTGGCATCTGTTGTGATCATAATCCAAGAGACAGGCACAATGGAGTGACAGTTGAGGAGGTTCCTCCGCTGCAGCCACCAGCGAAGGCTCTCCCACATGGACGAGGTTATTCAGATAGAATGATCTCAGGACCCTGGGTTCCACTGCTGGAGGAAGCCCTTCTGGAAGGGCCGCATTTTCCACTGTGCCCATTCCATTTCCACTGTGTTGTAGCCACCATGGTGCCAATTATCTTCAGACACTGAGGCCCGAAGATGCGAGGAGGACATTGCTAGACGAACTCTGTCCTGAATCACCGGAATTTTCTCCAGGCGCAAGGAGATGGTGCTCCTGAGTGTATTGAATTGTGCCCCGAGGAATATCAGGGACTGTGTAGGCTCTAGGTGGCTCTTCTCCCTGTTCAACATTCAGCCGAAGTTGAGCAGAGTGGAGATGACCTGAGATCTGTGGGCTAACAGCTTCTCCCTGTCCCGAGATAGTAACAGCAGGTCGTCCAAAAAATGATGCAGACGAATAACCCTGATCCTGATCAAAGCCATAACAGCCAATAAGAGTTTTGAAAAGAAATGAGACGATGTTGTAAGCCCAAACAGGAGACAGGTAAACTGAAGGTGGACTTGATCTACCGCAAAGTGAAGATATTTCTGGAACTCTTCTGCTATCGGGACGTGGAAGTAGACGTTCCTCAGATCTATGGACACAAGCTAATCGCCTGGCTGAATTGCCTGATGGATTGTAAATAGTGTCTCCATCTTGCATTTCTCTTTCTTGATGAAAGAGTTCAAGTGGGTCAGATCTATAACTGGTCTCCAGGAGGCGTTGTTCTTCAGAACCATGAAGAGGGGCGATTAGACACCTTGGAACTGGTATGGCAGCACCCTGAGCCACTAGAGAGTCTGAGTAGGACAGAAGGACTTGCTTTTCCTCTTCGGAGTGAGGCAAGGATGTGGGTACAAACCGGAGTGTGGGCACACTGCTGAATGTCCAGATATGTCCTGAGGGGACCATTTGGCTTCTTGTCCACCAGAAGACGCTCCCCTCGGAAACTTCTGGCCTTAAGGCTGGTTTCTCTTGCAGGTTTTCCTAAACTCACGGCCAGGTCTATAGCGGCGAGCGTCCCTCGCACGTTCCGAACCTTGCCTGGGCTGAGCTCTTTTCTGGCCTAGCAGGTGCCAATCCTGGGGTAGGAAACCCCACTTGCTCCCCATGGCACTGTCTAGTTTGGTTTGTTCCCAAAGAGAGGGGAACCCCCAAAGGGAATCCAGCACCACGCCTGCTTAGAGGCAGGGTCGGCTACCCACGGGCGCAATCACAAGGCACGCTTAGCCATGACGGACGAGAGCATGACCCGTGTCACCATGCAAATTATGTCAAGAGAAGCTTCCCCCAGAAAAGCTGACGCCAGCTTCAGCTCATGTACAGGTAAACTCCTGGCCACTTCTTCAGAGACGCTTCTTAAGGATGCATCCACGTCATCCATCCAAGCCTCCATCGCTTTGGACAGGGCTGCAAGGGCCAAGGCTGGTTTACAGGCCATACCTGCTGTAATGTAAATCTGCTCGAGGTCGGTATCGATCTTCCTTTCCAGGCCATCCTTGAAGGATCCTCCAATAGGAGCGTGACGTGTCTCACCAATCTCATTAGGGCCGCGTCAATGAGAGGAGCCGACTCCAGATTTTTCACATCCTCACTTTTAAACAGAATCATTTTTGCTACTTTGCTTAGCAAGGAATTCTTCCTCTTGACTCCACCCCATTCGCCTGTAATCATTTTGCCAAGTTCACCCAAGAAGGGGAAGTTTGGGTGTTCTTTCTTGAGGTGCTTGAAATATTTCCTCTGTTTGGAGGGTGCCTCCACTGGCTCTTCACACCTCAAATCTTCTTTGACTGCTTTGACCAATGGTCATCCACCTCCGCCTCACTGTCTGAGGCCTCAACTGAAGAGTGGCTCGCTTGAGAGGGACCCAAAGCTTCACGATCGTCCCCCACAGAGGCTGATACTGTGTCGGCAGAAGGGTTGAGGGTACGGCCAGAGTCCGCTTTACCTAAGGATTCATGGACCACCCCTCTGATCAGTGCTTCCACTTGTTGGTCTCCACCTTCTCTTTCGCTCACAGCTTGGGTATAGCATAGCTCTCAGGGACCTGAGCCCCACATCCCCAGCAAGCTTTCTTTTCAGAGCAGCTGGAATGGCAGTGAGAGCGGTGCCCAGACATGGCTTTGGGATCTTCTCTGTGATGCCTAGAGGACGATCTATGGTGTCTGGAACTTAAAGAAGAATGACAGCGTTGTGACCTAAGATGGTCTTTATATTCACATGCCATATGTTAGTGTTCAGACCCAGAAGAGCTGAGAGGAAAGGAAAGAGTTAACAGCTCCTGGTGAATAACCCAAAACCGACAGGAAGAAAGGGAAAAACCAAATCTTACCTGCAGCGTAAGGGTTGGCCGCAGGGGGGCGGTGACACATCCATGGCAGAATAGCTTCAGCAACTGTAAGGTAACCATTAAGATAAGCGTAAGATAAGGCATAGTAACAGCAGGCAGCAGTAGCCAGAGTCTGCAGCCTGAGCACCAACCTCAGCCACAGAACAAGAGTGCCTGGGGAAACCGCCGCCTAAGCCTGCAGTCTATCCCAAAGATCAGCTGTTCTGACAGCTGATTAAATCTGCCGCCTCATGACATCACCGTGCCCCGCAGCTCGCCTGCACCAGGACCGTAACCACCCGGCGGCGGCCGTGCACATGCGCGACCGCCTCCATCCTGCTGGAACCGTGTACGTGCAGACCAAGCCTCAATCTCACTCGCGGCCGCGCAGAGGGCTCTAAGGACACTGACGCGGCGGAGTGGAGCGCAGATGCATTCCAGCCGCCATAGCAATGGGCAATTAACCAGAGAAATGACACAGACACACTGCTGCCATGAATCATATACATTACCACCATAGCACAAGTGCGACCAGACCTGGAACTGGGAGCTCCCGCTGTACCCACTGCACGACCAGGGCGTATAGGAAGGGGCCTCCCGCTTATAGCTGGGACGTGTGGCCATATTGCCTCTTGCCTGCCAATGACCAGGCTAGTAAGCTCTTTATGGCGTTGCAATTATCGCCCGAGTCCACCCTGCTAATAGCTGGGGATTGCTGGACTCCAGAGAAACACGCCTTAACCACAACATTGTGTGCACCACCAGGCCTGAATCGCAGAAATCTTAATAAATGGTAAGACTTCAGCTTGGTCCTAGGAGGACAAAAAAGTAACACGGCCTCTGGCTCGAAACAAAATTTTATGGGAGAGGAGTCCTATAAGTAGGGTTGTGTCAGGGCTGGGCTCAGCCCTTCCTTCTCTGAGCTGGCCGCTCAGCTGTCGGCTAGTTGCCAGCTCCTTTCTCTCCACAGTGACTCAGCTGTTGATGATCTGCTCATCAGTCCTGGCTACTTAAAGCCGTCCAGCTCACTTCATCTCTGCCTTCATCTTTGGTCACATCTCAGAGACTTCTCTGTATTCCTGTTGAAGACTTGCTTGGCTGACGTCCCTTCTGGCTCCTGATCCTGCTTGCTGTACTACTACGTTGATCTCTGGCTGTCTGACATTGGCATTGGCTGACTACCTGATCTGGTTACTGAACTCTGGCTATGTATTGACTAGGCTTACTCTGTTTACCTTTTTATTATTATTAAACAAGTGTGATAAACTGTACTGGTCTGATTCATGGTTTCTGACAGGTTGCCACCTCATCCCTTTAAACCCAAACACACATGAGTTACACAGGTTCTGATGCTAATTTAATGCAGATAAGGCACCAAGTGAGTTTAATTACCACCTTAATCAACCATAGAACCTGTGTAATTAATATGTGTTCGGTTTTAAAGGGATGATGTGGCAACCCTACCTATGAGGTATGAGGGGATGGGATTAACCGATATGTAGGCTGTCATGGAGTCTGTCAGGAAAGGGCCCTTTTACATGGGCTTTCCCATTAGGTCCACCTGTCGGTTTTTCAGGTGGACCCGATTGAAAGCTCCATGCAGCACTATCGACAGGCAGATGAAAACTTGTGTCTGTTTACATATGAAAAATTGAAAAGGACTACAGCCTTTTCCCTTACATAAATATGAGGGATCAGAAGTAGCCTGATGTAAACAAATAACAGAGTCCATTTACATCCAGCTGCCCATAGAGCTATCATGGGTCTGTCTGTGCTCAACGGACACAAACTGAATGACTATGGAAGAAAAAAAACCTTACATTCTTCCCGATTGGATTTGGTTCAGCAGGAGATCCATGTGAAAGAGCACCAAGGCTGTTACATGTCTGCTTCTGACAGGTAAGTCACTAAAATCAGCAGTAAAGTCTTTTACAACCATGTCACACCAGCCATTTTGTAGCAGAGATCCTTTCAAGCTTTTGTTTGCCTGATTATTTTCCAGGGTAACAAGCAACGTTTGTTTATGCAGCTAAAATATGCTGTTGTTCCCTGATCTTCAGCAGCTACATTAGATAACATTAGTAAAAGCTGCTGAAGCTGACAATTAGGGAGCTAGCTCCAGACACTACAAACGGTCAATCACCCAGTGACTGAAGAACAGATCGCTGAAATTGCTGCAAGACAGACCTTTCATTACGTAGAATTCAATTTTTCCTAGTAACTGCAATGCTAAGGCTAACAATTCTGTAGCTTTTTCATGACTACAAAATCACCAGTGTCGCATACTTTTTAGTTGAAAATATTTTCTCGCAATCAAGTTGTTATATTTAAGTCTTTTTTAAATAATATAATCCTCAAGCTTCCCCAAGAAAACTATTGCTGCTGGCACCAAACCCAACAAAATAAAGACTAATGTACTAAATACAGCAAATTCTAGCATGTCAGCCCTTATAGTTACCAGTCAGTTATAAAAGAGCAGTTGGAGATTATGAAACTCACACAAAAACAAGGTTTGGTCGTCATTTAATAGTGTAGGAGACTCCAAGATTTTACAAAGTGAAATAAGTATACAGGCTGTGAGCAGTGGCGGTGCTTCCATAAAGGCGCATGGGCGCTGCCCCCTCTCTCCAGCCACCCCCTCTATCACCAATAGATAGATTCATACATTGCATTATCTATCCATGGCCGCCGCTGCCACTCCCTATGCAGGTGCCCGGCCCCTTTTTGGGCGCCGGGCGCCTGAATTACAGCGACGGGGGTGTTTTTGAAGTACCTGATTAGAGCCATAGGCTCTAATAAGCATCAGAAAAGGTGACCTGTGAGCACCATGCTTGGCGTCCAATCATAGGAGAGGATGGGAGTAGAGGACGAGAGAAAACATCAAGGACATGGGAGGAGCATGGAGGACGCCGCCCGCCGCCATCATCCGCTGCCCCCCCCGAGAAAGTGTAAGTGCCGGGCAGACGGCGAGCGGGGGGGCACAGTGTCTGGATTCAATGGGCACAGTGGCAGCATTTGATGGGCGCAGTGGCAGCATTTAAAAGGCACAGTGGGAGCATTTGTTGCACAGTGGCAGCATTTGATGGCCACAGTGGGAGCATTTGATGGCACAGTCGCAACATTTGATGGGCATAGTGGCTGTGTTTGATGGGCACAGTGGCTGTGTTTGATGGGCACAGGGACTACATTTGATGGCACAGTTTCTGCGTTTGATGGGCACAGTGAGGCTGCAATTGATGTTTTTTTTTCAGAATTTTTCAGTTTGTGCCCCCCAATAATGTTGAACACCAGCCCCCACTGGCTGTGAGCCACGGGAACTCAATCATAATATTCAATCACCTGACCATCTGACACTAACCAGGTGTGAATGCATACAAGGGAGGTTTATTCTTATATAAGGGGCATCTATCAAATGAATTTGAGTCAATGCACATACCCTGACACCAGTATCTGCCATACACTCACTTTTTTGTCTGAGTGGATGCCTGTGTGCTTATTTGAAGCCATCACAAAATTTGTATCCAGGATCATATACCTTTGGCATGCTAATGTGTGACTATTCAACAAAATATGTGTGTTCTGTAATGCAGGCTCCATATGTGACTCTTGAGTGATGTGATATGATCTACATACTGAATATATCAGCATTTCTGAAGAAACAGCTATTCCACCAATCATTCAGTTGAAAAATTCTGTACTATTTTATGAATATCTGCAGGGGCTTGTTCCATCAGTCAACTGGCCAGCCACTCAGTATGTGGAGAACACTCTTGTTGAGAGCATAGGGTTCCAATAGCAGATTGCACAGATTTATCTAGGTGTCTAATTAGCTGGAATGATTTATACCAGTGGTCATCAACCCTGTCCTCAGAGCCCACTAACAGGCCAGGTTTTATGTATTATCTTGGGGAGAAGCAGACTAGAATACTGCAATCACTGAGCAGCAAATATCACCTGTGATGTATTTCAGTTATCTTGCAAACCTGGCCTGTTAGTGGGCCCTGAGGACAGGGTTGATGACCAGTGGTTTATACAATAATTTAAGCACAAGGGATTTTTTGGTGATGTATTCAGTCATGGTTTAAAAGAATATGTCATGTTTAAGAAATGTGTAGAATTAAAGAGGTAGTAAACTCTATACTTGTACATTTGGGGGTACTTATTTCAGACTATTGCAAAATGAGCAAACAGTGTGACCAGGCAGTGGGGAAAACTAATACAATTCTAGGATTTATATACTTCCAGGGTGGATTTCACCCTTGCAGAGCTATCTAGTTACATGGCCAGTATTGATCTCCCGGCTATTTAAATAGAAGAGAGAGAAATTCTCAATGCTCCACTTACTTTAATGGAAGTGGAAAATGCAGGGGCTAGTTTTCCCAATGCCAAGGCCCCAGGGACTGATGGTCTCCCTATTGGGACCTATAGAAAATATAATAAAGAATTGCTTCCCGCTCTTCTTAGCACACTACATTAGGTTTTTCATACAGGTGGGCTCCCAGACTCTATGGGACAATCTGTAATAGTAGTCATACCCAAAAAGGATAAAAATTTGCTACAACCTAAATCTTATAGACCAATTTCTCTATTATCTACAGACGTTAAAATTCTTGCGAAGATACTTTCAACTAGATTAAATAAGGTTATTAACAGTATTATTCATCCAGATCAGGTAGGATTTATGTCCAACAAATCAACCGCATTTAATAACAGACGTGCATATTTAAATATGCAGGTTCCGCCATTCAAACCACATCAAGGCCTTTGTGGGCCATTCTTGATAAATTTGGGCTTGGCTCTGGTTTTTGTAAGTGGGTCAGGTTGTTATACACCGCTCCGGGGGCATCGGTTAGGATGAATGGCTTTCAATCACCTAGTTTCAGACTTTCCCGGGGCACTAGGCAGGGGTGTCCGCTGTCTCCCCTGCTTTTTGCCCTGGCCATGGAGGCTTTGGCATGTCTTATACGGGCCTCTCCTGAGGTTACTGGTCTGATTAGGGGAGACATGGAGGAAAAGATATCACTATATGCGGATGATCTTCTCTTTTTCATGTCTAATGTCTGTTCATCCCTGCTGGTAGTAAAGGAACACGTTAAAGAGTTTGGAAGGTTTTCTGGTTTAGGCATAAACTGGCAGAAATCTATGTAGATGCCTTTAGACTGTGTAGAAGAAGGTGGATGGAGGCCGCATGATCAACCGCTTACATCAAAAAATGTTTGGTTTATTCATGTACAATGGAATACAAACATATAGATAATACAAATACTACGTTTCGTAAAAACAGGTAACAAATTATGTACTAAAAAGTTAAAAATGGGATATGCCCATATTAGAGCAGGTATTTAAAATAGGCTGATGCGTTTCCAGGATAACCTCTTCAACAGAGCCTGGAGAACAAGAGCATAGTCTGTATAAGCCGGTAGGCCGACATGTGTACATGGGGAGGAGTGGCTGGTTGGAAGGTATAACCTGTGATGGATAATTAATTATTCTAAGCTCCATACCAGTCCATGTCCAAACGTTCTAGGTGGAATAAAAATCAAAATGTATAGTATGGAGCACATGGCAAGTGTATGCTATAGAATACAGACTGGAGACGTATAATAAATTTACATTAATAAAAATCAAATATGTAGGCTTTGAAATAGTAAAGGATACAATGTCAATAAAAACAATAAAATGATTGATTGGTAAAGAACATTGAAGCAACAAAGTAAAAACATGAATTTTTTTTTAGATACATATAAATAAAAAGAATATGTATAAAATGTATATATACATAATAATTAAAAAAAAAAGTATAATATATATATATACACACATACATATATATATACACACACACACACACACACACACACACTTAAAAAAGAGACATGTGTATGATGTTAAATACAGAGAAACACAGAGAGCCATGCGCATGCGTGTGTAAACATCCCTGCCAGCACATAGGTAGCTGTGCAGGAACAAGATATGGGTGCAAGCAAATGCTTGTTCCTGCACAACTACCTGCTTTTCAGGAGTTTAAGTGCACCAACGAGAGTGGCTCTGCTTCAGTATGTCACAGTACATGTTGGCATTCATGGTTCCCTCAATGAACTGTAGCTTCCCAGTGCTGGCAGCACTCATGCAGCCCCATACCATGACACAGTTTGTGCTTGTGGATTCGTATCTGTTCTTCAGTACGTGTTGTCAGTTCGTTCCTGTCTTTCAGTGCGTTCTATTTATAGTTTGCTTCTGTTTTTCAGTGCGTTCTTGTACGCTCGTTTCTGATTTTCAGCTCGTTCTTCTCAGGTCCTTTCTGATTTCAGTGCGTTCTGTTAGTTCGTTCTGACCAGCCAACCGTTTTTCTAGCCGTGTTGCGGTTACGTTCTCGTCAGAGAGCTCGTGCCATTGTTGGGCTTGGTGTTGGAGTTCTTGGTTTGACCCAAGTCCAGTCCATGAACAGGGTGAGGAGGAGTTCATGGACCAAGAATTGATTAGTTAATTGTGACCAATTCTCTCACATGCCTTTGCTGCGGGAGCTCCAGGAGAATAATCCTGACGATTTCAGGAATTATCTCCGGATGACGGATTACCCCCTATATTACCAAGCAGGATACCTGCATGCGGAAAGCCATTACTCCTGAGCAAAGACTCGTCGCCACCTTGCGGTACTTGGCGACGGGGAGAAGTCTCCAGGATATTACGTTTATGATTAGGATCTCCCCTCAGGCACTGGGAATCATTATTCTAGAGACCTGTTCTGCCATAATTCGGGTCCTGCAGAAGGACTATATAAAGGTAAGTTTTATCCTTTAACATCACATTCTATGTATTTAATGTTTGCTAATGTATTGTATTTATTTCATCATTCCATAATTACCATGATTGCAATATGCTGTGAATGTCCTCTTTGTCCTCATGCATGCTGTAAGCTTTTAATGCTCATTTTTTGTTCTTCATGCATATTTGCCTTCACTAACCTCCCCAGCATGCTATCCTGGGCCCATACACACCTAGCCTAGTCACTTAACAATGTATTTTGTCAGCTCCATTGTAGTGCTTACCCTAAACACCCCCTAAGATGTGTCCAAATGTTATTGTTGGCCTTAAATTCAGGCAGAGTGCAAGAGGCTTTTTTTTGGGGGGGGTAACTCATTTGGAACCCTCCCTCCCCCCCAACCACTAAGTCAACCGATACCAATCCTTTATCTGCTGACTTTTCCAAACCTATACACACTATACCTACCTCTTTTTGTGTTCTTATTTATGGATGAATTCACCAAAGCATGTAGTGCAAGGGCCTGCCAGAATACTTTTAATTGGTACTGTTTAAAGTTTTGTTCTCCTATTATCTTGATAGGTAATTGCAGAATGTTAAAAATGTGCTTAAGCGGACCTTATACTTTTGACTTTAAATACTCATTTAAATAAATGTTATACTTATGTTGGCCAAGAATGTTTGTGTCTAATCTGCTTGCAATGTTATGTGCAAAAGTACTCATTTTTTTTTCTTGTTTGGCACCACAGTTTCCTTCCAACCCACAGGAATGGCAGACTGTGGCCTCCCAATTCGCACAGCAGTGGGACTTTCCCAACTGCGGTGGTGCGATAGATGGGAAACACGTCCGTATCGTCCCACCCTCCAACTTGGGGTCGTACTACTATAACAAGTGGTACAGTAGTATGCTGTTGTTGGCGGTGGTGTCGGCCACTTATGAGTTTTTGTATGTGGACGTGGGGAAGAATGGCCGTATGTCGGAGTCATCGCTAGACTGAATTCTACAGGCATCTCCAGACTGGCAGCTTGGGCTTGCCACCTCCAGCAAACAACGTGGCAGGCCTCCCACTTGTGTTTGTGGTAGATAAGGCATTTACATTGGGGAACAATCTGATGTGGCCTTTCCCAATGAGGACCCTCACCCTGGACCAGAGGGTTTTTAACTACTGGCTGTGGTGGAGTGGTGGAAGAGTGGTGGAAAATGCCTTTGCAATAATGGCCAGTCGGTTCCGACTATTCCCAACATCAATAAATATGGCCGAATACAAACTTAACCATATTATTCTGTGCTACTGCATTATGCATCATTTTTTGAGAAAAAATTCAGCCAACTATCTGGCCTCAGTTGCGACTAAGGCTGGCTCACCAGAGGAAATCATGATGGCTCTTGAAGCTGGCCAACTTGGCTTGCCCCCCCCCAAAGTGCCTGTGAAGTATGGCAGCTATCTTGAGTATTTTGTGGATATGGGGAGCAATTGATATGCCAGATAATCTTTAAAAGCTCTTTAAAATACATTTCTTGTGAAAAACTGAACTCATATTTCATTTGATTTACTGCTTGTGTTTCTTATCTGTCTCCTAGGTTCTCCAATGGCCCTTTATTGTTGGCAATTTTCATCAATAGTGCAAACATAACTTATTTGATACATGAGGTGACAATCTCTTCAGCTAACCATTATGTTCTGTTGTTCTATGGGTCTGCCACACACACACAATGTTTTTGTTTTTAATGTATGTAAAAGTGCACTTGTAGTGCAAAGTGGATTTTGCCTTTAGTAAATCCCCCCCATTGTCCCTGTAACTACAACAACTTACTCAGAAAATGGTATTGAGCTTTTAAAGAAGAAGCCACACATTGTTGAGTATAAAACATTTTACTCCAAGCACATTCACATGTGCGTTATAAAAGAGTTTTTAAACAAACCAACATCTTTGGTGTATAACATGTATGTTTGACAGTAAATATAGCCTTTTTGTGGCTAAACAGGCATGTTTAAAAACATAGCATCCACATCATCAACTCAGGAACTTACAAAGTTCAACTTTGATAAAGTGAAGGCCATATGAGACATTAATATGTCAAAACTGTGTTGATGTTGCCTTCATCAGATGGGGTGATCTCACCCCTGTAAAAGCCAAATTTTGAAGATGCACACACATTGTGACTCAAAATGTGGATTTCCATCATGATCACACAGTGTGTCAACATGTGCTATCTGCCATCATGGGATATCAATGTAAGTGTTTTGTGGGTGCAACCCCTTCCTCGCAACTAAAGTAGATGAGAGGAAGGGGTTGCACTCCCGAAACACATCCATTGATCCCTCATGATGTGAGCTACCACATGTTGACACACTGGGCCTCAGAAAGGACAATCCACTTTGCCCTACAAGTGCACTTGCATTGCACTTGTAGGGCAAAGTGGTTTGGCTGTTTAAATAAAAACAAAGCCACAGTGTGTCAACATGTGCTAGAGCCCATCATGGGGGATCAATAGACGTGTTTCGGGGGTGCATCCCCTTCCTCTCATCTACTTTAGTTTCGAGGAAGGGGTTGCATCCACAATGCATACATTGATATCCCATGATGGGAGATAGCACATGTTGACACACTGTGTGCATCTTCAAAATTTGGCTTTGCAATTACTTCAAATTTTTTAGAAAAGGATAAACAATAACGATAACGTTTAATTTTTGTTTTGTTTTTAGATTTTGGCTTAAACATCAATGATGTTCGTCGGTCTTTTTTCAACATCATTGATATTTTCCTTGACCTTCTCTAAATCCCGATTTCACACCATTATTTTGCTGATGAGGACTTGTGCACTTGCACTGTTGAAGTGAGTTTCTTCTTCCACAACATCCACATCACCTACAGTATCTCACAAAAGTGAGTACACCCCTTACATTTTTGTAAATATTCTATTATATCTTTTCATGTGACAACACTATAGAAATGACACTTTGCTACAATGTAAAGTAGTGAGTGTACAGCTTGTATAACATTGTAAATTTGCTGCCCCCTCAAAATAACAACACATAGCCATTAATGTCTAAATCGCTGGCAACAAAAGTGAGTACACCCCTAAGCGAAAATGTCCAAATTGGGCCCAATTAGCCATTTTCTCTCCCCGGTGTTATGTAACTCATTAGTGTTACAAGGTCTCAGGTGTGAATATGGAGCAGGTGTGTTAAATTTGTTGTTATCGCTCTCACTCTCTCATACTGGTCAGTGGAAGTTCAACATGGCACCTCATGACAAAGAACTCTGAGGATATGAAAAAAAGAATTGTTGCTCTACATAAAGATGGCCTAAGCTATAAGAAGATTGCCAAGACCCTGAAATTGAGCTGCAGTACGGTGGCCAACACCATATAGCGGTTTAACAGGACAGGTTCCCCTCAGAAAAGGCCTCGCCATGGTCAACCAAAGTAGTTGAGTGCACATGCTCAGCGTCATGTCCAGAGGTTGTCTTTGGGAAATAGACGTATGAGTGCTGCCTGCATTGCTGCAGAGGTTGAAGGGGTGGGGGGTCAGCCTGTCAGTGCTCAGACCATACACCGCACACTGCATCAAATTGGTTTGCATGGCTGTCATCCTAGAAGGAAGCCTCTTCTAAAGATGATGCACAAGAAAGCCTGCAAACAGTTTGCTGAAGACAAACAGACTAAGGATATTGATTACTGGAACCATGTCCTGTGGTCTGATGAGACCAAGATAATCGTATTTGGTTCAGATGGTGTCAAGTGTGTGTGGCGGCAACCAGGTGAGGAGTACAAAGACAAGTATGTCCTGCCTACAGTCAAGCATGGTGTTGGGAGTGTCATGGCCTGGGGCTGCATGAGTGCTGCTGGCACTGAGGAGCTACTGTTTGAGGGAACCATGAATGCCAACATGTACTGTGACATACAGAAGCAGAGCATGATCCCCTATCTTCAGAGACTGGGCCGCAGGGCAATATTGCAACATGATAACGACCCCAAACACATCTCCAAGACAACCACTGCCTTGCTAAAGAAGCTGAGGGTAAAGGTGATGGACTGGCCAAGCATGTCTCCAGACCTAAACCCTATTAAGCATCTGTGGGGCATCCTCAAATGGAAGGTGGAGGAGTGCAAGGTCTCTAACATCCACCAGCTCCGTGATGTCGTCATGGAGGAGTGGAAGAGGACTCCAGTGGCAACCTGTGAAGGTCTGGTGAACTCCATGCCCAAGACAGTGCTGGAAAATAATGGAGGGGGCATCAAATTTACACTGTCATACAAGCTGTACACTCACTACTTTACATTGTAGCAAAGTGTAATTTCTTCAGTGTTGTCACATGAAAAGATATAATAAAATATTTACAAAAATGTAAGGGGTGTACTCACTTTTGTGCGATACTGTAAAATTAAAAAAAACAAACCATGTATTATAAATATGCAGGCATCCATCTATTACCTGAAGCTGTGGTCACCATTTCGAACACTTCCTGAACCTCGGAATCCACATCCTCATGTTGTGTGCTGAGTTGTTCCCCTTCTTCATGAGGTGTGGAGTTCCTTGAGTCCTCAGATGTCCCAATTCTTTTCTCCCCTATGTGAATACAAAAAAAGGTATACTTAGCAGATGGCTATTTGAGGCAAGAAATAGTAATATGAAGTATTGCTTGGAAGTGTCGTCAAATTGTCTGTTTTGGCAGAGTTCCAAGCTGAAGACATGATGTTTTCCCTTTCAAAAGCTGGAATACTTACCTGTTTTGTTAAAGTTTCACACATGGAGAATCCCCTGGTATCCACTGGAGCACCTGAGTGGGACACCATAAAAAAAAGGTTGTTCTGGTGTCCCACACTAGTGCTCCTGCGTCCAGATGTGTAAACAGCTGCTGAGTATCCTCTCCTTACACTGAATCAAGTTTGCATTTCATTATATTTACAAACACATCTAGACAACAATGTACTAATCTTCTTTTAATACAAATAGGCATGAACAAATGTAGTTAACCTGCATCTGCCAAAAATGTTGTATTAGTGGTCGAACGAACGATGTTTACTACAAACGATTACTGTGCCTACGAACCTCAAACTTGACATTTTAAACTGTACAACAGTAAAAAAAGCACAGGTACCAGCAGGAAAGTAATAATAATAATAATAATAATAATAATAATAATAATAATAGGAACACAGGACAAATACTTACTTTTTAGAAGCACTTTCCTGATCTTTCTATACTGATCGTGTTCCCTCAATTTCAGGTCTGACCAGCGTTTCCTCAATTGCTCCTTGGATCGTCTTACCCCCAAATTCCTGTGTAGACTTCTCACAACTTTAGTCATGATCTTGCCCTTTCTCACATTTGAGTTTGGGTAAGGTCCATACTTCCCATCATAGTCTGCCCTCTTCGAGATGTCCACCATCTCTACAATGGACATATTTGAGGCCTTATATCTCGTCCTGGATCTGGAACTGCCTTGCTCAGGGCTTTTTTCGTCGTTGCTGCTCTCTTCATGCACCTGCTGTGTCTCCGCCATGTGCTCTCCCACTGCCCCGAAAGAGAAGAGGCGGGGAATACACTCGACAGAAGGACAGGGGCAGAGTTTCACGCATGCGCAGTGTATATAAAGCATAACACACGGGAGTCGTACGTACGATCTGTAAGTGGAGGACGGAGGATCTCATAAGCGTCGATTGTGCAAACGAAGGTATCATTTTAACTTGGGGCATTAGTGGTTAGTGGCCCATACTGCTTTAGAGATTGAGGCCTATATTGGGACAAGATTAGGAGAGTTTATCCTGACATTAGGGTTTGTCTTGTGTTGTGTGTTGCAGATAAAATGGTGGATAAATTCACTGACCTGGACTTCTTGCCCAAATTCCTGGACATGTATGGCAAGCTGCCATGTCTCTGGCAAGTGACATGCAGAGAATACTCCAACAAGCAAAAGAGGAAGGCAGCGCTGGAGAAACTGATGGAATTGGTAAAGCCTTTGTATCCCACGGCAGACATCAACTATTTGAAGGCCAAAATTGGTAGACTGAGGAGCACATATAACAGGGAGCGCAAGAAGGTCCAGGATTCCATGAGATCATTAGCAGCAGCAGATGACGTATATGTCCCCAGGCTGTGGTACTACGATAGACTGCGTTTTTTGTCAGACCAGAGTGAACCCAGGCCATCACTATTAAAACTTCCTTCAACACTTCCTTCCACATTTCCTTCCACACTTCATTCAACATCAGCTGAGGCTCCTGAAGTCCAACCTGGGCCTTCTATGCAGGAAGAAGATGTGGAGGAGCCGAGCTTGAGCCAGGTATAGCATTGTTCAACATATTTCTTGTCAAAAATTGAATGATGTTAACTAGATTATTGATCACTAATTTCTGATTTAACAAAATGGTTTACATATCAATAGACAGTAGTAGCCAAAAATGATTGGGACAAGAATGAAAAATGCTGGGGTCAGAATGATAGTCTTTTCTATTTGTTAACATTCAATTTGCAACAGTCATGAGCTCAAAATTGTGTGTGATTAATGAACAAAAAACTAAAACTATGTACCATTTTCATACACAGGAAAGTCTCAGCCAGGAGGAGGCCGTGGCAAGCAGCCTGACCGCATCCCAGGTTTCTCCCCTCCGCACTCCAACCAAAAGGACCAGGAAGGCAAGGAACATGGAGGAACCAGGGACTGCTTTAATTCGCCAAGCTACTGCAGTACATACAAAGACCCCTGGTGGCCCCGAGTCATTTGGCTGTGTGACAGCATGTAAACTGGAACGCATGGAGGAGGGCCAACTCCTCATCTGTGAGGAGATCATTCTTCAGGCCCTAGACAAGGGGATGAGGGGCCAACTCACAAATAAAAGCCACCTGTGTGAGTTGGACCATACTACTCCTCCACCACCTCCAGCAACACCACCAACACCACAGCCACCCAACCCACCAGAGCAGCATGGAAGGAAGCATGGCAGGAAGTGTTGAGAGTGATGGCCTGGGTTTGGTGTGGTCTGGCAAAAGACACAGGCTGTTGTAAGATCACAACCTCGGGACATATATGTCATCTGCTGCTGATCTCTCAGAGTCCTGGACCATATTGTGCTCCCTATTAAATGGATTCCTTAGGTTACCAATTTTGACAGTCAAATAATTGATGTCTGCCCTGGGGTACAAAGACTTCACCAATTCCAACTGTTTCTCCAACGTTGCCTTCCTCTTTATTTTGTTATGACCCCTATTAAATTCCTAATTTTTGTTTTGACAAATACTTGGCTATGTGTTTTACTTCAAAAAGGACAATTTGTTTGTGAGTAGGCAGGTACATGTCAAAAATACAATGTCAAATTAACAAGGGACACCAACATAGTTGTATCTCTTTGAGGTTAAAAAATACAAGATAATAATAATGTTGTGGTAACTTGACACAAAAAACTAAAAAAAAAAATATATACTCTGGAGACCACAAGAAAAAAAAAAAAAAAAATGACGATCAATAGAAAAAAAAATTATTATTCTGGACATCACAAGAAAAAAAAGATTATTTATGAGATCACTATAAAGAATAAAAAATCAGTTTGTCAGAACTCTGTTAATATCAGCAGCAACGCAAAAATTTATTATTCTAGCATTATAAAGAAGAGAATGTGCTGTTGAAGAGATTTCAAAATTTGGCGCGCGACGAACGTGCTATCTCCATTACGAACGCTAGTTTTACAAGACCGAGTGCTTCTGGCTCGTACTTGATTCCGAGCATGTGTGAACTTTTGGGCGCAGACTTGTGTACACACGATCGGATTTTCTGACAACAAAGTTTTGTTGGCGGAAAATTTGAGAACCTGCTAGTAAACATTTGTTGGCGGAAAGTCCGACAGCAAATGTTCGATGGAGCATAAGCACGGTCGAACTTTCCGACAACAAGCTCACATCGAACATTTCCCTTCGGAAAATCTGATCGCGTGTACCCGGCATTACTGTTTGTTACTTTCCCACAGAAATATTGCAGTAAAAACAATTCCTGTGTTTTATCATAACGTGTGTGTTTCTCATTAGGCATTGCACTTACACTATTGGCAGGTGTGCCAGAGGGGACTGACACTGTTATTGGAGTTGAGGCAGAGTATGGAACCAAATATACTTAAGTGGCTCCTGCGGGGGTAGCTCGACACATATATCTATAGTCAGACAACAAAGTTAACGAAAACAAAAGCAAAAAAAATAAAAAACAAAACAACAAACCCTCCCACCAAAAAAATAAAAAAATAGCTGACTCGATGGACTATGTCTTTTTCTGCCTCCCTCCTCTCTTACTAATGCCCCCCCAGCTCTCTCACCAATTCCCTCTCCTCTCTTACCAATTCCCCCCAATTCTCTCAGCAATCTCCCCTTCTTTCTAACTAATGCCCCCTCTCACAAATCCCCCCCCCCCCCTCCTCTCTTACTAATGCCCCCCAGCTCTCTGACCAACTCCCCCTCTCTTTCTAATGCCCCCCAGCCCTCAGAAATGCAGATTAATGTGAATATGTGAATCCCTGTGCTTTTTTAAGCACACTGCTGCTGACAGCTCTGAGTGTCAGGACTGTAGCATGGAGCCCAGGAGGAGTTTCACAGCACTTCACCGGCTCCATGCTACAGTCCTGACAGACGGGGGAAGACACATCCGGCATCCCCAATATGAGGGCAGCAATGTGGGCAGTTGTGGCGCCGGGACCCAGGGCACCCACCAGAAAATGTGGGCCATGTCCCCCCCTTGGTGCTTGGCAATAACATACAGAAGCAGGTGGAGCGCTTCTGTGTGAAAGAGTTCAGTTCCTCTTACCTTTCACGAGCACTGACAGGCAGAATCGGGGATGTTGAGAGGCGGGGTCTGGGCCACTGAGAGCCGGCATGGGGACTGATGAGAGGCGGGATCGGGGGCGCTGAGAGCCGGCATGGGGAGCGCTGAGAGGCGGCATGGGGAGCGCTGAGAGGCCAGATCGGGGGCACTGAGAGGCGGCATGGAGATTGCTGAGAGGCGGGATCGAGAGCCGAAAGGGGGGCGGAACTGATAGGTGACCTGCAAATGATGTCTTTGGTTGCTGGGATTCCGGCGGTCCTAACAACCGGTGACTGCATTGAGGAGGGGGGGGGGGGAGCAGAGATTGCTGGCCAGATTTTCTCCCAAAAATCCTCACTTGGTGCTGTGTGTAAGAGCACACATTGCACCCATTGAGGATACCACTACGGAGTGGAGCCCAGGGCTGGAACTTGTTCCAGCTCTGGGTCCTGGGACTCCAGCCCTGATCCGCGGGACCCTGGGACTTACTTCAAATCGTGGGAAGGTCCCACGGAATCCGGGACGGTTGGGAGGTATGCATATAGGACTTTTTTGATATGGTGGTAGGAATGAGTCCTATGGAAATTATTTTGCATTTTGTCTGCACTGGAAGGTTATGGAAGATTATGAACTTAAAGGAGAAATTTGGATAATCAAAAAAATAAGCATACACACTTACCTATATGGCTACAGCATGACTGCTGATTGCTCAGTTCTTGGTCTTCACTGAGCAGAGACCAATGACTGTCAGTCACCGCTCTTTGCTCTGCCCTGCCAGTGTTCACTGGAGTGCCAAGCTGTGCAGGGGTAGCAGCAGCTAGCTGAGGCTCTCAGCGGTGTGCTGAGACCAGCTCTGTAACCTCAGCTGACAACAGACTTTAGCCTGCTGTCATCTGAATCTGGGGCACAGGAGTCCAGAAATAAGTGCATTCCTGTGTCCCAGAAGTAAAGCATGGCTCTCTTATAAAGTGTAACAGTAGCCAGGCCACATTTTACAAGCAACGAATGAGCTTAAATTCAAGCTGTCACTGACCACTATAGCTGCAGTCACTGTAAAGCAATGCATCCTCAAAGTTTGCAGCAGAAGCGGTGAAAACTTTTAATCAAGCAGTTCTCCCAGCTCTCCCCTTCCAGCAGTGACACAGGAGCTTTCCAGGCTTGTAATCTCTGTAAACACTGAGCAGGTGCTCTGGCAAAGAGAAGCAGGGTGAGCCAAGCTGTCTGAGAAAGCAGATTTAAATGATTTGGTGCTTCTTCTATGAAATGTGAGAATACATTTCTCCACATTTCTCTGTATGCAGCTACATATGACAATAAGCGCTAATTTTAAAGCTCATTTACTGCCAGTTATTAATATGCAAATACTTTATTGTGCAAGGCCTGGGCAAGAGTTCCCTTTCAGTAGTAATATTGGTAAATAGTGCTGGTCTATGGAGGCTTATAGGCATGGCCATCTTATTCTGGGGACAGTGAAATTGCCTGAGCATCAGCCCTCTCAAACATATAGACTCCAATGAAAAAAAAAAAAAAGGGCACCCAAGAGGCACTGGGATTTTGATATGAGTTTATTTAAAGGTAGCGAGAAGGCAAAAAACATTTGAAGAAACTAGTGACTCAGGTTAGGCTGCTCACAACAGACAATGCTACCCTCCAGTGGGTACTCCAGCAGGTTACCAGAAAAAGACGTGCATATATGGAAGGAGTGCCAGACCAAAAGAAAACAGTCAAAATTAATTTATTGATGTCCTAACTTATTGATTATTGATAACAACATAGCCAACATGTTTCGGTGATCAGGACTTCAGTTAAAGTGTTATTCTTATTTTGACTGATGCATAGTTCCATCTAGTTCAACCAATAAAATATATACACGCACAATCCTATACCCACAGTTGATCCAAAGGAAGGCAAAAAACGCCAATAAAGCATGATCTAATTTGCTCCAGCTGCGGAATAAAATCCTTCCTGATCCCCCAAGAGGCAATCTAATATTCCCTGGTATAACTTTACCTATAAATATTAGTATCCAGTTATATTCTGTGTATCTAGGAGAGAATCCAGGCATTTGAAATGGATGAAATAGGCAAGAGTGAAGTGGTAATTTAGTATATACTATGGAGTACATTGGATATCTGGATCATAACACTCATGGGAATGAAGCTAAACTTAGGCCAGCTGTCTTTATCCAGTTAACAACCGCGATATAGCCGAATGACTGCTACCGCACGGCCCGATAACTCTGGGAGGGCGTACTATGATGTCCTCCCAGAATCTTGCTCCCGTGCGCCCCCTGGGGCGCGCACCCAGGAGGATCCATGTATCACAGTAAATGACGGAGCGTGAACACTTGTAAACAAGTCGCGTCATGTCCGGTTCATCTCTCCCCTCTCCGTACCGATCGATACAGTGTGAGGGGAGAGATCGGGTGCAGCAGCGCCATGGGCTGGATCTGCAGTACCCACAGCACTGCTCTGTGCCCATTCCTGCACTCATCCCATCCATACTCATCCATCCATCTATACCCAGCCATCCAGCCATACTCAGTCATCTCCTGCCATGCTCAGTCATCCCCAGCCATACTCTGCCATGCTTATTCATGCTTCGTCATCCCCTGCTATACTCTGCCATGCTCAGTCATCCCCTACCATACTCTGCAATGCTCATTCATGCTCAGTCATCCACTGCCATACTCAGTCATCCTCTGCCATACTCATTCATGCTCAGCCATCCCTATCCATACACGGCCATCCTCATTCATGCTCAGCCATCCCCATCCATGGCTCATCCATCCTCAGTCATGGTTCATCTATGCCACATCAGTTCTCATCCATGCCACTACAGTGCCTCACAAATGTGTAATAGGTAGTCAAATTAGATTTGAAATGTATGGCCCTAGAACACCTGATGGTGCTCCCTACATGTTTGGCCTCTGTATGTGGCCAGGCTGTGTAAAAGTCTCACACGTGGTATCGCCATACTCAGGAAGAGTAGCAGAATGTATTTTGGGGTGTAATTTTTGGTATGTACATGCTATGCATTAGAAATATTGTATTAAATGGACAACTTTGTGTAAAAAAAAAAAAAAATGCGTTTTCATTTTCTTTCCACATCTTCCAAAAACTTCTGGAAAAAAATGACATGTTCAAAAGACTCATTATGCCTCAGATTATATGTTGGGGTGTTTTCTTTCCAAAATGGGCTCATTTCTTGGGCGTTTCCATTGTCCTGGTGCTCCAGGGCCTTCAAAAGTGCAAGAGGTAGTCAAGAAATGATATGTGCAATTAATGCTCCTAGGACGCCTGATAGTGCTCCCTGCATGTTGGGCCTCTCTATGTGGCCAGGCTGTGTAAAAGTCTCACACATGTGGTATTGCCATACTCAGGAGGAGTAGTAGAATGTGTTTTGGGTGTAATTTATGGTATGCATATGCTGTGTGAGAGAAATAACCTAATATGACAATTTTGTTAAAAAAAAAAAAAAATCTTGATTTTGCAAAGAATTGAGGGAAAAAAATTACACCTTCAAAAAAAAAAAAAAAAAAAAACTCTCCATGCCTCATTCTAAATACCTTGAAATGTCTACTTTCCAAAAAGGGGTCATTTGGTTGGTATTTTTACTTTCCTGGCTTGTTAGTGTCTCAGGCTGGGTTCACACTGGTGCGACACGACAGCCGTCCTACTTTGGATCCGACTTTGCCCTGCGACAGGAAGCCGGCATGTGTCCGACTTTCAATGAACGGGGATCCGACTTGGATCCCCGCCAATGCCCGACACTGTGTTTGGTATGAATCTTGAGGGGGAACTCCGCGCCAAATTTTAAATAAAAATCCGGCATGGGTTCCCCCTCCAAGAGCATACCAGGCCCTTGGGTCTGGTATGGACCTTGAGGGGAACTCCCTACGCCGAAAAAACGGCGTGGGGGGTCCCCCCCAATCCATACCAGACCCTTATCCGAGCACGCAGCCCGGCCGGACAGGAATGGGGGTGGGGACGGGCGAGCGCCTCCCCCCCTCCTGAACCGTACCAGGCCGCATGCCCTCAACATGGGGGGTTGTTGCCTTGGGGGAGGGGGGCGCGCTGCGGCCCCCCCCACCCCAAAGCACCTTGTCCCCATGTTGATGAGGACAAGGGCCTCTTCCCGACAACCCTGGCCGTTGGTTGTCGGGGTCTGCGGGCGGGGGGCTTATCGGAATCCGGGAGCCCCCTTTAATAAGGGGGCCCCCAGATCCCGGCCCCCCACCCTATGTGAATTGAGTATGGGGTACATGGTACCCCTACTCATTCACCTAGGGAAAAAGTGTCAATTTAAAAAAAAAAAACACTACACAGATTTTTTAAAGTATTTTATTAGACAGCTCCGGGGGTCTTCTTCCGACTTCGGGGTCTCTCCGGTTCTTCTCCGCGCTCTCCGGGTCTTCTGCCGGGCTCCTCCGCTCTCTTCTGCTCTTTTGCCGCTCTTTTGCTTAAGCAGAGGAGTCCGGTCTTCAGTCTTCGGTCTTCTGCCCTCTTCTCTTCTCCTGATGTTGACACGACGCTCTCTCCGGCTAGAATGCTCTCTGTGCGCTCTGCTCTGACTTATATAGGCGGTGACCCCGCCCCCTTATCCCGTCACAGTCCCTGGGCATGCTGGGACTATGACGGCATACGGGGGGCGTGATCATCGGGTGATGACCACGCCCCCTAAAACGTCACAGTCCCAGCATGCCCAGGGACTGTGACGGGATAAGGGGGCGGGGTCACCGCCTATATAAGTCAGAGCAGAGCGCACAGAGAGCATTCTAGCCGGAGAGAGCGTCGTGTCAACATCAGGAGAAGAGAAGAGGGCAGAAGACCGAAGACTGAAGACCGGACTCCTCTGCTTAAGCAAAAGAGCGGCAAAAGAGCAGAAGAGAGCGGAGGAGCCCGGCAGAAGACCCGGAGAGCGCGGAGAAGAACCGGAGAGACCCCCGAAGTCGGAAGAAGACCCCCGGAGCTGTCTAATAAAATACTTTAAAAAATCTGTGTAGTGTTTTTTTTTTTTAAATTGACACTTTTTCCCTAGGTGAATGAGTAGGGGTACCATGTACCCCATACTCAATTCACATAGGGTGGGGGGCCGGGATCTGGGGGCCCCCTTATTAAAGGGGGCTCCCGGATTCCGATAAGCCCCCCGCCCGCAGACCCCGACAACCAACGGCCAGGGTTGTCGGGAAGAGGCCCTTGTCCTCATCAACATGGGGACAAGGTGCTTTGGGGTGGGGGGGGCCGCAGCGCGCCCCCCTCCCCCAAGGCAACAACCCCCCATGTTGAGGGCATGCGGCCTGGTACGGTTCAGGAGGGGGGGGGCGCTCGCCCGTCCCCACCCCCATTCCTGTCCGGCCGGGCTGCGTGCTCGGATAAGGGTCTGGTATGGATTGGGGGGGACCCCCCACGCCGTTTTTTCGGCGTAGGGAGTTCCCCTCAAGGTCCATACCAGACCCAAGGGCCTGGTATGCTCTTGGAGGGGGAACCCATGCCGGATTTTTATTTAAAATTTGGCGCGGAGTTCCCCCTCAAGAACATCTGAGCACAAGTCGCATGCCGAAGTCGGATCATGCAAGACGGCAATCCGACTTTGATCCGACTTCAATGATAGTCAATAGGCTGAAGTAGGATCAAAGTCGGACCAAAGTAGTACAGGGAGCATTTCTAAAGTCGGAACGACTTGTGTCGGACCAGTTAGGACGGCTCCCATAGGGAAACATTACATTTCACACGTCATGCGACATGAGCTCCCAATGTCGGAGCGTTTGTCGGACCAGTGTGAACCCAGCCTCAAGAAATGAGAGCAGTCAGTACATCAGGTGTGATCAATTTTCAGTGATTGGCACCATAGTTTGTAGACTCTATAACTTTCACACAGACAAAATAATATACACCAATCTGGGTTATTTTTACCAAAGATATGAAGCAGTATAAATTTTGGCCAAAATTTATAAAGAAAAATTACTAATTTGCAAAATTTTATAACAGAAATGAAAAAAATGCAGAATCTTTTTACAGAATCTTTTATTTATAGCGCAAAGAAAAAAATAGAAAAACCCAGTGGTGATTAAATACTAACAAAAGAAAGCATCATTTGTGTGAAAAAAAGGACAAAAAAATTAATATGGCTACAGTGTTGTATTCTCATTCAAAATGTGAGAGCACTGAAAGCTGAAAATTGGTCTGGTTAGGAAGGGGATTTAAGTGCCCAGTGGGTAAGTGGTTAAAGTGTATATTACCCCAGCATTTCATATTTCTGACACGTGACTGTGTTACCATGTACTTGTATGAAAAAGTATCCTGTTCCCTTTGAATGTCCTCCTGTGAGACACCTGGTGATCCTGCCAGTCCCCTTATTTCTTATTTCAACCTAACCATGCCAGGCATGATAGTGCATCCATCCCAGCGTGGTCAGTTTTCTTCTCTGCGTTCTACCTGGAAGCACAGCCTGCCTGTAAAACAATGGTCAGACTTGTGCTGACTAATACCCCTGCACAGCTAATCACTATGAAGATCAGTGTACTAGTGTTTCTCTGCCTCTTGCTGATACATCTCCCCATGCAGTTTTCATCCCTACCTCTCTAAGCACCTATTGCAGCTGAGAACAGAGATCATGTGATCACTTATGTAGCACCCTCTACCTTAGGTAGGTGCTAGAGTGAAATTTTTCTGTAGAACTGGTCAATTTAGGCAGGCCTAGCTAAAAGCTAGGCATGTTTGTTTTGATCTGTGGGACTGGGAGTGGCTAGAGTAGGCTGGTGACTCACAGCTTGCTTCACCTTTTGGTTACCTCCCTTCTGCTTCTAGAAGGAAGGTGGGGAAGAGAGGTGGAGCTGTCTGAGGTGTTTTAAAGGAACCCTGACCATTCCCCAATCTGGATTGGCAGGGGGCAGGCCTCCTTAAATACCTAGAGTCAGCCCAGCTGGGGAGGAGTTGTTCAGGTGGAAGAACTGGAGATGGAGTGTTAGGCTGTCGGGACCTTGGAGGAAATCCCCCAGTCTGGTGTGGGGGGGGTGACCTTGGTCCAGAGGGCTCAGAGCTGCACAGGAACCCCACACTACCCAAGGGATGTCCTGAACAGGAGCAGGAATGGACAGTGGGGAATACTGCCAGGCAAGTCTCCAGGAGGGATCCATCAGGTGTCGGTGAGCGACAGGCAGAGTCTGGAGAGTTGGGAGAGGCATGCTGGAGTGGACTGGGAGTGTGCAGTCTGAGATGGATGTAGAGCCAGTGGGAAAGACTGTGATGTCACTGGTAGTGAAGTCGGGCTGCTGCAGCTGGGAAGGCTGTCAACGTCTGCAAAGGGCTGACTAGGATCAAAGAGGGCAGCTAGCACTAAAGACTTTCCTATTTCTGTTGCTATACTGGAGGGGCCCGCAGTCCCTGCCCATAATAAAGGAACTTTGCTAAGACTTGAGCAAAACCAGAGTTAGGCCTAACTATATGCTAGCTGCACCTGAAGAATTGTGCTGGAGGGAGAAGGAGAGATAGTCTGCAGCAAGTGTTGTGCAGGAGGAGAATATCTAACTTGTCCCAAACCATGCAAGAATCATTTTCTGGGCATTCCATAAATTCCTTAACCACATCCAAGTTCCAATCCCTCAATAAAAATAAAAAATAAAGCTGATGTGCTTGCTCCCTGCCTTGGAGTGTCTGGAAGTGAATGCCAGGCTGGGCAGGGTGACAGGTGGGCCACAATCACTCAGCAGCCCCTACTGGGGGTACCGCTACACTTCTAAAAAAAAAAAAAAAAAAAAAGGTATTTAATCATGTTTTTTTATCTATATACAAATAATTTGCCTTGCATTTCTATTTTAGACTGAATTGGTTGTTTTACAAGTAAGGGTTACTTTAGAGTCTAAAGTAAGCTAAACAGTCATCAGCAAAAAATGCATTACCCATCCCAAAACTGGGACACATTTAACATTTGTTTCTAGCTTTAAAACGCAAGCACAGATAAAAAAAAAAAAAGGAATGTATATAGTACATAAAACACATTGACACGCCAGCTTAAATAAACAATTTTCTTTTTATTGGGCTGCCACTGTAGGAGAGTAGGGGAGAACCGGCTAGTGACTAGACAACCCAATTCACACATACTGTATACAAACAGTAACAGGACAACCCAATTCAGACATATAGTAACAGTATTAAACACATACAACACAACAGCTTTCCCTTAAAATCTAAAACCCATCAAACTTTCAGTAGAAAAAATGTCCACCATTAAAGTCCAATATGGTCCAAAATACTCCACTGTGTAATGCCTTAATGATATATCATATAACATATACAGGGGGTCCCCGGGTTACAAACAAGTTAGGGACTGTAGGCTTGTTCTTAAGTTGAATCTGTTTGTAAGTCGGAACAGGTACATTTTTTAAGTGTAGCTCCAGCCAAAAAAACTATTTTTAAGCTTTTATCACCCCTGTAACATTTGTTTTGCTGTGTGTGCCCCTGTTCAGAAGATTTCACCTCACTTTCTGTCCCAATGACAATTGGATTTTGAAAATTTTGGGTTGTTGTGGAAACAAGCCTTGGTGATAAAGCATCAGTGGAGGTACCTTTTCCCCATAATAGCTCTTACAGGAGAGAATTTCCCTTCCTAGGGGTAGATTTCCTCTTGCTTCCTGTTGTCTGCCTCCGTTTGTAAGTAGGAGTCGTTTGTAAGTCGGATGTTTGTAACTAGGGGACCCCCTGTACCATAAATTCCTATGGTTTTCTCTAATTGTTTCTGTACATAAAGAGAATTTTGGAACACTATCCCTGTAATCAGCTAAAACAGTGTCTGGGATGTATGTATGAAGTTGGCTAAAAAGGCTTACCACTCTGTCAAGTTGCCAAAGGACCTGGAATACTGGAGATCAACTGGTGCGCTTTAGGGTCACAAGTGTAGAGATGACTGGGGAGAAGTAATTTAGGAGTAAAGCATGATCTTCCACAGATATTAGGAATAGGTACTTGGCAATGTTTCATTGGTGACTGCTTACACCCTCTGGCCCTTTCAGGACTTGGCTGGAAATGTGTTTATTTATTGATGCAGTCACATGTACTTGCAAAGACACTTTAGCAATATCAGTCACTATCTCTTTACATAGACCCAAAGCAAGCTTGCTCACATAGATGTAAATCCACAACAGTATCGCATAGACAGCCCTGTTTCTTTCTGGCATAATCACATGTAAATGCAATGCAGGTTCTAAAAAGCAGGGTCTTGCAGAATCTCTATTAAGCAATACATCACTTTGCACTTTTCTTACGTGGTCAGAGACTGAGAACAAATGGAACTGAAGAGCCGGTCCCTCAGTGTAGAAGTAGTTTCAGATGCAGCACCATCTTTTGCAGGAAACTTTATAGGTGGTGGACGTTCAACAATCTCAGTAACAATCTAAGAAAAATCCAGTCCTCAACTCTCTTACACTGTTGCTTTATCTTGAGAAGTCAGGGGGTTCAAATTCTGTACTTTCGCTGACTAGCTTGAGTGCAAGGGCAGGCGGGTGATGCTTCCTCCATGTTCTCCATGAACTCATTGAGCTCCAAGTGTGGGTCACATAGGATGCCTACTCTGGGGTGGGTTCTTTGGGCTACACCAGGCGATGAATAGGGTCACTTGTCCAAGAACAGGGGTAACACCTTGCCCCAAGATGTGCTCATGTTAGAAATTCTGCATATAACCCTACATAACAGTCCACATGCCTATGCTGCTTAATATATTCCAATGTCAGTTCATCATCTGGACATGCATCCAGTGCTGTGACAAGCGTTTCTTAACTTTCTGGTAAGCCACTTAGTAATAGTGCTGCGACATGAAAAACATGTATTTCTTCTCCTACACCTCTCAGGCTTTCAACCATTTCTAAGGTGTGCCTTATGTAATGCTGCATATCCAGTCTTTCATAAGCTTGGTTTGGTATAGTTTTCTAATCAAATACAGTTTTTTGCTGAGATTATCTCTTTCATGCACCTTTTGTAATCCTTCACACATTTCTTTAGGAGTTTCACACTTGCATTTATGTAGGATTTGATCATCTTATGCTAAGAGAGATTGTGCACTGAGCTTTTTGATATTTCTCTATCCACTCATCTGTTCTGGCCTGACTTAATTTATACATTTCAATGTACCTTCTCCTATTAGTAGCATTTTCATCTTGCATTTCCAAGACTGGTAGCTCTGGTGTATCAGATTTGCAAATGAAAGCTTTGTTGCAGCTACTGTATGTTACTGGCCATTTCCTTTTATTCTTTTGTAGTCTTCTTTCTGTTGCTGTATCTTACGCTAATCTACTGTAGCTGGCTATGACTGGGTGTCTGGGTTCTCATCTTTTTCTCTGGGATTTGCCTGGGCCCATAACCTGTTAGAAATTCTGTATGTAGCCCTACACAATTTCTAAAAGCTCATCAATGCCTGGGACGAGGCAGGGGCCAAAGTCATGTGAAAGTTAAACATTAAGGCAGTCCCACAACTCAGAGATGAACCACTTGTGTGTAGTGTTGTATTGTATGTGGAATTCCTGCAGAAGATGTTGTCTCTTGTCTTACATACTTGTACAGTTGTATGTGTCGCATCACAAAGGACATGCAGAGCCTATGCTCACTTCACTAGTTCGCGTATTTCTGATATCTCATTCCCAGTAACAGAATGGGGTCCTGCCGCGCACATAGAGTGGACCTCATGCATGCTCCACTTAACCCTTCTCATTCCGTAGCAAGTGACCAGGTACTAGATCTCCGTAATCTACTCCCAGTGACCAACGAAGACAGAGAGCTGGGGAGTGAGCCAAACACCAAACCCCCTTACTAACAGAGGACCTGTCACCTATTCAGGTCCCACGCCAATGACTGGTTAATGTTCTTGCTTCCGATTAACCATAGCAACTTCCTTGCAAAACAACTTTACTGAACTTTTTGGCAGAACATGTACAGCATGCGGTAATGCAGTAATGTACTTTCCCTAACTAAACCTAACTGTGGTTGTCCCAGGTTACCTGTACAGGTGCAGCATCTCTGGGAATAGTCCAAACTGGAGATGGCTCGAGCAAAGGAGTTCACGTCCTTGGGAGCATTCTGATGGATCAGTGTTCCATGCTGACTAGCAAGCTTCTTAAAGCATAGTTCTGAGCTTCCGTGTGGGCATCCCTTGCCATTGTAGGTCCCCCCATTTGTTCTCAGTCCCCCCCCCACAGGATCTGGGCCTCTTCCCTTTATATCACACAGTAGGGAGGTGTCCCAGAGGAAAACCAATGAACACACAAAAAGCAGCACAAGCATTAACCCCTTCCCTCCCAACCTCGGCAGCCAGGTGGACAGACCAAACAAGAGTAGGCATCCTGCCTACATGCAGAAAAAGAGAGAAACCAGCACTTTCGCAGCATGAGAGGGGCACTCACCTTGTCATTAATGATAATTGGAAGCTTGGCTCTTTATGGGCACAGCACACCTGCTTCTCCAGAACATGGTTACTGTCCTTCCCTTCTCTTTTCTTCTTACCCTCACTTATGTAGCCAGACTGAGATAACTACTTTATATTTGTTACATGTTCTCATTCACATAACATAACGTAAAGAAGTATATATAAATTTCTGCTTACTATTTTATATGCTCTGTTCTAATAACTCCAGCACTGAAAAATCCTACTTAGTTATCTTTGTAAAGTGGGGGCTAGGAAGCTATGTTTGCCATAAATAACACTGTCTGTACTCTGCTTGCAGATATTATTATTAGTTGTAAACAAGATTTGAACATTGTCGTAACAAAAGCTTAAAGTGGACCTTTCTACCCTCTCACCAAAAAACATAGCAAAATAAAGTGATGCATGCAGATATCAAATCATCTTACATTCATTAGTTAAACAGAAATGATTTGCTTTTATGTATCCTTACTGTTTTTCCATTTTCTGGTTTCTTTAAGTCACTGTTGATGTCACCATGGCCTTGCAGCTGCATTATTGAAAATCCCTGTCATATGTTCCAGGAGGCAGACCTAGAGGTCTAGGCAGAGTTCCAGAAAGTAAAATGGCCACTATGAGAATAATGGGAAGGAAAGAAAAAAATAGTAGTATAAAAGAATAAAATGCCTGCAATTATTTATAAGAATCTGTTTGTAGATTACCATTACTAAAATTTTCTAAATATGTCTCTGTTATTAATTGTAAGATTTAGAAAGTGCGTTTCTTGCATTGTATATTAAAAAGAGAAGACTCAGCCTGTCCTAAGCCTTTCTATGAGGACAGACTGACTCTTGACATTGTTCAAGAATGCTTGCAGTCAGCCATGAAGCCATGACGATGAGAAAAATGTAAAAGGTGAGAATTATTTTTTAATATTTTTTTAGGTTTGCTATGTGAAAAGGAACACACATAGTGCAAATGCATTCTGAGCTTCTAAGGGTGCAATGTTTCTGTGACTCTAGAAACTCAGTCTGCCTAGTATGGTGACCCTGTCCTTTCCTCATGTGCCACTATAATGGCGCATGCACCAAGTTGCACCATGGGCTCTGCCTGGCTTTTGGGTCCCCAACCTTTTGGAACTCATGAACCACTAAAATACAATTTTGAATCCTGCGGACCACTAACATGAATTTTACATGCCCTATACACACACACACAATGCTCCAGTTCTCTGCCCCCTTCCCCTGGATCACACTGGTGCTTTATACACACACACAATGCTCCTTCTCTCTATCCACCCCCCCCCCACACACACACACACACACTCAGCATCTCACTGCTGCCTTGCACAGACTCATCATTGGATCTCACCTCCTTATCAAGCTATGTGCTCGTGCCCCATGCTTTCTCCCACAATCTCCTCCTTCACCTCCTCCTCTCTGTACCTCCCTCTGAGTTTACAGGAGCCAAAACTACAGACGAGACACAGTATCAATGCATGCTTACAGTATTGACTGGTAGCACACATTGAGAACAACACTGGAAACAACATTGGGCCGTACTGTACATCCGCCACAATGTTGATTTGCTGCAGAACCCCTGGGGACCATCAAAATTTTTGCGTGGGCCATCAGTGGTCCATGGACCACTGGTTGGCGACTGCTGGGGTGCAATATACAGTAGGTCTGTATAAAAATTTGTGAAGATTCCATCATCTAGGAAAATAAACATATTCTGTGCTCTATGCGTACAAAGCTTTCACATTATGAATGAATGAATGAATGAATGAATGAATGATTTGTAAAGCGCTGCAAATGCGAACTGAATCGCCTCAAGGCGCTAGATGCATTCTCTGTTGTCAGCTTCTTAGAATAGGAAGGTCTTTAGTTTTTTCCTGAAGGCCTGGTGGTTTTCTTCCATGCGGATGTTGGTTGGAAGAGCATTCCATAGTCGAGGTCCTTGGACTGCGAATCTTCATTCTCCCTTTGCTTTGTAGCGGTATTTGGGAATGATGAAGAGGTTTTGGTTAGCTGATCGAAGATTGTGATTCGGCGTGTAGTGTTTTATTTGTTCCCGGAGATATAGCGGAGCGTTTCCTTGTATGCATTTGTGGGTGAGGCAGAGGGTCTTGAATGTGATCCGATTCTTCACTTTTAGCCAGTGTAGGCTCTTTAGGGATGGGGAAATGGATTCCTGGGGTTTTTTTTGCTGTTAACAGTCTTGCCGCCGTGTTTTGGATGAGTTGCAAGCGCGCAAGCTGATATTGGGGTAGTCCTACGTAGAGCGAATATGCGTAGTCGAGTCGGGAATTGATGATTGTTCCCACAACTGCCGCTTTGTCCTCTTCTTTGATGAAGGGGATGAGTCTGCGTAGCAGGCAGAGGAAATGGTGGGATCCGCTAACTACTGATCCTATTTGTGCATCCATTGTCATTCCTGAGTCAAAGATGACTGAGACTCTTGGCTTTGGTGCTTGGAGAGATGGTCTGTCCAAGGATGGTGGGAGGTGTCCACGGAGTCTTTATTTTGGAATTTTTGTTAGCTTGTAGGAGAAGAAGTTCTGTTTTTGATCCGTTGAATTTGAGGGAGCTAATGGTCATCCAGTCATCTATTAAAGTGAGGCATTTCTGTAATTGCTGATGAAGGTCTTTTTGTCCGTTGATGCAAAGGTAGAGTTGGGTGTCGTCAGTGTATGAGTGGAAGCAGAGATCGGTTTTCCTGATGATATTGAGAAGTGGGCGGATGTAGATGTTGAATAGCACTGGTGACAAGGGTGAGCCCTGAGGGACTCCACAGGAGATTGCCCGGGTTTCCGAGGTGAATGTTCCTAGTTTCACTGTCTGAAAGCGATTCTCTAAGAAGGATGCAAACCATTTTAGAGCAGAATCTGTAGCTCCTGCAACTTCTGCGAGGCGGACAAGTAAAGTATTGTGGTCCACTGTATCGAATGCTGCGCTGAGGTCTAACAGTACCAGTAGACTCAATTCTCCGTCATCTGCTGCTTCAAGGGCGTCGTCCCATATTTTAAGAAGTGTTGTTTCTGTGCCATGGCCTGGGTGGAAGCCTGATTGCAGAGGGTCCAGGAGTTGGTGTGTGTCCAGGTGGCGTTGTAGCTGCTGTACTACTGCTTTCTCTATAATCTTGGAGATGGTGTTGAGGCTTGTTATTGGTCTGCGGCAGTTAGGGTCCTTAGGGTCGAGATTGGGTTTCTCTATCAGGGGTTTGACGATGCTTTGCTTGAGGGAGGTTGGCACAGTCCCTTCTTTGAATGATTGATTTATGAGATGTGCTAGGGTAGGGGCCAAGATGTCGGAACATTCTTTCAACAGTTTAGTGGGGATGATGTCGTTAGGTGATGTGCTGTCTCGAAGGCTTCTGATGATGTTTTTAGTCGTGTCAGTGGTAATTGGGGATAAAAAGAAATTCGGTGGTTGAGTGATGTTGGTGTCGATATCCTCTTTTTGCTTTGGTTGAGTGAGGTTGGTTGTTATTTTCTGATGAATTGATTTCGGAACTTCTCCGCAGGATGTGGAAATCTTGCAAAAAGACCTGAACAAATTAATGGGGTGGGCGACTATATGGCAAATGAGGTTCAATGTAGAAAAATGTAAAATAATGCATTTGGGTGTCAAAAATATGAATGCAATCTATACACTGGGGGGAGAACCTCTGGGGGAATCTAGGATGGAAAAGGACTTGGGGGTCCTAGTGGATGATAGGCTCAGAAATGGCATGCAATGCCAAGCTGCTGCTAATAAAGCAAACAGAATATTGGCATGCATTAAAAGGGGGATCAACTGCAGAGATAAAACGATAATTCTCCCGCTCTACAAGACTCTGGTCCGCCCGCACCTGGAGTATGCTGTCCAGTTCTGGGCACCAGTCCTCAGGAGGGACGTACTGGAAATGGAGCGAGTACAAAGAAGGGCAACAAAGCTAATAAAGGGTCTGGAGGATCTTAGTTATGAGGAAAGGTTGCGAGCACTGAACTTATTCTCTCTGGAGAAGAGACGCTTGAGAGGGGATATGATTTCAATTTACAAATACTGTACTGGTGACCCCACAATAGGGATAAAACTTTTTCGCAGAAGAGAGTTTAATAAGACTCATGGCCACTCATTACAATTAGAAGAAAAGAGGTTTAACCTTAAACTACGTAGAGGGTTCTTTACTGTAAGAGCGGCAAGGATGTGGAATTCCCTTCCACAGGCGGTGGTCTCAGCGGGGAGCATTGATAGCTTCAAGAAACTATTAGATAATCACCTGAATGACCGCAATATACAGGGATATGTAATGTAATACTGACACATAATCACACACATAGGTTGGACTTGATGGACTTGTGTCTTTTTTCAACCTCACCTACTATGTAACTATGATTTCCGAATGTTGTCGATTTTATCGATTATACTTTTTTAAATCATGAGAAGGATTTTGTGTATGTCATAACATGCTTTGCATGCTCTTGATTTGTACTAAATGGATGCAATCAGCTCAATGTCTTAAAACTTGTCATGTTATTTCAAAAGCAGAAAAGAAAAAAGTCAGAATATTACATTTGATGGATGCCATGAATAACATACTGTGCGGAACTTAATCATAAGCAATCCCCAATAAGGCCAATCAAAACTAACTGGTAGGAGGTAGTGATGTTACGACCACTAAGGACTAATGCATTATACAGTATATTTAACATATTGTTAGATAATATAAATTATAGAAGCCTGCGAGAGTTTGGGCCAGGGCTCCCATTCACATGCCTTTATTTGGTATTCAAGATTTGCGTAGGCCGACAAAGAGAACCTAAAGGGAAAAGGAATAAGTCATGCAATATGCAAATTTGTGGGCTTGCCTTTAGGGAAGGGAACCAGGTAACCTCAGACCCAAGATGGTGCCAACATGTGTGGTTAGAGTGTAAAAGTCAAAGAGCAGTTTTAGGGTACAGTAGGCCTAGGTAGAAGGTTCTTCTGTTTAATATAGCTGTTTTACAGTGGTATTAAACCCAAAAGAAAACATTATATTAAAGTTTACCACTTCTTAGAAGTGATGGCTGCATTACTTTTCTTTTTGGCTTTCTATCCTTTATTTCCACCTGGTGATCTAGCCATAAAGTAATTCATCTTGCTTTATAGTGGTTTCCTCTCACTGTTATATCTCTTGGACAGGATGTAATAATGAAATCTCTTCAATGGAACACAGACAGCAGAACACAAACTGACAGAGATTTTAACCCTTCCCTATTTTTTGTAAAATTAAAGCGTAGACACGAACACAGAAATTTGGACAAAAAAATACCGCTTTCAAATGATTGGCCGATAATCTGATCATTAGTGCACAGCTTTCGAGAGCCGATCACAACAGTTCATCCTAAACTATCCGAAGGGACAAACACAAAAAGTTTCTTGTACAATACCAGATTGTACGATTTTCGTTTAATAAGTACAGTATTTGTCTGCATAAAAACAAAAGCGCAAGACCACACATGCTCAGAAACAAGAGAATCTATTACAATAGAATACAACACTTTCAAAGTTCTGTTGTATGAGGATTTTCATAAGTTTAGTACTTTATTTGCAATATGAGACTAGCATGCAAAAAAAAAAAAAAAAAAAAGAGGATGATCATTCATCAGATATTTTCATTGTGTGTACAAGGCTTAAGAAGAAAATTGCCTTTAGATACCCCAATTTACTTGTCTCACCACTGTTTTTTACTCTAAAAATGTGGAATTACACATTTATCTAAGGCCATATACACTCACCGGGGTCCAACCTTGCTAGTACCAGGTTGGACTCCCTTTTGCCTTCAGAACTGCCTATTCCTTGTGGCATAGATTCAGCAAGGTCTTAGAAACATTCCTCAGATATTTTGGTCCATATTGACATGATAGCATTACGCAATTGCTGCAGATCTGTTGGCTACACATCCATAATGCGCGTCTCCCGTTCTGCCACATCCCAAAGGTGTTCTATTGGACTGCGATCTGGTGACTGTGGAGGCCATTGGAGTACAATGAACTCATTGTCATGTTTAAGAACCCAGTTCGAGATAATTTGAGCTTTGTGACATGGTGCATTATCCCGCTGAAAGTAGCCATCAGAAGATGGGTACACTGTAGTCATAAAGGGATGGACATGGTCAGCAACAATACTCAGGTAGGTAGTACCAATTAATCATCTTTTAAATGCTACGAAGGGTCCCAAAGTGTGCCAAGAAAATATCCCTCACACCATTACACCACAACCATCAGTCTGAACTGTTGATACAAGGCAGGATGGATCCATGCTTTCATATTGTTTACGCCAAATTCTGACCCTGCTATCTGAATGTCACAGATGAAATAGAGACTTCTTGGACCAGAACACATTTTTCCAATCTTCTATTATCCGATTTTGGTGAGCCTGTGAGAATTGTAGCCTCATTTTCCTGTTCTTAGCTGACTGGAGTGGCACTCGTGTGGTCTTCTGCTGCTATTGCCCATCTGCTTCAAGGTTTGATGTGTTGTGCATTCAGAGATGGTATTCTGCATACCTTGGTTGTAACGAGTGGTTATTTGAGTTACTGTTGCCTTTCTATCATAAACCAGTCTGCCTATGTTTCTTTGACAACTACAAAGCATTTTCATCCACTCAACTGCTGCTCACTGGATATTTTCTCTTCTTCAGACCGTTCTCTGTAAAGCCTAGAGATGGTTGTGCATGAAAATCTCAGTAGATCAGCAGTTTTTGAAATACTCAGATCAGCCCTTCTGGCACGAACAACCATTCCACATTCAAAGTCACTTAAAACCCTTTCTTCCCCATTGTGATGCTCGGTTTGAACTTCAGCAAGTCTTTTTCACCACGTCTAGATGCCTGAATCCATTGAGTTGCTGCCATGCGATTGGCTGATTAGCAATTAAACATGTGTACCTAATAAAGTGGCCAGTGAGTGTATACTGTTCTACATCCAGTTTGAATAGCCTTACTGGTTGGAAAGATGTAGAATTTACAGTATTTTTCGCACCATAAGACGCACTCCCCCCCCCCCAAAAAATGGGGGAAAATGTCCCTACGTCTTATGGAGCAAATACTACCTCTCTACCAACCCCCCCCCCCCACCCCTGTCGCCGTGTTACATACCAGGTCAGCTGTAGAATGCATGCATCCGGCGTCGTCTGCTGTTACTCACGGGGGGGTATCGTCTGCTGTTACTCACAGGGGGGGTCACTAATCCACGGCTGCAGCAATCATATTGTTCTGGCCCGGCCGGGCCCCAGCAGCAGGCATGGTGATCATCAAAAGCCTAGGGAAGGGGGCCGGCCCAGTCCGGGTAGAAGAAGTCCCCAGAATGCTTTGCATCGAATGACCAGGCCCAGTGTGCGGAGGCACACCCATGCAACGTCATTACGTGTTGCCTGGAAACCTACAGTGTAATCGGGGCATGCGCAATACAACCTATGATGCAGTTGGAGTGTTACACAGGGAGCTTTTGACAGAACAACGGAGTACCTCAGAAGTCCCTTCTAGTCCCTCAGAAATCAGTGCCCGCCCTGCATTCTTTTTTTAGTGAACAAATGAACAAAACAAATGTACCGTACTAAGCACTGTCTCCATAATTAACGGTAACACTGACCAGGTGATCAGCCACACCACCCACTGCAGGGACCAGGTGATCGGCCACGCCACCCACTGCAGGGACCAGGTGATCGGCCACGCTACCCACTGCAGGGACCAGGTGATCGGCCACGCCACCCACTGCCACGCCACCCACTGCAGGGACCAGGTGATCAGCCACGCCACCCACTGCCACGCCACACACTGCAGGGACCAGGTGCCAGCTCAGCCACCCACTGCAGAAAACCAGGTACTTAGCCATGCCACCCACTGCAGGGACCAGGTGCTAGCTCAGCCACTGCAGGGACCAGGTGCTCAGCCACGTCCCCCACTGCCACAACATCCACTGCAGGAACCAGGTGCCAGGTCAGCCACCCACTGCAGGTGCCAGGCCAGCCACCTACTGCAGGAACCAGGTGCCAGCCCAGCCACTCACTGCAGGCCCAGGTGCCAGCTCAGTCACCCACTGCAAGGCCCAGGTGCCAGCTCAGTCACCCACTGCAAGGCCCAGGTGCCAGCTCAGTCACCCACTGCAAGGCCCAGGTGCCAGCTCAGTCACCCACTGCAAGGCCCAGGTGCCAGCTCAATCTCCCACTGCAAGGCCCAGGTGCCAGCTCAGTCACCCACTGCAAGGCCAGGGTCCAGGTGCTAAAGCAGAAAGGATGAATAAGCAGAAAAGACTAGCATATAAAATTCCTTTTAAACTGCAGGTATTAATATATGCTAAGGAACATGGAAACAGAGCAGCAGAGAGACATTTTGGGCCACCTCCAACTGAAAAAAAGGAGAGAGAGTGAAGGAAACAGGAGGATCAGCTGCAAAAAGCAAATAAAAGTAAGCACACTTTTCGTGGGCATGCTGCAAAGTGGCCACAGTTAGACGTGGCCATGAAAGAATGGCTTCTCAGTCTCTACAAAAATGATCATATATGAAGCCAAACGCGTTGCTGTAGAGAAAGGCATTCAGGATTTTACTGGATCACCATTGTGGTGCTACAGATTTATGAGGAGATGTGACCTTGCTATGCGCACCAAAACTAGAATTGCGCAAAAAATGCCAGAAGAATATCAATCTAAGATTTTGTCCTTTCATAAATTTGTAATTGATGCTAGGAAGAAAAACGTATTTGAAATTGGCCAGATTGGGAATATGGATGAAGTCCCACTAACCTTTGATGTGCCATCTAATAGGACCGTTGATCTGAAAGGTACCAAAACCATAACCGTGAAAACCTCAGGACATGAGAAAACACATTATACAGTTGTGTTGTCCTGCTGTGCAGATGGCACCAAATTGCCGCCCATGTTAATTTTCAAAAGGAAAACATTTCCGAAAGAAGTGATTTCACGAGGAGTTGTCGTACATGTTTATGACAAAGGATGGATGGACGAAAATGAAATAACAGTATGGGTTGAAAAACTGTGGTCCAAACGTCCTGGAGGGCTTCTGAAAAAAACTGCCTTATTAGTGCTTGACCACTTTAGAGCACATATTAACGAAATGACAAAAAAGTGCTTTAAAGAAGTGAAGACCCATCTACCAGTAGCTGTAATTTCTGGGGGTCTTACCAGCCAGTTGCAACCTCTCGACGTTTCTATCAACAAACCATTTAAAGTGTTTATGCGAGAAGAGTGGAACAAATTGATGGCTGCTGGTAATCATGATCTGACACCTACTGGACGAATGAAGAGGTCCACTATCACTCAAGTTTGTGAATGGGTGAAAACATTGTGGCACTCAGTGAAGGAGGAAATCGTTGTACAGTCATTCAAAAAATGTGGCATTAGCAATGCCTTAGATGGAACTGAAGATAGTATCGTATATGAAGATGGCGAAGAAAGTGATGTCAGTGATTGTGAGCAACTGAGCTTCATAAATTCTGACACAAACGATGAGTTCTTGGGGTTCCCAGAAAACTAGAAGAGTACTCGAACCTTAAAGTCTCTCCTCATTTGTTAATGAACGTGATGATGGTTCTTAATGTCATTGTTGACTGCTGTTCACTTTACATGGTTGAAATATTATTCTGTTATATTTTATTAAACATTTTAGGTTCAAAATCTTTTTTTTCTTGTTTTCCTCCTCTAAAACTTAGGTGCGTCTTATGGTCAGCTGTGTCTTATTGAGCGAAAAATACGGTACTCATTATGAGATCATCAGGAAGGAAGTGCACAGTTTTAAAAATATCAGTTGTTTTAAAACAGTAGCTGCTTCTCCTTAATAAGCACTTGTTTTCAATTTTACTAATAGTTTTTCAAGATGTCTGGTTAAGTTCAGTGCAATATTTGTTTAGCAGTTTTATTCCATGGTAATCTTTAAAAACTGCATTGCGGTCCTATCAATATGTAGATTGCCAACATTCGGCCCATGTGTATGGGGCTTAAACCAATGGGGGTTATTTTCGAAAGGCAAATCCACTTTGCACTGCAAGTGCACTTGAAAATGCAGTCGCTCTAAATCTAAGGGGTAGATCTAAAATGAGTTGAAGCTCTGCTGATTTTATCATCCGATCATGTACAAGCTAAAATGCTGTTTTTTATCTTCCTTGCATGTCCCCCTCGGATCTACAGCGACTGCACTTCCAAGTGCACTTGCAGTGCAAAGGGGATTTGCCTTTAGTAAATAACCCCCAATGTGTTATCTTGCGACCATGCAAAGAGCAACCTTTTCCAAAAAGATTCACAAAAGAAGGACAATGTGAACATCTGTTGGGTCTAAAGGAGTCAGGACTGTGAAGCATAATGCCCCGTACACACGGTCGGACATTGATCGGACATTCCGACAACAAAATCCTAGGATTTTTTCCGACGGATGTTGGCTCAAACTTGTCTTACATACACACGGTCACACAAAGTTGTCGGAAAATCCGATCGTTCTGAACGCAGTGACGTAAAACACGTATGTCGGGACTATAAACCGGGCAGTAGCCAATAGCTTTCGTCTCTTTATTTATTCTGAGCATGTGTGGCACTTTGTGCGTCGGATTTGTGTACACACAATCGGAATTTCCAACAATGGATTTTGTTGTCGGAAAATTTTATAGCAAGCTCTCAAACTTTGTGTGTTGGAAATTCCTATGGGAAATGTGTGATGGAGCCCACACAGGGTCGGAATTTCCGAAAACAAGGCCCACACATCCATCGGAAAATCCTATCGTGTGTACAGGGCATTAATGTGATGCTTTAAGCGTGTTCTGTACACCCTTCTGCACTACATAGTGATACAGAGGTTACATGTGCAGCTGTTCCTTATGCCCCGTACACACGATCAGATTTTCCGACAACAAATATTGGATATGAGCTTCTTGGCGGAAAGTCAGACTGTGTATATGCTCCATCAAACATTTGTTGTCGGACTTTCCGCCAACAAATGTTGGCTAGTAGGGTCTCAAATTTTCCGCCAACAAATTTTTGTTGTCGGACTTTCCGATCGTGTGTATACAAGTCCGTCGCACAAAAGTCCACGCATGCTCGGAATCAAGTACGAGCCGGAAGCGCTCGGTCTTGTAAAACTAGCGTTCGTAATGGAGATATCACGTACTTCACTACGTTCGTAATTGTTGGCCAACATTTGTGTGACTGTGTGTATGCAAGAAAAGTTGGAACCAACAACCTTCGAACAAAAATCCACGGTTTTGTTGTCGGAAAGTCCGATCGTGTGTACAGGGCATAAGAATGGTGACCCTTCCAGGCAGAGAATGTTAGGGCCAAAAAAGAAAAAAAAACTAGCAAAATGTCCCAATGAGATTGTCACACCTATCACCCATTTGTTTTTTTAATTAATTATATTCTTGATAGAGGGCTATGGTGACGGTTAACCACTACCAGTCCAGGCTCATTCTGATATTTCTCTCATACATGTAAAATTCAGCATTTTTTTTGCTAGAAAAATCCTTAGAACCTCAAACATTGTATATTTTTTAAGCAGAGGCCCTGGAGAATAAAATGATTGTTGTTTCAGGCTGGGTTCACACCTATGCGAATTGGATGCGGATTTCCCCGCATCCAATTTGCATAGCAGGAGAATGTGACTGGCTCTCTATGGAGCTGGTTCACATATCTTCGCAGCAGGTCCGGTGTGATTTGCTGGAAAAATGTGTGCTTTTTTGGTCCATTTCAGGTCCGAATTCAGCCCAAAATTCCGGCTGAAATCGGACCTGAAACGGTGAACCAGCACGCACCGGACCCCTGCTGTGTGACAGATTCGGCGATAGTGTGAACCCAGCCTCAGGCCCCCTCCTGGTTAACCCCTTCCCTGCCAGTCACATTTACACAGTAATCAATGCATTTTTAATCACACCGATCGCTGTAAAAATGTGAATGGTCCTAAAATAGCACCAAAAGTGTCCGATCTGTCCGCCATAATGTCTCAGTCATGATAAAAATAGCCGATCGCCGCAATTACTAGTAAAAAAAAAAAAAAAAAAATGAATAAAAATGCCATAAAACTATCCCCTATTTTGTAGACGCTATAACTTTTGCGCAAACCAATCAATTAACGCTTATTGCGATTTTTTTTAACCAAAAATATGTAGAAGAATACGCATCGGCCTAAACTGAGGAAAAAAAAAAATTATATATATTTTGGGGATATTTATTATAGCAAAAAGTAAAAAATAATGCATTTTTTTCAAAATTGTCGCTATTTTTTTGTTTATAGCGCAAATAAAAACCACAGAGTGATCAAATACCACCAAAAGAAAGCTCTATTAGGCCCCTTTCACACTTATACGACTTCAAAGTCGCACGATTTTACCGCGATTTTGCGGCCGCGATTTTGCCGCTATTTTACCGCGATTTGCCGCGATTTTACCGCGATTTGGGAGCAGTACTACTTTGCCACGTTTTTGGCATTAACAAATTAAAACATACAGTAGTTGGTATGAATCATAAGGGGAAACTCCACGCCAAGTTTTAAATAAAAAAACTGGCGTGGGTTCCCCCCCAGGGACATACCAGGCCCTTAGGTCTGGTATGAATTGTAAGAGGAACCCCCCTACGCCGAAAAATCGGCGTGGGGGTCCCCCCAAAATCCATACCAGACCCTTATCCGAGCACGCAGCCCGGCCGGTCAGGAATGGGGGTGGGGACGAGCTAGCGGCCCCCCCCCCTCCTGGACCGTACCAGGCCGCATGCCCTCAACATGGGGGGGTGGGTGCTTTGGGGCATGGGGGGCACCCTGCGGGCCCCCCCACCCCAAAGCACCTTGTCCCCATGTTGATGAGGACAAGGGCCTCTTCCCGACAACCCTGGCCGTTGGTTGTCGGGGTCTGCGGGCGGGGGGCTTATCGGAATCTGGGAGCCCCCTTTAATAAGGGGGCCCCCAGATCCCGGCCCCCCACCCTATGTGAATGAGTATGGGGTACATGGTACCCCTACCCATTCACCTAGGGAAAAAAAGCATCAATAAAAAACGCACTACACAGGTTTTTAAAATAATTTATTAGGCAGCTCCGGGATCTTCTTCCGACTTCGGGGGTCCTCTTCTGACTTCGGGGGTCTCTCCGGCGTCCGCATCTTCTGCCGGCTCCACCGCTATCTTCTGGCGCTCTTTTGCCAGCGGTGGTCCGGACCTCTGGATCGTCTTCTTCCCTCTTCTCTTCCAGAGATGTTGACACGACGCTCTCTCCAGCCAGAATGGTCTCTGTGCGCTCCGCAACTGACTTATATAGGCGGTGGCCCCGCCCCCTATGAGGTCACTGTCCCGGGGCATGCTGGGACTGTGCCGTCATAAGGGGGCGTGGTCCTCACCCAGTGACCACGCCTCCTAAAACGTCACAGTCCCAGCATGCCCAGGGACTGTGACGGCATAAGGGGGCGGGGCCACCGCCTATATAAGTCAGTTGCGGAGCGCACAGAGACCATTCTGGCTGGAGAGAGCGTCGTGTCAACATCTCTGGAAGAGAAGAGGGAAGAAGACGATCCAGAGGTCCGGACCACCGCTGGCAAAAGAGCGCCAGAAGATAGCGGTGGAGCCGGCAGAAGATGCGGACGCCGGAGAGACCCCCGAAGTCAGAAGAGGACCCCCGAAGTCGGAAGAAGATCCCGGAGCTGCCTAATAAATTATTTTAAAAACCTGTGTAGTGCGTTTTTTATTGATGCTTTTTTTCCCTAGGTGAATGGGTAGGGGTACCATGTACCCCATACTCATTCACATAGGGTGGGGGGCCGGGATCTGGGGGCCCCCTTATTAAAGGGGGCTCCCAGATTCCGATAAGCCCCCCACCCGCAGACCCCGACAACCAACGGCCAGGGTTGTCGGGAAGAGGCCCTTGTCCTCATCAACATGGGGACAAGGTGCTTTGGGGTGGGGGGGCCCGCAGGGTGCCCCCCTTGCCCCAAAGCACCCACCCCCCCATGTTGAGGGCATGCGGCCTGGTACGGTCCAGGAGGGGGGGGGCCGCTAGCTCGTCCCCACCCCCATTCCTGACCGGCCGGGCTGCGTGCTCGGATGAGGGTCTGGTATGGATTTTGGGGGGGACCCCACGCCGATTTTTCGGCGTAGGGGGTTCCCCTTAGATCCATACCAGACCTAAGGGCCTGGTATGCCCCTGGGGGGGAACCCACGCCGGGTTTTTCATTTAAAACTTGGCGCAGCGTTCCCCCTCTGGATTCATACCAGACAGCTGTCAGCACTGCCTGTCGCTCATCGGGAAAGGAAAGAAAAGTTTTCCTTTCCCGAATAGCGAGGCCAGGCTTGTGCTTACAAAGTCGTGCTGAAGTCGTGTCTATATAATATTCAGGCACGACTTGCATGCTACTTCAGGGTTTAACATTGAGGTCTATGGAGTACAACTCGCATAGAAGTTGGACCAAAGTAGTGCAGGGACTACTTTCAAGTCGGCACGACTTAAAGTCGTGCCAATATGAATGGTAGTCATTGAAAATCATGGAGAATGACTTGTCATACGATTTTGCAGTACAAAATCGTGGGACAAGTCGTATAAGTGTGAAAGGGGCCTAAGTGGGGAAAAAAAAAGGACGTCAATTTTGTTTGGGAGCCACGTCGCACAATTGTCAGTTAAAGTGACGCAGTACCGAACCGCAAAAAGTGCTCTGGTCTTTTGCCAGCCAAATGGTCCGGGGCTGAAGTGGGTAAAAGGTAACATCACTGCAATGGGAAAAAGTTTCAAAAAAAAATATATATAGCATATACAATTGCTACACAATTCATATTGTAATTGAATGTTATTAAAAATTACCTTTCCTTTTCAATCTACAATGCTGCATTTTTTTTTTCTGGGGGGCTTCAGCTCACGACTGAACTGCATTTTTACCCCCCCCCCCTTAAGCTGCAAAGGCAGCAGATGGGGGAAAACAGGCTGTTGGACCTGCCAGGTAGTAGCACTTATCAAATGTGACCCATTCACCATTAAAACTGGCGGTAAGGAGGCATTAATCCCATCTCACAGATGCATAAATGTAATCAGAATAAAGACAGAGAACTAACATTTTATCAGAGCCTACAGTGAAGATGAACTTCATTAAAACTGTTTTAACCACTTCCGGACCAGCCTCCGTAGTTTTACTGCAGCAGGTTGGCTTGGCTGGGCAAATTCACGTTACCTTACCTCGCTTCGCCTTTTGGCCACTAGGGGGCATGCACCGCAGCGTGTGCCTGGAGCGGATGCGAGTGCCCGGCGGGTGCGATGACCGCCGGGCACCCGCGATCACTCGTGACAGAGTGAGAACTGGGATCTGGAGAGGAGACAGATCGTGTGTTTATACTAAGTATGAACACCGATCTCTCTCTTCCCTTAGTCAGTCCCACCCCCCTCTACAGTTAGAACACACTTATCCCCTTGATCGCCCCCTAGTGTTAACCCCTTCCGTGCCAGTGACATTTATACAGTAATCAGTGCATTTTTATAGTACCGATCGCTGTAGATTTGTCAATGGTCCCAAAAATGTGTCAAAAAAGTGTCCAATTTGTCCTCCGTAGTATCGCAGTCCTGATAAAAATCACAAATCACCGCCATTACTAGTTAAAAAAAAAAAAAAAAAGAAAAAAAACAATAAAAATGCCATAAATCTATTCCCTATATTGTAGACACTATAACTTTGGCGCAAACCAATCAATATACGCTTATTGTGATTTTTTTTTTTTTTTTACCAAAAATATCTAAAAGAATACATATTGGCCTAAACTGAGTGAAAAAAATTTTTTTTTTTTGAAAAAAAAAAAATTGGTATATTTATTATAGCAAAAACTTGGAAGTGCAGTCGCTGTAGATTCGAGGGGGACATGCAAGGAGAATAAAAAACATTTTAGATTGCACTTGATTGGATGATAAAATCAGCAGAGCTTCCCCTCATTTCAGATTTACAGTGACTGCACTTCCAAGTGCACTTGTAGTGCACAGTGGATTTTCTTTTCGTAAATAACCCCCATTGTGTTTTTTTCAAAATTGTTCCTCTTCTTTTGTTTGTAGCGCAACAAATAAAAACCGCAGAAGTGAGCAAATAATGAGAAAAGTGGGCTGATCAAAAAATATAAACAGATTTCCCCATCCACAAAAGCAAGGTGTCTGGAGAAATCCTCCCGCTGTGTTATTGTACTTTAAATCCAGCCATACATGGATAGAAATTCAGCAGGGACTGGCCATATTTCGATCTATGTATGTGCAGGGAGATCGTACAGATCGTCTACTGTAAAACGACCCTATCAGATTTTCCCTGCTCGCTCAGTGGCGCAGGCTATATCCGGCAACGCTGATCAGTATATTCTGATGGCGGGAGAGTCTCTCAGCTGTCAGAATATAAAGGCTCAAAAGGGAGGATTCCACCATCCACACATACTCGAATCAGGTCTTTTTTTTGTTCAACCATTAACTCATTAACTGGTCAGCTTATGAGCGGGGCTCAGCTCATTTGTTTTTCGTTCAACCTACTGGTTGAAGGGAAAAAAAAATGACTAATTTATGGGCTGCCTTACTGATCCTACCTTAAAGAAGAATTTAAATAATACCAGCAACTGTTGAGACAATGAACACCTAGGTCAGGTCTGTGTAAAGCATAATGTATAAAGTGCAGGGGTAAAGAGTAAGTAAAACATAAAAACATATGAATTATGCCCCATACACACAGTTGGACATTGATCAGACATTCCGACAACAAAATCCTACGATTTTTTCCGACGGATGTTGGCTCAAACTTGTCTTGCATACACACGGTCATCAATTTATTCTGAGCATGCGTGGCACTTTGTGCGTCGGATTTGTGTACACACGATCGGAAATTCCAACAACGGATTTTGTTGTCAGAAAATTTTATAGCCTGCTCTCAAACTTTGTGTGTCGGAAATTCCTATGGAAAATGTGTGATGGAGCCTACACACGGTCGGAATTTCCGACAACAAGGTCCTATCACACATTTTCCGTCGGAAAATCCGACCGTGTGTACGGGGCAGTAGAGCGGTGAGGATGAGCGCCACATTCACATCAGAGTTCTCCCTTACATCAAAGTCCCCAGTAGACATGTGTTGTTCATTTCATTCCCAATGGAAATTCTGATCAATTTTTTGTTATTCTGAAGTATCCAAATTACAAAAGTAAAAGTTTTAAACAAATCCAATATAACTAAACAAAATTTCGGATGAAATTCTAATTTGAATCGTATTTGAATCGTTTTCTAATCGAAATTTGAATTTCCAAAGAGAATAAAATAGAAACTAAAGGAATAGAATAGAAACAAATATAATAGAAAATAGAAGAATAAAATATAACAGTTAAAGTGGAGGGCCACCCAAAAAAAAAAAAAATGCACCAAAAATTTAAAAAAATAAAATTTTTTTACTCACCTGAAACCCTTGTTGCTAGGCAGTCTTCCTAATCTGCCTCTTCCTATTCTGCGGCGTGTAATGCTCCTCGGTGAGCGGCCCCGTTGCCTTCTGGGAACTGTGTGTGTTCCCAGAAAACCACGGGGCCATTCACAGAGCTCCAGACCGCTCGCACGTGCGCAGTAGGAAACTAGCAGTGAAGCAGCAAGGCTCCACTGCCCGTTTCCCTTACTTAGGATGGCGGTGCCCGGACCCGAGAGCCGAGGGACGGGTTGGCCTCGGGCGGCCGACATCGCGGGCATCCAGGACAGGTAAGTCTACTTATTTAAAGTCAGCAGCTACAGTGTTTGTAGCTGCTGACTTTAAAAGAAAAAAATTTAGCCGGCCGGAATCCCGCTTTAAACAGAACAGGAAATAAAAGAATAGAAGAAAATAGAATAGAAAATAAAGGCATAGAATCTAAAAAAAGAATAGAGTAAAACAGAACAAAATAGAAAATAAAAGAACAGAATAGACAAAGGAATAGAATAAAATACAATAGAATATAACCATCTTCTGAAATTCGAATGGAAAAAAAGAACAAAATAAAATAGAATATAACCTTCTTTCAAAATTCAAATTTCGAATAGAACAAATTCTAATTAGAATAGAAAAGAATAGACAATGAAAGAATACAATAGAATTCCAAAAACAATAGACTAGAAGAATATAACCATTTACAAAAATTAGAATAGAATAAAAAAATAGATTAGAATAAAATAGAAAATAAAAGAATAGAATTGACTAGGATAGAAAAGAAATAGAAAAGAAGAAGAAAAAAGAGAAAAGAAAAAATAGAACAGAAAAAAAGCAATAGAATAAAAAGGAATATAACCATCTTCCGAAATTCGAATTTCAAATAGAATAAATTTGAATAGAAAAGAATGGAATAGAAAATAAAATAGAATAGAATAAGCAATGGAAAAGTATAGGATGGATAGAATAGAACAATATAACCATTTTCCGAAATTCAAATTTAGAATAGAATAAATTCAAATGTTAATAGAATAGAGTAGAACAGAAAATAATAGAATAGAAAAAACAATAGAATATAACCATCTTCCAAAATTTTAATTTAGAAAAGAATAAATTCCATTTAGAATGGAATTCGATTCAAAGCAATTAGAATGGAATTCAAATTTATTCAAATTTTCTGAATTCAGTCGAATTTGAAACAAATTCCGAAAATGAATCAAACTAATTTAACTAAACGAATTATAAAAATAACAAGTCGAAACATAACAAAACACATTTTTTTTTCATTCTGCACATGTCTAATCCCCAGCTTTCCCCCTATGCATTACAGTCACCCTTACATCTCTGTCTCCAAAGTCCCACCTTACATCAGTGTCCCCAGAGTTCCACCACCTTACATCAGAGTCTGCAGAATCCAACCTTACAGCAGAGTCCCCCCTTACATCAGAATCCGGAGGAGTGCCCTCTCGCATCAGAATCTGACAGAGTTCCCACTTATATCAGGAAGTTGCCTGGCGGGGCCCCAACTGATATCGGGGGGGGGGGGGTGTCGCAGCACACCCCAGCACTCCCCTAGATCTGGCCATGACACACAGTAGCAGGCAGGATTTACTGCACTTGGTGGAGAGATGTTCCACTAAAGAGAAGCTTGGAGGGAGAAGGAGGAAACTCTGAGGAGTTTTTTTCTGTACAATTACAGATGAAAGCAAAGCGCCCTGTTTTTTTACACTCTCTTCCTATACCAGATAGTCAGTAGCTACTCTGGGGTAGGGGTGGGGGATTCAGACCCCCCTGACTCCCCCCCCACCTTATCTACACCCCTGCACAGATGGTGTACAGAACGCCCCCCAGAGAGGTTATTTGTGGCTTGTGTGATTGGCTTACTGATTTCCCCAGAAGTCTGCGCTTACAAGTCAGATTTTGGGCATCCTCTGCAACAAATATGTAAAAATTTTGTTGAGACCCTCCCAAAGGGAAATCACATCTAAAAGGGTGCAGACCCTTTAACTTTCCTCATTGGAGCCCTGCAAGTGCAGCAGCTATTGATAGCTATTGATATTGATAATTAGAAAATCACTCCCATTCACATTGCACACGGACACGGACAAACCACGATTTCTTCAGAATAACGAAGTTTGTTAAAATCCCAGAGGGGCATTTTTTTCTCTAGAAACGAGGCGTTACTCTTTACTCTTTTTACTTTTTGTATCTGGGATGGCTTTGCTGGTTCTTTCTGATTTGTGCCTCAGGTTACAAGCTGCTTGTTGTTGCCAAGTGGATTTACCTCAGCTTCTGGGCAGATCTTCAGTCAGGTGAGTGCTGGATTAGCGTCAAATCTTTTGGCGGGAAAACAGCTGACCAATGAATGTAACTTTTCACCTGTTTATCCTCTCTTGTCATTGGGTCAGTAGTTTTGTCAGGACCGTCATCTGGATTATCTTCAGTCTCCTTTTGGACCTCTTGACCTGCTCCCCTGCGCACTCTCCTCTTTGTTATTTTTGTTTTTTTTTATCGCAGTCTATCTTTATGAGGTAGTCTCTCACTTTGAGGGTAGACATGGTTGGCATAAGATATTACTGCTTGACCCATAGGATAGATTTAGACATGCATCTAAATCAACCTTTTCTCTGAAGGATGATCTGTGTTTGGATCGTACCTCAGAGGCAACTGACAGGCAGTGAGAAGGTGATTTGACGCTTCCTCACCTCCTGCGTTTGCTGTCCTTCCCTGGTCGCCTAAATGTGCTGCTTTCTACTGTCAGCTAGATTTTTCCGCGATTGTGAAGTAAAACATCACGACTGTGACATATCAACACCCCCAATCTGCTGCCGAATGCAGCAAAAAACACGGCTCAAACGCACATTTTTACTGCCACCCCCCAACCACATGTCTAACTACTTCACATCCCCCCCATATTCATATGACATTCGCAGGAGGGATCTCCCATCCTGGGCGGGTGTCATATGACATCCTGGGCTTCCTGGCCGTCTGGGGGGGGCGCGCGCGCCGCGTCACTCGGGAGCCAGTGCGTGTGCCCGGCAGCCGCAATGTCTGCCGGGCACCCACGATCGTTTGATAACAGAGCAGGACCGTGGATCTGTGTGTGTAAACACACAGATCCACGTCCTGTCAGGTGAGAGGAGACCGATGGTGTGTTCCCAGTACAGAGGAAGACCGATCGGTCTCCTCCCCTTGTGAGTCCCCTCCCCCTACAGTTAGAATCACTCCCTAGGTAACACATTTAACCCCTTGATCGCCCCCAAGTGTTAACACCTTCCCTACCAGTGATATTTATACAGTAATCAGTGAATTTTTATAGCACTGATCGCTGCATAAATGTGAATGGTCGCAAAATGGTGTCAAAAGTGTCCGATATGTCTGCCGCTATGTCACTGTCACGATAAACAAAAAAAACAAAAAAAGATCTCCGCCATTACTAGTAAAAAAAATAAAAAATAATAAAAATGCCATAAAATTATCCCCTATATTGTAGACACTATAACTTTTCCGCAAACCAATCAATATACGCTTGTTGGGATTTTTTTTACCAAAAATATGTAGAAGAATACATATCGGCCTAAACTGAGGAAAAAATGTGTTTTTTTTTTTGTTTTTTTAATTGCGATATTTATTATAGCAAAAAGTAAAAAACATTGTGGGTATTTTTCAAACTTGTCGCTCTTCTTTTGTTTATAGCGCAAAAAATAAAAAAGAGATGATCAATTAACACCAAAAGAAAGCTCTATTTGTGGGGGGAATAAAAAATGATAAAAATTTCATTTGGGTACAGTGTTGTATGACCGTGCAATTGTCATTCAAATTGTGACAGCGCTGAAAGCTGAAAATTGGTCTGGGCAGGAAGGAGGTGAAAATGCCCTGTATGGAAGTGGTTAAATAAGGCCTTAGTCACTAAGCATGTTGGTCTGTTAATGGTTAACAGCGGTTCTGTTTGGTATGAAAGGTTAAAGTTTATTTCATAATTAAAACTAATTTAAACCCCTAAAGGGGCCGCAGCCTGAAGTTTCCCGCAATCCATGCTTTATTATTTAGGTATGCTGTTAAAGTATGATGGGCGTTAATGGGGAGTACAATTCCATGGAAGTCTCTGGAAAGGAAATGATTTTGAAGAAAGTACAAGTTGTATGATGTTACAAACCAAGCAGGTGTTGTAAATTAGGTCCCTCAAAGAAACAAATGAAAGGACTGGAGTAAAACTGCAGGAGTCAGTTCTCCTCAGAAGAACCTCAGAAGGTTCATTGGTTTGGGAGAAAGGAGCGATGAATAGTGGTGTTGTGTTTCTTATAGAAGGCTTACCTTGAAATTTAAAGGAAATAAAGAATACATTGGGATGATGAAATTGTAGAAAATGGCTGCCGAATTTCCTCTCAGTCTGAAAGTGTGTACTTCTTCCCTCCTCCCCTGGGAACACACACAATGTGGTCAGAGCCTCCAGGGACCAGAGGACTAGCTGGCATCTATAGGCTGCACTGGGGAGGAGATTACCAGATGTAGGAGGAAACTCCAGGCTCAGCTTCTCCTCCTCTCTGCATGTCCTTCAAAGGTGACAAGGAGGACAGTGGTGGAGTATGCAGTGGCAGAAGTGCTAGCTGGCTCAGAGGTGCAGTGTCTGGGGTGTTGGGGTTCAGTGTCAGAGGTAATAGCAGGCATGGAGCTTCAGAATCAGGGAGGCAGTAATAGGGATGCTGAGTGGCAGGGAGATTCAATGTCAGGGAGAAGAGTACCTGGGCTACTGTGTTCTTCATCAGCTCAATGCAAAATCTGTTTTGCGTACTTGAAGCATAGAAACCTCAGCTGCCCATGGACACATAGGGGGAGATTTACTAAAACTGGTGCAAAATCTGGTGCAGCTCTGCATGCAAGCCAATCAGCTTCCAGGATTATTGTCAAAGCTTAAATCAGAACTCCGGGCAAAAGCCTTTTTTTTTCCCCATGTTCTCGTTGCTGATCTATTGTATACATATGTTCACGTGCGCTCTGTCAGCTCAAATAGAGAGACATGGGCGATTAATCTACTCTCTATAGTAGGGAGTCCATGCATGAGTTCAATTGCAGCAAGAGGTGTGTAGATGGTCACAGATGGGCTGACTCTGGGTGGCTGCCAGTGTTCTGTCGAGAAGTGCCCCCTATCCAATAGTGCCCACGCATGCGCAGGACGGAGTCGCACTTCAGCTGATTTGCCGATCAGCTGGAGTGATGTGACCAGGGCGCAAGCGCACATCGTAGGAGGCATCTCTTGATGGGAGATACCATTTTACAGTCACAAACCTATACAAACAGCGGAGGGAGACCGTAGTTCTCACAACATGCCTCGCTGTTGTGGGGCAGCTTTACAATGTCATGATGGTCCGGTTTTGTCTGTGTTGCAGGGTGGGTTTGCGGTGTTGAACAGCCGGTTTTGCCTGTGTGAAAGGTCGGGTTGCAACAGACACAAAACCAGGTCTTCAACAGAGCCAGTAGCCACCCTCCAGCAGCAGCGATGCACAATGTGAGAACTACGGTCTCCCCCGCTGTTTATATAGGTTTAAATTGTGCCTGTGAAATGGTATCTCCCATCGAGAGTAAGGATGAGCTCCGGTGTGTTTGCATGCTGCATGTGCCGAGCCCGCCAGGAAGTCGGCAATGAGCTGCGCTAATCACAGGCAGTGAGACATTTCCCCGATCTCTGTAACCGCACATCGGGAAATGTCTCACTGTTTGTGATTAGCGCTGTGCAGTGCCAAGTTCCTGGCGGGCTCTACACGTGCAGCATGCGAACATGTCGGAGCTCACCCCTGATCAAGAGATACCTCCAACGATGTGCGCATGCGCCCTGGTTGCGTCAGCCCAGCTGATCGGCAAATCAGCTGTTGTGCTCTTTCATACGGCGCATGCGCAGTAAATACCGGGCACTTTTCGACAGAACACCGGCTCATAACAAGCTAGAAGGAGCTCTGTAGACAGTAGAAACAAAGAAGAGAGCAGCGACATCTAAGTGCAGCATGATACAAACATTTTAATATAGGACAGACGATTTTAAAAACTCACAAGATTGTAGAGATTAAAGCGCATGTGAAATGCTATGGGAAGTTCATCCACTCCAGGGGGAAAGTGGTCGGCTCGCAGGTGGAGAGGCAGCTGATGTTCCCGGCTGCAATGGTGGCTCCCAACGCTTCCTGGTTCTCAGATTCAGCTCAGAGACGGATGGTCAGAGAGTGGGGAGGAGCGCGCACTCGGAGTATGTATGCTCCTTCATCAGGCAGTAGTTGTGGCCATGTTTGGAGAGGTTTTTAGAGTCCATTCAGCCAGGGGATGTTGATGTGGTGTGGGAAGGGCTTCTGATTACAGAAGGGGCACTGGTGTGTCAGGCTGGATTGGACTGATCAAGCTCATGTGAACAAAGATGAGCTTTTTGTTACATAGCAATGAAGATAATGCAGGCGTAGAAAAGAAGGTTTTTTTTTTTTTTTTGATAAAATACTTTTTTTATATGTAACAAGAAATATTTAAAAATTCTATGATATGGAAGCAGCTGAAATGGGAGATAGGTGAACTGAGGTAAAGAAAAAAGTATATAACTAAATGAGTAAAGGTTAAAATTAAAAATAAAAATGGACATGAAGTTAAAGGATAAAAAATAAAATAAAAATAATAAAAATAAAATAAAAATAAAATTGAAAATGAAATGAATTGAGGAATAGATAATGATGCAGACAATGAAGTAGAACAGTGGTAGGAGATCGTTGCTGATCTCCTACCTTCACCAACTATGTCAGCCATGTTCTTCTGAGCTCTGTAGTTCCTCTGCAATAGCCTGCCGAACTTGCTGAAAAACCGTCATTGCCTGGTGATTTCCTGTTTGTATTAATGCTGGCTGCTAATCTCCCGAAACCTCAGCCAGCGGTCTGACACGCCCCCCTTGTAGTTCACTGAAAGTGAGCGGGGAGTTCTACTTCCTTCTGGCTCGTTGTAGTGGGTGGAGGGGTCTCACAGCCCCTGGTCTGTGCCACCCATAGAGGTGGTGTCCTCCTCCCTGCCAGCACCACCCCCATCCTCCCCACCGCCCGCCCGCCATCTGTCTTCAGTGCGGGGAGAGTTACAGATCATCAGGATGACAGAGCGCATCTCGCGCTGATAGATCTGTATGTGAGAACACTGCTTGTGGTACAGCCCCGTCTCCCTGTACATTGGAATAGTGCTCTGCGCTGTCTATCACGATTCTGGTGCAGGGAGGCGGGGCTGTACGAAGAGCGGTGTTCTCACATACAGATCTATCAGCCCAAGATGAGCTCTGTCATCCCAATGATCTGTAACTCTCCCCACTCTGCAATGATGAGCACTGATAAGGCACTGGTGTCACCGCACTGATGGACACTGATAAGGCACTGGTGACACCGCACTGATAGGCACTGGTGACACTGCACTGATCAGCACTGATAATCTGCACTGGTGACACCACACTAATGGGCACTGATAAGGAACTGGTGACACCACACTAATGGGCACTGATAAGGCACTGGTGACACTGCACTGATCAGCACTGATAATCTGCACTGGTGACACCGCACTGATGGGCACTGATAATCTGCACTGGTGGTCCCTAAAATTTGGCATTGGTGGTGGTCCCTGACATTTGGCTCTGGTGGTCCCTGACATTTGGCACTGGTGGTCCCTGACATTCGGCACTGGTGGTCTCTGAATTCGGCACTGGTGGTCTCTGACATTCGGCACTGGTGGTCTCTGACATTTGGCACTGGAGGTCTCTGACATTTGGCACTGGGGGTCCCTGACATTCGGCACTGGTGGTCCCTGACATTTGGCACTGGTGGTCTCTGACATTCGGCACTGGTGGTGGTCCCTGACATTCGGCACTGGTGGTCCCTGACATTCGGCACTGGTGGTGGTCCCTGACATTCGGCACTGGTGGTCCCTGACATTTGGCACTGGTGGTGGTCCCTGACATTCGGCACTGGTGGTCCCTGACATTCGGCACTGGTGGTCCCTGACATTCGGCACTGGTGGTGGTCCCTGACATTCGGCACTGGTGGTGGTCCCTGACATTCGGCACTGGTAGTCTCTGACATTTGGCACTGGTGGTCCCTGACATTCGGCACTAGTGGTGGTCCCTGACATTCGGCACTGGTGGTGGTCCCTGACATTCAGCACTGGTGGTCCCTGATATTCAGCACTGGTGGTGGTCCCTGATATTCAGCACTGGTGGTGGTCCCTTATATTCAGCACTGGTGGTGGTCCCTGACATTTGGCTCTGGTGGTCCCTGACATTTGGCTCTTGTAATCCCTGACAATTGGCACTGATGGTCCCTGATATTCGGCACTGGTGGTCCCTGACATGCAGCACTGGTGGTCCCTGACATTCGGCACTGGTGGTCTCTGACATTTGGCTCTGGTGGTCCCTGACATGCAGCACTGGTGGTCCCTGACATTCGGTACTGGTGGTCCCTGCTATTCAGCACTGGTGGTGGTCCCTGACATTCGGCACTGGTGGTCCCTGACATTCGGCACTGGTGGTCCCTGACATTCAGCACTGGTGGTCCCTGACATTCTGCACTGGTGGTGGTCCCTGACATTCGAAACTGGTGGTGGTCCCTGACATTCGGCACTGGTGGTGGTCTCTGATATTCAGCACTGGTGGTGGTCCCTGACATTTGGCTCTGGTGGTCCCTGACATTTGCCTCTGGTAGTCCCTGACAATTGGCACTGGTGGTCCCTGACATTCGGCACTGGTGGTCCCTGACATTCGGCACTGGTGGTCCCTGACATTCGCCACTGGTGGTCCCTGACATTTAGCTCTGGTGGTCCCTGACATTTGGCTCTGGTGGTCCCTGACATTTGGATCTGGTGGTGGTCCCTGACATTTGGCACTGGTGGTCCCTGATATTTGGCTCTGGTGGTCCCTGACATTTGGCTCTGGTGGTGGTCCCTGACATTTGGCACCGGTGGTGGTCCCTGACATTTGGGACCGGTGGTGGTCCCTGACATTTGGCTCTGGTGGTCCCTGACATTTGGCACCGGTGGTGGTCCCTGACATTTGGCACCGGTGGTGGTCTCTGACATTTGGTTCTGGTGGTCCCTGACATTTGGCACTGGTGGTGGTCCCTGACATTTTGGCTCTGGTGGCCCCTGACATTCGGCAATGGTGGACACTGACACGTTGCACTGCTTTGCATTTATAAAGCTGTAACCTATCATACGGTGTGTTATGTATGGCTTGCTGGCTGCAGAATGAGGGGTGTGATTTATATTGAAGTGGGCGAGTCCACATTTACATGTACAAGCTTAGTGTACCTCCCACATTCACTTCCATCCCAAGGATTCATGGGAAATGTAGTCCGATTACAGTTAGAGAGAGAGAAGAGGATATGATGCAATCACTCTTCTAACACCTCCTACCTGCCAGAAAAGATGATGCATTTTTTGAATCACAAAGCTGACTTCCTGAAAATTAAATTATCTCTAAAACAGTAAGATATTTCACAAATGTAATAACTGTTTAGTGTTTTGTGTGTGTGTGTGTGTGTGTGTGTGGGGGGGGGGGGGGTGCACCAATGGGGGTTTTTTTGAAAATCCCGGAGTTCTGCATTAACCTTGTCCCCCGTGTGGACGTCATATGATATCATGTATTTTGAGTGGAGATATCTGAATGATGCCTGCAGCTATCTTTTTTTTTCAGCCGCCGATTCCCTACATCATTACTAACTCGGACTCGGCAGGCAGTAGTGCTTATCAAATGTGACCCATTGAACATGCAGCTGTGGTGTGCTAGTGCAGGTTTTTGGGGGTTAAAACTGGCGGTAAGGAGGCATGAATCCCTCCTCACAGATGCATAAATGTAAACAGAATAAAGACAGAGAACTAACACTTGGTCAGAGCCTACAGTGAAGATGAACTTCATTAAAACTGTTGTAAACTACACAGCAATGGGTAACTGTTGAGAAAATAAAAAACTGATCAAAAAACACAAACAGATTTCCCCATCCACAAAAACAAGGTGTCTGGAGAAATCCTTTTTACTTTCTGCTATAAAACATACCAAATTAAAAAAATTAAAAAAATCTAATTTCTAAACTTCATAAATTTAGGCCAATATGTATTCTGCATAATTTTGGTAAAAAAATCCTTATAAGCATATATTGAGTGGTTTGCGCAAAAGTTGTACGTCTACAAGCTAAGGGATGTATTTATGGAATTTTTATTTATTTTTTACTGGTAATGGCGGCGATCAATGACTTAAAGCGGCACAGTGATGCTGCTGCAGACAAATCTAGGCACTAACTGACACTTTTGACACTTTTTGCCTGTTGACAGAACAGCAATCTGACTTGTTTACATAGGCCTAATGATCAGCGAGTACTGGTGGACATTGAGTCTGCCACACCAGCAGATCAGCTCCAACTATGTATAATCACAGCGGGAGTGGGTCGCTGGTGAACACTTGTTTCCCTTTCTCTGGGGATCACTGTGTGCGTCCGGCTTTCCTGCGGGCCCCTTCCTCAGCTCCCGGGATCAACATTTCAAGCAGCCACCAGTTTTCATGTTCGCATGGTCTAGACTTAATTGACATGTAAGTACTTAGTGGGATGAGTTAATTTCTCCCCTCCTTTACATATATATAGTCTCCCTTGTGTTTGGGTGTAACTTTGGACCATATCGTTTATTTATGCTTTTTTACAGACATTGGTGCACTCGCCCCTGATGATGTGATAGGAAACCACGAAACGTGCTTGGGGCCAATTTTGCTGCACCATTTTCTTCTTAGATGGTTTTATTTCATCCACTCCCAAGCTACTCCACCATGCTGCTTTTCAAGCGATTCTTTACTATGGACAATTGTCCGATACCTCAATATGTCATCTCCAAGTTGCTATGATTGTTTTTATGAATATCTGATCAATAATATGTGATTGTTATGCTTATTTACTATGTATGTATTCATATTGCCATGTCATGTTTTTGAATGTATAAAACATGTCTTGTTACATTGACTCATCTTTTAGCCATGCTAGATCTATCTCATTTAAAGTCCCAAACCCTCTTTTTCTTGCATATAGACAGGGAGAGAGCTGTGTGATCCCACACACCTCATTTAAAGTCCCAAACCACCTCTTTCTGTTTCTTAGATAACCCAGAGGAGTGAAGTTACAAGTGGAGTTATTCTTTACCGTTTTTACTTATCGTCTCTGGGATGGCATTGCTGGTTCTTTCTGATTTGTGTCTTCAGTTACAAGTTGCTTGTTGTTGCTAAGTCGATTTACCTCAGCTTCTGGGCAGATCTTCAGTCAGGGGAGTGTTGGATTGGTGGCAAATCTTTTGGTGGGAAAACAGCTGGCCAATGAATGTAATGTTTTTACCTGTATATTATCTCTTGTCATTCGGTCAGCAGTTTTGTGAGGACTGTCATCTCACCTCTGGATTATCTTCAGTCTCCCTTTTGGATCTTTTGACTTGCTTTCCCACCCACCCTCCTCTGTGTTATTTTTCACTCATCGCAGTCTTTATGAGTGAATGTCTTCCACTTTGTGGGTAGACAGTGGTTGGTATAAACTGTTTTTTTGGTTGGTATAAAATATTACTGCTTGACTCTTAGGATAGACTTAGACCTGCGTCTAAATTGACCTTTCCTCTGAAGAATGATCTGCGTTCGGATCACGCCTCAGAGACAACTGACAGGCCGTGAGAAGGCGATTTGCCACCTTCTCACCTCCTGTTTTAATCCAATTTTTGCTGACAAACATGCTGCAAACATGTGCATTGCACGTGGTTGCGATGTGTTTGCTGTGCTTCCCTGTTCGCCTAAATGTGTTGCTTTCTGCAGGCTTGCCGCCCACCGATTGCTACATGTCAGCTAGATTTTGCCGCTGTTGTAAAGTAAAGCATCACAACCTTGACATATCAACACCCCCATCTGCTGCGGGGGGGCTGTAAGAGAACTGTCAGAATGTGCCCGGCGCGCATGCGCGCATTCACGGACATCGGCAGAATTTCTCGCTCACCAATGCGCATGCGCGTGCACTTCGCACTGCGTGCACGCACAGGAGCACACCTCTGGCCACAATTGGCGCCAGACAGCCTATTTAAGGGTTGCTCTGACTTCTGGCAAGTGCTGCTTGATCTTCAGCTGTGTCCTGAGATTCTGAAACCCTGTTTGTTTGACTTGACTTCCTGTTGCTGAACCCTGGCCTTCCTGACCCTGTTTCTGGACTCTGATTACTCTGATTACCAGTTCCTGATCCTGGCTTCCTGTTTGACCTTCCTCCTGTTTATGCCTTGGTACCTCGCTGCCCGCCCGTTGCTGAACCCGGCTTACCTGATGACCTCGCTCCTGTCTCCTGTTTGGCTCCACGCTGTTTCCGAGTACCTGTGCTGGCCATCCATCCTCTCAGCTGTGCTGGTTCCAGTTCTTCACCAGAAACCCTGCCTGCACTTCCCAGTCTGCAACACTTCCTGCAAGTTCTGCACGCAGCATTCACAGGCACTCGTGTTCCTCCTGATCCTTGCCACCATCTGTTCCACCTCCAGTGGGGCTTGGATTGGAGATACAAGAGAGGCTGACCTCGTCATTTCAGACTCCTACCAGGTACGTGACAGTTTCAAGCAGCCACAAATGGAGTCTGAAAGGGAGGCCTCTCCACCAGAGGACATTTACAGATCTATTTCTGTACTATCCAATATTGTGCAGAAGTTACAAGAAAATCTGAGTCGCATGGAAGAGCGATTTCCCCACGATGAGAATGTTACATTGGCCTGTGCTCCGCTTTTGGTCTCTGATTCATATACCCAAACAGAGCCTGGCTTATTCCATGAGGTTGCTTCTGCTCCTGAACCCAGGGTGCCTATGCCTGAGCGATTCTCCGGAAATCGCAAGAAGTTTCGCACATTCCGGAATTCCTGTGAACTATATTTCTCCCTGTTACCCTGAACCTTCATGTCTGAAAACATCAAGGTGGGGTTTATCATTATGTTACTATTGGACGAAACACTCTCCTGGGCTCATCATCTCCGGGAACAACATGACCCTGTCCTGACAACTACGGATTCTTTCTTCTCAGCCATGACTCAGCTTTATGCAGACCCCTTCTACCAGCAGACTGCCGAATTCATGCTTGGCAAATTACAGCAAGGCCCAAGGCCTGCTGAGGAATACGTAACTGACCTTCGTGTATGGAGTGCAGATACCCAATGGAATCATTCCGCACTTCGCCACCAGTTTTGACTAGGACTGTCTGACACCTTAAAGGATGAGCTTGCCAGAGTGGGAGTTCCAGCATCCCTGGAAGACCTGATCGATCTAACCATTCAGATCAATCGGCGATTACGTGAAAGGCAATCCGAAAGGTCCAAAGGAACCCTTTCTGTGGCTTCAAGGTCTGACATCCCTGCATCCTCATCTGTTGCATCCCCCAGAAGAAGGGAACGGCACAAGACTCCTCATAGAGGTTTTCGAAGACCACCCCTTTCTCCTGATGAACGCCTTCATCGATTACAGGACAATCTGTGTCTCTATTGCGGGGAGGCGGGTCACTTTATACAGACTTGCTCGGCAAAGACCCGCAGGTCTTTCTCCCGTCAGACTCACATGATGCATCTCTCAGGGGAGTACCGGTCTCATGTCTCTCTTTCCATTATGCTCCAGTTTTCTGAAAAGACTGTTCCTGTACTTGCAATCATAGACTCTGGGGCCTGTAGTTGTTTTATGAACTCTGCATTTGCTTCTCTCCATCAGCTGCCTGTATGTGCCAAGAAGCAGGAATTCCATGTTCATCTGGCTGACGGTTCCGGCCAGGCCCGGATTGGCCATAGGGCAAACCGGGCATTTGCCCGGTGGGCCGCGGCCGCTGGGGCCGCCAGGCTGCAAGTCCTTGCATGGCCCAAGGCTTGAGCTTGTGCTGCTCATCCAGCCTCTCCGCGGCCGCCCGGAGCTCAGCCATCGGCGCCGGGGGGAGGAGCTAAATGAGACGCCTTCGGCCTCACCACGGCTGCACGGCCGCACGTATAGGTCAGCCGTCAGTGCCGGGGGGAAGAGCCAGAGCAGACACCTTGGAGCCGGTGTTATGTCGAGAGGTGCCGGAACAGAAAACGTAAGTTCAGCCTCCCCTGTGAACTAGATAGGAGGATCGGTGGGGGGTGGCTGCATATAGAACAATTATTTTCTCCATCTTCCTCCTGCAGTATCGGAATGCCTGTGAGAGGTAGAGGAGAAGCAGGCATTCTGAGACTGCAGGAGGAAGATGGAGAAAATGATTCTTCTATATGCAGCCACCCCCCACCGATCCTCCTATCCTGCTTCTCTCTGCTGCTCCCGCAGGGCTCTCCACCGCACCCATACTCTCTGCCAACCCCGTTCTCTCCACATCACCCCCATGCTCTCTGCCACCCCCCTACTCTCCACCCCCCCATACTCTCCGCCTCCCCCCATACTCTCCGCCTCCCCCCCATGCTGTCTGCCTCCCCCCCATGCTGTCTGCCTCCCCCCATGCTCTCTGCCACCCCCCATGCTCTCTGCCACCCCCCATGCTCTCTGCCACCCCCCATGCTCTCTGCCACCCCCCATCTGCCACCCCCCATGCTCTCTGCCACCCCCCATGCTGTCTGCCACCCCCCATGCTCTCCGCCTCCCCCATACTCTCCGCCTCCCCCCATGCTCTCTGCCACCCCCTCATACTCTCTGCCACCCCCCTCATACTCTCCGCCACCCCCCATGCTCTCCGCCACCCCCCATGCTCTCCGCCACCCCCCCATGCTCTCCACCTCCCCCCATGCTCTCCGCCACCCCCATACTCTCCGCCTCCCCCCATGCTCTCTGCCACCCCCTCATACTCTCCACCTCCCCCCATGCTCTCCGCCACCCCCCATGCTCTCTGCCACCCCCCATGCTCTCTGCCACCACCCCATACTCTCTGCCACCCCCTCATACTCTCTGCCACCCCCCTCATACTCTCCGCCACCCCCCATGCTCTCCGCCACCCTCCATGCTCTCCACCTCCCCCCATGCTCTCCGCCACCCCCATACTCTCCGCCTCCCCCCATGCTCTCTGCCACCCCCTCATACTCTCCACCTCCCCCCATGCTCTCCGCCACCCCCCATGCTCTCTGCCACCCCCCATGCTCTCCACCTCCCCCCCATGCTCTCTGCCACCCCCCATGCTCTCTGCCACCCCCATGCTCTCTGCCACCCCCATGCTCTCTGCCACCCCCATGCTCTCCGCCTCCCCCATGCTCTCCGCCTCCCCCCATGCTCTCCGCCACCCCCATGCTCTCCGCCACCCATACTCTCCACCTCCCCCCATGCTCTCTGCCACCCCCATGCTCTCTGCCACCCCCCATGCTCTCTGCCACCCCCATGCTCTCTGCCACCCCCCATGCTCTCTGCCACCCCCATGCTCTCTGCCACCCCCATGCTCTCTGCCACCCCCATGCTCTCTGCCACCCCCATGCTCTCTGCCACCCCCCATGCTCTCTGCCACCCCCCATGCTCTCTGCCACCCCCATACTCTCTGCCACCCCCATACTCTCTGCCACCCTCTCATACTCTCCACCTCCCCCCCTCTCATACTCTCCACCTCCCCCCATGCTCTCTGCCACCCCCATACTCTCTGCCACCCCCATACTCTCTGCCACCCTCTCATACTCTCCACCTCCCCCCCTCTCATACTCTCCACCTCCCCCCATGCTCTCCGCCACCCCCCATGCTCTCTGCCACCCCCCCATGCTCTCTGCCACCCCCCATGCTCTCTGCCACCCCCCATGCTCTCTGCCACCCCCCATGCTCTCCACCTTCCCCCATGCTCTCCACCTCCCCCATACTCTCCACCTCCCCCCATACTCTCCACCTCCCCCCATACGCTCCACCTCCCCCCCATGCTCTCTGCCACCCCCTCATAGTCTCCACCTCCCCCCATGCTCTCTGCCACCCCTCCATACTCTCCACCTCCCCCCAATGCTCTCCACCTCCCTCCATGCTCTCCGCCACCCCCCCATACTCTCCACCTTCCCCCCATACGCTCCACCTCCCCCCCATGCTCTCTGCCACCCCCTCAAACTCTCCACCTTCCCCCCATACGCTCCACCTCCCCCCATGCTCTCTGCCACCCCCTCAAACTCTCCACACCCCCCCATGCTCTCCACCTCCCCCCCCATGCTCTCCACCTCCCCCCATGCTGTCCACCTCCCCCCCATGCTGTCCACTTCCCCCCATGCTGTCCACCTCCCCCCCATTCTGTCCACCTCCCCCCCATGCTCTCCACCTCTTCAATGCTCTCTGCCACCCCCCGTGCTCTCTGCCACCCCCCCCCGTGCTCTCTGCCACCCCCCGTGCTCTCCACATTACCCCCATGCTCTCCGCTTCCCCCTGTGCTCTTCACATTCCCCATGCTCTCCACCTCCCCCATGCTCTCCACCTCCCCCCATGCTCTCCACCTCCCCCCATGCTCTCCGCCACTCCCCCCTGTGCTCTTCCAGTCTTCCCATCACCCCATGCTCTCCGCCAGCCCTCCTGTGCTGTCCACATCCCCATGCTCTCCGTTGTCCTCCCTGGGCTCTCCACCTCCCCCCATGCTCTCCGCTGCCCCCCTGTGCTCTCCTCTTCCTCCCTGTGTTCTCTGCCTCTCCCCTGTGCTCTCGCCCCACCCCATGTTCTCAAGGTTCTTCCCTGTGCTCTCCAACCCCCATGCTCTTTCCTGGTCGCACCCCCTCCCTCCACACCTCTGCTGGGTTCCCCCCTTCCCTCTCTCAGGGGATCTGTCAGAGTGGAGAGTGGGGAAGGGGCCGGTTAACATGTCATGGGCTGCTCAATCCAAAATGCCCGGGCCTATTTTTTGTCCCAGTCCGGGCCTGGTTCCGGCATTAAATCAGGCCCACTTACCCAAGAGACTTTACCTATTTCCTGCCGTACTTCTTCCGGCCACCATGAATTCCTCCGTTTGGATATCATAGCTTCTCCCATGTTCCCGGTCATCCTTGGCATTCCATGGTTGAAGGCACATAATCCTCACATTAACTGGCTTCTCCTCTGACATCTCCTTCTCCTCTGACTACTGCCAAATTCACTGCCTACCTGAAAAGACTTTCAATACCACACCCCTCCTGGGTATCCTCCCTGACCATGAAACTTCTACTCTGGTTCCTGCTGCCTACCACGAATATCTGGATGTATTTAACAAGAAAGGAGCGGACACTCTTCCTCCCCATAGAACATATGATTGTCCTATTGAACTTTTACCAGGGGCCGAGATCCCATTTGAGCGAATTTATCCCCTCTCTGAGCCTGAACTAGAAGCCCTGCGGATTTATATCGATGAAAGCCTTGAAAAACAGTTCATCTGGCCCTCCACTTCACCAGCAGGGGCCGGTATTTTCTTTGTTGAAAAAAAAGAGCATACCCTGAGGCCCTCTGTGGACTATCGTGACCTTAACAGGGTCACTGTTAAAAACCGGTACCCTCTGCCTTTGATCCCTGAACTTTTTCAAAGGCTGCGTGGGGCACGAGTGTTCTCCAAATTGGATCTGAGAGGTGCTTATAATCTTGTCAGAATCAGGGAGGGAGATGAATGGAGGACGGCCTTCCGAACACGCTTTGGTCATTTTGAATATCAAGTCATGACATTCGGACTCTGCAATGCCCCTGCCACAATCCAACATCTGGTTAATGACGTTTTTCGAGACTTCCTTGATTTATTCGTCATCGTGTATCTGGATGACATCCTTATATTCTCTGAAACTCTAGAATCCCACAGGACTCATGTAAAGAAAGTATTGGGTCGGCTGAGGGAACACCGCCTTTACGCAAAGGCTGCAAAATGTGACTTTGAAAAGCCAACCATACATTTCCTGGAACTTGTCATCTCTGCTGACGGTATCTCCATGGATCCACAGAAAGTCACTTCCGTCCTGGAATGGCCTGCCCCTGTCGATAGGAAAGCTGTTCAGAGATTTGTGGGATTTGCCAACTTTTACAGAAAATTTATCAAGAACTTTTCTGGCATCATCACTCCCATCACTCAGTTAACAAAGCAGCATGTTCCTTTCTGATGGACCCCTGAAGCTCAAACAGCTTTTGAACAGTTAAAAACTTTATTCACGTCAGCTCCTCTCTTGAAACATCCTGATCCATCCTTAGCCTACGTTTTGGAGGTGGATGCCTCTGAGAGTGCACTGGGGGCTATTTTGTCTCAACAGCAAGGTCCCAAATCTTTGCTCCATCCTGTGGCCTTTTTCTGTAAGAAATTAAATCCTTCTGAAAGGAACTATGATGTTGGAGACCGAGATTTGCTGACTATCAAGGCTGCGCTTGAAAAGTGGCGCTACCTCCTGGAAGGAGCAGCTCACCCCATCCTCATCTTCACGGACCATAAAAATCTTGAATACTTGAGGACGGCTAGACGACTAAGACCCCGGCAGGCAAGGTGGGCACTTTTCTTCTCTCGTTTTATGTTCCATATAACTTATCGTCCTGGCTCAAAGAATGGTAAACCGGATGCCTTGTCCCTCATGTTCAGCGACCCAGTGGTATCCTCAGAACCTGATACTATTCTACCAGCCAAAAATTTTTTGCTTCTTCAGGCGGATTTGATGTCTCAGATAAAAGCGGATGTGGTAAACCAACCACCTTCCAAAGATCTGGCTCTTCAATTGAGGGATGGTATGTACTTTCATAAGAAGCAAATCTTTATCCCTGAGCAATTCAGAGTTGCTGTCCTGGGGCGATGTCATGACCACCCATTAGCGGGCCACTTTGGAATTCACAAGACGGCCGATCTGAGCTCTCGTACATTCTGGTGGCCAGACTTGATGCAAGACTGCAAAAGATATGTTAACTCTTGTGTGACATGCCTTCGGAATAAGACGGACAGAGCCAGAACTTGGAGCCTACTTGAGCCACTCCCTGTACCTCAGAAACCATGGAGCATGATCTCTATGGATTTCATCGTGGAGCTCCCCCCATCCGAAGACTTCACCACCGTGTTTGTTGTGGTGGATCAAGATGGCCCATTTTGTACCCCTACAAGGAACTCCTTCGGCCACAGAGACCGCCTCAGCTTTCATTAAGGAGATTGTAAGATTACATGGTGTCCCTGATAGCATCATCTCTGATCGTGGGGGGCAGTTTACGTCTAGATTTTGGAGGGCATTATGCCAAGCACTGAACATTGAACTCCGCCTATCCACAGCCTACCATCCACAAACTAATGGACAAACTGAAAGAACCAATCAAACCCTCGAGCAGTACTTACGGTGTTTTTCCTCTTTTGCACAAGATGACTGGCTATCACTTCTCCCATTGGCAGAATTTTCATACAATAATTCCATCCACTCTGCAATCAAGCAATTACTGTACAAACAGATTAAACTTCCTCACTACTAATAACCAATTACTGCAAGATACAATCTCCAAGACTCAAGCAAGCAATAAAAAGTTATTCGACAAGAAGAAGAGAGGTAATCTGAACCTTAAACCTGGAGACAAGGTCTGGCTTTCCACAACAAATTTGAAACTGAGCTGTCCTTCAAAAAAACTTGGCCCAAAATTTTTGGGACCCTTCCCAGTCAAAAGGAAAATTAATGCAGTAGAATTCGAGTTGGTGTTACCCAAGAATCTAAAGATCCACCCTGTATTCCATGTCTCTTTGTTGAAACCAGCTGTACCAAATCCATTTCAAGATCGGGTTTCTGAAATGCCTCCTCCGCTGCTCATCGAAGGGAATGAGGAATTTGAGGTGGAAGCCGTTTTGGACTGTAGAAAGAGGCATAACCAAACACAGTTCCTCGTTAAATGGAAAGGCTATGGGTCGGAAGAGAATTCCTGGGAATCAGCTGCAGATGTGCATGCTCCCAAACTAGTGCAAGCCTTTTTTAACGCCACCCAGAGAAAAGACATTTGAAGGGCATCCGGAGGCTGCCCTTAAGGGGGGGGGCAATGTAAGAGAACTGTCAGAATGCGCCCGGCGCGCACACGTGCGCATGCGCGCATTCACGGGCATCGGCAGAATTCCTCGCGCACCAATGCGCGTGCACGCGCAGGGGCACACCTCTGGCCACAATTGGCGCCAGACAGCCTATTTAAGGGTTGCTCTGACTTCTGACAAGTGCTGTTTGATCTTCAGCTGTGTCCTGAGATTCTGAAACCCTGTTTGTTTGACTTGACTTCCTGTTGCTGAACCCTGACCTTCCTGACCCTGTTTCTGCACTCTTATTACTCCGATTACCGGTTCCTGATCCTGGCTTCCTGTTTGACCTTGCTCCTGTTTATGCCTTGGTACCTCGCTGCCCGCCCGTTGCTGAACCCGGCTTACCTGATGACCTCGCTCCTGTCTCCTGTTTGGCTCCACGGTGTTTCCGAGTACCTGTGCTGGCCGTCCATCCTCTCAGCTGTGCTGGTTCCAGTTCTGCACCAAAAACCCTGCCTGCACTTCCCAGTCTGCAACACTTCCTGCAAGTTCTGCATGCAGCATTCACAGGCACTTGTGTTCCTCCTGATCCTTGCCACCATCTGTTCCACCTCCAGTGGGGCTTGGATTGGAGATACAAGAGAGGCTGACCTCGTCATTTCAGACTCCTACCAGGTATGTGACAGGGGCAGTTGTAGGGCAGCAAAAATACAGCTCAACCCCACATTTTTACTGCCACGGCCCAACCACACATCTAAATGAGGCCTTAGCGACTAAGCATGTTGGTCTGTTAATGGTTAACAGCAGTTCTGTTTGGTATGAAAGGTTAAAGTTTAGTTCATAATGAAATCTAATTTAAACCCCTAAAGGGGCTGCAGCCTAAAGTTCCCCACAATCCATTCTTACTTTATTATTTAAGTATGCTTTTAAGGTATAATGGGTGGTAATGGGGAGTACAATTCCATGGAAGTCTCTGGAAAAGGAAATTATTTTGAAACAAGTTGTATCTAATGTGACAAACCAAGCAGGTGGTGTAAATTAGGTCCCTCAAAGAAACAAAGAGTCAGTTCTCCTCAGAAGAACCTCAGAAGGTTCATTGGTTTGGGAGAAAGGAGTGATGAATAGTGGTGTTGTATTTCTTATAGAAGGCTTACCTTGAAATTTAAAGGAAATAAAGAATACATTGGAATGATGAAATTGTAGAAAATGGCTGCCGAATTTCCTCTCAGTCTGAAAGTGTGTACTTCTTCCCTCCTCCCCTGGGAACACACACAATGTGGACAGAGCCTCCAGGGACCAGAGGACTAGCTGGCATCTATAGGCTGCACTGGGGAGGAGATTACCAGATGTAGGAGGAAACTCCAGGCTCAGCTTTTCCTCGTCTCTGCATGTCCTTCAAAGGTGACAAGCAGGACAGTGGTGGAGTATGCAGTAGGGATTGACCAATATTGTTTTTTCGGTGCGGCATCTGTGCACCCCCCTTTGATGGTGGATGTCTTTGGACGCCCATGCGTCACCGCCCGTACATGACGCTGGGGGTGTAGCCTTCGGGGGTCTTGTGGGTATATCTGGACGTTCAGCACGGTTGGGATTCTGATTTCATTACTTGGCGATTGGATAGAGCGGTCACATCTCTAAGAACCAACTGACAACCATTGGATGTTTTTCACTCCTATTGAGACATTTTCCAGACACAATTTTAAGGGGCTAAGTGGAGACCGCAGTGAGAAATACCCCTATCCAGTCCGTGCTGATCCTCCGGATGTTCCCCTATTGTGGCCTTTGTTTTGTTCCGCCTCCTCAGCTCCCGAGCTGGATGCATTACACTGCTGCCATCTTGATATCCAGCGTTTGGCGATTCATCTCAGACTCCGATACCACATTCATGCATCCGCCCCTGAAGAGCGAGCAGGGTCTCGCGAAATGCATAGGGCTTCATTGATGCTTATTTTATGCCGGTACATGCTGGGTATTATTGATGTCTGCATTATGTTTACATACTTCCCTGTCCACATACATTTTCCAGACACAATTTTAAGGGGCTAAGTGGAGACCGCAGTGAGAAATACCCCTATCCAGTCCGTGCTGATCCTCCGGATGTTCCCCTATTGTGGCCTTTGTTTTGTTCCGCCTCCTCAGCTCCCGAGCTGGATGCATTACACTGCTGCCATCTTGATATCCAGCGTTTGGCGATTCATCTCAGACTCCGATACCACATTCATGCATCCGCCCCTGAAGAGCGAGCAGGGTCTCGCGAAATGCATAGGGCTTCATTGATGCTTATTTTATGCCGGTACATGCTGGGTATTATTGATGTCTGCATTATGTTTACATACTTCCCTGTCCACATGTATGTACATTTTATCATCTTATTTTGTATGTGTACTTACTGACCCAGCAATTCTCAAGTTTTATTGTTGCTCATTGATGTATAACATTTGTAATAAATCTTTGTATATTTACGTTCATCTGTGTTGTGTACATTGGCTATTATGCCTGGTAACTCACAATCATTGTTGTTACCGCTCAGTTACATAACAATTTGAAATGAATAAATTGATTTTGTCTCAGTGTTCATTGTGGACATTGGCTTAACCTCTCTCACCTCATCTAAAGTCCCAGGGCTATTTTTCTTGTTTTTTTGTGCACTATTAGGGATGGAGGTGTCAGAGGGGTCACACCAGACCTTATCTTCCTTTTTTTTTTTCGGTGCCGATACGATAACGATATTTCGGCCGCCTCTCCTGCCAATAGCCGATAATATTTGCAGATATTTTGTACATTTAAACTTTTCAAAAATAACACCAATTTTATGCACAAATCTGGTATAAACTGAAAATGTTACTGTTTATTAAAATTAAACATTAAGGGCTCGTTCTTCACATGAAAACTGATGGGAGAAAACCACACAGATTTCAAAACTGACATCTCTGTCTGCAGTGCACCATGGTGTGATGAACGAGGTCTAAAAGTAAACAAGTGGGAAATATAAAGTGCTTGAAAAACAATAACTTCCTAAATGGCTTCCCAAAACATAGAACAAGTATAACTGTTACTAGTGCATTGCACTGCACTGATTAAATTTAAATCACTACTGCAGTGCAAAAAGCTAGACAGTGGACAGGACACACTGACACTACACTTTCTTCAATACTCCCAGTTAAGTAGAACAATATTATAGTGCAAAAAGCATAACATTTCAGCATGTTCACCTGTTAAATGGGTTCTGTTTTTTTCATAAATTGCTGCCACCGCACTGAAAACACGCTCACTTGGTATAGATGAAGGAGGAGCAGAGAGGTATCTTCTAGCATGAGTGGCAAGTCTTTTATAGCGTGACTCATTTTCTTTCCACCACTGAAGAGGATCACCACTTCTCCTGTCAATTACTGGTTCCTTCAAATAGAGATGAAGTTCATCATCCAAGTTGCTTATTGATGCACATTCAGAAGAATCCTCTGCATGAGGCCCCAATAACACGCTGAAAATGTCATCAATTCGACCACAATGAAGATTCTCTTCTGCTTGTCTTTTTTGACGTTTGTCTGTTTTTGCAGCATCCTGCTCTTCCAAATTCGTAACATGCTCTTCCAAACTTGACCTTTCTACAGAAACTTCCAGCAGCTCGTGTTGATTTTCTGTCAGCAATTGTTTTGCCTTGGCCAATACATCATCAGAAGAGAAAGCATGATTCTTGTATCGAGGATCCAAAAGATGTGCCAGCACAACATTTTTTTCTCTTCATGCTTCTCAAAGCGTTTGGTGAGGCTGTCCCTCAGGACCTGCCTTAATATTTTAAAGGATCACTAAAGATATATATATACTTTTTTTAAAATAACAAACATGTTATACTTACCTCCACTGTGTAGCTCGTTTTGCACAGAGTGGCCCCGAACCTGGTCTTCTGGGGTCCCTCAGCGGCTGTCTCGGCTCCCCCCCACAAGGACTCAACACCTTTGTGCAAGCTCTCCCGCATGGTGTTGAGTGCTTGCGGGCGCGCTCCCGTGATACAGCCGGCGGCCATAGCCGCTCACAGTATCACTCGGCCCCGGCGCACCGCGTCATTGGATGTGATTGACAGCAGCGCGAGCCAATGGCTGCGCTGCTTTCGATCCATCCACTCTAGACAATCAACGGTCAGGCTGAGCGGCGAAGAGGATGTCGGGGGTGAGCGCGGGACTTTCGAGGGGTCAGGTAAGTAAAACGGGGGGGCTGGGAGGGGGCGGTATTGTCGGATGTTTTTTCACCTTAATGCATAGAATGCATTAAGGTGAAAAAACTTTTACCTTTATGACCCCTTTAATGCCAAAATGTGTTGGGTCCTTCATTCTCTTGAAGGAGCATCTTCAGCACTCTCACACATGGGATGACAGATGACACAGATGAGCTGTAATCACTCACCTCTAGTGTCACTTCCACTATGGGGAGGAGGGTCTCAATGACATTGGCTACAATGTCCCACTGATCATCAGTAGGACAACTATATCCTTCATGTTCGCCTGAAAAGATGCTCATAGCTCGCTTCTGTTCCAGCATTCTTTGCAGCATGTGAAGTGTTGAATTACAACGTGTTGGAACAGCCCGAATTAGGCTGTTTTTGGGTAGGACAAGGTCTGCCTGAATGCACCTCAGTGGCTGCTTGGCAAGGACTGAATGGTGGAAATGGCCTGCGCACCTCTTAAGCATGCCAATTATATGTATCAAAGATCTCTGGCTTGATCATCATTTAACACAAGTTGCAGGGTGTGTGCCATGCAACTGAGGTCTGACACTTCAGCAAGTCTCATTCCTTTCACCATGTTTGCACCGCTGTCATGAAGCACAAGCATCAGTCCGTCTTTGTTTATTCCCAAGTCTTGAAGCATGCCTAGAAACATTTCTCTAATGTACTCCCCAGTGTGGGATCCTTGCATCACCTTTGTATTGAACACCAATTGCCTTTTTGTCCATCCGTTGTCAATGAAGTGGCATGTAAGACTCATTAGTGACTCTGTTGGTCCTGACTAGCAGTCAATTGTGAATGAGAGTGAGTTCCCAGCATTTATCAACTCCCTTCTGATGAATCTTTCCCAGCATTTCGGTTCCATAAATACTTTTCACTCTTCAGTGGGTACCTTGGCCTCAGCTATGGGCATCAACCGCTGAAATTCAGAGTCAGACACCATTGTAAATGGCTGGTTATCTGTAACCATCATTTCTTTGATTGCTTTGTCCAGCTGGTGGGATTGTGGTATTTCACTTGTGATTCAGTTTGTTTTCTCTGTGCTTCATTATATAATTCAACATGATGATCTCTTATGCCCTGTACACACGGTCGGACTTTGTTCAGACATTCTGACAATAAAATCCTAGGATTTTTTCCGACGGATGTTGGCTCAAACTTGTCTTGCATACACACGGTCACACAAAGTTGTCGGAAAATCCGATTGTTCTAAACGCGGTGACGTAAAACACGTACGTCGGGACTATAAACGGGGCAGTGGCCAATAGCTTTCATCTCTTTATTTATTCTGAGCATGCGTGGCACTTTGTCCGTCGGATTTGTGTACACATGATCGGAATTTCCAACAACGGATTTTGTTGTCGGAAAATTTTATATCCTGCTGTCAAACTTTGTGTGTTGGAAAATCCAATGGAAAATGTGTGATGGAGCCCACACACGGTCAGAATATCCGACAACAAGGTCCTATCACACATTTTCCGTCGGAAAATCCGACCGTGTGTACGGGGCATTAGATGGGCCCAAAGTTTTGACGTATTTAAGGTTTTTGCAGTTGTTGATCCCATGCTCACATTGTTTGTACATGTCTCGCACACTGCTGCTATTCATGGAGATGGTTGAAACGAGAAATAGTCCCAGACCACACTTTGACTTTTTCTCTCTGCATCCATCTGCATTGGACTTTGAAAGAGTAAGGTTAAAAATGGCAAGCACCCTTCTGTGGGTGGGCTTGCTGGCTGGCAGCCTGCTGTGGGTGGACTTGCAGGCTGGCACCCTGCTGTGGGTGAGCTTGCTGGCTGGCACCCTGCTGTGGCTGGCTTGCACCCTGCTGTGGCTGGTTGGCCTGACACCCTGCTGTGGGTGTCTTGCTGGCTGGCACCCTGCTGTTGGTGGCTGGCTGGCACCCTGCTGTTGGTGGCTGGCTGGTACCCTGCTGTGGCTGGCTGGCTGGTACCCTGCTGTGGGTGACTTTCTGGCTGGCACCCTGCTGCGGGTAACTGACTTGCACCCTGCTGTGGGTGGCTTGCTGGCTGGCACCCTGCTGAGGGTGGCTTGCTGGCTGGCACCCTGCTGTGGCTGGCTTCCTGGCTGGCACCCTGCTGTTGGTGGCTGGCTGGCACCCTGCTGTGGGTGGCTTTCTGGCTGGTACCTTGCTGTTGGTGGCTGGCTGGCACCATGCTGTGGGTGTGCTTGCTCGCTGGCCTGGCACCCTGCTGTTGGTGGGCTTGCTGGCTGGCACCCTGCTGTGGTTGGGCTTGCTGACTGGCACCCTGCTGTGGGTGGCTGGCTGGCACCCTGCTGTGGGTGGTTGGCTGGCTGGCACCCTGCTGTGGGTGGCTGGCTGGCACCCTGCTGTGGGTGGCTGGCTGGCACCCTGCTGTGGCTGGCTAGCACCCTGCTGTGGCGGGCTTGCTGGCTGGCCTGGAACCCTGCTGTGGGTGGGTTTGCTGGCTGGTACCTTGCTGTGGGTGGGCTTGCTGGCTAACACACTGCTGTGGGTGGCTGGATGTGCTGTGAAACCTCAACTGCGCATGGGCACATAGGGGGAGATTTACTAAAACTGGAGCATGCAAAATCTGGTGCAGCACTGCATGGAATCCAATCAGCTCCCAGGTTTTATTGTCAAAGTGTAACCTCTTCCCCCGGGTGGACATAATATGACCTCATCATTTACTTTGGGTGGAGATATCTGAATTATGTCTGCAGCTACAGTCATCATCTAGATATTTTTTTTTTGAGCCGGCGATTCCCTACAGTGTAGGGAATCGCCGGCTGGTGCTTCTTCGGTCTCTCCCGTGCAATCGGGGAGCCAGAGAATGAATCCGCTGGCGGCAGTTTACCACAGAGCTGGTGTTCTGTCAAAATAGCCAACTCATTAAAATCTCCAATTACGTCACTTCCAGTGCGGCCGAATCACGATCAGCTGGCCTGACATCAACACTGCTCATGCGCAGGAGGTCAGAGGTCTAGGAAAATTATAGAACACTGCCATGTTGGTACACCTAAAACATTTCTGATTCCCCGTCCTATTGGTAAACTCAGGACAAGCTGATCTTTCTCTATAGTTCTATGAAAGAGTCTTCGCTGACAGGCCGCCATGTTATAATAAAATTCCAGTGAGCGGCCGCTGTTTACTCAACTTTGCCAATAGGACGGGGAATTCTAGCTCAAGACCTCTACTGTAACTTTAAACAGGTAATCTGTAACATTTTTTTAAAGCATCACCTATGGAGATTTTTATGTACTGTAGTTGGCACCATTCCACAAGTGTGCGCAACTTTAAAGCGTGTAATGCTTGGTATCTATTTACTTGGTGTAACATCATCTTTTATATTTTACCAAAAAATTGGGTTATCCATTGGGTTTTCTTGCATTACAATTCATTGATGTGTATTTCCCCCCCCCCCCCAAAAAGTGCATGTGACATAAAAAATTGCAACGACGACATTTTATTCCCTAGGATCTCTGCTAAAAAATACATATAATATTTGGAGGTTCAGAGTAATCTTTTAGCAAAAAAAATATGATTTTTACACGTAGGAGAGAAATGTCAGAATTGGTTTGGGTGGCAAGTGGTTAATTGAACAAGCTGAAGTTAAAAGCTGATTAGCTACCATGCACAGCTACACCAGACTCTGAGTGCTCAAGTTTTAGTAAATCTCTCCCTTAGTTTCAGCAGGGAAGAAGTTAAAAAAAGGGGGAAGACTCAACGGACCACTTGGTCAACCACTATGTTTCATATAACTACGCCACACATGAAACTATAGTAATATTCCTACTGCAACCATAATATTCCAGCTGTTTTTTTGGAACAGGTTAGAAACTGAAAGTCATCCTCATAGTAATGTTATAAGTAGTATCCTCCCTTCTTGATTTGACCGTTATTTGCTCTGTTACTGAAACCTATACAGTTTTTTTTGGGAGCTGTTCTGTAGTCCTCTCTGCATTTCAGGTTTTTACATGTTATGCATACAAATAATAATTTTCTCACTGAAATGCTATGTTTATGTTAGTGAATCCACAAGATGCTAAATTATAAGATATCATTTAATGTTACTCATTGTAGATTACAAATATACTTTAGCCACTTTTAAAATGATCCTTTGTAATAACGTATTTACAACGTAATGTACAAAGTACAAGTTTTCTTTCATTCAGTGTGCAATAAGCAGTTTAGCAAATATAAAACTATGCTTTAAGTTTTAAGCAACAAAACACAGATCAACTTAGTTCATCCCAAACAGCAAGAGCCCTTGTTTTAGTCATTTCAAAGCATTCAGACATGAAAGTTTTGGTTTTGTTTTGGTTAGTGTGACTAGTGTGGGAGCGACAGATTCTGTTGCAGATATTTTCAGCTTCATAGAGGTATGTAAAGCATTTTTAAATGTTAGGCTAAGCTTGGGGTTAAGGGTTAGTAGTTAATACAACATTGTAAAGGTATGGTTAGAATTTCAGAGTTATTTAAAGCTACCCTCCAGCCGCCCCCCCCCCCCCCCCCACTAACTGCTGAGTTAGGCTGGCCATTCACAGTTCCAATCGGCTGATATTCGAACCATTAGTGGGCAGGCTGAATGTACCAAGTTGATCGATTGATCAACTTGGGTACAATCAGCCTGCCGGATTCGCTTACGATTATCACAAGTGGCTGCTATAGCCGCTAGCGATAATCACTGTCTTCAGCCACCCCCGCCGGGAGAAGACAATGGCCCGGCAGAAGGATATCCTGCATCAACACTGTCTGTCTATGTTGATGGGGGAATCAAGCAAATTTCTCTCCTGCAACCTGTGTTTGCAGGAAAGAAGTTTGCTCCATGTATGGCTGGCCTTAGTTAAAAAAACTAAGCTGAAATCCCAAATCCATGGATGACTAGCACAATGGGTCACAAGTATTTAATCTTTTTCATTGGAGAAGAGAAGAAGCCATTCTTTAGGTGTCAACATCACTGACTGAGTGACTTCAATGCTTCCTATTGGCTGTCCAGTGGTAGAGTTCTCTCAAAATCCAGAAGACTGAAGTGACATGACACCACAAATAGGTGACCAGTCAGACTGCAGCATTGCATGAAAACCAGAGCAACAATTTAGTTTTGATCTTCTCAAACAAAAAGAGTTATGATAAAAGCTCCAGGCATAACCCCCTCCTCTAAACAATTGCTGAGTTAGTTAAAAAACTAAAATTCCCCTTTACTTACCCAAATCCTATTGGCTGTCCAGTGGCAAAGTACTCTCAAGACCTGAAAGACTACAGTGACATGATGAAAGCAGGCTGAGTATCCAATTATTCATAGCTCTGCCCTACCCTCTCGGATGAACCAGCTGGGGACGAGTGCCCCCTAGTTGTACAGGAGCAAGTGGCGTCCTTCTGAGCCCCCCAGATGCACAGTGCTATCTCTTAGTGCCATAGATGACCTCAGCAGCTGCAACATTTTCTCTCCCTTTGCAGCCGCTGAGCTCTTCCGCTCAGTAGAGAGCACAATATGCATGCATTGGGCTCAGAAGAAGCACAATGAGCATGTGTGTAGCTTGGAAGAACGCCCTAAATATCCGAAGTATTTGGGGCGGGCATCATTCTGTTCACAAAAGGCTTACAGGTATGGGAGGAGCATAAATGGATATGTTTTAAAACTAGTTTAAAATTATGGGATAATATTCACATATTCAGTATTTATTTGAAATGTGAAATATCCCTAAATTAAGCTTATAGTGCTTACAGCATGCAAGCGGAGATAAGCATATTTCCACAGAAAGAGTTAGATTTGGTTGCAGTGGATTTGTGGTTTCTTACCCATAGTGTGTACTCTGTGATATGTGTTCAAATGTCTGGAAAAATTCTTCTCACATTTTCAGGGGAGCTGTTCTTCCACCAGTTTATTATAGGCTGCCTCTCCGCTCTTTCCCTTCAAACCACAGCTGTGAAATATATAACACCTCATAGTTGTAAAGTGGGCATGTAGAAGGAGAATCTAATTCTTTCATTGGATTGTAGTTTTCACTTGTATATCTGATCCTTCAAAGATTGTTTTCCTCTCCAGTCCTAACATATAATAGCACACACACATAATTCAACACATGTACTACAAATACTGATTCATACCTAAGTAATTCTTTCTGCTAATTTACAAATCAAAATTTTCTGAACTGCTCTTTGTTTGCTCTAATTATTTTTGCTTACCATCATCCAAACAATTTTACCAGAATCTGGTCAAAGATGACACAGGTAGTTACAATTACACTTGTGTTTTTATCTTTGTAAACCTGTGAAGCCCCTTTGGGACATAGGCCCAGGCTTTACATGGGTCCTCAAGTTCTGCAAGGTTAAGCAAGTTCCCACTGGTGCTAATCTTCTTCTCCTGTCATTCAAGCTTCAAATGCCAGAACTTCAGTAGGATGTAGCAGTTGAGAGAGGTGAAGCTTAACAACAGGAGTAAGGGGGACATGATCTTGGCTTGGCCAGGTCTCAACATTTACAGTAAGTCCCAAGGCTAGGTTGCAAGGGTCTGTACAGGAATACAAGACCTGCGTGCATCCCTAGGAGCCTTATACTTTTAAGGCAGGCCATATTTGGCATAATTTTCTTTCCTGCAGAACACTGTGATTGTTGCTAGTGGCTATAGCTGCTGTTAATAATCGCATCCTAAAAATTCAACATGGGAGAGTGCATGTGCGGGGGGCCGGAGCAGATACACTGCTGAACCACTCTGCACACTCCCGGCACTTCCAGCTAGATTTCGCAGGCACCCAACCTTGCCTGTGATTTTTTTATCCGCTCCTGTCACCTGGCGCAGTGGTGGTGACCCACTCCATGATGCTCCGGGCGGCGGGGAAGACCCAGGGTGGCTCTCAGCACCCGACACACGTGGTGGGGAGAGGAGGCAGGCCTCGGCTCCAGCATCTACCATGCTGTAGAGAAGGAAAAACCGCAGCCACAGAGAACCAAGTTGAAACCCACTAGTCCTGGGGAATATGGCACAGGACCCTCTACTGCTGCACAGTCTGTAGGTGAGCCAGCAGATCTTCCCTGCTCCCTTTCTAGTCCTGCCAGATCTCCGTCACAAGCCTCAGCTCGTTCTGTAGGTTGCGAGTCTCAGACCTCATTAGCGCTGGATAGGAAAATGGCAGACATATTCCCCAGCCAAAATAGTGGCATACAACCTGACCCAGACAGTCATGTGGGCTTCCCAGCATCCCCATCAGCACCAGCACAGTATCCAGGGGACTCTGTGTTTATTGCTTGCTTTGCTGACTTGCTGCAAAGGGGGCTGGAGAAAGCTACAACAAAATTTGCCTCTGATTTAAAGCAGGAGCTAGGCCAAAGTCTAGATGGTATTGAATCTAAAATGGATGAAACAGTTCACAGGGTGTCTCAGAACTCTAACGTGATCACTGAATTGCAAGACCTTTTAGAGGAGGCCTATACTAAAATGTATGATCTTGAAAACCGTACAATTTTCGTATCTGGGGTTTCCTGGAGACAGTGAAATATATCACCTCTGCAACGTATTCTCTTATGAAATCTGCAGTACCAGATATTGATGACCTTCATATGGAGACTGACCGTATCCATAGAACCTTGGTCCCCCGAAGCTGGAGAGAGAGACATTATTATCAAGCCACATTTTTTTCGGGTTAAATAGGTGATTATGCAATATGCCAGAGAGAACTCGGATTTAGAAATCACTGATTAAAAAAAATGATTTTTGCAGATATCTTCCAAGCTACCATCCAAAAGTGATGGGCTTTCAAACCCTTGCTCTCACCACTGGTACAACAGGATATTCTATATCGTTGGGCTTATCCATTTCAGCTTCAATTTACCTACAGAGGCAAACCCTACTCTTTTTCTTCATTACAAGATGGGGAAAGAATACTCCCTGCAGCTGGGTTTCATCTCTCATAGCTCCTCACCTTAAAGTCAACCAAGGTTAAGTGCTCCACCTCCTCCTCTCTCACCTCTTTGGTCTGCTTCACTGTTAAAAAAGGTTATATCCTCCCATTTACCTACTTGAGAACTGCTTTTTGAGTTTGAGCTGGATCGTCAATGAAGTGGCTTCTCAGTGGTTCCACCTCTGGACATTAACCGCTGCACTCATTTCAACTGGTCTCCTATTTTGGGAACTTATTTCAGAGTTATTATATAGTTTCTTACAGCTATTTTGTATTTTTTTGGCTAGTTGACTGAATATTACTGTTATATTTATAACAACCTGTTTATAGCTCCCCTGGGGGTTTCCGGGGCCATATATAATCTGTGTATTTACTTTGTGCCGGAAGGTGCCTATGTGCTCTCCCTGTTTGAAGGACTCACTAAAGCTTGGTCTTTTGGGAGACCCCCTTTTTTTCTGGTTACTTGGTTAACGACTTTGCCTGTTAACACCGACGATGTATGTAGCGCTGTATTACAATATTTGATACTGTGAAGTTGTAGTCCCATGTACCTTCTTTTTATCTTTTTTCTTTGTTCTTTTATCTTTTCTTTCTGTTGTCTTTTGAGGGTCATCAATGGGCTCTGCTGGCCAGCCAGGACTTCTGCTTCCCCCAGGTTGTGGGTAAGTTTACATAGGTGCCTCTGTTGTTTGCCATGTCCACATTGACATCTCCTGTTGGTACCAGCCAATTGCTCTCTCACAATGTCCAGGGGGGTTAGGTTCACCCACTACATGTTTTAAAGCGTTTACACACTACCGTTCGAGGAGCTGATATTGTGGCTTTTCAGGAGACATATTTTGCCTCTTCTTTTACTCCCAGATATATCCATAAAGACTGTTTTTTTTCGAATGCCTCTGAGAAGACAAAGGGGGGGGGGGTGATTTGTTTGTCCCGATGGCTTTCATACACTGAAACCAAAGTGATTAAAGATAAGGAGGGATGGTATCTTTTGGTGAAGGGACATTTGGGAGAAAATCTTGTCACTTTTTTGGTTTATTATGCCTCATACACTAACCAGGTGGCATTCTTTCAATCCTTGGAATGGATAAAAAGAGGTATGGGTGGCGCTGCCTTATATTAGTATTTAATAGGAGTGTTGGTGCCATGCACTGCCCCTTTTAAAGGGCAGTGCATGGCACCAGCACTCCTATTATATACTAATATAAGGGAGCGCCACCCATACCTCTTTTTATCCATTCCATTCATATTGTCAAGGACTTGTCAGAACCGTACAGGACCCGGACGCCCTTTCCCGAATTAAGCAACAGCGTCTGCTTACCAGTATGCACCAGCGCACGTGGCAGGCGCACACGCGTGCGCGTTAACGCCGTTTGGCGCCACAGAACTTTTAAAAGCCTTACAGCTGCAATTGTGCGGCGCTGTTTTGTCTTCAGCTCTGTGCCTTGTTACCTGTATCTCATTGCTGATCTACCTATACCGACCCGGCTCTGTCTGACCCTTCTGCTCTCTCCAATCTGACCCCGGCCTGCCTGACTCTGCCTGAACCTCTGCCTGTGATCCATTGCCGACCTCTGCCTGTTATACCGACTCTTCTATAGCCTGCTGTGTTCACCTGCCTGATTACCTGCTGACCCGGACTGTCTGACCCTGCTGTTGCCTGCTGCTCCGCTCTGTGTGTTGCTGTACTCCCGGGTCTTCTCTTTTGCTCCAGTTGCCGCTGCTGCTGCATCTATCAGCTCCTCAGATCGCTGACCTGCTTCTGTCTGCTGTCATCTGCAGTCTAGCCATTCCTGGCAGATCTTCACTCTGCTTCAAGTGTCGGCTGCTTCCACTGCCACAGACACTCCTACCCACTGTGCTCACGAGGCCTCTGTTCCCATTCCAGGGACTTCTGAACCAGTGCTGTAAGAGAGGTCTCCTCCTACAAGTCGGGCTCTACTACCAGGTACCTAACACATATTCTCCACGTATGGTGGCAAATTGGGGAAAGGCCGCAGCCACAGTCTAGGTCCTAAGTGCAGGATTTATTAGTTATACATTCTTCAAGCCCGGGTTCACACTATAACGGGCTGCTGATCACACAGGAGCGCTGTGCGCCCCTGTTCCCCGTTTCAGGGACGAATCAGGGCCGATTCTATGCCTGAATTCGGCCCTGAAATGGAGCCAAAGATGCACAGCGTTTTTGTGCAGTGCGCTCCACAGCCGCCCCGGAGATATGTGAACCGGCTCCATAGGGAGCCAGTCACATTCTCCTACTATGCGATTAAGATGTGGGGAAACGCACATCTAATTTGCATAGGTGTGAACCCGGGCTCAATCTTTACTTAGTACTTTGGCTTCGGATTCCAAAGTGCCTCACAACGAGAATAGAGCATATATAAGTGTCATTTCTAAACTTAATAAAGACACTACGGACATCCTTAACCCCTAGGCACCCACAGTACGCACATATGCGTGCTCTCGGCGGCTGGGCCTTGGTGCCAAGCGGACACATATTTGCATACCAGTTAGCAGACACAGCTGTACCGAGAGCGCACCCCCTGTATTTGAAACCTCTTAAAGGGCCATGAGCCACTGTTGCAAAGGAGGTAATTATCGCCCTATCTCCTTAAATAACTGTGATTTGAAATCCTTACTAAAGTTTTGGCTCTCCGTCGTAATATCTTTCTGGAAACCTACATCCATAAAGATCAATCAGGCTTTATACATGGAAGCCAAAACACTGGATCAAATCCATAGGTCTTTTAGCATTGATCTCAGCGGTGAGAACTAATTGGGATACCTCTTCACCTAGGGAAATCCTGCTTTTATCATTAGACCTTTGCAAGGCCTTTGATAGTTTGACCTGGAAATACATATTTAACACGTTGAAGGCTTTTGGGTTTAGCCCCACGTTTATTGCTTTACTGAAAGCCCTATATTGTGCTCCTTCAGTTCAATTTCCATACAAGATTAAAAATCATCCTCTTTTCTCATCAGTCACGGAACCAGGCAGGGTTACCCACTTTCCCCCTTACTTTTTGCATTGATAATTGAACCTCTTGCTCTCGCTATCAGTTCTCATCCCAACGTTTATGGTATTAATTGTGGGCAACAGGAGCACAGATGTGCTCTGTTTGCTGATGATGTTTATTTTAAATCCCCAGATCACCTTACCTAATTTACTAGCCCTACTGCGTCAGTTCTCTCAAGCCTCAGGACTTTCCCTAAATTTCCATAAGGCGACTGCTCTTTAATATTTCTTTACCCCCTTCGGCGGTACAGAATCTCTGACACCTACGATTTTCAATGAGCTCAATGCTCTCTTCCCTGCTTAGGGATTCAGCTTACATCTTTAATTCCAACTCTTTATCGAACAAATTATCCCTCACTCTTTAAATGTCTCAGGGAATATCTTATCTTGGTTTGGTAGAATCAATTCTTTTAACATGACCTTTCTGCCCAGACTACTTTATTATTTTAGGACTTTTCCTGGTGGCAGTCCCTAGAGGAGAATTACTAAGATTGCAATCCGAAGTCCTTCATTTTGTTTGGGGCAACAAACATCCCTGGATGAGCAAGTTGACACTATATTCTCCAAAGCCACGTGGTGGTTTGGGACTTCCTAATCTTCAGGCCGCCCAGATAACACAGCTCTCTTACACTACAGCTAAAGGCCCTAAGCCTTTGTGGGTTACTATTGAGGCCCTTTCTTGTCACCCTTATGCTATTGGATCCCTGATGTGGTTTCCCAATCAATTACCTCCCCGTATTTTGTGTCCTACATTGTCTTATGACGTGTACAGACGATTGGAATTTCCAACAACAAATGTTCGATGTGAGCTTTTTGTCGGAAATTCCGACCGTGTTTATGCTCCATCGGACATTTGCTGTCGGAATTTCTGATAACTGTTTGAGAGCTGGTTCTCAAATTGTCAGACAAAAAAACTTGTTGTCGGAAATTCTGAGCGTGTGTACACAATTCCGACGCACAAAATTCCACGCATGCTCTGAATCAAGTATGAGATGGAAGCGCTCGGTCTGGTAAAACTAGAGTTCGTAATTGGGATAGCACATTCGTTACGCCGCATTCTCTTCTTTATAATGCTAGAATAATGATTTGTTGAGTTGTTTTGCTGCCGATATTCACACAGAGCTCTGACAAACTGATTTATTTATTATTTCTCGTGATCCCCTGAATAATCTTTTATTTATTTTTTTCTCCAGATCTCCTGAATAATGTTTAATTTTTTTTTGTAGTGTTGTATTTTTTGTTTTTTTTAGCAAGATCTTCTGAATTTTTTTTCCTAGTAATCTCCATAATATTTTTTGTCGTTTTGTGTGTCAAGTTACCACACCACCATTATTATCTTTTATTTTTGAACCTCAAAGAGGTTGGTTGGTGTTGGTGTCCCCTGTTAATTTGACATTGTATTTTTGAAATGTACCTGCCTACTCACAAACAAACTGTCCTTTTTGAAGTAAAACACATAACCAAGGATTTTTTAAAATAAAAATAGAAATTCTTTAGGGGTCATAACAAAATAAAGAGGAAGGCAACGCTGGAGAAACTGTTGAAATTGGTGAAGCCTTTGTACCCCAGGGCAGACATCAATTATTTGAGAGGCCAAATTGGTAACCTGAGGAGTCCATTTAATAGGGAGCAGGTCCAGGACTCAGAGAGATCGGGAGCAGCAGCATATGACATATATGTCCTGAGGCTGTGGTCTTACAACAGCCTGCGTCTTTTGCCAGACCAGACTGAACTAAGGCCATAACACTCTTGTCTTCCTTCCACGCTTCTTTCTAGGCTGTGGCTGTGGTGTTGGAGTTGTGGCAGGAGGTGGGGGAGGAGTATGGTCCAACTCACATACGTAACTTTTTTTTGTGAGTTCACCCATCACCCCCTTATTTAAGAACTGAAATATGAGCTCCTCACTGATGATGCGTTGGCCCATCTCTATTTCCTGCATCTTATTGGCAGTCATACAGGCAAAGGCCTCTTGAACACTGGGGGTTGTTTTGAGGACTTCAGTAGCCTGCCGAATCAAAACAAGTGCTGACTCCTCCACGTTCCTCCCCTTCCTGGGCTTTTTTGTTGGAAGGCGGAGGGGAGGAACCTGCGATTCGGTCAGGCTACTGGGCCCAACCACCTCCTGGCTGCCACTTTCCACGGCCACCTCCTGGCTGCCACTTTCTACGGCCACCTCCTGGCTGCCACTTTCCACGGCCACCTCCTGGCTGCCACTTTCCCCCGCCACCTCCTGGCTGAGACTTTCCACGGCCTCCTCCTGGATGAGACTTTCCTGTGTATGAAAATGGTACATAGTTTTATATTTTTTTCATTAATCACACACAATTTTGAGCTCATGACTGTTGCAAAAAAATTTTGACAAGAAATATGTTGAACAATGCTATACCTGGCTCAAGCTGGGCTCCTCCACATCTTCCTGGGTGGAAGGCCAAGGTTGTACGTCAGAAGCCTCATCTGAGGTGGAAGGAAGAGTGGAAAGAAGTGTGGAAGGAAGGGTTGAGAGTGATGGCCTGGTTTCAGTCTGGTCTGATAAAAACTGCAGTCTAATGTACCACAGCCTGGGGACATAAATGTCATCTGCTGCTGCTCCGGATCTCATGGAATCCTGGACCTTTTTGCCCTCCCTATTATATGTGCTCCTCAGGCCACCAATTTTGGCCTTCAAATAGGTGATGTCTGCCGTGGGAATAAGCAGCTTCACTAATTCCAACAGTTGATCAAGCGCTGCCTTCTTCTTTAGTTTATTATAAAATGGGTGTTTCACTTGCCACAGACAGGACAGCTTTTTGTATTTATCAATGAAGTTGGGGAGGAAGTCATGGTCTATGATTTTTTTCATATTCTCTGCAGGACACAACACAAGACAAACCCTAATGTCAGGCTAAACTCTCATAATGGAAATAAAAGGTGGTATAGGGCGCACAGGACTAGCGTAGTCCAAATGATGTCTCTATTAAGGATCGGCAGTCCAAAAATGAACGGGAGAAGTGTAGGTAGGAAGGGATGAAAGGATGGTGATCTTCAGCAAAAAGGGCTGCAACTTTAAAAGACTTGAAGCAGGGTCTAAAATGACATAAAAACAAACAAAGGCGCCTCTAAGTGCAGAAGATAAACAATTTTAATACCCCAACTGGGTTAAAAACACTTACAAAATAGAAGTAAAAAACAGGCACATCGTGGGTAAGGCTGCATTGGAAGAGGTCACGATCAGAGGAAGCCTTCAGGAGGATGGATGTAGTCACTGTCAGCAGCGATGTAAAACACAGGGAACAGCTGTGAAGCCGGCGTCGTCAGCGTGTGAGGGCTGCGAACCCAGAAGTGATGTCATCCGCTGGGTGGCTCTGTGACCAGCCTGAACCGCAAACGAAAGGCCAGAGAGGGGATGTGATGTCATCAGTGAGGGACGCGTTTCAGAACCGTCATTCGTTCCTTTCTCAACCTCGGATTGCACTGATGGCTGGGGAGGATATATACAAGCACACTGGCAGTGGATTGGCCGGGGGGCGGGGACAACTAGATTAAATAAGCACACTGGCAGTGGATTGGCCGGGGGGCGGGGACAACAAGGTTAAATAACAATAGGTCTAGTAAATACATGTGAATATAGACACACACCTGCAATAACATGCTGAGAAACAAAAGAACAACAATGGAAGAAAATAAAATCAAGGATGGTGATGTTGAAGATTAAAAACGATCTGTATAACAATCCAAGTGCCCAATGTGTGGGTCTGACAGATCATAGGAAATGTTGCACATTTTATTTTAATATGACTAATGTTATGCATGGTCCCCCTTTTTCCCTTTTCTCCCCCCCCCCCTCTTTTCTTGTTACCCATTTGCGGACAATTTATTATGTGCAACATTTCCTATGATCTGTCAGACCCACACATTGGGCACTTGGATTGTTATACAGATCGTTTTTAATCTTCAACATCACCATCCTTGATTTTATTTTCTTCCATTGTTGTTCTTTTGTTTCTCAGCATGTTATTGCAGGTGTGTGTCTATATTCACATGTATTTACTAGACCTATTGTTATTTAACCTTGTTGTCCCCGCCCCCCGGCCAATCCACTGCCAGTGTGCTTATTTAATCTAGTTGTCCCCGCCCCCCGGCCAATCCACTGCCAGTGTGCTTGTATATATCCTCCCCAGCCATCAGTGCAATCCGAGGTTGAGAAAGGAACGAATGACGGTTCTGAAACGCGTCCCTCACTGATGACATCACATCCCCTCTCTGACCTTTCGTTTGCGGTTCAGGCTGGTCACAGAGCCACCCAGCGGATGACATCACTTCCGGGTTCGCAGCCCTCACACGCTGACGACGCCGGCTTCACAGCTGTTCCCTGTGTTTTACATCGCTGCTGACAGTGACTACATCCATCCTCCTGAAGGCTTCCTCTGATCGTGACCTCTTCCAATGCAGCCTTACCCACGATGTGCCTGTTTTTTACTTCTATTTTGTAAGTGTTTTTAACCCAGTTGGGGTATTAAAATTGTTTATCTTCTGCACTTAGAGGCGCCTTTGTTTGTTTTTATAAACTCTCATAATCTTGTCCCAATATAGGCCTCAATCTATAAGCAGTATAGGCCACTGATGACAGTCAAAATGTTACCTTCGTTGGCACGATCGGCGCTTACGCTACTCCGTTCTCCGCTACAGATCGTACGTACAATGCACGCGTGTTATGCTTTGTATACACTGCGCATGCGTGAAACTCCGCCCCTGACCTTCTTTCTAGTATATTCCCCACCCCTTCTGTTTCGGCGCAGTGGGAGAGCACATGGCGGAGACAGAGCAGGTGCATGAGAGTAGCAGCAATGACGAAAGCCCAGAGCCACAAATGTCCCGATCCAGGAGATTTATTGTTCGTTTGCCCACTAATACAATGTTTTTGCCAGATGCAGGTTAACTACATTTGTTCAGGCCTATATGTATTAAAATAAGTTTGTTGTCTAGATGTGTTTGTAACTATAATGAAATGCAAACTTGATTCAGTGTAAGGAGAGGACACTCAGCAGCTGTTTACACATCTGTACACAGGAGCACTAGTGTGGGACACCAGAACACCCTTTTAAGGGTGTCCCACACAGGTGCTCCAGTGGATACTAGGGGTCTCTACATGTGTCATACTTTACGAAAAAAGGTAAGTGTTCCAGTTTGAAAAAAGGGAAAAAAAATCATGTATTCAGCTTGGAACTCTGCCAAAACAGACAATTGTACGACACTTCCAAGCAATGTTTCATATTCCTATTTCTTGCCTCATATATCTGTCTGCTAAGTATACCTTTTTTTTAATTCACATAGGGGAGAAAAGGCTCTGGACATCTGAGGACTTCAGGGACCCCCAACCTCCTAAAGAAGGGGAAGTCACCACACCACAACCTGAGGATGTGGAGGGAGAGGTTCATGATGTGGTTGAAATAGTGACCACAACAGGTGAGTGTCTGAGACCACAGCTTCAGGTAATAGATGTATGCCTGCATTTTTATAATACATGGTGTGTTTTATTCTTTGTAGGTGATGTGGATGTTGTGGAAGAAGAAACTCATTCCACCAGTGCAAGTGCACATGTCTTTATTGGGGAGATCATGGTGTGCAAACCTGATTTAGAAAAGATGAAGGAACAAACAACAAAAAATGAAGAATATCATTGATGTTTTAGGAAGAATCTAAAACACACAAAAATTGTACCGTTTTGTTGTGGAATTTGTTTTTTTTTTAATCCAGTTTTGATGTATTTTAAAAGCCAAATTTTGAAGATGCACACAGTGTGTCAACATGTGCTATCTGCCATCACGGGATATCAATGTACGCGTTTTGTGGGTGCAACCCCTTCCTCCCAACTCACGTAGGTGAGAGGAAGGGGTTGCACCCCCAAAACATGTCCATGGATCCCCCGTAATGGGAGCTAGCACATATTGACATTAGGCATGGGATCAGGAGTGAAATCCACATTTGACTCCCAATTTGTATGCATCTTCAAAATTTGGCTTTTACAGGGGTGACATCACCCCATCTGATGAAGGCAAGATCAACACAGTTTTAACATACTCATGTCTGATATTGCCTTCACTTTTTCAAAGTTGAACTTTGTAAGTTCCTGAGTTGTGTATGTTAATATGGTTTTAAACATGCCTGTTTAACCAAAAAAAGGCTATTTCCAACCATAAAAATGTTATACACCATAGATGTTGGTTTGTTAAAAAACCCTTTTCTAACGCATATGTGAAAGTGCACGGAGTAAAATGTTTTATACTCAACAATGGGTGGCTTCTTATTTCAATGCTCAATACCAGTTGGACTAAGTTGTAGTTCACAGTGACAATGGGGGTATTTACTAAAGGCAATTCCACTTTGCACTACAAGTGCACTTTCAGTGCAGTTTCAGTGCACTTGTAGTGCAAAGTGGATTTGCCTTTAGTAAATAACCCACACAGTGCTCTAAAATTGGCCCCAATCAGGCCATTTTAGAGACTCAAAACAATTAATTCATGGTGCTGAAAAGGATTATTATTTTTATCATTAATGCATTACATACATTAACAACAAAAACAAGGTGTGTATGTAGCAGACCCACAATATAATATATATAATATAATAAGATTGCGGCCACGTCTCAGCCACGAGACCAGGCCGTGGAGGTGACATCTGCAGCATCAAGGCAAGTCCTTCACCCTGCAACCCTCTCATACACTCCTCTCATGCCAGGCTTGGCCCCTACTGCTGCCACCCTCTCACCGGCATCCGCCCTGTCCTTGCTGGAGAGATCCATGGAGCCTTATGGACTGTCCTCACTAGAAGCAACCCCCACCGATACAGACTCCATCCCAGCACAGGCTCTTGATGTAACCTTCAATGTTGCTGACTTGTTCTCTAAAATCTCAGAGCTGTTGGACAGAGGTCTGACCCAAACTGCAGACAGGGTCACAGGTGAAATCAGAACAGATTTCCAGAATCTGGGCACTAGAATTGAGCATATAGAGCTTAAGCTGGATGTGACTATCTCTAGGGCAAATCAAAATACAAATCATTTACATTTCATGCAGGAGCAGCTCGATACTGCTCAGGCCCGGATCGACGATCTCGAGAATCGCTCGAGGAGAGACAACTTTCGGATCAGAGGGCTATGCGAATAAATTAACGATATTCAATCGGCTGTACAGGAATTTATTAAATCCCTGATCCCCTCGGTCCCAGTACATAAATTGGAACTGGACAGAGTCCACGGATCCCTGGGACCCCCCAGGAAAGACGATGCCCCCAGAGACATTGTGGTAAAACCACACTATTACTCCATTAAGGAAGAAGTGATGAAATGCTCCCGCCAACAGGACCAGCTGAAGTTTCAGGGACAGGCCATCCAAATATTTGCGGACATTTCTCCCTTCATCATTCAAAAGCGGAGATCACTAAAACCTCTTCTTGTCGTTCTCACCAAGTAGGATATCCAATATCGCTGGGCATTCCCATTCGCCCTGAAATTCTCCTACAAAGGGAAACAACATGTGATTCACAGCTTCCCAGAGGGTGAACGCCTGCTGCTGGACCTTAAGCTCATCACCCAGGAATCAACGATGGATACGTCCAATGTTCTGCCAAATGACCTACTCCACCAAGTCCTACCTCACCAGGGGTACGGCCAAATCCAAGAGAGTCAAATATAACATGCCCCCCTGATGGCGGAGACCCAGACCCGCTAGTCTGTCATATTTTTCGTTTCTCCCGGGCTGAGAATACTGCCGGAGAACTCTTTCCACCTTTGAACTTGTCCTTTACACCCGTGACTGTGGCTGATGTGTTGTTGAGGGGCATACGCCCCGTTTTCGTTATCAAGACAAGACTGCATACCTTACACCACAACCAGCCCATACTACCCTCCCCTGATATTGTCTTCCTCAGTTAGATACTTTAACCTATGTTACTAATAGGGGAACCTGTTAGCTGTTCCTGCATAATTTTAAGTTTAATTGTTATTTCAATGCTGTTTAGGGCCGGGGCTGTTGCCTTGTGCCTCCCCCTACTACTCAGACAGGTTGTTTCCAACTCTGGGTGGTAGGAATATAGCCCTATAAATGGGCTATAAAAAGATCTCTACTTTGAATGAGGGGAGGGAGTTCTTCTCCTTCCCTCATTCCAGGCCTAGTTCAGGCTTTACGGTTTATATGATGTTATTGATATGTCTCTTCTTTCTTTCTCACTTCTGTGCTAACCTCTTTACTTTTTCAGATGACCTACTGATGCTTTTCCCTTGCAAGGGGGCGATGGGTACTCTATCATCCATGTAAGCGACCAAATATTTCCTCTCTCCTGTCTGGAATGGGGTAAGTGACCATTGGTTGGATGGCGTTCATCCCTTTCTGCTCCATGGCTAACAACACTACACCACCTCCCTTACGCGTATCACAACTCACAGGGACTAAATTCACCAGTAAAGAGATGGAAAGCCTTCCATGTATATCGATCTCACCATATTGATGTGGTCCTCCTGCAGGAGACTCACTTCCCAAAGCAGTACACTCCCTCTTTCCTCCATGCTCATTTCCCCACTTTTTACTTGGCCAATGCTGAGGATAAGATGAGGGGAGTGGCAATTTTATTCTCCAAACACTGCAAATTTTCAGTTCAGTCAGAACACAGAGACCCGGAGGGAAGATTCCTTCCGGTAAAAGGTACTATTGATGACCGACTATACTCGTTCCTATCTTACTATACCCCCAATAAGGGACAGTCAATGTTTTTCCGACAAATGTTTTCCATCCTTGGCACGATGATGGAGGGCATCATAATCATGGGCGGAGACTCCAATACGGCTTTTGATTCCGGATTGGACAAATCCAAACCCACTAGTACACGACTGATCAGACCTAGCAAAGCTAGCGTCCACATAGCGCGACTGATTTTCCAGTCTAACTTGACTGACATATGGCGGGAACTATACTCGACCACCCGGGACTTTACCCACTTCTCGCATGCACGTCTTACTCATGCATTGATCATATCCTGATCTCCACTCGCCACATTCCATCGGCCCTCGCGTCCAAAATCTTGGACGTAGCCTGGTCGGACCATTGTATGGTTCTATTAATGTTACGCCATGACATCCCTAGACAACGCACCTCCCATTGGACACTCAACCAATCCATCTTAAAATGACCCCATCAGAGTAATAGAAATACAGGGGGCTCTACGGGAATACTTTCACCTCAATGATGAGGGGGGTATTTCAGCAGAAACTCTCTGGGTGGCACACCATCGGGGGTAAGCTAATGCAAATTGCAGCTCAATGAAAAAAAGAAAGGTTGGGAGACACAGAGAGACTTGAGAGAGAATTCTACACTCTGAGCAAATAACACAAAAAGGACCCTACCGAAGTACCCGGGCCTGCTCTTGATGCTGCCCAGGTGGCTCTAAACTTGGCCCTTACGGCAAAAGCTGATAAGTCCTTCAGATGGTCTGGGGCTAAATTCTACCAGAGAAGGGACAAAAAAGGACCCATGCTCCCTTGAAAACTATCTCCTAGATTTTATTCTCATTCCCTGCCCAAAATTAGACAAGCCGACGGCACTTTTACCCTGAATCCACAACATTTTACATTTCAGGAATTTTATACAGACTTATATAGAGCAGACAAAAACATAAACCTCACTCCAGTAGAAGAATTCCTGGAGGAATTAAACTTGCCTACATTGAATGATAAACACAGAGCAGAAATGGAGGCTCCCATTTCTGAGGAGGAGGTTGTGGAGGTTATTAAATCAGTAAAGGGGGGAACGGCGCCGGGGCCTGATGGGTTCTCCACACCCTATTATAAAACATTTTCTGAAACCCTAACACCTTATCTCACAAAATTTTTCAATTCAATGATCGAGGGTTCCCCTATAGGAAACCAACTTAACATGGTATATATATATCCATAATCCCCAAACCAGGTAAAGACGCTAGTCAAATTGGAAACTATAGACCCATTTCCTTGATTAATAACAACTTAAAAATCTTAACTAAAGTTTTAGCAAACCATCTAGCATCATTTATTGGACTCTATGTCCATAAAGACCAGGTTGGGTTTATTCCTGGTCACCAGGGACCAGTCCAAGTGAGAAGGGCAGTGGACCTCAAATCGATACTACAATCGGACTGGGCGGGGGCAACAAACAAGAGGGCATGTTGTTATCGTTGGACCTTCAGAAGGCCTTTGATTCGGTATCCTGGCCATATCTCTTTGCGGTATTATGCCGCTGGGGTTTTGGCCCGAATTTGATAAGGATCCTTGAGGCTCTATATTCAAGGCCCGAGGCTAGAGTTAGACTTCAAGGGCTCTACTCTGACCCGATCAAGATAGCCAGGGGCACACGCCAGGGATGCCAGCTGTCTCCCCTGATATTCGCCATAATGATAGAATCTCTGGCAATCGCTATCCGTAAACACCCAGATATCGGGGGGTACAGTGTGGCCACACTACACATAAATCCGCCTTATTTGCAGATGACCTTCTGCTCTTTGTAACCTCCCGAGCCTCCTCTCTCCTAACAATATGCACACTATTAAACAAATTTGCAGTGATTTCGGGCCTCCGGGTCAATATGTCTAAGTCCCAGGCTCTGAATGTATCTCTCTCTGGCTCTCTGGTCTCCCATCTGCAGAAAACCTATAAAATTGAATGGAGTGATACCTCCATTAAATACTTGGGGCTTAATATTACGTCTAAGATTGAATGCCTTTATCAGACAAGCTACCTGCCAATGTACTGTAAACTAGAAGCTGATCTCAGAAGCTGGGGATCTCATGATATAGCTTGGACGGGTAGAATTAACTTGGTTAAAATGACCCTCCTACCCAGACTGTTGTATTTGTTCCACTCCCTCCCTATACCAATTAGACGGGATCATCTTAAAGCCTTTCAGAGTAAAATCACTAAATTCATATGGCATAAGAATGGCCCTCACCTTTCGAGCTGCAACCTATTTAATCTTCCCACACAAGGGGGCTGGGGCTTCCGAATCTCCTATGGTATTACCAGGCCACACAGTTAGCGCAATTGTCCACCATATACCTCAAAACTGAGAAACTAGACTTGATAACCATAGAGAGACAAGCAGTACCTACATTCATCCTAGATTATTTGTTATGGTGCCCAAACATAAGTAAACCCCCCATTCTTTCTCCAACCCTCTCACATTCACTTTCCCTGTGGGATTCGCTAAGGAAGCTTCCCTCCCTGGTCTCTGAGTCCTAACCACTAGCTCATCTATTCCAAAACCCCCTTTTCCAGCCTGGCATGGACATTAGAGTGTTCATGTGGTGGCTGGACAAGGGAGTGTACCGCATTGGACATTTCTTCTCCTGTACGGGCCCGTTACCCATTAAACATTTTGAAAAGGAACTAGAGATCCCTTACACAGAAAGGTTTAGATTCCACCAGATCTCTTGCTTCATTCATTCCATTTGGAAAATCAAACCTATGCTGGTGTGGTCAAGCCATGGAGCAGAGAGGAGGGATTTCTATAGTCTATGAGTCACTAGCTACAAATGTAAACAAACTACCCTACATGATTGCTTGGGAAAAGGACCTCCAGACCACTTAGGAATTAGAGGACTGGCACAAATCCTATTCTCAAAGGCATCTACGATACCTCACTCTTGGAGGCCAACGTCAAACTCTTTTTAAGGTGGTACCTGGTGCCGACTAGATTGGCCTCTATGCTCCCATCCACATTACCTTTGTGTTTCAGGGGATGCCAAGGCCTGGGTTCCATGATCCACATATGGTGGGAATGTTCCAAACTTCGTGGGTTCTGGAATAAAGTCTTCCACCTTATCCGCAGGGTCACAGGTTGTGCTATCCCTAAAACGCCGGAAATAGCCTTGCTTAATGGCCTAGCACCGTGCGTCCCCAAAATTACTCGCAAACTGATTTTGTTTATTTTGATTGGGGCTAAAATGACTACAGCTAAAGCATGGAAGTTACCCACAGTATCTCTTTTATCCATGAAAAGAAAATTTCCTGGATAATGGCACAAGAAAAACTGGTCAATTCTATCATGGATACAACTCCCCAGTTTGAAGCAATATGGGAACATTGGGCTCAATACATGGGAATATCCCTAATCCCAGGTATTGTTGGCAATTCAGGTCGCTGATCACTGGGACTTGCATCTGGTAGAAAGGCGCCTCCTCTTCTCCTCCTCTTTTCTCCCCATCTATTTTTCTCTCTTTCCTCCTTTTTCCTTCTCTTTAATCTGTTCTCCCTTCTTTATGGTTTTAGCATGAGTCCACACGATGGGCACTGGTTTATCGCTTTCTGTTTAGGTCCATATGTTATATCCTAAACCAACAAAGATAAGGACCTATGTCTTTAGAGACTGGGATACTCCTCATACATGTTATCATAGGAGGACGAAGATACTTTATCACATCCCCAGGAGATCCTCCTAAGGCCTCCACTAGACAAGGAGAGACGGGGCCTCGGCACCTCACAGGACACAGTATGATCCCTTTTGTACCGATGAATGGCTAGAGTATTCTAAACATGAAAATTTCTAACTTTATCTTCTCTGTACAGGTTACTGATGTGCCTACCAATGTTACACTGTTTCATTATGGGACATTTGTGTTACTATTGTTGATCTATTGTTTTTCTGTGAAACAATACAAATTTTAATGATAACAAAAAAAAAGAAAAGCCCATTGGAGAACCTAGGAGACAGCTAAAATAAACACAAGCAGTAAATCAAATGAAATATTAGTTCAGTTTATAATAAAAATGTATTTTAAAAGTGTTTCACACATTTGCTGGCATATCAATGGCCCCCCTACCCGCAAAGTACTCCAGATATTTTTGTCTCACTTTGCGGGCGCTTTGCGGGGGCAAGCCAGGACGGCCAGCTTCAAGTGCCATCAGGGTTGAATGATCAGGAAAGCCGGCCTCAGTCCCAACTGAGGCCACATAGTTTGATGCATTTTTGCGTAGATGATTGTGCATAATGCAGCAAGCAAGCACAATATGGTTGAGCTTATATTCCGCCATGTGGATTAGTGTCAGGAATAGGCGGAACCGGCTGGCCATTATGCCGAAAGCATTCTCCACCACTCTTCTGGCTCTGGCCAGCCGGTAGTTAAAAACCCTCTGGTTCGGGGTGAGGGTCCTCATGGGTAATGGCCTAATCAGATGTTCACCTAGCCCAAACGCTTTATCGGTGATGAACACAAACGGAAGACCAGCCACGTTGTCCTCCACAGGTGGCAAGCCCAAGCCACCATTCTGGAGCCGTCTGTAGAACTTGGTCTGGGCGATGACTCCACCATCCGACATCCGGCCATTCTTCCCCTCGTTCACATACAAAAACTCGTATGTCGACAACACCACCGCCAACATCACAATACCATTAAACCCCTTTTAATTATAATAGCATGACCCTGAGTTGGGGGTGGTACGATGTGAACGTGTTTCCCATCTATTGCCCATCCGCAGTTAGGAAAGTCCCACCACTGAGCAAAGTGGGATGCCACAGTCTGCATTCCTGTGGGTTTGAAGGAAACTGTGGAGTCAAACAAGAAAAAAAAATTAGTACTTTTGCACATAACATTGCAAGCAGATTAGACACAAACATTCGTGGCCAACATAATTATAACTTATTGAAATAAGTATTTAAAGAGAAAAGTATAAGGTCCACTTATCAGATTCCTCACCCCCTCTGATGGCCCATTGTAAAAATTTTAGGGGGGGGGGAGATGTTTTGGACAGGTAACCCTCTCCACTTCATTGAGAGCTGAATGCATAAATAATGTGTGTTACTTTGGCCAGCCCCTCCTTTACTTACACTATTGGCAGCCCACTGGACAAGTAAGAAGTGTCATAATACAAAAATAGGAATACACACTGTACAAATTGAATGAAAAGGGATGTCCAGAATAAACTGTAGAGAAAAAGGTGTGCCACATCCCAAGTAAATATGGAAATGGAGAATCCCCCTAGGGGGTGATAGTTTGAAGGCACTACCAAAACGTTAAACATATATGTCAAAATATAAAGTTTATTGAGTACATGAAAAACATATAATAAAAATAGGATAAAAAAAGGATGCATCATGTAGTACAAACATTTTAGCAAAATGACAAGGTACACAATCCCAAACCCAACGATGTTTCAGAGATGAACTGTAGTCTCCTTCATCAGGGGTTTTCACAGGAAGTACAGTGTCTATGAGATTCAAATATATAATAATTAACAGACAGGTCCTAACATAGGATACTACATATATATTGAATACAACAGACATAATGATACTTACATCATAATCGCTAAGGAAGTACATATATGCATCCAGACATCTTAAAAAGTGAAAGAAATTGAGGCATGGAGTCTCCCACGGATCCCGTCCACTGAATGGCAATCAAAATAAGACAAAGCCAATATGTAGAGGGGGAGGAACAATGTCCACCTCCTCACACCCAAACAGTCCCACTGGGTTCCGAATGTTCAGACCATCAGCGGGCTGACATGTGCATTGGGGCCCAAAGAGAAAGGAGGATCTGGAAAAAAAGAGAGAAGAGCAGGGGAAGAAAAATCAAAATCAAAATGGTAAAATGTCTAAAAAGGGTGAGTGTGTGCATGGGGAAGGGGAGATACTGTAAACCCTCCAACCATTACAAGCATTCAAGATTGCATACAACCTACCCGGGTTGACAGGTGGTAGCACTCACAGGCCAATGAAAAATGGGGAAAGGCGGTTGGAAGGTCTGGAAAGGCACAGGTTTGAAAGAAACCGCTGTCTATTGGGGATACTGTGAAGAGATAAAAAGTACCCAACAAAACATGTGTGTCAGGAGGGAACTTGTAGCTATACAGGCTGGTATACCGCCAAAGAGCAGCCATACAGTGTAGAAAAAGTGAATATTTAATGTAACTTACCCAGACATAGACTCATCCAAAGAGCGTCATACCCCAGGCCCTACCTGAACTGCACTGACAAGTGATATAAATAGCTCCCCCAAGCTCAGCTGTTCAGTTAGATGCTGAACAGCTGAGTATGATCTCCCCTAAACCACACCTCCAAAGGTGGGCCCCCTGAGTCACCACTGCTCCGCGCCTCCCCACGACGCAGGCGCAGGGGACGTTGCACGCATTGCGCCACACGGACAGCACGGCGTCCGAGCCGGCCATACGGCGCACGCGTGCCAACGTCATGAAGAGGCAATGCGGAGGGGCACGACGCAGTGACGTCCCATCGGCGCAGCAGAGATACCTCAAGACGGAGGTCACCATGGATACCAATGGGAGGGGGTGTCCGCAAGGAATATCATAACCCCAATCCCTGGAGGCACTTATAGAGTCCTCCCTGCCGCGCTGGGTGCACATGAGAACGGGTGTAAGTGTTAAAAAAGGGCCCGAGAAAAAAAAAATGTAATACTTTAGAAAAAAGAAAAATGTGTAAACACATAAGGCAAATGCATAAGCCCAATAATATATTATGCCACAGGGAAGGGACCAACAGGAAACCCCACGCCACAACCCTCGCAATGTGTGGACAAAAGAAATGACAAAGAAAAAAGGGAGAACAACAGCCAGAAAGGAACCACCCAGATGATAAAGGCTGATGATGTATAGACAATATAGGACTAAGGCATATAAAGATATAGCAAGCATAGAATACATAGGGAGAATCAAAGGAAAGCAAAGACGAATGATATGCAGGGAAAGAACATATCAAATCAAAGCCGGCAAAGGATAAAAAGGGAGGGAACATGGAACTGGTATATTTTATTACTTTTCCATTCCTCCCGAATTGAAAACGTCCAAAAAGGGCCTGAAGCACATAGCATCATTTAACCCAGGTGGACGGGTAACCTTCAAGTTGTATATCCACTGCAGTTCGAGTTGGAGGAGACATTTGTTCCAGTCTCCCCCTCTCGAACTGGGGTGGATACGGTCCAGGATCAAAAATTTAATCTTGGGGAAAACCCCTGAATGGACCAGAGTGGTGTGTATCCCCAGAGGCAAGTCTGGGTTACAGACCTGCATACTGTGAATATGTCGGTATGCTCTTTTCCAAAAAGGAAGCTTAGTCTTCCCAATGTAAAAGCACCCACAATCACATTTCAGAAGGTAGACGACCCCAAAGGTTTGACAGTTCACAAAATGTCGGGGTTTAAGGATTTGCCCATTGGGTAGAGTTGGACTTATGCTGGTGTCCATGTATCTACAATAGCCACATGCACCACACATATAGGTACCCCTATACTTGCAGTGAACGGCCCCACTTTCTCCCCTATATTCACTTCTAACCAATTTGGAGGCAATCGAGGTTGCTCTTCTAAAGGTAAAAAGGGGTGAATCTGGCAGCAAACATCTTAGGTTAGGGTCCATCGTGAGAGTGTGCCAATATTTGGAAACAATTTTCCGAATTTCAGCGTGGTGATTAGAATACTTGGTTATGATTATCAAGGAATTGTCTGATTTGATGGGCTGCTGGGAGTAAAGGAGATCCTGTCTACTTCGGGTGGTGGCCCGTCGGAATGCCTTTTTCAATGACGTATTGGAGTAGCCCCTCAGCAGCAGCCTATCACGCAATTTGCCTGCTTCAAGACAAAAGACCTCATCATTAGTACAGTTGCGTCTCACCCTTAACCACTTGCCGACCACCGCACGACGATGTACGTCGGCAGAATGGCACGGGCAGGCAAAGGGACTTACAGGTACGTCCTTGCCTTCCCACGGGCGGGGGGTCCGATCGGACCCCCCCTCGGTGCCTGCAAACGGGCGGATTCTCGTCAGGAGCTATGAGAGGTGAGGGGGAGGCCACTCATTCGTGGCTCCCCCCTCGCGATCGCTCCTGGCGAATGACAGGCTTCCTTGGCTTCTGCATAGTAAACAGAAGCGGAGGAAGTGATGTCATCTCTCCTCGGCTCGGTATTTTCCATTCCGGCGCCGAGGAGAGAAGACATCACTATGTGTGCACAAACACTACACACACAGTAGAACATGCCAGGCATACTGTACACCCCCCTTTACCCCCCGATCCCCCCCCGATCACCCCCTAATCAACCCCCCCGTCACACTGACACCAAGCAGTTCTTTTTTTCTGATTACTGGATTGGTGTCAGTTTGTGACAGTTAGTGTGGTAGGGTAGTTAGTGTTAGCCCCCTTTAGGTCTAGGGTACCCCCTAACCCCCCCCTAATAAAGTTTTAACCCCTTGATCACCCCCATTTTTCTGATCGCTGTATTAGTGTCAGTGGTGACACTAGTTAGGGAGGTAAATATTTAGGTTCGCCGTCAGCTTTTTTTAGCGTCAGGGACCCCCATATACTACCTAATAAAGGTTTTAACCCCTTGATTGCCCCTTAGTTAACCCTTTCACCAGTGATCACCGTATAACTGTTACGGGTGACGCTGGTTAGTTTGTTTATTTTTTATAGTGTCAGGGCACCCGCTGTTTATTGCCGAATAAAGGTTTAGCCCCCTGATCGCCCGGCGGTGATATAACTTAGGTTTTGAGGTCAGATAAGGTCTGCGTCGCCCCAGGCAGCATCAGGTTAGCGCCAGCACCGCTAACACCCACGCACGCAGCATACACTTCCCTTAGTGGTATAGTATCTGAACGGATCAATATCTGATCCGATTTCACCCTGCTATTGTAGGGTTGCAGGAGACTCACCTTACAAAGGATACAGTGGGACTCCTGCAGTACTCCTGGGTAGGCAGGGCTTATCACTCCACACACTCTGCGTTCTCTCGTGGAGTGAGTGTGTTGGTTCATAAGTCCCTGGCCTACCAGGAATTAGATTCTGCTATTGATCCACTAGGTAGATATGTATTCATTTACTGCAAACTGTTTACTCTGACCCTGATTATTGCTTTTGTTTACATTCCCCCACCGTTTTCTAGAGAGATATTGCAACTCCTGCTGACGTACCTGGTTGACAAGCCTGATATACCCACCATAATTATGGGTGATTTTAACGGGTATCTTGACCCAAAACTTGACAGGCATCCTCCGGTCCAGGCTCTACTAGGGGGAAGAGGCACTATTTTGAGCCGCCTGCTGGTTGAGGTGGGCTGGATAGATGTCTGGAGAGCGAAAAACCCAACATCCAAACAATTCTCATGTTTCTCTAAATCACATAGCTCGCTCTCACGCATTGATCTATGTGTGGGGTCCTCGCATGTCGTAAACCTAATTACCAAAATTGAGTATTTTCCTAGAGGGGTGTCGGACCACTCCCCAATAGTAACGCACTTGATAACGCGCCCTGGGGTCTCTTTGCCAAAAGCCCCTTGGAAACTAATTGCCTTTTGGCTAAAGCTTTTCACGTCCCAGGAAAGGGTAATGAAGCAAATTGAACAATACTTTTATGAGAACCTATTTCATCATGATAGTGCAACTAAATGGGATGCTTTTAAGGCATGTCTTAGGGGCACATTCATAACAGAAATAGAAACCATTAAACATAATTCATCGGCCCTTGTGAAACAGGTTGAAGACCAGGTGCGGCGGCTTGAGTTATCCTATGTCACAGATCCTTCTGAATCTGCAAGGGAGGCGTGGATATCGGAACAGGATTCCCTGGACCGGTTGAGATCCTCCACTGCAGAGCGGAAACGATTTTTTACTAAGCAAGCTTTTTACGAGGAAGGGGAAGACTGGTCGGTTACTGGCCAGAATTGCGAGGTCTCAACAGTCGTCACCGGCTATAGGAGCTATCAGGTGCTCCAATGGGAGATTAGTAAATGACACTGAATCAATTATTATTGAACTGGCGTCTTTCTATGAGAATTTATATAAGCCATGTGAGAACTATACAGATGCAGCATTACAGGAGTACATAGACAAGATTTCCCTGCCTGCCCTGTCGTGTCAGGCGCGCATGGAGCTAGAGGCCCCAATTACGCTGGACGAATTGAAGGAGGCGGCCAATGGAGGTGTACACACAATATGGGGAGGCAATTTTACCGAAATTGCCGAAATTGCTGGAGGTATTCAACTCAGCCTTTAAATCAGGAAAGCTACCAACATCCATGACTAGGGCTAATATTATACTACTACTTAAGCCTGGTAAGGACCCTGTAGACCCCAGTTCATACAGGCCTATCTCGTTACTGCAGAGTGACGTGAAATTACTGGCCAAAACTCTGGCCCTAAGGGTTAATAGAGTTATCTCTTCCATTATACATCCTGACCAGGCAGGCTTTATGCCCAAGAAGTCAACCGCCACTAACTTGAGACGACTCTTTCTGAACATGCAGACCCAAACAGAGGGAACCGGCAGTAGGGCACTGTTGTCTCTTGACGCTAATAAAGCATTCGACAGTGTTAGCTGGCGATACCTGTGGGCTGTCCTGTTCAGATTCGGGTTTGGTCCTAGGTTTATTGCATGGGTACGGCTGCTGTATGCTTCACCGCAGGCAGCGGTGCGCGTAACGGACAGGATGTCACAGGTCTTCGCACTGGGTAGGGGGACCAGACAGGGGTGCCCCTTGTCCCCCCTGCTATTTGCGTTGGCCATTGAACCGCTTGCAGAACAGGTCAGAGATTGTCAGCAGATTAGGGGATTTAGATTTGCATGAGAAGATAATGCTTTATGCGGATGATATGCTCCTCTTTTTGGAGGACGTGGACGCCTCATTGTCCCATGCAATGTCCATGATTGCAGACTTTGGCCACTATTCAGGTCTTACGATTAACTGGTCCAAGTCTGCATTGATGTTTTTGGACGAGACTCCGGTCTTGCAGGCGAGTCTCCCATGTCCGGTCCCAGTAGTAACCTCCTTTAAATATTTAGGCGTCTACATATCCCCTAACTTGAATGATTACTACAAACTAAACATATACCCCCTACTGACACGTTTTAGAGACAAAATCAACATATGGAACAGACTTAAAATGTCCTTGGCTGGGAAGACGAATCTCATTAAGATGATTCTGATGCCCCAGCTCCTATACATGCTGCATAATACGCTGATAGTTATCCCCCTCAAAATATTCAGAGTTGTTAACACACTATTCAGAACATTGCTATGGCACAATAAGCCATCTAGAATCAAGTTGGAGCAACTGCAATATCCAAAGGAGGGGGGAGGTCTTGCACTCCCCAATCCTTGGATATACTATCTAGCGGCGCAATTACAACATTTAATAGGGGCTATGGCTCCATCCCCTGCAGGCTCGTGAGCCAAGCTTCTGCTGAGGGGAGCAGGGGTGGATTCCATACCGGAAGGATTAGAGGCTCAGAGATTTCAGAAACCTAATAAGCAGATGCCAACTTACGCACTTCTCCAAAAAGTATGGAACAAGGTTAAACAACTGCAACGTGTCACGGGATTTACCACCTACAGCCCAATATGGGAAAATAACTCCTATGAGGAACTGGCCAAAATTAAGCAGGGTTCTAGATGGCGCCTTCTGGGAATTACTCACCTAAAACACATATTTCAGAATGGGAAGCTGCTATCTTTTGCAGACTTGCAGTCTGAATATGCTTTACCATCTACTATGCTGTTTTGCTACCTGCAACTTCGGCATGCAATACAGGCGCAGGGTAGGGCAGGGGAGTGGGTACAGTCACCCACCCCTATTTTTCACATATTACAAGAGGCAACAGACACAAAGGGTATAATATCTCAATGCTACCTCATGCTTCTGTCCTCCTTTCTAGAGGGGCATCCCATGAAGGCAGTGTCACAATGGGAGGAAGACTTAGGACCCATTACAGGGGAGCAATGGGAGGAAGCCCTTCAAGCTGTCAATACATGCTCATTAAACGTATCACAAAAAGTTTCCCAATTATATATTTTGCAGAGAGTGCATTATACACCGGTAAAATTGCACAAAATGGGGAGGTTACAAGATCCATTGTGTAACAGATGCAGAAATGCGCCAGGTGACTTGATTCATCTCCTCTGACATTGCCCCAAGCTCCATAGATATTGGACAGGGGTTATGACCTTACTCAATAGGGTTTTTCAAACGAATGTTACCCTTGACCCGCTGAGATGCCTTCTGGGAATACTGGAGGAGGCTATCCCAGAGAATATAACTAGAATGGCCTTTGCCAGAGCCCTATTTCAGGCAAGAAAAACAATACTTTTACACTGGAAATCAGCCACACCACCGGTGGTTAAAATGTGGATCCAACAGATGGGAAGTACCCTGGTTATGGAAAAGTACATACATCAGCATAGGGGGACCCCAGGGAAATTTGATAAGCTTTGGGATGCATGGCTGGATACCCCAGGTATAAGTCCTGTAGAGCTGGTACAAATGAGATTGCTTAGAGGTATATAGAGATGTTTGGGACTGAGAGCAGAGGAGATACAATGTGAATCCTGGAGTAATGGCATGGATGTTAAAGATATGAGACAGTGGAATAAGGGAGGGGGGAGGAGGAGAAGGACAACAACAGATATACTGGTTAAAAAGAAATTTATTAAAGCTATATCTGTTGATTTTCAGTGGTACATGTAAATGTGAACGTGTTAACAAGGGAAAATAGGCCTAATTGAATGTATGATAAAAAACATGCAGCGCTCAAAAGGTGCATATAAATCAATGATTTATATCTATGAGGGAGTGTTAAAGAGAAAAACTATACTCATGAAGTAAAAATCAAATGTGTACCAAATTATAAAAAAAGTCCATAGGTGTACAGTAAATCATCTGTTAGTCCTAAACACACATGAGGGTTCATGGGCGTAACTGGTGTCGTGCGTCCACGCACAGTGGGAACCGAGGAGGACTCTGTATGAGGAGACACTCTGCACATGGGTCTTCTAATTACACAATGGACACTGTAATCGGTAGAAATGGATATCCTTACCGGAAAAGGTGGACACAGTCACCGTATAGTGGAGTGTCATACAGGCTTGGGGGATACACCGATCCCAAAGGACTCCCCGTCAGGACTCCTCCAGCTGGATACCTTTGGGATCGGTGTATCCCCCAAGCCTGTATGACACTCCACTATACGGTGACTGTGTCCACCTTTTCCGGTAAGAATGTCCATTTCTACCGATTACAGTGTCCATTGTGTAATTAGAAGACCCATGTGCAGAGTGTCTCCTCATACAGAGTCCTCCTCGGTTCCCACTGTGCGTGGACGCACGACACCAGTTACGCCCATGAACCCTCATGTGTGTTTAGGACTAACAGATGATTTACTGTACACCTATGGACTTTTTTTATAATTTGGTACACATTTGATTTTTACTTCATGAGTATAGTTTTTCTCTTTAACACTCCCTCATAGATATAAATCATTGATTTATATGCACCTTTTGAGCGCTGCATGTTTTTTATCTCACTTTTCTCGTACATTGTTCACCACTGTGTTACATGCCAGCAGCTGCCTTTTTCATTATTTTTTGTAATAGCGCAATTATTGTTTGGTTTGACTAATTGAATGTATGCATAACATATAACTGACTGTACAGAATGTGATAACCTAAATGTATTGTGATACTGTATGTTTCATGAACAATAAAAACTTTCTTAATTTAAAAAAATATCTGATCCGATCAGATCTATACTAGCGTCCCCAGCAGTTTAGGGTTCCCAAAAACGCAGTGTTAGCGGGATCAGCCCAGATACCTGCTAGCACCTGCGTCTTGCCCCTCCGCCCAGCCCAGCCCAGCCTACCCAAGTGCAGTATTGATTGATCACTGTCACTTACAAAACACTAAACGCATAACTGCAGCGTTCGCAGAGTCAGGCCTGATCCCTGCGATCGCTAACAGTTTTTTTGGTAGTATTTTGGTGAACTGGCAAGCACCAGCCCCAGGCAGCGTCAGGTTAGCGCCAGTACCGCTAACACCCACGCACACCGTACACCTCCCTTAGTGGTATAGTATCTGAACGGATCAATATCTGATCCGATCAGATTTATACTAGCGTCCCCAGCAGTTTAGGATTCCCAAAAACGCAGTGTTAGCGGGATCAGCCCAGATACCTGCTAGCACCTGCGTTTTGCCCCTCCGCCCAGCCCAGCCCAGCCCAGCCCACCCAAGTGCAGTATCAATTGATCACTGTCACTTACAAAACACTAAACGCATAACTGCAGCATTCGCAGAGTCAGGCCTGATCCCTGCGATCGCTAACAGTTTTTTTGGTAGCATTTTGGGGAACTGGCATGCACCAGCGGCCTAGTACACCCCAGTCGTAGTCAAACCAGCACTGCAGTAATACTTGGTGACGTGGCAAGTCCCATAAGTGCAGTTCAAGCTGGTAAGGTGGCAAGCACAAGTAGTGTCCCGCTGCCACCAAGAAGAAGACAAACATAGGCCCGTCGTGCCCATAATGCCCTTCCTGCTGCATTCGCCAATCCTAATTGGGACCCCACCACTTCTGCAGCGCCCGTACTTTCCCCATTCACATCCCCAATCAAATGCAGTTGGCTGCATGAGAGGCATTTTCTTTATGTCCTCCCGAGTACCCCTACCCAACAAACCCCCCCCCAAAAAGATGTCGTGTCTGCAGCAAGTGCAGATATAGGCGTGACACCCGCTATTATTGTCCTTCCTGTCCTGACAATCCTGGTCTTTGCATTGGTGAATGTTTTGAACGCTACCATACACTAGTTGAGTATTAGCGTAGGGTACAGCAATGCACAGACTAGGCACACTTTCACAGGGTCTCCCAAGATGCCATCGCATTTTGAGAGACCCGAACCTGGAACCGGTTACAGTTACAAAAGTTACAGTTACAAAAAAACGTGTAAAAAAAAAAAAATACAAAAAAAAATATAAAATAAAAACAAAAATAGTTGTCGTTTTATTGTTCTCTCTCTCTATTCTCTCTCTATTGTTCTGCTCTTTTTTACTGTATTCTATTCTGCAATGTTTTATTGTTATTATGTTTTATCATGTTTGCTTTTCAGGTATGCAATTTTTTATACTTTACCGTCTACTGTGGTTTATTAACCATTTTTTTGTCTTCAGGTACGCCATTCAGCTGCAGCGCGGATTTATTTATCTTGACAGCAACAGCGTTTGCTCCCACGATATATAAAGCCATGACTCTAGCGGAGGTGATATATGCCGAAGCATGGGGGCAGCAGGGGCGGAGGAGCGATTTGCTCCTACCTTTTGCAGGAGGATGCCCCCATGCTTCGGCATATATAAACGGTGCATGTATGCCCATCATTAGAAGTGGGTGGATGAAGAGAGGTATTCTAATGGTGGGCATACCCACCGATCAATCTCTTTTTTTCGTTCAGCCCACAGGCTGCATGAAAAAAAAAAGATTACAATATATGCCCAACAAGGACCAGCAACGTACTGGTATGTTGCTGGACTTTGAGTGGTTATACCGGAATGATGCCTGCAGGTTTAGGTATCATCTTGGTATCATTCTTTTCAGCCAGCGGTCGGCTTTCATGTAAAAGCAATCCTAGCGGCTAATTAGCCTCTAGACTGCTTTTACAAGCAGTGGGAGGGAATGCCCCCCCACTGTCTTCCATGTTTTTCTCTGGCTCTCCTGTCCCAACAGGGAACCTGAGAATGCAGCTGGTGATTCAGCCAGTTGACCATAGAGCTGATCAGAGACTAGAGTGGCTCCAAACATCTCTATGGCCTAAGAAACCGGAAGCTACGAGCATTTTATGACTTAGATTTCGACGGATTTAAACGGCGCCATTGGGAAATTGGGAAAGCATTTTATCACACCGATCTTGGTGGGTCAGATGCTTTGAGGGCAGAGGAGAGATCTAGGATCTAATAGACCCCAATTTTTTCAAAAAAAAGAGTACCTGTCACTACCTATTGCTATCATAGGGGATATTTACATATCCTGAGTAGGGATGAGCCGAACACCCCCCGGTTCGGTTCGCACCAGAACCTGCGAACGGACCGAAAGTTCGCACGAACGTTAGAACCCCATTGAAGTCTATGGGACTCGAACGTTCGAAATCAAAAGTGCTCATTTTAAAGGCTAATTTGCATGGTATTGTCCTAAAAAGGGTTTGGGGACCCGGGTCCTATCCCAGGGGACATGTATCAATGCAAAAAAAACTTTTAAAAACGTCTGTTTTTTCGGGAGCAGTGATTTTAATGATGCTTAAAGTAAAAAAAAAAAAAGTATAATATTCCTTTAAATATCGTACCTGGGGGGTGTCTATAGTATGCCTGTAAAGTGACGCGTGTTTCCCGTGTTTAGAACAGTCCCTGCACCAAATGTCATTTTTAAAGGAAAAAATCTCATTTAAAACTGCTTGCGGGTTTAATGTAATGTCGGGTCATGGCAATATGGATGAAAATCAGTGAGACAAACGGCATGGGTACCCCCCAGTCCATTACCAGGCCCTTTGGGTCTTGTATGGATATTAAGGGGAACCCCGCACCCAAATTAAAATAAGGAAAGGTGTGGGGCCACCAGGCCCTATATACTCTGAACAGCAGTATACAGGCGGTGCAAACAAGACAGGGACTGTAGGTTTGTTGTTAAGTAGAATCTGCTTGTAATTTTGAACGGGTACATTTTTAACGTGTTTAGCTCCAGCCAAAAAATCTTTTTTAAGCTTTTTGGAAAACATAGGGAAGGGTTATCACCCCTGTGACATTTGTTTTGCTGTCTTTCCTCCTCTTCAGAAGATTTCACCTCACTTTTTGTCCCAATGAAAAATGTTTTTTGAAAATTTGGGTTTTTTTGTGGAACAAGGATTGGAAAGCATCAGTGGAAAGGAGAATTTTTTTTCCCATATTAACTCTTACAGGAGAGAATTTCCCTTCCTAGGGGTAGATTTCATCTCACTTCCTGTTGTCTCCTTCCGTTTGCAAGTAGGAGTCGTTTGTAAGTTAGATGTTTGAAAGTAGGGTCCTGCCCTATATACTCAGCAGAAATTTGGACCTTAGGTGTTGCTGTGGCCACAACACTGTAAGCCCTCACAGGGCCCTGCTGTGAAATATTAGATCAAGAATTGTAATTACATGCCCCTGTTGAACAGGAGCTGAAAAATTAGGCCTTAGGCACTGGTGCTGGTGCCACAACACTGCAACCCCTTACAGACACTCTAGTTGGAACGCAGGAACGAGCCCTGCTGCAAAGTATTGCATCAAAAATTGTAATTACACGCCCCTGTTAGACAGGGGCAGAAAAATTGGGCCTTAGGCACTGGTGCTGGTGCCACAACACTGCAACCCCTCACAGACACTCTAGTTGGAACGCAGGAACGAGCCCTGCTGCAAAGTATTGCATCAAAAATTGTAATTACACGCCCCTGTTAGAAAGGAGCAGAAAAATTGGGCCTTGGGCACTGGTGCTGGTGCCACAACACTGCAACCCCTCACAGACACTCTAGTTGGAATGCAGGAACGAGCCCTGCTGCAAAGTATTACATCAAAAATTGTAATTACACGCCCCTGTTAAACAGGGGCTGAATAATTGTGCCTTAGGCACTGGTGGTGGCGCCCAGAACCAAAAATGTTCTTACAAGCTATCAGCGTGATGATTGAGGAGGAAGAGGATAATTACTCAGGGATAGTCACTCAGCATCAGCATAGGCAGTCTTTGAAGGGATCTGAGATTTCAAAAAAAATTATTCGGTTACATCAGCATCAGGTGCTTGGTAGCTGGTGGTGATCCAAGACTGATTCATTTTTATGAAGGTCAGTCGATCGACCGAGTCGGTGGACAGACGCACCCTGTGATCGGTTACCACGCCTCCAGCAGCACTGAATGTGCGTTCCGAAAGAACGCTGGATGCAGGACAGGCCAGTAGCTCAATTGCATACTGTGCAAGCTCTGGCCAGTGATCCATCCTCAAGACCCAGTAACCCAGAGGATTTTCGGTGGGAAAGGTGTCCAAGTCTGATCTTGCCCCTAGGTATTCCTGCACCATGTAAAACAGACGCTGGCGATGGTTGCTGGAACCGATCATACCTTGGGGCTGCGGACCAAAAAATTGTCTGAACGCATCGGTCAGACGGCCACCTTCTCCACCGCTCCTTCTTTGACTGACCGAAGCCTCAGCAACACGTTGTCCAGAAACAGGAGTTTGTAACCTCCCAGTCTCTTGGAACGCGTTGCACAGACCTTTCTGCAAGGCCTCCCGAAGATGTTTCATCCTCTGCTCCCTCTGCGATGGCAAGATAAGGTCCGCAACCTTACCCTTGTAACGTGGATCAAGGAGGGTTGCCAGCCAGTATTGGTCCTTCTCCTTGATACCACGAATACGAGGATCCTTACACAGGCTTTGCAGGATCAGGGAGGCCATGCAGCGTAGGTTTGCTGAGGCATTCGGTCCGGAGTCCTCTGGGTCACTAAGGACGACATGGTCCGCAGCCACCTCCTCCCAGCCACGTACAAGTCCATGTGTTTCTTGGGACTGATCCCTTAAAGACTGCTGCTGATGCTGAGTGCCAGGCTCCACCTCCATACTGACACAATCTTCCTCCTCCTCCTCCTCCTTGTCCTCTTCCTGTGTGATCGGCGGGCACGCAGGAACACTGTCTGGATAAAGGGGGCCTTGAGAGCTAAGGAAGTCCTCCTCTTCCTGCCTCTGTTCTGCCTCAAGTGCCCTGTCCATTATTCCACGCAGCGTGTGCTCCAACAGGTGGACAAGGGGGACAGTGTCACTGATGCATGCACTGTCACTGCTCACCATCCTCGTGGCCTCCTCAAATGGTGACAGGACAGTGCATGCATCCCTGATCATGGCCCACTGGCGTGGGGAAAAAAACCAAGCTCCCCTGACCCTGTCCTGGTGCCATAGTCGCACAGGTACTCATTGATGGCCCTCTGCTGCGTGTGCAGCCGCTGCAGCATGGCCAACGTTGAGTTCCACCTGGTGGGCATGTCACAGATTAGGCGGTTCTTGGGCAGGTTAAACTCCTTTTGGAGGTCCGTCAGCCGAGCACTGGCATTATATGACCGGCGGAAATGCACACAGACTTTCCTGGCCTGCCTCAGGACATCCTGTAAGCCCGGGTACCTGCCCAAGAACCGCTGCACCACCAAGTTAAGGACGTGAGCCAAACAGGGCACATGGGTCATTTGTCCCTGTCGGTGGGCAGAGAGGAGGTTGGTGCCATTGTCGCAAACCACCATTCCTGCCTTAAGTTGGCGTGGCGTCAACCACCTCTGAACCTGCCCCTGCAGAGCTGACAGAACCTCTGCCCCAGTGTGGCTCCTGTCCCCCAAGCACACCAGCTCAAGCACCGCATGGCATCTTTTGGCCTGCGTACTTGCGTAGCCCCTTGAACGACTACGGAGCACCGCTGGTTCCGAGGAAGAGGCCATGGAGGAAGAAGAAGAGGAGGGGGTGGAGGAGAGAGGTGTGTCACAATCATTAGCATTTTGGAGGCGTGGTGGCGGAACAACCTCCAACACTACTGCACCTTGTCCTGCATCCTTCCCAGCTGCCAGCAGAGTCACCCAATGCGCCGTGAAACTTAGGTAACGTCCCTGTCCATGCCTGCTGGACCATGAGTCAGCGGTAATATGCACCTTACCGCTGACCGCCCTGTCCAGCGAGGCATGGACATTGCCTTCCACATGCCGGTAGAGAGCCGGAATCGCCTTCCGTGAGAAAAAGTGACGTTTGGGTACCTGCCACTGAGGAACCGCACATTCCACAAACTCACGGAAGGGGGCAGAGTCTACCAACTGAAAAGGCAGCAGTTGAAGTGCTAGCAATTTTGCCAAGCTAGCATTCAACCGCTGGGCATGTGGATGGCTGGGAGCAAACTTCTTTCGGCGGTGCAGCAGCTGGGGCAGGGAAATTTGCCTGGTACAATCTGACGTCGGTGTACCAAAAGCAGATTGCCCACAAGTACTTGGCTGTGACACACCTAATTCTACACCTTTATTCCTCTCAGTGCAGGTCTCAGAGAGGACTGAAGGTCTAGTGGGGTTGGAAATCTCAGCTGATGAGGAGCAAGGAGAGGTCCTCTTTGTTCTTTGGTGTGGGTCTTTTAGATGCGCTTGCCAACGAACTGCAGGCAGGTCAACATATGTCTGGTCAAGCATGTGGTACCCAAGCGGGAGATGTTTTGGCCACGTGAGATACGCTTGAGACATATGTTGCAAATAGCAGCGGTGCGATCTGATGCACTCGTCTCAAAAAAGGCCCACACCAAAGAAGTTTTTGAATAACGCGCAGAGACTGCAGCGCCCTGCACATGTGATGCAGTCAATGTGCTGCCCTTAGGCTGGCCCCTGGAGGGCATCCTGCCTCGTTGGTGATGTGCCGCCTCCTCCTCCTCCTCCTCCTCTCTCCTATCAGGCACCCACGTTGAGTCAGTGACCTCATCATCCCCTCCCTCCTCATCACTGGAGCAAACCTGGCAGTATGCTGCAGCAGGGGGAGCATGACTGCCAGATTGCTGTCCTTCTTGGGCACCCCCTCTGTCCGTGCTCATGTTACTGCCTTCATCGAGCTCAGTATCATCATCAGAGCCTTCCAAACGCTGGGCATCCTCCTGGAGCATGTACCCAACACTGTGGTCAAACAGTTCGAGGGACTCCTCAGGAGGACATGGTGGAGCTAGGGAAGGAGTCACTGATGACATTGAGACGAGGGAAGAGGCCGCTGCTTTGCCAGACAAAGCACCCTGGGCATGGGTGAGAGAGGATGAGGAGGATGAGGATGGCTTGGTCATCCACTCGACCAAGTCTTCCACATGTTGCGGCTCAACACGGCCAGCTGCCGAAAAAAAGGCCAAGCGTGTCCCATGGCCACGTGCTGATGAGGATGCACCGTCTCCACGACCAGCACTAGACACAGAGCCTGCTTGCCCTCTCTTATTGGCTTGTGACTGTCTGCCTCTCCTTCTTGGCCTTCCAGACATACTAATGGCCTGTAGCTGCACTAAGCTGGGATATATATATATATACTGCAGCTAGCAAAATCAACTGCCTGCCTGTAGTATGAGAACACCACCAACCTTCTACAGGTAGGTTTAGCTGAACACTGTGAGCAGGACGCACTGTACTAAATGTAAATAGTCTAGCTGCCTGACCGTGGTACTAATAGGATCAAAAGAACACCAGTAATTTTCTTTAGGTAGCGGTAATTACTGTAACAAGACAAGCCTGCCTGTCAGTAGGAAGATAACAGGAACGGATCTAGCTGAACACTGTGAGCAGGACGCACTGCACTAAATGTAAATAGTCTAGCTGCCTGACCGTGGTACTAATAGGATCAAAAGAACACCAGTAATTTTCTTCAGGTAGCTTTATATACTGTAACAAGACAAGCCTGCCTGTCAGTAGGAAGATAACAGGAACGGATCTAGCTGAACACTGTGAGCAGGACGCACTGCACTAAATGTAAATAGTCTAGCTGCCTGACCGTGGTACTAATAGGATCAAAAGAACACCAGTAATTTTCTTCAGGTAGCTTTATATACTGTAACAAGACAAGCCTGCCTGTCAGTAGGAAGATAACAGGAACGGATCTAGCTGAACACTGTGAGCAGGACGCACTGTACTAAATGTAAATAGTCTAGCTGCCTGACCGTGGTACTAATAGGATCAAAAGAACACCAGTAATTTTCTTTAGGTAGCTGTAAATACTGTAACAAGACAAGCCTGCCTGTCAGTAGGAAGATAACAGGAACGGATCTAGCTGAACACTGTGAGCAGGACGCACTGCACTAAATGTAAATAGTCTAGCTGCCTGACCGTGGTACTAATAGGATCAAAAGAACACCAGTAATTTTCTTCAGGTAGCTTTATATACTGTAACAAGACAAGCCTGCCTGTCAGTAGGAAGATAACAGGAACGGATCTAGCTGAACACTGTGAGCAGGACGCACTGCACTAAATGTAAATAGTCTAGAAGATAACAGGAACGGATCTAGCTAAACTGAATACAGTGTATATATATATATGCAACACCTGGGATGCATATATATACACAATACACTTTAAGTGCAGCTAACTGACTGACTGTCCTGTCTAATCTAGCTAACTCAAATAAAATGACACTGTCTCTCTCTCTCTCTAAGCACACCGGAACACACTGCACAGGGCCACCGTGCAGGCGGCCTTATATAGTGTGGGGCATGTACTAAATCCCCTGAGCCATAATTGGCCAAAGCCTCCTTGGCTTTGGCCAATTACGGCTCTCTGTTCAGGCGGCGCTGTGATTGGCCAAGCATGAGGGTCATAGTGCATGCTTGGCCAATCATCAGCAAGCAATGCACTGCGATGCCGCAGTGAATTATGGGCCGTGACGCGCCACATGAATTTGGCGCGAACGGCCCATATCGTTCGCAATTCGGCGAACGACCGAACAGCCGATGTTCGAGTCGAACATGGGTTCGACTCGAACACGAAGCTCATCCCTAATCCTGAGATAACAATAAAAATGATTAAAAAAAAAAAAATGAAAGGAACAGTTTAAAAATAAGATAAAAAAGCAAAAAAAAAATAAAGAAAAAAAAAAAGCACCCCTGTCCCCCCCCTGCTCTTGCGCAATGGCGAACGCAAGCGTCGGTCTGGCGTCAAATGTAAACAGCAATTGCACTATGCATGTGAGGTATCACCGTGAAGGTCAGATCGAGGGCAGTAATTTTAGCAGTAGATCTCCTCTGTAAATCTAAAGTGGTAACCTGTAAAGGATTTTAAAAGCTTTTAAAAATGTATTTAGTTTGTCGCCACTGCACGTTTGTGCGCAATTTTAAAGCATGTCATGTTTGGTATCCATGTACTCGGCCTAAGATCATCTTTATTATTTCATCAAACATTTGGGCAATATAGTGTGTTTTAGTGCATTAAAATTTTAAAAAGTGTGTTTTTTCCCCAAAAAAATTTGTTTGAAAAATCGCTGCGCAAATACTGTGTGAAAAAAAAAAATGAAACACCCACCATTTTATTCTGTAGGGCATTTGCTTTAAAAAAATATATAATGTTTGGGGGTTCACAGTAATTTTCTTGCAAAAAAAAATAATTTTTTCATGTAAACAAAAAGTGTCAGAAAGGGCTTTGTCTTCAAGTGGTTAGAAGAGTGGGTGATGTGTGACATAAGCTTCTAAATGTTGTGCATAAAATGCCAGGACAGTTCAACCCCCCCCCCCAAATGACCCTATTTTGGAAAGTAGACACCCCAAGCTATTTGCTGAGAGGCATGTCGAGTCCATGGAATATTTTATATTGTGACACAAGTCGCGGGAAAGAGACACATTTTTTTTTTTGCACAAAGTTGTCACTAAATGATATATTGCTCAAACATGCCATGGGAATATGTGCCATTACACCCCAAAATACATTCTGTTGCTTCTCCTGAGTATGGGGATACCACATGTGTGAGACTTTTTGGGAGCCTAGCCGCGTACGGGACCCTGAAATCCAAGCACCGCCTTCAGGCTTTCTAAGGGCGTAAATTTTTGATTTCATTCTTCACTGCCTATCACAGTTTTGGAGGCCATGGAATGCCCAGGTGGCACAAACCCCCCCCAAATGACCCTATTTTGGAAAGTAGACACCCCAAGCTATTTGCTGAGAGGTATAGTGAGTATTTTGCAGACCTCACTTTTTGTCACAAAGTTTTGAAAATTGAAAAAAAAAAAAAATTTTTTCTTGCCTTTCTTCATTTTCAAAAACAAATGAGAGCTGCACAATACTCACCATGCCTCTCAGCAAATAGCTTGGGATGTCTACTTTCCAAAATGGGGTCATTTGGGGGGGGGGGTTGTGCCATCTGGGCATTCCATGGCCTCGGAAACTGATAGGCAGTGAAGAGTGAAATCAAAAATTTACACCCTTAGAAATCCTGAAGGCGGTGATTGATTTTCGGAGCCCCGTAAGTGACTAGGCTCCCAAAAAGTCCCACACATGTGGTATCCCCATACTCAGAAGAAGCAGCTAAATGTATTTTGGGGTGCAATTCCACATATGCCCATGGCCTGTGTGAGCAATATATCATTTAGTGACAACTTTGTGCAAAAAAAATTTGTCACTTTACCGAAACTTGTGTCAAAATATAAAACATTCCATGGACTCAACATGCCTCTCAGCAAATAGCTTGGGGTGTCTACTTTCCAAAGTGGGGTCATTTGGGGGGGGGGGGGGTTGTGCCATCTGGGCATTTAATGGCCTTCAAAACTGTGATAGGTAGTGAGGAGTGAAATCAAAAATTTACGCCCTTAGAAATCCTGAAGGCGATGATTGGTTTTGGCTAGGCTCCCAAAAATTCCCACACATGTGGTATTCCTGTACTCAGGAAAAGCAGCTGAATGTATTTTGGGATGCAATTCCACATATGCCCATGATCTGTGTGAGCAATATATCATTTAGTGACAACTTTTTGTAATTTTTTTTTTTTTTTGTCATTATTCAATCACTTGGGACAAAAAAAATGTATATTCAATGGGCTCAACATGCCTCTCAGCAATTTCCTTGGGGTGTCTACTTTCCAAAATGGGGTCATTTGGGGGGGGGTTGTACTGCCCTGCCATTTTAGCACCTCAAGAAATGACATGGCAGTCATAAATTAAAGGCTGTGTAAATTCCAGAAAATGTACCCTACTTTGTAGGCGCTATAACTTTTGCGCAAACCAATAAATATACACTTGTTGACATTTTTTTTACCAAAGACATGTGGCCGAATACATTTTTGCCTAAATTTATGACTAAAATTGAGTTTATTGGATTTTTTTATAACAAAAAGTAGAAAATATAATTTTTTTCAAAATTTTCGGTCTTTTTCCGTTTATAGCGCAAAAAATAAAAACGGCAGAGGTGATCAAATACCATCAAAAGAAAGCTCTATTTGTGGGAAGAAAAGGACGCAAATTTCGTTTGGGTACAGCATTGCATGACTGCGCAATTAGCAGTTAAAGCGACGCAGTGCCAAATTGTAAAAAGTGCTCTGATCAGGAAGGGGGTAAATCCTTCCGGGGCTGAAGTGGTTAAATATTGACTGTATGCAATAGACCTAATCAGGGTCTGGAGGCGTGCAGGATATTATTGCCTGCGGTGGTTTTGCGGTAAAGGCTGCTGCTGAGTGTACCATCGGTGTTCCTCAACCTGCACATCGAGAAACGAGATGGTAATAATGTCAGAAGGCATGGTAAAAGCAAGATTGAATTCATTGCGATTCATTTGTGCCAGACACTGATTAAGCAATTCCAGAGGGCCATCCCAGATGGTAAAGATATTGTTGATGTACCTAAACCACACTAGAAGGTGGTCTGTGTACATCGACAGAGCTTCATCATTCAAAAACATATTCTCCCACTCCCCCAGGTACAGGTTGGCATAGGACAGGGCACAACAGGTCCCCATCGCTACCTCCTGCACCTGGAGGTAGTGGGAGCCATTGAATGTGAAGACATTATGGTAAAGGATGTATTCAAGAAGTGACAAGATGAACTCATTATATCCCCAGTCCACATCACCGCACTGAAAAATAGTATGCCTCACAGCTGCCACCCCCTTGTGATGGGGGATGGAGCTGTAGAGCGCCTCCACATCTATGGTGACAAGATGGGCTCCATCTGGAATCACAAGATTCTCGATGATTCTAAGGAAGTGGATTGTGTCCTTACCATAAGACTGAAGAGAAGTTACATATGGTTTGAGGTGCTCGTTAACAAGACGACTGGCATTCTCACTGATGGACCCCCCTACCAGATATGATTGGTCTGCTTGTAGGATTGTGTACATCCTTATGGACCTTGGGCAGTGACTAGAAAGTTGGTACTCTAGGAAAAGTCGTTCTGATGTAGTCCCAGGTAGTTTTGCTGATAATATTGTTGGAATAAGCGTGGTCCACTAATTGATAAAACTCCATATTATATTTTTGGACTACATCAGGAGTTATCTTTCTATACCAGTTTTTATTTTTTTAAATTTTGCAACACATGGCAACATATTGTGTATTGTCCATGAGGACAATATTCCCCCCTTTATCCGCAGGTTTAATTATGACAGAGGTGTTGTCACTGAGAGATTTTAAAGCTTGCTTTTCAGAGGAGTTGATATTGGTTACCCTGGGAGGGTTTACATGAAGTTTATCAATGTCACCATTGACCAACTGTAGAAATGCAGCAATATTCGGATTAGAACTGGGAGGTGGAAATAATAAAGATTTTTTTCTTCAATTTAGATCCTGAGGGAGTGTCTTTAGTGGTCCCTGCTATGGCTTCCTGGGATAGGGAGAGCACCTAAGGTAGATCAACACAGTCGATCAAATCGGCCGTGTCGCTCTCCTCTAACAGGGAAACTGACTGGTCAATTGCCCTGTTCTCAATGGGTGTGAGGTCAGTCCGTCCTCCAGGTTTTTGGTACATGTTTTTAAGGATTAGTATGCGAGCAAAAAGTTGGAGATCTTTTACAAATTCAAACTTATCAACGTTCTCGGTCAGACAAAACCCCAGGCCTTTTTGAAGTATCTGGGATTCGTCCAAAGAGAGCATGTAAGATGAAAGGTTGATTGATATTCATGGTCATGTTGGGATCCACTAAAGGGGTTGGACTACACATTTGACCAAAAGAACCATCTAGGTGAGATGGGTTGCTTTGGTGCTGATTAAAAGGGCCTCCACAAAAGGGGGAGGATTCAGTTTCTCAACTCCCTGTATAGTTTTAGATCTTGTAACTGGGCAGGTTGCAGATTGGCCTCCATGTGATTGGGAGGACGGAGGTGCAGAAAAACCCGTTGCTACCGCAGGTACTCTACCTGACACCGTTGGTGTTCCGGAGGGACACTCAGATGAATTTTCAATATTGACTTTTGTTCCTTGTGGGGGATCACGGCCCCGGTTGGTGCGGGGGGTTTTCTTATTCTTGGATAAACCTGTGATGAAACAGATGACAAGCTAGAAGATGAATGAGACATTGCGACGTAGAGTTCCTTTCTATTTTTAAATTTGTTGATACGCTGTTGTTGACCAGTGTTCCATTTATAAGCCCTATTGTCCTGAAAGGCTGACTTATCCCTGCTGTATTTGACATCTTTTTTGATCAAGATGTTTTTATTGAAACTTTCAAGATGTTTTTAAAGTTTCATTTCCCTCTCTTCAAATGTTTTGAACGTTTGAAGTTGCGAGCAAGTGCTCTCAATTTCGCTGTCCAGTGCCCTGGATCGTCTAGTATATTCGCTAATAAGTAATTGCATCATTTCCCTTTAGCAAGAGCTTTTCCCAAGCTAATTTGAAATCATAGTTTAGTCCCTCCAAATTGGGAAAGATCTGGACTCTGAGTCCTAGAGGGTTAATAGCCTCCTTCAAATAATCCTCAAAGGATTTAATGTGCCAAAACATTGAGGACTTTTTTTCCAGAACCCTGGTCAGTTTGGAGAACAAGTTGTTCAATTCAGAGTCAATGTGTTCAAGTTTTACCAAAGTCCTTAAGGTAACTAGACATCAAATTGTCCCAATCATTACTCAAATAATTTGCCATTTCAAGGCCAAATAGAAATAATGAAAAAAAAAAAAAGAATAAATTTGAAGAGAAAAGGGAAAAAACAAAAGTAATTCAGTAAATTAGTACAAAACTGTGGTTCATTAACGCATCCAAAGCTGAGTAACTGGATCGTCAATGTGAACCACAGAACACAGTCTATTGGGACAGGACAGGGGAAGGTATTTGCTACCAAAATACATGAATGAAAAGGGATGTCCAGAATAAACTGTAAAGAAAAAGGTGTGCCACATCCCAAGTAAATATGGAAATGGAGAATCCCCCTAGGGGTGGGACTTTGAAGGCACTACCAAAACATTAAACATATATGTCAAAATATTAAAGAGGAGTTCCACCCAGGGGGGCCGTCAAAAAAAAATAAAATAAAAGTCAGCAGCTACAAATACTGCAGCTGCTGACTTTTAATTGGACATTCACCTGTCCCTGGGTCCAGTGATGCGGGGGATCGAGGCCCCACTCGTCCCCCCCCCTCCGCTCGTCGGCGCCGGCATTTCAACTGTGGGCGCCGGGCTGTGGCTTCACAGCTTGGCACCCACTGTGCATGCGCGAGCGGCGCCGCGCGCCGTGATTGGCCGCTCAATCACCTGGGACCTGTAATGGGTCCCAGATGATTGACAGGAGGGAGGGAGCAGAGCGGAGCCCTTCCTGTGCCGAGGGGGAAGTGATGTCACCAGCCCAGGCAAAGGAACAGGCAGACTATGAGGGACCCCCTAGCAACAGGCATTTAGAGGTAAGTGAAAAAAAAAAAATATCCAAATGTTTTTTTTTTTAGATTTTTTCCAGGTATTTTTGTTTTTTGGGTGGAACCCCACTTTATGTTTATTGAGTACATCAAAAACATATAATAAAAAAAGGATGCATCATGTAGTACAAACATTTTAGCAAAATGACAAGGTACACAATCCCAAACCCAACGATGTTTCAAAGATGAACTGTAGTCTCCTTCATCAGGGGTTTTCACAGGAAGTACAGTGTCTATGAGATTCAAATATATAATAATCAACAGACAGGTCCTAACATATGATACTACATATATATTGAATACAACAGACATAATGATACTTACATCATAATCGCTAAGAAAGTACATATATGGATCCAGACATCTTAAAAAGTGAAAGTAATTGAGACATGGAGTCTCCCACGGATCCCGTCCACTGAATGGCAATCAAAATAAGACAAAGCCAATATGTAGAGGGGGAGGAACAATGTCCACCTCCTCACACCCGAACAGTTCCACTGGGTTCCAAATGTTCAGACCAACAGCGGGCTGACATGTGCACTGGGGCCCAAAGAGAAAGGAGGATCTGGAAAAAAGAGAGAAGAGCAGGGTAAGGAAAATAGAAAAATCAAAATGGCAAAATGTCTAAAAAAGGTGAGTGTGTGCATGGGGGAGGGGAGATACTGTAAACCCTCCAACCATTACAAGCGTTCAAGATTGCATACAACCTACCCGGGTTGACAGGTGGTAGCACTCACATGCCGTTGAAAAATGGGGAAAGGCAGTTGGAAGGTCTGGAAAGGCACAGGTTTGAAAAAAAACGCTGTCTATTGGGGATACTGTGAAGAGATAAAAAGCACCCAGCAAAACATGTGTGTCAGAAGGGAACTTGTAGCTGTACAGGCTGGTATAACGCCAAAAAGCAGCCATACAGTGTAGAAAAAGCGAATATTTAATGTAACTTACCCAGACATAGACTCATCCAAAGAGCGTCATACCCCAGGCCCTACCTGAACTGCACTGACAAGTGATATAAATAGCTCCCCCAAGCTCAGCTGTTCAGCTAGATGCTGAACAGCTGAGTATGATCTCCCCTAAACCACACCTCCAAAGGGGAACCCCCTGAGTCACTACTGCGCCACGCCTCACCACGGCGCAGGCACAGAGGACGCGCGTGCATGCGCCGCACGGACAGCACGGCGACCAAGCCGACCATACTCCAACGTCATGAAGAGGCGACACGGAGGGGCACAACGCAGTGATGTCCCACCGGCGCGGCAGAGATACCTCATGACGGAGGTCGCCATGGATACCAATGGGAGGGGGTGTCCGCAAGGAATAGCGTAACCCCAATCCCTGGAGGCACTCATAGAGTCCTCCCTGCCGTACCGGGTGCAATGAGAACGGGAGTAAGTGTGAAAAAAGGGCCTGAGAAAGAAAAAACGTAATACTTTAGAAAAAAGAAAAATCTGTAAACACATAAGGCAAATGCATAAGCCCAATAATATATTAAGCCACAGGGAAGGGACCAACAGGAGACCCCACGCCACAACCCCTTACAATGTGTGGACAAAAGAAATGACAAAGAAAAAAGGGGGAGCCACAGCTAGAAAGGAACCAGCCAGATGATAAAGGCTAATGATGTATAGACAATATAGGACTAAGGCATATAATGAAATTGCAAGCATAGAATACATAGGGAGAATCAAGGGAAAGCAAAGACGAATGATATGCAGGGAAAGATCATATCAAATCAAAGCCGGCAAAAGGATAAAATGGGATATATTTTTATCATATTTTTATTATGTGTTTTTCATATACTCACTAAACTTTTTATTTTGACATATATGTTTATCGTTTTGGTAGTGCCTTCAAAGTCCCACCCCTAAGGGGATTCTCCATTTCCACTGTACAAATTGAAGCACATTTTAATTAACCACTGGGCACTTAAACCCCCTTAATAACCAGACCAATTTTCAGCTTTCAGTGCTCTCACAATTTGAATGACAACTACTCAGTCATGCAACACTGTACCCATATGAAATTTTCGTCCTTTTTCTCACACAAATGGAGCTTTCTTTTGGTGGTATTTGATCACCTCTGAGTTTTTTATTTTTTGTGCTATAAATGAAAAAAGACCGAAAATTTTGTAAAAAAAATGCATTTTTCCTCATTTCTATTAAATTTTTTTGCAAATAAGTAATTTTTCTTCATAAATTTGGTCAAAAATGTATACTGATACATATCTTTGTTTAAAAATAACCCAAATTAGTGGGTATTATTTAGTCTGTGTGAAATTTATAGGGTCTAAAAGCTATGGTGCCACTCAATGAAAATGTATCATTTTGATCACACCTGATGTACTGACAGCCTCATTTCTTCTTTCTTCATTTCTCATTTCTTGAGACCCTAACAAGCCAGTAAAGTACAAATACCCCCCAAATGACCCCTTTTTGGAAAGTAGACATTCCAAGGTAGTTAGTACAAGGCACAGTTAGTTTTTTGAAGTTGTCATTTTTTCCCACAATTCTTTGCAAAATGAAGATTTTTTTTATTTTTATTTTTTTTCACTCCAAATTGTCATTATAACAGGTTATTTCTCTCACATGGCATGTCCTCCTGAGTATGGCGATAGCACATGTGTGAGACTTTTACACAGCCTGGCCACATACAGAGTCCCAACATTAAAGTAGCAACTTCAGGCGTTCTAGGAGCATAAATTACACATCTAATCTCTCAACCACCTATTACACTTTTGAAGGCCCTGGAGCACCAGGACAATGGAAACACCCACAAAGTGACCCCATTTTGGAAAGCAAACACCCCAACGTATAATCTATGAGGCATAATGAGTCTTTGGAACGGTTCATTTTTTTCCAGAAGTTTTTGGAAAATGTGGAAAAAAAATGAAAACACATTTTTTTTTACACAAAGTTGTCCATTTATAAGATATTTCCAACACATAGCATGTACATAGCAAAAATGACACCCCAAAATATATTCTAATATTCCTCCTGAGTATGGCGATACCACATGTGTGAGACTTTTACACAGCTGATTTCCTTACAATCAATCACATTTTTGAAGGCCCTTCATATTTCTAACACAGCATGTACATACCAAGAATTACACCCTAAAATACATTCTGCTGAGTAAAGGGTAAACAAAAGATTACCTGTGATTTTAGTAGTGCAATTGTCCACAGGAGGAGAGCCCTGATCCAGGCAGCAGGCCGGGACGTGGTCCGCGACAGTGAATGGAATTGTCCAGGCAGCAGGCAGGAATATTGTCCATAGTCATTACAGGCAGGGATACTGTCCATATACAGTCCAGGGTCAGTGCAAGTAGAGACGTTGCCAGCAGTGCCAAAATATTGGTCCTGGTAGTAAGCAGGAACACGGTCCAAGTAGCAGGCCAGGAAAGAATGGGGACAGGGGTAGAGGCTTCTCCCACCCAAATCTCTTTGAAGCCTCCGAGTCTCCAGACCCTAATCCGGGAATGAGAAAACTAAAAAATCAGTTTTCTTCATCCAGAAAAACAATTCTGGAGCCCCTCACATATGTGAGACCCCTGCGTTCCCACTAGCATAGCAGGGTAAAAGATCAATCCAAGAGGCAGGCAAAAAACGTGGTCAAACAGTCCAGGGTCAGTTCCAGAGCAGGCAGAGGTAGGTACAGTTTAGCGTTAGGCAGAAGCGTGGTCATATAACAGTCCAGGGTCATTTCCAGAGCAGGCAGAGGAAGGTACAGTTTAACGTTAGGCAGAAGCGTGGTCGTATAACAGGCCAGGGTCAGTTCCGGAGAAGGCAGAAGTATGTTTAGCGTTAGGCAGAAGCTTGGTCGTATAACAGGCCAGCGTCGGTTCCAGAGAAGGCAGAGGTATGTTTAGCATTAGGCAGAAGCTTGGTCGTATAACAGGCCAGGGTCGGTTCTAGAGAAGGCAGAGGTATGTACATTTCAGTGCAGTGGCATAAGGGGTGTAGAGGAAAATGACAGGAAATGAGAATTACGTTTACCATACTTCCCTAATAATGTAGAGAAGTATGATAACGGCGGAAACATCCAACTATAAAGAGGCCTGGTTGGGAAGGACAATCGGTACAATAAAACGTGGTGTCTCTTCTAATTCCTCCACTGGAGCCCACCCAGCATTTCTTTTGACGTCTGCGGCCTGTTTCACGGGGAGGGATTTTGTCAGGAAAGTGGCGCTCCTGGAGTCTGCTCACAGAATCAGAGCGAATAGTTTCTGGTGGGCTTTCAGGGTACAAAAGGGCGGAAATAACTTCTTGGTAGTGGAGCTAGGATACGGAGTTCTCTGTAGATTTTTGGTAAATAACATAAGTGTTATACATGGCCAAACTGAAAAAATAAATGGACACTTTTTTTTATACCAGTGGCAGGATTTTCTTGTGGGAAGGTAGGGTTCAATCATCTGATCGTTGAAGTCCACTCCCCCATAAACAAATTATAATCGTAAACACAAGCTGGTTTCTGGACTGGGCCGTTTCTTCTGGGGACTTACACGTAGGTGTCATTATGAATTGTCATCAGCATGTGGACGTTTCGTCTGTCCCTCCACTTGACAGCCAATAGCTCCTGGTTCCGCAAAGATGCCGTCTCTCCTCGTTGTAGCCTTTCATTGACAAGTTTTTGCGGGAAGCCCTTTCTATTGGCTCTTACTGTACCACATGCTGGGGTGTCTCTCCGGTGAAGATTGCGGAAGAGGGGCAAGCTGGTATAAAAATTATCCACATAAAGATTGTATCCCTTTTCAAGGAGTGGATAGACAAGCTGCCAGACCACTCTTCCGCTGGCTCCAATGTACTCTGGGCATTGAGGGGGATGCAGTTAGGAGTCCTTCCCTTCGTACACCCGGAAAGTGTAGATGTACCCCGTGGCTCGGTCGCAAAGTTTGTACATTTTTACCCCATATCGGGCCCTTTTGCTGGGGATGAATTGTTTGATGCCCAGCCTGCCTGAAAATTTTACAAGGGACTCATCCACGGAAATATTTTGTTCGGGGGTGTATAACTTGGGAAATTTTTCAGAGAAATAATTTAGGAATGGCCAAATTTTAAATAGTTTGTCAAAAGCTGGGTCATTTCGGGGAGGGCACTGGGTGTTGTCATTGTAGTGGAGGAACCACATAATCATTAGGTATCTGGATCTTGGCATAAGGGATGAGAAGAGTGGCATGTGGTGGATGGGTTTGGTAGACCAATAGGAGTACAATTGTTTTTTTTTGTGAGTCCCATAGTAAAAGTTAGGCCTAAGAAAATTCCTCTATGGTTAGTTCTCCCCACTCAAAGGGACGGGCGTAACTAGAGCCAGGGTTGCTTACTATGTGCTGCTGTGCGTAGAGGTTGCACTGGTCCACAATGGACGATAGTAAGTCTTCAGTGAAAATCAAATGAAAAAAATCAAGCATGGCAAAATCATCGGTGTTCACCTGGACACCTGGCTGGGCGGTGAAAGGGGGGATATTTGCTGCTCCGGAATTAAGGGGAAGCCACAGGGGATTTTGGACGGCACTGCTCTCGAGGTGGACGGCACTGCTCTCGAGGTGGACGGCACTGCTCTCGAGGTGGACGGCACTGCTCGCGAGGTGGATAGCCTGCGCTGCTGGTAGTAGGCTGCTGCTCCACGCCAGAAGGCCTTCTTTTCACGGGCACACATTTCTCTTCCGATCCTGTATCAGAACCGCTGCTTATCATGGGTTCATAGGCCGAATCGGAATCGAACTGAGACTCAGAGCTCTCCGCTGCTTTCATCGGTCATGTATAGACACTGGTAGGCCTCCTCGATAGTAAAATATTTTTTTGCCATACTGGTAGCTGATGAGGCTGCACTGCAGAGCACTGTGGTGGAACTGGTGGGCACAGATGGCATTGGTGGGCACAGGTGGCACTGGTGGGTACAGGCAGGACAGGTGGGTACAGGCAGCACTGGTGCTGGTGGGCACAGACGGCACTGATGTGGCACTGCAGTGGTGCAGGTGGCACTGATGGGCAGAGGTGGCACTGATGGGCAGAGGTGGCACTGGTGTGGCACTGTTGTGGCTCTGGTGGCACTGATTAGCACACAGGTGGCACTGGTGGGCACAGGCGGCACTGGTGGGCACAGGCGGCACTGATGTGGCACTGCAGTGGCGCAGATTAGCACTGATGGGCACAGGTGGCACTGATGGGCACAGGTGGCACTTGTTTGCACTGTAGTGGCACTGGTGTGGCTCTAGTGGCACTGGTGTGGCTTTGGTGGCACTGGTGGCACAGGCGGTACAGGTGACAGATGGCACTGTTGTGGCACTACTGTTGGGCACTGCTGGGCACTGCTAGAATGATAAAACTCACAGTTTGACACACGATCTGCTCTCTTCTCCTCTCACGCTGCATCGGTGTGAGGAGAGGAGAGCAATGAACTTGTGATGACCCCATTTGACAGTTTTGTTGACATTTGTGATCGCTCCGCCATTGGACGGAGTGATCACGTGGTAAAGGGCCGCTGTTATTGGCCCTTTACCGCGATCCGTGTAGCGCCAGGTCCCGTGAACCCGGCAAGCGCGGATGTTCCCGTGTGCATGCCCGAGCGGGCGCACGGGAACAATTCTCCGGGAGGACGTCCCTGGACGCCCTCCCAGAGTTAACAAACCGCCCTGTAGCCTTCATTTGACTATGGGCCGGTTATTAAGTGGTTAATATCTGCAAGATAATAGGAGAACAAAACTTTAAACAGGACTATTTGAAAGTATTCAGGCAGGCCCTTGCACTACATGCTTTGGTGAATTTATCCATAAATAAAAACACAAAAGAGGCAGGTATAGTGTGTATGGGTTTGGTAAAGTCAACAGATGGAGGATTGGTATCAGTTGCCTTTGGGGGGGAGGGAGGGTTCTAAATGAGTTTTGCCCCCCCCCCAAAAAAAGCCTCTTGCACTCTGCCTGAATTTAAGGACAAAAACACATTTTAGGGGGTGTTTAGGGTAAGCACTACAATGGAGCAGAGAAAAAACATTAAGTGACTAGGCGAGGTGTATATGGGCCCAGGATAGCATGTTGGGGAGGTTAGTGAAGGAAAATATGCATGAAAGACAAAAAAGGAGCATTAAAAGCCTCCAACATGCATGAGGACATTCACAGCATACAGTCCCTGACAAAAATCTTGTCGCTTCTCTATTTTGTAGAAACTCCTGCTATTAACCTGACTTTTATTTAATCAATTGGTGTTAGAAATAGCTCATATGAAAAGCTAAAGCCCTCCCAAATGATGTTTAATGCACTGAAATAAATTAGTTTCACTGAAAAAAGATTTATCATTTAATCAAAACAGACAGGTCAAATTTTGGCAAGACAAAAGTTTTGTCGCCTATACAGAAATTGAACAACTTTACTGAAAATCCAAAAATATGTCAGCAAATTAAGTAGTGGTGCTGTGAGATCCAAATGTAATATCTTGTATGACTTCCATGAGCTTGAAGGACAGCATCCAGGATTCATACAATTTACTGATGAAGTCATCAGGAATAGCAAAGAAAACAGTCTTGCATGCCTCCCAGAGTTCATCAATATTCTTTGGTTTCGTCTTCCATGCTTCATCTTTCATCCTACACCACATATGCTGAATGATGTTCATGTCTGGTGACTGGGCTGGCCAATTCTGGAGCATCTTGATCTTCTTTGCCTTAAGGAACTTTGATGTGGAGATGGAAGTATGCGATGGAGCACCATCCTGCTGTAAAATTTGGCCTTTTTTATGGTTGGGAATATAAGAGGTAGCTAATATTTCTTGGTATTTTAGACTATTGATGTTGCCTTCCACCCTGCAGATCCCTCACACACCCTCATACTGGATGTAACCCCAGGCCATGATTTTGCCTCAACCAAACTTCACTGTTTTCTGGGTAAATCTCGGCTCTATGTTCCAGTAGGTCTCCTGCAATATTTGCAGCAACTGTGGTGTAATTCAACAGAATATTCATCTGAAAAATCCACCTTCTGCCACTTTTCCAGAGTCCATCCTTTTAGCAGGCTGTGGCCCTTGGCAAATGCCACACGGTTTTTCAATTGTCTTTTGTTTAGTGCTGGCTTATGGGCACTGATTCGACCATGGAGGCCATTTCGAGACAGAATCTGGAGACGGGAGATTGCTAAGGGCAGCAAAGGAACCCATGATGGCTGCCTCCAGAGTGACCACCGGATTCTGCATGGGCTGGGAGAACCACCACCTAATCGTGACCAAAACAGCTGCCCAGTAATAGATTTGAAAATTCGGCAGCCCCAGACCCCCCCCCGATAGCGGGAGGTATAAGATCTGCCTGGCCACCCTGGGTGGCCTCCCAGCCCAAACAAAGTGTATCAGCAGACTCTCCAGCCTACGAAAGAAAATCTTAGGGATGGGTATGGGTGTGTTGCGGAAAAAATATAGATATTTCGGGAGGAAAATCATTTTTAATAAATTTACTCTGCCTACCGGGGTCAGTGGAAGGGAACGCCATGCAGTACACCTAGCCGTAAATTGTGCCATGAGTGGACGCAAATTGTTATCTATGTAATCTTGGACTTTACCGCTAATTTTTATCCCCAGATATTTGAAGTCATCTACCCATTTAAGCTGGGGGTGAGGTGTTCTAGGGGTCGAGGGATGGAGTGGGAAAAGAACCGACTTATCCCAATTAATACGAATCCCCGAGAACCCACCAAATCGGTTAATCAGTTCGAGTGCAGTCTGCAACGAGGACGACGCATCCGCTAAATAAAGCAGAGCGTCGTCCGTGTACAGCGACAACTTCTCCTCAATGGGACCCACCTGGAGTCCCCTCACCCCAGGGTCAGCCCTCAATAATATAGCCAGGGGCTCCATCGCCAGAGCAAATAGACCTGGGGAGAGGGGACACCCCTGTCGCATACCCCGAAACAATTGGAACCTTCCCGAGAGGCTTCCGTTAGTACGTATTCTTGCTGAGGGGCAATGATATAACATGCGGAGCCATTTCGTGAAACCCGGGCCAAACCCGAATCGCGAGAGCACCTCCCATAAGTAGCCCCACTCGACGGAGTCGAAAGCCTTCTCCGCATCGAGTGAGGCCACCATTCCATTAGTCGCCTCGTCCGCCCTATCTATGTGGGTATGGAGACGTCTAATATTAATGTCCGTACCTCTCCCGGGCATGAAGCCCGTTTGATCCCTGTGGATGAGAGCAGTAATTACCAGGTTAAGCCTATTGGCCAGTACTTTAGCCAATACTTTGGCATCCACATTCAGAAGGGATATAGGGCGGTACGAGGAGCACAATGTGGGGTCCTTCCCTGGCTTGGGGATCACCACTATGATCGCTTCGCTCATGGTGTCCGGGAGTTTTCCGAGGTGCGTCGATGCAGAGAAGAGGGCCTGAAGCTTATCGTCTAGCTCCGCAGCATATTGTTTATAAAACTCCACAGGGACACCATCGGGTCCCGGAGTTTTCCCTGTCTGCATTGATTTAAGGGCCTGTAATATCTCTAAGGACGTGATTGGGGCATCAAGCTTGTCACGATATGTTACAGTGAGGGTTGGGATATCAATGTCATCTAGGTATGCTACCAGATCCTCCCCTCTATAGTCCACCCTGGACCCATAGAGGGATTCGTAGTACTCCGCAAAACAGCGGTTGATTCCTTCCGGGGTATGAATCAACTGTCCCGAGGGGTCCCTAATATGTGAGATGCTCATTCCGCCTGCCTGTTCCTTGGAAAGCCAGGCCAACAGGCGACCCGATCGCTCTCCCTGCTCAAAAATCCGTTGGGATTGAGCCAGCATTTTCTTCTGGGTAAGAGAGGTACGGAGACGAACCACCTCTTTCGTCATAAGTTGTAGATGCGAATAGTGCGCAGGGTCTCGGGTACAAACAAAAAGAGCCTCCGCACTACTCGCCTCCCTTTCAGCCTTAACCAAGTCTGCCCTGCGCTCCCGTCGGACTCTGGCAATGATGGTCTGGTAATGTCCCCTCGTCGTGGCTTTAAAGGCATCCCACACAACTACGGGGTCAGCCGAGCCCTCGTTTACAGCCCAAAAATCTAGCATTTCCGTTCTAAATTGGGAGTCTACTGCAGTGTCTGAAATCCAAAATCTGGAGAGCCTCCATATCCTTTCTACTGAGCCAAGGGAAAGGTCCAATGACAACAACAAGGGTGCGTGGTCGGAAATTCCCCTAGGCAATATTTGTATATCTGACCCGTGGAAGGACTTGAGCCCCTGCGAAGACCAAGTCTATGCGGGAGAACGTTCTATGAGAGGCTGAGTGGCATGTGTATGCCCTGGTCTGGGGGTGACGCCACCTCCAGACATCAGTCAGACCAAAGGTATCAGCCCACTCAGCCAACCCAGGGCAGTGATGTCCCGCAGGAGTCAGTCTATCCAAGTCCGGGTTAGGGACCAGATTAAAATCACCCAATATAACATTATTGTCCGATGCGAAGTCGGCTATCTTGCTAGCGATCTGATTGAGCACCAGCAAGGAGGCCGGAGGAGGCAGATATAATCCCACAATGGTCCACGTTAGAGTGTATATTTTAGCATGAATAATTACATACCGACCATCAGGGTCCAGGGCCAAATCCAAGAGCCGGAATGGAAGTGACTTCAATACCAGTATAGTAACACCTCTAGAAAATGAGGAGTGTGTGGAGTGGTAGTGGTGTCCCACCCATGGTTTTTTAAGGGCCAGAACCCTGCGTCCTGTTAGGTGTGTCTCCTGAAGTACACATATATGTGGGTTATAGGTTTTAATGAATTGGAACACCAGGGAACGCTTGACCGGGGAGTCCAGTCCCCTGGTGTTCCAGGAGATGATGTTAAGGAAGGACACGACCACTGGGAATATGGAGAGTATTAGGATCAATAGAATTCACGGCTCTCGGACCGGACCCCGTCCCTCTAAGCGGATACCTCTGTAAACAGTGCAATGCTGATGAGTCAATTTTTTTTGTACAAATATCAAACAAAAAAAAAACCAAATTAACAACAGGTAATGAATAATTTAGCCCCATTAGGGGAACTTACCCCACCCCCCGCCCCACCCAACCCCCCAGAACTGAGGCAGGTTTCGACCCCTAACTTATACAGCTCGCCGGCTGCAACAGGGGGTCCGTGGAAGAGGCAACTCACCCCCCCGAGACTTCACACGGGGGGAAAGTAGTAGTTCAAGCGTCTTATGTATGTGAAAACTCCGCTTGTGATACAGCAGGCTGTGGGGGCTTAAAAATTCAAACAAAGGGAAATAGCCATAATGTGACCCCACAGTAAATTCGATCCATCTTTTGGGTGGAGATACCGAACCAGAAGTCCAGCATTCCTCAAGCAAACAAGCATATGTAGAAGAAGATTTATACTTCAACAATCTCCTGACCAAGTTCTTTGGCAGGGGCACTATCTTAGAATTTCCCTGGTAGGGATCATCCCCCCACCAGTCCGTACACACCATGGAATGAACTGGGCATAACTTATGCAACATAATAAGTCATCCATGTGGAAGTTTGTGTGATAACGGAGACCTGAGCCCAGGTTATGGTGAGTAAACAACAAGAGGGGGCCACACAGCATATACCAGGTGGATCATCAGCGAATCCGTGGTAGCGAGTCCAGCCAGGCAGAAGCCTCTCTCGGGTCGGTAAAGAAGCGGGTTGTCTCGCCATCCTGGACTCTCAGACGGGCAGGGAAGAGCACACTGTAGCGAATGCTGCGTGATCCTAGAGCCGCTTTGACTTGGTCAAAAGATTTCCTGAGCTTCTGGGTCTCCACAGAATAGTCGGGGAAGATCATCAACTTCGTGTTCTGGAATCTGAGTTCCCCTACGTTTCTAGATGCACGGAGGACTTCGTCTCTGTCTCTGAAATTAAGGAGACGGAGGATGAAGGTACGAGGGGGGGATCCAGGAGGCCCCGGCTTAGGCGGTATGCGGTGAGCCCTCTCCACCGTGAAGTAAGGTGACCAGCGGGCCTCGGGTAAGAGATCACGAAGCAGACCCTCTATAAAGGAGGTAGGGTTGCCTCCCTCCGCCCCCTCCGGTAATCCGACAATGCGAAGATTATTACGCCGGTTTCTGTTCTCCGCATCCTCGGCTCTGTATTCAAGGGCCTTCACTTTGGTTTGAAGCATACGGAGTGATGCTCCATGTTCCGCAATGGTATCTTCAGTGGTACTCAGTCTCTGCTCCGCCTCAGTGACTCGTGATCGGATTTTATCAATATCTTGGCGAATTAGACCCATATCCAGCTGGACTGCTTCGATCTTTGTTGTTAGCGTGGATTGACAAGTAGCAATGGCCGCCATAACATCCGCCAGCCAGGGGGGCCGAGAGTCATCCGACTCCATAGTAATTGTCTGTGGAGCCCTTTCGGTGCTACGTGTATGGAGGGTCTTTGGGGGGGACAGCTGAGCGTCGGAGGGGAGTCCGGTTGTGGTGGGAAGGTTAACTTTTTACCCCCTTTGTTATACTTTGCGCTGGAGTTCCTGCGCCTCATTCAGATAACAGTGGCCCAGATCTGGGCGATTATCAACAGCTGGGTGTGGGAACCTGTCCGCAGTGTGAGGGGTGTTCAGGCAGTAAATAGGGCAAAGTGAGTGTCCCCTTTAATAGTACTCCCCCTCACCTGCAAATGTATGATGGAGGAGCAGACTAGTTCAGGCCCACACTGAGCCACAAGGATTTTCAGCCCATCCACCTCTCCACACAGCCTGGGTGGGAAGGATGTGGGCGCTCTATGATCTCCTCCTGCTATCAGGCAGTCCTCCTCAGCTGACCCAGGGTCTCCTCAAATAGGCCACACTGACAGGCCAGAGCTCCAGGAGAGGCCGCGGCCGCGGCCTAGTACAACGTGGGGAAAGGGAGAGGCAGCAGGGCCTAATCACTTGGTTTCTACCTTGTAGAAGCAGCTCACCCCCTTCCATCCGGAGTCTGCGGCGTCCGATGAAGCCCGGGAGCGTGTCCGACCGCGATAGAGGCCTCCGGTCCGCCGCGCGGGCCGGCAGGAAAGTCCGCGGCTTCGGCCTAGTCACCCGCGGTAGGCCGGGAGCCGATCTCGGGCCAGGAGGCGAAAAATTCCCTCACTCTCCGGTAGATAGGGATTCCCTGGGTCCCCCCCCCTCCTAGCAGGGATGCGATCGCTGCAGTATATAAGCCGATGGATCCGGATTTAACAGACGGAGCGGCGGAGCTCACAAAAGGACAGAACGCTCACAGCGCCATCTTGGCCACGCCCCCCGTCTCCAGTCTCTTTAAATCCTTTCTTTATCCTCTGAACTTGACGCTGAGACACATTGAAGGTGTCTGCCACATCAACAGTGGATCTGGTCTTCAGGACCTGAATGATGACAGAACAGGTCTCAGGAATAATGATTCCCAGAGCCTGGGGGGAGATGCCTGTCGAGAACTTGATGTCCTGCAGACTTCTCTCTGTCGCCAAGTACTGCAAGGTGGCGACTAGCCTCTGCTCGGGAGTGATGGCTTGCCGCATGCAGGTGTCCTGCTTGGTAATATAAGGAGACAGCAAAGCCAACAGACAGTGAAAAATGGGGTCCGTCATGCTGAGATAAATCCTGAAATTATCAGGATTATTCTCACGGATCTCCCGCAACAAAGGCATGTGAGAGAATTGGTCATGCTGGAGCAACCAATTCTTCGTCCATGAACTCCTCCTTCCCCTGTTCATGGACTGGGCTTGGGTTAAAGTAAGAACCCCAACTCCAAGCCCCTGCACAGCACGAACTCTACCACGAGTAAGTACCTGCAACATGGCTTCAAAATGGTCGGCTGGTCAGAACGAACTAACAGAACGCACTAAAAATCAGAAAGAACCTGAAATGAACAATCTGAAAATAAGAAACGAGTGGACAAGAACCAACTGAAAAACAGATATGAACTATTAAATTGAACGCACTGAAAGACAGAAACGAACTGACAACGCTCACTGAAAAACAAATACGAACCCACAAACACAATCTGAAGAGCAGTAACGATCTGAAAAGCACAAGGCTGAAGAGCGCAAATTGTCTCTCATCAAACTTCTACTAACACGAGATTAGCAGAAGGAGCCCAAAGGGTGGCGCACTGGCTATTGAACTTCCTCTTTATAGTGCCATTGTACGTGTTGTACGTCAGCAAGTTCTTGCTGATCGGAATTTCCGACAACATTTGTGCGACCGTGTGTATGCAAGACAAGTTTGGGCCAACATCCGTCGGAAAAAAATACACGGTTTGGATGTTGGAAATTCCGATCGTCTGTACGCAGCATTATTCTTTAACTGTCTGGGACAGACTACGACATCACAAATTTTTCTCTTTCCCTCATACTGCTTTAGGCCCCGTCTTTTGCAATCCCAAATTCACACCTGGGCTTGTACCGATGTAATTTAAATGGTGGATTAATAAAGGCCTCTTACAAATTGGGGATTATCTTGATGGAGACAAGCCATACTCCTTGCAGCACTTTAGTGAACACCTACAGATGTTGCCCAGTGAAACGTTTAGGAAACAAATAGTGTCCTTTATACGATCCAAACTTAATTTACTAGCAGTACTGTTAACATTTTTGTGCTTTCAACTATCCTGTCCAGCTAGGGGTCTGTTGAAAGGTCGCATATCCACTTTATATACGCCCCTTACTGATCCAAATACCAACCTAACTTATATGGTCCATTGGAAACGAGACCTGGGTATTTCCCTTGAACTAAATGAATGGCAAAACATTGCCCATTTCCCATGCTTTGTCAAGATCTCCATGAATACAACATTGTTAGAATCTAATTAAAAATCACTCCTGAGGTGGTACCTGGTTGCCACACGACGTACAAAGATGCACTCTGCTGCACTCTCCTACCTGTTTCCGACACTGTGGACAAATGGGAACTATGCACCACATTTGGTGGCAATGCCCCATAGTATCCAGATTTTGGATTTGAATGTTTAATTTAATTCATTCAGTGTCAGGAGTAAACTTTCTTAGACCCTGTCGACAGTCCTTTTCCAGAAACTGCCTGAGGAGGTCCCAAAAAAAATCTACAAAGCTGATCCTATATATGCTTTTATAAGCAAGGATCACTGTTGGTAAATACTGGAATCGACTGTTGGTGCCACTTGACTACAATAAAAGTAAATTGAACTGGGTTATGGTAATGACAAACGTACCCGCATCCTTCATAATAACCTGGCGAAATTTGACAAAATGTGGTACCCATGGATCCAGTATTTGTCTGTCCCCTAGTGAGCCTTTGGTTGACCCTCTTCTATCTCTACTTGTACTCTATTCTACCTCCCCCCATATCTGAACGTTATGTGGTTGCACTCTCTGGTATCTAAACAAACAATGTTTTTTCTACCAGTTATTCCCCTTAACCACCTTCCCTTCCATTCCCTCTCCTATCACCATTAAATTATCATTTTTCATAGCATTTATGTCTGGGGATGTTAAAATATTCTTCTCATCGGGGGGCGTGGCTTGCGCGTGCACGAGAATGGCTGCTTGAGCCTGGAGCTCTCCACAGCCGGCCGGACGAGCACAGCTAATGGCCAGGATAACGGCTCCAACAAACCACCCGGACTGCTGCCACACTCCCATGGCACCTGCAGCACAGATGTTCCGCAAATGGGGCCAGGAACTCACAGCCTTCTTCTTCCAATCGGGCCAGGTGCCAGAACAAAACCAAAATGGCACCGCCGGAGATGAGGGGAGACACACGGAGGCATATACAGACCTCCCGGACGGCCATCCACGGGAAATGAGAGCAGGATTGGCACCCTCCTCTCCCCATGACTCCTCTCCTGCCTCTCCGATCTCCCAGAGCCCTGCGAAATCACGGATGAGGATGGATCTCTCTCGCCAGGCCGCAGACACAGCGAGTACAGGCCTGCACAATGACACTGCAATATCTTCAATACAATCATCCATAGCTGCATTCCCAACATCAGAGCAACTGGTACTAGATACCACAATGAAGGATATGCTAATGTCACTGCAATCCTCCCTAATGTCAAACCTATCTTTCCTGATCCATAAGTTCTCCCTGGAAATTAAGCATATGGATGGTAGAGTGCAGTATATGGAAGACAAAATGGAGGAATGTACTGGAACAGTGAATGACTTGGTTGATGCATATGCAGAGCAAAAAGATGAATCTATGTGGATCAAAGCAAAGCTGGCAGACCTCAAGGACCGCTCTCACCACAATAACATTAAAATCAGAGGCGTACCTGAGTCAGTTCCACCCATGGAATTAAGTAAATATGCTTGCTCAAGATGCATCTCCCCAGTGCCAATACAAGCAGTTTCCACATATTTTTCAAGCACGCTTCTCTAAGAAACAAAGGAGTGTGTTAATAGCTATAAGGAACACTCTTGCCTTTCAACTAAACAACTGCATTACAGATCCGGAGGGTTATTATATTTTCCTGATATGCACTATCAACAATGTACCTTATACCTTGGTCTCCATATATACCCGGAACATACGGCAAATGCATTTCCTCAAAAGAACTATACGTTCAGTGAAAAAAGTCCAACAAGGCCATCTGCTGGTATGCGGGGACTTCAGTTTGGTCCCCAATAATGTCATGGACACGACTGCTAGTTCTAAAAGATATGCTTCCCCCCTTGATAAGTGTATTGCCTCTAATGACTTGTTTGACGTGTGTAGGTGTTGTCATGCAAGCGAACGGGATTTTACCTACCTATTGCCACGTCACAACACCTACTCATGAATACATTTGTTCTTGGCAGACAAATGGTTACTTCCGAAAATTTCAGCCTCCCCACATCCACACCTCCACCTGGTCGGAACATGCCCCTATTAGCAGTACTATAGCCACCAAATCCTCTCAGCCTAATTCGTACCTTTGGAGAGCTAATAACCACCTCCTTGACACCCCTTGCTACTCCACACTACTCCAACAACATCTAGACAAATTCTTCTCAATTAACTCAACTTGAGTATCTGACCCGCTGGTGGTGTGGAATGCTCATAAGGCTGTAATGAGAGGCGTGTTTATACAATTGGGAGCCTAGAGCAAAGAAAAAGAGAACCCAGAGGTTAGATGAACTTCCTACTGACATAGCAACCACTCAGGCTTCAAACAAAGCCAATCCTTCCCCTTTCCTCCAATCCAGAATATTCTCATTACGCCATGAATTACGCTCTCTACTTCTAGAGGACTATGAAAAAACGTATAAAAATTTCAAAGCTACTACATACGCAACAGGGAACAAAGCAGGTAAATGAATGTTGCTGCGAATCAAAGGTCACAGGTCAAAGACTAAAATCCAATTCCTATACCACCCTTACACTAATGAAAAACTACTTAAACCCAATTCCATAGCCAATGCATTCTGCACATACTACAAAGAAATCTACAACATTAAAGAGAACAATAGTACGCACCAAACCTCCCAGGAGGAGATTTTAGCCTTCTTGGATAGTGTTAATCTTCCATCTATATCACCAACAACTAAAACATCTCAATGCCCCCTTCACTATCCCCAAAATAATACAAGTGATCCGTACCCTTCCCATTTCTAAATCCCCAGGACCGGATGGCTTCACTGGGGAATACTACAAAAAATTCCAATGTACTTTGGCCCCTGCATTATGTCAGATCTATAATTCAGCTGCCAACTCTTCATCATTCCCCGCTGAAATGCTTAGTGCTTTAGTAGTGACCCTCCCGAAACCAGGCAAGGAACCTTCCTCGCCAAAAAATTTTCGACCTATATCCCTGCTCCACTTAGATTTAAAAATGTATGCAAAAATCATAGCCAAAAGACTAGAGGACATGTTGCCTTCCCTTATACACAAGGACCAACTAGGATTTATGAAAGGTTGCCAAGCATCAGACGCTACCAGACGTGTGATAAATGCGATCCACCATTTAGAAAACACAAAAGAAATCCCTGTTCTTATTGCTAGACGCTGAAAAAGCATTTGATAGGGTGCATTGGGGTTACCTATCATCAGTCCTAACTAAATTCGGATTGCAAGGTCAAATCCATACAGCCATAATGGCCCTATACTCTGTCCCATCAGCTTAAGTATACTCAGGAGATTCCCTATCACTGTCATTTCAGATCACAAATGATACAAGACAGGGATGCCCTTTATCCCCCCTAATTTTTAACCTTAGTATGGAACCCTTAGCTGAAAGCATTCAAACCAACCAAAAAATTGCAGAAATTTCCATTGCTGACCAAGAGCATAAAATCAGCCTCTTTGCGGATGACGTCATCCTCACGGTTAGTGATCCCGTCAATTCCCTACCAGAGCTTCAGAAAACACTAGCCTGGTTTAGTGACATTTCTTACTATAAAGTTAATGAGAATAAATCCTATATTTTAAACTTGGGAATGAACACATGCACCATCGACCACCTAAAGCAGCGATTACCCTATACCTGGGCAAACAACACAATAACCTGTTTAGGAGTTCAACTATCTAACTCATCCAAATTATTATTTCTACACAACTACAAGGAGACATCACCAGGCTAGTGTCATGTGAATTCTCGTGGATGGGGCACTTGGCAGCCTTCAAAATGCTCCACCTTCCCCAAATTTTATATTTATTTAGAACCCTCCCGATTCCAATGCCATCTAAGTACTTCAAATCATTCCAAACTATCCTTTCTAAATTTACATGGCAGGGTAAGAAATCTAGATGTGGACATATGAAACTAATAAAGCAATGCCAAGCAGGAGAAATGGGTTATGTAGATTTCCAAGATTATTACTTGGCCTCGGTACTCAAGCAATCTAAAGACTGGTTTCTGTCTCCCCCATCCACACAATGGGGGAAAATGGAAGCTGCCACTGTCCCAGGGAGTAAATTATCTATGTGGATACTTTCTATGGCACTTGGGTCTAAGATCCCTCCCTGTATCTCCCCAACAGTATTGGCAACACTTAAATCCTGGGTCCGGTTTCTAAAATTTAGCTCTTCACATCCTCTTCAAGCCACAATCCAAATCCCACTGGAAACACTACATAATTTTATGCAGTCAACATCCTTTACGTCATGGAAAGCGAAAGGATTAACATATATAACTGATCTGATTGATAAAGGGGAAACCATTCCCCACACTTCAAAAAGAATTTCACTTACCAAACTCAGACCTGTTTCTTTACATTCGTACCAAACATTGTATCGCCACGCTCCCATCATGGTCCTATAACATACCTTGAATGGCTTGGACCTTTTTCAAAACACCCACACCACACCAAAACGGAATCTCACTCTTCTACAGTCTTCTCCAACAAAAAAGTGTCTTTACCAAATCTGCCCCACTGATTTTGATGGGAAGCAGATTTAGGATGCACCTATACAGTGGACCAATGGGAAAAAACCCGCAACGCCACATATAAAGCCACTTGTTGTTCCACCCTATGGGAACTATCCATCAAACTGACACAACGTTGGTACCTCACTCCCGATAAAATATCTAAATTTAACACCAAACTAGACAACAAATGTTGGAGACTGTGTGGACAAAAAGGAGATATGTTTCACATATTCTGGACATGCCCCAAGCTAACACACTATTGGGAAACAACTTTCCAATTACTTTCTGCAATCACCAACACAATAATACCTCTGAATCCATCACTAGCACTACTTTCTCTAGATATAGACCGTTACCCAAACCCGATCAGAAACGTCATAACACATGTTCTGCTTTCCGCTAGACTCAGTATCATGAGGAAGTACAGGAATCTTGACCCACCTACATTAAGAGAGATTGTATAATCAGCCCAAGTACACTTCATTTATGAATCAACACTGGCTCTCTCTCTAAAATGTGGCAACCATGGTTAAGATAGACTAGCTCCCAAGGCATTGTCCAGGCTTTATGTTTCTAACTATGTTGGGTGAACTTTTTCACTTTGTAGTTGCTTTGTTATGTTAGATAACTCGAGAGGAGGGAGGATGCCTCCAACTCGGACACAGTATTGCACCCATGGGGGTGTCCGGGAGGGTAGTCGCCTCCAATACCTCTACTATACCTAGAGTAGCCAAATAACTGGCATTAAGATAATAATACCTGTACTGATACTGTTATATTACCTCACATATAGGTGTATATATATATATATATATATATATATATATATATATATATATATATATATATATATATATATATAGTTACTAAACAAATGTATCCGATATTACCCGACAGACACTGATGTGTATATGTTTGTATGTTGTAATGTCTAATTCATGTTGATATTAATGATTACCTTTCAATAAAAATCTATTGATCGAAAAAAAAAAATATTCTCCTCATCTACTCAAGATAATGTAGATTAGTGTAATATGTTTAGAATTAGCGATGAAGGATGCTGTTTATCTCTTTATTAATAAATCTCACCAGAGGGACCTCTGGTTGTTATGATTGTGTATAACATTGAAATATAAAAAATCTGACATGCTAGTTGTACTTAAGTTGATCCATGGATCGACTTAGGTTTACAATCAGCCTGCCCATACATGGTTTCGAACCATCTATGGCTGGCTTAAGGGCTTGACTTCCCTGACTTTGGGACCAGCTCCTATCTGCCATCCCCTCAGCATTGAAAATTTATAAGATGCCAAGGGATAGCGGATGGTATGGTCAGTCCTGAAGTCAGGGTAGTCAGGTTCCTAGTAAGTGAAATCAATTTCAGCATGGTGCACAGAGGAGGATTTTCCAGCTAATAAAGGCAATAAAAGATACCGTGTATTCTCTTAGGTTCTATATGGCAGCTTTCCAGTCTTTAAATGTTGTGTCTGCATTATTTCTCTTTTTTTCAGGCCTTTTACTTGATTTTCATCTGGTGTTTCTATCAGGAACCCACTTTCTGTTCTAGGGTAACATTTCTCATTCATTGTACTGTATCTGTGGAGGAACAGTGTTGTTACCCTGGGCTGATTTGGGCTACAGACATCTCCCCTCATCTTAATTATGTAGAGGGGTTGTTTTGTAGTTTACAGATGATAGCTGGAAAGGCAGGTAACATTACTTGAGATTTCAGTTTAGTAAACAGGAAGTTACGATGACAAGTTACAAGCCTGAAAAAAAGAAAACGAATGCAGCCATTACATCTAAGGCTTGAGAAGCTGCAATATACTAAATTTTTGTTCTTGAGGTTATTTATTCTTTAAAGGGTTCAGATGACTGACAGGTTTCCTTTTATCACTTTAGCAAGATGGGACAAGCAACTTACCCCAAACTGACCATCCAATAGGATGTCTGGGCAAAACTTGAGCCGTTGGCAACAGGGCCATAATAGGCACATCTGACTTTGATATTTGCTCACAGGGACTTTACAATGTGGACAATAATTCCCACCCCTCACTTAGAAGGGTTAAAGTGTATTTAAAACCAAAAATAGTTTTTAGATTTGGATAAAGCAGGGATAGATTGCCAACCCTGTCAGGCTTAGTGTCCCCACAAAGGAGATTCACAATCATTGCTACTAACAGGCATACGTCTCTCCATCCACTGTTTTCAGAAAGATATTTATCTATATATACCCAGCCTAAAGAGCCACAATATTTTGTACTATTTTTTGTATTTTTAGCATTAGTGTTTTATTTATGCTACATTGTCTGTTTTCAGTACACAGATGCCATCTTGATACAGATTCCTCATGTATTTGAAATGCCACACATAGCAGCTGGTAAAAACAAAAAAGAATAAGTATGAAACCTCATATTTGAGAGTTTAAATTGTTCATTGTTCCTAAGGTTATCTTCCATAATAGTTTACACTGTTCTCCTTTGCCTGATGGACATATGAGTGTTAGCTTTGGTGTGTTCTTTGTTTGCGAACCTCAGACTTTGGATTTTATACTTTTCTCAAAATGAGAAAGTTAAATAAAATGACTTCATATATATATATATAAATATGATCGTATTCACAAAACTATTAACGTGCCAATGTCTCTTTGCTTTTAAATCAAGGCACTTGGCTGCTGTTTTGGTTGGAGAGAAGATATGTGTACTTATAGGTGCATCCCAAAAAATTAGAATATCATCAAAAAGTTAATTTATTTCAGTAATTCAGTTCAAAAAGTGAAACTCATATAATATATAGATACATTACACACAGAGTGATATATTTCAAGCATTTCTTTTTTTTTTTAATTTGGATGATTATGGCTTACAGCTAGTGAAAACCCAAAATTCAGTATCTTAGAAAATTTGATTATTACATAAGACCAATAAAAAAAAGGAATTTTAATACAGAAATGTTGGTTTACTGAAAAGTATGTCCATGTACAGTAAAGTATGCACTCAATACTTGCTTGGGCGTGGATATGCACTGTATGCCATCACGTTGTACGCCCCATGCTTGTTTACACGGGTGTTCGCTTTTTTGTATGCCGGCTTTTTAACATATTTTATACTCTATGGCGGAGATGTGTTCTCTGCCCCCATAAGTAAAGCTTTTGAATTTTACTACACCATCGGAGCCTTTTGCCTTTCTTTGCACTCATGGCCCTCTGGACTAGTGAGTGCTTCTCCCTAGGCTGACGCACTGGAGTGACCTCTCCTTGGAACGCTGTATACATCTGTGGATCCTGACGCTGTCATCCATCTGTCCCTGCAGAGGGCTGTATCTGCATGCGCATATGACCTTGCTATTACGGAAGTCCACCATTTCTGGTAAGGATTCAATTTTTTGTCACCTGTAGGGATGAGCTTCGAGTTCGAGTCGAACTCAAGTTCCACTCGAACATCGGCTGTTCGCCAGTTCGCCGAACAGCGAACAATTTGGGGTGTTCGCGGCAAATTCGAAAGCCGCGGAACACCCTTTAAAAGTCTATGGGAGAAATCAAAAGTGCTAATTTTAAAGCATGGTATTATCATAAAAAGAGTTTGGGGACCTGGGTCCTGCCCCAGGGGACATGTATCAATGCAAAAAAAAGTTTTAAAAACAGCCGTTTTTTCGGGAGCAGTGATTTTAATAATGCTTAAAGTGAAACAATAAAAGTGTAATATTCCTTTAAATTTCGTACCTGGGGGGTGTCTATAGTATGCCTGTAAAGGGGCACATGTTTCATGTGTTTAGGACAGTCTGACAGCAAAATGACATTTCAAAGGGAAAAAAGTCATTTAAAACTATTTGTGGCTATAATAAATTGCCGGTCCGACAATAGACATAAAAGTTCATTGATAAAAACGACATGGGAATTCCCACCACAGGGGAACCCCCACCCCAAAATTTAAAAAAAATGACGTGGGGGGTCCCCCTAAATTCCATACCAGGCCATTCAGGTCTGGTATGGATATTAAGGGAAACCCCGGCGAAATTAAAAAAAAAATGGCATGGGGTCACCCTCAAAATCTATACCAGACCCTTCAGGTCTGGTATGGATTTTAAGGGGAACCACACACCAAAATTTAAAAAAAATGGCGTGGGGTCCCCCCAAAAATCCATACCAGACCCTTATCCGAGCATGCAACCTGGCAGGCCACAGGAAAAGAGGGGGGACGAGAAAGCGCCCCCCTGAACCGTACCAGGCCACATGCCCTCAACATTGGGAGGGTGCTTTGGGGTAGCTCCCCAAAACACCTTGTCCCCATGTTGATGGGGACAAGGGCCTCATCCCCACAACCCTTGCCCGGTGGTTGTGGGGTTCTGCGGATGGGGGGCTTATCGGAATCTGGCAGCCCCCTTTAACAAGGGGACTCTCCCCCTGTGTGAAATGGTAAGGGGGTCCTACCATTTCACAAAAAAACTGTCAAAAATGTTTAAAATGACAAGAGACAGTTTTTGACAATTCCTTTATTTAAATGTTTCTTCTTACTTCTATCTTCTTTCTTCTATCTTCCTTCAGGTTCTTCCTCCATCTTCTTCTTCTTCTGGTTCTTCTGGTTCTTCTGGTTCTTCCTCCGGTGTTCTCATCTGGCATCTTCCTCCGCGGCGTCTTCTTCCCTTCTTCTCCTCGGGCCGCTCCGCATCCATGATGGCATGGAGGGAGGCTCCCGCTGTGTGACGCTTCTCCTCTTCTGACGGTTCTTAAATAACGGGGGGGCCACCCGGTGATCCCGCCCCCCTCTGACGCACAGGGACTTCCCTGTGGCATTCCCCGTGATGTCAGAGGGGGGCGGGGTCACCCGGTACATAACCCTGCCCCTTTCTGACGTCACGGGGAATGCCACAGGGAAGTCCCCGTGCGTCAGAGGGGGGTGGGGTCACTGGGTGACTCCGCCCCCCATTATTTAAGAACCGTCAGCAGAGGAGAAGCATCACACAGCGGGAGCCCCCCTCCATGCCATTATGGATGCGGAGCTGCCCGAGGAGAAGAAGGGAAGAAGACGCCGCGGAGGAAGATGCCGGACGAGAACACCGGAGGAAGAACCAGAAGAAGAAGAAGATGGAAGAAACCGAAGGAAGATAGAAGATAGAAGAAAGAAGACAGAAGAAAGAAGAAGTATTTAAATAAAGGAATTGTCAAAATTGTCTCTTGTCATTTTTAACATTTTTGACAGTTTTTTTGTGAAATGGTAGGGGTACTTTTGTACCCCCTTACCATTTCACACAGGGGGGAGGGCCCGAATCTGGGGGTCCCCTTGTTAAAGGGGGCTTCCAGATTCCGATAAGCCCTCCGCCTGCAGACGCCCACAACCACTGGGCAAGGGTTGTGGGGATGAGGCCCTTGTCCCCATCAACATGGGGACAAGGTGTTTTGGGGGGCTACCCCAAAGCACCCTCCCAATGTTGAGGGCATGTGGCCTGGTAAGTTCAGGAGGGGGGGCGCTCTCTTGTCCCCCCCTCTTTTCCTGCGGCCTGCCAGGTTGCGTGCTCGGATAAAGGTCTGGTATGGATTTTTGGGGGGACCCCTTGCCGTTTTTTTTTTTTCATTTTGGCGCGGGGTTCCCCTTAAAATCCATACGAGACCTGAAGGGTCTGGTATAGATTTTGAGGGGGACCCCACACCATTTTTTTTTTAAATTTTGGCCGGGGTTCCCCTTAATATCCATACCAGACCTGAAAGGCCTGGTATGGAATTTAGGGGGACCCCTCACGTCTTTTTTTTTTTTTTTTATTTTGGTTCGGGGTTCCCCTGTGGGGAATTCCCATGCCGTTTTTATCAATGAACTTTTATGTGTATTGTTGGACCGGCAATTCATTAATAGCCGCGAGTAGTTTTAAATTACTTTTTTTCCTTTTGAAATGTCATTTTGCTGTCAAACTGTTCTAAACACTTTTATTGTTTCACTTTAAGCATTATTAAAATCACTGCTCCAGAAAAAACGGACGTTTTTAAAACTTTTTTTTGCATTGATCCATGTCCCCTGGGGCAGGACCCAGGTCCCCAAACACTTTTTATGACAATAACTTGCATATAAGCCTTTAAAATTAGCACTTTTGATTATTTGTGTTCGTGTCCCATAGACTTTAACGGTGTTCACGTGTTCGAACTAATTTTTTGCCTGTTCGCAAGTTCTGGTGGGAACCGAACAGGGGGGTGTTCGGCTCATCCCTAGTCACCTGGATTCACCGTCTGCCTGGATATTCCTTTTACACTCCCTCATTTCCTCTTTCCACATACACGGGCTTGGTTCGATGAACTGTGGATGTGTGATTATCCTTCATGGGATTTGTGCGTCCTCATTGAGCTCTCCATGAATGGACTTAATTAATTTTTTTTATCCACCAGTAATTTATGAACTTTGATCACTATTGCATTTTTTATATTCATTTTTATATACTTTTGGTCACCTAACCATATGTGCACTTAATTTAATATTGGACTTTATGATTTATTCACATGCACCTTATGAATTTATTTATTATTGGATTTCATTAACCATTTACAGCTAATTTATTAATTTATATTTATTTTTTTATATATTTTTGATCACTTGACTGTAAGCGCACTTAGTTTATTCTTCCCTGTTTTATTACACTGTTATTAGTGTTTTTTTGTTGCAGCCGCAGTTCAGTGTTTACAATTGTTTGCTTTTTATATTCACTTGTGTCCACCAACAGGTGGTATAAATTACGCAGGACTAGAGCAAAGGATTGCTCTTGACCTGAGAAAGATGCCTTTGTGAAGTTTGCTTTGTGAGAGAAAGAAAATTATCTTTAATTACTTTATCTTGAATTATCTTTGTTTTGTGGGTGACTGGGAGAAGCCCTTCATCAATGAGTTAGGAACCTGCAAATGTTTAGTTAGTGTCTGGATGGCAAGGATTTATTTTCTGTTTTGTTTGTTTAATTTTAATGCAACCTTTCAAAATAATACTGTCTAGAAGTCAGATTTTTAAGAAAACCTTCTGTTTTGACTACCTTTTTCCCAGGGAAGGTGATCCCCATTGAGCTAACCCCTGACATATGTGGGCATCTTCCTAAACAAGTGGAAAGATGGAGGATGTGTTAAGAGCCATGCTGCAGGTCATTGCAACCCAGCAGGAAACCAATCGACAGCAGCAGGAAGCCAACCGCCAGGTCGCAGAGGCCACTGTAGCGCAACAGGAAGCGAATTGCCAGTTTACGGAGGCCTTGGTGGAATTAAAGAAGGGGAAGCAGGTTGTTTCCCAGTGGCACAGAAAATGGTGCATGCCAGCTATTACCTGTAGAATAAGATGACACCTGCAGATTATGTGGAAGCTTATCTTGCAACTTTTGAAAGAGTCTCTGTTTGGGAAGGATGGCACAAAGAGCAATGGGCAGGACTGCTAGCCCCCTTTCTGACAGGAGAACCCCAAAAGGCCTATTATGACCTGGAACCAGATGCCGCCTAGGACTATGAGACGCTGAAGGCTGAAATACTTTCATGCCTGGGCATCACCATTGCAGTCCGGCTCAGTGAGTGCATCGGTGCACATACAGTACTGACAAGCCACCCCGCTCCCATATGTATGACTTAATACACCTCACCAAGAAGTGGCTGCAGCCAGAGACTTTGTCAGGCCCCAAGATTATGAAGCATGTGGTCGTGGACTGTTGTTTGTGTGCACTCCTTGCCACTTTGAGGAAGTGGGTCAGCCATGGGGACCCTAAGTCTGCAAACCAGCTGGTGGACCTGGTGGAGAGATATAAGGCTGTATATCTCTGATTGGAGGAGAGAAAGGGTAAAGGGCCACAGGGCCCTAATTCGGACTTTACAGGCAAAATGGACAATGATATAGTACAAAAATATATTTTATTAACAATAAGTCATATCAAACAGGTCAAATAAAAAATAATTAAAAACATACGATAGGCATATGATAGCAATGAGTATCTAGTGTAAATGAGAGAGTTGACACCAAATAAACGGCAGTGAGCCCCTGTGTGTCAACGCGTTTCGCTGTTTTGCTTCATCAGGGCACACTTGGGGGTAGTTGGAAGGAACAGGTCTCACTATCAAAGATAAAATAAATCCATCAGACATTATATTACAAGAACATATGATAAAAAACTTTCAAACATTGTTATATCCAGAGGACATATGCACATCAGGTACAAATAGCTACCTCATCAGCATAGAAATATCTCCACATGGAGAGCTCCCAGATAATCACCCAGGAATCACCGTGTAAAGCAGGAGGCAGTTCCTTGCTAATACCAGCGACCGTGTATAGGGCTGCAATAATCAGCATGTTAATACAAGTTGGTTTTAGGGATGAGCCGAACACCCCCCGGTTCGGTTCGCACAAGAACCTGCGAACGGACCGAAAATTCACACGAACGTTAGAACCCCATTGACGTCTATGGGACTCGAACGTTCGAAACCAAAAGTGCTCATTTTAAAGGCTAATTTTCATGGTATTGTCCTAAAAAGGGTTTGGGGACCCGGGTCCTGCCCCAGGGGACATGTATCAATGCAAAAAAACTTTTAAAAATGAACGTTTTTTCGGGAGCAGTAATTTTAATGATGCTTAAAGTAGAAAAAAAAAAAAGTGAAATATTCCTTTAAATATCGTACCTGGGGGGGGTGTCTATAGTATGTCTGTAAAGTGGTGCGTGTTTCCCGTGCTTAGAACAGTCCCTGCACAAAATGACATTTTTAAAGGAAAAAAAGTCATTTAAAACTGCTTGCGGCTTTAACCACTTGACAACTGGGCACTTAAACCCCCTTCCTAACCAGACCAATTTTCAGCTTTCGGTGCTCTCACACTTTGAATGACAATTACTCAGTCATGCAATACTGTACCCATATGAAATTTTCGTCCATTTGTTCACACAAATAGAGCTTTCTTTTGGTGGTTTTTGATCACCTCCTGGGATTTTTATTTTCAGTGCTATAAATGAAAAAAGAGCAAACATTTTGTAAAAAAATGCATTTTTCTTCATTTGTATTATAAAATTTTGCAAATAAGTAATTTTTCTTCATAAATTTGGGCCAAAATTTATACTGCTACATATCTTTGGTAAAAATAACCCAAATTAGTGGATATTATTTAGTCTGTGTGAAAGTTTTAGCGTCTAAAAGCTATGGTGCCAATCACTGAAAATTGATCACATCTGATCACACCTGATGTACTGAGGCCTATCTCATTTATTGAGACCCTTACAAGCCAGGAAAGTATAAATACCCACAAAATTACCCCTTTTTGGAAAGTAGACATTCCAAGGTATTTAGTAAGAGGCATGGTGAGTTTTTTGAAGTTGTAATTTTTTCCCACAATTCTTTTCAAAATTAAGATTTTTTTTTATTTTTATTTTTTTTCACACCAATTTGTCATTATAAAAGGTTATTTCTCTCACATGGCATGTACATTCCACAAATGACACCCCAAAATATATTCTGCTACTCCTGAGTATGGCGATACCACATGTGTGAGACTTTTACACAGCCTGGCCACATACAGAGCCCCAACATTGAAGTAGCACATTTAGGCGTTCTAGGAGCATAAATTGCATATCTAATCTCTCAACCACCTATTACACTTTTGAAGGCCCTGGAGCACCAGGACAATGGAAACGCCCACAAAGTGACCCCATTTTGGAAAGCAAACACCCCAACGTATAATCTATGAGGCATAATGAGTCTTTTGAATGGTTCATTCTTTTCCAGAAGTTTTTGGAAAATGTGGAAAAAAAAATGAAAACGCATTTTTTTTTACACAAAGTTGTCCATTTCTAAGATATTTCCAACACATAGCATGTACATAGCAAAAATGACACCCCAAAATATATTCTGCTACTCCTCCTGAGTATGGCGATACCACATGTGTGAGACTATTACACAGCCTGGCCACGTACAGAGGCCCAACATTGAAGTAGCACATTCAGGCGTTCTAGAAGCAAATTACACATCTAATTTCCTTACAATCACATTTTTGAAGGCCCTTCATATTTCTAACACATTGCATGAACCAAGAATTACACCCTAAAATACATTCTGTTGAGCAAAGGGTAAACAAAATATTACCTGTGGTTGTAGTAGTGCAGTTGTCCACAGGAGGAGAGTCCTGATCCAGGCAGCAGGCAGGGACGTGGTCAGCGACAGTGAATGTAATAGTCCAGGTAGCAGGCAAGAATATTGTCCATAGAACAGGCAGGGATACTGTCCTTATACAGTCCAGGGTCAGTGCAAGTAGAGACATTGCCAGCAGTGCCAAAATATTGGTCCTGGTAGTAAGCAGGAACATGGTCCAAGTAGCAGGCCAGGAAAGAATGGGGACAGGGGTAGAGGCTTCTCCCACCCAAATCTCTTTGAAGCCTCTGAGTCTCCAGACCCTACTCTGGGAATGAGAAAACTAAAAAATTAGTTTTCTTCATCCAGAAAAACAATTCTGGAGCGCCTCACCCATGTGAGACCCCTGTGTTATGAAGCCCACTACTCCAGTAGCAGAGTAAAAGACCAGTCCAAGAGGCAGGCAAAAAACATGGTCAAACAGTCCAGGGTCAGTTCCAGAGCAGGCAGAGGTAGGTACAGTTTAGTGTTAGGCAGAAGCGTGGTCATATAACAGGCCAGGGTCAGTTCCAGAGCAGGCAGAGGTAGGTACAGTTTAGCGTTAGGCAGAAGCGTGGTCGTATAACAGGCCAGGGTCAGTTCCAGAGCAGGCAGAGGTAGGTACAGTTTAGCGTTAGGCAGAAGCGTGGTCGTTTAGCAGGCCAGGGTCAGTTCCCGGAGAAGGCAGAGGTAGGTACAATTTAGCATTAGGCAGAAGCGTGGTTGTTTAGCAGGCCAGGGTCAGTTCCGGAGAAGGCAGCGGTATGTACAGTGGCATAAAGGGGTGTGGCGGTAAATGACAATTACGTTTACCATACTTCCCTAATAATGTAGAGAAGTATGGTAACAGCAGAAACATTCATCAATACAAAGGCTTGGTTGGGAAGGACAATCAGGACAATAATACACAGTGTTTCTTCTAGTTCCTCCTCTTGAGTACACCCGGCATCTCTTCTGATGTTTCCGGCCTGTTTCATGGGGGGGAGTCTTTTAGGAAAGTGGCGTTCATGGAGTCTGCTCACTGAATGCGAGCGAATGCTTTCTGGTGCGCCTTCAGGGTACAAAAGGGTGGAGATAATTTCTTCTTGGTACTGAAGATAAGATACGGCGCTCTGTGTAGATTTACGGTAAATAACAAAACTATTGTAAATGGCCAAACTGATATATGGATATATAAGATATATGGAGACTTTTTTATACCAAAAGTGGCTTTTTCTTGTGGGAAGGTAGGGTTCGATCATCTGATCATTGAAGTCGACTCCCCCCATAAACAAATTATAGTCATGGACACATTTTGGTTTCTTGATTGGGCCATTTCTTCGGGGGATTTCCACGTAGGTGTCGTTGTGGATCGTTGTGAGCATGTGGACGTTTCGTCTGTCCCTCCACCTGAGAGCCAATATCTCTTCATTCCTCAAAGACGCCGTCTCCCCTTGTCGTAGTCTTTCAGTAACGAGCCTTTGTGGGAATCCCTTCCTATTGGCTCGCATTATACCACACGCTGGAGTGTCCTTGCGGTAAAGACTGCGGAAGAGGGGCAAGCTTGTATAATAATTATCCACATAAAGTTGGTAACCCTTTCCAAGGAGTGAATATACAATCTCCCAAACAACCTTTCCGCTGACTCCGATGTACTCCGGACATTCAGGGGGATGCAGTTGGGTGTCCTTCCCTTTGTACACCCGGAATGCGTAGATGTACCCCGTTTCTCAGTCACATAGCTTGTAGAGCTTAACCCCATATCGAGCCCTTTTACTGGGGATAAACTGCTTGAAGCCAAGCCTGCCTGTGAAGTGGACCAATGACTCATCCACGGAGATATTTTGGTCAGGGATAAATAACTGGGGGAATTTCTCAGAAAAAAAATTTAGAAGTGGCCGAATTTTAAATAATTTGTCATGTGATGGGTCATTTCAGGGAGGGCACTGGGTGTTGTAATTGTAATGGAGGAAACGCATGATCATGAGGTATCTTGATCTTCGCATAATGGATGAATAGATTGACATGTGGTGGATGGGATTGGTGAACCAATAGGAGTATAATTCATTTTTTTTGTGAGTCCCATATTAAATGTTAGGCCTAAAAATAATTTAAATTCCTCCACTGTCAATGGTCTCCACTCATAGGGATGGGCATAACTTGAACCAGGGTTGCTTGTTATAAATTGTTGTGCATAGAGGTTGCACTGGGCCACGATGGAGGATAATAGGTCTTGGGTAAAAATGAAAAATCAATAGGGGCAAAATTCTCTGTGTTCACCTGAACACCTGGCTGGGCGGTAAAAGGGAGGATGCTTGCTGCTCTTGAATTAGGGGGAAGCCACAGAGGGTTTTCAAGGGGATAGGGAAGGCCGGCATGGGTCCTAACACTTTGGGGCCGAGATGACACCCCACTAGTTCTTGGCCTTTGCTGCAGTGGTACTTCATTTCTTCTGGATGGCACTGTGCTACTGGTGGATGGCACTGAGCTGCTAGTTGATGCCGCTGCATTTCTGGTGGATGGTACTGAGCTGCTGGTTGATGCCACAGCACTACTTGTGGTAGCCTGCTCCTCCATGCCAGAGCGCCTTTGTTTCATGGGCACACTTTGTTCTTCCTCAGATTCTGTATCAGAACCACTGCTTACAACGGGTTCATATTCTGAACCAGAATCAGACGCAGACTCAGAGAGCTCCCCGCTGCTCTCGTCGGTCAAGCTAAGCTGTTGGTATGCCTCCTCAGCGGAAATTTTTTTTTTGCCATACTGGTGACTGTGGGCTGTGGTGACAAACTGCTGTGGTAGGGACACTTGGACAGATATGGCTGCACTGATGGGTGCTGATGAGGCTGGTCTAATGAGGCTGCACTGCTGGGTGCTGAAAAGGCTGCACTGCTGGGTTCTGATGAGGGTGCACTGCTGGGTTCTGATGAGGGTGCACTGCTGGGTTCTGATGAGGGTGCACTGCTGGGTTCTGATGAGGGTGCACTGCTGGGTACTGATAAGGGTGCACTGCTGGGTACTGATGAGGGTGCACTGCTGGGTACTGATAAGGTTGCACTGATGTACACTAATGCACCACACTGATATGCACTGATAAGGTAGCACTAATGGGTGCTAATGAGGATCCACTGATATGGTGGCACTGATGAGCACTATTGGGTACTGTAGTGGCACCGATGAGTGCTGTAGTGGTGCAGATGAGCACTCTAGTGACGCTGATGTGGTACTGATGGCACAAATGAGCACTGTATTGGCACTAATGTGGCACTGATGAGCACTGTAGTGGCACGTGGCACTGATGGAGCACTGGCGTGGCACTGATGGAGCACTGACGTGGCACTGATAGGCACGTTAGTGGCATAGATGGCACTAATGGGCACTGGTGGCACAGATGTGGCACTGGTGGCACAGATGAGCACTGTAGTGGCACTGGGCACCAGTATGGCACTGACGGAGCACTGATGTGGCACTGGTGGCACAGATGGGTACTGAAGTGGCAGAAGTGGTACTGATGGGCACTGATAAGCACTATAGTGGCACTGATGGCACAGATGAGCACTGTAGTGGCACTGATGGATACTTTAGTGGCACTGATGGACACTTTAGTGGCATTGGTGGCACAGATGGGTACTGTAGTGGCACTGATGGGTAGTGTAGTGGCACTGGTGGCACAGATGGGTACTGTAGTGGCACTGATGGGTAGTGTAGTGGCACTGATGGCACTGTAGGGCACAGATTAGCACTGTAGTGGCACTTGTGTGGCACTGTATGGCACTGCTGGGCACTGTAGTACTTTCAAAAAACTTGTCACTCACTGTTTTACACTCGATCTCTCTTCTCTCCGCTCGCGCTGTATCGGTGTGAGGAGAGAAGAGAGCTGGGACTTTTGCATGACCCCAGTTTGCTTACACTTCAGTGTGCGAGCCCAACCGGGCACGCAGGGAGCGATAGTTCCATGGACGTCCACCCAGAACTAGCCGACTGCGCTGTTGCCGTCTTCCGGCAATGGCCCGGTCGGCAAGTGGTTAATGTAATGTCGGGTCCTGGCAATATGGATGAAAATCAGTGAGACAAACGGCATGGGTACCCTCCAGTCCATTACCAAGCCCTTTGGGTCCTGTATGGATATTAAGGGGAACCCCGCACCCAAATTAAAAAAAGGAAAGGTGTGGGGCCTCAAGGCCCTATATACTCTGAACAGCAGTACACACGCTGTGAAAACAAGACAGGGACTGTAGGTTTGTTGTTAAGTATAATCTGTTTGTAATTTTGAACTGGTACATTTTTAAAGTGTAGCTCCAGCCAAAAAATCTGTTTTTAAGCTTTTTGAAAAACATAGGGAAGGGTTATCACCCATGTGACATTTGTTTTGCTGTCTGTGCTCCTCTTCAGAAGCTTTCACCTCACTTTTTGTCCCAATGACAAATGTTTTCTGAAAATTTGGGGTTATTAGTGAAACAAGGATTGGTGATAAAGCATCAGTGGAAAGGAGAAAAGTTTTTCCCATATTAACTCTTACAGGAGAGAATTTTCCTTCCTATGGGGTAGATTTCATCTCATTTCCTGTTGTCTCCTTCCGTTTGCAAGTAGGAGTTGTTTGTAAGTTAGATGTTTGAAAGTAGGGGCCTGCCCTATATACTCAGCAGAAATTTGGGCCTTAGGTGTTGTTGTTGCCTCAACACTGTAAGCCCTCACAGGGCCCTGCTGTGAAATATTAGATCAAGAATTGTAATTACATGCCCCTGTTGAACAGGGGCTGAAAAATTGGGACTTTGGTGGTGCTGGTGCCACAACACTAAGTCCTCACAGTTAATCTTGGTGGGCGTAGAAACGTGCCCTGCTGTGAAATATTCAATCAAGAATTGTAATTACATGCCCCTGTTGAACAGGGCCAGAAAAATTGGGCCTTTGGTGGTGGTGGTGCTGGTGGCACAACACTGTAAGTCCTCACAGTTAATCTTGGTGGGCGCAGAAACGGGCCCTGCTGTGAAATATTCGATCAAGAATTGTAATTACATGCCCCTGTTGAACAGGGGCTGAAAAATTGGGCCTTTGGTGGTGGTGTTGGTGCCACAACACTGTAAGTCCTCACAGTTAATCTTGGTGGGTGCAGAAACGGGCCCTGCTGTGAAATATTAGATCAAGAATTCTAATTACATGTCCCTGTTGAACAGGGGCTGAAAAATTGGGCCTTAGGCACTGGTGCTGGTGCCACAACACTGCAACCCCTCACAGATACTCTAGTTGGAGCGCAGGAACTAGCCCTGCTGCAAAGAATTGCATCAAAAATTTTAATTACATGCCCCTGTTAAACAGGGTCTTAAAAATTGGGCCTTAGGCACTGGTGGCGGTGCCCAGAACCAAAAATGTTCTTACAAGCTATCAGCATGATCATTGAGGAGGAAGAGGATAATTACTCAGCATAACAGGATAGTCACTCAGCATCAGCATAGGCAGTCTTTGAAGGGATCTGAAATTTCAAAAAAAATTATTCAGTTACATCAGCATCAGGTGCTTGGTAGCTGGTGGTGATCCAAGACTCATTTTTTTCATTTTTATGAAGGTCAGTCAATCGACCGAGTCGGTGGACAGACGCATCCTGTGATCGGTTACAAAGCCTCCAGCAGCACTGAATGTGCGTTCCGAAAGAACGCTGGATGCAGGACAGGCCAGTAGCTCAATTACATACTGTGCAAGCTCTGGCCAGTGATCCATCCTCAAGACCCAGTAACCCAGAAGATTTTCGGTGGGAAAGGTGTCCAAGTCTGATCTTGCCCCTAGGTATTCCTGCACCATGTAAAGTAGACGCTGGCAATGGTTGCTGGAACCGATCATACCTTGGGGTTGCGGACTAAAAAAATTGTCTGAACACATCAGTCAGACGGCCACCTTCTCCACCGCTCCTTTGACTGACCGAAGCCTCAGCAACACGTTGTCCAGAAACAGGAGTTTGTAACCTCCCAGTCTCTGGGAACGCGTTGCACAGACCTTTCTGTAAGGCCTCCCGAAGATGTTTCATCCTCTGCTCCCTCTGCGACGGCAAGATAAGGTCCGCAACCTTACCCTTGTAACGTGGATCAAGGAGGGTTGCCAGCCAGTATTGGTCCTTCTCCTTGATACCACGAATACGAGGATCCTTACGCAGGCTTTGCAGGATCAGGGAGGCCATGCAGCGTAGGTTTGCTGAGGCATTTGGTCCGGAGTCCTCTGGGTCACTAAGGACGACATGCTCCGCAGCCACCTCATCCCAGCCACGTACAAGTCCATGTGTTTCTTGGGACTGATCCCTTAAAGGCTGCTGCTGATGCTGAGTGCCAGGCTCCACCTCCATACTGACATAATCCTCCTCCTCCTCGTCCTCTTCCTGTGTGATCGGCGGGCACGCAGGAACACTGTCTGGATAAAGGGGGCCTTGAGAGCTAAGGAAGTCCTCCTCTTCGTGCCTCTGTTCTGCCTCAAGTGCCCTGTTCATTATTCCACGCAGCGTGTGCTCCAACAGGTGGACAAGGGGGACAGTGTCACTCATGCATGCACGGTCACTGCTCACGACTCTCGTGGCCTCCTCAAATGGTGACAGGACAGTGCATGCATCCCTGATCATGGCCCACTGGCGTGGGGAAAAAAAACAAGCTCCCCTGACCCTGTCCTGGTGCCATAGTAGCACAGGTACTCATTGATGGCCCTCTGCTGCGTGTGCAGCCACTGCAGCATGGCCAACGTTGAATTCCACCTGTTGGGCATGTCACAGATTAGGTGGTTCTTGGGCAGGTTAAACTCCTTTTGGAGGTCTGCCAGCCAAGCACTGGCATTATATGACTGGTGGAAATGCACACAGACTTTCCTGGTCTGCCTCAGGACATCCTGTAAGCCCGGGTACCTGCCCAAGAACCGCTGCACCACCAAGTTAAGGACGTGAGCCAAACAGGGCACATGGGTCATTTGTCCCTGTCGGTGGGCGGAGAGGAGGTTGGTGCCATTGTCGCAAACCACCATTCCTGCCTTAAGTTGGCATGGCGTCAACCACCTTTGAACCTGCCCCTGCAGAGCTGACAGAACCTCTGCCCCAGTGTGGCTACTGTCCCTCAAGCACACCAGCTCAAACACCGCATGGCATCTTTTGGCCTGCGTACTTGCGTAGCCCCTTGAATGCCTACGGAGCCCCGCTGGTTCAAAGGACAAAGCACAGGAAGAGGCCATGGAGGAAGAAGAAGAGGAGGGGGTGGAGGAGAGAGGTGTGTCACAATCATTAGTAGTGGCATTTTGGAGGTGTGGTGGCGGAACAACCTCCAACACTACTGCACCTTGTCCTACATCCTTCCCAGCTGCCAGCAGAGTGAGCCAATGCGCCGTGAAACTTAGGTAACGTCCCTGTCCATGCCTGCTGGACCATGAGTCAGCGGTAATATGCACCTTACCGCTGACCGCCCTGTCCAGCGAGGCCAAGACATTGCCTTCCACATGCCGGTAGAGAGCCAGAATCGCCTTCCGTGAGAAAAAGTGGTGTTTGGGTACCTGCCACCGAGGAACCGCACATTCCACAAACTCACGGAAGGGGGCAGAGTCTACCAACTGAAAAGGTAGCAGTTGAAGTGCTAGCAATTTTGCCAAGCTAGCATTCAACCGCTGGGCATGTGGATGGCTGGGAGCAAACTTCTTTCGGCGGTGCAGCAGCTGGGGCGGGGAAATTTGCCTGGTACAATCTGATGTCGGTGTACCGAAAGCAGATTGCCCACAAGTACTTGGTTGTGACACACCTAACTCTACACCTTCATTCCTCCCAGTGCAGGTCTCAGAGAGAACTGAAGGTATAGTGGGGTTGGAGATCTCAGCTGATGAGGAGCAAGGAGAGGTCCTCTTTGTTCTTTGGTGTGGGTCTTTTAGATACGCTTGCCAACGAACTGCATGGCAGGTCAACATATATCTGGTCAAGCATGTGGTGCCCAAGCGGGAGATGTTTTGGCCACGCAAGATACGCTTGAGACATATGTTGCAAATAGCAGCAGTGCGATCTGATGCACCCGTCTCAAAAAAGGCCCACACCAAAGAACTTTTAGAATAACGCGCAGAGACAGCAGCGCCCTGCACATGCGAAGCTTTGCGGTTTGATGCAGTCAGTGTGCTGCCCTTAGGCTGGCCCCTGGAGGGCATTCTGCCTCGTTGGTGATGTGCCTCCTCATCCTCCTCTCTCCTATCAAGCACCCACGTTGAGTCAGTGACCTCATCCCCTCCCTCCTCACCACTGGAGCAAACCTGGTAGTATGCTGCAGCAGGGGGGGCATGACTGCCAGATTGCTGTCCTTCTTGGGCACCCCCTCTGTCCGTGCTCACGTTACAGCTTTCATCTAGCTCAGTATCATCATCAGAGCCTTCTAAACGCTGGGCATCCTCCTGGAGCATGTACCCAACACTGTGGTCAAAGAGTTCGAGGGACTCCTCAGGAGGACATGGTGGGGCTAGGGAAGGAGTCACTGATGCCATTGACCCGAGGGAAGAGGCCGCGTTGACAGCTGCTTTGCCAGACAAAGTACCCTGAGCATGGGTGAGAGAGGATGAGGAGGATGAGGACGGCTTGGTCTTCCACTTGACCATGTCTTCCGCATGTTGCGGCTCAACACGGCCAGCTGCCGAAAAAAAGGCCAAGCGTGTCCCACGGCCACGTGCTGATTAGGATGCACTGTCTCCACGACCAGCACTGTTGCCTCTAGACACAGAGCCTGCTTGCCCTCTTTTATTGGTCTGTGACTGTCTGCTTCTCCTTGTTGACCTTCCAGACATACTAATGGCCTGTAGCTGCACTAAGCTGGGATATATATATATATATGATACTGCAGCTAGCAAAATCAACTGCCTGCCTGTAGTATGAGAACACCACCAACCTTCTACAGGTAGCTTTAGCTGAACACTGTGCAGAGGTCGCACTACACTAACTTGTAGCTTATTTAGCTGCCTGCAGCAGTGATAGGATCAGAAAAACACCACCAACCTTATACAGGTAGCTTTAGCTGAACACTGAGGACGCACTACACTAACTTGTAGCTTATTTAGCTACCTGTGGTAGTGATAGGATCAGGAAAACAACACCAACCTTCTACAGGTAGCTTTAGCTGAACACTGTGCAGAGGTCGCACTACACTAACTTGTAGTTTTAGCTGAACACTGAGGAGGATGCACTACACTAACTTGTAGATTATTTAGCTGCCTGCGGTAGTGATAGGATCAGGAAAACACCATCAACCTTCTACAGGTAGCTTTAGCTGAACACTGTGCAGAGGTCGCAAAAAAATAACTTGTAGCTTATTTAGCTGCCTGCGGTAGTGATAGGATCAGGAAAACACCACCAACCTTATACAGGTAGCTTTAGCTGAACACTATGCAGAGGTTAAACTACACTAACTTGTAGTTTTAGCTGAACACTGAGGAGGACGCACTACACTAACTTGTAGCTTTAGCTGAACACTGTGAGGAGGACGCACTACACTAACTTGTAGCTTTAGCTGAACACTGAGGAGGACGCACTACCCTAACTTTTAGCTTTAGCTGAACACTGCACTACACTAACTTGTAGCTTTAGCTGAACACTGTGAGGAGGACGCACTACACTAACTTGTAGCCTTAGCTGAACACTGTGCAGAGGTCGCACTACACTAACTTGTAGTTTTAGCTGAACACTGTGAGGAGGACGCACTACACTAACTTGTAGCTTTAGCTAAACACTGTGCAGAGGTCGCACTACACTAACTTGTAGTTTTAGCTGAACACTGTGAGGAGGACGCACTATACTAACTGTAAATAGTCTAGCTGCCTGACTGTGGTACTAATAGCATCAAAAGAACACCAGCAATTTTCTTCAGGTAGCTGTAAATACTGTAACACCACAAGCCTGCCTGTCAGTAGCAAGATAACAGGAACGGATCTAGCTAAACTGAATACAGTGTGTATATATATATATATATATACACACACACACACACACACACACAACACCTGGGATGCATATATATATATACACAATACACTGTAAGTGCAGCTAACTCACTGACTGTCCTGCCTAATCTATCTAACTTAAATCAAATGACACTGTCTCTCTGTCTATCTATCTCTCTCTCAACGCCGGAACACACACTACACAGGGCCGCCGTGCAGGCGGCCTTATATAGTGTGGGGCATGTACTAAATCCCCTGAGCCATAATCGGCCAAAGCCTCCTTGGCTTTGGCCAATTACGGCTCTCTGTTCAGACGGCGCTGTGATTGGCCAAGCATGCGGGTTATAGTGTATGCTTGGCCAATCATCAGCCAGCAATGCACTGCGATGCCGCAGTGAATTATGGGCCGTGACGCGCCACACGAATTTGGCGCGAACAGCCCATATCGTTCGCAATTCAGACAGATGATGTTCGAGTCGAACCCATGTTCGACTCGAACACGAAGCTCATCCCTAGTTACTATCCAAAGAGCAGCCAAAGTGAACATTAAAATAGGTGATAGTATATAAAAACATACCTGATGGCGTAAAAATATATAGATATGAATATAAACTCATATGGTTCACCAGGGTAGGAAGGAGATACACCGTAAGTATCCAGATAATTAAAGGGGGAGGAGTAATAGAGAGGAGAAGGGTAGAACAAACAACACCCCTTCACCTGTTTTCAGTCCATAGAAACAGAGGCTTCAACAATAATCCATATGGACAGATATATATCCCTTCCAAACTGGATATATCGAACTTTCCAATACCTGCCCACAGTCAGTATAACTACTGTATATAGGCTCCATAGGTATATTTAAACAGGCTGCAAGGATAGAAGTAAAAAGAAAAACAAAGAAGAAAAAGGCATCAGGATATTGCTCAAGCAGCTAATTAGATCAAAGCATTGCAGCATAAGATGAAAGTTGGCCAGCAGCTGACCTATAGTAGCATGAGGTTCAGTGTCTCCCCCAGGAACAAACAAACCACACTGAAGGTGTTCCTGGGAACTATTTATATCTGTGCCCTGCTCATAGGCAGCTGTAGATCGTTACCCCATCGGGCGCTGCCCAACCACACAGGCACATACAGAGAAGGGGGGAACCCTCCAGTCCGTACACGCCCAGGGGGAGGACACTTGCTGGCCAAACATTAACCCACATGCATGGGAAAAAATCCCATAGGGGAAAACAGTGTCAGCAATGCTTAGAATATCCATATGGAAGAACAATAGAGCCTAGGTATATACAGCCAACAATTGCAGCCCATCACATAAAAAAAACGTTATAACACATAGATGCATACTGTCATATCTCTTGTCATTGCCTGGAGCATCAAATAACCAAATTGTTGAAGGATGGATAATTAAGAAAAAAAAGAAGAAAAAAAGAAAAATACCATCCCATATAAATGTGACAAGGCAGTAACAAAAAGCATGCATGTCCAATGGATAGAGAAAATACCAATAAAAGATATACTTGACCTAATCATAACTATGTATTGTTCCACATACAGTTTTAATTATTCTCCATAATGTATACATGCACATATATCATGTTACATATTTGTATATTAAATATGTATTAAAAAGAGTTTTTATATACTGAGTACCTGATATTGGTACAGATCCGAAAACAGACTTATGCAGGTAACTACAATGGCATGAAAGCTAAATAGGAGGGACAAAAAGAGAAAGGATGTATGACTTAAATATATAATATCCACATGGCACTGTTGCCTAAAAAGGCACATGAGAGCAATGGATTCAACACACATCATATAAACATATAAACGTGCAACATCATATTTTCTTATCCACTTACTATTAGAGAAATGGTCTAAAGCTTAGAACATCATTTAGTCCCGGAAATGATGTGGCATGTAAATTATACACCCATTTAGTTTCTCTCTGTAGGACCCGCTGATCAAAATTGCCTCCTTGTGGGTCCTCATAAATCCTATCTAGGGCGGCAAATTTGAATACATAGGGGTCATACTTACGTTTAAAGGCCACATGGTGGCCTATGGCTGTGTTCAAAATGCCATTCATGGCATAGTACATATGGTCTTTCACTTTCTTCCAAAAGGGTTTGATTGTTTTGCCAATGTAGAAAGCCCTACATTGGCACAGGATTATGTAGATTATCCCCTTGGTCAGGCAGGAGATATGATGATGAATTTTTTGGACTCGGCCATCAGGAAGTGTATCTAATGGTCCCTCCATAAGTAAGTGGCAGTAATCTCATGATCCACATCTGAAAATACCAGGCGTGTCCTGCTGGTGTCTGGAAGATCTGACATATTGACTACGAACCAAATGATTCCTTATGGGTCTTGCACATTTAAAGGTGATCTCCAGAAGATCATCCAAATATTTACAGAGTGTGGAATCCCCCAGAAGTAAGTGCCAATGTCTTTGCATAATTTCACGGATGTGTGTATGCTGATCAGAAAAGGTAGTTATGAACCTCACCACATCTGTACTCTTTGGCTTAGGTCTGGAAAACAGGAGCACATCCCTGGATTTACCTAAGGCCTTTTTAAAAGCCTTTTTGAAGCAGGTTTTACTATAACCTCTGACTATTAGTCTATTATAGAGGAGATATTTAAAAGATTCCTCACTCGAGCAGTCCCTCCTCAAACGCAGATACTGACTAAATGGGATACTTTGCACTAGTGAGTGTGGATGTGCACTAGTAGCATGCAAAATTGTGTTTCCCGCCGTCAATTTCCAATATAAGGAAGTGTTGATGGAACCATTCGAGTGAAGACTAATGGTAATATCCAGGAATGTGATGCTGCTTTCACTACATTCCATAGTGAACTTCAGGTTGTATTGGTTCTCACCCAATACTGACATGAAGTGCTGTAGAGTTTCCCTTGATCTTGCCCACAACATAAACATCATCAATATATCTCCACCAAAATAATATGTTGGAAATAAGATTTGTATCTCTGTCATCCAAGAAAAGGTCCTGCTCCCACCCCCCTGGGTACAGGTTGGCATATAATGGTGCACAACATGTGCCCATAGCCACACCCTGCACCTGGAGGAAGTGGGAGCCATCAAGAGAAAAAACATTTTTAGTCAAAATATGTGAGAGTAGTTGTAGAACAAACGTATTAAGTTTGTTAGATGTATGACCCCTTTCTCTAAGAAAGCTGGTTAAAACTTCCGAACCATACTGATGGGGAATAGATGAGTAGAGAGCCTCTATGTCAATTGCAACTAATAGGCAACCTTGTGGGACACATAGGTCATCCAAGTTTTTAAGGAGATCCAAGGTGTCCTTGATATAAGATGGTAGTGTAACCATATATGGGCATAAGTATTCATCCACAAACCTTTCTCGGTTTTTGATCCTACTCCGGAGATAATAAGTCGCCCCGGAGGGTTGGTGAGACTCTTGTGTGTTTTGGGAAGGGCGTAGAACATGGGAATCCTGGGGGACGTAACCTGAATACCTACAAAGATATCCTTAGTAATTGTCCAATCCATGTAGGCAAAGTGTATGATGTTATCATATTCTTGATTTAACTTTTTTATAATTGCTTCGGATATGGGCTTATACCAGGATCTGTTCTTGAGAATGTCCCAACACATGTTCCTATAGAACAGTTCCCCCGTGATTACCACGTTCCCACACTTATCCGAGGGTTTAATAACAATCTCGGATTGATTGCTGAGATTATCTAATGCCACCTTCTGAACATAGGTAAGATTGGCATGAGTAGATCTCAGCAGAGTAGCTTTTTTAACCTCTTTAATGGTTTGAGCTAAAAAAGCCAAAATATTAGATTTGGTGTGAAGGGGTGGGAACTTAGTGGATTTCTTTTTGATTTTACTGCCTAAGGTTTTGACTTCATCCTGATGTTGGGCTATCTGAGCTTGTGAGACCAAGGTTTCATTAAATATATAGAGATCCCCATTTTCATCCACTCCCTCACTTTCCTGTAAGAGAAGAACCATGTCTCTCAATGCCCTGAATTCCCGGGACAGTAAAATTCTTCCATATTTCCTGGTTAAGTGTGTGATTTTGTTTTTCCTGTCTTTCCCCATCAAATATATATTTGTACGTAAGCTTACGGGCAAATAAATAAACATTTTTTATGATGTCAAATTTGGTGGATGTAGAGTTTGGGCAGAAGCTAAAGCCTAGCTGAAGAGGTTGCCTCTCTATCTGATTTAATGGGTAAGAGGATAAATTGATAATCTCCACATCCTGATGATCATTATTGGGAAGTTCAGTCAATGGTAAGGATACAATATTACCAATATTCGATTCAGAGTCATTGCCAAATGTAACTTGCCCGGTACTTTCAAAGAATTGATCAATGCATAATTTCTTACTTTTGGCTATTGCTGGAGCATTGCTTTGTGGACGTGATTGTGTCATGCTTTGTGCGCAACTAATGATTTGTGGTCGTATGTCAGAAACCCGACGTCAAGAGTCGGCGTGATAGCATTAGAAGAGTCAAAAAGGATAGAGAAGTAGGTTGGGAACCTATTTTGGTCTCACCCGTTCTTGAATTGGGAACATCAATCAGCCGTTTTTTTATCTATGCCACTTTGATACCCACCACCAGTTTATTGTCTCTTCCTGGATGAACGTGTTCTCTGGTGACCCCGATCCGAGACTTGAGAGTTCTGGGAAATATGAGAAGTATTAGAGGAATCAGAATCGTTAGCTTTATCTTTACCCCTATATGGCATATTCCTACGTGAGCCAGCTTGCCTCCGACCCCCACATGGACCATTTGCTTGAGGCCATGAGTAGGCATATTTGCCTGCAAAGGCCAATTTGTCTCTTGACATCTTATCCTCTTTCTTAAGGAGGAGATCCTTAGTGAACGCCTGAACATGCTCTTTCAAACGGTCATCAAAGGGTACAAAGCTAGAATTGTTGCGTATAACGGTGTTATCAGTGTAAATTTATTTGATATCCTGGTCTACTGTTTTAAGTTCTTTCATAAAATACTCAATCAGCAATTCCATAATTTTTCTCGAACATTCTTGAAGATTTAGCTCCCAATGGCTCTTAAGATCCATGTCAAGTGCCCAAATATTGGGAAAAACCTGGACCCTCAAGCCCCTGGGGTTCAAATCCTCAGCTATGTACTGCTCAAAGTATTTGACATGCCAAAAAAAGCTGGCCTTGCGCTCAAATATCTGTAACAGTTTCTGATATACAATCTCCATTCCCACATCTGACCCCTTGGATGTAGAACATGCTTGTTTAATCGCCAACATAAAGCCCTCCCATTTGTTGCCTGCAAAGTCCACCATTATTTATAAAAGTATATCACAAAACAAAACATACGTTTTATAAGACAATTATATGTCTGTAATACAAAATATTAAAAAAAGTGCCAAAAATCAAATAGTAAGGCACATATAAACAGAGTGAATTATAGTAAAGTTGGTGTTTGCCACCCTATAAATTGCAAAAATTGAAATAACACTCCTAAAGCCAAATCCATATAAACTTGATTGGAGGAGAGAAAGGGCCACAGGGCCCTAATTCTGACTTTACAGGCAAAATGGACAATGATATAGTACAAAAGTATATTTTATTAACAATAAGTCATATCAAACAGCTCAAGTAAAAAAGAATTAAAAACATACAATAGGCATATGATAGTAATGAGTATCTAGTGTAAACAAGAGAGTTGACACCAAATAAATGGCAGTGAGCCCCTGTGCGTCAACGCGTTTTGCTGTTTTGCTTCATCAGGACACACGTGGGGGTAGTTGGAAGGAACAGGTCTCACTATCAAAGATGAACCTCATGCTGATAGGTCTCACTGAACCTCATGCTACTATGGATAAGCTGCTGGACAACTTTCATCTTATGCTGCAGTGCTTTGATCTAATTAGCTGCTTGAGCAATATCCTGATGCCTTTATCTTCTTTGTTTTTCTTTTTACTTCTATCCTTGCAGCCTGCTTAAATATACCTATGGAGCCTATATAGTTATACTGACTGTGGGCAGGTATAGGAGAGTTCGATATATCCAGTTTGGAAGGAATACATATATGTCCATATGGATTATTGTTGAAGCCCCTGTTTCTATGAACTGAAAACAGGTGAAAGGTTGTTGTTTGTTCTACCCTTCTCCTCTCTATTACTCCTCCCCCTTTAATTATCTGAATACTTATGGTGTATCTCATTCCTCCCCCGGTGAACCATATGAGTTTGTATTCATATCTATATATTTTTACGCCATCAGGTATGTTTTTAATATACTATCACCTATTTTAATGTTCAATTTGGCTGCTCTGTGGATAGTAACTTGGATTAACATGCTGATTATTGCAGCCCTATACATGGTCACTGATATTAGCAAGGAACTACCTCCTGCTTCACACGGTGATTCCTGGGTGATCATCTGGGAGCTCTCCATGTGGAGATATTTCTATGCTGACAAGGTAGCTGTTTGTATCTGATGTGCGTATATCCTCTGGATAAAGAAATGTTTGAAAGTTTTTAATCATATGTTATTGTAATATAATGTCTGATTGATTTATTTTATCTTTGATAGTGAGACCTGTTCTTTCCAACTACCCCCAAGTGTGTCCTGATGAAGCAAAACAGCGAAACGCATTGAGGCACAGGGGCCCACTGCCGTTTATTTGGTGTCAACTCTCTTGTTTAAACTAGATACTCATTACTCTCATATGCCTATCGTATGTTTTTAATTCTTTTTTACTTGACCTGTTTGATATGACTTATTGTTAATAAAATATATTTTTGTACTATATCATTGTCCATCTTGCCTGGCCCTAGTTTTTCCCAGAAATAAACAGTGGCAGCAGCATTAGCCTGTATTGGTCACTACTGGCAGAAACATAGTTGATATCAAGATTCAACATACAAGAAGGATAGTAAAAGCCAGAAAGAAATACAGAAATAAGCAACAATAGAGGTAGGTGGCAGCCAAATAAGGGAGCAATAGAGAATACAAGGACAAGGAAAATGCAATGCTGATGTGTCCAGAAGTAGGAGCATTGCCTAGGCAACAAAGACTGGGCTAAGGAGAAGCATAAACAGAAGCAAGGGGTTAATGAGAGAGAACTAAGACAGGACTGAGAAACAGCAACAGGAAACCAAGCAGGATGAACAATTAGGCAGCACAAATAAAAAAGCTAAACCACAAGAGAGGACTTAACAGAAGACATCAGTGAACACAAGGCTAGAGTTCAGGAGAAGGATTACAAACAAGGGAGCACATGTTAGCAAAGCTGGGATGCAGGCACCTAATAAACAGCAAGGTTTGCTACATCAATATTCCAACCTGACACATGGGAAATGACAGACTAATATAGGAAAACAAGGCACAGGTGTAAATGGAAGGAGCATGATGAAGATACAGGAAAATAAAGGGCAAGAAATAAGACAGATTGGAAAATGTGAGACATAGCCAGCAAAATGTATATTCAGGAACAATGTAAATTGAAAGGACAGTAAACAGAGAACAAGATTAAAAAAAGTAAATTCAGGCAGAAACAGATCCTTACACTAGGTCATCAGAGGTGTTCTTCCATTTGTATGAAGAGTATAAAGTGCAGACCTTTTGAGATTTTCTACCCTGAGGATGGTTGTTTCAAGCTTTGGGCTAGCCAGAAACATGGAAAGAAGAATCCTTGTATTGCTGTTACCGCTATTTCTTCTTATGTGACCTCCTAAAGCATGGGCAGTTAGCTGATTTCTTTCCACATTTCCCTGAGATGAAAGAAAAATCAGTAAGGTTGCACACGGAATATAAATAATAAAATCTCTATGAGTGACAACAAATGCTTATGATACTAAGTGCACTCACAATTGCCTTCTAGGGGTACCACTTTTTAGCCACTTTTTGCCAAGTTGTCACATTAGATTGTTGGACTGGGGTGGTATTGGGTTAGCTCTAATGGTGCTAAGTTCATAGCTGTTAATAGTCAGTAAATTTGGTTGATTAGCTTTAAACAGAATCTTGCTGTTTGTCTTAATATTGATTTTTTTTTTATTAGTGTATTTAAGAAGATCTAACAGTAATGTCTCGTAGCAGGTTTAAAGCCTGAAAAAATCAGCACAAGAAACAGTATTTACAGTCAATGCAAAGTGACTGCTGGCGGTGGTTTTAGTTGAAGTCTGAAGTCCTCTAATTCCCCCCTCTACCCCCATGGCCGCAATCTTTTGGTGCTGCTGGGAGCCTAGGGAGCTCTCATAGACACTCATCAGGAGTGTCTATTATACGCTTCCTTTCTACTCCCCCTCCTCCAATCAAAGAATCATAGAAGCTGCACTATAGCTTCTATCAATAAAAATGGGTTTATGAATGGAGGATGGCAGATGACGGAAAAGTCCACCTCCTCTTTCTTTCCTTTTTAGAAAGTGGATACCCCAGGGATATTTTGCCACAGTTCTTTGGAAAGGAAAAAACATGTTGGTATTTAGAGAGTTAAATTTGGAGCTTGGTAATAGTGCACTAAATACAATAATGTAAAGGCCACAGAGGGAGTGGGACTGAAGGGGTTAATGTACTTGTCACATACAGTGGCAGAATGGAGATGAAGGGGCTAATGTTTATATTTACACAATAAAAGAGGTCAATGTCACATGGGGTACATTTACTTAAACTGGAGCACTCAGAATCCGGTGCAGCTGTTTACGGTAACCAATCAGCTTCTAACTTCATCTTGTTTAGTAAAGCTTTGGCAATAAATCCTGGAAGCTGATTGGTTTGCATGCCGAGCTGGACCAGATTTTGCACTCTCCAGTTTCAGTAAATAACCAAATAACCCCCATAGAGACAGCATGTAGTTAGTGTGTGTGTGGGGGGGGGTATATACAGTAAGGGCAAGAAGAATCTGATCCCTGTGTAAGTAAATAGTTTAAATAAATCTACATCTGCTGATTGCTTCATTCTTTCTCCATTCACATATATGTTGTAGGGGAGAGATCAACCAAGTAAACAAAGCTATGTGATCACTGTGATGACCAATCTCCCTGATTACATGGTACTAAGCCACTTTGATCAGCTTACTACAATGCCTCTGTATACCGAGTCCTCTAATGATAGCTCAATACACAACAATTACTGGGCAGATTGGCTGCTTGATGGCTTTTTACCCAGTGCCATTGACCAATAGGCGTCCACGCTATAGCCAAAAGACGGCTACAGCGCGGACTCCAATTGCCAGGAGGGCGTCCTTGGACGTCCTCCTGTATACTTCTGCGATGTGCGCGCCCACGGGTGCGCATCGGGGAAATTCTGTGCTGGCCATGTTCCTTGAACACAGCCAGTCACAGATCGCTGTAGATGGCCAATCACAGCTGCCGATCAGAGCTACCAATGAGAGATGATCTCAAGTGTAATCAATGTAGATCATCTCTCATTGCTGGCTCTCTCTCCTCACACAGAGACCGCGTGTGAGGAGAGAGAGGATCTGTGCTGCAGCGTGAGTGCCAGCCATTTTGTGAACATACATTTCACCAGTAAAAACACACATCAGAGCCCAACAGTGCCCATACAGTGTCACATCAGTGCCATTGGTGCCACAGTGCTCATCACTGTTAGTGTCACAGTGCTATCTGTCATCAGTGCCATCTATCAGTGCCATCTCAGTGCCATCTGTCGTCAGTGCCATCTGTCAGTGTCACCTGCCACATCAGTGCCACGTTTCATCAGTGCCACATCAGTGCTACATCAGTGCCATGTGTCATCAGTGCCACGTATCAGTGCTATCTGCCGGTGTCACGTGTCATCGGTGCCATCTGTTACCAGTGCCATCTGCCAGTGTCATCAGTGCCATCTGTCAGTGCTATCTGTCATCAGTACCATTTGTCATCAGTGCCACCTGTCATCAGTGTCACCTGCCACATCAGTGTCACCTGTCAGTGTTACCTGCCACATCAGTGTCACCTGTCAGTGTCACCTGCCACATCAGTGTCATGTGTCATCAGTGCCATGTATCAGTGGCATCTGTCACCAGTGCCATCTGCCAGTGTCACATGTCATCAGTGCCACGTATCAGTGCCATCTGTTGTCAGTGCCATCTGTCATCAATGCCACGTGTCATAGTGTCACCTGTCAGTGTCACCTGCCACATCAGTGTCACGTGTCATCAGTGCCACATATCAGTGCCATCTGCCAGTGTCACGTGTCATCAGTGCCACGTATCAGTGCTACCTCTCAGTGCCATCTGTAGTCAGTGCCAGCTGTCATCAGTGCCACCTGTCACCGTGTCACCTGTCAGTGTCACCTGCCACATCAGTGTCACCTATCAGTGTCACCTGTCAGTGTCACGTGTCATCAGTGCCATGTATCAGTGCCATCTGTTACCAGTGCAATCTGCCAGTGTCACGTGTCGTCAGTGCCACATATCAGTGCCATTTTTCATCACTAAGAATGTAACAAAGATTATTTTCAGCATACAATATTCTTGTTGCCGATGACAGCAACGAGGAGCTCTCCGCTTCGGATTCCTCCTCATATTCAGATTCTGAGTCTGACGTGGACTACGAGCCTGTCCTAAGCAGTGGAACACTGACAGCCTCAGAGGAGGATGAGAGTCCGCCCGCCAGACGAAGGCGTACTGGTGAGGAGGCAGTGTCATTCACCAGCACCGCAATGCCATCCACCAGCACCGCAGTGCCATCCACCAGTACCTTGGCAAAGGCTACATAGCAGTGGGGTGTCACCTCAATCCCAAAGGGTTAGGTTCCATGCCAGCCTTCCCTATTCCCTTCAGAACCCCTTATGGCTTCCTCCTAATTCAGGAGAAGCTATCATTCCCCCTTTCACTGCCCAGCCAGGAGTCCAGGTGGACACAGAAAATTTTTCACCAATAGATTTTTTCAACCTTATTTTTACTGAGGACTTGCTTGCATCAATTGTGGCCCAGTGCAACCTATATGCCCAACAATTTATAGCAAGTAACCCAACGTCCTATTATGCCCGTCCCTACGAGTGGAGAGCCCTAACAGTGGAGGAGTTTAAAAATTTTTTGGGCCTCACATTCTGTATGGGACTAACCAAAAAAAAGTTTTACGTTCATATTGGTCAACCCTCCCCATCCACCACATGCCCATCTTTTCCTCAGTAATGCCCAGGACCAGATATCTCATGATTATGAGATTCCTACACTACAATGATAATACCCAGTGCCCTTCCCGAAATGACCCAAATTTTGACAAACTTTATAAAATTCAGCCACTACTAAATTATTTTTCTGATATTATCCCCCAGTTGTTTACCCCAGACCAACACATATGCGTGGATGAGTCCCTTGTCAAATTTACTGGCAGGCTGGGCATAAAACAATTTATTCCCACCAAAAGGGCCCGCTAGAGGGGTGAAGATGTATAAATTGTGCGACCGAGCTACAGGGTATACCTATGCCTTCATGGTATACGAAGGGAAGGACACCCAGCTACATCTCCCTAATTGCCCAGAATACATTGGATCGAGTGGGAAAGTCGTTTGGGAACTCATAAACCCACTCCTGGAGAAAGGCTACCATTTGTATATGGACAATTTTTATACTAGTTTGCCCCTGTTCCGCAACCTTCACAGAAAGAACACTCCAGCATGTGGTGCCGTAAGGAAGAACCGGAAGGGCTTTCCTCAAAGCCTCATCAACAAGAAGCTAAGAAGAGGGGAGACGGTGAGTTTACGGAATGAGGAAATTACCAAAGATATGTAGCAGTATAAATTGTGGCCAAAATTTATGAAGAAAAATTAATGATATGCAAAATTTTATCACAGAAACTAAGAAAAATGCAAAATTTTTGGTCTTTTTTCATTTATAGCGCAAAAAATAAAAAACCCAGAGGTGATTAAATACCACCAAAAGAAAGCTCTATTTGTATGAAAAAAGACAAAAAATTCATTTGGGTACAGTATTGCATGACTGAGTAATTGTCATTCAAAATGTGAGAGCATTGAAAGCTGAAAATTGGTCTGGTCAGGAGGGGGGTTTAAGTGCCCAGTTGTCAAGTGGTTAAATATGAAACAGGCAGTAGGTGCACTCACCAGTACTAACAGCAGGAGGAATATTTCAACGTAGTGTAGCAGGAGGAATTTTTCAACGTAGTGCATTTAATGTTAACGATTCGGCGAGCCACATCCCACCTTTCTCAAGATTGAGATCGAGAAAGGTGAAACGGTGACCTTGAATAAACTCCTCCTGCTGTAATTAATTTTGAGTGCACCTATTTCATATTCTACATACTTTTTTTATAGATTGGACCCAGGTCAATAACCCCTACAAGCCTATGTGGTTGCCCACCTCTACACTAACCAGTGCCATTATTCAGTAAATGTTACTGGGTAAATATAGGGCCACAGATCTGCCGTTTGATAACTTGCTCTGGTGGAAATGGTTTCAATTCGGCTGGCTGCTTTAAAACAATACAAACAAACCTAATAAAAGACACAATAATAACTGAATAAATGTAATGATATATCCACGCTAGGAACTAAAATGTAATAAGCAGCTATGCACTTGTCAGGTCACCTTGAGGGTAGGTGACAGATGCACACCGTTTGGATCAGGAGTGCACCGCAAGGCAGTGGACCCTACGGCTGACTGCTGCGGATGGGAGTCCGGGTATAAGGCAGGATCGCTGGAACACCAACACGGATCTCACCGGGGTTAGAGCATAGGATTCCCTGGGGCACGGAGTCTAAGAGCCAGCAGGTTTTCACCAGAGCCTCTAATGGTGAGGATGGACTGGGCTGCAACTGGCTCCAGGTCGCGACCCCCAGGGTCCCCCAGCTCACACCCACAGTAGGCAACAGAAGGATAAGGATAGTAAGGAATAAGCCAAGGTCAGGGCCACAAGCAGACAAGGACAACAGAGTACACGCCAAGGTTCAGGGTCACAGGCAAACAGGGATAGTCGGGGACAAGCCAAAAGGTCAGGGTCACGAGCAGACAGGAATAGCATAGCACACGCCAAGGTCGGTAACAGAAATAAATGTAGAGCACACAGCAGGCAGGAACAGGAAGCCAAACACACAAAGGTTGATCAGCAGGGCTGACCTGCAGTGCAGAGGTTAATATAGAGTTCTCTGATAGGAGCTGGGGTGGAGCCATGCTAGAGGAGAGTTAATAAAAGCAGTCAGGTGAGAGACAGCTGGTCTTAGGAGATGAACACATGGAAACAGGTATGCTGACAAACAACCTCTATTGCATAAACATGACAGTACCCTCCCTCTTACGAGGCCTCCCCCTTCCCCACCTGGGACCAGGTTTAGAGGGGAATTTCAAATGAAACTTCCTCAACAGACGAGGTGCAAAGACCTCAGAAGCCTTGATCCACGACCTCTCCTCAGGACCAAACCCCTTCCAATGCACGAGGTACTGGAGAATGCCTCTACAGAGTCAGGAATCCAAAATTTGGCTAACCTCGTACTCCTGATTATCCTCAGAGACCGGCCCTGCGGTAGAGAGAGGACGAGAGAACTTATTGAGGACTAAAGGCTTCAGAAGGGCAACATGGAAGGAGTTAGAGATTTTGAGGCTTTTGGGAATCTGGAGTTTGAAACAAACCGGATTCAGTTTAGAACTTATAGTGTACGGACCAATGAATCTTGGGGCAAATTTGAGAGAAGGAACCCGGAGTTTGATGTTCCTGGTGGAGAGCCAGACTTTGTCTCCTGGCTGAAGAGAAGGCGGCTTAGGCCTGCGACGGTCAGCAAAACTCTTGAATTTGTTGGCAGCTTTCTGGAGGGAATCATGAACGTCAGCCTACATGGAATTGATTGATTCCTGAACAGTAGCCAAGGCTGGAATGTCGGAAGAACAGGTCATAGGAAGATGGAGTTGAGGATGTCTTCCATAAACAGTGATAAAGGGTGTTTTCTGAGAACTGACGTTGACATGATTGTTGTGGGAAAACTCTGCCCACGGAAGTAATGATGCCCAATCATCGTGATGAGCCGAGACCAAGGTACGGAGAAAGACCTCCAAATCCTGATTAACCCTCTCAGTCTGGCCATTGGATTGGGGATGGTAAGAAGAGGTAAAATCCAAAGTAATGTTGAGGGATTTGCAAAAGGCTCTCCAAAGACGGGACGTAAACTGAACACCCCTGTCCAAAACGACATGGGAAGGAACACCATGAAGGCAGAAAATCTCTTGTACAAAAATGGGAACCAAGGCAGAGGCAGAAGGGAGACCAGGAAGAGGAACAAAATGAGCCATCTTGGAGAACCGATCGATTACCACCCAAATGGCTGTATTAGTCTCCGACAGTGGAAGATCGGTGATAAAATCCATGGCGATGTGAGACCAGGGCTCCTTAGGAATGGGCAAGGGCATGAGAAGACCAGCAGGGGCTAGTGTGGAAGATTTAGACTGAGCACAAACATGACAAGCATTAACGTACTCTTTAACATCCGAGCGGAGGTTAGGCCACCAGTAGAGACGACTGATGAACAGGAAGGATCGGAGGAACCCAGCATGACCTGCCACCTTGGAACCATGTCCCCAACAAAGAATCTTAGCTCTTAGCTCCGTGGGAACAAAGGTCTTGCCAGGAGGAATTTTTGATTCCAGGGTGGTGGAATGGGCAACAATGCATGAGGTCGGAATGATCGGCTCAGGATCAGGGGTGGACTCCTCGTCCAAAGTGTCAAATGACCTAGAGAGCGCATCAGCCCGTTGCAGGAACCAGGTTTGTACGTAATCGTGAATTTAAAACGGGAAAAGAAGGGACTCCACCTGGCCTGTCTGGGGTTCAGACATTTAGCATTCTGTAGGTATTGTAGATTCTTGTGATCAGTAAAGATCGTAATGGAGTGAGGGGAACCCTCCAAGAGATGACGCCAATCTTCCAACGCCAATTTAATTGCGAGAAGTTCCTGATCACCAATGGCATAATTTCTCTCTGCATGATAAAATTTTTTGGAGAAGAACGCACATGGTTGACGTCTCTTCTCAAAGAACTAAAGAAGGACAGCTCCCACCCCCATCGAAGAAGCGTCTACTTCAATAAAAAATGGATCCCCAGGATTTGGTCTCCTCAAGAGAGGTCCAGAAACAAAGGCCTGTTTCAGATCGTGAAACGCAGAGACAGCCTCGGGAGGCCAGTCTTTGGCATTCGCACCCTTCTTGGTTAAAGCAATAATAGGCGCGGCAATGGAAGAGTAATTCCTTATGAACTGCCTATAATAGTTTGTGAAGCCAAGAAAGCGCTGTGTGGCCTTGAGGCTAGCAGGAAGGGGCCAGTTGGTAATGGCCGAGACCTTTTCGGGATCCATGCGAAGACCCAAACTAGAAACAAAACATCCAGAAACAGGACCTCAGGACATTCAAAGGAACATTTCTCCAGTTTGGCATAGAGATTATTCTCTCTAAGGCGCTGAAGAACGGTGCGGACATAGTTTCTGTGAGCAAGCAGATTTTCGGAAAAGATGAGAATGTCATCCAGATAGATGACAACAAACTGGTACAGTAGATCCCTGAAGATTTCATTGACAAAGTTCTGGAACACAGCTGGAGCATTACACAAACCAAAAGGCATAACCAGGTATTCGTAATGCCCGTCCCTAGTGGTAAATGCAGTCTTCCATTCGTCACCTTCCCGTATTCTAATGAGATTGTATGCACCTCTGAGATCCAACTTGGTGAAAATGGAAGCCCCCTTCAACCTGTCGAATAGCTCAGATATTAGAGGTAAGGGGTATCAGTTTTTGATGGTCACTGCGTTTAACCCTCGATAGTCGATGCAGGGTCTGAGGGTACCATCCTTTTTAGCAATGAAAAAGAACCCTGCACCTGCAGGCAACGAGGATTTCCGGATGAAACCTCTCTCCAGATTCTCGGCGACATACTCAGACATGGCCTGGGTCTCTGGAATGGACAGAGGGTAGGTACGACCTCTGGGCAGAGTTGCTGCAGGGACAAGGTCAATGGCACAGTCGAAAGATCTGTGGGGAGGAAGCACCTCAGCAGACTTCTTACAGAACACATCCCGGTAATCGCTGTGTGCCGCGGGAAGATCAGAAGATATGGATGTGGTAGCAATGGAAAGTCTCTCCTTGGGGACCACCTTGAGAAGACAGGACGAGAAACACAAAGGACCCCCAAGCCAGGATCTGCCCAGAGACCCAGTCCACATGTGGAGAGTGGAGCTTTGGGTAGAATGAGGAAGGAAATCCACTCCTGGTGGAGTATCCCTACCGACATCCTAATAGGTAGCGTCTGGAAACGTATAGGACCCCCTGGGAGCACAGTGCCATCAATTGCCGAAACTACCAGTGGTGTAGCGAGGGGAGAAAGGGTAAGCTTCATAAAAGAAGCAGTTCTCCAGTCCGTAAAATTGCCAGCAGCCCCGGAGTCCAGATATGCTAGGACCGATTGGGGAGAAGAGCCTACATGGAGGAACACCGGAAGAAGACGAGAAGGTGATGTTTCTGGGTCCAATACTCCACCTTCCAAATGTATTAGACCCTGAGCATTTCCCGGACGAAGCGAGCAGGAGTCACGAAAATGACCCTTGCCCCCACAATAAAGACACAAGCCTAGAGTTCTTTGTCTAGCACGTTCTTCGGGGGTTAGTCTAGCCCGGCCCAGCTGCATAGGTTCCTCAGCAGGCAGAGGATGCTCCACAGAGCGACGGAAGAAGAGTTCTGGCGGACTAGGACCTAGAGGGTGCTGGCTTCTTTTTTCTAGGGACCTCTCCTGGAAACGAATGTCAATCTGATTGCACAAGGAGATTACATCGTCCAGACCGGCGGGGATGGCTCTTCCTGCTAATTCGTCCTTCACTCGGTCAGAGAGGCCATGTAAAAAGGTTGCGACCAGGGCCTCATTGTTCCAGCTCAATTCAGCTGTGAAATTACGCAACTGAAGCGCATATTGTCCCACTGAACAAGATTCTTGGCGAAGGCGTAAAAGGGCACTAGCCGCTGAAGAAACCCGAGCTGGCTCCTCGAAGATATTACGAATCAGCTTCAAGAAGTCGGGCAGGCTGGAAACCACCGGGTCATTCTTCTCCCACAGGGGGGCAGCCCAAGCTAAAGCTTGACCAGAGAGGAGGGAAATGATATAGGCTACCTACCTTAGCCCGATCAGACAGAAAGTTTTGAGGCTGGAACTCAAAATGAATGGTGCATTGGCTGAGGAAGCCCCTGCAGGCCTTGGAGTCCCCAGAAAAACGGGACGGAGCTGGCAGTGAATATGAATGTGTGGCTGCGACTGGTGCAATAGGTGCAGCTGCTGATTGTACTTGAGGCTGCAGGTTCGGGTTTCCCAAGGAGGCCTGGAGCTGCTCGAAGCGCGAAACCAGATCCTTAAGGAATCGCATCACCTGAGTCTGATTAGATTCCTGGGCCTCGAGTCTGCGAACTATGCCCTGAAATGGATCGGCTGCAGGAAGCGACACGTCAGCCGGGTCCATGGCTGATCAAACTGTCAGGTTACCTTGAGGGCTAGGTGACAGATGCACATCATTGGGATCAGGAGTGCACCGCAAGGCAGTGGACCCTACAGCTGACTGCTGCGGATGGGAGTCAGGGTATAAGGAAGGCAGGGTCGCTGGAACACCAACATGGATCCCACCGGGGTTAGAGCCTAGGATTCCCTGAGGCACGGAGTCTAAGAGCCAGCAGGTTTTCACCAGAGCCTCTGATGGTGAGGATGGACTGGGCTGCAACTGGCTCCAGGTCGCGACCCCCAGGGTCCCCCAACTCACACCCACAGTAGGCAACAGAAGGATGAGGATAGTAAGGAATAAGCCAAGGTCAGGGCCACAAGCAGACAAGGACAACAGAGTACACGCCAAGGTTCAGGGTCACAGGCAAACAGGGATAGTTGGGGACACACCAAAAGGTCAGGGTCACGAACAGACAGGAATAGTCTAGAACACGCCAAGGTCGGTAACAGAAATAAATGTAGAGCACACGGCAGGCAGGAACAGGAAGCCAAACACACAAAGGTTGATCAGCAGGGCTGACCTGCAGTACAGAGGTTAATATAGAGTTCTCTGATAGGAGCTGGGGTGGAGCCATGCTAGAGGAGAGTTAATAAAAGCAGTCAGGTGAGAGACAGCTGGTCTTAGGAGATGAACACATGGAAACAGATATGCTGACAAACAACCTCTATTGCATAACCATGACAGCACTATAACCCAGGCACCAGGGACAATATACAGTATGTAAAAAGAGTGCAGCGCTAAAAATAAAAAATATATATATAAAAGTGCATTTGTACAAATGCAAACAAATATACTAACATGCAGACAATCAATTATATAGAAACAATAATAACTGTGAATAAAGTTTGAAGACACATATGCAAAATTACATCACATGTGAATAAAGTGCAATAGTGCAAACAAAAAATTGATATAAAGCTGGATTCCATTAAAGAGAGTCCCATGGGAGAAAAGAGCGTTTGGAAATGACGATCATACACCTGATGACGTGACACCTATCACCATAATCAAAAATGGAGGCTTATCGGAAAGCCAGCAACCCCTCTTACTCAGAGAGGTCACACAGCGCTTGGTTGGATCTCTGATCCGCTGAGAAAGAAATCCAGACGTTCCTCTCCTATGGCCATGGATGGTATACACCAGGAGATTTTTATATATATATATTTTTTATTTTTAGCGCTGCACTCTTTTTACATACATTAATAACTGAGGCTCAGTGTGTGGTCTTGGTGCAATTACTATTTATGAAATGTATGGTAAACACCATGAATGATTATCACCTTTTCTCTGAGCAGGCAGGGATCTTTCCATAAAGAAGCAATTTGATTGATTTTATTATTTTGATCATGATTGCTGTGTAGTAATGAATACCATATTTATCGGCGTATAACATGCACAGGCGTATAACACGCACATTCATTTTAAGAGGGAAGTTTCAGGAAAAAAAACCCTACATTTTAAATAAGAAACTTTGAAGCAAAATAAGAGTCAGTGCCCATCTGCAGCCTGACCATTGCCATCAATGCAGCCTGATCAATGCCCATCTGCAGCCTCACAAGTGCCATCAATGCAGCCTCACCATTGCCATCAATGCAGCAGCCTCACCATTGTCATCAATGCAGCAGCCTCACCATTGCCATCAATGCAGCAGCCTCACCATTGTCATCAATGCAGCAGCCTCACCATTGCCATCAATGCAGCAGCCTCACCATTGCCATCAATGCAGCAGCCTCACCATTGCCATCAATGCAGCAGCCTCACCATTGCCATCAGTGCAGCCTGATCGAACATAACAGTGGTCCAATGGTGGCCCAGGAGACGGGGCTTCCTATTACAGAGGCCGCCAAGTAAACAGGAGATTCTCACTGAATGTAATCTCACGGCGCTCATCCCGCCCCGCTCCCTGTCCCCTCCGAGGCAGCTAAAATTGAAGTATTGGCGTATAACACGCACACGCTATTTGCACCCGATTTTTATGGTGAAAAAGTGAGTGTTATACGCCAATAAATACAGTAATTTAAAGAAAATATTGTAAAAAGCCTTCTTGGGAAGCTAAGCTCTTACCACACCTCCTCATGCTCAATGCCTTTGGCAATGTTGACATACAAAAAGGTCTTGTGATTATGGAACCATGGTAGAAGTGGAGCTGAAAAAAGTAATCGTAACATTATTTTTACTTCAGTAGTTACACATGAATATTTATCTTCAGTTATCAAAAAGCTGCATAAAAATGCTGTAAGTCCATTACGTACAGTAAAGTTCTATAAAAATACATCTTAGACGTGGTTCTTCTCTCTGGATGTTCAGAAATAATCACCAGTCACTTTAGTAGATTTTAAAATAGAAAATAATTTATCGATATGGGAAGGAGCATGAAGTATAGCTCAGGATATCCCCAAGTACACTGGACTTTAGCATCAAGCTAGGCCTAAATCTTAAAGTCTCAAACTCTCAGATGGTTATCTTCAAAATCACAGACTGTGCTTGGAGGACTCCTGCAGAGCTTGGAATGCCTGGCATTTCAAGTTGAAGTGTTGTCTCAGTCATCACTTCCAGGGAAAGAGAGCATGGAAAGATTTCTATATATAGCTTCCCAATCAAACATACCTCTCCACATTTACATATGTGGGGAACAGTTGCAGCTTGCTTCCCCTAGGCCTCAGGTTCTCTTCTTCTAACAGTCAACGCCTTCAGGGATCTTTCCATTAGGGCCAGTTCACACAAGAATGTGGTGCGGCAAACCCGCATTCTGTGCTCATTTTTTGCAGTGTGTTCAAACCGCACTGCAGTTGCGATCTGTGGTTGTGTCAATGTTAAACTTATGACACCCCAAATGCAGGTTGCAAATGCAGTGTGTTTGCCTGCACTAGATTGCATGGTACAGTAGTACTATGTGATCCGGTTCCTGTGTGTTTTATAAAGCAGAGAGTAGTTATTGCATTACTTTTAGTGCGGTCCAGCGGGATTTCAGGCCAATTAAATGATTAGGCTGAAATCAAACTGCACAGCATGTTACTGTGTAATTCATGGTGTGAACTGGTCCCTATTACATGTGGCTAAGGTATGGGTGCTGAACCCATCGCCCTCCAGCTGTTGCGGAAGTCCCATCATGCCTCTGCCTTTGGAAGTCAGGCCTGTCAGTGGTTTGCAATGCATCATGGGACTTGTAGTTTCGCAACAGCTGAAGGGCCAAAGGTAGAGCACCTCCCATGACCTAAGGCCTAGGAGAGACTGACCTCTAAGGTGACATCTTCACAGGCCAAAAGCCCAAGAGTGAGGGGACAGAACAAGACGTGTCTCAGATATTTAATAGTTCTCCAAACATGCCTCAGCAGGTTGCCCAGGCTCACTGATTGGTCAGTCCCTGCCTGCTGAAGCAAGCTTAAACATTATGTGGCAGAAAAAACCCACTCTGTGCTAAAAGAAACACTCCTGTTGAGATACAGTTAGGCTGACTGCAGTCACTCCTGACTACAGAAGTCACAAAATTTAAAAAAAAAGTAAATTAGTAAAAATACTAAATCCCTACATAATGTAAACAATTAAGAGTTTCTTATGGATTGAATGCACATTGCATTCACAAGACTGAATAGAGCAGGGTTTCTTAACCAGGGTTCTATGGAACCCTAGGGTTCCTACAGATGTTGCAAGGGGTTTCATGATTCATGAGCAGTATCTGCCTCTCAAATAAGTTCCCACTGATTCCATTGATCTTTTTAGCTATCTGTAAAGCGACCACTACGCATGCTCAGAAACAAAAGAATACATGCGAGACTATTGAACGCGTTACGTCACTTCTGACGTTGTATTCTGTCAAACTAAAATTCTCGTATTGTTAGTAACCTCTTCACTTTCGACATCAGACTAGCATGCCACAAAAATCGGACATTCTGTCATCCGAAAATCAAAGAGTGTGTATGAGGCTTTAATCAGATGAAGCAATGGTCCATTACTGGCAGAAATCCGAGTTCCCTTGGGTGTGTAGTAAAATTTAAATGTCCAGCTTGCATCACTCCTGTGGCTACTGATCCCTGCACCACCTCTCCAGGCACTGCCAAACCACCTGGCTGCAGCTGCCCCTTTCACTAGCCCTCCAGGATAACTTCTTCCCACAGTCCTCCAGACTGACACTTACCAGCCCACCTAGCTGACTCTCTGGAGATCTCCCAGATGTGCTGACCTGCTCCTGCTGTCCTCTCTCCTTGCTCCCGTGCCTCCAGGAAGGGTTTCCTCCATGTGTTTTGGTAGGAATCTTCCAGCACTGAGCCCCAGGTCCAAGGCCCGAGGTCACCCCCCAGACTAAGCAGCACCCTCAAGGGCCCCCAACAGCCTCCTCAGCACTACATCTCCATCTTTCACCCGACTGCCCCTCCCTGGCATCACTCATACCTATTTATGAGGTGATCTCAAAGACTTCCGTGAGGGAGTACATATATAAATACAAAAATGTTGAAAAATATTAGAAATTAAATTATGAAAAGTACATGGGTCAACACATGTATGTATGAATCAAACATGAGTGTCCATATGTAATATTTGCGAATAAAAATAAGTGTCCATATATAGTAACAGAAAAATAAAAATGTGAAGTAATGATCTGAAATCAGTCTAAGATCTCAGAACGAGGCGTGGTTTAGCTGTACACTATTTAGAGCGATGATTCAGAGCATCGCCCGTTCCCCAGACGACGCCATTTGTGGTGAAACGTACGTCGGGAGGTTGAAGCTCTGACGTCATCGCCATTTTCAGTGTGGACGGGTGCTCGCTATGCCGGCCGGCTGTTTGCTGTATTTTTACATACTCATGTGAGTTTTCTACCTTTATCTATTAAATCTTTTTTATCAGTATTACACTATGGCCAGTTCCTTTTTATTTACATGCTTGTGAGATGTCATTTTGGAGTCTCTGCTGTATCCCCCGGTTCCTGCCGCAAGCAGTCCAGAACGCCAATGGATCTCTCATACTGCTATTGAACATAAGCTGTGGATGGCTTGCCTTGCGGTAAGCGCATTATTTGCCTGGTGGTGGATCACGTAGTGTGGTGTGGTTAACTGATACTGAACACAAGCTGTTGTTGGCTTGCCTTGTGATGGAAGTTTGGTGTCCTCATTACATCCTTTCAGCTACGATGTATACAGTCTAAGAGCACCATCTGGATTCTCCACACCAAGACGTGATACAGGATGGTGTTCGCTTGCCTTGCGGTAAGCGCAGTTATTGGGTATTTGCGGATACTGTATGGGTTGTCACTCATATTTTTTACACCATTGACTCCGGTTGGATTCACCCAAGGGGTCTTTCTTGGACTGATTTCAGATCATTACTTCACATTTTTATTTTTCTGTTACTATATATGGACACTTATTTTTGTTTCGCAAATATTACATATGGACACTCATGTTTGATTCATACATACATGTGTTGACCCATGTACTTTTCATAATTTAATCTCTAATATTTTTCAACATTTTTGTATTTATATATGTACTCCATCACGGAAGTCTTTGAGATTGCTTCACATATTTCACTTATATTTAGCACGGTTATTTCTTTTTTCTTTTTTATTAGTTATTTTAGTGCACATCTCACTGTTTAACTGCTGCTTTTTGGGGGGTTAGTTTCTATAGGTAGCGCAGTATTTTTTTTTGTTTTTTTGTATTTATGAGGTGGCCTGCCCCCTGTCAGCCCTTTACTGGGGATTGGCTGAGGCCCTCATAAATAATTCAAGCAACTCCTCTTAACTTCTACCCACTGTGTCTAGAACATTCTCCATCCCAGAGAACAGGGGGAGGGTACCAGGGAAGCTGCTAGGATGAAACACCTAGCCCTGAGTCACTAAACCCTGACCCCGATTCATAGCTCAGGCTTGGTCCTGAGCTAAAACTAATTTTTACCTATCTACATCTAGCACACTAGAGGGTGCTACACCAGTCCTTAAATGGGGTGGCTGCATTCGTTTTCATTTTTATAATAAGAACATCTTGAACAAGTAGAGAAAATACTTCTGATTTTCCAGAAATGCAGTGTTTTCCTAAGATTCTTGTAAGTTGAACTAAAAGCAGAAACAGTTTTATCTTCCTTCCAAGCTATCTACTATAAACTACTTGTCCCCTTGCCCACCAATATAATAGAGATACAGAGAAATAAATGTGCTTGTAGTCCAAATCATGAGAATAGCCTGTGAATAACCATGGCTCCTTCCACAGATACAATAGAGTGATTGAGTATAGCCACTCTAGGACAGAAAAAGGGGGGGGTTCAATAACAAAATAGGGATAGTTTTTTGGAGCTATGGCCCTTTAAAATGGCCTGCACCAAATTCAAAAATCTCTACCGCCTGTTTTGGTAACTTTTCCAACACATGTGGCATATTCAAGTAATTCTTAACAGGGCCACTTAAAGGGCCAGTTCACACCATAGAAACGCAGTCCAGATGCTTTTCTGCATACGCGTTTTTGATGCGTTACAGTGCGTTTATGGTGTGTTTTTGATGCAGTCCAGCTCATTTCCCCCCTCTTTTTTCTTAACCGTAAATAAAGACATGTATGTATGTTCCAGTGCATTTTGGTGCGTTTTGGTGCGTTCCAGTGCATTTTTGATGCATTTTACAGTGTTTCAGTGCAGTCCAGTGCAGGAAAAATGCAACATGTTCTACTTTTTTTCCCTAGAACTGAAACACCCTGGAACTGCAAGCACTGGTGTTAACTATGCCATTAGAAACCATATAACCTATTTTCCATGTGTTTTTGATGCAGAAAAAGAACACACTGGACTGCATGTGGTGTGAACTGGCCCTTACTGATGCTGCAGTGGGTGGAGCCTGAGGGGGAAGCTGAGATGCCAGTTCCTCATCAGGTCCACTCTTGCCTTCTTTAGCCAATAGCAGGCTGTCAATCGCAAGGGGAACGGATCTGATGGGGAACTGGTGTCTGTAAATCCCCATCAGGCTCCACCCCTCCAGGTACAAAAAAAAAATCTCGCTGCTGTGCCGTCTGTGTGACCTCTTCAGCAGTGGGGAGGGATCGCCACTTTATTAAGGTCGGAGTGTCCATATGGACCTTCCACTCTCAGTGCACCTTCACACTTGGTTCTTGCCCCAGATTCATGTGCTTGTGTACAAGATGGATTCTAAAGAGAGTCCAGGGAATGTTATTTACAGGAAGTGAAAAAAAAAGAAAACAAGCCTGGAAAAATAAGCATGAATATAGCTTCCACTTCTAAAGAATAAGAAATATATAAAATGTTTTTTTTTTTTTTTTTTTTTTGGGGGGGGGGGGGGTATAGATATGCTAATGGAGCAAGATCCTTTTTAAATCTTGCCAAACCGTTGGTTTCCCTGGTTACGAGAGCTATTCGGGGGGCTGCCACACACTCTGCAGAAAAAATCTGTACATTTCATATATATAAGAGAGGTCCTTAGTTATTAACCGCAACAGAAGAAAGGTCCAAAATGTGTCAAATGATGCTGCTTTTTATCCTGGAATGTGACCAAGTTAATTCAGATTTAAGTGACAAGCGTAGTTGTTCACTTTATTTCTAGTATATGACTCCTGGGGTGATGGTCTTTGTACTGCTATGGAATGTTCTGAAGCTGGAGATCAAAAGATAAGCAATGGAGCTTGGAAATACCTGTATTGATGTTGCCTTTTTGAGGGACAATTGCACTGTGGTGTCAGTTCCTAAAAACGTATTGGTGTACAAACTCTTTGAAGAATTAGGCATTTCTTGATATTTTCATATGATTAAATGATGCATTGACTAATAAGGGTCCTTTTTTGAAAATATTTGTATATTTGGTGGTATTTGGTAGTCCTTCCAACAATAAAAGGTTTACAAATTCTATTCATGTTTTTTGTCTACTTCATGTAAAAGTTGTTTTGCAGAACTAGATACAAAAGACAAAATATTTAGGCATAAAATAGCTTTTTTTTTATTTTGAAGTGTAATTTTCATCATTTTCATTTATGCAGTTATAGAAAACTTCCAAAAAAATTGACATAACAATGGAAAAAAAATCAAAGAGCTCTTGTGTTCAGCACCACATATATAAAGCAATAACCATTTTTAAAGCAAACTGTAAAGAGGGCTCTTTTTAAAAAAAAAAATCACCTGTGCATAATTTGTCTCATATGCTTATAGAATCAGGAGTCACCCAACCACTTGTGTTTACCATGATTTACTAAATAGACCCTACTGTAGGTATAACATATAACCTCTGGCAGTTTTTGTCTACTGTTCCACAGGACATTTTCTTGCTAAATAGACCATCACAGGACCAGTGGTAGAAGGGGAAATCTGGAAACTTATGAGCTTATTGGTGTGTAGGAAACGTCTAATGTGTATTGAATTAGACAATAAAATCATCTGGAGGACTGGAGGTGGCCTTTTTTCAAACTTAAACCTCTGCAGATGTAATGTTGTTGTATGCATCACAGTAAAATAAACTCTTCAAACACCATGTGGAAAATATAAGAAGTGTAAACTAAACCTTGAAGCCCAGTGAAGGTGAGATTTTAAGCAGTGTTAAACCCAAAAGCAAACATTTATTATGTTACCAATTCTTCTATGTAATGGCTGCATTAGTTTTCTTCTTTAGGCTTTCTTTCTTCTATTTTCATCTGTGATCTGGGCAGTAAGTCAGTTGCTTTTCAAAAGAACAAGCTCTCTTTTAAATGTATCAGTATATAGGAATGAGACAAACCATTTAACACTAACAGGGGTGCATGTGTAGGCAGGGAAACTTGCGCATATCGGCACCATGTCTTCCCGCATTCTGGATATGACTATTGGCGGTGCGTGCCAACACCGGATGTGACGTCACGGGTGCCAGAAGTGGGCGGTTGGCGCGCTTGACGGGTGGCGACTCCATCTCTGGTCATCCCCACAGCCTTGAACTGCGGGTGGAGGGGTCGAAAGTACTTCTTCTTACACTTCCTCTCCCTCTCTAAAAAATTTATGTGGCCAGACTTGGTGCCACATTTGTCGGCACTTTAATGGATGGCTGGTCATGTGCCCTAAATTGCCCTATGGGCTTTAACCATATATAAGGACCATTGACACAGGGTGATTTATTCATGGACACACCATTTGAGTGTACAGTATGTGAGGATTCCATGGAGTAATATTCTTTGAGTGTATCCCCTAGATTTAGCGGTATGATTATGTGCTGTGTGTAATGGCTAAGGCTTATACAGTATCTTGATTACTTTGTTTCATTTTGAAGCTATTCCTTTTGTTGTCTCTGGGAGTCTATATTATATACAAGGTGCATATCAGATTGCCACATATAGCTCCTAAGACAGCAGTACTCTCTGCTCAGGTATTTGATTTATTTATTTCCGGCTGTTTTGTGTGGGATGTTTAGGGCATCATACCCAGAAATAATGGTTGACAACTGCTTGTTATACAGTATGTCACAAAAGTGAGTACACCCCTCACATTTTTGTAAATATTTTATATCTTTTCATGTGACAACACTGAAAATGACACTTTTGCTACAATGTAAAGTAGTGAGTGTACAGCTTGTATAACAGTGTAAATTTGCTGTCCTCTCAAAATAACTCAACACACAGCCATTATTGTCTAAACCGCTGGCAACAAAAGTGAAAGTGAAAATGTCCAAATTGGGCCCAATTAGCCATTTTCCCTCCTCTGTGTCATGTGACAAGGTCTCAGGTGTGAATGGGGAGCAGGTGTGCTAAATTTGGTGTTATCGCTCTCACTCTCTCATACTGGTCACTGGAATTCAACATGGCAAACTTCTGCATGGCAAACTTGGCGTGACCGGATGTGAGATGTGAGAGGTGCAGTGGTATGGTGTGAGAGTAAGCTGTGTGCTCTCCCTCCGCTTCCCCTGAAAAAGCATGACTGGTGGAAGCTAACGAAGCATAGTGCGCTGAGGACCTGGAGGTGGAGTGAGTCCTTTTCTCTCTCTTTCGTTGTGAGCGGTGCAAAGGGAGGTGATGGGCACATATACCCAAGATACTCCAGAGACTCACGAAGACTCACAAAGTTATCCCGAGCTGCGCCGTACGCTGCCGAGTGTGACGTCACACGCTGCACACGCCGCACAGTGCCGGAGAGGAATCCTGGCGGGAGTACTGACACAGGAAAGTTGCGGGCCGATGCCCGCTCGTAATACTGTGTGGCAGCAGAGTTCTCTCAAAGGGGCAAAGGAGCTGTGAGTGCGGGTGTTGTCCAGACACAAGGTGAAAGTATAGAGCTAATGGAGGAGTGAGAGGACCCTCCTTGTGAAAGTGGCAAGTGAATGAATGACTCCAGGAGCTCTAAATACTGAACCCACTAATATTCTTCAAAACAGTCAAAAGGACGCTTGAGTAAAGGGGAAATGCAATGTGCCATATGCGCCATATGTTGGTATATGCTGCTAAATGCTGACCCAGAAATTGTGTATACAGAGACATACTGCTGAAACATAATTGTTGAATGCTGAATCAGGGTGTATAAGGTTGCATACTGCTAAATGCTAAATGCTGACCCAGAGACTGTGAATATTGTGAATACTGTGAATACTGTTATAGGCTGCCAAATTTTGACCTGGAGACTGTATATGCTGTGAATATACAGCCATAATAGATGTTTACCATCTGATGCACTGGAAGTATTTGTTTATATGGGACTGAGTCTATACAATTAACCCAGGACTGTATTAGGGGTTAAGAAAGGAGTAGAGCGAAGACTATTTTCCTGTAAAACTCCCCAGCAGTACACTGGGTGTTGGTGTTCGCAAACATCATCTTTCTGGCCAGTTTTTCTTTGAGCCTATTGGTCGGCCTGGCAGAGGGCAAAAACTAAATATAGATACTTCAGCTGGGAATCTATTGTGCCCAGTGAAAGTTGGACATCTGGTACTCTCCTGGTACCCCCTTTCTAATTTTTTTTTTGTCAACTTTTGGGGAGGGATATAATACAAGTGAGCAGTACTTTGTTTAGGTAAATCCCACTACCTCCCAGTGCTGGGTAAACTGCATTTAATTTTTTTTAGTAATTATACTGGAATATTTGTTAAAGGCCTGGATGGTCTTTTGCTAACTGGAGAGTACAAGATGCAAAACCTACTCTCCACTAAGGAGAAAAGCTCTCAGCAGACGGCGGCAGCAGCAGCAGCCAAATTGGAACAATATACACATATACCCACTCAGACCCCACCAAAGAAGGGGTCACAGACCAAAGCTCAACAGGGGGGCCGCTACATAGGAAAAGCCAGGGCCAGGGTCAGTCATCTACTTCAGCACCGCTGGCCTTGACAAAAACACTGAGTAATAAAAGCTCAGCGCCAAGTGAACAAAATACAAATATAGATATAATAGCCGAGCCTAGCTTACCCCTAGAGAAAGAACCAACATTGAAGGATGTATTCGTCGCAGTGAGCACATGTAATGGATTGCCTAAAGATCTTTGTGACCAAATGAAGGGAGTAAAAGAGGACCTGATATTGGTCAGACAGGACTTCCAAAAAAATGGTGGAGAGAACAACAGCCTTGGAAGGGAGGACTAGCCAGTTAGAAGATGACATATCCCCACTAATAAAAGAAGTGAAAAGTATGAAGGAACAGATATCCAGACATGTGTCAAAAATGGAGGAGATGGAGAATAGGCTCCTAAGGGACAATGTGAGGATGGTGGGGCTACCCGAAAAAAGTGAGGGCTCTAACCCTATAGAGTTCCTAGAAAAGTGGCTGGTTGATCCTTTTGGAAAAGAGTCATTTACAACAATGTTCTCCATTGAAAGAGCACATAGAGTGCCCACTAGGGCTCCGCCAGCAGGAGGATACCCTAGGCCACTTTTGATGAAGTTTTTTAATTACAAGATTAAAGTGTCATTGCTGCGGAAAGCAAGGGAGGCGGGATATTTTTTTTTGAATGGTATCAAGATATCATTTTACTCCGACTTCTCACCGGAACTTCAGAGACGTAGAGCAGAGTTTATACAGGCCAAGCGTACTTTTCAAAAATTTAAGCTGACCTATGCCCTCCTCTACCCGGCAAGACTACGTGTAACTGCATTGGGGGGAATCCAAATTTTTGACTCTCCGGCCAGGGTGGAGAAGTGACTGGAAGAAAATAAGGAGAAACTATAGATAAGGGGGGTGGGAGGTTGGAAAAGTATATAGTTTGTATTGTTTAAACTTTTCTAAAATTGAAAAGAAATGAACATACATAGATATAAGAAATCAAAATTCTAATCTCGGAAAATACCAAAACAAACAAAGAAAGTTTAATGTGCAATATGCTAAATATAAACACGAGCGGAGTGAGATACAGAATTTCAGCCAGTCCACTGTAATACACTGTAGCTTAAAGTTTTTTGGAGGCACGAGATGAATGGAATTACACAGAATATCACTCAGTCCGCTGAACAGGTGCAGAGCGAAACACAAAGTCTTGCTCATGCCGCTGCAGCTGAGATAGTAAGTGCTGAGGTGAACGGAGTTGAACAAAATGTCACTGGGTATGCTGAGGCCGAACCATAATAGCACTAAAATAGATATGGTTACCAAAAAGTGCAACACAAAATATAGACCCAATAGAAGTATGTAAAATAAGGTGACAGACTGCTTCACTCATTACAAACTATTGCCCATATATACAAATATAGATAAAACTATCAGGCAGTGCACCCAGGACATGTATATGAAACTAGTAACGTGATAAAAACAATAGTTGCCAAACATAAAGGGCATAAAGACAGTCTATAAAGTGAAGAACAGCAATAACGAGCGGAGATGTAAATATACAATCTCAACAAGAAACAGTTTTCTAAGACAATATTAATGGTTAAGAAAAAACCATTTATAGAAATGGGACATGTCCCATTCAAAATTAAGTCCAAAAGGGCGTCTAGTGTTCAAAAAGAAAATCCACCGGACTTCATGTTTACATAATATATTGAACTTATCCCCACTCCTTGGCGGTGTCACAATTTTGTCAATGCCTTGGATGACGAGGTATCCTTCTGATGGGATTCATTCCAGTGTCGTGCGACATTAATAGCATGATCTTTTTCAAGATCGTAAAGATGGTCATACAGACGATCTTTAAGCCTGCGTGTAGTTCTACCAATGTATTGTATAGAACATATGGTACAAGTGACAGCATATATTATATAACGTGTATTGCAATTGACAAAAGAGTGGATTTTATAAGATTTGCCTGTCGACGTGGACATAATTGTGTCACCACCTTTAATAAATGGGCAATAAGCGCAATTCCGCCCCCCACATTTAAAGGTTCAATTTTCTATACTCTCCAATAAAGATGCCCATTTATTCGGAGTGCGGCAGTCCAGGACCTTTTTGTTTCCATTGACTTGTGCAGAGCCAGCACCTGCATCAAGTTCACAGTAGGGCGGGAGCAGCTGTTCAAGGTCTGGAGGCTTAGTGAGTGGCATTTCTTTTCCAATTCCTGTATCCCAACGCAACCATGGAAAGGGTCGCTAATCATGATGCTAATCATGGACTGGTGGAGACCAGTACAGGCTCAGTGGTACCAGTCCCTAAGTGCTGCACATCTGGGAAGTGGTGTCCTCTGATGGAGAGAGTGTCTGAAGTTTTCCAAGTATCATTAGTGTAATGGATTCAACCACAGATTACAAGGAGTTAACTGTGCAGTTACAGCTCACTTGTAAGCTCGAGGGATCTGCCTTAATGTTGACTGTCACGTGACCACAGCTCCCTGCCCTGGTTCTAAGCATTAGTGAGTGCAATTCCACTTGTCCCCACAGGGCCCCTAAGGGACAGGCAGGCACAAGTTTCAGTATAGTTATTCAGTGTTCATTGGTGACCTAGATTGGGTCTTATTGTAATTGGAGAAACCTCAGGTATTCCCATTTACCCATGTTGTTCTCAGGTTGGGTGTATAGGAACTTGTTTTTATGGACTCTGGATGCCGGATATGCATGCATCTAAATTTAACTTTCTGACCTCCACCCCTCATTTGAAATACTACTAGGTTCTCTGCCCTTCTCACAATGGGCACCCATCTGTTCCTCCTTCCTTTTTCTTTACTTCGTTGTGGTGGTGACTGGCAGAAATAGTGGCAGATATGACATTTATTTGCCAAGCTTGGAGTGTGGCTGAATTGAGGTTTGGGTAAGTACAAATAGGACCTTACTCCTCATTTCCCTGAGCTATTCCAGAAAGCAATCTGGTGTCTGTTAATGCTCAGAAGATTGCTCAGAGAAGACCTCTGACCAGAGTCAGGTAAGCAGTTAAAAAATGCTTTTTAATTGACTTCTACTTGTCTGAAGTTTATGGCTTTAGTGTTGTACTCTTGTTTTATTACAGGATGATTCAAATTGAAAAAAAAAACCTGAGTTTATAACCACTTACAAAGTATTTTTTGGTTACAAAACATTTTTGTATGAAGGATCTCGCCTTCATACAGAAGGACTTTGTGTCCCTCCTGTATTGGCAGTGAGGTATTTAAGGAAAATATCTCTGCTGTTACAGATGTGAAAGCTAGTTTTCAAGGATACTTTTAAAGATTTACATCATTCACTCTTCTTGCAATGTCAGCAGGCCCCAACTATGCATCTTTTCCCTTCAGAGTTCATCCTCTATGATTAACCAGCCTGTTTTCATCAGAGGTAGAATTAGATTTTATAAAGATTTTGTGGCATACTGTTAGATTGTGAAGCATTCAACCTAGATTAAATCCAGACAAAGCCGCTAAAAAAAAAAAAAAAAAAAGTCTTTTGGCCCAAAAGGAATTTTCACTAGGAAACAGGCAACAGTCTGCCTATATCAGGGGCTCTGCCACTTTCTGTTGTGAGCTCTTTTTTTCTGATTATCAACAGTCACAAAGGTTTTCAGCATGGTGGTTATGATGGAAGTGACAGTGGTAAAGAAATTGATAGTAATAGCTACCTATATAAACCTCATCCAGCTATTTGAAGAATAGGGGTTGGCCTTTTTGTCTCACATCTATAAATCCATCCTCTACAATCTTTTAAAGACTAATTCACTTGCACAAATATTTCCAAAAAAAGTGTTTTTGGTTGTAACTTTGGATTATTACAATCAGCTACTGCTGTGACTGCCAGCAGAGAAACAGGAGAAGGTCAGGCATAGGATAAACAAGTTCCAGATGGCAAGAGATTGTTCTTGAACAGAGAAGTGATGACTTTGACCTTTTTCTCTCCTGTATTCCAGCAGTACATTGAGCCCAATAACCTGTACTCTTCAGCTAGAAATCTTGCTGCAGTGTGATGACTGTTTCCTATCTCTAGATCACAAATCTTTTTTTTGTTTTTGTTTTAATTATGTCTTAAAATCTCTATATGGGGCATGGTAATTTAATTAGAAAGACCTCACAATGGCTACCAACTGTCTGCAGACTCTCAGGTAATTAGGAGACCCCTGAACAGCAAGAACATAGCAATCTGTGTGGCCTCATCATGGCAGGAGCAGGATGTCTCTAACCTTACCCATTTTCTTCACTCCTGAGCTTACATCTACGTTGGTTACACCTGCAACCTCACAGTCACCCACAGACATGGAAAAGGAAACCCTTAAACCAGAGCAGGCCAAGATTCCAAACTCCTGCTCCATCCAGACAAACCTGGCCTCGGAGTTGCATTCACAGAACCATAATGACTCCAGTAACCATGGCCTACCTGGCCACAAGGCACCTTGGTATCTGACTTAATGCATACAGTGCTTTCACTCTCCTTTCCTGGTAATGTCGGCTTGCTCTGCAGACTTAAACCAGATGTTGGAGATATCTATATCTACCTTCTGAGAAGTCTCTGCCTGATAAATCAGAACAAGCATTAACACTGAAAAGCACTAATATGATGATTGAGCATTCACACAGTTTGAGGCAAGTGGAGAGCATAGAGAATAGCTTTGAATCTCATACTAAATCTACTTTTGAACTCCAGAATTGGGAAAACACTCTTACTGGATCACTATCAGATTGGCTTTCTGGCTAAGATTTAGAACCAGGAGAAAGGAAATAGGTAAGCAGCCTAAACATATGTGGGTGGCCTGAGGCCACCAATATCCTGGTGAATATCGTCCAGGGAGTCTTTAATACATTTGTTGAATAGTCTCCCACTTCTTCTTTATGATTTGACAGGGTACATTTTGCTCTGCATCCTTGTGGAGCAACAGGGGATAATTTAAGAGATGTTAGCATCCTCCTTACCATGAAGAAAAAGCTCTCCTCATTAACAGACTCAATCCTCATTGGTAATGGAGTTTGACAGAGCAAAATTACAAATATTCCCTGACCTGGCTTCTGAAACCCGTTTTGGAGCTTATGCATGCAAATTATATCCAGTATAGATTGGGCATCCCAGCTTGTGTTAGGAGAGGAAACGTTGGTCTGCTGTGCTGGGATTACTTGAGAACCATAAGGATTTTCCTGCAAAGCTTGAAATCATCCCACTTGTATTACCTAGTTGGTCAGACCGGGTTCCCCAGTGATCAATTCTTCCCTAGCCTCTGAGACTGAGCCCTAAAGCCAAACACTTTGAAACCTTTCCATTTTGAGGACATCTTTGATTGGGTAAAACTTTTTCTTCTTCTTGCCATAAGTACAAGAACTTTAATAGTATTCAGTATTTGGTATAAGAATTGTAAGGAACCTTTCCTTTCAGTTATATTTCTTCATTCCACCTTTCTTATACACTGCTCACACATCCAAAGCCTTGTAATTGATATGTTATCTTTTTAAGAGCCTGTTTCCACAGTTGTGCCTATTAAAACATGTATTTTTTAAAGTTCAAACACTGGAACATCTCTTTGTCAGCCTAGTTTATTTGACCCCTTGCACCTTATATAATGATGCCTTTAATGTTTTATATCTCTATTCCATCATACAGGTAGGGTTATTTATTGTTTTCGCTTTCCATATACTCAGGAGTGCACAAACCATGCAAGGGTGGCATGCCTAGGAATATTGCCTTGTGAGTGCACGTTCACCCCTACTTCTGAAGACACACTGATTGCATTTTACATAAGCTGCAATAATCCCCCAATAGATGAGGCTTCTCATTAGTGCCCCCAAGGGTGCAACACTCTGGTGAGAGGGAGTATACTCCAATATTCACATTTTCATGGTTCTTATTCAATGATTGAGCTAATACTTCTGGGCCATAGTTACATAGTTGTTGTGCTAAGATTTTTATTGATTTATTAAGTATTGCAACAGAGATATAGAAATCATCATATACAAAAGAACACAACAGGAGCAAAATAAGAAAAATATATGAGGTGGATGCATAGTAACTTTTCCATCAGGTCAAGAGAAGGGTACATACAGTAGCGTTGCCAGCTGTACAGGATTACAAACAGGCCCCCAGGCTGGCAAAACAGAAGGCAGGCTAGTAGACATAGGTAGTTGAAGAACATAATGGCCATAACTAGGTGGACAAAAAAAGGAAAGCCCAAAGGAGAACCCCGGGCGAAAGGAGAGAAGGGAAAGAATAGAAAGCCTCCACTGAAAGGCTTCAGAGGACAGTAAAGACAGGGGAGGGGGTAGGAGAAAGGGTTTGCTTGGGAAAGAACAAAGGAGACAGGGGGAAATATCCACGCAGTGCGGACCATAGCGCAGAACAGAGACACGCCATTCTGTCAATCAAATGGAGAATAAGGAGCGGTCCAAGTTAAAATGATCATTGTAGTCTGAAAGACCCTGAATGTGGTAACAGAGCTAAATAGTTAAATAGTTAGTCAGGTTGAAAAAAGACACAAGTCCATCCACTGTGGGCGGCACAGTGGTGTAGCGGATAGCACTTTCGCCTAGCAGTAAGAAGGGTCGCTGGGTCGAATCCCAACCATGACACTACCTGCCTGGAGTTTGCATGTTCTCTCTGTGCCTGCGTGGGTTTCCTTTGGGTACTCTGGTTTCCTCCCACACTTCAAAGACATGCTGGTAGGTTAATTGGATCCTGTCTAAATTGTCCCTAATATGTATGAATGTGAGTTAGGGACCTTAGATTGTAAGTTCCTTGAGGGTAGGGACTGATGTGAATGTACAATGTATATGTAAAGCGCTGCGTAAATTGACGGCGCTATATAAGTAACTGAAATAAATAAGTAAATCCAGTTCAACAATAAAAATAAATAAATTAATTAAAAATAATGTCAAGCAATCCCAAATACCCAATCCTATACCCACAGTTGATCCAGAGGAAGGTGAAAAACCACAGCAAAGTATGATCCAATTTGCTACAGCAGGGGGAAAAATTTCTTCCTGACCCCCCGAGAGGCAATCGGATTTTCCCTGGATAAACTTTACCTATAAATGTTAGTAACTAGTTATAGTGTGTGCATTTAGGAAAGAATCCAGGCCTTTCTTAAATAGTCCCACCACCAAGCAGCGTAAGTGTGCAGGAAAAAATCTTCAGTGATAGCACCTCTGTGTCTGCAAGCAGCTCACCTCACTGCTGTAAGGTGTACAGCATATGCTGAGCGATCCCAGTAATGGATATTCAAGATAATATGTAAAAAAATGACATAAAACAAATGTATGGTGAGACTCCGTGATGACCACAGTGAGACAGGGACGGACCAAAAGGGGATGCACTCACATTTGTTAAAATGAGTGTAGACACATATCCACGAACACCGAGTTCGTATGCGCCACCGGTAGCTCCAGTCAGTTCCTGAAGTCAGCGCGTGTTCCTGCTCCCCCTCCTCTTGTTCCTGCTCCCCCTCCTCCTCTTGAGAGGATTTTTGTGTCAGGTATTTTGCATCGTTTTACTACATTTTGCCTTTTTTGGACTTTTTGTATTTATGATTATATAGGCATTTGACTCACTCATTTGCCATTTGTTTTTCACACAGTCCTATTTCTTCATATTTTTATTTATCACATCACACATTCTGTGATATTTGAGTGTATTTATGGTTGTATTCATTTTCATCATTGCTGCTTTCACCTCCACACTCTTATTCTAGTACATTTTAGCCCCTCCCACATCCCCCCTCTTCTGTTTCACGGCGCAACCACCATCACTTTTTTGTTGTCATTGCATGTTATTATTGAGCTTATGATCTACCAAAACTCCCAGATCCTTCTCCGCTACGGATTCCTCCAGCTGTACTCCCCCTAGTATATATGATGCCTGCATATTCTTAGCCCCCAAGTGCATAACTTTACATTTATCAACATTAAACCTCATCTGCCACATAGTAGGATTCCCCCAGTTGTACTCCCCCTAGTATATATGATGCATGCATAGTCTTAGTCCGCAAGTGCATAACTTTATCAACATTAAACCTCATCTGCCACATAGTCGCCCAATTAGACAGTGCATTGGGGTCGGCTTGTAAATTGGAGACATCCTGTAAGGACGTTATTCCACTGCATAGTTTGGTGTCAAATGCAAAGACTGAAATGGTACTTTTAATCCCAGACCCTATATCATTTATAAAGGTATTAAAAAGTAAGGGTCCCAACACTGAACCTTGGGGTACACCACTGATAACCTTAGACCATTCAGAGTAAGAATCATTAACCACTACTCTCTGAATTCTGTCTTTTAGCCAGTTTTCTGTCAATTTACAAACTGATCTTTGCAAGCCTGTAGACTTTACCTTACATATTAGCCGCGTGTGGGGAACTGTGTCAAACGCTTTTGAAAAATCCAAGTATACCACGACAACAGCCACCCCTCTGTCCAAGGTTTTTCTTATCTCTTCATAAAAAGAAATCAGATTTGTTTGACAACTTCTGTCTTTCATGAATCCATGCTGTCTGTTGCTTAAAATATTTTTTCCAGCAAGAACTCATCTATGTGGTTTTTTATTAAACTCTCCAGTATCTTCCCGACTATAGAAGTTAAACTAACAGGTCTATAGTTACTTGGTAAAGACTTTGTTCCCTTTTTAAATATAGGCACCACATTGGCCCTACGCCAATCCAGTGGTATCATTCCTGTCATTAATGAGTCCCTAAAAATGAGAAACAATGACTTTGAAATGACAGAGCTCAATTTTTTTAGGATCTGTGGGTGGATGCCATCTGGTCCAGGTTCTTTATCGACCTATAGTCTATCTAAATATTTCTGGACCATATCACTTTTGAGCCATTGTGGATCATTTGGTGCTGTGTCTATACCATCCCCATTATGAACTTGAGCTCCCAATGCTCCTTTGTATACACAGAACTGAAGAATGTATTTAATAAATTAGCCTTTTCTTTGTCCCCAGTGACCCACTCTAGATTATTTTGTAAAGGGCCTACATGCTCAAACCTGACCTTTTTACTATTGTTATATTTGAAGAATTTTTGGGGGGTTGTCCTAATATCTTTTTTCTTTAAAAGCTCTTTTCTTATTTTTTATAGCTTTTTTACCTTTGGCCGTGAGCCACATAGGTTTTATTTTAAGCCTTTTAAAATTATTGCCCATGGAAATATACTTTGCAGTGAGTTCACAAACAGTCTTTTTGAAGAATTCCCATTTCTGTTCTGTGTTTATCAATGCCAATATTCCCTCCCAGTCAAAGTCCTGGAGAGCAGCCCTCATACTTGGAAAATTTGCTCTCTTAAAGTTAAGTGTTTTTATCTTTCCTGTATCTTTTTTTTGTTTACAGCTAACATCAAATGAAATCATGTTATGGTCACTGCTACCCAGATGTTCTTTTATATGATCATTAGTAATAAGCTGTGGATGGTTTGAGTTTACCAGGTCCAACAGAGCATCATTCCTAGTTGGGGCCTTAATAAACTGGACCATAAAATTGTCCTGTAATAGGTTTATACATTTTTGCCCTTTAACTGATCCATTAGTGCCTGACCTGTCTGTCGATTGAATTCTAGTTCATCCTCCCCTTCAATCCTAGTTTAAATACTCCTCCAACCTTCCCATAAACCTTTCCCCCAGCACAGCAGACCCCCTTCCATTCAGGTGCAAACCAACTTTAGCATATAGGTTGCACCCCAATGAAAAGTGAGCCCAGTGCTCTAAAAACTCAAACCCTTCCTTCTTACACCAGATCTTAAGCCATGCATTCAGCTCTCTAACCCCCCCCCCCCCGCCTTTGCTGTGTTGCGCATGGCACAGGCAATATTTCAGAGAATATTTACTTGGAGATCCTTCCCTTCAACTTGCAGCCTAGTTCTTTAAATTGATTATTAAGGAACCTCCACCTTCCATATATTCTGTCATTGGTTCCAACATGAACCAAGACAGCCGGGTCATGCCCAGCCCCTCCCAGTAATTTATCAACCACACCACCACCACATGCCAAACCCTGGCACCAGGGAGACAGCAAACCATTCGGTTGAGGCGATCCTGGCAACAAATTATTCTATCAGTCCTTCTGATTATAGAATCCCCTATTACCACCAATTGTCTAGGCCTACCTGCACTCCCCTCACCACCCCTACTAGATGGGCTGCTCACCCGGCTGTTAGGGGTAGCAGTGACATCCAGGGCTGCCACCTATGTGTTTGCCACCTCCACATCTTTACTCAACTTGGCAAATTTGTTTTGATGCACAAACACAGGACTGGCCTTCCTTTTCTGTGAGCCCCTTCCACTCCCTCTAAGAACATTAACCCATCTTCCTACCTGATAATCCTGACTTGCCTCTCCACCCTCCACATCAACCCTACTGACCACCTGCTCAGCAAGCAGAGGGCCCCTTTCAAGGTTGTCCTTTCTGCCCAGTGTTGCAACTTGCTCCTCCAGATCTCTAATGCGAGCTTCCAGAAGGGCAACCTGCTCACATATGCCACAGCGGTATCCATCCTGGAGCTGTTGCACCAATTTTGCATACATGTGGCACACTGTGTACTGAGCAAAACCTTCAACCCTGCTAGCACTCATTTCCCGGTTACAATATAATTACTTATAGGAAGTTGAAGATGTTACTTACAGGTTAGACTCCTGGTTATTAACTCTCCACTTTAGTTCGAAATTGCACTTATGTTCACAAATTGCAGAAGCAAGTCAGCATTAGCAGGGAGCCAGCTCCAATGGGAGTTTGTATAGACACTTATATACACCTGAAAACAATTAACCACTCCCCTTAATTAGCAGAGAGGAAAAAAATGTGCTGTTTGAAAAGGGCAGCGCTCTTGTATATCTGTGAACACCGCTGATGTCTTGGTAATAAAGGAGTGCTGCACTTGCAGGAAAGAGGGGGGAAGAGAGAGCAAAGCCTGCACCTCCTCCCAGCTCTCTCCATCTCTCCTTGACACTCCTGCCCACCCCTTGTCCCAGCCTTGCTTGTAACTAACTTCGACATAAAAAGAGAGAGGGGCGGCCATGTGCATTATCTTTTGTAAAACATTTATTGAATAAAATAATAAAAGAAATTACTCACAAGCAGTAGTACAATCAGGTGCCATAAAACTCGAGCAGCAACAAGCAGCAAGTAGTTATAGTGATGAGCGAAGCTTTCCAAAGGTCTTAGAGGAACATACAGGCATCACTACTAGCTAACGCGTTTCGAAGGGCACGTCCCTTCTTCATCAGAGCTCAGGGCTAATAACTTGGATAGGGATGGGAGATTATGTGGATGCCCACTTGGCTTCAAAACAAACTTCAGGGACAACTCTTCCTATATACAGTCTCTACATACAGCTCCTCGTCTTCCTCCAGCCAGAGGCGGCTCTCTAATTTGGCAAATTAGGTGGTCCCCTAAGGCGGGGAGCTGAAAGGGGCCTCATGGCCACCTAATCTGCCAAAATGTGTGTAGTAGTGAGGGGGAATTTCCCCCAGTCGGTGTCCCCAGGGCCGTCCTTAATGCGGGACCCGCGGTGCCTGCAACTAGTTTTTCCTGGCCAGAGGCCGACTGACCGCCTGACCACTGCCTGAGGTCCCAGGGTCAGTGGGTGGCTCTAGGTACTGCCCTTCCCAGGCTTCTCCTCTTCTGCCATGCTCCGTGGATCTCTGCCATGTGCAGGGCACAGATAATGCCCGCAGTTGCCGAGCAGCTCTCTGATCTCCTCTCCAGGATAGACCTGCCAGAGCTGGCGCCGCCATCTGGCAATCATTAAAAAGGGAACAAAGTCTTTACCAAGTAACTATAGACCTGTTAGTTTAACTTCTATAGTCGGGAAGATACTGGAGAGTTTAATAAAAGACCACATAGATGAGTTCTTGCTGGAAAAAATATTTTAAGCAACAGACAGCATGGATTCATGAAAGACAGAAGTTGTCAAACAAATCTGATTTCTTTTTATGAAGAGATAAGTAAAACCTTGGACAGAGGGGTGGCTGTTGTCGTGGTATACTTGGATTTTTCAAAAGCGTTTGACACAGTTCCCCACACGCGGCTAATATGTAAGGTAAAGTCTACAGGCTTGCAAAGATCAGTTGTTGGAATGGCGATGGTGACCCCTTGACCTTGTATTTTTTAAATTACAGTTTTTCCTCAGTTATAAGAATCTTTATGCTAGAATTTAGCCACCCAGGTTTAACTTTAGTCCTTTTATATGTGTTGCCCATTGGAATGCAATGGCTAATGTCATTATTTAATATGTTCTGTAGTTTGTAGTGATTGTAAAGGTAAAAAAAAAAAAAATAACAAACATCTCTATACTTACCTGCTCTGTGCAAAAGAATTGCACAGAACACCTCTAAACCTCCTCTTCTGAGGTTCCTCGCCAGCAATCCTGGCCCCTCCTCTCTGTCCAGTGCCCCCATGAGAACTTGTGCGTGCCCCACTGCTGCGTCCTTTGACACAGACAGCAGGACTTGGCCCCACTCCCTCATCACTGGCTTTGACTGGTCCCTATTTCCCTCAATAATCCACGCTGATCAGGTGGACTTTGTCCTGGGTAGACAGGCAAGAGACAGTGCCTCCTGGATGAGATCCCTGGCCGACTTGCCAAAAGCACTAAAATACCAGTTCTACTCATTTTATCAGGTTCAGAAAAATGGTTTAACAGAGTAGACTGGGGCTTTATGCTATTCACCCTTTCTTATTTCTGCCTAGGACCCAAAATATTGACATGGCTCTAAACCCTACATTCATCCACCTTGGCTAGAGTACACATAATGTAAAAAGGATCAAAGGTGGGAACACCCAGAATAATCACAGCGCAACAACCCCTTGAACTAAAACCACCCCCATACACAGATGCCCCGGTCAGAAATCTGTGCCCTGATGAGCTTAGATGAAAGTTCACAGTGAGAAGCAATGTAAAACAATATACAAAAACAATATAAAACTGTATGATATAATATGAAACATAATTACAGATGACGATTATGTAAGTTGTAGGTAGCCCAGAGTGCTATACAACACACTACTATTCTAACTCTGGAAGTGCTGCTTCATTCCAGCATGGGTGTGCTGTATGGCTGTAGGAGGCAAAAAGTGGGGAGGGGGAGAGAAGAGCAACAACCATAGTGTAGCATGTAAAGTGTAATTTCAATAGAAAATGTAAAAAAAGCACGCACAAAGATAAAATAGAGCTGAGCATGACAGTCAGGTAGCCTCTGGGACAGAGATCAGACACGCAACCAGGATTCCTTGACTTGGCCGCTGTGATGGAAGCAGAGAACCGCTGTCACAGGAGAGCCACAGCCATGTATGGAACGCAGGGCCCGGAATATGAAGCCACCTTATGTACTAGGAAAATGTTGGAGCTGGAACAGGAACGTGTTTAAAAGGAACCTTGCTTTCTTAGCCTGTCTAAAAATGGACTACCCACCAGCATTTATATGATAAGGAAGAGGCAGCAACCAGGGACCCGGTACACAACCTCTGAAACACTGATTACCACAGCTGTCAGCGGGGAGAGCAGCTCAGCACCCAGAGCTGCGGGAAATGAAAGCAGATAACAAAGACTAAAAACAAAAACATAAATAATAAATTGTGTGTAGCACACCCCTTAGGAGCCACAAGTAACTGGGATCTCCCACCCTGCACAGTCAGGGACAGCGAATTTCCACAGGCACTCCCGAGTCAGAGAACAGTCCGTGACTTTATTTTTTTTTGTTTATTGAGGGATAATAACTTGGATAGGGATGGGAGATTATGTGGATGCCCACTTGGCTTCAAAACAAACTTCAGGGACAACTCTTCCTATATACAGTCTCTACATACAGCTCCTCGTCTTCCTCCAGCCAGAGGCGGCTCTCTAATTTGGCAAATTAGGTGGTCCCCTAAGGCGGGGAGCTGAAAGGGGCCTCACGGCCACCTAATCTGCCAAAATGTGTGTAGTAGTGAGGGGGAATTTCCCCCAGTCGGTGTCCCCAGGGCCGTCCTTAATGCGGGACCCGCGATGCCTGCAACTAGTTTTTCCTGGCCAGAGGCCGACTGACCGCCTGACCACTGCCTGAGGTCCCAGGGTCAGTGGGTGGCTCTAGGTACTGCCCTTCCCAGGCTTCTCCTCTTCTGCCATGCTCCGTGGATCTCTGCCATGTGCAGGGCATGGATAATGCCCGCAGTTGCCGAGCAGCTCTCTGATCTCCTCTCCAGGATAGACCTGCCAGAGCTGGCGCCGCCGTCTGGCAATCATTGAGGAGCCAGTCTGCCAAGAGCCTCAAGGTACTGCATGATGGTCCTGCTTCCCAACACTGACAGTGACAGCATCCCGAGCAAGGGCCCCCCGAAAATCACAGCTGCCAGCCGCCTGTGACCTCACACACAGCCTTGACGATATTTATGCCATCTGGAATATGATGTCACCTACATCATTATCCTCCTCATCATCCCCCTGTTCCTGGCATCCCACAACCCCACCCCCTGTCACCATCATCTCCATCCTCATCATCATCCGTCTGTGCTTGGCATCCCACCACCCCACCCCCTATCACCATCATCTCCATCCTCCTCATCATCCACCTGTGCCTGGCATCCCACCACCCTACCTACTGTCACCATCATCTCCATCCTCATCATCATCCTCCTCTTCCTGGCATCCCGCCACCCCACCCCCTATTACCATCATCTCCATCCTCATCATAATCCTCCTGTGCCTGGCATTCCCCCACCCCCTGTAACTATCATCTCCATCCTCATCATAATCCCCTGTGCCTGGCATCCTACCACCCCACCCCCTGTCACCATCATCTCCATCCTCATCATAATCCCCCTGTGCCTGCCATCCTACCACCCCACCACCTGTCTTCCTCCCTCCTGAACCCCTCTGCCAGCTTCCTACCACCCCACCCTGTGTCATCTTCATCCCTTCTGTACCCCTATGCCAACTATCATCTCCATCCCCATCATAATCCCCCTGTGCCTGGCATCCTACCACCCCACCCCCTGTCACCATCATCTTCATCCTCATCATCATCCCCCTGTTCCTACCATCTCACCTCCCCACCCCCTGTCACCATCATCTCCATCTTTCTCATTATCCCCCTATGCCTGGCATCCCACCGCCCTACCCCCTGTCACGATCATCTCCATCCTCATCATCATCCCCCTGTTCCTGGCATCCCACCACCCCATCACCATTATCTCCATCCTCATCATCATCCCCCTGTGCCTGGCATCCCACCAACCTACCCCCGTCACCTTCATCTCCATCCTCATCATCATCCCCTGTTCCTGGCATCCCACTACCCCACACCCTGTCACCATCATCTCTATGCTCATCCTAATCCCCCTGTGCCTGGCATCCCACCACTGCACCCCCTGTCACCATCATCTTCATCTTCATCATCATCCCCCTGTTCCCAGCATCTCACCACCCCACCCCCTGTCATCACAATCTCCATCCTTCTCATTATCCCCCTGTGCCTGGCATCCCCTTCCACCACTTGGATTCTGTTTACATGACCCACACTCTGTGCTATCCTCCGATTTGCTTGCAATTGAGGGTTGGTGAACTGGCAGACTTTATCTACCATCTCGATTTGTTTCAGAAAATGACAACCTGCAGCCAGCTATCTTTAGTTTCTGGCATACATGGAAAAACTGTAGACCCTGGTGCATAGGTGTGAAGTGGTTAAGGGAAGTTGAGCAAAAAAAGTAACGCTGGAGCCATTTTGAATTGCCCCAACAATATAAATTGCTTCTGGAAAAGGGGGTGGAGTGTATGAGGCAGTGGACGGTGTCAGTAGGGCAGAGGATAAGTCTTCCTGGAAGGATGGTGATGATATGGCCATTGATGTAAAAGGTAAGGTGAGTAACCCTGATGACCTGACTTCTTTTTCACCATCTCAAAGACATCCATACCAAGCCTTAAGTGACCCACCAGACTGAAAAGCTGGGGGTCATGTGGATCTGGTGAGTTGGGATACATAAGGGGGTGTTGTGCACCTGAATCGTCTGAAGTACCTTTCTTCCCTTCACTTTAGATTGGAGCACCTTGAGCCACCTTTTTTTTGGACTTTGTGTTGTTTTAGTATTTCAGTTTCTATTTCACTTATATATTGTGTTTGCGAGCGCTATAGTTATATTTTTCATGGCATCCCACCACCCTACCCCCTGTCACCATCATCTCTGTCCTCAACATAATCCTCCTGTGCCTGGCATTCCACAACCCCCCCTGTCACCATCATCTCCATCCTCATCATCACCCCCTGTGCCTGGCATCCCACCAACCCACACCCTGTCACCATCATCTCCATCCTCATCATAATCCCCCTGTGCCTGGCATCCCACCACCCCAACAACTGTCACCATCATCTCCATCCTCATTATAATCCGTCTGTGCCTGGTATTCCACAAACCCATGCCCTGTCATCAGCATCTCCATCCTCATAATAATCCCCCTGTGCCTGGCATCCCACCACCCCACCCCCTGTCACCATCATCTCTATCCTCATCCTAATCCCCCTGTGCCTGGCATCCCACCACCCCACCTCCGTCACCGTCATCTCCATCCTCATCATAATCCCCCTGTGCCTGGCATCCCACCACCCCAACAACTGTCATCATCATCTCCATCCTCATTATAATCCCCCTGTGCCTGGTATTCCACAAACCCACCCCCTGTCACCAGCATCTCCATCCTCATAATAATCCCCCTGTGCCTGGCATCCCATCACTCCACCCCCTGTCACCATCATCTCTATCCTCATCCTAATCCCCCTGTGCCTGGCATCCCACCCCCCACCCCCTGTCACCATCATCTTCATCCTCTTCATCATCCCCCTGTTCCCAGCATCTCACCACCCCACCCCCTGTCATCATCATCTCCATCCTTCTCATAATCCCCCTGTGCCTGGCATCCCACCACACCACCCCCGTCACCATCATCTCTATCCTCATCCTAATCCCCCTGTGCCTGGCATCCCACCACTCCACCCCCTGTCACAATCATCTCCATCCTCATCATCATTCCGCTGTGCCTGGAATCCCATCACCCCACCCCCTGTCACCATCATCTCCATCTTCATCATCATCCCCCTGTTCCTGGCATCCCGCCACCCCACCCCCTGTCACCATCATCTCCTTCCTTCTCCTTATCCCCCTGTGCCTGGCATCCCACCACCCCACCCCCTGTCACCATCATCTTCTTCCTCATCATCATCCCCCTGTTCCTGGCATCCCACCACCCCACCCCCTGTCACCATCATCTCCATCCTCATCATCATCCCCCTGTTTCTGTCACCCCACCACCCCACCCCCTGTCTCCAGCATCTCCATCCTCAAAATAATCCCCCTGTGCCTGGCATCCCACAACCCCACCCCCTGTCACCATCATTTCCATCCTCATCCTAATCCCCCCTGTGCCTGGCATCCCATCACCCCACCCCCTGTCATCATCATCTCCATCCTCATGATAATCCCCCTGTGCCTGGCATCCCACCACCCCACCCCCTGTCACCATCATCTCCATCCTCATCATAATCCCCCTGTGCCTGGCATCTCACCACCCCACCCCGTCATCATCATCTCCATCCTCATCATAATCCCCCTGTGCCTGGCATCCCACCACCCCACCCCCTGTCACCATCATCTCCATCCTCATCATAATCCCCCTGTGCCTGGCATCTCACCACCCCACCCCGTCATCATCATCTCCATCCTCATCATAATCCCCCTGTGCCTGGCATCTCACCACCCCACCCCGTCATCATCATCTCCATCCTCATCATAATCCTCCTGTGCCTGGCATTCCACAACTCCACCCCCTGTCACCATCATCTCCATCCTCATCATCATCCCCCTGTGACTGGCATCACCCCACCCCACCCCCTATCACCATCATCTCCATCCTCCTCATCATCCGCCTGTGCCTGGCATCCCACCACCCCACCCCCTGTCACCATCATCTCCATCCTTATCATAATCCCCCTGTTCCTGACATCCCACCAACCTACCCACTGTCACCATCATCTCCATCCTCATCATAATCCCCCTGTGCCTGCCATCCTACCACCCCACCACCTGTCATCCTCCTCCCCCCTAAACCCCTCTGCCAGCTTCCTACCACCCCACCCCCTGTCATCTTCATCCCCCCTGTACCCCTCTGCCAGCTTCCTACCACCCCACCCCCTGTCATCTTCATCCCTCTGTACTCTACTTTAAGCTTCCTACCACCCCACCCTAGTCATCACCATCCAAACTGTACCCCATTGCCAGCTTCCTACCACTCCAACCACTATCATCATCACCATCCCGATACCCCACCTCTGACATCCTACCACCCTGCCCCCTGTCACCAACATCCCGCTGTGCCTGACATCCCACCACCCCACCCCCTGTCACCATCATCTCCATCCTCATCATCATCCCCCTGTGCCTGGCATCCCACCACCCCACCCCTGTCACCATCATCTCCATCCTCATCATCATCCCCCTGTGACTAGCATCCCACCACCCCACCCCCTATCACCATCATCTCCATCCTCCTCATCATCCGCATGTGCCTGGCATCCCACCACCCTACCCCCTGTCACCATCATCTCCATCCTCATCATAATCCCCCTGTACCTGTCATCCTACCACCCCACCACCTGTCATCTTCCTCCCCCCTGAACCCCTCTGCCAGCTTCCTACCACCCCACCCCCTGTCATCCTTATCCCTCCTGTACCCCTCTGCCAGCTTCCTACCAGTCCACCCCCTGTCATCTTCATCCCCCTGTACCCTACTTTAAGCTTCCTACCACCCCACCCTGGTCATCACCATCCAACCTGTACCCCATTGCCAGCTTCCTACCACTCCAACCACTATCATCATCACCATCCCGATACCCCACCTCTGACATCCTACCACCCTGCCCCCTGTCACCAACATCCTGCTGTGCCTGACATCCCACCACCCCACCCCCTGTCACCATCATCTCCATTCTCATCATCATCCCGCTGTGCCTGGCATCCCACCACCCCACCCCCTGTCACCATCATCTTCATCCTCATCATCATCCCCCTGTTCCCAGCATCTCACCACCCCACCCCCTATCATCATCATCTCCATCCTTCTCCATCTCACCACCGCACCCCCGTCACCATCATCTCTATCCTCATCCTAATCCCCCTGTGCCTGGAATCCCACCACCCCACCCCCTGTCACCATCATCTCCATCCTCATCATCATTCCGCCGTGCCTGGAATCCCACCACCCCACCCCCTGTCACCATCATCTCCATTCTCATCATCATCCCCCTGTGCTGTGCATCCCACCACCCCACCCCCTGTCACCATCATCTTCATCCTCCCCATCATCTCCCTGTGCCGTGCATCTCACCACCCCACCCCCTGTCACCAGCATCTCCATCCTCATAATAATCCCCCTGTGCCTGGCATCCCATAACCCCACCCCTGTAACTACCATCTCCATCCTCATCATAATCCCCCTGTGCCTGGAATCCCACCACCCCACCCCCTGTCACAATCATCTCCATCCTCATCATCATTCCGCTGTGCCTGGAATCCCATCACCCCACCCCCTGTCACCATCATCTCCATCTTCATCATCATCCCCCTGTTCCTGGCATCCCGCCACCCCACCCCCTGTCACCATCATCTCCTTCCTTCTCCTTATCCCCCTGTGCCTGGCATCCCACCACCCCACCCCCTGTCACCATCATCTTCTTCCTCATCATCATCCCCCTGTTCCTGGCATCCCATCACCCCACCCCCTGTCACCATCATCTCCATCCTCATCATCATCCCCCTGTTTCTGTCACCCCACCACCCCACCCCCTGTCTCCAGCATCTCCATCCTCAAAATAATCCCCCTGTGCCTGGCATCCCACAACCCAACCCCCTGTCACCATCATTTCCATCCTCATCCTAATCCCCCCTGTGCCTGGCATCCCATCACCCCACCCCCTGTCATCATCATCTCCATCCTCATGATAATCCCCCTGTGCCTGGCATCCCACCACCCCACCCCCTGTCACCATCATCTCCATCCTCATCATAATCCCCCTGTGCCTGGCATCTCACCACCCCACCCCGTCATCATCATCTCCATCCTCATCATAATCCTCCTGTGCCTGGCATTCCACAACTCCACCCCCTGTCACCATCATCTCCATCCTCATCATCATCCCCCTGTGACTGGCATCACCCCACCCCACCCCCTATCACCATCATCTCCATCCTCCTCATCATCCGCCTGTGCCTGGCATCCCACCACCCCACCCCCTGTCACCATCATCTCCATCCTTATCATAATCCCCCTGTTCCTGACATCCCACCAACCTACCCACTGTCACCATCATCTCCATCCTCATCATAATCCCCCTGTGCCTGCCATCCTACCACCCCACCACCTGTCATCCTCCTCCCCCCTAAACCCCTCTGCCAGCTTCCTACCACCCCACCCCCTGTCATCTTCATTCCCCCTGTACCCCTCTGCCAGCTTCCTACCACCCCACCCCCTGTCATCTTCATCCCTCTGTACTCTACTTTAAGCTTCCTACCACCCCACCCTAGTCATCACCATCCAACCTGTACCCCATTGCCAGCTTCCTACTACTCCAACCACTATCATCATCATCCCCATACCCCACCTCTGACATCCTACCACTCTGCCCCCTGTCACCAACATCCCGCTGTGCCTGACATCCCACCACCCCACCCCCTGTCACCATCATCTCCATCCTCATCATCATCCCCCTGTGCCTGGCATCCCACCACCCCACCCCTGTCACCATCATCTCCATCCTCATCATCATCCCCCTGTGACTAGCATCCCACCACCCCACCCCCTATCACCATCATCTCCATCCTCCTCATCATCCGCATGTGCCTGGCATCCCACCACCCTACCCCCTGTCACCATCATCTCCATCCTCATCATAATCCCCCTGTGCCTGTCATCCTACCACCCCACCACCTGTCATCTTCCTCCCCCCTGAACCCCTCTGCCAGCTTCCTACCACCCCACCCCCTGTCATCCTTATCCCTCCTGTACCCCTCTGCCAGCTTCCTACCAGTCCACCCCCTGTCATCTTCATCCCCCTGTACCCTACTTTAAGCTTCCTACCACCCCACCCTGGTCATCACCATCCAACCTGTACCCCATTGCCAGCTTCCTACCACTCCAACCACTATCATCATCACCATCCCGATACCCCACCTCTGACATCCTACCACCCTGCCCCCTGTCACCAACATCCTGCTGTGCCTGACATCCCACCACCCCACCCCCTGTCACCATCATCTCCATTCTCATCATCATCCCGCTGTGCCTGGCATCCCACCACCCCACCCCCTGTCACCATCATCTTCATCCTCATCATCATCCCCCTGTTCCCAGCATCTCACCACCCCACCCCCTGTCATCATCATCTCCATCCTTCTCCATCTCACCACCGCACCCCCGTCACCATCATCTCTATCCTCATCCTAATCCCCCTGTGCCTGGAATCCCACCACCCCACCCCCTGTCACCATCATCTCCATCCTCATCATCATTCCGCCGTGCCTGGAATCCCACCACCCCACCCCCTGTCACCATCATCTCCATTCTCATCATCATCCCCCTGTGCTGTGCATCCCACCACCCCACCCCCTGTCACCATCATCTTCATCCTCCCCATCATCTCCCTGTGCCGTGCATCTCACCACCCCACCCCCTGTCACCAGCATCTCCATCCTCATAATAATCCCCCTGTGCCTGGCATCCCATAACCCCACCCCTGTAACTACCATCTCCATCCTCATCATAATCCCCCTGTGCCTGGAATCCCACCACCCCACCCCCTGTCACCATCATCTCCATCCTCATCATCATTCCCCTGTTCCTGGCATCCCACCACCCCACCCCCATCACCATCATCTCAATCCTCATCATCGCCCCCCTGTGCCTGGCATCCCTCCACCCCACCCCCTGTCACCATCATCATCATCATCATCATCATCTCCATGTGCTTGGCATCCCACCACCCCACCTCCTGTCACCATCATCTCCATCCTCATCATAATCCTCATGTGCCTGGCATTCCCCCACCCCCTGTAACTATCATCTCCATCCTCATCATAATCCCCCTGTGCCTGGCATCCTACCACCCCACCCATGTCACCAGCATCTTAATCCTCATCCTAATCCCCCTGTGCCTGGCATCCCACCACCCCACCCCCTGTCACCATCTTCTCCATCCTCATCATCATTCCCCCTGTTCCTGGCATCCCACCACCCCACCCCCATCATCTCAATCCTCATCATTGCCCCCTGTGCCTGGCATCCCACCACCACACCCCCTGTCACCATCATCTCCATCCTCATCATAATCCCCCTGTGCCTGGCATCCTACCACCCCACCCCCTGTCACCATCATCTCCATCCTCATCCTAATCCCCCTGTGCCCGGCATCCCACCACCCCACCACCTGTCATCTTCCTCCCTCCTGAACCCTTCTGCCAGCTTCCTACCACCCCAGCCCCTGTCATCTTCATCCCCTCTGTACCCCTCTGCCAGCTTCCTACCACCCCACCCCCTGTCATCTTCATCCCCCTGTACCCTACTTTAAGCTTCCTACCACCCCGGTCATCACCATCCAACCTGTACCCCATTGCCAGCTTCCTACCACTTAAACAACTCTCATCAGTATCACCCCTCCCTTTCATCAACATTCCCATCATCCCCACCTCTAGCATCCAACCACCCTACCCCATCATCATCCTTATCTTTATCCCTTTTGTATCCCACTGCCAGCTTTCTACAACCCCACCCACTGTCATCATCATCCCCCTTACCACCCAACTCATTGTAATCAACATCCCCATCATCCCTCTCTACCCCACCTCTGGCATCCTACCACCCTGCCTCCTGTCATTATCATCCTCACCCCTCCTGTACTCCACCTCTGTCATCCTTTCACCCTCCTCCTAATTATTATAAGGGTGATATCATCTTAGCCTCCCACACCAATGTTGCCACCATCACCCCCAAACTGCATCCTGTCATCCAACCAACTGTACCTTAACAGTTGCATCACACACCACAATACTGCCCTGCCAATCAGTGAGAGGTAATGATGTGCTATAACCTCTAGCAATCAATCAGTGAGCAGTAATAATGTGCAGTAACCTCTAGCAACCAATCAGTGAGTTGTAATAATCTGAAGTAACCTCTAGCAACCAATGAGTGAGTGGTAATGATGTGCAGTCACCTCTAGCCATCGATGAGTGAGCAGTAATGATGTGCAGTAACTTCTAGCAACCAATCAATGAGCAGTAATGATGTGCAGTAACCTCTAGCAACCAATCATTCAGTGGTAATATTGTGCAGTAACCTCTAGCAACCAATGGGTGAGTGGTAATGATGTGCAGTAACCTCTAGAAACCAATCAGTGAGCATTAATGATGTGCAGTAACCTCTAGAAACCAATCAGTGAGCTTGGAGCAATCAGTAAGTGTGAACCAGATCTTTATGTTTACATTATTAAAGATTTTTTTCTAGATAAGTCTATGTGCATGTTTGTTTTTGGGATGTTGGGGTGGAGAGAGAAATTTCTAGGTATGGGCAGGTCCAGAAAAATGTGTGCCCAGGGTCCAATCAATATTAAAGACAGCCCTGGGTGTACCCAGGCTGGCACACACTGGGGTAATGGAGGGCCATGAAGGTTCCAGACAGCTGTAACACCCCCCTAACATGGAGAACATCTCATTAGTTGCAGCCAATAGCAGGCTCTACCACCATCCTAGCCTTCTCCCAAAGCCGGCACCACATTCAAGGCAGAAGTTGTAGTTCTCCACACCACACACTAGCTGCTGCCTGCACTCTGCAGAGACTACACCTCCCAGAATGCACTGCAGGGCGCTCAAAGCAAATGTGTCTGCTTCTCCTGCTTTTAGTAGGGGACAGAAGAAAGTATAGAGGGATCATCTGTCTGCACCCTGGCTGTGGCGGGATTGTTTGAGGCTGTGGTTCTAGTGTTTGGTGGCTGCTGCAGCAATGTAGTGCTACCATGTTAGCCAAATGAGAGTTTGCTTGTTTTTACCATATTAAGACCATCTCTTGTATCATGTCATCTCTTGTATCATGTCTTGTATCATGTCTGCACACTCTCTGACCATCTCTTGTATCATGTTCGCACAGTCTCTGACCATCTCTTGTATCATGTCTGCAGTCTCTGACCATCTCCTGTATCATGTCTGCACAGTCTCTGACCATCTCTTGATACTGGAGTAACTATAAGATACTACTTACGCTAAGTTTAAAAATCCAGTATGTTTCTCTGGCACATAGGGTTTTGAATCATTCGCCTTCTGACGAGGAGGCCGTAATAGACTCGATCACATGGACTGTGAGGCAGCTGGTATCCTTCCCATGATGTAAGAGGCAGTGTCTTGATAGACCGAATTTGAGTAAGCTTTTACATTTCTACGATGCTCTCAAAACCTTGCTCAGAGCAATCTAACAGTCCTACCCAGGTATTGCATGTCACAGCAACAGTAAATGCAATATACAACAAAGGAAGTGGAGAAAGTAAAGAACTCTTCGATGTGGTAAATATGTCCCTTTTGGCTCTAAAGGATTGCTGCCTATGAGTGATGAAGGTGCAGGTAAGGCAATTTTGTTTTTCAACAATGCAAGAAATGTTGGTAAATTGCAAATTGTAGCTGTTTGCGCCAGTGAGTTCTTCATGTTTTTGGACTCCCTAAAGACAATTTGGGGGCGATCAGATAATATTGGACTCAGTTTAGGGTCATTTTTTAGGATGTTCCAATGTTTGAACAAAAATCATTTTGATGGATACAGTAGGTACTGTGTACTGTATTGAGTACTGAAGATGGGCCCTGTGGATCAGCTTGTTGTAGCAATATTCTCCTGGGTGGTAATGATGGAAGTTGAGGAGTTATGATCATAAGATGCTAGATATCTGTCAGACGCTGCGTCAATTGATTCCTGGCTGTAACCTTTCTGTAGAAATCTTTGTTGAAGAACACTACACTAGGATATGTAATTTTCTCTTAGGGTACAATTTCTTTGCAATCTGCAGAATTGACTGACTGGAATGTTACATTTCCGGGCGGGGTGGTGGCAGCTATTCTAATGCAGATATGAATTGCCAGCTGTTGATTTAAAATTGATCTTAGAACAGATATGGCCAGAGGCATTGTAAAAAAGGTCCACATCCAAGAATGTTAGTACTTTCTTATTGGCCACTGAATCGTATGACAAATGGGTTGGTATTCCAGTAATCACTGAACCTCTTTAATGGTTCTTCATCCCCTTGCCAGATGAGAATTTTATCATCACTGTATCGCCCGTATAAGATGATATGCTCTGCACAGGGGTTGTTTGACCAGATGTAGAGGTCTTCTCAATACCCCATGAAAAAATTTGCTTAACTAGGGCAAAACTTGCCGCTGTGGCAGTGCCGACCTTTTGCAGAAAAAAGTCTCCAAGGAATTAAAAAATAGTTATGCTGAAGAGCAAAGCGGGTGGCCTCAAGAATGAAAAAGACTTGTCTACTGTTGAAATTGAGGTCCTTAACTAAAGAATACTGGAGGGCTCTTAAGCCCATCTCATGCTCAATAGAGGTATAGAGAGATGTTACATCTAAAGAAACCCAACAGTAATCTGGCTCCCATTTATATTGCGCAAGTGTAACAAGTATGTGGCCTGTCTTTTTTACATAAGCCGGTAAAGACTGGTCCAGTGGCTGCTTTTTTACATTTTCTATTAAAAATACACTTTCCTATTCCAGCTCCAGCATTTTCCTATTACATAAGGTGGCTTCATATTCTGGGCCCTGTGTTCTATACATGGCTCTGGCTCTCCAGTGACAGGTTCCCTGCTTCCATTCCATCTCTGCTCCCTTGCCAGGGGCCAAGGCAAGGCATCCTGCTTGCATGTCTAATCTTTGTCCCAGAGGCTACCTGACTGTTATGCTGAGCTCTATTTTTTCTTTGTGAGTGGTTTTTTTACATTTTCTATTAATATTACACTTCATATGCTACACTATGGTTGTTGCGCTTCTCTCCCCCATCCCACTTTTTGTTTCCTTCACATTAATGGAACCTTATCCCAATTTTTTCTGTGCAACTTTCCAATGTCATCCATCAGGGGTGTCTTTTATCACCACTCCTGTTTGTCTTTTTACTAGAGTCCTTCTACTCACCATTCCTGAATAAAGATATCTATATTGTAAAAAGGTATAATAATAATATCCAAGGCACCCCTACCATCTCAGGGGTACAAACGTAGACATGTGTGGGGATAATATCCTGTTTTATGGAACCCACTCCTGTCTCTACCAATCGTTCTTTAAGAACTTAAACACTTGGGGAACTTTCCAATCTTAAAATAAATTTAAAGAAATCCTAAAAATGATGGTATCCCCACAGAAAAGCCAAGTCCATGTAAATGAGCCTAAGAGTCTACCAGTATTTTTACTATAGCTAGAGCAGCCCATGCTGCTGCTATGGAGCCCAAGTGTGGGAAGGGGACCCACTAAGGAGGTTGTCTAATGTCTTGATTCCAGAAAAGCTGATATAAAATGCACAGGACCATGCTTTGGAAACATTCCGTTGCTAGTCACAGATCACCTTTGCCACAGATTTACCACTTTGATAGTAACCCTGTATACCTAAATCTGGGTATAAAATAGTACATTTTATTTGTATGAACAATTGTACGAAAATTCTCAAGACATTCAATGACTTGACAAATGTCATTCAAAAAAGTTTAGTTTGCTTTTAACATTCGATTTTGCAATGAATGTAATTTGCTGAATGAAGACTATCTACAGAAATTTGTGCATTGGAATTTTTTTTTACATATTGTAACTTCGAATGTTCTCTTCACTATGGTTATAAACAAATGTCAATTTGACTCCACTAACTACTGATTAGAAGATTAAAAAAATGTTCTCAAACAAAGAGGCTGAAACATCCCAGTGGTTCAAAAAAGTTTTAAAGCAGATTAGATATTTAAAATAGTCCCAGCTAAATAGAACTAACTAAGTTTAAACCTGCTCCTAGCGCCTTTCTAACTCCTATACTAACTAACTGCAGAATGAAGATGCTTACACTTACCTATTCTTAGGCCGCTCCGGTCTGGTCATGTGATCGACTCCCAGGGAGCGGCTTCATGGGAGAGGGGGGAAGACCAATAATGGATATTCCATAGTAAGCCTATGGGTGAAGTCACTGCCCAGGCATTCCAGCCGTTGTCAGCACCCTCTGCTGCAATTTATAAAAAAGTCACAGTTTAAGATATTTTCTACTTTTTTGCTAAAAAAAAATCAATAAACTCAATTTTAGTCATACATTTAGGCCAAAATGTATTCAGCCACATGTCTTTGGAAAAAAAAATGTCAATACGCGTATATTTATTGGTTTGCACAAAAGTTATAGCGTCTACAAACCTAAGGTACATTTCCTGGAATTTACGCAGCTGTTAGTTTATAATTGCCTCATTTTTTGAGGTGCTAAAATGGCAGGGCAGTACAAACCCCCCACCCCCTTAAATGACCCCATTTTAGAAAGTAGACACCCCATTGAAATTGCTGAGAGGCATGTTGAGCCCATTGAATATTTATATGTATTATTTTTTTGTCACACGTGATTGAAAAATGACAAAAAAATAAATAAAAAAATTACACAAAGTTGTCACTAAATGATATATTGCTCACACATGCCATGGTTATATGTGGAATTACACCCCAAAATACATTCTTCTGCTTCGCCTGAGTATGGGGATACCACATGTGTGAGACTTTTGGAAGCTAGCTGCGTACAGGATCCCGAAAACCAAGCATCGTCTTCAGGATTTCTATGGGCATACATTTTTTATTTCACTCCTCACTACCACATTTTCGAAGGCCATAAAATGCCAAGATAGCACAACCCCCCCCCCCCCCCCAAAAGACCCCATTTTAGAAAGTAGACAGACCAAGCTATTTACTGAGAGGCATGTTGAGTCCATGGAATATTTTATATTTTGCCACAAGTTGCGGGAAAATGCCAAACTTTTTTTTTTTTTGCACAAAGTTGTCACTAAATGATATATTGCTCAAACATGCCATGGGCATATGTGAAATTACACCCCAAAATACATTCTGCTGCTTCTCCTGAGTACAGGGATACCACATATGTGAGACTTTTTGGGAGCCCAGCCGTGTACAGGACCCCGAAAACCAATCACAGCCTTCAGGCTTTCTAAGGGCGTAAAATGGTGATTTTACTTCCTCACTACCTATCACAGTTTCAGAGGCCATGAAATGTCAAGATAGCACAAACCCCCCCAAATGACCCAATTTTGGAAAGAAGACTGTTCAAGCTATTTGCTGAGAGGCATGTTGAGTCCATGGAATATTTTATATAAAGGCTAATTAGCTTCTAGGATTGCTTTTACATGAAAGCCGACTGCTAGCTGAAAAGAATGATACCAAGATGATACCGAAACCTGGAGGCATCATTCTGGTATAACCACTCAAAGTCCAACAACATACCAGTAGGTCACTGGTCCTTGTTTTGCATATATTGTAATGTTCTTTTTTTCATCCAGCCTGTGGGCTGGATGAAAAATAGAGATTGACCGGTGGGTATGCTCACCATTAGAATACCGCCCTTCAACCACCCACTTCTAATGATGGGCATACATGTACCATTTTTTTTTTAACTGTGGTGGTGAAATCACCTCCTACAGCACTGGAGTCGCTGATTTACATATCGTGAGAGCAAACGCTGTTGGTGTCAAGATGAATAAATCTGAGCTGAATAGCGTGCCTGAAAAGCAAGCAAACAATGGTAACAATAAAACATTAACTCAATAAAACAACTTGATTTTTTAAAGCAATCTGTGCCTAAATAATATATGCCAAAGCATGGGGGCAATCCGCCCCTAATGTTAGGAGCAAATCGCTCCTCCACCCCTGCCCCCATCTTTCGGCATATATGATTTTTTTTTTAACTGTGGTGATGAAATCACCTCCTACAGCGCTGGAGTCATGACTTTACGTATCATGGGAGCAAACGCTGTCAGAATAAATAAACTCGTGCTGCAGCTGAATGGCGTACCTGCTAAGCAAATGATGATTAACAATTAAACAAAGTAACATTACAGTATAACAGTAAGACATACCATACCGGCAAAGCAAATACAATAAAACTTTGTATAAATAAAACATTACCATTCCAAAATACAGTAACAATAGAGAGAGAACAATAGAGCGGACAATAAAGAGCGAACATAAGAGAGAAAACAATAGAGAGAAAAGAAAAAAAAACACAACTATTTTTGGCTTTTTTATTTTTTATTTTTTTGTGTTTTTGTGTGTGTGTGTGTGTGTGTTTTTTTTCACTTTTATATAAACTGCAAACTGTAAACGTTCCAGATTAGGGTCTCTCAAATTGTGATGGCCATCTCATCTTTCGAGACCCTTTGTGTACCCTACGCTAATACTCCACTAGTGTGTGGTAGCGTTTGAATGAGTCACAGATGCAGAGACCAGGTTGGTCAGGACAGGAGGGACAATAAAAGCGGGCGTCACTCCTAAATCTGCGTTTTCTGCAAACACAACACCTTCCTTGGGGATTTCTTTGGGTAGGGGTACCAGGGAGGACATAAGAAAAATGCCTCTCATGCAGCCGGCTCACTGCATTTGCGTTGGAAAGGTGGGCCACAGCTAGGGATGAGCCGAACACCCCCCGGTTCGGTTCGCACCAGAACCCGCGAACGGACCGCAAGTTCGCACGAACGTTAGAACCCCATTGACGTCTATGGGACTCGAACGTTCGAAATCAAAAGTGCTCATTTTAAAGGCTAATTTGCATGGTATTGTCCTAAAAAGGGTGTGGGGACCCGGGTCCTACCCCAGGGGACATGTATCAATGCAAAAAAAACTTTTAAAAACGGCCGTTTTTTCGGGAGCAGTGATTTTAATGATGCCTAAAATAAAAAAAAAAAAGTGAAATATTCCTTTAAATATCGTACCTGGGGGGTGTCTATAGTATGCCTGTAAAGTGACGCGTGTTTCCCATGTTTAGAACAGTCCCTGCACCAAATGTCATTTTTAAAGGAAAAAATCTCATTTAAAACTGCTTGCGGGTTTAATGTCATGTCGGGTCATGGCAATATGGATGAAAATCAGTGAGACAAACGGCATGGGTACCCCCCAGTCCATTACCAGGCCCTTTGGGTCTTGTATGGATATTAAGGGGAACCCCGCAGCCAAATTAAAATAAGGAAAGGTCCCTATATACTCTGAACAGGCGGTGCAAACAAGACAGGGACTGTAGGTTTGTTGTTAAGTAGAATCTGTTTGTAATTTTGAACATTTTTAATGTGTTTAGCTCCAGCCAAAAAATCTTTTCTAAGCTTTTTGGAAAACATAGGGAAGGGTTATCACCCCTGTGACATTTGTTTTGCGTCTTTCCTCCTCTTCAGAAGATTTCACCTCACTTTTTTGTCCCAATGAAAAATGTTTTTTGAAAATTTGGGTTTTTTTGTGGAACAAGGATTGGAAAGCATCAGTGGAAAGGAGAAATTGTTTTCCCATATTAACTCTTACAGGAGAGAATTTCCCTTCCTTAGGGGTAGATTTCATCTCACTTCCTGTTGTCTCCTTCCGTTTGCAAGTAGGAGTCGTTTGTAAGTTAGATGTTTGAAAGTAGGGTCCTGCCCTATATACTCAGCAGAAATTTGGGCCTTAGGTGTTGCTGTGGCCAAAACACTGTAAGCCCTCACAGGGCCCTGCTGTGAAATATTAGATCAAGAATTGTAATTACATGCCCCTGTTGAACAGGAGCTGAAAAATTAGGCCTTAGGCACTGGTGCTGGTGCCACAACACTGCAACTCCTCACAGACACTCTAGTTGGAACGCAGGAACGAGCCCTGCTGCAAAGTATTGCATCAAAAATTGTAATTACACGCCCCTGTTAGACAGGGGCAGAAAAATTGGGCCTTAGGCACTGGTGCTGGTGCCACAACACTGCAACCCCTCACAGACACTCTAGTTGGAACGCAGGAACGAGCCCTGCTGCAAAGTATTGCATCAAAAATTGTAATTACACGCCCCTGTTAGACAGGGGCAGAAAAATTGGGTCTTAGGCACTGGTGCTGGTGCCACAACACTGCAACCCCTCACAGACACTCTAGTTGGAATGCAGGAACGAGCCCTGCTGCAAAGTATTGCATCAAAAATTGTAATTACACGCCCCTGTTAGACAGGGGCAGAAAAATTGGGTCTTAGGCACTGGTGCTGGTGCCACAACACTGCAACCCCTCACAGACACTCTAGTTGGAACGCAGGAACAAGCCCTGCTGCAAAGTATTGCATCAAAAATTGTAATTACACGCCCCTGTTAGACAGGGGCTGAAAAATTGGGTCTTAGGCACTGGTGCTGGTGCCACAACACTGCAACCCCTCACAGACACTCTAGTTGGAACGCAGGAACAAGCCCTGCTGCAAAGTATTGCATCAAAAATTGTAATTACACGCCCCTGTTAGACAAGGGTCTGAAAAATTGTGCCTTAGGCACTGGTGGTGGCGCCCAGAACCAAAAATGTTCTTACAAGCTATCAGCGTGATGATTGAGGAGGAAGAGGATAATTACTCAGGGATAGTCACTCAGCATCAGCATAGGCAGTCTTTGAAGGGATCTGAAAAAAATGATTCAGTTACATCAGCATCAGGTGCTTGGTAGCTGGTGGTGATCCAAGACTGATTCATTTTTATGAAGGTCAGCCGATCGACCGAGTCAGTGGACAGACGCACCCTGTGATCGGTTACCACGCCTCCAGCAGCACTGAATGTGCGTTCCGAAAGAACGCTGGATGCAGGACAGGCCAGTAGCTCAATTGCATACTGTGCAAGCTCTGGCCAGTGATCCATCCTCAAGACCCAGTAACCCAGAGGATTTTCGGTGGGAAAGGTGTCCAAGTCTGATCTTGCCCCTAGGTATTCCTGCACCATGTAAAACAGACGCTGGCGATGGTTGCTGGAACCGATCATACCTTGGGGCTGCGGACCAAAAAATTGTCTGAACGCATCGGTCAGACGGCCACCTTCTCCACCGCTCCTTCTTTGACTGACCGAAGCCTCAGCAACACGTTGTCCAGAAACAGGAGTTTGTAACCTCCCAGTCTCTGGGAACGCGTTGCACAGACCTTTCTGCAAGGCCTCCCGAAGATGTTTCATCCTCTGCTCCCTCTGCGATGGCAAGATAAGGTCCGCAACCTTACCCTTGTAACGTGGATCAAGGAGGGTTGCCAGCCAGTATTGGTCCTTCTCCTTGATACCACGAATACGAGGATCCTTACGCAGGCTTTGCAGGATCAGGGAGGCCATGCAGCGTAGGTTTGCTGAGGCATTCGGTCCGGAGTCCTCTGGGTCACTAAGGACAACAACGTCCGCAGCCACCTCCTCCCAGCCACGTACAAGTCCATGTGTTCCTTGGGACTGATCCCTTAAAGACTGCTGATGCTGAGTGCCAGGCTCCACCTCCATACTGACACAATCTTCCTCCTCCTCCTCCTCCTCCTCCTCCTCGTCCTCTTCCTGTGTGATCGGCGGGCACGCAGGAACACTGTCTGGATAAAGGGGGCCTTGAGAGCTAAGGAAGTCCTCCTCTTCCTGCCTCTGTTCTGCCTCAAGTGCCCTGTCCATTATTCCACGCAGCGTGTGCTCCAACAGGTGGACAAGGGGGACAGTGTCACTGATGCATGCACTGTCAGTGCTCACCATCCTCGTGGCCTCCTCGAATGGTGACAGGACAGTGCATGCATCCCTGATCATGGCCCACTGGCGTGGGGAAAAAAAACCAAGGTCCCCTGACCCTGTCCTGGTGCCATAGTCGCACAGGTACTCATTGATGGCCCTCTGCTGCGTGTGCAGGCGCTGCAGCATGGCCAATGTCGAGTTCCACCTGGTGGGCATGTCACAGATTAGGCGGTTCTTGGGCAGGTTAAACTCCTTTTGGAGGTCCGTCAGCCGAGCACTGGCATTATATGACCGGCGGAAATGCACACAGACTTTCCTGGCCTGCCTCAGGACATCCTGTAAGCCCGGGTACCTGCCCAAGAACCGCTGCACCACCAAGTTAAGGACGTGAGCCAAACAGGGCACATGGGTCAGTTGTCCCTGTCGGAGGGCAGAGAGGAGGTTGGTGCCATTGTCGCAAACCACCATTCCTGCCTTAAGTTGGCGTGGCGTCAACCACCTCTGAACCTGCCCCTGCAGAGCTGACAGAACCTCTGCCCCAGTGTGGCTCCTGTCCCCCAAGCACACCAGCTCAAGCACCGCATGGCATCTTTTGGCCTGCGTACTTGCGTAGCCCCTTGAACGCCTACGGAGCACCGCTGGTTCCGAGGAAGAGGCCATGGAGGAAGAAGAAGAGGAGGGGGTGGAGGAGAGAGGTGTGTCACAATCAGCATTTTGGAGGCGTGGTGGCGGAACAACCTCCAACACTACTGCACCTTGTCCTGCATCCTTCCCAGCTGCCAGCAGAGTCACCCAATGCGCCGTGAAACTTAAGTAACGTCCCTGTCCATGCCTGCTGGACCATGAGTCAGCGGTAATATGCACCTTACCGCTGACCGCCCTGTCCAGCGAGGCATGGACATTGCCTTCCACATGCCGGTAGAGAGCCGGAATCGCCTTCCGTGAGAAAAAGTGGCGTTTGGGAACCTGCCACTGAGGAACCGCACATTCCACAAACTCACGGAAGGGGGCAGAGTCTACCAACTGAAAAGGCAGCAGTTGAAGTGCTAGCAATTTTGCCAAGCTAGCATTCAACCGCTGGGCATGTGGATGGCTGGGAGCAAACTTCTTTCGGCGGTGCAGCAGCTGGGGCAGGGAAATTTGCCTGGTACAATCTGACGTCGGTGTACCAAAAGCAGATTGCCCACAAGTACTTGGCTGTGACACACCTAATTCTACACCTTCATTCCTCTCACTGCAGGTCTCAGAGAGGACTGAAGGTCTAGTGGGGTTGGAAATCTCAGCTGATGAGGAGCAAGGAGAGATCCTCTTTGTTCTTTGGTGTGGGTCTTTTAGATATGCTTGCCAACGAACTGCATGGCAGGTCAACATATGTCTGGTCAAGCATGTGGTACCCAAGCGGGAGATGTTTTGGCCACGCGAGATACGCTTGAGACATATGTTGCAAATAGCAACGGTGCGATCTGATGCACTCGTCTCAAAAAAGGCCCACACCAAAGAACTTTTTGAATAACGCGCAGAGACTGCAGCGCCCTGCACATGTGGAGCTTTGGGGTGTGATGCAGTCAATGTGCTGCCCTTAGGCTGGCCCCTGGAGGGCATCCTGCCTCGTTGGTGATGTGCCGCCTCCTCCTCCTCCTCCTCCTCCTCTCTCCTATCAGGCACCCACGTTGAGTCAGTGACCTCATCATCCCCTCCCTCCTCATCACTGGAGCAAACCTGGCAGTATGCTGCAGCAGGGGGAGCATGACTGCCAGATTGCTGTCCTTCTTGGGCACCCCCTCTGTCCGTGCTCATGTTACTGCCTTCATCGAGCTCAGTATCATCATCAGAGCCTTCCAAACGCTGGGCATCCTCCTGGAGCATGTACCCAACACTGTGGTCAAACAGTTCGAGGGAATCCTCAGGAGGACATGGTGGAGCTAGGGAAGGAGTCACTGATGACATTGAGCTGAGGGAAGAGGCCGCTGCTTTGCCAGACAAAGCACCCTGGGCATGGGTGAGAGAGGATGAGGAGGATGAGGACGGCTTGGTCATCCACTCGACCAAGTTTTCTGCATGTTGCGGCTCAACACGGCCAGCTGCCGAAAAAAAGGCCAAGCGTGTCCCATGGCCACGGGCTGATGAGGATGCACCGTCTCCACGACCAGCACTAGACACAGAGCCTGCTTGCCCTCTCTTATTGGCTTGTGACTGTCTGCCTCTCCTTCTTGGCCTTCCAGACATACTAATGGCCTGTAGCTGCACTAAGCTGGGATAGAACACCTGTAATTTTCTTCAGGTAGCTTTATATACTGTAACCAGACAAGCCTGCCTGTCAGTAGGAAGATAACAGGAACGGATCTAGCTGAACACTGTGAGCAGGACGCACTGACTGCACTAAATGTAAATAGCAGGAACGGATCTAGCTGAACACTGTGAGCAGGACGCACTGACTGCACTAAATGTAAATAGCAGGAACGGATCTAGCTGAACACTGTGAGCAGGACGCACTGACTGCACTAAATGTAAATAGCAGGAACGGATCTAGCTGAACACTGTGAGCAGGACGCACTGCACTAAATGTAAATAGCAGGAACGGATCTAGCTGAACACTGTGAGCAGGACGCACTGCACTAAATGTAAATAGCAGGAACAGATCTAGCTGAACACTGTGAGCAGGACGCACTGCACTAAATGTAAATAGCAGGAACGGATCTAGCTGAACACTGTGAGCAGGACGCACTGCACTAAATGTAAATAGCAGGAACGGATCTAGCTGAACACTGTGAGCAGGACGCACTGCACTCAATGTAAATAGCAGGAACGGATCTAGCTGAACACTGTGAGCAGGACGAACTGCACTAAATGTAAATAGCAGGAACAGATCTAGCTGAACACTGTGAGCAGGACGCACTGCACTAAATGTAAATAGCAGGAACGGATCTAGCTGAACACTGTGAGCAGGACGCACTGCACTAAATGTAAATAGCAGGAACAGATCTAGCTGAAAACTGTGAGCAGGACGCACTGACTGCACTAAATGTAAATAGCAGGAACAGATCTAGCTGAACACTGTGAGCAGGACGCACTGACTGCACTAAATGTAAATAGCAGGAACGGATCTAGCTGAACACTGTGAGCAGGACGCACTGCACTAAATGTAAATAGCAGGAACGGATCTAGCTGAACACTGTGAGCAGGACGCACTGCACTCAATGTAAATAGCAGGAACGGATCTAGCTGAACACTGTGAGCAGGACGAACTGCACTAAATGTAAATAGCAGGAACAGATCTAGCTGAACACTGTGAGCAGGACGCACTGCACTAAATGTAAATAGCAGGAACGGATCTAGCTGAACACTGTGAGCAGGACGCACTGCACTAAATGTAAATAGCAGGAACAGATCTAGCTGAACACTGTGAGCAGGACGCACTGCACTAAATGTAAATAGCAGGAACAGATCTAGCTGAACACTGTGAGCAGGACGCACTGCACTAAATGTAAATAGCAGGAACAGATCTAGCTGAACACTGTGAGCAGGATGCACTGACTGCACTAAATGTAAATAGCAGGAACGGATCTAGCTGAACACTGTGAGCAGGACGCACTGACTGCACTAAATGTAAATAGCAGGAACGGATCTAGCTGAACACTGTGAGCAGGACGCACTGACTGCACTAAATGTAAATAGCAGGAACGGATCTAGCTGAACACTGTGAGCAGGACGCACTGCACTAAATGTAAATAGCAGGAACAGATCTAGCTGAACACTGTGAGCAGGACGCACTGCACTAAATGTAAATAGCAGGAACAGATCTAGCTGAACACTGTGAGCAGGACGCACTGCACTAAATGTAAATAGCAGGAACAGATCTAGGTGAACACTGTGAGCAGGACGCACTGACTGCACTAAATGTAAATAGCAGGAACAGATCTAGCTGAACACTGTGAGCAGGACGCACTGCACTCAATGTAAATAGCAGGAACGGATCTAGCTGAACACTGTGAGCAGGACGAACTGCACTAAATGTAAATAGCAGGAACAGATCTAGCTGAACACTGTGAGCAGGACGCACTGCACTAAATGTAAATAGCAGGAACGGATCTAGCTGAACACTGTGAGCAGGACGCACTGACTGCACTAAATGTAAATAGCAGGAACGGATCTAGCTGAACACTGTGAGCAGGACGCACTGCACTAAATGTAAATAGCAGGAACGGATCTAGCTGAACACTGTGAGCAGGACGCACTGCATTAAATGTAAATAGCAGGAACAGATCTAACCTAATCTAGCTAACTCAAATCAAATGACACTGTCTGTCTCTCTCTCTATCAGCACACCGGAACACACTACACAGGGCCGCCGTGCAGGCGGCCTTATATAGTGTGGGGCGTGTACTAAATCCCCTGAGCCATAATTGGCCAAAGCCACCCTGGCTTTGGCCAATTACAGCTCTCTCTACTGACGGCGCTTTGATTGGCCAAGCATGCGGGTCATAGTGCATGCTTGGCCAATCATCAGCCAGCAATGCACTGCGATGCCGCAGTGAATTATGGGCCGTGACGCGCCACACGAATTTGGCGCGAACGGCCCATAACGTTCGCAATTCGACGGACGGTCGAACAGCCGATGTTCGAGTCGAACATGCGTTCGATTCGAACACGAAGCTCATCCCTAGCCACAGCACCGTCTGGAAACAGAAGGGCTTTGATGATGTCTTCCTTGAATTTAAGGAAGGATCCAGTTCGTTCTGAAGCTTTGAGAAGCACGTATAGCACATAAGCATTCAGCAGAGCCAATTGGAATAAATATACAGACACTTTTTTGTACCAGCGTCTGGCCTTAAGGGCAATTAGGTACGGCGCCAACAACTGGTCATTGAGGTCCACCCCTCCCATGTTAAGGTTGTATTTGTGGACAGAGAGGGGTTTCTCCACAACACCAGTCACCAAAGGAATTTGGGCAGTTGTATCTGCATGAAGGGAGGACAGAAGAAAACGTTTTGTGTATCCCTCCACTTCACTGCTAACAAATTATTACATTTCAAGCAGGTTCTCTCCCCCCGTTTAAGTCGGGATTCTACAAGCCGTTGGGGGAAGCCCCAGTGATTAGATTGCACAGTGCCACATGCGCCAATTCCACAATCAAAAAGGTGACTAAAAAGTGGCACGCTTGTGTAATAATTGTCAACTTACAAGTGGAACCCGTTTCCCAATAAGGGTAACACCAATTCCCACACAATCTTACCAGTGCTCCCTATGTAGTCTGGTCAGTTCTCGGGCTCCATGTGACTATCTCTTTCCTCGCAAACCATAAAACTATATGTATAGCCTGTTGCTCTGTCACAGAGCTTATACATCTTGACCCCATATTTGGCATGCTTGCTGAGAAGATACTGTTTGATAGACAAACGGGCAGAAAACTTAATCAGGGACTCATCAACGCAGACAACTTGATCAGGAGTAAACAAGGCTGCAAACTGTTGGTTGAAGTGGTTTACGAGGGGCCAAATTTTGTGGAGACGATTGTATTCAGGGTCAGCTCGATGACGACAGAGTTCATTGTCATTGAAATGCATGAACCGCAAGATCTGCTTGTATCGTGTCCTGGTCATGGAGGCAGAGAACATGGGCATATGGTGAACCTGGGTCAGTGGACCAATATGACCGCAACTCACTTTTTTTAACTATGCCCATGAGGAGGGATAGGCCCAGGAAGGTCTTAAATTCGGAGCCTGTAATAGGTCTCCAATCTCTGGCAAGGGCCAACTGGGGATTAATTGATGAATTGACCAGCGATGATGAATTGACCAGCATACGAATTGCTTTCGTCCACAACATATCTATAAAGATCTTCAGTGAAAAACAGCGAATAAAATCAAGTGACATAAAATCAACTGTTTCCACCTGAATTCCGGGTTGGCCAGTGAGTGGGGGAAGTACGGGTGCTGCAGAAGTGGTGGGCTTCCAATTTGGATTGGCAAATGCAGAAGGAAGGGCACTATGGGCTTGACGGGCCTGTGTTTGTCTTCTTGGTGGCTGCGGGACTCTACTTGTGCTAGCCACCTCACCAGCTTGAACTGCACTTATGAGACTCGCCACGTCACCAAGTGTCACTGCAGTGCTGGATGTACGACCAGGATGTACTAGGCCGCTGGTGCTTGCCAGTTCACCAGAAGGATGAGTGGCACTAGTACTGGCTCTCTGCTCCATACGAGAGCCCTGCGGTTCTTGCATCTCAACAACAGCAGAAGAACGGGGTCGGGTACGCCTGACCTTGGCAGGGACCACTACTCAATCATCAGAGCTATCTTTCAGGGTGCCACTGCTGTCTACTGGTTCATATTCTGAGCCTGAATCGGACAGATGGGTGACTTCCTCTTCACTCTCATCTGTCAGGCTCAGAAACGTGTAGGCCTCTTCACTAGTGTACCTTCGATTGGACATTTTGGCCTCTAAATTTACTGGTACATTAGTGCGACTCACAGGAAAAAAGAGCACCTGACTGCTTCAAACACTGCCAAAAAGATCAGGCCTGACTCTGCGAATGCTGCAGTTATGTGTTTAGTGTTTTGTAAGTGACAGTGATTGATACTGCACTTGGGTGGGCTGGGTGTAGGGGCTAAACGCAGATGCTAGCAGGTATCTGGACGTGCGTGGGTATTAGTGCTACTGGCACTAATCTGACACTGCCTGGGGCAACGCAGACCCTAACTGACGCTAATATCACCCACTGGGTGATTAGGGGGTTAAACCTTTTATTAGGTAATATGCGGCGGGTTCCTTGATGCTATAAAAAAATAACTAACTAACCAGCGTCACCCATGTTTTTAATACGGTGATCACTGGTGACGGGGTGATCAAGGGGTTAAACCTTTATTAGGGGAATTTAGACCTAGACCTATCTGGGCCTACTACTAACTACCCTAACACTGATTATTGTCACAAATGACACCAGTACAGTGATCAAAGAAAAATATGAACACTGCACTGAGTGACACTGTGACAAGGAGTGAAGGGGTTATCTGGGGGGGGGGGGACGATCAGGGGGTGATCGGGGGGTGACAAGTGTGCCTATGTGTACTGTGTCAGTGTAGTGTTGGTGCAACTTACTGTGAGATGTCTTCTCTCCTCTCTCTGGAACGAAAAGAGTTCCACGAGGGGAGATGACATCACTTCCCCTGCCTGTGTTTACACTTACACAGGCATTGGAAAGATTTCATTCGCCAGAACCGATCACCAGGTCCAGGCCAGAAATCATTGGCCTTGGCCTGGAGACTGATCTGTTCTGGAGCGAATCCGATTGTCGCGGCCGTCTAGGGGCGTGCGCACGCGCCCCCTAGGCGGCCACGCGCCTGACGTTAGGTAACGTTGTTTCGCACAGCCGAGCCAACCTGCCGCAGTACATCTGCAGCGGCTGGTCTGGAACTGGATAAACGAGTTCTTTTTTAATTTATAGAGTCATTTTGCAATGGTGTACTAACAATTATGTAATGATATAAATCTAAAATTATATAATTTTTATTTGTTTACTGACTACAATGTTCTGCACTTGCTGGCTAGTGTGTGAAAGGAGGTTGCTAGGCTTGGACTATACACCAAAGATCTAAGATTTTATACCCAGAAAAAGATCAGTTGATGCTGAAAAATGCTGGTGAACTACAGAGTAGCTGGTTGGAGAGTTAAGGTTGAAAATGAATTCTCTACATTACTGCTATCCTCTATCCACTGTAATGGCTCCTAATAGTGTGCTGATTGTGTTGACAGCTCTACTGCTGCTTATCCTTCAATCAGACACACTTTATGTTAGGATCAGTTACACTATTGTCCTAATTGATATCGCCCGGTGTCACAGAGAGTGGTCACTCGGGCTCCATAAAAATATTGCAATCTAGCATCTATGTATAGATAATGTTATATTGGTATATTTACCATTCAAAGGATGATTTCCAAAAAAACTGTCACATATCCAGAGGTTTCTAAACAGAAGCACTAATCCAGGGATCCTCATGCGTCAATCCTCACCCCTCCAGATGGGTACCGACATCAAGGGGCTTACAAGGAGTCACACGTTAATAGAGCAACAGAGGGGGAAGGGATGGACGACACCTGAGATATATTTAAATAGGTAGTTAGGTATTAGTATTTTTAATAATAGTCACAACCCCCAATGAGCTCATCCCCACCTGTATATACAAGTATGTTGATATCTTAATTGGATGTATATTAAAAGGAATGCACTATGTTAAGATGTATCAGTTGTTATTACTATATCTTAATACTGTTGTGGTAATGTCATGCCACAAAGGATAAAGAGAGTAAAATGAATAGCATAAATATTGTCAGATAACATATTGGGATATGTGCAATTGATGAATCATAAAACAATGTGAGTAAAGTAGGTGAGTGCGTATGTCATAAAAATAGACAGTAAGTAGTGTGTGTGAGATATCTAAAAGCCTGTGTGTGAGAGGGTGATAAGTGAATATGCGAGAATGCATATGTAAAAGGCAAGTGGTAGAACTAACTAAAAACGAAAACAAAAAAATAAAAATAAAAAAAAATAAAAATAAAAAACAAAAAACAAACAAAAAACGAAACTAAACAAACCATAAAGTGATGAGATTATGTAAACAAATTGTGATAAATCATGAGAGTGAATGAATGGAGAAGTGATTGTTGAATCAGTGCCATGTTACCTATTGTGTATGGCTCAAATGGTATAGTCTTTTGTTAAATATGCAAAGTAGTGAAAATGATAAAAGAGACACTTAATGCTCAATTATCAGTTATTAAAGGTGCACTGGAATTAATCTAATGTACTGAGCTTTGTACTTACTTTTAACCTCAATCCTTCCAATGTATGTGTGTGGGGAGCTCGCCTGGGATTGAGATCCCCAGGAAATGAGGTGCTTAAATGGTATCTGAACTAATTAATGACAGGTGTCGTTCCAAACACTCAACCCCCTCCTTGTCCTCACTGCCCCTGGCGGTCATCGTGTGGCTCCCTCGGCGTTCTTGTGGGCCGAAGCTCCGACCATTGCCGTCTCCACTGTCGCAATCGCATGACGTCATGACGCTGCGTGCACGTGGGGCCGCAGACTCCAGTGCGCGCCGTGTCATTGAATGTCCAGTGGTGATCAAAAAACGCCGCCGACACGGTGATGCTCCCACTGGTGGACAAGTCCTACCATGTACGAGAGCATATGAGCGGGGAGAACCGTGAAAAATATCCTCACGTCTCCCCACCATGCCGGGAAGCCTGAATTCAATGCCTTGAATTCAGCTTCCCATTTGTCCCGTTTATGGCGAACTATGGTTTCCAACCTTCTGTGTTGCCTGCCTCGTTTGTTCCGCAGAGTATTCCTGCGTTAGGGGAGCATCTCCGTGGTCTTCGTTCCACTTGGGCACAAGTCCAGGAGGCTTTGCGACATGCTAACGATAGGTATAGACTCCATGCTGACCGCAGATGCTTGCCTGTGCCTTCCTACCAGGTTGGGGACAGAGTCTAGCCGTTGTCTCGCAACCTCCGACTTCGTGTTCCTTCTTTGAAGTTTGCACCTCGGTTTATTGGGCCTTTCCGTATCCTTTGCAGGATTAACCCAGTGGCTTACGCGTTGGACCTTCCTCCTAGTATGCGCATCTCTAATGTGTTTCATGTCTCCTTATTGAAACCTTTGGTCTGCAGCCGCTTTACCACCTCAGTGCCACGTCCTCACCCTGTACAGGTTGAGAACCATGAGGAGTATGAAGTACAATACATTGTTGACTCCCGTAGGTTCCATGGGTGCATACAGTACCTGGTGCATTGGAAGGGGTACGGTCCGGAGGAACGCTCTTGGGTCTCATCCTCGGACGTACATGCCCCTATCCTCCTCCTTTCCATAGACGTTTTCCCCTCAAGCCCGGTGGTCCTCCGAGGGGGAGGGGTCGTTGAGGAGGGGGTACTGTCAGGGCTGGGCTCAGCCCTTCCTTCTCTGAGCTGGCCGCTAAGCTGTTTGCTAATTGCCAGCTCCTTTCTCTCCACAATCTGGTTACTGAACTCTGGCTATGTATTGACTACGCTTACTCTGTTTACCTTTTTATTACTATTAAACAAGTGTGATTAACTGTACTTCTGTCTCGGTCTGCACTCATGCACTCGGCAGCACTCATGCAGTCCCAGACCATGACACTCCCATGACACTTGTCTTTGTACTCCTCACCCGGTTGCTGCCACAAATGCTTGACACCATCTGAGCCAAATAAGTTTATCTTGGTCTAATCAGACTACAGGACATGGTTCCAGTAATCCATGTCCTTAGTCTGCTTGTCTTCAGCAAACTGTTTGGCTTTTTTGTGCATCATCTTTAGAAGAGGCTTCCTCTTGGACGACAGCCATGCAGACCAATTTGATGCAGTGTGCGGCGTATGGTCTGAGCACTGATAGGCTAACCCCCACCCCTTCAACCTCCATTAGCAATGCTGTCAGCACTCATATGTCTATTTCCCAGACAAGAGAACCTCTGGATATGACGCTGAGCATGTGCACTCAACTTCTTGGTCGACCATGGTGAGGCCTGTTCTGAGTGGAACCTGTCCTGTTTAACCACTGTGTGGTCTTGGCCACCGTGCTGCAGCTCAGTTTTAGGTTCTTGGCAATCTTCTTATAGCCTAGGCCATCTTTATGTAGAGCAACAATTCTTTTTTTCAGATTCTCAGAGAGTTCTTTGCTATGAGGTGTCATGTTGAATTTCCATTGACCAGTATGAGAGCGATAACACCAAATTTAACACACCTGCTCCCCATTCACACCTGAGACCTTGTAACACTAACGAGTCACATGGCAGGCAGGGAGGGAACATAGCTAATTCAACCCAGTTTGGACATTTTAACTTAGGGGTGTACTCACTTTTATTGCTAGCATTTTAAACATTAATGGCTATGTATTGAGTTATTTTGAGGGGACAGCAAATTTACACTGTTATACAAGCTGTACACTCACTACTTTACATTGTAGCAAAGTGTAATTTCTTCAGTGTCACACAAACATTACACAAAGATAACCCGAGTAAATACAAAATGCAGTTTTAAAATTATGGTTTCATATATTAAGGCAAAAAAGCTGTCCAAACCTGCCTGGCTTTATGTGAAAAAGTTTCCCCCTAAACCTAATAACTGGTTGTACTACCCTTGGCGGCAACAACTGCAATCAAGCGTTTGCGATAACTGCCAATTAGTCTTTCACATTGCTGTGGAGCAATTTTGGCCCACTCTTCTTTGTGGAATTGTTTTAATTCAGCCATATTTGGGAGGTTTTCCAGCATGAACGGCCTATGTAAGATCATGATACAGCATCTCAATTGGATTTAAGTCCGGGGTTTGACTAGGCCACTCCAAAACCTAAATTTTGCTTTGTTTGAACCATTTGGAGGTGGACTTACTGTTGTGTTTCGGATCATTGTCCTGCTGCATAACCCAAGTGCACTTGAGATCGAGGTCACAAACTGATGGCCGGACATTCTCCTTTAGGAGTTTCTGGTAGAGCTCAAAATTCATGGTTCCATCATTTATGGTAAGTTATCCAGGTCCTGAAGATGCAAAGCAACCCCAGACCATCACGCTACCACCACCATGTCTGACTGTTGGGATGATGTTCTTGTTATGAACCCCCCATGCAGAGGCTTTGTCATTTTTGAGGCGCACCACTGGGATGCATCCGTAAGTATATATTTATTTATTTTTTAGCATCCAAGAAGCTGCAGATATTGTCTAATTTTACCTTTTGTTTGTCTTTGTCTCTATAAAATTTTGCCCACTGCTATCATCTGCAGCATTATTTTAGCATAGTGGTCCTACAATCATATTATCTGTAAGGGAACCTGACCGCTTTTTTGAACATTCCCCCAGCTATAGCTAGAGGGCCATCCTGTAGTGTACACTTGACAGGATTCTGTAAGCACTGAAACAACTATATGTTTTTTTGAGACATTATCAATACTCAAAGTTATATGCTTTTATTTTTACATAGAACTGTCTCAAGTGTTCCTGCAAGAGCAAGTTGTTCAAGTATGTCATCAGAAAATGGAATTGAAGCTGACGCAACCCAAGAAACAAATGCAGAGCCAGTTTCTCCCGATGAAAATCAACCACCCACTCAAGCACCTGTGGTATGTTTTTTTTAAAATGTCACAATTATCATGTTACAACCTCCATCTACAAACCACTTATTGCCGCCACCTTCAAAAATGGCAGCTGGTGTTGGTGCAGTGATGTATCTGTAGACAAGCATAATCTGGATTTTCATTCTATTTACAGGCAAATATTGATACAAGAGTCCAGTCTAGTTCCACCACCCGTCGAACACGCCATACTCAGCAAGATCCCCCTTTTGAAGAATATTTTGATCCCTTAACTGAAGAAATTAAAAACCATTCCCAAACCTCTGCCTCAAAAGATGATGATGAATTCCTCAATATCTCGGACCCTGATGCGATGTTTTGCAGAATGTTACTGTCTGTAATCAGGGAGGTTCCTCTTGATTAGCGTACTGTCAAGGGTGATATATATGCATATATTATGTACATAGTTTCTGCTTGCAAAGAGCATATCATAAAAAGAAAAGAAAGGGGGTCAACAAGGACACCCTGGGCGGACTTTAGAGGCACAACAAACCTGAGAAAGCATAGTCAAAATAACAATATAATCAATTTTATTCAATATAAATACATAAAGTACAAAGACATTGACAAAAAGTAATAAAAAATCATCTATATAGAAATATACATGATACAAGCCCAGATATGTCTACGCATTTCGTATAAAACTTCTTCAGGACACATTCAGATTTCAGTTAATACACAAGGGGGTTTCACTAAAATGAGAAAAGATTCATATAAAAATGTGAACACATAAACATATAATATCGTACAATAATGGATGAAAGGTAATAGCCCATGCCCAGAGATCAGACACGAAATTAGTACATTATATTACCTTGTACAGAGGCTTTCACAAGCTCAAGAACAGTAGTTCAAATTCATTCATGTATAGACTTCAAGGTCTTAGCAATAGATGTGGATAACCATCAACTAGGGAAGGAGGGAAAAAAAAAAAACACCCCATAAGAAACGCAAGGAGAAATATATATGTATACAGACACCCTTATGTAGAAAGACAATATGATATGTACCTGTTTCCATTTACAACCAATTTTGGGGTTCAGTCCCAACAAGGAAAAAGCCAATAAATAGCCAGTGATAAATAGTCGCACTGCAGTAACCATGGGAGGGCAACAAGGAGCCCATAGACCGTATCTGCTCAATGGTCCATATGGAGCCGTGCAAAAATGCACTGGGGGAGCCTATGGTAAAAAATAACAGGGAAAAAGAGAGAAATAAGAAAAACAGGAAAAAATATATGTGTATACAGACATCCTAATGTAGGAAGACAAGATGATGCATACCTATTTCCAGTTATAACCAATCTCTGGGTTTGGTTTCAACAACGAAAGAGCCAGTGAATAGCCAGTGATAAATAGTCGCACTGCAGCAACCATCAAAGGGCAGCAAAGAGCTCATGGACCGTATCCACTCAATGGTCCATATGGAGCCGTGCAAAATGCACTGGGGGAGCCTATGGTGAAAAATTATAACCGAGAAAAAGGAAGAGAAAAAAAAAATTAAAATAAAAACGTAAGTTAGAAGGTACATTGGTGCTTCAATACGAGTGAATATAGTAGCATTATAGCAGAGGATGAAGTACTCACTTGAAGTAAAATTGGATGTAAGTCCCCAGGAGGATACAGAGATGTTCCTGGGTTGGAAGTGAGTGAGCAACTGCTATATAGTGTGTTTTGGCGCCAAAAGGGAAGGGAAGGGGGTGTGGCAGACCATATCAGCGCCAAAAATTGTCCAATAGGACACAGAGAGGAAGTACTGAGGTATAACAAAACAAAAAGGCGGAGAAAACCACCCAAGTGGCTAAAACACATATTGACACAGGAAGTGAAGTCTCTGTATCAGGAACCATATTACATTGTGTATAGAACAGGAAGTAGTGGCCACTGAAGGACCGGAAATGGGAAAAAAAAAGAGGGAAACCTAAGAAGATGGACGATGAACAAACATACTCTGTCACGGACCACCTATCAAGACATTAGAGTATGATACAATAAGAAAGTATAAAAACAATATAGTATGTATTGGAATAATTTCCTAATGAGTAAATACAGAGAAATAAATATAATTATAGTAACAGGTTTGCTCAAGGATATAATGGAGTACTTCTAAGTAGAATATTTTAGTTCTGATAATCCTGTTAGTTGCATAATATGCATAAATTAGTGGTAATAGAGAGAAAAAAAAAACTATAAAAATGGTTTGAAACTAAGCATATCATTGAGACCAGGGTATGAAATAGCTTGTAAATTATATACCCATTGGGTCTCCCTTTGGAGTACCCTTTAATCAAAGTTGCCGCCTCTGGGATTGTCATAAATACGATCCAGAACGGCAACTTTGAACGTATGTGGATCGTAGTTATGCCTAAATGCCACATTTCCTAGATTTCAGCCACATTTCCTAGATTTCAGCCCTGGGGTTTGGGTTTTAATACACCTAGCGGCTCTTTTACTAAATCACTGCATGGTCCTCATTACCATGACACTACTCCTGCCACCAGCCCTTACTCAGGACCCCCACCAATGTACACACCTTTCCCATATCATCATGGTTTTCAAAGGATGCATGCGCAGCCAAACCCAGGTCGTTCACCCTCATCTTTATCTTCCCAATCTGGATCACCCATAGATGTTGGCAGTGAACCAAGCCATTCTTCCCTGTATTCCCCTTACCCAGTTTATGAAAACTTGTAGTCTTGTTTAATTCCTCTAATTTGTTATTTATATGATGTTTTGGTAGTCCCCACTTGGCTGGCTTCTATTCTAGTTATTGGCCTTAAAATGGTTATGGGGGCCCAGGTCCCATCCTGAGGGACATATATCAATGTCACCAATTTTGACAACCCCAAAAACGAAACAAGGAGAAGTGCCTTTAAAAGTGCCAAATTGCTCAAAAGCTAGTAACTTGGGGGCGGGGGGCTTACTCTTCCTGTAAAGTGGTGCATCTGTACCATGTATCCAAAATGCTGCTTCAAAGATGTACAGCTTTAAGAAAACTTGCAAATCTACACTGCAGCTGCAAGATCTTAACCAAAAAAAAAAAAGAAAGACATGCCCTCCCCCAAATACATACCAGGCCATTTGGGTCTGTTAAGGCTTTAAATGAGAACCCCCACATGAAAAATACCACCTCAAACTAAAAAAAAGATTGTGCCCCTCCCAAACACTAACAACCCCCTAGCCAAACACACAGCAAGCCAGCCCATGAAAGGGGGGTGGATGCTTGGGGGCAGGAGGGGCTCGGGCACCCCAAAAGTCAACCACCCTGTTCCTATATTCAGGGGGACAAGGGCCTCTTCCACTCAACCCTAGGCTCTGGTTGTGGGGGCTGCAGACAGGAGGTTTTACGGAATGTGGAAAGCTCCTTTACTAGTGGGTACAAGGTGTTTTGTGGTTGATATTGGGCTGAGCCCAACATGTCCCAAAGGCAGACAACTATGTTGAGTGCACCTGGCCTTGTATTGTTCAGGAGGGGGTTAGGCACTCACTCTTCCCGCCCTATTCCTAGCTGGCCCTGTTTTATGCTCTGAAAACGGATGTGGTTTGGATTGGTGAAGGCAGATCATGGCCTTATGAGAAAAGTAAAAGCTAGCCCAAGGAACTCAAAGGGATTATAGGGGGAGACAAGAGCATTGGAGAATGGAGTGGAGTGTGGAGTTCCCCTTTAAAAGCAAAAGCTAATCCAAGGAAATCAAAGGGATTAGAGGGGAGAGACATAAGCATTGGAGAATGGAGTGGAGTGTGGAGTCCACCTTTAAAAGCAAAAGCTAGCCAAAAGAAAATCATATGCATTAGAGGGGGGAGCTCATGCCCTTTTAGGCCATAAAAAAGGAGCGAGAGTCTTTTTACATAATTTTAACAAGGTACATGTCACATGTTGGCAACGTAACATTCTCATATGACCTGTGTGTAAGAAAAAAAAAATAAAACAAAAAATAGAGAGGTGAATCAGCTTAAAAAAAAATTGTCAAGATTAGAGGCATGTACGTTGCTTAACATTTACTAAGATTTTGGGCGCGCAATGAAAAAACTCATGTGAACGGGCGCAATGCGCAATGCTTACATGGATCTCATGCAGTTCTAAACATACTTGCAGGCGCAGCAGGTTATCTCTGAAAAACTTACTTTCTCATTTTATTTTGGACATGTCTGTTACTTGGGCAGTTTTTACTAAACTTCCTCACATCACCCCATAATATTGGCACCTCCATCTTATGTTAATATTGAATTGGAGATGCCGTGCGCCATGTCCATAGATGTGCACAGATTACATTCTCCCATGCACCACAATAGTAAATGGTCTATTCAAGCTCTCTTAGCGGCGCACCATGTCGTAAATATGAAAATGTGCGTTGCGCCTCGCCGTGTTGTATATTTGAAAATAAAAAACTTCTCAACATTCTAAAGGAATAAAAAAATAGGTTTTTTTTACATGCAAGCATCAAGGTTTTGCAAGGTCTGTTTTCTTTTTTTCTAACGTTTGTTACTTACTTGCATAAAGCAAACATAAAAATAAATCCAATCTAATTGGACAAAGATGTCAACTTTTTTTATATCATCAAAAACTTAAAACTGGTATATTATCTATAGAAATGTAACAAAAAAGTAATCATGTTTAAAATGATCAAATGGTATAACAGTGATAATTACAAGTCTTCAACATGGACAAACTAAAAAAAAATTAGATAAATTTATTTGCCATGGAACCTAGCATCTCTTCAACCTATGCTGACAGTCAGTCACCTGAAGTACTGCAGTTAGATGACTCTGATGTAATGCAATATGGATGGCTTAAAATCATGGTAAGTGGGATAAAGGCTTGGAGGCGTAGACCATCGAATCAAACCCAAAAAGATAAGGAAAAACAATATGGTGAAGTATTGTGGAGAAAGAGATCACTTGCACATCACAGCGCTACTCACAAGATACATGGTTGCAATCAGGCATATCAGAAAAACTTCCGCGATCGCCGATGTAAGCGTGCGTTCCACGGGAACAGGAAGAAGCGTCACTGGTTGAGTGTGAGCCGGATGTTGCATCGAAGCGTTTCGCCCCTCCTCCAGGGCGTCAAAGACATAACATCCAGCCCACGGATGTTAAGATATATATGGTGTGTAAAACTCCTCCCAAAAAGGGAATTAAAGAAGTGACAGCCAATCAAGGCTAGTGGGTGTCCTGATTCATCATATCCTGTTGCAACACCAAAAAAACTTTATTGTTAAAAATATAAACACAACATTCAAGTAGTATATGAAAAACACTTAAAAAACATAGACAAATAGGTCTCACATCATTAACATAATTTGCCTAATAGGAATCCAATATAAAATAAGCATATAGGAGAAAGAAAATAAAAATATTATAAATAAATAAAATGAAAATAAATAAAAGAAATATGAAAAAAATGAAATAAAAATAAGAACAAAAAAAAAAATAAAAATAAAATAAAATAAAATAAAATAAAAATAAAAATAAAAATAAAAATGAAAATAAAAATAAAAATAGAAAACTAACAAAATAGACATATACATATGAAAAAAAATCAAAGGTAATAGTGCGCCAACCAAGACAAAGAAAGAGCTGCCAACACAACAATCAGACAAATTGTGGTAAAAGTATGGTGTGGATAAGTGTGGCGCTAAAAAAAAAATTATAAAATGTACGTTAGTGAGCAAAGTCAGACAGAATGCCTCTGAAAGATGATATGCACAATAAAGTGTATTAATGAAACTTTATCATAAGTGGAAGTGACAGCAATACATATCCTAGAGTAATTAGATAGAACCACACAAGTGAAACATATATAAGCTGTTATCCTATTCACATTTTCTTGCCAGTGTCAGCTAACAGCTTATATATGTTTCACTTGTGTGGTTCTATCTAATTACTCTAGGATATGTATTGCTGTCACTTCCACTTATAATAAAGTTTCATTAATACACTTTATTGTGCATATCGTCTTTCAGAGGCATTCTGTCTGACTTTGCTCACTAACGTACATTTATAAATTTTTTTTAGCGCCACACTTATCCACACCAGACATATACATATGCAAATATAAGAAAGACGCCAATCTAGAACACATAAAGATTGACTGGATCCCTTCTTCCTCCTAACCTAAGTATGAAAATAAAATTAAACTACTGTAGTGCATATAAGTACAACAACACATTCAAAGGGGATACGTATGACTTACTCCCTTCTAGCTCCTGATCTAGAATAAACTCCAAACAACAATAGAATATAAAAAATATAAAAATATATTGCACAGAATACATCAAAACCTTTAGCAAGGGACCATAGAAGAATTGGGTAATTACCAGTTAGATAGAAAACAATTAAGATCTAGTAGACGAAGACTGTTTGTTGGCGAGTATTGATGTCAACTCGCTATATACAAACACCCAGCAGAAGCATGCTCTTCAAGCTGTTGAATGGGCTTTGGAAAGTACCAATATTAAATCCAAGCAGAAAGAATTTCTTATAAAAGCACTTGACATGGCGATGAGTCATAATTTTTTCTGGCATGAAAAAGATTATTACAGACAAACTAAAGGTGTGGCGATGGGGGCCAAGTATGCCCCATCAGTAGCCAACATTTTCATGAGTTTCTGGGAAAGTCAAGCTATATATCAAACCAATATACCAGAGCTCAGACTTTACAAAAGATATATTGACAAATTTTGTATAATTTGGGCAGGATCACCAGAATCTTTTTGTGAATTTCTAAAGAAAATTAGTGAAAATCCTTTTGGCATTTCCTTTTCTGTGAGTTTCAGCTACACGGAGATTAATTTTTTAGATCTCACTGTATTCAGAGAAGGTGATAAATTATGCACGTGCACTTTCTTTAAGGATGTTGACAGGAATGGTTACATTCCTTTGACCAGCTGTCATCATCCGCGGTGGTTGAGGGGTATTCCCAAAAGCCAAATGCTTAGGGTTAGAAGAAACTGCAGCAAAGAAGATGATTATAATTCCCAAGCTAATGTCATTTTGGAACGTTTTCAAGCCAAGGGATATAAATTGGAAGATTTAGAACGAACCAAAAGGATAGTTGGTGAAATGGATAGGAAGGATTTATTCAAACCTAAAGTTAAAAAAGAACATGACTATGGTATAGCATTCATGACTGGTTTTAATAGACAATATCGTGATTTTGAAAAATTATTAAAGAACATTGGCCTCTATTGTTGGATGATGTTGATTTGAAGAAGATCCTACCCACTCAGCCCAAATTTATCTACACAAAGCCACCTACGCTTAGATTACAATTGGCACACAATGTTGTGAATCCACCCAGGAAGGTGTGTACCTTTTTGGATAGGACTGGGTTCTACAGCTGTGGAAGATGTATGATATGTAGGACTTCTAAATTTCGCAAGAAAAAAATCACTCATTTTAGGTCCTTGTCTGAAGGAATATCCTTTGGAATAAAGAAATTTATTACATGTAGTACTACACATGTCACTTACCTACTGTCTTGTCTGTGCAACCTACAGTATGTGGGGAGGACCACCAGACAGTTAGGAGTCAGACTTAGAGAACATGTTAATAGAATAAAGAAAGGATATAAACAAACCATTTCAGGTTATTCCATAATAGGGACCCCAGTCTATTAACCTTTTGTGGAATCGATAGGGTTGAGGATCACTGGTGAGGCTCTGATCTCAAGAGAGCCATTTCCCAGAACGAAACTCAATGGATCCATAGGCTTCGTACTTTCTATTCCTATGGACTTAACATTGAGCTAGATCTTAAGTGTTTTCTATCTAACTGGTAATACCCAATTCTTCTAGATCTTAATTGTTTTCTATCTAACTGGTAATTACCCAATTCTTCTATGGTCCCTTGCTAAAGGTTTTGATGTATTCCGTGCAATATATTTTTATGTTTTTTATATTCTATTGTTGGTTGGAGTTTATTCTAGATCAGGAGCTAGAAGGGAGTAAGTCATACTTATCCCCTTTGAATATGTTGTTGTACTTATATGCACTCCAGTAGTTTAATTTTATTTTCATGCTTAGGTTAGGAGGAAGAAGGGATCCAGTCAATCTTTATGTGTTATAGATTGGCGTCCTTCTTATATTTGCATTTGTATACGTCTATTTTGGTAGTTTTCTATTTTTAGTTTTAATTTCATTTTCATTTTCATTTTCATTTTTATTTTATTTTATTTTTATTTTTATTTTCTATTTTTATTTTTTGTTCTTATTTTTATTTCATTTTTTTTCATATTTCTTTTATTTTCATTTTATTTATTTATAATATTTTTATTTTCTTTCTCCCATATGCTTATTTTATATTGGATTCCTATTAGGAAAATTATGTTAATGATGTGAGACCTATTTGTATTTTAGGTGTTTTTCATATACAACTTGAGTGTTGTGTTTATATTTTTAACAATAAAGGTTTTGGTGTTGCAACAGGATATGATGAATCAGGACAAAGTGGGTGATACACACCCACTAGCCTTGATTGGCTGTCACTTCTTTAATTCCCTTTTTGGGAGGAGTTTTACACACCATATATATCTCAACATCCGTGGGCTGGATGTTATGTCTTTGATGACGCCCTGGAGGAGGGGCGAAACGCGTCGACGCAACATCCGGCTCACGCTCAACCAGTGACGCTTCTTCCTGTTCCCGTGGAACGCACGCTTACAGCGGCGATCGCGGAAGTTTTTCTGATATGCCCGATTGCAACCATGTATCTTGTGAGTAGCGCTGGGATGCGCAAGTGCATGTGCATTGATGTTAATAAAGCACACCATTTTACTGTACAGATTCCAAAAGCACACTCCACCATTCGGCACGCTCTACTCAGTCGATAATTAAAAATGTGTTTCCTGGAATTGAGACCATGCCTCATGTAGGGCATGAGGAGGTAGGTGGATAAAGCAAATGCCTCATCTTCTAGAACTACTGAAGGCAGATCTGGCCCAGCAGCACCAGGCAGAGGCCTTGATTGTGGCACATCAAATTCCCCATATTGGAAACGCTGACCCATCACAGAATTACAAAAAAAATCTAAAATCTCCAGAACTTCCATTGTCCCCAACATCCACCGCTATAAATTTCATATTGGTATCACTGAGTCCCAGCAGAACAATTAAAAAAAATGGATTTTTTAAACAGCTTACCTGTAAAATCCTTTTCTTGGAGTACATCATGGGACACAGAGCACCATAGTAATGACTATCTGGGTTATATGCTACCTTTAGGTGATTGGACACTGGCAACCAATAGTAAGAAGGTTCCTCCCATATAATCCCTCCCATACAGGAAGTACCTTTAGTTTTGTAGCAAGCAATGAAGATCCCAGAAAAGAGGGGAGGGACCTCTGTCTCCCGTGATGTACTCCAAGAAAAGGATTTTACAGGTAAGCTGTTTTAAAAATCCATTTTTCTTTATCGTACATCACGGGACACAGAGCACCATAGTAATGACTATCTGGGATGTCCTAAAGCAATGCATTTAAGGGGAGGGAACACAGTATTCCTAGATCCCCTTCCGGCCCAGGACTTATAAAGCCGCCTGCAGCACGCTGTGGCCAAAAACAGTCTCCCTTTGAGATCCGATGTCCAGCTGGTAAAACCTGGTGAACATATGAATTGAAGACCAAGCGGCCGCTTTGCAAACCTGAGCCATAGACACCTGCTGGCGCACTGCCCATGATGTACTAACTGCTCTAGTAGAGTGAACTTTGAAATATTGAGGTGGAACCCTGCGTTTTAACTCATAAGCCTGGATAATGAGCTGGCAAATCCACCTGCAAAATAGTTGAACTAGTTGCTGCCTGTCCCCTCTTAGGACCATCTGGCAGGACAAAAAGGGAGTCAGTTTTCCGAAAAGGAGCTGACATGTCTAAGTAAACCTTGACCACTCTCAGCACATCCAGTGAGTGAAGCGACTTTTCCTCTTTAGACCTAGGATTTGGAAAAAAGGAGGGTAAAATGATATCCTGATTTAAAACCTGGAAACCACCTTCGGTAAAAAATCTGGATGGGGGCGCATCACCACCTTGTCCTGATGTAAAAATAGAAACGGTTCTTTATAAGAAAGGGCGGCCAATTCAGACACCCTTCTAGCCGAAGTTATGGCTACCAGGAAAACCAATTTCCTGGTCAACAGGATTAAAGGAATATGCCTAATCGGTTCAAAGAGCTGAACCTGCAGAGCTGACAGCACCAAGTTTAAGTCCCAAGGGCTTAAGGGAGGTTTAACCGGCGGTTTTAGGTGCAGTACCCCCTTGACAAAGGTTCGCACCAAAGAATGGGATGCCATAGGCCTCTGGAATAAAACTGATAAGGCCGAAATTTGTCCTTTAATGGTTCCTAAAAGATAAGCCTAAATCAATTCCTAATTGAAGAAAGGCAAGGATCCTCCCAATCGCATACCTGCGAGGATGCCATTCCTTTTTCTCGCACCAGGAAATATATAATTTCCATACCTTATAGTAGATACTTCTAGAAACTGGCTTTCTAGCATTAATCAGAGTGGATAAGACTGTACCCCTGATACCACGGTCCCTTAGTACCCTGGTCTCAACAGCCAAGCCATCAAATTCAGCGACCGTAAAGAAGGATGGTATATGGGGCCTTGAGATAACAGATCTGGACGGTCTGGGAGACACAGCGGGTCCTCCACCACCATCCTCACCATCTCTGAATACCAGGACCTCCTGGGCCACTTCGGGGCCACCAGGATCACTGTATTCTGCTCCCTCTGTATCCTGCGCAACAAGTGTGGCAGCAACTGGATCGGAGGGAATGCATAAATCAGGGAAAACCTGTCCCAGGGAACCACCAGTGCATCCGTTCCAATAGCAAGTGGATCCCTGGTCCTGGACACAAACCTGTCTACCTTGGCATTGAATCTGGATGCTAGAAGATCCACATCTGGAACCCCCCAATGCTGGCAAATCTGAAGGAAAATTCGGGATGAAGAGACCACTCTCCTGGAAGTAACTGCTGGCGACTTAGATAGTCTGCTTGCCAATTGTCCACCCCTGGAATGAACACCGCCGACAGAAATGGTACATGTCTCTCTGCCCAAGTTAATACGTGGTCTACTTCCCTGTGGGCCGCCCGGCTCCGGGTGCCCCCTTGGTGGTTGATGTACGCCACCACCGTGGAGTTGTCGGATTGGATTCGGACAGGGAACCCCTGCAGTCTGGATGTCCAAAATAGAAGAGCTAAGCGAGCTGCCCGAATTTCTAGCAGATTGATGGGTAAGGCCTTTTCTACCTGAGACCACAATCCCTGAACGGAAGTCTCCTCCAGGACTGCTCCCCAGCCCAGACGACTGGCGTCCGTAGTTACTACTTTCCAGGTTACTGGCGGAAAAGACTTCCCGCCCTTCAAGTTGCTGGTCTTTGACCACCAAAAGAGTTCCCTTTTTACCTGTAGGGATAGATACATGGGATGATCCAAGGATTGAATCGACCTGTCCCAAGCTTCCAGGATAGCTCTTTGGAACATCCTGGAGTGAAACTGCGCATAGGGAACCGTGCTGAAAGGTGACACCATCTTGCCCAAAAGCCTCATGCATAGACGGATAGAAGGACCTTTTGTCCCCTTGACCTTCCGAACTAGCTCCATTATAGAACTGACTCTTAAAGGAGGTAGAAATACTTTTTCTTGAGTTGTGTCCAAGATCAGACCCAGATATGTTAAGGCCTGAGCTGGACGAAGGGCCGATTTGTTCAAATTCAGAATTCAGCCTAGCAACCTTAGGAAACAAACCGTAGTCGCAATGTTTGATACTAAGTTGGAGTAAGCTTGATCCCTCAGCAAAAGATCGTCCAGGTATCCTACCACCGCGATTTTCTGGGACCTTAGGAAAGCCAACACTGGGGCCAGAACCTTTGTGAAGACTCGAGGGGCCGTGGCTAGACCGAATGGAAGTGCCACAAACTGGAAATGATACCCCTCTACTGGAAACCGCAGGAATCTTTGATGTGGGCCAAAAAATCGGTACGTGCAGGTATGCGTCCTTGATGTCTATGGACGCTAAAAAGTCTCCTTTTCTCAAGGAAGTGATTACTGAACGAACCGACTCCATGCGGAAGGTTCGGATGTTTAAAAAGGAATTGAGGGATTTGAGGTCTAAGATGGGCCTTACCTCTCCGTTTGGCTTTGGCACTGTAAATAGTTTCGAGTAGAACCCCTTGAATCTTTCCTTTAGTGGAACCTTGATGATTACTTTCTGCCGTTCCAGTTGTTCTAAAGCCAGGAATAGGCTCCTCTTTTTCCCTGGGTCTGAAGGAACCCTGTATACCAAATACCGAGTCAGGGCAAAATCTCGAAACTATTTTGTAACCTTGAGAAATGGTGGAAATGACCCACTTGTCCTGAACCAATTTTCCCCAAGCACCTGTGAACCACCGCAGTCTGCCCCCCACTCGCAGGAGTGGGGGCGCCCCTTCACAAGGAAGTCTTGAAATTGGTTTTGGCTGGTTTCTGGGTCTAAGGTCTCTTTTGACCTTGAGGCCTCTTAAAGGTAGGTGGCTGAAACCGTCGATACCTCTTAGGGGAAGAGGCACTCGGCCCAGGAGCGTTAGGAATTTTAAAGGAAGGTTGCTTACCCCGTCTCTTAACTGGAAGCAAGGAGCTTTTCCCGCCTGAGATTTTTGGGATATATTTATCCAAATCTTCCCCAAAAAGACGCTCACCGTTAAAAGGAAAAGCCACCAGTAGCCTTTTGCATGGCGTCTCGGCCGACCAATTCTTTAACCACAGTACCCTGCGCATATGGATTGAGAGTAGTGCAAAACGAGACATCTGCTGAATTGAGTCTTTTAATGCATCTACCACAAAACATAAGGCACGAGGAAGTTCTGAAAGTTCGTCAGAAACTTCCTCTGGAACAGGCAGGTTTCTGACCAATTTCTTAAATCGGTCTTTCAATGCCTGACAAATACCGATAGCTGCCACTGCCGGTTGTACTGCTGACCCAGCTACTGAAAAAGAAGCCTTTAGTAAGGATTCCAGCTTTTTATCTGCCGGTTCCTTAAACCCCTGGGCATTATCCACTGGGCAGGTCAGATTTTTATTCACTGAAGAAATGGCAGCATCAACCAAAGGTGTATCCCACTTCTTCTTGAATTTTTCCTCCATAGGATATAAAAAAGAAAACCTTTTAGGAGGCAAGCATGTCCTGTCCGGGTGATCCCAGTCAGCGTAAATTACCTGTGGGGGCGCCCCTTCACACCAAAATGCATCATGGGTAGTTAAGGGACCAAAAAAATAAATAAACAAAGTTGCTATGACAATGACAAGAATGTTCAACCACAGCTGAACACAGCCGCATGTAAACGTAAGTTCTGCTGCTTTTACCAGTGGCAGAACAACCGCCCATGTGAAAGAGGCCTTAATCTTCTCCTGACATCATCACGTCTTCCAGGGGCACTGTGCCCCTGGAAGACGTGATGATGTCACAAAACGCGTAGGGCGGAGCTAGACGACGCACTGACGTCACCTCCAAGCTGTGCTGTACTCCAGTAGGACGGGTTTGTCCGAGTTCATCTGGCCACAAACCGGACTTAAGGCTATCTATTCTCTGGATTTTTGTAAGTGTCCATTTTATGTATACTAACTAAAATATATCTTTATGGTTTTACGCTATGTGAGTCCCATCTTTTCGTTCTATGGTGCATCTCTGCCACGAGTTTGCTGTTGCTATTGACGGTGTGATGACCCCTAGCGGATGTTGACACGAGTTCCCACAGCCAGTTTTAAAGTGTATCTGCTAGCTATGATCCTCTGTAGTGGGGGATCGTGGCCATCCGGTAAGGAGTGACCCCTTCTATTCCTGGTGGTGGATTTTCTCTGGTTCTCACAGATGAATTATTATTAATCACTTGGACTTTTTGCTTCATATTTATGGGTGATCCGTAGTCACTCTTTAGTTGATGTGACACATTTTTGGATTATATGTAGTTGTCACGTGCATTTATTCTTTATTTTTTTCACATATATTGTATGTATTTTGCATTGCCTCACGTATGCAATATTGCACCCTTATATAGCGCGATTCTTTTTTCTTTATTATTTGCTTTTACAATTGATGTTTATTGTCAGAATTGCTGCTTTTTTCACTGTTATTTTTCACATGCAAATACTTTATAGCACAGTTTTTTTCCCCAATTTTTTCTCTACTTTATACTGGAAACAACAGATAATTGATAGGACCTTCAGGGACCGGGTTCCCCATTGTACAGGGTCCACACCCCTGGACCTGTAAAGCACCCTTTTGGTTCCCTTGGGCAAAATAAAGACCAGGGATACCATGTAACAAGGGTTCAGCGCCTAAAAGGACACATTACAAGCAAAACCTTGTTCTTCAGCCAAGGCTCGGGTACCATCCACTTTAGTTTTTAATGCCATCCGAATGGATCCGATATAACATCCTCACTGGGACATTATTGAAGAAAATTTGAAGGTACTTCCTGTATGGGAGGGGTTATATGGGAGGAACCTTCTTACTATTGGTTGCCAGTGTCCAATTACCTAAAGGTAGCATATAACCCATGAAACAAAGTGTAGCGCTAAAAAGTGAAAAGTGATAAATATAGGGTGATATACATGAGTAAATTAAACACACTAATTTGACGTGTCTTATATTAACGTGAAAAAGTCCATCATTGTAGTCCATATGTGAATAGGACCATTGTGGTCTTTGGCTGTGAGACTAATGAGAATGCCATCACCACAATAGGCGGAAACAGTCTAAGCTGTCCTGCACTCCGAGATAGCGTAAACGAAAATAGTATGGTGAAAATAAATAAATAAATCCGCGCTTCGGACAGTATACGAGCTGCAGCCTCTCCCTAATTAGTTCCCCAAAGGGGTCTAATTGAATTAATATAAAATATGGTCTGGGAGAAAAATGGCGCTGCCCTATTATACAATGAAATATTTAATAGTGGATAAATTGCAACCTTAGTTCATTAGCGTAAGTACTTGTAGGGGCTGTTCCCTTGATGTACCTAAATATGGTCAAAAATCGACAAATGACTTTGTATGTGAAAAACCATAAACCAAGTGTAAAACTGAGGGTTAAAATCCTATCACCCCAGTATCATAGAGTGCTCCATATACTCAGATTGACATAAATGATGTGAGAATGACAAGTGTTTCTTTAAAAATTAAATAAACTAAGAATTGACCCCAAAGTTCAAAAATATCGTGACACTAAAGCATCCTATACAGTGCAGTGTAAGAGAGTGTTTCTTATATTCAAATTGATAAGAATAATGTGAGAGTGACAAGTATTTGTTTTAAAAAATTAAATAAATTCAGAATTACCCCAGGATTCAAAAGTATTGTGACACTATACAACCTATAAAGTGCAAGAATTTTCCTTTTGGGTGAAGGAATATGTCTATTAGATATAAAGTGTCAGTGCCAAAGGTTACATGTATCTAAAAATAAATTAATTCAGTACCATATATAGTTATAAAATGAAAAGACACCCCAGCATCCAAAACTATTGTGACAGTATGGCGCCCTATCAGGGGCAAAACCCCCTTTCACAGTGGGGAAAAGTGTCTGATAAACAATAAATATAAAGTGTCAGTGCCAAAATCTGTTCGTTATAGTTATAGTTCTCAGGGGAATTGTAGGTATACCCACAGATTGAAATTAAGATAACACATATGACAAATCGCATGAGAATCATGAAAACCCTTATATCATAAAATATCAGCAGATGTAATAAGCTTCACAGGATATGTTGTCCATTTAAAACAGGAGATAGCTATAGCCAGATATTGTAATTAGTAAAGTACAGTACAATATGCAGTTCATCAGCTACAGGAACATAAAGCAGTGACTTCTGTGTTTAGTATTGTAGTTTAAACGGTGACTTGAAGTGCTCACCCCCCGTGCTCCCCCACTCACCAGAAAGAAACACCCCTACAGGGGTACCGAGCGATAGAGTGGGTGCCTTTAAGGATGGGTATTAGTCACTCCAATCCTGCTGCTGTTCCTGTGATCTGTATGGTCCCTCCACTAGTGCAGATTATGCTGTGCGTTCCAAAGAACCAGGTTCCTCCACCGCTTGCCAGCTAATAACTGTTAAACTCTCCAGTCCTCCCAGAGAAAGAAAAAACAGGGGCTTCCTTCGTGAAGTATGTCCTAGTTTATTGGTGCATTAAGCAATAGCAGAGTCCATACATATAAAACAGATGTATTACAATAGCAAGCCGCGCTGTGTGCAAGGATGGGACCGGGAAAAAGATGCGAGCGTGCGTCCCAACTTGCGTTCCAGCGGTTCACTTCCGGGTATGACGTGTGAGCGTGACTCCGGCTTACGCGTTTCGTCATAGGACGTTTTCAAAGACGGTCTAGACGAAGTCTTGGTGGATGAAACACGTCGGGAGGACTCCACTGCCGCCTTCTTTTATATACAAGCGCTTTTTAAACTTCTTAAATGTAAGTGTATTTCTTTTATATTAAATTCATTTTTTGTCTATGGAATTACACTATGTGGCCTCTTTTTTATTCTATATGGGCCGTATTCTGGGATATGTGATCATCCCTGTGGAGAGGATATTTCCATGAAAACAGTTGGGACCCCTATCTCTCCAGGTCGTCAAGATCCCTCCCACTGCCGGTGGGCAATACAAGCTGGTTTGACCCTTACAGTATACGCTGTTTCGGGTTCAAACCCTCCGGTAAGCCTCCAACTTTACTGGTTGTGGGAATTTCACACGTTCTTATATAGGACACTGAGGTGGATTGTGTTCTTTTTTGTCGGATCTCTGAAAACCCTTGTCTACATTAGATCGATCAACAACCATCACCATACTATTTTCGTTTCCGCTATCTCAGAGTGCAGGACAGCTTAGACTGTTTCCGCCTATTGTGGTGACGGCATTCTCATTAGTCTGACAGCCAAAGACCACAATGGTCCTATTCACATATGGACTACAATGATGGACTTTTTCACGTTAATATAAGACACGTCAAATTAGTGTGTTTATTTCACTCATGTATATCACCCTATATTTATCACTTTTCACTTTTTAACGCTACACTTTGTTTCACAGGTTAATTTAACAAACATTCTTTTTTGTTGTGTTAGCTGCTCATTTAGAGTAAGCGCAAAATATACCATTGTTGTGTTTTAGCATATAACCCAGATAGTCATTACTATGGTGCTCTGTGTCCCGTGATGTACGATAAAGAAATATTTTTTGTAGTTGAAGAAGCGGGAACCAGATTTAGGCGACTTGATGAAATGAGCATGTTTACCATCTAATTGCCCCAATGCAAATTGGGAAGTTAATTTTCTCTCAGAACTCATCAGCTATTTCTTCCCACATACTGGATGTATGTTCTGGCATTACTGAGTTTTCAGTTCTTCCCACAGGACGAGACAAGTGTCATGCACAATTGTTGACACAGTTGACATTCCCATTTAAAATTGATGATGAAGGGAAGTGAAACTGGCACCAGTGGCAAGGTATCTGCAATACAAAATTGAGAAAAATTCACAAAGAATGAAAATCAAAAGAAAAATAATTACACATATTTTTAAGCATGAGTTTATGCAGGCAAATAAAATATCATGTGGAGGTACCTTAGATAATATAACATATAATGACAATTTCTGCTTTTTGATTTGAAGCACCACTTACATAGTTATGATAGAAAAAAGTCTGCTTAAATACTATGATGTTTCATATTTTTAGGAAAAGGACATTCCCAGTTTTAATAAGGAAAACATGACAATGACCATACTGAACCTGTTCTTTTTTGGAACAGAAACTGTAAGCACCACCACCTGGCCTTCTCGCACTTATGAGATACCCAGAAATACAAGGTAAGGAACAGAAAGAACCTGCAAGACAGGAAACTTCTCTTGGTGGGCTGGAAATTAATGCCATCAATTACATAAACTGTATTTTGAGTAAGGGCAGTGATGCCTGAAACATCACTGCTGTAATTGATTATATATAAATATATATATATATATATATATGTATATATATAGGGGTGATTAGCTTGTGGGGATCACCTTTTCTTGAAATGAAAGGTCAGTGTACAGGCAGTTCCTTTAAAATCTGGCGGGTTGCCGGCTTTATTTACAGGTGGTTTGCAAAATCATAAAAATAAACAAATCAGTAAAACAAATCCTTGCCTACCGGCGCTAAACTAAACAGTACAGTGCTCTCTATACGATGCGGGGCTGGTCCCCGTCACCCACAAAACATGAGGTAAAGCAAACCTTCGTTTTCAATCCAAACAAACAGAGCTCCTCTCTCTAAGATTCCCTTCTGAGTCTAAGGCCAGAGCACTCCTGTGCTCTCTTCCTAGTCATTTAAAGTCCACCTGAGCATGGACTCAAGTGGACCAGAAGACCCGGACCGGAACCAAGTCTGCCACAGAGGCTGGAAAAATCTGGATTCCTGTTCAGTCTCTGACAATAGAACAAATATGAGGTGAAATATACCGATTATCGATGACCTCACCTCACAAACCGTCACAATATATATATATATATATATATATATATATATATATATATACACACATACTATATTGTCAAAAGTATTGTGACACCTGCCTTACAACTTACAACTTTATTTTTTTTTTTTATTTTTTTTTTCAAATAACATTTTATTGATCCAAAAGTCAGGTAAATTACAAAGACAATGATATCTTGTTGTATAAGATTTGTCATGCCAGAGGTAAAACCGGCAAGTAGCCGGTATCAAGAGAAAAACATTCAGTTGTATAAGGTTTAGATTAGTTACCATATACTGTGCAATAGTCAACATATGCATATAGACATGTAACCTGACATCATCTAGTAAACATAAGAAATAAGAGAAAGAGTAGAGAAGAAAAAGAAGGAGAGGGGAGGGGAGGGAGGGAGAGGATTGGGGAGGCTCCACCAGTGGCTCAAGGAGGATCTTCTCGTCTATGCCAGTCTTCCCAGACCTTATCATGTGTTTCCAATCTGTCTTGCAATCTAGCAGTCATTTTTTCCATTAGCTCTATGTCCTTGATTCTGGCATATAGATCTGTTGAGGTAGGCGGATCCCTTCTTTTCCAGTAGAGGGCTATGAGACACCTCGCGGCTGTCAGGATGTGCCGAAGCAGTTTCTTGGAGTGCTTAGGTATCTGTAAACCAGATACTCCTAAGAGGAATAATTTAGGGGTTCTAGGAACCTGTACTCCCAGCAAGCGGGTTAGTAGGGATTGTGCCTCCTTCCAGAAGGGCTCTATCTTGGGGCAGGACCAGTAAATGTGGTATAGTGTTCCCCTTTCTCTCTGACATCTCCAACATCTATCTGAGCTAGAGGGGTAAATGGCTCGGAGGACATCAGGAGTCATATACCAAAAGAAAATGATTTTATAGGCGTTTTCCTTATAAAGTGTGCAGAGAGAGCTTTTAGCTGCTTGAGACCAAATTGTTTGCCAGGTTGCTTCTGGTATTTCTTCTCCCAGTGCTCTCTCCCAGCGCAGCATGTATGCATGTTTGCCCTGGGTGGCAATACAATATGAATTTAGCACCTTGTATATATCTGAGATTAGTCCTCGACGTGCGGAGCCCTCTAACATCAGGTTCTCAAATACGGTTGGAGTTGAGAATTGTAAATTCGGGGCTATCGACTGAGCATAGTGCCTGATCTGTAGGTACCCATAAAATACCTGACGGGGGAGGTTAAATTTCCGTTGGAGATCGATGAATGAGAGCAGTTTGCGCGTGCAGGGGTGCACTAGATGACCAAAATGGAATAAATTTCTGATTGCCCATGGTGAGGACATTTGATGTGTAAGGCCTGCAGGCAGTCTGGGGTTATATAAAAAGGATGTGAGGAGAGATCTCTCCGAGCCCAGTTTATGAGTTCTGGAAAGTTTACGCCATAGAGAGCGAAGAAGAGACATAGGGCCCAGGAGCCGGGCCGATTCCACCTCCACATTTGCATTCCAGAGTAAGCTATTTGGGTGTATGGGTGCCAGCCAGATTTTTTCAATTTCAGTCCATCTATTGTAAGATCGTTGGGGAAACCAGGACGCCAGGGCTCGCAGTTGGGCTGCCTGGTAATACTTGTTCAAGTCGGGAAACGCCAGTCCACCCTCCGAGCGCGCCGTCACTAATACTGATTGAGGTATTCTATGCCTCCTATAGTTCCATACAAACCTCACCAGATCTGCTTGAAGTTTCTTCAGATCTGACCGAGGGATTGGAATGGGAAGCGTCTGGAAGAGGTACAGAAGTTTGGGAAGGATGGTCATCTTTACAGAAGCCACTCTCCCCAGGAGGGATATATGGTGGACCTTCCATTTTTGTAGCGACTCCCTTATAGATCTATAGAGGGGAAGGAAGTTGGCTCTATAGAGGGTGGTGTACGACGGGGTGATCTGCACCCCTAAGTATTTAAGGGCTGTAGTTTTCCAGTGGTAGGGGAAGCATTGTTGTAGATGTTGAACCTCTACTGGGGGGATATTTACGGGAAGGGCCTCTGACTTAGACGCATTTATTTTGTAACCGGATAGGGAACGATAGAGATCTAGCTCAGCATGTAAATTAGGGAGTGATATCCTAGGCTGAGTCAGGGTAAGTATAATGTCGTCCGCGAATAGTGCTAGTTTAAAATCCCTGCCTCGCACCGGAACCCCGTGTATATTTGGATTTTTACGCACCGCCGCTGCCAGAGGCTCCACACATAGTGCAAATGACATCGGCGAGAGAGGGCATCCCTGTCGCGTTCCGTTAGCTATCGAAAAAGCTGATGATAGGGCAAAGGGTGTCTTAACCTGAGAGGAGGGGTTTGTATATAAGTGTTGTATGGCCCGCAAAAAGGGGCCCTGGAACCCCATGTGTTTCAGTGTGGCTAACAGGAACGGCCATCCAAGGCGATCAAAGGCCTTTTCAGCGTCCAGCCCCAGGACCAATGTTTCTAGGCCGTCCCTGTTTGCCACTTCTATGAGATCAATAATCCGTCTCGTATTGTCCCCTGCCTGACGGAGGGGAACAAAGCCCACTTGATCCTTATGTATTAAGGAGGGAAGTATCAGGTTCAATCGCATCGAGAGGAGCTTGGTAAAAATTTTTAAATCAGAGTTTAGTAGTGCGATTGGCCTATAACTTGCACATAATGAAGGATCTTTTTCAGGCTTGGGGATCAACGTGAGGAAAGATCTCTGCATGTCTGAAGGAATAGGGGTTTGCTGAAGGAAGGCATTGTACAATCTGCACATATGGGGCAAGAGGACCGGGAGAAATGTCTTATAATATTCATAAGGGAGGCCATCGGGGCCGGGGGACTTTCGTGACGGTAAGCTTTTAATGGTGGCTGTCAGTTCTTCTACCGATATCGGGGCGTTAAGGGAAAGTAGATCCGATGCCTGAAGTTTAGGAATATTACTGTCTGCTAAATATTGTTGCATACGCTCGACTATGTCAGGGGAAAGTGGGTCGTGTGGAATTTCAGGGTCATTATATAGGGCTGTGTAGAATTCTCCGAAAGCCTGAGCTATATCCTGGGGGTGTGAGAGAAGTGTATCTCTTCTATTTTTTATTTGATGAGGGGTGGTCATATGTGATCTCTCTGAGAGTTTACGTGCTAATAATGAGTGGGCTTTATTGCCTTTGTCGTAGTACGTTTGTTTTAGTCTAAGGAGAGCTTTCTCTACCTGGCCTAACGCTAGATCCCGAAGTGTAGTACGCAAGCAGACAATTTTTTTAAGAAGGGTTAGGGATGGCGAATTCTGTAGTTGGAGTTCTAAGGTTTTAAGATCCTTCTCCGCCTGAAGTTTGGCTGCCTTTGCATCCTTCTTCATGGCTGAGGATAGTGCTATACACCGCCCCCTGAGGACTGCCTTGTGGGCCTCCCATAGAGTGGTAAGAGTAACATCTGGTGTATCATTTTCAAGAAAATAGTTTTGTAAGGTTGACTCGAGTTCTAGTTTAGATGGGGTGTGTTGTAGGAGAAAGTTGTTTAATTGCCAGTGGCATGGTTTACGTGTATAGGTACCCATCTTCAAGGACATAGTCACAGGGGCGTGGTCAGACCAGGAGATGGGTAGAATCTGAGCGTCCATAGTGGCGCGAAGGGTGGCATTGTTAACAAATAGGTAGTCTATACGAGAGTGCATGCGGTGAGGAGAAGAGTAAAATGTGTATTGTCTGTCACCTGGGTGTAGTGCCCGCCATATATCAAAAAGAGCATAGCGCCTAGTGAGTTGGCGAAATAATTGTGCTTCCCGAGCCACTCGGGCTTGGGGTTCTGTGGGGTTCATTACATGGCGATCTAGACCCACCGACTGACATAAGTTGAAGTCTCCTCCAATGATCAAGTAGTCGTTGGGGGATTTAAATATGCGCGCTAGTACTCTAGTTAAAAAGTGTATTTGGCGGGTATTAGGGGCATATAGTACACAGATAGTGACCCCTTGATCTAGCCATTGGCCCCGTAAAATAATGTAGTGTCCATGTGGGTCTATAAGAGAATCAGTGCATTTGAAGGGGGATCCCTTTTTGAACAAGATCGCTACTCCAGCTTTTTTGCGGGGGCTGAACGCCTGGTAAACCTGAGGATAGTATCTGGATGCAAATGTGAAGGCGCCTCCCTTATTAAAATGTGTTTCTTGCAGCAGGGCAACATCCGCCCCAGACTGCCTGAGTTCCCTCGTAACTAGATGCCTTTTTTTATTTGAATTTAGGCCGTGAACGTTAAGTGATATTATTTTAACCATAGTTAAGGGTATGTGTGAGCTCATCGTTACTTAGCTTATCCAGCCGCGAGGGTGTCTCAGTATCCAAGGAAGCGAGGGATCCATACGCAGGACATGTCCGGTCAGCCCTCCCGAGCCGATGATGTGCCAGGGGAAGGGAGAGAAAGGGAAAGAGAAAAAAGAAAAGGAGAGTGGAAAAAAAGAAAGAGATATTAGTTATCAACACAATCAAAAGAAGCAAACATTGCAAAAAAACCCCGAGCAATCCAGATTGCCCGGGATCAACTAAGTTCCAATAAGTCTCCCCGGGCGGGCTCCCCATAAAGAGTCCAGTCCGGGGGGACATAGAGAACCCAACAGTCAAATACAGCAGTATTCAGAAAACCTCCTATAACAATAGGAAATAAAAAAGGGGAACTTTGGTTAGGTAAACCTAAAGGGGGACTAGTGACCAGAGAAACTACTACCGTCTAGTCTCCAACTGAAAGTGCCTGATGTGAAGCAGGGATTAACAGGCTTTGGGCCTAAGAAGGGGGAGGGGTGCAAATATAGCTGATGGGTGGGCTAGGGGGGGCCCTGTATGGCAGTCATCCATTCCTATGCTTAGTGGACCCTCTAGGAGAGTCTCTGTCCCTGGGACGTTTTGTTGGAGGTATCTTCTGCCAGATCACCGGCGGGGGCGTTGGTGTTTCTACCAAGTCCCATTCTTGAAGACGGGGGACAGGAATTTCTAGGGTATTGCAAAAGTTATCCAGGTCCTCCGGGAAGCGCAAAATGGCGGATTTTCCTTGATGGCGGGCTGTTAAACTGAAGGGAAAGCCCCATCGATAAGTTATGCGGTTCTCCTGTAGTGAAGCTAGTAGAGGCTGGAGGATTCTACGCTTTTGTAGGGTGATCCAGGAAAGATCGGGGTATAGCTGTATTGGCGCATTTCCATGAACAACCTTCCTGGCGTCTCGGGCTTTTCGCATGATGTCTTCCTTTAAGGGGAAGGAGTGGACTCTGCATATGACGTCGCGTGGTCTGGAGGCAGGTCCCTTGGGTCGTAGGGCACGGTGGGCTCTGTCCATCTCTATGGGTTTATTCGGGGGGTCCCCCAATAAGTTGTTGAATAAAGATTGCAGGGTTTCGTGGAGATCCTCCGGGCCCTCTGATTCTGGTAGTCCTCTAATCCGAATGTTGTTCCTACGACCCCTATTATCTAAATCTTCAATATGGCGTTGCATATTTCTGAGCATTAGGTGGTGATCAGCTCCTTGTATTTGAGTGCGATGTATTGCAAGTTTGGTCTCCTGAATCTCCTCTTCAGCCATCTCTACTCTCTCAGATAGGTGTTTGAGGTTGGCATGAATTGTTTGGATTTCCGCCCTGCATGCAGATTTAACTTCTTCAATAAGGAGTTTAAAATCCTCTTTAGTGGGTATGGCTTGGAGACATGCTTGCCATGTAGTGTTTTGGTGGATTTGTGGGTCATCATCCATGTGTTGTTGGGGACAATGCAAGAAAGGGGGCTCCCCTCGTGGAGCAAGGGGGGGCTCAGTTTCTGGTGCTCCTCTAGGCTGAGTGTGGGTGCCCTGCAGGTTACCCCCTCTTAAGAAAGGGGGATGAGAAGCAGTTATTAAGCCATCTCTGTGGGTCAGATTTGGGGAGTTAGTCACTTGTGCATAGGACAATGCCTGATCCATGCCTCTTTCTGTCGCGCTGGAGGTATTATGGCGTGCTTGTCTTTGTGGCTGAGGTAGGCCCAGGACATAGTGGCGTTCCTGCAGTGGGTTGCTTTCTCCTGTTTGTTTTGTGAGCGGGGGTCCCAAGGCGTACTCCGGCTCCGGTAGTGGGGGAAAGTCCCCCGAATTCGGTGAGGGTGAGGGGGACACCGTCCCTCCCGCTGAAAGAGCCGGGTCTGAGGCCGTTCGCAACAGCCGCGGGTAGGCCTCAGAGCACTGGGTATAGCTGGCTGCTGTGAGGCCTTGTGTAATGTCTCGGGGGTCATGCTGTATCCTGTTGTGGGGTATGTAGGGTTGTGATGGACTCACCCCTCCCGGGTCTCGAGTGCACGAACCGCTCCTCTCCTGATCCAGCATCGGTGTGTTCTGTGGGTATAACAGCGGAGGAGAGTTCGGCGGCTGCTGCGGCATCGTGGAGAGAGAGCATGGCGGCGGCGCCATCTTGTCCATCCCGCCGTCGGAGCCGGAGGGAGGTTTAAAGTACTCCCGGAGGGTCGCTGAGGATCCGGAGGGTGGCGCGGATGGTCCCCTGGGGTTAGAAGATCGGGTTCTCCGATTTCCACCCATATACAGGTGCTTAAAATCCCCCTAATAGGCTGCTAGGCTGCAGGTCGGTGGAGAGCTACAGGATCAAGCGTCCATGCAGGGCAGCTTCCGGTCACGCCCCCTACAACTTTATTTTTAAGCATCTGTTCAATATATGGAAAACCTACCTTAAAGTCACTAACAGCCATTCTTCCGCACTAATGCTTTGTCTCATGTTGGTATGGCTTCGGCTCATACGTCCTCTTACAAGGTCTAATAACTGGTCAAAGGTTGTCACCGACATCCTAGTAAAATTGTAGAACTTGTCTTGGTGAGTACGTATTTCTTCAAACATAAGGGGAAAGTCGCCAATAGATGGACGCTGGGAGGTCAAGGGATGCACCCAATAATGACAATGTCTCCTCCGCTGAATCAGATCCATCTGTCTAATCCTTTTCATCCTCATAAGCTGCAAAATGAGCATGACAATCAGATTTCTTCCATAATAATCCATATTCAATGATCACACTTCAACAAAGGTCGAAGTCCTCTCGCTGAACAAAGAAACAGGTACTGAACAAAGACACAGGAATTGGGTGGACCGAAATGCAATGGACCAAAATGCATCATGCGTAGTTAAGGGACCAAAAAAAATAAATAAACAAAGTTGCTATGACAATGACAAGAATGTTCAACCGCAGCTGAACACAACCGCATGTAAACGTAAGTTCTGCTGCTTTTACCAGTGGCAGAACAACCGCCCATGTGAAAGAGGCCTTAATCTTCTCCTACCACTTACAGACACAGAGAGCAGTTCGCTGAAGAACTGGCACATCTGCTAATGCCCAACAGAATGCGTGACAGATTCTGGCACCCAGGTGCCTATTTAAAGCCAGCAGCTTGATCCATTAGTTGCTGGATGATCTTTAGCTTCCCCATGAGTTCCTGTTCCTGATATTATTGGATTTCCTGTTACTGACCCGGCTTGTGACCTGTCTTGTCTCTATTCCTGGGCTTTGACCCTCAGTTTGCTCCATTGATCCCGCTTTTGCCTGCTGATCTGTGTGACCTTTGGCTTGCTCTTTTGATTCTGCTGCTGCCTGATTACCAGTCCATGACCTCGGCTTACTCTTGACTCTGCTTGCTGCCTTTACCCCTAGTTGACATTCCGTGTATGACTACTGGTCTGGCTCTACTTCTGGCTCTCCCTTTTGCCAAGTCTCATCTGGTATGTCTAAAGGGACTCCGGCCCAGCAGTGCAACCTGCTCTTCCAGCAGACATCTCCTCATGACTCAGTTTGTCGCAGCTGGCAACCCCTGCTTCTTTGGGCATCACACTCCCTGTCATCACCTCCAGAAGTGCACTGCACTCAGCCACAAGGGAAGCCCTCTCAGCACTTTGGCCTCTGACTAGGTACATGAAACTCTGATTTCTTTCCTTCGTAATGCTGCTAAGTGCCTTATTCATCATCAGTGGAGATCCTCCCAAGCACCTACTATCTGAGAATGAATTGGGAGAGTGGATAGAATTTGTCTCATTAAAAGAAGAAACAGGATCTACCCTCCATGGAAAGGCTTCTTTACAGTAAGAGCTTTGAAAATGTTATAGACTTCCTCAGGAACTAGTTATGATCAGCTTAGTAGATTGTTTTAAAAAGGCCTGGATTCTTTCCTAAATGCACTAAATACTAATATTTATAGGTATTAACACTAGGGGTGGTTAATCCAGGGAATATCCGATTTCCTCCTAGGAAAATCAGGGAGGATTTTTTTTCTCCTGTTGGAGAAAATTGGATCCCACTTGAGTGGGTTTTTTTTTTTTGCCTTCCTCTGGATCAACTGTGGGTGTAGGTATATGTATATGGGGCTTGCTACTTGTGTACTGTATGTGTGTGTGTGTTTTCTTCTATTGGTTAAACTAGAAGTACTTGCCTTTTTTCAACCAGACTAACTATGTAATACCTGAAAAGATATGTGCAGCACATTTTACAACATGTGGATCTGTTGGCTGGTCTTTCAAAGGTCTATGCTGTACATAGGCCTTGGATCATAGACATCAGAAACATTTTTGTTTTTTCTGCAACCACCCGCCATAATCATTTCCTGTTTTCCACATGTTTCTTATTTTCGGCTTCCTTCTCTATTTCATGCCCTTGTAAAAATCTGAAGAATATGTATTTCTTGTTGTGTTCACATGTCTTAGCAATAACCGTCTTTGAAAACATTTTGAGAAAAAAAACAGACCTTTTTGTGGAAAGAAAATAATGTTCTTTTAACATCCTTGAACCTCAGTTGGCAGACTTTCTGAAATTCAACAACATTCTTCTGAGGATGTGGAAGTTGTACCTTCAAGTTTTCTGTCCACTGGTCAAAATATTCAAACTTCATGATGTTTACTTATTGGCTACTAGGAGAAGCTATGTGTTGGAAAATGTTTTCTCTTTGAAATCAAGAAACCATTTTTTGGCAGCTGATACCCTGCCCCAAGATTCACTTACCTGTTTGAATATAATTTTCCCTCCTCTGAATTATATTCTCAGGGTCCTAAAGAAAATTCTGTAAAAAATAAAGTTGCTTCTTTTAACCACTTCAGCCCCGGACCATTATGCTGCCTAAGGACCAGAGGTCTTTTTTCAATTTGGCACTGTGTCGCTTTAACTGCTAATTGCGCGGTCATGCAATGCTGTACCCAAACAAAATTTGTGTCCTTTTCTTCCCACAAATAGAGCTTTCTTTTGATGGTATTTGATCACCTCTGCGGTTTTTATTTTTTGCACTATAAATGGAAAAAGACCGAAAATTTTGAAAAAAAATGATATTTTCTACTTTTTGTTATAAAAAAAATCCAATAAACTCAATTTTAGTCATACATTTAGGCCAAAATGTATTCGGCCACATGTCTTTGGCAAAAAAAATGTCAATAAGCGTATATTTATTGGTTTGCGCAAAAGTTATAGCGTCTACAAACTAAGGTACATTTTCTGGAATTTATACAGCTTTTAGTTTATGACTGCCTATGTCATTTCTTGAGGTGCTAAAATGTCAGGGAAGTACAAAACCCCCTCAAATTACCCCATTTTGGAAAGTAGACACCCCAAGGAAATTGCTGAGAGGCATGTTGAACCCATTGAATATTTATTTTTTTTGTCCCAAGTGATTGAATAATGACAAAAAAAAAAAAATATTTACAAAAAGTTGTCACTAAATGATATATTGCTCACACAGGCCATGGGCCTATGTGGAATTGCACCCCAAAATACATTCAGCTGCTTCTCCTAAGTACGGGGATACCACATGTGTGGGACTTTTTGAGAGCCTAGCCGCGTACGGGGCCCCAAAAACCAATCACCGCCTTCAGGATTTCTAAGGGCATACATTTTTGATTTCACTCCTCACTACCTATCACAGTTTTGAAGGCCATAAAATTCCCAGATGGCACAAACCCCCCCCCCCAAAATGACCCCATTTTGGAAAGTAGACACCCCAAGCTATTTGCTGAGAGGCATGATGAGCCCATGGAATATTTTATATTTTGACACAAGTTGTGGGAAAGTGACACTTTTTTTTTTTTTGCACAAAGTTGTCACTAAATGATATATTGCTCACACAGGCCATGGGCATATGTGGAATTGCACCCCAAAATACATTTAGCTGCTTCTCCGAGTATGGGGATACCACATGCGTGGGACCTTTTGGGAGCCTAGCCGCGTACGGGGCCCCGAAAACCAATCACCGCCTTCAGGATTTCTAAGGGTGTAAATTTTTGATTTCACTCTTCACTGCCTATCACAGTTTCGGATGCCATGGAATGCCCAGGTGGCAAAAAACTCCCCCAAATGACCCAATTTTGGAAAGTAGACACCCCAAGCTATTTGCTGAGAGGCATGTTGAGTATTTTGCAGCTCTCATTTGTTTTTGAAAATGAAGAAAGACAAGAAAAAACTTTTTTTTTCTTTTTTCAATTTTCAAAACTTTGTGACAAAAAGTGAGGTCTGCAAAATACTCACTATACCTCTCAGCAAATAGCTTGGGGTGTCTACTTTCCAAAATGGGGTCATTTGGGGGGGTTTGTGCCACCTGGGCATTCCATGGCCTCCGAAACTGTGATAGGCAGTGAAGAGTGAAATCAAAAATTTACGCCCTTATAAAGCCTGAAGGCGGTGCTTGGTTTTCGGAGTCCCGTACGCGGCTAGGCTCCCAAAAAGTCTCACACATGTGGTATCCCCGTACTCAGGAGAAGCAGCAGAATGTATTTTGGGGTGTAATTTCACATATTCCCATGGCATGTTTGAGCAATATATCATTTAGTGACAACTTTGTGCAAAAAAAAATAAAAAAAAATTGTCTCTTTCCCGCAACTTGTGTCACAATATAAAATATTCCATGGACTCGACATGACTCTCAGCAAATATCTTGGGGTGTCTACTTTCCAAAATGGGGTCATTTGGGGGGGGTTTGAACTGTCCTGGCATTTTATGCACAACATTTAGAAGCTTATGTCACACATCACCCACTCTTCTAACCACTTGAAGACAAAGCCCTTTCTGACACTTTTTGTTTACATGAAAAAATTATTTTTTTTTGCAAGAAAATTACTTTGAACCCCCAAACATTATATATTTTTTTAAAGCAAGTGCCCTACAGATTAAAATGGTGGGTGTTTCATTTTTTTTTTCACACAGTATTTGTGCAGCGATTTTTCAAACGCATTTTTTTGGGAAAAAACACACTTTTTTAAATTTTAATGCACTAAAACACACTATATTGCCCAAATGTTTGTTGAAATAAAAAAGATGATCTTAGGCCGAGTACATGGATACCAAACATGACATGCTTTACAATTGCGCACAAACGCACAGTGGCAACAAAATAAATACATTTTTAAAAGCTTTTAAAAGCCTTTACAGGTTACCACTTTAGATTTACAGAGGAGGTCTACTGCTAAAATTACTGCCTTCATTCTGACCTTTGCGGTGATATCTCACATGCATGGTGCAATTGCTGTTTACGTTTGACGACAGACCGCCGGTTGCGTTCACCTTTGCGCGAGAGCAGGGGGCGACAGGGGTGTTTTTTTTTTGTTTGTTTTTTTTATTATTTTTTTGCTTTTTTATCTTATTTTTAAACTGTTCCTTTCATTTTTTTTTTTTAATCATTTTTATTGTTATCTCAGGGAATGTAAATATCCCCTATGATAGCAATAGGTAGTGACAGGTACTCTTTTTTGAAAAAAATTGGGGTCTATTAGACCCTAGATCTCTCCTCTGCCCTCAAAGCATCTGACCACACCAAGATCGGTGTGATAAAATGCTTTCCCAATTTCCAATTTTGCTGTTTACATCCGGCGAAATCTAAGTCATGAAATGCTCGTAGCTTCCGGTTTCTTAGGCCATAGAGATGTTTGGAGCCACTCTGGTCTCTGATCAGCTCTATGGTCAGCTGGCTGAATCACCGGCTGCATTCTCAGGTTCCCTGTTGAGACAGGAGAGCCAGAGAAAAACACGGAAGACGGTGGGGGGGGTCATTCCCTCCCACGGCTTGTAAAAGCAGTTCAGAGGCTAATTGGCCGCTAGGATTGCTTTTATATGAAAGCCGACCGCTGGCTGAAAAGAATGATACCAAGATAATACCTAAACCTGCAGGCATCATTCTGGTATAACCACTCAAAGTTGTGAATGGCGTACCTGAAGACAAAAAAATGGTTAACAATAAAACACAGTAAACGGTAAAGTATAAAAAATTGCATACCTGAAAAACAAACATGATAAAGCATAATAACAATAAAACATTGCATAATAGAATACAGTAAAAAAAGAGCAGAACAATAGAGAGAGAATAGAGAGAGAGAGAACAATAAAACGACAACAATTTTTTTTTATTTTATATATTTTTTTTTTTTACACTTTTTTTGTAACTAACTTTTATAACTAGTCCAATAACGGTAAATCTCCAGGTTCACTTGGGTTGTCACATATCACAATTCGCCACGAGAACCACGGGTACCCAAAAGGAAGAAGAACTCACCATAGTATAAAATCTTTCAGATATTTATTAAAAAAAGTAGTCACTTACAGTTAAGTTAGTAAAATTGCATGTACGAAAAGCCGGCCGGCATGCAAACATACGGAGCCCGTCCTCTCACTCCGAAAGCGTGGTGACGTCAGTGCGTACCTTCCCAGACGCGTTTCGTCATCATCTGACGTTGTCAGTGGGGAACGGGCAACGCAGCGACTCACCACATTATAAAGGGAGCCAAGCCTCGTTCTGAACTACGAGCATCAAGGCGCCATATTGGATGTGGGAAACGATTCACTTAGATTACAAACGTCCTGAAAGGCAGTGCATCGCTACATATCCCTCCCAAAACGAGCAACAACCCTACCATACCAAATTAAGCACATTAATGGTACCTAACACAACCGTATGGGTGTAAAGTTGGATATAAAAATATGATAAGAATTCTGTAAGAAAACATTACCAAAACCGCTACCATCCCAAATTAAATGCATATGAAAAGTGCATAAAGGAACAATTAATCAATGTATGGTGATCACCGTATATTAACAGGGAAAAATCCTGTACTATGATGTTAACAGAAAGAGACCTGTATTATGTTACGTGTCCTCTCATGAGGTTACAATTAAATGTCATAAATCAAAAACGTGAAAATTAAATAATAAACTTATTTGAATGTGTGAAGTAAATTTTAATCATAAAAATTAAAAATTAAAAATGTACATGGAAATCAATTGTCTGATCCCAAACATATATCGTGCTGAGTGTTTGCCTAATTAAATCACAAACCAGAGCTGTGGATGAAAACGTGATATATGTTATATGTGAATAATAAAATAAATGAATATAATTAAAAATAAAATAAAAATAAAAATAAATGAATATAAATATGAAAATGAAAATAAAAATAAAAATAAAAATAAATATAAAAATAAAAATAAAAATAAAATTAAAAATAAAATATAAAAAATAAAAATAAAAATAAAAAAATAAAAATAAAAATAAAAATAAATATAAAAATAAAAATATAAATGTGAATCAGAAAAAAGGAAATTCCCGATCAACATCAGAAATCTCTTTCAAGATTCTAATAAATTATAATGTGATACGTGCTCATCAGCAAAAATTATGTACCTAATCAAAAGTTATAGTAATGCAAGTGTCAAAAGCACCGCCATAGATTATAATACTTAATGCAAGCCTCAACCTTGAAAGAGGGGGGGGGGGTGAAACACCCGCATACTCGTAGTTCAGATCGAGTTCACAAGCCCCAAACACAATTTAAAAAAACGAAAATTCATAAAGTGCAAATGTAGATAAGGAAAGAAATTCAAACACTATGGGCCAAATCCTACAACCAACAATGCCAGAGAAACCATGAATTATCAATGAAAGCATTGACATCAGTATCAATGTTTAGTCCATAGGGTGCGTAGGTTCGCAATCTATGGATCCAAACCATTTCTAACTTTGATATTTCCCTAACTAAGGAACTTCCTCTCCAGTGGGGACTATATTTGTCTATACCCAAAAAGATTGTGTTAGAGGGATCTCTGTCGTGTACTTGTAGGTAATGTTTTGAAACGGAGTGGTTCCTAAACCCACTTTTAATATTAGTGATGTGTTCGTTGAGGCGGACCTGAAGAGGTCGCTTGGTCCTGCCCACATATTGCAGGCCACAAGGGCACTGCAACATATAGACAACCCCCTCTGTAGTACAGGTAATAAATGGTATGTGATAGTTTGGTACTACTGGAAGAAAAAGTGGTAGTCCGTCTATGTGGACATGCACTGTATGCACAGACCCTACACTTTCTACATTGATAAAAACCTTTTAAGTGTCCAAAAAAACTGGGTTTAGAAATAGGTGGATTCAAAATGTTAGGGGCCAACTGGTTACGTATCGAGGGCACACCCCTAAAAATGACTCGTGGTTTTTCTGGCAACACCTTACTCAGGATCCTGTCACTACGTGCCACATGCCAGTGTTTGTATATGAGGTTCTTAATGGAATTATGCTGTAGAGAGTATGTAGTCAGAAAGGGGACACCAGAAGAAAAATTATCATTAGTGCGTGACCCCCTTTCCGCCAATAAATTTTCTCTATTCACCTCCTTGACCCTTTCCAGGGTCGTCACCAGGAATTCCTCAGAATATCCCCTTTCCAAAAATCTATCCGTGAGGACATCCGCCTGCTCAATAAATTGAATCTGACTGGAGTAGTTCCTCTTAAGGCGGAGATATTGGCTCTTTGGAATCGACTCCAACCAGGGACGATGATGGCAACTGTCAACCGGTATGAATGAATTCCTGTCGGTCTCCTTAAAAAAAGTTGATGTAACAATATTGTCCTCGCTAATAGAGATTCTTAAATCTAGAAAATTAATGCTGGTCTGACTCATCTCATAATTTAAAGTGATGCCCCTCTGATTAGCATTAAGGAAAACCATAAATTCCTGCAGGGCCACTTGTTCGCCATCCCATAGGAGGAGGATGTCATCTATGTACCTCGCCCACAGAATAATCTGGGGTACATCACGAGCATAGATGACATCCTCCTCCCATTTCCCCATGAAGAGGTTCGCCAGGCTAGGGGCATACTTAGCCCCCATGGCCACTCCCGTGTTTTGCCTGTAAAAGTTGTTATCGAACCAGAAGTAATTGTGGGAGGCAGCATATTCCAGCAACTCCATTACAAATTCCACCTGATTGGGTGGAAGGCAAGAATCTCTGTCGAGAAAATGTTTAACAGCCCCCAAACCCAACAAATGTGGGATGATGGTATATAGGCTGGATACATCAGCTGTAACCATCCACATCCCAGCTCTGACTTGAGTATTGGAGAGTAGCCTGATGACATGCCTGGAATCTTTAATATATGATGGCAATCTCTGTACAAGGGGCTGTAAATAAAAGTCTATGTATCTGCCCACCCGGGAGGTGAGTGAATCAATGCCACTCACAATAGGACGTCCCGGGGGGCAGACCAGACTCTTATGAACTTTCGGTAAATAATAGATTGTGGGTGTGCGTGCGGCTTTGGGAACCAAATACAGGCCCTCTTTTTGATTAAGAATGCCCAAACGACACCCCTTATCAACAATTTTTTGTAATGTCTTTGCATATTTAATTTTGGGGTCAGAGGGGAGCATTGTGTAGGTGTTTTGGTCATCCAAAATCCTATACATCTCGGTCATGTAATCTTGTCGATCAAGAATTACAATGCCTCCCCCTTTGTCCGCGGGTCTTATAACCAGATCCTTGTTCTTACAAAGAGAATCAAGGCCTTCTTGTAGGGTTTTGTTGAGTTTGGCATCTTTGACCTCCAAAAGGTCCAAATCCTTCAACAGAATATCTTTAAACACTTTGAGTGCTGGTGCTAGTGTGCCAGGAGGGTTGAATAATGAGGCGTTGGAAAGCCCCGAATGTACAATTCCTGTCTCCAACGTCACACCATCTCTAATGGGATTGCTAGCCACATAGCGTTTTATGTTCAACTTTCTAACAAATCTATGAATGTCCATATAAGTATGGAACTTATCCAGCTTGGTAGGCGAGACAAATTTCAGACCTTTATCAAGAATGGCTTTTTCAGGATCAGTCAATGTTCTAGAGCTTAAATTGAAAATCCCCTTCCCTGTTACTTTCTGGATCTTTTTTGCTGTTCGGAACCGCCTTTTATAACTGTAATCGGTTCCAGGTTCGGGTCTCTCAAAATGCGATGGCATTTTGGGAGACTCTGTGAAAGTGTGCCTAGTCTGTGCAATGCTGTACCCTACGCTAATACTCAACTAGTGAATGGTAGCGTTCAAAACATTCACCAATGTAAAGACCAGGATTGTCAGGACAGGAGGGACAATAATAGCGGGTGTCATGCCTATATCCGCGCTTGCTGCAGACACAACATTTTTTTGGGGGGGTTTGTTGGGTAAGGGTACTCGGGAGGACATAAAGAAAATGCATCTCATGCAGCTGACTGCATTTGGTTGGGGATGTGAATGGGGGAAGTACGGGCGCTGAAGAAGTGGTGGGTTACCAATTAGGATTGGCGAATGCAGCAGGAAGGGCACTATGGGCATGACGGCCTGTGTTTGTCTTCTTGGTGGCAGCGGGACAATACTTGCGCTTGCCACCTCACCAGCTTGAACTGCACTTATTGGACTCGATGACGAAACGCGTAAGGCGGAGCTACGCACTGACGTCACACGCGGAAGTAGGAGAGTGTGGAACGCAGCTGAGGCGCACGCCGCGCAGCTGATGGTCCTAGACGCCCTGCACTCTCCATACGAAATAGCTCACAAGCTGTTGTGACTGTCTGTTTGGTTTTTACACTTTTTATTTATTTGGTTTTCTTGTATATTGTGATAAATAAAATACCTTAAAAGTATCACACTATGGAGCCCTGTTTCTTCTCTATGAGGACGTACTGAAGGATACCTTACAGCTGGAGCGGTGTACCCTGAGGACCCATACACATCTGATTGCAGCCTAATACTACATGCCTACTACCCCTGCAGGGGTGTAGGGAGCTGGTGAGTGGGGATCTTTGAGGGGGAGCACCGCAAGTCACTGGATCTGATCATCTGTGTCCACGAAAGTCACCTATTACAGACGTTTTTTCACTTACTGCTATTGGACTTTGTTATTATTATTTTTACACCATTTTTTCATCATTTTTTGATCTATTTTTTCATCCATTCTTTATAAAGTTGATCACCAATTTTTCACCAGCCTTATATTATCCAATGTGGAACTCTGCACTATATGTTTAAAGCTGGGACTATTCAAATTCACTTTTATGTTTACAAGCACATTGGGATACATGGGGATTATTATAATCTTGTACTGTGGTTTATTTAATTTTATTTATTTATATTAGGTTTGGTCTATCACTGTTGACTTGTTATCAATTAATATTTTTTTGTTGATTAATCACACGGTGTACACCTATATATAGGTATGACTAAGACCTACTAGCACAGTATATTCAGTTAACACTGGATATCTAGATCCACCACTTAAAGAGGGATTACAAAAATAGGGGGTATAGTTACTATTACATCTTTCCTGATTCCTTTTGAGGCTCATTATATTGCAAATCAAGGTACCCTCACAAGGTAGCGCCACCCACCCCCTGTCAATTTCTCTGTATTATTAACTCACTCCTTCGGGGGTAAGTGTTAGGGGAGGCTGCAAGCCTTCAGGTCCGTGAGCGCGGAAACCCTTTCCTTAGTTTACTTATGGGACTCGCCACATCACCAAGTGTTACTGCAGTGCTGGTTTGACTACGACCGGGGTGTACTAGGCCGCTGGTGCTTGCCAGTTCACCAAAACGCTACAAAAAAAACTGTTAGCGATCGCAGGGATCAGACCTGACTCTGCGAAAGCTGCAGTTATGCGTTTAGTGTTTTGTAAGTGTCAGTGATCGATCGATACTGCACTAGGGTGGGATGGGCTGGGCCAGGCAGAGGGGCAAAACGCAGGTGTTAGCAGGTATCTGGGCTGATCCGGCTAACACTGCGTTTTTGGGAACCCTAAACTGCTGGGGACACTAGTATAGATCTGATCGGATCAGATATTGATCCGATCAGATACTATACCACTAAGGGAGGTGTACGGTGCGTGCGTGGGTGTTAGCGGTACTGGCGCTAACCTGATGCTGCCTGGGGCTGGTGCTTGCCAGTTCACCAAAACGCTACCAAAAAAACTGTTAGCGATCGCAGGGATCAGGCCTGACTCTGCAAACGCTGCAGTTATGTGTTTAGTGTTTTGTAAGTGACAGTGATTGATCGATACTGCACTTGGGTGGGCTGGGCCGGGCGGAGGGGCAAAACGCAGGTGCTAGCAGGTATCTGGGCTCATTCCACTAACACTGCGTTTTTGGGAACCCTAAACTACTGGGGACGCTAGTATAGATCTGATCAGATCAGATATTGATCCGATCAGATACTATACCACTAAGGGAGGTGTACGGTGTGTGCGTGGGTGTTAGCGGTACTGGCGCTAACCTGACGCTGCCTGGGGCTGGTGCTTGCCAGTTCACCAAAACGCTACCAAAAAAACTGTTAGCGATCGCAGGGATCAGGCCTGACTCTGCGAACGCTGCAGTTATGCGTTTAGTGTTTTGTAAGTGACAGTGATCGATCGATACTGCACTTGGGTGGGCTGGGCTGGGCTGGGCCGGGCGGAGGGGGCAAAACGCAGGTGCTAGCAGGTATCTGGGCTGATCCCGCTAACACTGCGTTTTTGGGAACCCTAAACTGCTGGGGACGCTAGTATGGATCTGATCAGATCAGATATTGATGCGTTCAGATACTATACCACTAAGGGAGGCGTATGCTGCGTGCGTGGGTGTTAGCAGTACTGGCGCTAAACTGACACTGCCTGGGGCGACGCATATCACCGCCAGGCGATCAGGGGGCTAAACCTTTGTTCGGTAATAAACGGCGGGTGCCCTGATACTATAAAAAATAAACGAACTAACCAGCGTCACCCGTAACAGTTATACGGTGATCAGTGGTGAAAGGGTTAACTAGGGGGCAATCAAGGGGTTAAAACATGTTTTGTGTGCCTGGCATGAGTGTGTATGTGTGTTTTCACTCACTCGGATGTCTTCTCTCCTCGGCGCCGGAACGGAAAATACTGAGCAGAGGAGAGATGACATAATTTCCTTTGCTGCTGTTTAGCATACCGCAGCAAAGGAATGTTCTGATTGGCCGGCGGCGATCGCGAGGGGGGGCCACGAACGCATGGCCTCCCCCTCACCTCCGATCGCCGGGGGACAAAAGAGGACCGCCTCGGGCACCGGGGGGGGGGGTATCCGATCGGACCCCCCACCCGCGGGAGGCAGATCACGTACATTTACGTGATTTTGCCTGCCCGTGCCGCCTTGCCGACGTATTTCGGCGTGAGGTGGTCCTTAAGTGGTTAACTTCATATTGGCTAAAAAGCTCTCCCATTCCTTAAATATGTAAATGTAGGACATTTGGTGCTCTCAAAGCAGTCCTGCTTTTCCAGGGCCCAGTTATCCACACACCAATGGAAAGTTTCACAGCTTGGCTGTTTAAAGTAAAAGCTAACCAGGGTTTTTTGGATAAAACTTTGTCCCTCCTCTCCCACAGAATTTAAAACTAGTCCAGTTAGCAGTAATTAAGCATATATTGTGGATTCCTAAGGAGTTTAGTCTACAAAAGGAATTAGCTTGTAAATTATTTTCCTAGCGACTACTTCTGCTTAAAATTTAATTTACATGTTTTCTTACTTGGTTATAATTTCAGTTATTTGATAAGTTATTTAATTATTGTTATTGCTATAAGTCACTTTATATCATTATTCATAGCACTTATTTTGTATATTTTTCTTTTTGCACAACAGTTGGTCAAGTTGTGGTGCTTGCAGCTGACTAAACGTATGTGTTGATAGCACAAACAATTTGTGCAGTACTTTACAAATTAAAGGGATACAGTAGTGTACATTTTTTGGTAAATATAACCTGACAAGCAGTGGAAAACAGATGGTAGGAGGGTCTAAGTTTCTTTGCATTTCCTGTCTCTAATAGGATGATGTGCAATATTATTATTATTATTCAGGATTTATATAGCGCCAACAGTTTACGCAGTGCTTTACAATATAAAAGGGAGACAATACAGTTATAATACAATTCAATACAATAGGATTAAGAGGGCCCTGCTCAGAAGAGCTTACAATCTAATAGGGTGGGGCAGGTGGTACAAAAGGTTGTAATTGTGGGGAATGAGCTGGTGGAAGTGGTAGGAGATTAGTTGGAGACGTGATAGGCTTTCCTGAAGAGATGAGTTTTCAGGGATTGGCTGAAGGTAGCAAGAGAAGGGGATAGCCGGATAGATGGAGGTAGTGAGTTCCAGAGGATGGAAGAGGCTCTGGAGAAATCCTGGAGAGGAGCTGTTGAATGCCTGTTGAGAAACACAATATTTTACAGTTGTTTCCAGAACAAGAGGTGACGGGAAACCTCGTAATGGAGACATTTGTTAACTGTCTAACATGGTATTTGCCATTACTGTGTACTGTGGAGAAATTTCCTTTCACTTTCTGTTGCATCTTCAGGGCAGAACATTAAAGAGGAACTCCCGTTATAGAAAGATTAAGTCAGGAGCTACAAATACTGACAATAATTTTCAATAAAGAGATACTTATCAGCCCATTGAGTGTTGTCTTCCCAACAGCCAATTGAGTGCTGTGGACCTCTGGCTATGCCATCACTTATCATTCATCATCATTCACACAGTATTTGCGCAGCGATTTTTCAAACGCATTTTTTTGGGAAAAAACACACTTTTTTAAATTTTAATGCACTAAAACACACTATATTGCCCAAATGTTTGATGAAATAAAAAAGATGATCTTAGGCCGAGTACATGGATACCAAACATGACATGCTTTACACTTGCGCACAAACTTGCAGTGGCAACAAAATAAATACATTTTTAAAAGCTTTTAAAAGCATTTACAGGTTACCACTTTACATTTACAGAGGAGGTCTACTGCTAAAATTACTGCCCTCGTTCTGACCTTTGTGGTGATATCTCACATGCATGGTGCAATTGCTGTTTACGTTTGACGACAGACCGCCGATTGCGTTCGCCTTTGCGCGAGAGCAGGGGGCGACAGTTGCTTATTTAGCACCATCAATTTATGCAGCACTATACATATACTGTATATTATACATTACATCAGTCCCTGCCCTCAAGGAGCTTACAATCTAAGGTCTCTAACTCACATTCATACATACTAGGGCCAATTTAGACAGGAGACAATTAACCTATCAGAATGTTTTTGGAGTGTGGGAATAAACTAGATTTCATAAAGCAAACAAACACAGGCAGAACATGCAAACTCTGTGCAGGTAATGCTGTGGCTGGGATTCAAACCAACAGCCGTAGTGCTAACCACTTAGCCACTGTGCTGCTTTTCTACCTTTATTAAATGGGTTGTATCTATAAAGTCATGTTTCCCTTTCCTTATCGATTATTTGAATGACTTTCAGTTCATGGGCACAGCTGATTCCAATGGCTGTCTTCATTTATTAAAGGGTAAGTTCACCTTTAAATAAAACAGTTTGCCACTGTGCTGGCCATCATGCATTTGGATGCATTCTGCATAAAACAGAAAAATATATAATAAGAAGTTGGACTTTTATCGTCCATTTGGTTGCATTCTGCATAAAACAGATAAGTATATCATAGGAAGTTGTCTCTCAGTACAGGTTTTTTAACTGTACATTACTTTCAAGAAGGTGAAATATCAGTTTTGATCAATGTGTCATTTTGCCTACAGAGCAATTCCAAATATGTTTGTCTTGAATAGGTTTTTCAGCTATAGCCATCATGAAACAATACATATTTTAATGTCTTCTCATTCTGGGGTCAGATCTGGAAACCTGTGCTGAGCAATGCAGTTTAATAAAAACAGAGGAACGAAAAATGCCTGCTTTGCTCATGGCAACCTTTTCTAGAAAGAGCAAGATTATTAACTGGTCTGTTTTTTAATCTGGCCAAACAGTCAGCAGAGAAATTTAGGATAAAATAAAAATGGATATGATATTTGGAAAAATCCAAAATTCAGGTATGTGGCTACCCATATTTATATTGCAGATTTACATAATAACTGTTGTAAGCACTCCAGAGGTGAAATATGGTTTGTCTCACCCCCTGTAAATGTTACCTTTGCTGGACAGCTTGGTCATTTATAAGAGGTAGAAAAAAACATATCTACCGGAAGGATCAACAAAATTTTGGTTGAAGATTCTTTACCCATCTTCTATGTTGATAGAATTTGCCATAAAGCTTCAAAATTGGTACAACTGGTACATACAAAGATGTATGTAAACTTCTAACTATACGCTACCATTACCATGCTTCCATATGCTATTTCTGGTGCTTTGAGACCTTCAGACTACTGGTTTGTTTGTTTGTCACAGTGGACACATCTAAAAACATCCCATGGAAAGTATGCTGTCATTGGTAACATTAGTTCATACACTTAGTAAAATTATATAATAAGTATTAATAACACAGGGCTTCTTCTAGGTATTCACATATTCCAGACATCCTGAAGCCAAGACATATATGGAGAAGTTTAAGAGAATTTAAATGCTCATAAGTTTTGTATTCATAGGTAGATCTATAGGAAATGTGCTACTTGCATGGATTTTCAGTAATATATATATATATATATATATATATATATATATATATATATATACTGTATATATATATATTTTATGACATCTTTTCATGTAACAACACTGAAGAAATCACACTTTGCTACAATATAAAATAGTGAGTGTACAGCTTGTATAACAGTGTAAATTTGCTGTCCCCTCAAAATAACTCAACACACAGCCATTAATGTCTAAATCACTAGCAACAAAAGTGAGTACACCCGTAAGTGAAAATGTCCTAATTGGGCCCAAAGTGTCAATTATTTGTGTGGCCACCATTGTTTTTCAGCACTGCCTTAACCCTCTTGGGCATGGAGTTCACCAGAGCTTTACAGGTTGTCACTGGAGTCCTCTTCCACTCCTCCATGATGACATCACAGAGCTGGTGGATGTTAGAGACCTTGCACTCCTCCACCTTCACTTTGAGGATGCCCCACAGATGCTTAATAGGGTTTAGGTCTGGAGACATGCTTGGCCAGTCAATCACCTTTACCCTCAGCTTCTATAGCAAGACAGTGGTCATCCTGGAGGTGTGATTGGGGTCATTATCATGTTGAAATACTGCCCTGCGGCCCAGTCTCCGAAGGGAGGGGATCATGCTCAGCTTCAGTACGTCACAGTGCATGTTGGCATTCACGGTTCCCTCAATGAACTATAGCTCCCCAGTGCCAGCAGCACTCATGCAGCCCCAGACCATGACACTCCCACCATCATGCTTGACTGTAGGCAAGACACACTTGTCTTTGCACTTTTCACCTGTTTGCTGCCACACACGCTTGACACCATCTGAACCAAATAATTTTATCTTGGTCTCATCAGACCACAGGATATGGTTCCAGTATTCCATGTCCTTAGTCTGCTTGTCTTCAGCAAACTGATTGCTTGCTTTCTTGTGCATCTTTTGAAGAGGCTTCCTTCTGGGATGACAGCCATGCAGACCAATTTGATGCAGTGTGTGGCATATGGTCTGAGCACTGACAGGGTGACCCCCCACCCCTTCAACCTGTCCTGTTAAACCACTGTATGGTCTTGGCCACCGTGCTGCAGCTCAGTTTCAGGGTCTTGGCAATCTTCTTATAGCCTAGGCATCTTTATGTAGAGCAACAATTCTTTTTTTCAGATCTTCAGAGAGTTCTTTGCCATGAGGTTCCATGTTGAACTTCCATTGACCAGTATGAGAGCGATAACACCAAATTAAACATACCTGCCCACCATTCACACCTGAGACCTTATAGCACTAACAAGTCACATGACACCGGGGAGGGAAAATAGCTAATTGGGCCCAATTTGGACATTTTCACTTAGGGGTGTAATCACTTTTGTTGCCAGCGGTTTAGATATTAATGGCTGTGTGTTGCCTCATTTTGAGGGGACAGCAAATTTACACTGTTATGCAAGCTGTACACTCACTACTTTACATTGTAGCAAAGTGTAATTTCTTCAGTGTTGTCACATGAAAAGATATAATAAAATATTTACAAAAACATGAGGGGTGTACTCACTTTTGTGAGATACTGTATATTGGCATACACTAGAGTTTCACCTACCATATGAACATATATCTGCAATGCTCATTAGACTAAATAACAGCTTTTCACTTATCTTGTGCTAACACACTCTCTGCCTCAAAGGTCAGCTATTTTTCATTTGATTGTGTTACATGTAAATTTCTAAACAAACAAGATATTTGGGGGGCACACCTTCTCATTAAAGCTGGTGCAGCCATAAGACCATACAATAGAAGAAAAATATTACAGCGCACACATGCAAAAAACATTCACCTCCAGCAAGGCTAGTTTAAAAACACCTAAACATACTCAAAAAGACATTTTCAAAAATATGGGGATTTGGTCACACCATATTGCTATATGGTGCTAAGCCCACTTAATGCGACAAAGTACCTCATGATTAGTGGGTCCTACACTATCCATAGATTTGTGAGATCCTGCTTCTCTAAACCATGAGAGCTACACTCTTCTAAAAGGGAGAATCTTGAGGTCTCCACCTATGACACAAGTGGCAACTAATGAGAGGCACTCAATGAGGGAATAGGGTGCTCCTATCCCAAAAGGATTTGGTCAGAATCCATACAATACACAAACAAGATATTTGGGGGGCACACCTTCTCATTAAAGCTGGTGCAGCCATAAGACCATACAATAGAAGAAAAATATCGCAGTAAGTGGGCTTAGCACCATATAGCAATATGGTGTGACCAAATCCCCATATTTTTGAAAATGTCTTTTTGAGAATGTTTAGGTGTTTTTAAACTAGCCTTGCTGGAGGTGAATGTTTTTTTGCATGTGTGCGCTGTAATATTTTTCTTCTATTGTATGGTCTTATGGCTGCACCAGCTTTAATGAGAAGGTGTGCCCCCCAAATATCTTGTTTGTGTATTGTATGGATTCTGACCAAATCCTTTTGGGATAGGAGCACCCTATTCCCTCATTGAGTACCTCTCATTAGTGTCCATTTGTGTCATAGGTGGAGACCTCAAGATTCTCCCCTTTAGAAGAGTGTAGCTCTCATGGTTCAGAGAAGCAGGATCTCACAAATCTATGGATAGTGTAGGACCCACTAATCATGGGGTACTTTATCGCAGTAAGTGGGCTTAGCACCATATAGCAATATGGTGTGACCAAATCCCCATATTTTTGAAAATGTCTTTTTGAGAATGTTTAGGTGTTTTTAAACTAGCCTTGCTGGAGGTGAATGTTTTTTTACATGTAAATTTCTTTTACATAGTCAACATAAAAAGGTATTTTAAAGCTTCTGAAATGCTGTTTTACAAATAGTTGTATTGTTTTTTCAAGTTTTTGCAATAAAGAGAAACAAACAGCAAGTAAAGGCATAGTGCAAACAGTGTGGCAAAGAAAGGCATATCCTATTGGGGACTACAGTGCAACAGTTGCATATACCAACAAAATAGACCAATTTTGCTACCAAACAATGCACATAGAAATAATAGCCAAAGAGAACAATGCAGGATTCTCTTTGCCTCTTTGATAACCAACACAAAACCCTAGGCCAACATGCACAGTTTATTTTTTTCTTCACATGAGTAATTTCAACACTACCATGCAATATGTATACTAATAGGGTGGTTCTGCCTGTTTTGGTAGGCAGATTTTCTGCAGAAGAAACAATGGGGGAAATTAAGTAAAGCTGCTGCACCTCTTTTCTAGCATTAATCTTCCTTATGAATGTATTGCAGCAAATTCCTGAAGCATATGCAATTATTTTGGTCCTGACAGCGACTCATGCACAAAAATCAGGTAATTCTAAAATGTGCCAATTTTAGATTGTGGTGCAATAAATCGTATCTTACAAAAGTGGAGTTAATTAAGACGTACTCTCTTTCGGCATACAGAGAGAGACCCTGGCACAGACAGATTATACAAAAGTGGTGCAGCATGCATCAAATTCTAAACAGGTACATGAATTTGGTGCACACTGCACCACTTTTAGAATTCACGCAAGAGACTTCTGCAAAATCTTTGTGAGCCAGTCTTTATGAATTCCAGGGAATATCCTAACTACACTTTACATTTTTTTACCAGACTTCATGCATGCTGTTCTGTTCCTTTTTTTTCATTCACCATCATTATTAGCAGCCTATCCAATACAGAGAAACTTATTATTATATCTATGTCACACATTACCAATGGTTTACAACAAATACATGACAAAATATATGTTTTTATATTGTTTTTTTAATCAAAGTTTGTTCTCCAACACCTACCTTAAAGAAACGGCTGTCAACCACAAAACATGTTTTAATGCTCAAATAAATTTCTTCCTAAACAAGATGCGCCTCACCTTAGTTTGGATACTCGCTAACACCAGATGCCTTTGCTATGAAGTCTTTTTCCTCTACTTCCTTATATGCTCTACCACATCACACCAGTGAAAATAGTACTGGCTCTTCCCCTTTAAGCATTTAGAGTGATTCTACAAGGCCCAAAGATATGCATGTTTACAAATAAATTCTCCAAATGTGAACCTTCGAAAAAATTTATGGAGACCCCTTAATTTCTGGCAACCTCCAGATGTATGTATTACTTACATCTACTACAAAATACTCTGATATTTCTGAATCTATATTCAGCTGTGAATTGCTACACTACATAGCTTCCCTTTTCTTCTCTTTTTCTTTTTTTTTGGAATTTACTGAATACAAGACAGATACTTTATGTATTCCTAATTCCCTCACATAGTCACTCACACGAAGTAGGGGAAAGCCAACTTATATATTTTAGATTACTAGGTGAAACAGAAGGACCTAAAAGAAACCCATGCACAGATAACACATACAAAATCTAGAGAGCTTGCTTGCAAAGCATTATATGCAATGTACAGACTTGGAGGATGAATATAATATATAAAAACTAAAAGTAGGTCAATATCCACGCTAATCTGAACAGCAAGATAAATCAAAGCAGCCAGCACAGTCTGTTGATAACCCAACATAAGATAACAAGAAAAAGTCCAAAAGTGCGGCGCTTGAAATAAAATTGAGTCCAAAGTAGAGAAGATGGATGTACCCGTCACCAACTTCAGTGTATGTAAACAGCAGCACTCGCCACCACGTGGTAAAATAATCTGCTTACCAGATGGCTGGAACTGGTATGCGTGTTATAACAACCAAAGGCACATCTCCCATATCCATCTTCTAAAATCCCACACAGACAAATGATAGGTCTCCAGATGGTATTCACACTATACAGGCTTCTCCAGGTTCTCACATCAGATGTAAGGCATTCAGTTTATCAGTCGACAATACCTAGTGAAGGAAATAAGTAACCAATAGTGAAGCCTTATGCCCTGTACACACGGTCGGACATAGATCAGACATTCCGGCAACAAAATCCATGGATTTTTTTCAACGGATGTTGGCTCAAACTTGTCTTGCATACACACGGTCACACATAGTTGTCGGAATTTCCGAACGTCAAGAAGGCGGTGACGTACACCACATATGACGAGAGTATAAAAGGGCAGTTCGATACCAAGCGCGGCACCCTTTGGGCTCCTTTTGCTAATCTCGTGTTAGTAAAGTAGTCGTTTGGTGAGAGACGATTTGCGCTTTTTCAGACTCGTGGTTTTCAGATCGTATTTCTGGTGTTCAGTTTGTGCTTGTGGGTTTGTATCTGGTCTTCAGTGCGTGCAGCGAGTTCCCATTGATTTGTCATTGTGTTCTTGTCCGTTCATTACTGATTTTTAGGTCGCTCTTCACAGGCCTTGCTGTTCTTCAGTGCGTTCTGTTACTTCGTTCTGACCAGCCGACCGTTTTCTAGCCATGTTGCGTGTACGTACTCATCGTAGAGTTTGTGCTGTGTGGGGGCTTGGTGTTGGGTTTCTTACTTTGACACAAGCCCAGTCCATGAACAGGGCGAGGAGGAGTTCATGGACCAAGAATTGGTTACTCCAGTGTGACCAATTCTGTCACATGTCTTTGCTCCGTGAGATCTGTGAGAATAATCCTGACAATTTCAGGAACGTTCTCAGGATGACGGACTATGTATTTCACCGTTTGTTGGCTTTGCTGACCCCTTATATCAGCAGGCAGGATACTTGTATAAGGCAAGCCATCACTCCGGAGCAGAGGCTAGTCACCACTTGGCGACGGGGAGAAGCCTGCAGGACCTCAAGTTCTCGACAGGCATCTCCCCGCAGGCTCTAGGGATCATTATCCCAGAGACCTGTTCTGCCATCATCCAGGTCCTGCAGAAGGACTATATTAAGGTAAGATTTTTATCCTTTAACATCACATTTTATTGTATTTAATGTTTGATAATATATTGTATTTATTTTCTTATTCCCTAATTACCATGATTGTAATATGCTGTGAATGTCCCCTTTGTCCTCATGCATGCTGGTTTTCTTTGACATTTTTTTTGTCCTTCATACATATTTGCCTTCACTTACCTCCCCAGCATGCTCTCCTGGGCCTATATCCACCTCGTCTAGTCACTTAACAATGTATTTTGTCAGCTCCATAGTAGTGCTTTACCCTAAACACCCGCTAAAATGTGTAAGAATGTTTTTTGTGCTTTAAATTCTGGAAGAGTGCCAGAGGCTTTTTTTGGGTCCCAAAATCATTTAGAACCCTCCCTTCCCCCCAACTGCTAACTCAGCTGATACCAATCCTCTCTCTGCTGACTTTGCCAAACACATACACACTATACCCACCTCTTTTGTGGTCAGATTTATGGATGAATTCACTAAAGCATGTAGTGCAAGGGCCTGCCTGAATACTTTCAAATGGTACTGTTTCAAGTTTTTGTATCCTATTATTATCTTGATAGGTAATAGCAGAATGTAAAAATGTGCTAAAATGTGTACAGTGTGTATTTATATCTTTGTATTATGAAACTTCTTACCTGTCCAGTGGGCTGCCAATAGTGTAAGTAAGGAGGGGCTGGCCAAAGTAATACACATTATTTAGGCATTCATCTCTCAATGAAGTGGAGAGGGTTACCTGTCCAAAACATCCCCCCCCTAAATTTTTTTAAATCGCCCATGAGAGGGGGGAGGAATCTGATAGGTGGACCTTATACCTTTGTCTTTAAATACTCCCTAAAATAAATGTTATACTGATGTTGACCAAGAATGTTTGTGTCTAATCTGCTTTCAATGTTTATATGCAAAATGATTAATTTTTGGTTTTTGTTTGACTCCACAGTTTCCTTCCAACCCACAGGAATGGCAATCTGTGGCCTCCCACTTTGCCCAGCGGTGGGACTTTCCTAACTGCGTAGGTGCAATTGATGGGAAACACGTCCACATCATCCCACCCCCCAAACCCAGGGTCATACTATTATAATTACAAGGGGTTCAATCAGGGGCGGATCCAGAGTCCAGTCTCGGGAGGGGCACTGCCAGAAAATAAGGCTACTTTCACACTGGGGCGGGCGTCGGTGGTAAAGCGGCGCTATTTTTAGCGCTGTTTTAGCGTTGCTATTTGGCCGCTAGCGGGTGGTCTTATCCCATTTATTTCTACTGAGACACACAGCCACTATATCCCAATATGACATGCTGGTGCGGGTCCTTGAATAAACCCTGCCTGCAGTCTGGGATCCACATGCATGACATATTGGGATATAGCGGCTGTGTGTCACAGTAGAAATAAATGGGATGCTGGCATTGGGATGCATGTAACACTTTATGCATCCACAAGCCAGTAAAAGACAGCCCTGCATGTTAGACGCATGTCTGCTGCACGCCCTGTGTAAATGAAGCCTAAAGATGAATTTTTCTGTCATTCTATATCATCATTATTATCATGATAGTCACACAATACAGGGGCTGTGGCTCAACGCACCTGTACTGTGTGAATATCATGATGATAATGATGATGATTGGTAATTGTAATATGACACATGGAGGGGGTTAATGTACTCACTGATGTATTACTGACCAGTGGCAATTAATTAACCCCTTTGTGCTGCATTAGTGACACTAATGGCAGTGTTTATAAACCCCTTCATGCTGTAGCATAAAAGGGGTTAATTAACATTGATAGTGCCACTGTCATTAATGCAGCACAAAGGGGTTAATTGCCACTGGTCAGTAATACATCAGTGAGTACATTAACCCCCTCCATGTGCCATATTACAATTACCAATGTAAATTATTTAGCCCCCCTCCCCTCCCCCAAAACGTTAACCTCTTCACAAGGTGTTAACTCATTAACATAAGAAAGCCCACCGTAGCTCATTAACATAACAATGCCCGCCGTAGCTAATTAACATAACAATGCCCGCCGTAGCTAATTAACATAACGATTCCTTAGTTAAGTGCTTACTCACTTGCAGTGCACTGAGCTCTGGCTACAGGTCCATCGTGTCTTCAATCCTACCGCCTCTGAATCGTGACGTCACACCAGCCGGGACTAGGAAGCTCCTGTCGGGTGGAGATCACTCTGCCTGACAGGGAAGTTAAGTGACACTCGCACCGCTTTGCTGCAAATCTGCCAGTGTGTAGCAGTGGCCCCGGTGTTACATCACTTCCAGACCCCCATAGTGATGCCACTGGCGCCCTCTAAGTGAACTGATGAGGCCCAGGGAATATATTTTAGGCCACCTGGGACTTTGGGAGAGCCAGGGGAAGCAGAAATAAAGTCCCTGCAGCTGCATTTAGAAGCCTCGTAATGCAAATCTGGTGAGGTGGCGGAGGGAGAAAGCCTTGGAGTCAGTACTATTTTCTGGGGGGGCAATTGCCCCATTGCCCCCCCTGGATCCGCCCTTGGGTTCAATAGTATTGTGATGTTTGCGGTGGTGTCGGCTACTTACGAGTTCCTGTATGTGGACATGGGGAAGAATGGCCGGATGTCAGATGGTGGAGTTATCGCCCACACGGAGTTCTACAGGCATCTCCAAAATGGCAGCTTGGGCTTGCCACCTCCAGAAGACAATGCGGAAGGACTCCCATTCGTCTTCGTTGTGGATGGGGGACTATCTTATGCGGCCATTCCCTATAGGGACCCTCACCCCGGACCAGGGGGTTTTTAATTACCGGCTGGCCAGAGCCAGAAGTGTGGTGGAGAACACGTTTGGAATAATGGCCAGCCGGTTCCGCCTATTTCTTACACCCATACACGTGGCAGAATATAAACTGAATCACATCATCCTGTGTTGCTGTGTTCTCCACAACTTTTTAAGGAGAAATTCTTGGAACTATGCTGCCTCAGTTGGGCCTGAGGCCAGAATTAATATTAACCACTTCAGCCCCGGAAGGATTTACCCCCGGAAGGATTTACCCCCTTCCTGACCAGAGCACTTTTTACAATTTGGCACTGCGTCGCTTTAACTGCTAATTGCGCGATCATGCAATACTGTACCCAAACAAAATTTGCGTCCTTTTCTTCCCACAAATAGAGCTTTCTTTTTATGGTATTTGATCACCTCTGCGGTTTTTATTTTTTGCCCTATAAACGGAAAAGGACCGAAAATTTTGAAAAAAAATGATATTTTCTACTTTTTGTTATAAAATCCAATAAACTCAATTTTAGTCATACATTTAGGCCAAAATGTATTCGGCCACATGTCTTTGGTAAAAAAAATGTCAATAAGCGCATATTTTTTTTGGTTTGCGCAAAAGTTATAGCGTCTACAAGCCTTTCGTTTATGACTGCCTATGTCATTTCTTGAGGTGCTAAAATGGCAGGGCAGTACAACCCCCCCCCCCAAATGACCCCATTTTGGAAAGTAGACACCCCAAGAAAATTGCTGAGAGGCATGTTGAGCCCATTGAATATTAATTTTTTTGTCCCAAGTGATTCAATAATGACAAAAAAAAATTACAAAAAGTTGTCACTAAATGATATATTGCTCACACAGGCCATGGGCATATGTGGAATTGCACCCAAAAATACATTCAGCTGCTTCTCCTGAGTACGGGGATACCACATGTGTGGGACTTTTTGGGAGCCTAGCCGCGTACGGGAACCCGAAAACCAATCACCGCCTTCAGGATTTCTAAGGGTGTAAATTTTTATTTCACTCCTCACTACCTATCACAGTTTTGAAGGCCATAAAATGCCCAGATGGCACAAAACCCCCCAAATGACCCAATTTTGGAAAGTAGACACCCCAAGCTATTTGCTGAGAGGAATATTGAGTCCATGGAATATTTTATATTTTGACACAAGTTGCGGGAAAGTGACACATTTTTTTTTTTTTTGCACAAAGTTGTCACTAAATGATATATTGCTCACACAGGCCATGGGCATATGTGGAATTGCGCCCCAAAATACATTTAGCTGCTTCTCCTGAGTATGGGGCTACCACATGTGTGGGACTTTTTGGGAGCCTAGCCGCGTACGGGCCCCGAAAACCAATCACCGCCTTCAGGATTTCTAAGGGCGTAAATTTTTGATTTCACTCTTCACTGCCTATCACAGTTTCGGAGGCCATGGAATGCCTAGGTGGCACAACCCCCCCCCCCAAATGACCCCATTTTAGAAAGCAGACACCCCAAGCTATTTGCTGAGAGGCATGGTGAGTATTTTGCAGCTCTCATTTGTTTTTGAATTTTCAAAACTTTGTTCACCCACTCTTCTAACCACTTGAAGACAAAGCCCTTTCTGACACTTTTTGTTTACATGAAAAAAATATTTTTTTTTGCAAGAAAATTACTTTGAACCCCAAACATTATATATATTTTTAAAGCAATAGCCCTACAGATTAAAATGGTGGGTGTTTCATTTTATTTTTTCACACAGTATTTGCGCAGCGATTTTTCAAACGCATTTTTTTGGGGGAAAAACACACTTTTTTAATTTTAATGCACTAAAACACACTATATTGCCCAAATGTTTAATGAAATAAAAAAGATGATCTTAGGCCGAGTACATGGATACCAAACATGACATGCTTTAAAATTGCGCACAAACGTGCAGTGGCGACAAACTAAATACATTTTTAAAAGCCTTTAAAAGTCTTTACAGGTTACCACTTTAGATTTACAGAAGAGGTCTACTGCTAAAATTGCTGCCCTCGATCTGACCTTCGCGGTGATACCTCACATGCATGGTGCAATTGCTGTTTACATTTGACGCCAGACCGACACTTACGTTCGCCTTTGCGCAAGAGCAGGGGGGGACAGGGGTACTTTTTTTTTTTTTCTTTATTATTTTTTTGCTTTTTTATCTTATTTTTAAACTGTTCCTTTCACTTTTTTTTTAAAATCATTTTTATTGTTATCTTAGGGAATGTAAATATCCCCTATGATAGCAATAGGTAGTGACAGGTACTCTTTTTTGAAAAAATTGGGGTCTATTAGACCCTAGATCTCTCCTCTGCCCTCAAAGCATCTGACCACACCAAGATCGGTGTGATAAAATGCTTTCCCAATTTTCCAATGGCGCTGTTTACATCCGGCGAAATCGAAATGCTCGTAGCTTCCGGTTTCTTAGGCCATAGAGATGTTTGGAGCCACTCTCTGATCAGCTCTATGGTCAGCTGGCTGAATCACCGGCTGCATTCTCAGGTTCCCTGTTGAGACAGGAGAGCCAGAGAAAAACACGGAAGACGGTGGGGGGGTCATTCCCTCCCACTGCGGGGGGGCATTCCCTCCCACTGCTTGTAAAAGCAGTTTAGAGGCTATTTAGCTGCTAGGATTGCTTTTATATGAAAGGCGACCGCTGGCTGAAAAGAATGATACCAAGATGATACCTAAACCTGCAGACATCATTCTGGTATAACCACTCAAAGTCGTGAATGGAGTACCTGAAGACAAAAAAATGGTTAACAATAAAACACAGTAAACAGTAAAGTATAAAAAATTGCATACCTGAAAAGCAAACATGATAAAACATAATAACAATAAAACATTGCAGAATAGAATACAGTAAAAAAGAGCAGAACAATAGAGAGAGAGAGAGAGAACAATAAAACGACAACTATTTTTTTTTATTGTATATATTTTTTTGTGTTTTTTTTTTTCCACTTTTTTCTGTAACTGTAACTTTTATAACTGTAACCGGTTCCAGGTTCGGGTCTCTCAAAATGCGATGGCATCGTGGGAGACCCTGTGAAAGTGTGCCTAGTCTGTGCAATGCTGTACCCTACGCTAATACTCAACTAGTGTATGGTAGCGTTCAAAACATTCACCAATGCAAAGACCAGGATTGTCAGGACAGGAGGGAAAATAATAGCGAGTGTCATGCCTATATCCGCGCTTGCTGCAGACACGTCATCTTTTTTGGGGGGGTTCGTTGGGTAGGGGTACTCGGGAGGACATAAAGAAAATGCCTCTCATGCAGCCGACTGCATTTGGTTGGGGATGTGAATGGGGGAAGTACGGGTGCTGCAGAAGTGGTGGGTTCCCAATTAGGATTGGTGAATGCAGCAGGAAGGGCACTATGGGCACGACGGGTTTGTGTTTGTCTTCTTCTTGGTGGCAGCGGGACACTACTTGTGCTTGCCACCTCACCAGCTTGAACTGCACTTATGGGACTCGCCACGTCACCAAGTGTTACTGCAGTGCTGGTTTCACTACGACCGGGGTGTACTAGGCCGCTGGTGTTTGCCAGTTCACCATAACGCTACCAAAAAAACTGTTAGCGACCGCAAGGATCAGGCCTGACTCTGCGAACGCTGCAGTTATGCATTTAGTGTTTTGTAAGTGACAGTGATCGATCGATACTGCACTTGGGTGGGCTGGGCTTGGCCGGGCGGAAAGGCAAAACGCAGGTGCTAGCAGGTATCTGGGCTGACTCCGCTAACACTGCGTTTTTGGGAACCCTAAACTTCTGGGGACGCTAGTATAGATCTGATCAGATATTGATCCATTTAGATACTATGCCACTAAGGGAGGTGTACGGTGCGTGCGTGGGTGTTAGCGTTACTGGCACTAACTTGATGCTGCCTGGGGCTGGTGCTTGCCAGTTCACCAAAACGCTACCAAAAAAACTGTTAGCGATCGCAGGGATTAGGCCTGACTCTGCGAACACTGCAGTTTTGTGTGTTTAGTGTTTTGTAAGTGACAGTGATCGATCGATACTGCACTTGGGTGGGCTGGGCCGGGCGGAGGGGCAAAACGCAGGTGCTAGCAGGTATCTGGGCTGATCCCCCTAACACTGCGTTTTTGGGAACCCTAAACTGCTGGGGACGCTAGTATAGATCTGATTGGATCAGATATTGATCCGTTCAGATACTATACCACTAAGGGAGGCGTATGCTGCGTGCGTGGGTGTTAGCGCTACTGGCGCTAACCTGATGCTGCCTGGGGCGACGCAGACCCTATCTGACCCTAAAACCTAACTTATATCACCGCCGGGCGATTAGGGGGCTAAACCTTTATTCGGTAATAAATGGCGGGTGCCCTGACACTATAAAAAACAAACTAACTAACCAGCGTCACCCATAACAGTTATACGGTGATCACTGGTGAAAGGGTTAACTAGGGGACAATCAAGGGGTTAAAACCTTTATTAGATAGTATATGGGGATCCCTGACGCTATAAAACGCTGACGGCGAACCTATATATTTACCTCCCTAACTAGCGTCACCAGTGACACTAATACAGCGATCAGAAAAACGATCGTTTAGTGACACTGGAGACGGGGTGTGATCAAACTTAAATTAAGTGATTAAAACTTGGTTAGGGGGGTACCCTAGACCTAAAGGGGGCTAACACTAACTGTCCTACCACACTAACTGTCACAAACTGACACCAATGCAGTAATCAGAAAAAAAAACTGCTTGGTGTCAGTGTGACGGAGGGGTGTGTGAGATTGTGGCGGTGATCAGGGGGTGATCGGGGGGTGATGGGGGGTGTACAGTATGCCTGGCGTGTTCTACTGTGTGTGTTGTGTTGTGCAAGTCACTCAGATGTCTTCTCTCCTCAGCGCCGGCACGGAAAATACCGAGCCGAAGAGATGTGACATCATTTCCTCTGCTGCTGTTTACTATACAGCAGCAGAGGAAGAATCTCATTGGCTGGGAGCGATCGCGAGGGTGGGGCCACGAATGGATGGTCTCCCCCTCACCTTTGATCGCTCCCAGACAGAAGCCGACCGTCTTGGGCACCAGGGGGGTCCGATCGGACCCCCCGCCCGCGGGAGGCAGATCAAGTACCAGGTACGTGATTTTGCCTGCCCGTGCCATTCTGCCGCAGTATATCTACGTTAGGCGGTCGGAAACTGGTTAATGAACTAACCCTGACGGCACTTGAAGCTGGCCGTCCTGGCTTGCCCCCCCAGAGTGCCCGCGAGGTCCGTATAAGATACATGGAATACTTTGTGGGTAGGGGGGCCATTGATATGCCAGATAATGTCTGAGACATTTTTTAAATAAAAATATATTTTAAACTGAACAAATATTTGCTTTGATGTCCTGCTTGGCTTTCTTTCGCTGTCTCCTCGGTTATCTTTTATTAATGCTCTAATTTTAATCATTGACACATGAGGTGACAATCTCTTCTTCGGCTAACTATTAATTATTATGTTGTGGGTCTGCTACACACACACCTTGTTTTTATTGTGAATGTATGTAATGCATTGCTGACAAAAATAATAATAATTTTCAACACCATGCCCTAAATTTGTGAAGTCCTGAAAATGGCATGATAGTGTAAAATTAGAAAGCACTGTTGGGTGTTATTTATTAAAGGAAAATACACTTTGCACTACAAGTGCACTTGAGACTGCACTGAAATTGCACTTGTAGTGCAAAGTGGATTTGCCTTTAGTAAATAACTTTACTCCAAAAAATGCTTTTGAGCATTGAAAGAAGAAGCCACACATTGTTGATTATCAATCTTTTTAATCAAAGCACAATCACATGTGCATTTCTAAAAGGTTTTTTGAACAAACCAACATGTTTGTTGTATAACATTTTTTTGGATCACATTAAAATATGTAGAAATTGCCTTTTATTAAGGTAAAACAGGCAGGTTTAAAACCATAAAAAAACGTAAAATACACAACTCTGGAACTTACAAAGTTCAACTTTTCAAGAAAGTGAAGGCAATATCAGACATGAGTATTTATAAACTGTGTTTGATATTGCGTTCAGCAGATGGGGTGATATCACCCCTGGAAATGCCAAATTTTGAAGATGCACACAAATTGCCCAATGTCAACATGTGCTAGCTGCCATCATGGGGGATCAAAGGACATGTTTTGTGGGTGCAACACCTTCCTCTCAGCTACTTTATTATTGAGGAAGGAGTTGCACCCACAAAACGTGTACATTGATCTCCCATGATGGCAGATAGCACATGTTGACACACTGTGTGCATCTTCAAAATTTGGCTTTTCTATAATATGTAAACAATTTGTCATAAAAATAACAATAATAAAGCTTTAAATTCTCCCTAAAACATCAATGATGTTCTTCATTTTGTTTTGAACATCATTGATGTTTTGCTTAATGTTTTCCAAATCCCTATTACACCCCATTATCTCCCCAATGAGGATCTGGGCACTTTCACTGGTGAAATGACATTCCTCTTCCACAACATCACGATCACCTAAAAGAAAAAAAAAATAACACACCATGTATTATAAATATGCTGGCATCCATCTCTTACCTGTGCCTGTGGTCGCAGACATTCACCTGTTGTGGTGACAATTTCCACAACGTTTCCCTCCTCCTCCTCTGGTTGGGTTTGGGTGATTTCCCGTTCTTCCTGAGGTGGGGGGTTCGTGGTCTTCTCTGATGAGTGGTGTCCTCCGAGTCTTTTCTCCCCATGTGAAAAATATAGGTATACTTAGCACACAGATATTTGATGGCAGGAATAGGAATATGAAACATTGCTTGGAAGTGGGGTACAATTATCTGTTTTGGCAGAGTAACAAGATGAAGAAATATTGTTGTCCTTTGTCAAGCTTGAATACGTACCTGTTTTGTACAAGCTTCACAGATGGAGTCACCCCTATAGTATACACTGGAGCACCTGTGTGGGCCCCCTAATAAAAAGGGTGTTCTTGTGTCCCACACTAGTGCTCCTGTGTCCAGATGTGTAAACAGCTGCTGAGTGTCCTCTCCTTTCACAGAATCTAGTTTGCATTTCATTCTAGTTACAAACCCATCTGGACAAAAAACTTATTTTAAGAGAAGTAGGGCATAAAAAATGTATTGATTTATGCATCTGGACAAAACATGGTGTTTTATTGGCTGAACGAACAATGTTTCCTACGAACGAATAATGTGTCCATGAACATGAAAGTTGCCATTTTAAAATGTACAACAGTAAAGAAAAGCACATGGAGCAGCAGGAACGTTAGAAAAATAAAGAATAAGAACACAGGACAACTACTTACTTTTTTGCAGCACTCTCCTGATCCTTCTATACTGATCGTGCTCCCTGATTTTGAGGTTCGACCACCGCTTCCTCAGTTGATCCTTAGATCGCCGTACCCCAAAATTTCTGTGCAGGCTCTTCACAACTTTCGCCATGATCTTGGCCTTTCTGACATTTGGGTTTTGGTAAGGTCCATGCTTCCCGTCATATTTGGCCCTTTTCAATATGTCCACCATCTCCACCATCTCTACAAAGGACATATTTGAGGCCTTAAATCGTCTCCTCCGGGATCCTCCTTGTTGCTGTAATTATCACACACCTGCTCTGTCTCCACCATGTGCTCTACCCCACTGCGCCGAAAGAGAAGGGGTGGGGAATAGACTAGAAAGAACGTCAGGGGCGGGTGGTTTTTCATGCATGCGCAGTGTATATAAAGCATAACACGCGTGCGTCGTACATCTGTGAGTGGAGAAAGGAGTATAGGAAGCACCGATCATGATAACGAAGGTAACATTTAAAATTGGGCCTATACTGCTTATAGATTGAGGCCTATATTGGGCCAAGATTAGGAGACTTTAGCCTGACATTAGTGTTTGTCTTGTGTTGCAGAGAAAATGCATCTAGTCAATGATCATGACTTTATGCCAATATTCATGATATGTGATGTATGATATGTATATATATATATGATATATATGATATGTTCAGGGAGCTGCCCTGTCTGTGGCAGGTAAACCACCCACATTATAACAATAAACCAAAGAGGAAGGCAGTGCTGGATCAATTGCTGGAATTTGTGAAGCCGGTGATCCCAACATCAGACATTCCCTATTTGAAGGTCCTAATTGGTGGCATGAGGAGCACTTATCTAAGGGAGCACAAGAAGGTCCAGGATTTCCAGAGATCAGGAGCTGCAGATGACATTTATGTCCCCAGGCTGTGGTACTATGACAGACTGCATTTTCTGGCAGGCCATACTGAACCCAGGCCAGCACTCTCCAATCTTCCTTCCATGCATCCATCCCCTCAGCTGAGGCTTCAGATGCCCAACCTGGGCCTTCCAGGCAGCAACATGTGGAGGAGCCCAGCTTGAGTCAGGTATAGCATTCTTCAAAATATTTCTGTTGGTCAAATTAATGATGTTAAATATATGTTAGTTTGGATTCCTAATTTCTGATTTCACAAAGTGTTTTACATATCAATAGACAGTAGTGGCCACAAATGATTGTGACAAGAATGAAACATGCTGGGGTCAGAATGATAGTCTTTTCTATTTATTAACATTCAATTTGCAACAGTTATGAGCTGAAAATTGTGTGTGATTGATGAACCAAAAACTAAAACGATGTCCCTTTTTCATACACAAGAAAGTCTCAGCCAGGAGGTGGCGGGGGTAAGTGGCAGCCAGGAGGTGGCGGAGCCCAGTAGCCTGCCCAATACCCAGGTCCCTCCCCTACGCCTTCAACCAAAAAGTGGCAGGTAGAGGAGTAACATGAAGGAGGCAGCAATTGGTCTATATTTGGAAGGCTACTGCGGCCCTCAGAACCCCCCACAGTGTTCAAGAGGACTTTGCATACATAACAGCCTGCAAAATGCTGGAAATGGAGGAGGGCCAATGCCTAATATGTGAGTATATCATCTTACAAGCCCTAAATAAGGGGTTGAGGGGCCAACTCACAAGCCAAAGCCACGTTTGTGAGTTCAACCATGGTCCTCCTCCTCCTCCTCCAGGTTCTCCTCCTCCTGCCACACCTCCAACACCAGAGCCACAGCCTGAAAGGAAGCATCTAAGGAAGAAAAGAGAGTGATGGCCTAGCTTCAGTCCGGTCTGACAAAAGATGCAGGCTCTTGTATGACCACAGCCTGGGGACAGATATGTCATCTGCTGCTGTTCATGATCTCTTGGACTTCTGGACCAGATTGTAATCCCTTATATATGGACTCCTCAGGCCACCAATTTTGCACTAAAATGGTTGATGTGTGCCCTGGGGGCCAAAGGCTTTGCCAATTTCTGCAGTTTCTCCAGCGTTGCCTCCCTCTTTCTTTGGTTATGACCCCTTAATAAAGATATTTTTTTTTCTATTATACACGTCTATGTGTTTTCCTTCAAAAAGGACAGTTTGTTTGTGAGGAGGCAGGTACATTTCAAAAATACAATGTCAAATTAACAAGAGACACCAACACCAAGCAATCTCCTTGAGATTAAATAATACAAGATAATAATGGTGTTGTGGTAACTTGACACACAAAACACACCCAAAACTATTCTGGAGTAAAAAATAAATAAATAAATAAATAAATAAATAAATAACAGGAGATCAGGATTTAACAAACTAAAACAAAATAATACAACATCTAAAAACATTAAAAAATTTTTTTTTTAGAGAAATGTGACTAATCAAAATATTATATTCATGAAATCACAATAAATAATAAAGAAAGAAGTTTGTGAGAACTCTGTGTGAATATAAGCAGCAAAACAACTTCATTCTTCTAGCATTATAAAGAAGAAGAGAGTGCGCTGCATTAAACAATTTAAAACATTGCAGCGTGACGAAAGTGCTATATCCATTACGAACGCTAATTTTACCAGACCGAGCAGTTCCGTCTCGGAATTTATTCTGAGCACGCGTGGCACTTTGTGCGTCGGAATTGTCCACACACGGTCGGAATTTACGCAAACGGATTTTGTTGTTAGAAAATTTTATAGCCTGCTCTCAAACTTAGTGTGTCTGAAATTCCGATGGAAAAAGTCAGCTGGAGCCCACAACAAGCTCCAATCGCACATTTTCCGTCCGAAAATCCGAACGTGTGTACAGGGCATTACAGATAGGATTCAAAGGTGCATGCATCACAAGAAACGATTGGCTGCAGCATTCAGCGTGCTAGTGTCAACCTGCCTGACATGAAAGTGCAAATAGAAGAAGGGTTCAAAAAAAAGGAGCCAACCCAAGGTCGGACTTTAAAGGCACATCAAACAAAAGAGATGTAGAAAAATATCCCAACATTTATTAAAGCGTAAATATAAATATACATGTAATGCAAAAAAGGAAACATGAAAAAACATTAAAAATCATATATACAGGATATACATGATGTGAGCCCTAATGCGTCTACGCGTTTTGTTGTCAAACTTCTTCTGGACACATTCGGGGTTCATTGATTGCAAGAAAGAAAAAAGGTCTCACTATCTTGCAGAGGTGTCAACATCAATCAACAAGTAGTCACACAATGGGGAAATATCCAGTATCGGAGCGGGTGACTCATATTAAGAGCAGGTCAGAACACAAGGACAGATAGGAGCCAACTGTGGACAAACCAGTCATAGGTGTCCTAGTGTGGCAATCTCGAACAGGGGACACAATATAAGTTGGAAAGACTGTACATAGCCATATAACTTTCATATAGACAAAAAGGTTCTTCCAACCACAAAAGCCAAAACGAGGGCTTGGCTATACCCCAAATATGGTTCATAAAACACGATCCGAATCGGATTGCTGTAATCCAAAACACATCTGTAGGACGAATAGTATGGTGAATATCCCCTGGGAGAGAGCAAAAATGCTCTTCCTTTCTTTCGAGGAGCGTTTTTTGCTCTCTCCCAGGGGATATTTGCCATACTATTCGTCCTACAGATGTGTTTTGGATTACAGCAATCCGATTCGGATCGTGTTTTGTGAACCATATTTGGGGTATAGCCAAGCCCTCGTTTACGGATGAGGCAATTGGAGTGCTTTTCTTTTTTTTTATCTTCAACCTGCCTGATATGTTTTATCGCAAATGGATATCATCAGAGGTGTGGCTTCACTGACACCAGCATGCCCTTAATATATGGGAGCAAATTGCATCTGATTGGGAGGAATCAACCTCCAAGTCAGCAGCTGAGTGTAGTATACAATCAAGCGGTGCAGCACGCTGTGCGCGTGCGCACCAAAAAGCAAAACATCTCATTGGCTTTAAAGTTCGGGTGACGTCAGATGCAGGAACAATATCCACCGCGCCATTACGTTCATCCGGAAGCGTTCGACCAGCCTCTGACGCTATGGCGCATGCGCAGCTCTTTTGGCTTGCTACTCAACAACATCTGACGCCAGACTGGCATCCGCCGCGTCATTGCGTCGGCCAAGGAAATTATATCAATGGAGCACGGATGTATCGCACATCTGCTCTCCAAGGAAGAAATAAGTATACAGGAAGTCCCAAAGGCCCAAGAACGTGATAGTGGGATGCAATGCGCTCCAGCATTGGCATGGGCAAAAAAAGACCTGTAAACCCACAATAAAGCTGCCCCACTTAATATTGATAGCAAGGAGCTCCCAAATGTCATAATTAATTGTTTAAAACCAAATCAACATAAAATAATTGATAGCAAATAATAAGGAATACCTGTAGGGAGGCTATGGAGGAAGACACCCAGAGGTAAAACCCATTACAAATATAACAATAAAAAATGATAAAATAATAAAATAAAAAGAACTTATATTAATAAAAACATCAATCTATAAAACGTAGTATAAGCTACACATTGGCAAGAATAAGAGGGAGGACTCAATAGAAGGAAATAAAATACAATATAAGTAATGTCACTAAAAATTGGGGCATTATAAGTAGTAAATGATAAAAAAATATATATTCAGCTGTTATTTATGAAACTGTTAACGTCCCATTCTACTTTCATCCCAAAAGGGGTATAGCACTTTAAATTATATATCCAGCGGGTCTCCAGCCGTGAGATTTCTCTCTTAGTAAAGCTGCCTCACCAATGGGGTGTGAAGCAATCGATAGCAATAATAGTTGTTCCCGCTGGATCCTTATTATGGTGCTCCAAATAGTGTCATAACACAGTATGTTTAAGGAACCCTTTTCTGATGCTTGTTAGGTTTTCATTAACCCACACATTCATTGCTCTCATAGTGCGGCCTACATACTGTAGACCGCATGGGCAAATTAACAGATACACCACATTTTAGATGTGCATGTTATAAAAGTGTCAATATTGTAAATTTTGCGGTGGTATGGGACTTGAATTGACTAATTTTCCTATCTTTATTTTTATTGACGTGACATACTGCACATTTACAGCAGGGAAAAAAGCCCTTTGATTTCTGAAAAAATGATACTCTATTTGGTGCATCTAAAATATTGGGAGCAATCTGCAACTGATCACATGTGGATGCTCAGGTAGAACAGGGCCCACGACTTTATCATTTTTAGATACAGCCCAATGTTTTTTCATGATCTTTTTTGTTTCATAATGTTGTCATGAAATAGTGGTGATCAAACAAAAATCATGGGTGTCATCGTTATTTACAGATTTATCCCTTCCTTTCAACATTTTGGTCCTTCAATGGCTTTGTCTAGATCTATATTCAGATAGCCTTTCTCCAAAAATTTTACTTTAAGGTTAGAGGCTTGCACCAAGAAATCTTCTTTTAAAGTACAGTTACGTCTTAAACGGGCAAATTCGCTTTTGGGCACAGATTTCATCCATGAAGAATGATGGCAACTTCCTTGTCCAATATAGCCGTTTCGGTCCGTTTCCTTGAAAAAAGTAGTAATCTTAAAACTATCATTTGTAATCTGTATATTTAAGTCCAAAAAATGAATTTTAGCCTTGCTCATCTCAAATTGTAAATTTATGGCCAAAGTATTCTGGTTTAATTGCTGCATAAAGTCGGTTAGCGATGCTTCATCGCCATCCCATAGGAGGAGGATGTCGTCTATATATCTGCCCCAAAACACCAGCTCTGGTCTCCTGTCAGAATAGACGACATCCTCCTCCTACATGGCCATAAAAAAGTTTGCCATGCTTGGCGTGAACTTTGCGCCCATGGCAACTCCTCTGTTCTGGAGGTAGAAGGTGCCCCCAAACCAGAAGTAGTTGCGCGACATGGCGAACCTGAGTAAATGCAGTACAAACTTTCTTTGTGACTGGACTAAATGGTCATCTCTCATTAGAAATAGGTCTACAGCCTCCAGACCATCAGAGTGGGATATGATGGTATAAAGTGAAGTCACATCAGCAGTTGCCATAATGTAACTGTCTTTCCATTCCATGGCCTCCAGGGTCTGTATGATCTGAGAAGAATCCTTCAGGTAGGAAGGGGTCTGTGATACCAACGGTTGCAGAAACCCATTGATATATTTCCCAATACGGGAAGTTACAGAATCCAACCCGCTGATGATAGGCCTACTTGGTGGGTTAACCAGATTTTTATGAACTTTTGGCAAAAAGTAAATTACCGGGATCCGGGGGGCCATCGAGACTAGATAAGCTCTCTCTATCTTATAAAAATGTTATAATATATAAATGCCTACATTTCTATCTGTCTCAGAGGTCTGTTTAAAAGAAAATTTCAAGTTTTCTAGCTTCACAATTCTATATATAGCAGTTAATCAGACCAACGTAAAATTTCCAAATACACTATATTGTCAAAAGTATTGGGACACCTGCCTTTACACGCACATGAACTTTAATGGCATCCCAGTCTTAGTCCGTAGGGTTCAATATTGCGTAGGCCCACCCTTTGCAGCTATAACAGCTTCAACTCTTCTGGGAAGGCTGTCCACTCTAATTCACCCCAAAGGTGTTCTATTGGGTTGAGGTCAGGACTGTGTGCAGGCCAGTCAAGTTCCTCCACCCCAAACTCACTGATCTATGTCTTTATGGACCTTACTATATGCACTGGTGCGCAGTCATGTTGGAACAGGAAGGGGCCATCCCCAAACTGTTCCCACAAAGTTGGGAGCATGAAATTGTCCAAAATGTCTTGATATGCTGATGCCTTAAGAGTTCCCTTCACTGGAACTAAGAGGCCAAGCCCAACCCCTAAAAAACAACCCCACCCCCTGAAAAACAACCCCACACCATAATCCATCCTGAACCAAATGATATGGACCAGTGCACAAAGCAAGGTCCATAAAGACATGGATTACCAAGTTTCGGAGGAACTTGACTGGCCTGCACACAGTCCTGACCTCAACCCGATAAAACACCTTTGGGATAGAGTGGAGAATGGAGACTGCAAACCAGGCCTTTTCGTCCAACATCAGTGCCTGACCTCACAAATGCACTTCTGGAAGAATGGTCAAACATTCCCGTAGACACACTCCTAAACATTGTGGACAGCCTTCCCAATAGCGTTGAAGCTGTTATAGCTGCAATGGGTGGGCCAACTCAATATTGAACCCTATGGACTAAGACTGGGATGCCATTAAACTTCATGTGCACATAAAGGCAGGTTTTCCAATAGTTTTGACAATATAGTGTAAATCTCCAAAGTATTTATGAAATTAGAAAATTTGGATTTTGAGAGGTGCAAAGCTGATCTGGTGCGAATTGGTTCCTGAAGCTTGAATACCAAATGTTAGCTGAAATAAACATCACCAGAACATCCCAATAGCTTCATACAGGCTGGCTTTAATAAGCAGAAGCTCATGGAAAATACAAATTTACATTGGCGATTCACCTGATATATTTTTTTTTAACTGCTAAATTTACAAGAGAAACCTGTAAAGATACAAGTATGCGGGAAACCCTTGAAAACTTGTTTTTAATGGTGTAGGCTTCACGGCCTAGTTACATGAACATGAACAATAGGAGTTCAGAACATGCTTGTTCCAGGCTAATTCCTAAATAGTGGTCAGGGTCATGATGAGAAACCCAGGGACAGGATTCAAACAAGTTTTTATAATATAGTTATTTAAAAATGCAGAGTATATTCTGTACTATACAGTATATAGCAGTGTAATTCCAGAGCACAGTTATGTAGTTTTAATCATTCTGTTTATGTATTTTTCACATTTGACATGCCTCTGTCCTGTAGATGAACTCTTATGTTCTATATTTGCACATATTGATATCCCATATGGCTGTTGTCGATATGCTTTTATGCCTGCCACCTGCTGATGTTTATAATATTATCTCCTTTCCTCACCAGTAACCACAATATGTTTTAGGAAGCTGAGATGAAAGGAAGCGGTAGCTTCAAAGGTGAAGAAAAAACTTTAACCAATATCAAGAAGTGGAACGTTGCTTAAAATATTTTGGCCATATTGTTAGACTGTTCCTCCATCTCTCTCTCTCTTATTTGCTGGTTTGGAAGTAAAGAACCCAAGTTAGGTCATTAAAAGGTACTTCTGTACTCCTATACTTTGCGCACTACCTTATCAACAACCTAACAATCTTGGTAACCTCAACACCAACTGTTTCTTCATCCTTCCTAATGACTAGTCTTCTCAGGACATAGCAAATTGGTACACCTACAGTACTGTGAGAATTTTCTCATATTCTTTTCTGTGTGCTTGAGTATCTGCTAGCCTCCTTGGATGAATATTTCAGACTAAAGGGTTCTATATCTAAAATGTTTGCTAAATAAAATATGACATTTTCACAGCTCCAACAAAACTTGCCGTATTTTGTGTTTTATCTTGTATTATCGTTCGTGCAATCTAGTAGCCAAAATTCCCCTTTTCCCGATTGAAGTATTTAAATACAAATACATCTAATGGCCACAAGATGGCACTTACAATCACACAAGATAATTATATAAGATAGAATATGGCAAGTTTTGTTGCAGCTGTGTGAATATGTGTTAAGCCTCGCACACACAATTGGACTTTCTGACAACAAAACCATGGAATTTTGTTCGAAGGGTGTTGGCTCCAACTTGTCTTGCATACACATGGTGACACAAATGTTGGCCAACAATTACGAACGTAGTGATGTACAAGACATACCTGATATCTCCATTACGAACGCGAGTTTTACAAGACCGAGAGCTTCCAGCTCGTCCTTGATTCCGAGCATGTGTGTTTGTACTTTGGACTTTTGTCCGACGGACTTGTGTACATACGATTGGAAAGTCCAACAACACACATTTGTTGGCGGAAAATTTGAGAGCATGCTAGCCAACATTTGTTGGCAGAAAGTCTTACAACAAATGTCCGATGGAGCATACACATGGTCGGACTTACTGCCAACAAGCTCACATCCAACATTTCCCGTCGGAAAATACGATTGTGTGTACGCGGCATTATATTCGTTCAGTTAACTTTTCATGCGTAGACCCCTAAGTGTGTTATCCCTTTATTGTTTGTCATATTTTATACTTGAAAGCTCCACTTCATCTTCTCTTCCTTTACATTCTCACTTTACATTATCCTAAATATCCCTTTTACCTCTGTAAGTAGTCAGCTTTTTTTACGCTTAAAGTGGTTCTAAAGGCTGAAGGTTTTATTACCTTCATGCATTCTATGCATGAAGGTATAAAAACTTCTGTGTGCAGCACCCCCCAGCTCTCCCAATCCTTACCTGAGCTTCAGCAATCCATGTTCACGATAGTCTCAGCTATCTCGGGACTTTCCCTCCTCATCGGCTGAGACCCAATGGCTCCCACTGCTGTCAATCACAGCCAGTGAGCTAATGAGGAGAGAGTGAGGGAGGCAGGGCCGAGCCACGGCTCTATGTGTCTTATGGACGCATAGAGCAGCAGCTCGGGAGTGAGCATGCAGCGGTGCCCCCAGAGTATGAAGCTTTCTCTGGGGGCATTGCTTGAGGGGTAGGAGCCATGTGCACCCGCGGGGGGACCCAAAAAGAAGAGGATCGGGGCTGCTCTGTGCAAAACCACTGCACACAGCAGGTAAGTATAATATGTTTGTTATTTTAAAGAAAAAAAAAAGAAGCTTTAATACCACTTTAAGCTAAACTCCCTTATAACAACCCCAAATGAACTATAGAGATTATTTAAACCTTGCTTCTTCTATATTGCAGTCACATAGCAAGTGGTTTGCAACATTTTATAGAAAGCAAACAGAGAATGCTAATTAGAATGTTTTATCTAGTATACTGTGCCCTTTCTGAGACATATAAAGGTGCTTTTCTTTCACAGTATAATTACTAATATTGTTTTTAAAACTTTTCCCACTAATGCTGCAATTTCTTTTTTAAAACAGAACATTTTCTTACAAGCTTTTAGAACCCGATTAAGAATTTTGATTTAATCTAAACACACCACAGTGAAATGGGATAAGATGAGACCCTCTCCAACACTCTATAACCTTGTGTAGTTGTGCATGGTAGCCAATCAGCTTTAAACTTCAGCTTGTTCAATTAAGCTTTGACAATAAAACTTGGAAGCTGATTGGTTTCTATACAGAACTGTACCAGATTGTGCATGCTCTACTTTTAGTAAATCAACCACTTTATGATTCAGAGGCTGTTCATAGACATAGAGATGATAACACTGCTACTAGGTTAGAATTTTAGCATTCACAAATTTGTAGATGGCTTATGGCTCCAGATCCAGTAATAAATCGAACTAAGACAGACATATATAGAAAAAAGGATCTAGAAGTTATAATCTTAGGCTAGGGAGGTTTCCTAAAAGGTAAATAGCTCAAGGAATTTCTCTTTATGAATTTCTGATGTAATGGTTGAAATTCAAGGATAAGCTAGGGATTCTGTATGCATAATGGGCCCAGGCTGTCCTAATCTTTAAAAGTTTAAAGTGTTACTAATTCCACAACAGTAAAATCAGTCTGTATATTCAGTAAAGCGTGCTTGTTATACTCACTGTGGAACCTAAGGGGTTAATCATCCACATTGTGTAAAAAGGCTGTTTGATCCTGTCTCCTCTGATCCTCCCCTTCTTCCACAGTCTTCAATCCATCTCCTGATAGAACAGAGCCTTGGGGGCAAGCTGCACATGCTCAGTTTGGTGTGTATTGCTAGAAAGTTTTTTTTTTTTTCTTGGGAGAATGCATGCGACCAGTGCAGGGCCAATCAGCACTGTCCAGACAGAGGGTTAGGGGTTCTTCAGCTGCATAGGACAATCGGAGGAGAATGAAAACTCCTCCTACAAGCTTTAACCAGTACTCTGCTGGACTCTGATAGAAGTCACAAGACTGCTATACTGCTGATGAGAAAAGCTATAGGCAGTTTATACTAAAACAATTGCATGTCCATGTTCTGTGTACTGTGGGAGACCAGATATAGTGAATGCAGGGTCCTGGGTTTAGTAACACTTTAAAGCACAGGTGTCAAGCACAAGGCCCGCGGGCCGAATCCGGCCCTCCAGGCCATTTCATGTGACCCTCGTACCTCTCCTGCAGCTGCAGGAGAGCTCCAGCCCTTTTCTGGTCCTCCTCTAGACCCCTACTTTCTGCTTTCAAGCAATGCATCCAGCTTCTTCCTAGTAGCAGCATAAGGAAAGGGGGTGCACTGTGATGTTAGGGAGAGTAGGGGACTCAACTTCTGATAGTGGGGTGGCTCTTGACATCTAATGTAAGGGGAGGGGATGCGCTGGTCATCTAATCTTACAGATACAGCCGGCCCTTTTGAGGACAATCATAATGCTGAGGCGGGCCACGATGAAATTGAGTTTGACACCCCTGCTTTAAAGTGATACTAAAGTCTCATTTTTTTTCTTTAAAAATAACAAACATGTTTTACTTACCTGCAATGGTTTTGCACAGAGAAGCCCCCATCCTCCTCTTTGGCTACCTGACTTTGATTGACAGCAGCAGGAGCCAATGGCGCCGCTGTTGTGTCTCAGCCAATCAAGAGGGAGAGTCCCGGATGGCCGAGGTACTCGTGCAACATTGCTGGATTGAGAGGGGGCTTAGGTAAGTATTAGGGGGGCTGAAGGGGGCTGCTGCACACAGATGTTTTTTTATCTTAATGCATAGAATGCAGATTAAGATAATTAACCTTCTGCCTTTGCAACCACTTTCAGGTCTTGTTCACATTAGCAGCCGGGGGGGGGGGGGGGCTAGGGTAAAACCAAGCCTAGGCTTCTTCAATCATGCATTGCGCTCAGAAGAGTTCAGACTGATTTTAAGAGGGCATTTGACACGTGGTTGCAGCCCTATACAATTGCATTGGCTGCATTCAGCAGCAATAACATGCTGTGTCATTTTTGCCACAACTACAAAGCTCAGCATCACAGCCATGACATGTGTACAGCCATGAGCAGTTGGATGTCAGCCTTCAGGCGGGTGGTCAGGGGGCAGTAAAACCACAGCTCACCTGCCCTGTTTTACTGCCCTCTTTTCGCTCCTGTGAGTAAGGCTTTAAAGAGGTAATAACTTTAGAATCTGAAGACTGAGGTTTGCAATACAATGTGCTACCTTTCCTTTATTCCCTCATGGGGATTATAAAAATATGATAATATTTGGAGAAGAAGCCTTTCAGGAAGTCAATCTGCCCACTTAAATATTAAACAGGATGTTTCTCTAATATCTAGCTGTATGTCACACATTTTCATATATTGACAATTTTTTTTTTTGGTTACTAAATTTAACCACTTGACATCCACGCTATAGCCGAATGGCGGCTACAGCGTGGACCTGAATTTCTGTAAGGCCGTCATATGATGGCCTCCCCTGTGCACGCGCCCTGCATGCGCGGAGTGAGCTGTGATCACCGAGTTACTGAGACTCGGGTGATCACTGATCCGAATAAGGGGCCTGTCTCGGCCCCCCACCATGTGATCAGCTGTCAGCCAATGACAGCTGATCACATGATCAAAACAAAAGCTCTGTGATCGTTTCTTTTTCTCCTCAGGCTGACAGCACAAGGAGAAAAAAAAGCCGATCACCAGCTTATCAGCAAGGGACATCGGTCCCGAAGAGGAAGATGCAATTCTGCCTCATAAGTGCCACAAGTACCCCCTGCCAGTGCCACCTGCCATTGCCACCTGACAGTACCCACAGTGCCCACCAGTGCCACCTATCAATGCCCATAAGTGCCACCTATTAATGCCTACAAGCGCCACCTATCAATGCCCACAAGTGCCACCTATAAATGCCCACCAGTAGTGTCAATCAGTGCCACCTAGCAGTGCTGCCTATCAGTGTAACCGATCAGTGCCCATTATTGCCACCCATCAGTGCCCATCACTGCCACCCATCAGTGCCCATCAGTGCCGCCTCAAATTATTTTTTAAAAATTCGGTAGCAGAGGTGATCAAATACCACCAAAAGAAAGCTTTACTTGTGGGAAAAAATTGATAAAAATTTCATTTGTGTATAGTGTTGTATGACCGCGCAATTGTCATTCAAAGTGCGTCAGCGCTGAAAGCTGAAAATTGGTCTGGATAGGAGGGGGTTTAAGTGCCCAGTAAGCAAGTGGTTTATTCAAAGACTTTCATTTTAGGTAAAATATGGACACAATATTTTTGGAGTTATCTGACATAAAATATTTCCTTTAAAATGTTTTACATAGGACTTTTTTCTAGAATTTCTTAGAATTTCTTTAAAATATTTTAGACAGGACTTCCAATAAGTTCCATATTAATTTTGTATAAAAACATAGGCTCAATTTTATACATTGATTTGTATAACAACTAGACATGTGCACTGTCAAAAAATGTTTACGTTTTCGAATGCAATTTGTTTTTTTTTTATCATTTTTTAGGTCATCCGTTATGATCGAAATTTGTTATTTAGAATAAATTCGTAAATTCAAAAATGGAAAAATTCGAAAATTCGCAAACTTGAATTACGAAAATTCGGAAATTTAAAAATTAGAAAATGAGAAATCCGAAAATAAGAAAGAAAATCCGAAAATAAGAAAGAACAAACATCCGAAAATTTAAAAATCCGAAAATCTGAAATGATAACTAACCAACTAACTAATGATAACTAACTATTAAATTATAGGTATTGGAATTTCCTTTCAAATTTGGCTGTTAGTGAAGGTAACAAATACAAATTTATCTGAATTTACGAATTATCCAAAATAACGAATGCCGCATCTAAATGAATGGAACGTAACTAATTCATAATAATAAATAATAATAATAAAAACTTTTTATTATTATTATTATATATTATTTACATAGTTACATATTAATCAGGTTGAAAAAAGACACAAGCCCATCTAGTTCAACCATAAAAATAAATTTCAAACAATCCCATATACCCAGTCCTATACCCACAGTTGATCCAGAGGAAGGCGAAAAAACCCCAGCAAAGCATCAGCCATTTTTGCTACAGCAGGGAAAAAAATTCCTTCGCACACTGGAACTCCAAATTATCTCGATGTCATCTTTATTGTCAAAAAGGGTCAAACAGATACAGGCAATGGTAGACGTTTCACAAGCGATAGCTTGCTTGTTCACAACCAATGTAACATTAAACAGGCAGGCCTTTTAACCACTTCAGCCCCGGAAGGTTTTACCCCCTTCCTGACCAGAGCACTTTTTACAATTCGGCACTGCGTCGCTTTAACTGCTAATTGCGCGGTCATGCAATGCTGTACCCAAACGAAATTTGTGTCCTTTTCTTCCCACAAATAGAGCTTTCTTTTGATGGTATTTGATCACCTCTGCTGTTTTTATTTTTTGCGCTATACACGGAAAAAGACCAAAAATTTTGAAAAAAAATGATATTTTCTACTTTTTGTTCTAAAAAAAATCCAATAAACTCAATTTTAGTCATACATTTAGGCCAAAATGTATTTGGCCACATGTCTTTGGTAAAAAAAATGTCAATAAGTGTATATTTATTGGTTTGCGCAAAAGTTATAGCGTCTACAAACTAGGGTACATTTTTTGGAATTTACACAGCCTTTAATTTATGACTGCCTATGTCGTTTCTTGAGGTGCTAAAATGGCAGGGCAGTACAAAACCCCCACAAATGACCCCATTTTGGAAAGTAGACACCCCAAGGAATTTGCTGAGAGGCATGTTGAGCCCATTGAATATTCATTTTTTTTGTCCCAAGTGATTGAATAATGACAAAAAAAAAAAAAATTACAAAAAGTTGTCACTAAATGATATATTGCTCACACAGGACATGGGCATATGTGGAATTGCACCCCAAAATACATTTAGCTGCTTCTCCTGAGTACGGGGATACCACATGTGTGGGACTTTTTGGGAGCCTAGCCGCGTACGGGGCCCCGAAAACCAAGCACCGCCTTCAGGATTTCTAAGGGCGTACATTTTTGATTTTACTCCTCACTACCTATCACAGTTTTGAAGGCCATAAAATGCCCAGATGACATAAAACCCCCCCAAATGACCCCATTTTGGAAAGTAGACACCCCAAGCTATTTGCTTTGAGGCATGTTGAGTCCATGGAATGTTTTATATTTTCACACAAGTTGCGGGAAAGTGACAAATTTTTTTTTTTTTTTTTTTTTTTTTGCACAAAGTTGTCACTAAATGATATATTGCTCACACAGGCCATGGGCATATGTGGAATTGCACCCCAAAATACATTTAGCTGCTTCTTCTGAGTATGGGGATACCACATGTGTGGGACTTTTTGGGAGCCTAGCCGCGTACGGGACCCCGAAAACCAATCACTGCCTTCAGGATTTCTAAGGGCGTACATTTTTGATTTTACTCCTCACTGCCTATCACAGTTTCGGAGGCCATGGAATGCCCAGGTGGCACAAACCCCCCCCAAATGACCCCATTTTGGAAAGTAGACACCCCAAGCTATTTGCTGAGAGGCATGGTGAGTATTTTGCAGCTCTCATTTGTTTTTGAAAATAAAGAAAGACGAGAAAAAAAAATTATTTTTTTCTTTTTTCAATTTTCAAAACTTTGTGACAAAAAGTCCCACACATCCCCGTACTCAGGAGAAGCAACAGAATGTATTTTGGGGTGTAATTTCACATATTCCCATGGCATGTTTGAGCAATATATCATTTAGTGACAACTTTGCGCAAAAAAAAATAAAAAAAATAAAAAATTGTCTCTTTCCCGCAACTTGTGTCACAATATAAATTATTCCATGGACTCAACATGACTCTCAGCAAATAGCTTGGGGTGTCTACTTTCCAAAATGGGGTCATTTGGGGGGGTTTTGAACTGTCCTGGCATTTTATGTACAACATCTAGAAGCTTATGTCACACATCACCCACTCTTCTAACCACTTGAAGACAAAGCCCTTTCTGACACTTATTGTTTACATAAAAAAATAATTTTTTTTTGCAAGAAAATTACTTTGAACCCCCAAACATTATATATTTTTTTTAAAGCAAATGCCCTACAGATTAAAATGGTGGGTGTTTCATTTTTTTTTTTCACACAGTATTTGCGCAGCGATTTTTCAAACGCATTTTTTGGGGAAAAAACACACTTTTTTACATTTTAATGCACTAAAACACACTATAATGCCCAAATGTTTGATGAAATAAAAAAGATGATCTTAGGCCGAGTACATGGATACCAAACATGACATGCTTTAAAATTGCGCACAAACGTGCAGTGGCGACAAACTAAATACATTTTTAAAAGCCTTTAAAAGCCTTTACAGGTTACCACTTTAGATTTACAGAGGAGGTCTACTGCTAAACTTACTGCCCTCGATCTGACCTTCGCGGTGACACCTCACATGCATGGTGCAATTGCTGTTTACATTTGACGCCAGACCGACGCTTGTGTTCGCCTTAGCGCGAGAGCAGGGGGGACAGGGGTGCTTTTTTTTTTTTTTTTTTTTTCTTTATTATTATTATTTTTTTTATCTTATTTTTAAACTGTTCCTTTCATTTTTTTTTTTTAAATCATTTTTATTGTTATCTCAGGGAATGTAAATATCCCCTATGATAGCAATAGGTAGTGACAGGTACTCTTTTTTGCAAAAATTGGGGTCTATTAGACCCTAGATTTCTCCTCTGCCCTCAAAGCATCTGACCACACCAAGATCGGTGTGATAAAATGCTTTCCCAATTTCCTAATGGCGTTGTTTACATCCGGCGAAATCTAAGTCATAAAATGCTCGTAGCTTCCGGTTTTTTAGGTCATAGAGATGTTTGGAGCCACTCTGGTCTCTGATCAGCTCTATGGTCAGCTGGCTGAATCACCGGCTGCATTCTCAGGTTCCCTGTTGAGACAGGAGAGCCAGAGAAAAACACGGAAGACGTTGGGGGGGGGCATTCCCTCCCACTGCTTGTAAAAGCAGTCTAGAGGCTAATTAGCCACTAGGATTGCTTTTACATGAAAGCCGACCGCTGGCTGAAAAGAATGATACCAAGATGATACCTAAACCTGCAGGCATCATTCTGGTATAACCACTCAAAGTCGTGAATGGCGTACCTGAAGACAAAAAAATGGTTAACAATAAAGCACAGTAAACGGTAAGGTATAAAAAATTGCATACCTGAAAAGCAAACATGATAAAACATAATAACAATAAAACATTGCAGAATAGAATACAGTAAAAAAGAGCAGAACAATAGAGAGAGAGAATAGAGAGAGAGAACAATAAAACGACAACTATTTTTTTTTTTTTTTATATTTTTGTATGTGTTTTTTTTTTTTTTTTTGCACTTTTTTTTTGTAACTGTAGCTTTTATAACTGTAACCGGTTCCAGGTTCGGGTCTCTCAAAATGCGATGGCATCTTGGGAGACCCTGTGAATGTGTGCCTAGTCTGTGCAATGCTGTACCCTACGCTAATAGTCAACTAGTGAATGGTAGCGTTCAAAACATTCACCAATGCAAAGACCAGGATTGTCAGGACAGGAGGGACAATAATAGCGGGTGTCACGCCTATATCCACGCTTGCTGCAGACACAACATCTTTTTTGGGGGGGTTCGCTGGGTAGGGGTACTCGGGAGGACATAAAGAAAATGCCTCTCATGCAGCTGACTGCATTTGGTTGGGGATGTGAATGGGGGAAGTACGGGCGCTGCAGAAGCGGTGGGTTCCCAATTAGGATTGGCGAATGCAGCAGGAAGGGCATTATGGGCACGACGGGCCTGTGTTTGTCTTTTTGGTGGCAGTGGGACACTACTTGTGCTTGCCACCTCACCAGCTTGAACTGCACTTATGGGACTCGCCACGTCATCAAGTGTTACTGCAGTGCTGGTTTGACTACGACCGGGGTGTACTACGCCGCTGGTGCTTGCCAGTTCACCAAAACACTACCAAAAAAACTGTTAGCGATTGCAGGGATCAGGCCTGACTCTGCGAACGCTGCAGTTATGCGTTTAGTGTTTTGTAAGTGACAGTGATCGATCGATACTGCACTTGGGTGGGCTGGGCCAGGCGGAGGGGCAAAACGCAGGTGCTAGCAGGTATCTGGGATGATCCCGCTAACACTGCGTGTTTGGGAACCCTAAACTGCTGGGGATGCTAGTATAGATCTGATCAGATATTGATCCGATCAGATACTATACCACTAAGGGAGGCGTATGCTGCGTGCGTGGGTGTTAGCGGTACTGGCGCTAATCTGACGCTGCCTGGGGCTGGTGCTTGCCAGTTCACCAAAACGCTACCAAAAAAACTGTTAGCGATCGCAGGGATCAGGCCTGACTCTGCGAACGCTGCAGTTATGCGCTTAGTGTTTTGTAAGTGTCAGTGATCGATCGATACTGCACTTGGGTGGGCTGGGCTGGGCCGGGCGGACGGGAAAAACGCAGGTGCTAGCAGGTATCTGGGCTGATCCCGCTAACACTGCGTGTTTGGGAACCCTAAACTGCTGGGGACGCTAGTATAGATCTGATCGGATCAGATATTGATCCGATCAGATACTATACCAGTAAGGGAGGTGTACGGTGCGTGCGTGGGTGTTAGCGGTACTGGCGCTAATCTGACGCTGCCTGGGGCTGGTGCTTGCCAGTTCACCAAAACGCTACCAAAAAAACTGTTAGCGATCGCAGGGATCAGGCCTGACTCTGCGAACGCTGCAGTTATGCGTTTAGTGTTTTGTAAGTGACAGTGATCGATCGATACTGCACTTGGGTGGGCTGGGCCGGGCGGAGGGGCAAAACGCAGGTGCTAGCGGGTATCTGGGCTGATCCCGCTAACACTGCGTTTTCGGGAACCCTAAACTGCTGGGGACGCTAGTATAGATCTGATTGGATCAGATATTGATCCGTACAGATACTATACCACTAAGGAAGGCGTATGCTGCGTGCGTGGGTGTTAGCGGTACTGGCGCTAATCTGACGCTGCCTGGGGCGACGCATATCACCGCCGGGCGATCAGGGGGCTAAACCTTTATTCGGTAATAAACGGCGGGTGCCCTGACACTATAAAAAATAAACGAACTAACCAGCGTCACCCGTAACAGTTATACGGTGATCAGTGGTGAAAGGGTTAACTAGGGGGCAATCAAGGGGTTAAAACATTTATTAGGTAGTATATGGGGGTCCCTGTCGCTATAAAACACTGACGGCGAACCTAAATATTTACGTCCCTAACTACCGTCACCAGCGACACTAATACAGCGATCAGAAAAATGATCGCTTAGCGACACTGGTGAGGGGGGGGTGATCAAGGGGTTAAAACTTTATTAGGGGGGGTTAGGGGGGTATCCTAGACCTAAAGGGGGGTAATACTCACTGCCCTAACACTGTAACTGTCACAAACTGACACTATGCAGTAATCAGAAAAAAAAAAAAATACTGCTAATGTCAGTTTGTGAAAGGGGGGGGGGTAATTGGGGGGGATCGGGGGGCGATCGGGGGGGGATCGGGGGTGTAAAGTATGCCTGGCATGTTCTACTGTGTGTGTGTGTGTTGTCTGCACTCACTTGTCTTCTCTCCTCGGCGCTGGAACGGAAACTGCCAGACCGAGGAGAGATGACATCACATCCTCTGCCTGTGTGAAACTGCACACAGGCAGAGGAGGATTCCCATTGGCTGGGAGCGATCGCGAGGGGGGGGCCACGATCGGATGGTCTCCCCCTCGCCTCCCGACGCTCCCAGTCAAATGCCGACCGCCGCTGGCACCGGGGGGGGTCCGATCGGACCCCCCGCCCGCGGGAGGCAGATCACGTACGGGTACGTGATTCTGCCTGCCCGTGCCATTCTGCCGCAGTATATATGCGGTAGGCGGTCGGCAAGTGGTTAAGGGAGTCCACCCAAATTGGGATACACCCAAAAACATACCTGGCTCTAATAGTGCCACATACAAACAACATTTCAACCAACATTTTAAAAACATTGCAAAGTTTAAAACGCATACATATGTCTAAACAAATGCACACAAAAACAGTAACAGTCATAAAAAAAATATATATGTTAGCTTGCGGTCATATATCCAAAGTTAAATCACAAGCAAATCATGAAAAAGGAAAAAAGTAAAGAAAAGGACAATAAAGCCTAGAAAAAAAAGACACAAGGTGTCCAAATCCAGGCTTATAAATGCCTAAAAAGGGTTAACCAAAAACAGACCTGTTCATTGAATACATGAAATGCAAAATATCTGTGCACACATCATGAACATTCATAGTTGTGTATGTAAATAGATGTATATAGCAAAATCTCATTGGGTATTAAAAGTTCAGAACCAAAACCTTGTTCAGTTAAACTGAACCTCAGTGTAATTGGACTATTGATGTGAAAAATGCATAGAGCTGACTGGTGATGAAAAAATAGCCATCAAAAGTCAAATCTATGAAGGACATAAGGACAAAAGGCGCATTGTAACAAAAAACATTGAATTCCGCTGTAAAATATAAACATCAGAATGTGCAAATCGCAACAGTGACAAAATGATAGGAAAAAATATGGAATTGATATACATATATGTAGCACTAATCCCCGAAGGACGTAGTAGTTTTAGATGAACAGCAACACAGTACCAGAACCTTTTAAGCCAATCCGGCAGTACTTGTGTGGTAGGTTAGATATAAGATGTTTCCTCCAATCGAGTCACCAGGCCCCTCTCTAGACCAGCCTTCCGCATGGTCCCTTCCAAGATGGGTCCTCCCCTGGGTCTTCTCAATTGTTCGGCTTCTTACCGCAGGACAGACAGCACAGGACCTTCCCAGCAGTAGTAGGCCCCAGACAGGCTTCTGGGCCTACTTGCACTGCTGCAGAGTCGCAGCCCTCCGGCCTGGAGGGCCACGAGGTAGAACTGAACTCTAGCACATGGCATCTGTCCATAAATATCCTCTCCCAGAATGCACGGCAGCAGACCACCTCTGCCTAGTTGCCTCCGAGAAAGAAGGGCACTCACTATATTTCAGCTTGTTGCTTTCCGCCACTGACCTATGGTGATAATGACACCTACAGACAACAGTGTGGAACTGCACGCAACACAGCCAATGCTGGAACAGAGGCTAATTTGGCCATGGATTAAATTTGAACTATGTACAGAACAGATGACCGGCTAAATTTACATATAAACAGATTAGAAATCTACCAGCGCTACATATATATATATACACATACATATATGCATATATATATATATATATATATATATATATATATATATATATATATATACATACACATATACACATGCATGTCTGAAATAGTTGACATGCACTGCATGCATATATATATGGACCTGGATGGAACAAAAACAAATCTGATTGTAAAAATGGTTCATTACAAAAGGTTTTCTGGTCTTGAAATTAAAAAAATCTAAAAAACCTCCCTTTTGCACAGAAGTTTGAAAACATCCCCTCCTCTAGTGGGTGTCAAGACTTTTTCTAGAATCTGTACACCTGCAAAGGTACTACTACCATTATGGTATTGTTTGAAGTGTCTGGCAACATTTTTGGATACATTTTTCTCAATGCTGTACAGATGTTCTTGAAATCTATCCCTGAGTCTCCTAGTGGTACGTCCGATGTATTGCACATTGCACTACTTGCACGTAACAACGTAATTGACATACCGTGTGTTGCAATTGAAGAAGGATTTGATCTGATGTGTTTTTTCATTAGAGAAGGATTGTATTAAATCCCCCTTAATGATATGCGTGCAACACGAACATCCAGTCACACCGTCAATTTACGCAGCGCTTTACATATACATTGTGCATTCACATCAGTCCCTACCCTCAAGGAGCTTACAGTCTAAGGTCCCTAACTCACATTCATACATACTAGGGACAATTTAGACAGGATCCAATTAACCTACCAGCATGTCTTTAGAGTGTGGGAGGAACCCGGAGTACTCGGAGGAAACCCACGCAGGTAAAGGGAGAACATGCAAAATCCAGGCAGGTAGTGTCGTGGTTGAGATGCGAACCAGCAACCCTTCTTACTGCTAGGCCAAAGTGCTATCCACTACACCACTGTGCCACCCACTGTAATTTCCTTTGAAGTGCAACCAAGTGGTGGACCTCAAGGTGGCAGGATCAAACAAACTAGGGGACAAAGAATTGCCCAAAGTGGGTGCACGTCTGGGAATGAAATTTATTCCATCCTTCAAGAGGTCTGCCTTTACACTATCTTCAAAAAGTATAGGCAAATATTGATGTAAAATGGTTTTGATCTCGTTAAATTCCCTACTGAAGGATGTGCTCAAAGTGAGTCTCTCTTTGTTGAAAAATTGTTCTTTCTGTTTACTTTTTATTCCATATTTGGATTGGCTCAAAAGTTCTGACCTGTCTTTGGAATCCGCAATTGCGCATGCTCTATCTAACATATATTTGGGATATCCCCTCTGTAAAAACCGCAAGTAAAGAGCTCTCGCTTCTTTTTCATAAGATGATTGGTCGCTGCACAATCTCGCTTCTCAAAAACTGGCCAATGGGGATACCCCTGACAGTATGTCTGGGGTGGCCCGACTGAGCCATGAGCAAAGTATTGCCAGACATGGGTTTCCTGAACAAACTGGTGTGAATGCTATTTTCAAAGCTACACAGATGTATGTCCAAAAAATCTTTATTGTCCTTTTCTTTACTTTTCTCCTTTTTCATGATTTGCTTGTGATTTAAATTTGGATATATGACCGCAAGCTTACACATATATTTTTATTATGACTATCGCTTGTGAAACGTCTGCCATTGCCTGTATCTGTCTGACCCTTTTTTGACAATAAAGATGACATTGAGATAATTTGGAGTTCCAGTGTGCGACCAATTCCTTGTCTTGTTCGTCTTCCACGGTGGTGAGCCGAGGTCTATTGTGATCCATCCTGCACCTGAGTTTGCCTGGAGCAGTATGCTTCTTTCTGTTCTTTGCTGAAAAAAATTCCTTCCTGACCCCCAAGAGGCAATCGGATTTTCCCTGGATCAACTTTACCTATACATGGCAGTACCCAGTTATATTGTGTGCACTTAGGAAAGAATCCAGGTCTTTCTTAAAGCAATCTACTTAGCTGGCCAGAACCACCTCTGGAGGGAGTCTATTCCACATTTTCAAAACTCTCTCTGTGAAGAAACCTTTCCGTATTTGGAGATTAAATCTCTTTTCCTCTAGACGTAACGAGTGCCCCTTTGTCCTCTGTGTTGACCGTAAAGTGAATAACTCAACACCAAGTTCACTATATGGACCCCTTATATATTTGTACATGTTGATCATACCTCCCTTAATCCCCTCTTCTCAATAGAGAATAAATTCAGTTTCTCTAATCTTTCCTCATAGCTGAGTTCCTCCATGCCTCTTATCAGTTTGATTGCCCTTCTCTGCACTTTCTCCAGTTCCCTGATATCCTTTTTGAGAACTGGTGCCCAAAACTGAACTGCATATTCCAGATAAGGTCTCACTAATAATTTGTACAGGGGCAAAATGATATCGCTCTCTCTGGAGTCCATACCTCTCTTAATACAAGAAAGGACTTTGCTCGCTTTGGAAATCGCAGCTTGGCATTGCATGCTATTATTGAGCTCATGATCTACCAAAACCCCCAGATCCTTCTCCACTACGGATCCCCCCAGTTGTACTCCCCCTAGTATGTATGATGCATGCATAGTCTTAGCCCCCAAGTGCCTAACTTTACATTTATCAACATTAAACCTCATCTGCCACATACAGTAGTCGCCCAATTAGTGCATTGAGGTCGGCTTGTAAATTGGAGACATCCTGTAAGTATGTTATTCTGCTGCATAGTTTGGTGTTATCTGCAAAGACTGAAATGGTACTTTTAATCCCAGACCCTATATTGTTTATAAAGATATTAAAAAGTAAGGATTTCAAAACTGAACCTTGGGGTACACCACTGATAACCTTAGACCGTTCAGAGTAAGAATAATTAACTACTACTCTCTGAATTCGGTCTTTTAGTCAGTTTTCTATCTATTTACAAACTGATATTTTCCAAGCCTTGCAAAATCCAAGTATACCACATCCACAGCCACCCCTCTGTCCAAGGTTTTACTTACCTCCTCATAAAAAGAAATCAGATTTGTTTGACAACTTCTGTCTTTCATGAATCCATGCTGTCTGTTGCTTAAAATATTTTTTTTTCTAGCAAGAACTCATCTATGTGGTCTTTTAATAAACTCTCCAGTATCTTCCCGACTATAGACGTTAAACTAACAGGTCTATAGTTACTTGGTAAAAACATCGTTCTCTTTTTAAATATAGGCACCACATTGGCTTTACACCAATCCAGTGGTACTATTCCTGTCATTAATGAGTCCCTAAAAATTAGATACAATAGCTTTGGAATGACAGAGCTCAATTCTTTTAGGATCCGTGGGTGGATACCATCTGGTCCAGGTGCTTTATCCACCTTTATTCTGTCTAAATATTTCTGGACCATATCACTTTTGAGCCATTGTGGATCATTTGGGGATGTGTCACTACCACCCCCATTCTGGACATGAGCTCCCCCGTGCTCCTTTGTATACACAGAACTGAAGAATGTATTTAATAAATTTTCCTTCTCTTTGTCCCCAGTGACCCACTCTAGATTATTTTGTAAAGGGCCTACATGCTCAGACCTGACCTTTTTACTATTAATATATTTGAAGAATTTTTTGGGGTTTGTCCTAATATCTTTTGCAATCTGTCTTTCGTTTTTAATTTTTGCGTCCTTGATTTCCTTTTTACATATTCTGTTATATTCTTTGTAACATTTAAACGACAATAGTGTTCCTTCATTTTTTTATTTTTTTAAAAGCTCTTTTCTTATTGTTTATAGCTTTTTTAACTTTGGCCGTAAGCCAAATAGGTTTTATTTTCAGCCTCTTAAACTTATTGCCCATGGGAATATACTTTGCAGTGCGTTCACAAACAGTCTTTTTGAAGAATTCCCACTTCTGTTCTGTGTCCATTGATGCCAATTTCCCTCCCAGTCTAAGACCTAGAGAGCAGCCCTCATTCTTGGAAAATTTGCTCTCTTATGCCGCGTTGACAGGATGCGCATACCAGCAGAGAGATCTGCCTCCCTACAAGAGCTTTGAGGCGCAGAAATACACGCATTCCTGTTGCCCATAGGAATCGGGCCTTGGCGCAAACAGAAGCCGTTGCGCACCCGTATGCGCGTCGACGCTCACACGTGATGCCAAGTGAGTCTATTTAGGAGCAGCTAGTACCTAGCCCCAGTGCTGCTTCGTCTTCAGCTTCTGTGCATCCTGTTTCCTGAAAACCTGTATCTTGATCCCTGTTACCTACCCGGCTTGTCTTGACCATCCATTGATCTCCACCAGCGCCGACCCCGACTTGTCCTGTAACCATCCTCCTGTCTTCTCCTTGGCTTCTGTTTGCTGATCCGGCCTTTGACCTTGGCTTGCCTCCTGACTACGATCCTGCCTGCACTCTGCATCCGATTGTCCTAGTCGTGTATGACCCAGCCTGCCTGACCTTGCTTCTTTGTTGCTGCCATCCACACCAGCTGCCTGCCTGTTGGTCTTCCTGCTGAAGCCTGCCTCTGTCTTCACCAGCCTTACCAGGACTGCCGTCCAGCTACCAGTTGACTCTTGGCACTCGTGCGACTCTGTACCTTGGCGCCTTCTGTTCTCACTATCAGAGGCCCCAAGTCAGAGGTGTAAAGGGAGGCCTTGCTCGTCCATTCAAGCTCTTCTGCCAGGTACGTGATACGCGTACAGATGATCGGAATTTCCGACAACAAATGTTCGATCTGAGCTTGTTGTCGGAAATTCCGACCGTATGCAGGCTCCATCGGACATTTTTTGTTGGAATTTCCGACCAACAAAATTTGAGAGCTGGTTCTCAAATTTTCTGACAACAAAATCCATTGTTGTAAATTCCAAGCGTGTGTACACAATTCCGATGGACAAAATTCCACGCATGCTCTGAATCAAGTACGAGATGGAAGCGCTCGGTCTGGTAAAACTAGCGTTCGTAATGGAGATAGCACATTCGTCATGCTGCAAAGTTTTTAATCTTTTAATGCAGCACATTCTCTTCTTCTTGGTAGAATAATGAAGTTGTTTTGCTGCTGATATTCACACAGAGTTCTGACAAACTGATTTCTTTATTATTTTGATCTCATGAATAATCTTTTTTGTTTTTTTTGCCAGATCTCCAGAAAAAAGTTTTATTTATTTTTATAGTGATCTACTTTATTTTTTATCAAGATCACCGTTTTTTTTTTTTATAGTGATCGCAATAATATTTTTTCTCATTTTGTGTGTCAAGTTACCACAACACCATTATTATCTTGTATTTTTTAACCTCAAAGTTTTTGGTTGGTGTTGGTGTCCCTTGTTAATTTGACATTGTCTTTTTGAAATGTACCTGCCTACTCACAAACAAACTGTCCTTTTTGAACTAAAACACATAGCCAACTATTTGTGAAAATAAACTAGGCATTTATTAGAGGTCATAACAAAAAAAGAGGAAGGCAACGCTGGATAAACTGGTGAAATTGGCAAAGCCTTTGTACCCCAGGGCACACATCAATTATTTGACAGGCAAAATTGGTAGCCTGAGGAGTCCATTTAATAGGGAGCACAATATAGCCCTGGACACCGAGAGATCAGAAGCAGCAGCAGATGACATGTATGTCCTGAGGCTGTGGTCTTACCACAGCCTGCATCTTTTGTCAGACCAGACTGAACCCAGGCCATCACTCTCTTGTCTTCCTTACACACTTCCTTCCACACTTCCTTCCACACTTGCTTCTGGGCTGTGGCTCTGGTGTTAGAGTTGTGGCAGGGGGTGGAGGAGGTGGAGGAGGAGGAGGATGGTCCAACTCACACAGGTGGGTTTTGCTTGTGATTTTGCCCCTCAACCCCTTATTTAGGGCCAGATAGATCACTTCCTCACAAAAGAGGAGTTGGCCCACCTCCATTTCCTGCATTTTGCTGGCTACCATGCAGGCATAGACCTCTTGAAGATTGGGGGTGGTTCTGAGGGCCAAAGTAGGCTCCCGAATTAAAGAAAGTGCTGATTTCTGCATGCTCCTCCCCTTCCTGTTACTTTTTGTTGGAAGGCGGAGGGGAGGAACCTGGGATTTGGCCAGGCTACTGGGTCTGGCCACCTCCTGGCTGCCACTTTCCCCGCCACCTCCTGGCTGCCTCTTTCCCCCACCATCTCCTGGCTGCCACTTTCCACAGCCTCCCCCTGGCTCAGACTTTCCTGTGTATGAAACTAGGACATATCATGTATCATATTATTGTTCATCAATCAAACACAATTTTGAGAAATATGTTAAACAATGCTATACCTGACTTAAGCTGGGCTCCTCCACATCTTCTTCCTGGGTGGAAGGCCCAGGCTTGACTTCTGAAGCCTCATCTGAGGTGGAAGGAAGAGTGGAAGGAAGTGTGGAAGGAAGGGTTGAGAGTGATGGCCTGATTTCAGTCTGGTCTGACAAAAAACGCAGTCTGTCATAGTACCACAGCCTGGGGACATAAACGTCATCTGCTGCTGCTCTTTATCTCATGGTATCCTGGACCTTCTTGCGCTCCCTATTATATGTGCTCCTCAGGCCACCAATTTTGGTTTTCAAATAGTTGATGTTTGCCGTGGGGATCTGCGGCTTCACCAATTCCAGCAATTGATCCAGCGCTACCTGCCTCTTTTGTTTATTATTGTATTGGGGGTGTTTGACCTGCCACAGACAGGGCAGCTCTCTGTACATATCAATGAATTGGGGGAGGAAGTCATGATCATTGAATCGATCCATTTCCTCTGCAAGACACAACACAAGACAAACCCTAATGTCAGGCCAAACTCTCCTAATCTTGTCCCAATATAGGCCTCAATCTCGAAGCAGTATAGACCACTGATGCCCCAAGTACAAATTGCACCTTTGTTATCGCTATCGGCGCTTACGCTACTCCGTCTTCCTCTCACAGATCGTACGTACAACACACGCGTGTTACGCTTTATATACACTGCGCATGCGTGAAACTCCGCCCGCTCCTGACCTTCTTTCTAGTCTATTCCCCACCCCTTCTCTTTCGGCGCAGTGGGAGAGCACATGGCGAACAAAGTGTAAGTGCATGCAGAGGAGAGCAGCAACGAGGAGGACGACGAAAGCCCGGAGCCACAAACGTCCCGATCCAGGAGATTTAAGGCCTCTAATATGTCCTTTGTAGAGATGGTGGAGATGGTGGACATCTTGAAGAGGGCCAACTATGATGGGAAGCATGGACCTTACCCAAACCCAAATGTGAGATAGGCCAAGATCATGGCTAAAGTTGTGAAAAGTCTGCAGAAGAATTTTGGGGTACGGCGATCCATGGATCAACTGAAGAAGAGGGAGCAGGATCAGTACAGAAGAATCAAGAGAGTGCTGCAAAAAAGTAAGTATTTTGTCGTGTGTTCCTATTATTACATTCCATGTGCTTTTCTTTACTGTTGTACAGTTTAAAATGGCAAGTTTCAGGTTCGTTGGCACAGTAATCGTTCGTAGTAAACATTGTTCGTTCGCCCACTAATACAATGTTTTTGGCGGTTCACTACATTTGTTCATGCCTATTTGTATTCAAAGAAGTTTATTACATTGTTGTCTAGATGGGTTTGTAACTAGAATTAAATGCAAACTTGATTCGGTGTAAGGAGAGGACACTCCGCAGCTGGATGCAGGAGCACTAGTGTGGGACACCAGAACAAACTTTTTAGGGTATCCCACACAGGTGCTCCAGTGGATACTAGGGGTGTCTCCATCTGTGAAACGTGCACAAAAAAAGGTAATTATTCCAGCTTTCTAAAGGCAAAAAAAAATGTTTTCAGCTTGGAACTCTGCTAAAACAGACAATTGTACGACAATTCAAGCAATGTTTCATATTCCTATTTCTTGCCTCAAATATCCGTGTGCTAAGTATACCTATTTTTTAATTCACATAGGGGAGAAAAGACTCAGGACGTCTGAGGTCACCAGGGACCCCCAACCTCCGAAAGAAGGGGAACTCACAACACTACAACCTGAGGATGTGGAGGAAGGAGAGGTTTATGAAGTGGGCGAAATAGTGACCACATCAGGTGAGTGTCTGAGACCATAGCTTCAGGTAATAGATGTATGCCTGCATATTTATAATACATGGTGTGTTTTTTAATTTTAGGTGATCCTAAAAAACGTCCTCATCGGGGAGATCATGGTGTGCAATCGTGATTTACAGAATATCAAGGAAGACTTAAAAACATCATTGATGTTTTAGGCAGAATCTAAAACACCCCAAAATTCTTCTAGTTTGTTTGTATTTTTATTATTTTCACACATTTTAAATATCTTTTAGAAAGCCAAATTTTGAAGATATGCACAGTGTGTCAACATGTGCTATCTGCCATCATGGGATATCAAGGTACACATTTTGGGGGTGCAACCCCTTCCTCGCAACTAAAGTAGAAGAGAGGAAGGGGTTGCACCCCCAAAACACATCCATTGATCCCCCATGATAGGAGCTAGCACATGTTGAAATTAGGCATGGGATCAGGAGGGAAATCCACATTTTGACTCCCAATTTGTGTGCATCTTCAAAATTTGGCTTTCACAGGGGTGACATCACCCCATCTGATGAAGGCAATATCAACACAGTTTGGACATACTAATGTCTGATATTGCCTTCACTTTGTCAAATTGAACTTTGTAAGTTCCTGAGTTGTGTATGCTTATGGTTTTAAACATGCCTGTTTAACCCAAAAACGGCAATTTTTACTGTCAAACCTAAAAATGTTATACAACAAATATGTTGGTTTGTTTAAAAACCCTTTTCTAATGCACATGTGAATGTGCTTTGAGTAAAATGTTTTCTACTTAACAAAGTGTGGTTTCTTCTTTCAATACTCAATACCAGTTTTTGGAGTAATTTGGTGTTTACAGTGACAGTGGGAGATTATTTACTAAAGGCAAATCCACTTTGCACTACAAGTGCACTTTCAGTGCTGTTTCAGTGCACTTTTAAGTGCACTTGCAGTGCACTTGTAGTGCAAAGTGGATTTGCCTTTAGTAAATAACCCCCACCGTGCTCTAAAATTTGCTCCAATCAGACCAGCTGGGGGAATCAAAACAATTACTTCATGGTGCTGAAAAGGATGTGTTTTTTTTATCATTAATGCATTACATACATTAACAACAAAAACATTGTGTGTGTGTAGCAGACCCACAACATAATAGCTCAAGAAGAGATTGTCACCTTATGTATCAACTAAATTACGTTTGCACTATTGAAGAAAATGGCCAAAAAGAAAAGCCCATTGGAGAACCTAGGAGAAAGCTAAAAGAAACACAAGCAGTAAATCAACCAAAAAATTTATTTTAAAAAGGTTTATCAAACATTTGCTGGCATATCAATGGCCCCCCTACCCCCAAAGTATTCCATATATTTTTGACTGACCTTTGCTACACTTTGGAGGGGCAAGCTTCAGGGTTGTTGTTTCTTCTGGAAATCTGGCCTCAGGCCCAACTGAGGCCACATAGTTTGTAGCATTTGTCCTGAGAATATTGTGTAGAATGCAGCATGCAAGTATTATATGGTTTAGTTTATATTCCGCCTTGTTGATTGGCGTCAGGAACAGGTGGAACCGGCTGGCCATTATCCCAAAGCATTCCCCACCACTCTTCTGGCTCTGGCCAGCCGGTTGTTAAAAACCCTCTGGTCCGAGGTGAGGGTCCTCATCGGGAACTGCCGCATCAAGTGATCACCCAGCCCAAATGCTTCATCAGCGACAAAGATGAATGGAAGATCAGCCACGTTGTCTTCTGCAGATGGCAAGCCCAAGCCACCACTCTGGAGCCATCTGTAGAACTCAGTCTGGGCGATGAATCCACCATCTGACATCTGGCCATTCTTCCCCACGTCCACATAGAGAAACTCATATGTCACCAACACCACCGCCAACATCACAATACTACCCTGTTTCCCCGAAAATAAGACCTAGCGTGGCTGTCGGTGATGGCTGCAATATAAGCCCTACCCCCCAAATAAGCCGTTCCCTTTTTCCCTGAAAATAAGCCCTACCCTGAAAAGAAGACCTACGAGGACTTCAACTAGGGCTTATTTGGGGGGTAGGGCTTATATTGCAGCCATCACCGACAACCACGCTAGGTCTTATTTTCAGGGAAACAGGGTATTAAACCCCTTGTAATTATAATAGTATGACCCCGAGTTGGGGGGTGGCACAATGTGGATGTGTTTCCCATCAATTGCCCCTCTGCAGTTGGGAAAGTCCCACCGCTGGGCAAATTGGGAAGCCACAGTCTGCCATTCCTGTGGTGTTGAAGGAAACTGTGGAGTGAAACAAGAAAAAAAATTAGTACTTTTGCACATAACATTGCAAACAGATTAGACACAAACATTCTTGGCCAACATAAGTATAAAACATCTATTTTATGGAGTATTTAAAGACAAAAATATAAGGTCCACTTATCAGATTCCTCACCCCCTCTGGATGGCCCATTTCAAAATTTTAGGGGAGGGGGAGATGTTTTGGACAGGTAACCCTCTCCACTTCATTGAGAGCTGAATGCATAAATAATGTGTGTTACTTTGGCCAGCCCCTCCTTACTTACACTATTGGTAGCCCACTGGACAGGTAAGAAGTGTCATAATACAAAAATATGAATACACACTGTCCAAATTGAAGCACATTTTTACATTCTGCAATTACCTATCAAGATAATAGGAGAACAAAACTTTAAACAGTACCATTTGAAAGTATTCAGGCAGGACCTTTCACTACATGCTTTGGTGAATTCATCCATAAATATCACCACAAAAGAGGTAGGTATAGTGTGTATGGGTTTGGCAAAGTCAGCAGATAGAGTATTGGTATCGGCTGACTTAGCGGTTGGGGGGACGGAGGGTTCCAAATGAGTTTGGGCCCCCCAAAAAAAGACTATTGCACTCTGCCTGAATTTAAGGACAAAATAAAATTTGTACATATTTTAGGGGGTGTTTAGGGTAAAACACTACTATGGAGCTGACAAAATATATTGTTAAGTGACTAGGCTAGGTATGTATGGGCCCAGGATAGCATGCTAGGGAGGTTAGTGAAGGCAACTATGCATGAAGGACAAAAAAGGACCATAAAATAATTTAAGCATGCATGAGGACAAAGGGGACATTCACAGCATATTACATTCATGGTAATTAGGGAATAATGAAATAAATACAATACATTAGCAAACATTAAATACATAGAATGTGATGTTAAAGGAGAAACCTTACCCTAATATAGTCCTTCTGCAGGACCTGAATGATGGCAGAACAGGTCTCTGGAATAATGATCGACAGAGCCTGGGGGGAGATGCCTGTCGAGAACTTAATGTCCTGCAGACTTCTCCCCGTCGCCAAGTACCGCAAGGTGAAGAAGTTAGGTGTATCTCGCGCCTTTTAAACCAAATATTGTAGTGAATAGCACTAAACAAAAAATAGTTGGAAAATAAGATAATAATAATAAGCTGCTAACCCCAAACTGAATGATAATATCATTAGTGCATGTTGAAACAAATTTGATAGGGAGCGCTGGGTTGAAAGGTAAAAACTAAAAAGTAATACCTTATTAAAAAAGAAAATTAGATATAATAATATGTGAAACACCAGCCTACCTAATTAGAATGTGACAAAAATAATGGCTAATAGAAGTAAGCCAGAACAATGGCATAATACCTCTGTGATGATGACATAAGTAGTGTACAAATGAAAATACACAATAGCAATACACAATGACTTTGCTATTGTGTATTTTTATTTGTACACTACTTATGTCATCATCACAGAGGTATTATGCCATTTTTCTGGCTTACTTCTATTAGCCATTATTTTTGTCACATTCTAATTAGGTAGGCTGGTGTTTCACATATTATTAGATCTAATTTTCTTTTTTAATAAGGTATTACTTTTTAGTTTTTACCTTTTAACCCAGCACTCCCTATCAAATTTGTTTCAAGTACCACAAAGCCTTTGTTCAGGAGTGATGGTTTGCCGCATGCAGGTGTCCTGCTTGGTAATATAAGGGGACAGCAAAGCCAACAGACGGTGAAAAACGGGGTCCATCACCAGGAGATAATTCCTGAAATCATCAGGATTAGTCTCACGGATCTCCTGCAGCAAAGGCATGTGCGAGAATTGGTCACACTGGAGCAACCAATTCTTTGTCCTCCTCCCCCTGTTCATGGACTGGGCTTGGGTCAATGTAAGAACCCCAACACCAAGCCCCCCGCATAGCACAAACTCTATGATGAGTACATAAACGCAACATGGCTTCAATACGGTCGGCTGGTCAGAACGAACTAACAGAACACACTGAAAATCAGAAATAGGGATGAGCTTCGAGTTCGAGTCGAACTCATGTTCGACTTGAACATCGGCTGTTCGCCAGTTCGCTCAATAGCGAACAATTTGGGGTGTTCGCGGCAAATTCGAAAGCCGCGGAACACCCTTTAAAAGTCTATGGGAGAAATCAATAGTGCTAATTTTAAAGGCTTATATGCACGGTATTGTCATAAAAAGTGCTTGGGGACCTGGGTCCTGCCCCAGGGGACATGGATCAATGAAAAAAAGTTTTAAAAACGGAGGTTTTTTCGGGAGCAGTGCTTGAAGTGAAACAATAAAAGTGTAATATTCCTTTAAATTTCGTACCTGGGGGGTGTCTATAGTATGCCTGTAAAGGGGCGCATGTTTCCCGTGTTTAGAACAGTCTGACAGCAAAATGACATTTCAAAGGAAAAAAAGTCATTTAAAACTACTCGCGGCTATTAATGAATTGCTGGTCTGACAATACACATAAAAGTTAATTGATAAAAACGGCATGGGAATTCCCCACAGGGGAACCCCGAATCAAAATTAAAAAAAAAAATTACATGGGGGTCCCCCTAAATTCCATACCAGGCCCTTCAGGTCTTCAGGAAACCCCGGCCAAAATAAAAAAAAAATGGCGTGGGGTCCCCCTCAAAATCTATACCAGACCTTTCAGGTCTGGTATGGATTTTAAGGGGAACCCCGCGCCAAAAATGAAAAAAAAATGGCGTGGGGCCCCCCAAAAAATCCATACCAGACCCTTATCTGAGCATGTAACCTGGCAGGCCGCAGGAAAAGAGGGGGGGACGAGAGAGCCCCCCCCTCCTGAACCGTACCAGGCCACATGCCCTCAACATTGGGAGGGTGCTTTGGGGTAGCCCCCAAAACACCTTGTCCCCATGTTTATGGGGACAAGGCCTCATCCCCACAACCCTTGCCCGGTGGTTGTGGGGGTCTGCAGGCTGGGGGCTTATCGGAATCTGGAAGCCCCCTTTAACAAGGGGACCCCCAGATCCCGGCCCTCCTACCTGTGTGAAATGGTAAGGTGGTATAAAAGTACCCCTACCATTTCACAAAAAAACTGTCAAAAATTTTAAAAATGACAAGAGACAGTTTTTGACAATTCCTTTATTTAAATGCTTCTTCTTTCTTCTATCTTCTATCTTCTATCTTCCTTCGGTTTCTTCCTCCATCTTCTTCTTCTGGTTCTTCTGGTTCTTCCTCCGGTGTTCTCGTCCGGCATCTTCCTCCGTGGCGACTTCTTCCCCTCTTCTTCTTGGGCCGCTCCGCATCCATGATGGCATGGAGGGAGGCTCCCGCTGTGTGATGCTTCTCCTCTTCTGACGGTTCTTAAATAACAGGGGGCAAGAACTTGACGGGGACTTCCCTGTGGCATTCCCCGTGATGTCAGAAAGAGAGGGGTTATTTAACGGGTGACCCCGCCCCCTCTTGCTGTCAGACTGTTCTAAACACGGGAAACATGCGCCCCTTTACAGGCATACTATAGACACCCCCCAGGTACGAAATTTAAAGGAATATTACACTTTTATTGTTTCACTTTAGGCATTATTAAAATCACTGCTCCCGAAAAAACGGCCATTTTTAAAACTTTTTATTTCATTGATCCATGTCCCCTTGGGTGGGACCCAGGTCCCCAAATACTTTTTATGACAATAACCTGCATATAAGCCTTTAAAATTAGCACTTTTGATTATTCATGTCCCATAGACTTTAATGGTGTTCGCGTGTTCGAACACATTTTTTGCAAGTTCTGGTGCGAACCGAACAGGGGGGTGTTCTGCTCATCCCTAATCAGAAAGAACCTGAGAAGAATGAGCTGAAAATCATAAAAGAGCGGACAAGAATGCACTGAAAATCAGATACGTACTAGAAATAGCACGCACTGAAAACCAGATATGAACTGACTACACGCACTGAAAACCAGATACGAACCCACAAGCACAAACCGAAGAGCAGTAACGATCGGAAAAGCACAAGGCTGAAAAGCGCGAATCATCTCTCACCAAACTTCTACTAACACAGGATTAGCAGAAGATGCCCAAAGGGTGGTGCACTGGCTATTAAACTTCCTTTTTCTAGTCACGTCGTACGTGTTGTACGTCACCGCGTTCTAGCCGATCGGAATTTCCAAAAATATTTGTGCGACCGTGTGTATGCAAGACAAGTTTCAGCCAACATCCGTCGGAAATAAATCCACGGTTTGTTTGTCAGAAATTCCGAATTAAAGTGTTTTTATCTTTCCCGTATGTATTTTCTGCTAACATCAAATGAAATCATGTTATGGTCACTGCTACCCAGATGTTCCTTTATATGAACATTAGTAATAAGCTCTGCATGGTATGAGATTACCAGGTCCAATAATCCTAGTTGGGGCCTCAATAAACTGGACCATAAAATTGTCCTGAAATAGGTTTATAAATTTTTGCCCTTTAACTGTTCCAGCAGTGCCATTACTCCAGTCAATTCCTGGGTAGTTAAAATCCCCTATTATTATCACCGTCCCAGCCCTTGCAGCCTTTTCTATCTCTGCAAGGAGCTGAGTCTCCACCTCCTCATTAGCATTGGGTGGTCTATAAGAAACTCCAATGATTAACTTTGAACTATGCAGTTCCACAAATAATGCTTCAGCCACATCACACTCTCCATCAATTAGGTTCTCATTCACACTCGCTTTGAGATCCCTTCTCACATAGAGACAGACCCTTTCCTTTTTATCCTGTCTCTCCAAAAGAGTGCATAGCCAGGAATATTAATAGCCCAGTCATGTGAGGATTGAAGCCAAGTTTCAGCAATACTGATTACATCATAGCTCTCCTTATGCACAAGAGCTTCCAACTCACCTATTTTGCTTGGCAGACTTCTGGCATTGGTGAACAAACACTTTAATGCATTATTACATTTTGCTCTGGTGTTTTGCATATCTTTTTTAGTAGTACAAATGGCATTATCATTTCCAATGGTTGTTTGCAACATGGGAACTTTCTTGTCCCCTGCCATAACCCTCCCCCATCTATCCCCATTCCACGATCCATTAATGTCTGACCCCTAACTGACCTGTCTGCCCGATGGAATTCTAGTTCACCCTCAATCCTAGATTAAATACTCCTCCAGCCTTCCCATAAACCTCTCCCCCAACACAGCAGACCCCCTTCCATTCAGGTGCAAACCATCTTTAGCATATAGGTTGCACCCCAATGAAAAGTCAGCCCAGTGCTCTAGAAACCCAAACCCTTCCTTCTTACATCAGATCTTAAGTCATTCATTCAACTCTCTAATCTCCCCCTGCCTTTCCTGTGATGTGCATGACACAGGCAATATTTCAGAGACTATCACCTTGGAGGTCCTTCCCTTCAACTTGCAGCCTAGTTCTTTAAATTGATTCTTAAGAAGCCTCCACCTTCCATGTATTCTGTCATTGGTTCCAACATGGACCAAGACAGCTGGGTCATGCCCAGCCCCTCCCAGTAATTTATCTACCCGGTCCACCATATGCCAAACCCTGGCACCAGGGAGACAGCAAAACATTTGGTTGAGGCAATCCTGGCGACAAATTATTCTATCAGTCCTTCTGATTATAGAATCCCCTATTACCACCAACTGTCTAGGCCTATCTGCACTCCCCTCACCACCTATACCAGATGGGCTGCTCTCCCATTCGTTATGTTCCATTCGTTTAGATGCGGCATTCGTTATTTTGGATAATTCGTAACTTCGGATACATTTGTATTTATTACGTTCACTAACAGCCAAATTTGAAAGGAAATTCCAATACCTATAATTTAATAGTTAGTAATAGTTATTATTAGTTATTATTTCAGATTTTCGAGTTTTCAAATTTTTGGATTTTTATTTTTATTTTTGGATATGTGTTCTTTTGAATTTTCTGATTTTCATTCTTATTTTCGGATTTTCAAATTTCTGAATTTTCTAATTTTCTAATTTCTGAATTTTCGATTTTCGAATTTTTGAATTTATGAATTTTTGATTTTGATTTTTGGATTTTCAATTTTTCGAATTTCCGAATTTTTGATTTTTCATTTCCGAATTTTCGATTTTTGGATTTTCAAATTTTCGAATTTATGAATTTTTGATTTTTGAATTTTGGATTTTCGAATTTTCAAATTTTCCAATTTCAGAATTCTTGGATTTTCAAATTTCTGAAAAATTTGTTAAATCGGTTTTTCGTTAATTCGAATATTTCCGCATTTGTAGACTTTAGTCGAAAAACGAATTCAGAACAAAACAAATTGCACATGTTTGATAACAACATAGGCTCAAATGAAACTGGAAAATATGGTGAGTTCAGTAAAGAACACTAATGCCCTGTACACACGATCAGACATTGATCAGACATTCCGACAACAAAATCCATGAATTTTTTCTGACGGATGTTGGCTCAAACTTGTCAGAATTTCCGATCGCCAAGAACGCGGTCACGTACACCACTTACGACGTTCCGAACCAAGCACTGCACCCTTTGGGCTCCTTTTGCTAATCTCGTGTTAGTAAAAGTTTGGTGAGAGATGATTAGCGCTTTTTCAGACTCGTGGTTTTCAGATCGTTTTCTGCTGTTCAGTTTGCGCTTGTGGGTTTGTATCTGGTCTTCAGTGCATGCAGTGAGTTCGTATTTGGTTATTCAGTGCATTCTTGTCCGCTCGTTGTTGTGTATACGTACTCCTCGTAGAGTTCGTGCTGTGCGGGGGCTTGGTGTTGGGGTCCTTACCTTGACACAAGCCCAGTCCATGAACAGGGTGAGGAGGAGTTCATGGACCAAGAATTGGTTGCTCCAGCGTGACCAGTTCTGTCATATGCTTTTGCTCCGTGAGAATAATCCTGATGATTTCAGGAACTTTCTCCGGATGACGGGCCCCGTATTTCACCGTTTGTTGGCTTTGCTGACTCCTTATATTAGCAGGCAGGATACCTGCATGAGGCAAGCCATCACTCCGGAACAGAGGCTAGTTGCCACCCTGTGGTACTTGGCGATGGGGAGAAGCCTGCAGGACCTCAAGTTCTCGACAGGCATCTCCCCCCAGGCAGCTCTGGGGATCATTATCCCAGAGACCTGTTCTGCCATCATCCAGGTCCTGCAGAAGGAGTATATTAAGGTAAGATTTATCCTTTAATATCACATTTTATTGTATTTAATGTTTGATAATATATTGTATTTCTTTCCTCATTCTTTAATTACCATGATTGTAATATGCTGTGAATGTCCCCTTTGTCCTCATGCATGCTAGTTTTTTTACATATTTGCCTTCACTTACTTCCCCAGCATGCTCTCCTGGCCCTATATTCACCTTATGTAGTCACTTAACAATGTATTTTGTCAGCTCCATAGTAGTGCTTTAACCCAAACACCCCCTAAAATGTGTAAAAATGTGATTTGTGCTTTAAATTCAGGCAGAGTGCCAGAGGTTTTTTTTGGGTGTCCCAAAATCTATTAGAACCCTCCCTCCCCCCAACTGCTAACTCAGATTTATGGATGAATTCCCCAAAGCATGTAGTGCAAGGGCCTGCCTGAATACTTTCAAATGGTACTGTTTCAAGTTTTTGTATCCTATTATTATCTTGATAGGTAATAGCAGAATGTAAAAATTTGCTAAAATGTGTACAGTGTGTATTTATCTCTTTGTATTATGACACTTCTTACCTGTCCAGTGGGCTGCCAATAGTGTAAGTAAAGAGGGGCAGGCCAAAGTAATACACATTATTTAGGCATTCATCTCTCAATGAAGTGGAAAGGGTTACCTGTCCAAAACATCTCCCCCACCATAACATTTTACAAATGGCCCATGAGAGGGGGGAGGAGGAATCTAATAGGTGGACCTTATACCTTTGTCTTTAAATACTCCCTAAAATAAATGTTATACTGATGTTGGCCAAGAATGTTTGTGTCTGATCTGCTTTCCCTGTTTATGTGCAAACTGATTAATTTATTTTTCTTGTTTGACTCCACAGTTTCCTTCCAACCCACAGGAATGGCAGACTGTGGCCTCCCACTTTGCCCAGCGGTGGGACTTTCCTAACTGCGGAGGGGCAATTGATGGGAAACATGTCCACATCATCCCACCACCCAACTCGGGGTCATACTGTTATAATTATAAGGGGTTCAATAGTATTGTGATGTTGGCGGTGGTGTCGGCTACTTACCAGTTCCTGTATGTGGACGTGGGGAAGAATGGCCTAATGTCTGATGGTGGAGTCATCGCCCAGACGGAGTTCTATAGGCATCTCCAGAATGGCAGCTTGGACTTGCCACCTCCAGAAGACAATGTGGAGGGACTCCCATTCGTCTTTGCTGCTGATGAAGCGTTTGCTGGGGGACCATCTTATGTGGCCATTCCCGATGAGGACCCTCACCCCGGACCAGAGGGTTTTTAATTACCGGCTGGCCAGAGCCAGAAGAGTGGCGGAGAACGCATTTGGAATCATGGCCAGCCGGTTCCGCCTATTTCTTACACCCATACACATTTATTATTTATTTATTTATTTATTTCAGGTACTTATATAGCGCTGTCAATTTACGCAGCGCTTTACATATTCATTGTACATTCACATCAGTCCCTACCCTCAAGGAGCTTACAATCTAAGGTCCCTAACTCACATTCATACATACTAGGGACAATTTAGACAGGATCCAATTAACCTACCAGCATGTCTTTGGAGTGTGGGAGGAAACCAGAGTACCCGGAGGAAACCCACGCAGGCACAGGGAGAACATGCAAACTCCAGGCAGGTAGTGTCGTGGTTGGGATTCGAACCAGCGACCCTTCTTACTGCTAGGCGAGAGTGCTACCCACTAGACCACTGTGCCGCACATGGCGGAGTATAAACTGAATCATATCATCCTGGCATGCTGTGTTCTACACAACTTTTTAAGGCGAAATTCTGCCAACTATGCTGCCTCAGTTGGGCCTGAGGCCGGAATTCAAGTAAATGAACCAACCCTGACGGCGCTTGAAAGTGTTCGTCCTGGCTTGCCCCCCCTGAGTGCCCGCGAGGTCCGTCTTAGATACCTTGATTACTTTGCGGGTAGGGGGGCCATAAATATGCCAGACAATGTCTGAGACATTTAGAAAATAAAAAAATGATTTTAACTACTAAAATCTTTGGTGACATTTACTGCTTGTGTTTCTTTTAGCTGACCCTGACAGAAATGTGGGGAGTCCTGAAAATGTCGTGATTGTGTAACCTTAAAAAGCCTTGTTGGGTGTTATTTACTAAAGGAAAATACACTTTGCACTACAAGTGCACTTGAGCCTGCACTGAAACTGCACTTGTAGTGCAAAGTGGATTTGCCCTTAGGAAATAACCCCCATTGTCACTTAAAACACCAATTTTACCTTAACAAAATTTTAGGAGCATTGAAACAATAATCCACACAATCTTGAGTATCAGTCTTCTTAATACCAGCACAATCACATGTGCATTTCTAAAAGGTTTTTTAAACAAACCAACATGTTTGTTGTATAACAATTTTTTCGTCACATTAATAAATATTGAAATGTCCATTTAAGGTAAAACAGGCATGTTTCAAACAAACAAGAAATACACAAATCTGAAACTTACAACTTTTGTAGAAATTGAAGGCAATATCAGACATGAGTATTCAGAAACTGTGTTTGATATTGCGTTAAGATGGGGTGAAGTCACCCCTGGAAAAGCCAAATTTTGAAGATGCACACAAATTGCCGAATGTCAACATGTGCTAGCTGCCATCACGAGGGATCAATGGACGTGTTTTGGGGGTGCAACCCCTTCCTTACAGCTACTTTATTATTGAGGAAGGGGTTGCACCCACAAAACGCATCCATTGATCTCACGTGATGGCAGATAGCACATGTTGACACACTGTGTGCATCTTCAAAATTTGGCTTTTCGAGAATATGTCAAAAAGGTGCAAAAAATTTTTAGATTCCAAAAACAAAAACAAAGTCAGGGATTTGGAGGTGTTTTAAACTCTCCCTAAAACATCAATGATGTTCTTCATTTTGTTTTGAACATCATTGATGTTTTTCTGGATGTTTTCCAAGTCTCTATTATACCCCGTGATCTCCCCGATGAGGATCTGGGCACTCTCACTGATAAAATGACCTGGATCCACAACATCACGATCACCTAAAAATAGAGAAACAAAAACATACCATGTATTATAAATATGCCGGCATCCATCTCTTACCTGAGCCTGTGGTCGCAGACACTCACCTGTTGTGGTGACTATTTCCACCACGTCTCCCTCCTCCTCCTCTGCTTGTCTTTGGTGGATTTCACCTTCCTCATGAGGTGGGGGGTCCGTGGTCTCCTCGGATGAGTGTTGTCCTCCGAGTCTTTTCTCCCCTATGTAAAAAAAAATTGGTATACTTAGCACACAGATATTTGATGGCAGAAATAGGAATATGAAACATTGCTTGGAAGTGGGGTACAATTGTCTATTTTGGCAGAGTTCCAAGATGAAGAAATATTGTTTTCCTTTGTCAAGCTTGAATACTTACCTGTTTTGTACAAGCTTCACAGATGGAGACACCCCTATAGTATACACTGGAGCACCTGTGTGGGGCCCCCTAATAAAAAGGATGTTCTGGTGTCCCACACTAGTGCTCCAGCGTCCAGATGTGTAAAAAGCTGCTGAGTGTCCTCTCCTTACACAGAATCTAGTTTGCATTACATTCTAGTTACAAACCCATCTAGACTCCAAAATTATTTTAAGAGAAGTAGGCCCGAAAAAAAGGATTCAAATGCATATGGCCAAAACAGTAGGGTTTTCTATGCTGAAAGAACAATATTTCATACGAACGAACAATGTGCCCATGAACATGAAAGTTGCCATTTTAAACTGTACAACAGTAAAGAAAAGCACATGGAGCAGCACGAACGTAATAAAAATAAAGAATAGTAACACAGGACACCTACTTACTTTTTTGCAGCACTCTCCGGATCCTTCTATACTGCTCGTGCTCCCTGATTTTGAGGTCCGACCACCGCTTCCTGAGCTGATCCTTGGATCGTCATACCTTGAAAATCTTCTGCAGACTCTTGACCACTTTCGCCATGATCTTGGCCTTTCTGACATTGGGGTTGGGGTAAGGTCCATACTTCCCATCATAGTCGGCCCTCTTCAGTATGTCGACCATCTCCAACATCTCCCCAAAGGAGATATTTGATGCCTTAAATCGTCTCTTCCGGGATCGGATGTTTCTGGCTTCGGGCTTTCCTCCTCGTTTCTGTAATTAGCACGCACCTACTGTGTCTCCGCCATGTGCTCTTCCCCCACTGCGCCAAACGAGAAGGGCCGGGGAATAGACTAGAAAGAACGTCAGGGGCAGGCGGAGTTTCACGCATGCGCAGTGTATATAAAGTGTAACACGCGTGCTTAGTACGTATGATCTGTGAGCGGAGGAAAAAGTATCGGAGGCGCCGATCGTGATAACGAAGGTAAGATCTAAACTTGGGCCTATTCTGCTTCTAGATTGAGGCCTATATTGTAACAAGATTAGGAGAGTTTCGTCTGACATTATGGTTTGTCTTGTGTATTGCAGATAAAATGAATGATTTCAATGACCACAACTTCCTCCCCCTGTTTATAGACAAATACAGGGAGCTGCCCTGTCTGTGACAGGTCAAACACCCCCAATACAATAATAAACAAAAAAGGCAGGTAGCGCTGGAGAAACTGCTGGGGTTGGTGAAGCCGGTGGTCCCCACAGCAACCATCCCCTATTTAAAAGCCAAAATTGGTGGCCTGAGGAGCACTTATCTTAGGGAGTGCAAGAAGGTCCAGGATTCCCAGAGATCCAGAGCTGCAGCAGATGATGTTTATGTCCCCAGGCTGTGGTACTATGAGAGACTTTGTTTTCTGTCAGACCAGACTGAAGTCAGGGAATCCCTCTCAACCCTTCCTTCCACTCTTCCTTCCACCCTATCTTCCACCCCAGCTGAGGCTTCCGATGTCCAACCTGGGACTTCCAGCCAGGAAGAAGTGGAGGAGCCCAGCTGGAGCCAGGTATAGCATTCTTCTACAGATTTCTGGTCAATAAATAAATGATGTTTACTAGATAATATTATTGATCACTAATTGCTGATTTAATAAAGTGTTTTACATATCAATAGACAATAGTGGGCAAAAATAATTGGGACAAGAATGAAAAATGCTGGGCTCAGAATGATCATCAGTTATATTTGTTAACATTCAATTTGCAACAGTCATGAGGTGAAAATTGTGTGTGATTGATGAATAAAAAACTAAAACGATGTCCCTTTTTCATACACAGGAAGACCTCAGCCAGGAGGCTGTGGAATGTGGCACACAGGAGGAGGCTGTGGAATGTGACAGCCAGGAGGAGGCGGGGGTTATTGGCAACCAGGAGGAGGCGGGGCTAAGTGGCAGCCAGGAGAAGGCCGGGCCCAGTAGGAGCCTGACAGAATCGCAGGTCCCTCCCCTCCGCCTTCCAACCAAAAGACCCAGGAAGGGGAGCAACGTGCAGTATTCAGCACTCAGGCTGATTCAGGAGGCTTCTGCGTACCTTAGAGCCTTCCCCACTCCTGAAGAGGGCCAACGCCTTCTGTGTGAGGACCTTCTTTACAAAACACTAACTAAGGGGGTGAGGGGCGAAATCACACACAAATCCCACCTGTGTGAGTTGGACCATCCTCCTCCTCCTCCTGCCACAACTCCACCACCACAGCCACAGCGTGGAAGGAAGCATGGAAGGAAGACCAGAAAGTGATGACCTGGGTTCAGTCTGGTCTGACAAAAGATGCAGGCTCTTGTATGACCACAGCCTGGGGACATACATGTCATCTGCTGCTGTTCATGATCTCTTGGACTTCTGGACCAGACTGCACTCCCTTAGATATGGACTCCTCAGGCCACCAATTTTGCTGTAAAATAATTGATGTGTGCCCTGGGGGTCAAAGGCTTCACCAACTTCTGCTGTTTCTCCAGCGTTGCCTCCCTCTTTATTTGGTTCTGATCCCTTAATAAAGGATTTTTTGTTTCAATTATAATTGCCTATGTGTGTTTTCCTTCAAAAAGGACAGTTTGTTTGTGAGGAGGCAGGTACATTTCAAAACTACAATGTGACATTAACAAGAGACACCAACACCAAGCAATCTCCTTGAGATTAAATAATACAAGATAATAATCGTGTTGTGGTAACTTGACACACAAAACACACCCAAAAATATTCAGGATGTAAAATAAAAAAAAATAAAAAAATTAAAAACACGATCAGGCTTGAAAACAATACAAACCAAAAAAAAAAATCTTTTTGTCAGATGTGACAAATCAAAATATATTGATGAAATCACGATAAATAATGAAAGAAGTTTGTGAGAACTCTGTGTGAATATCAGCAGCAAAACTACTTCATTCTTCTAGCATTATAAAGAAGAAGAGAGTGCGCTGTATTAAACAATTTTAAACATTGCAGCCTGACGAAAGTGCTATATCCATTCCGAACACTAATTTTACCGGACCGAGCTGTTCCGTCTCGGAATTTCTTCTGTGCATGCGTGGCACTTTGTGCGTCAGAATTGTCCACACACGGTCGGAATAGACGCAAACGGATTTTGTTGTTGGAAAATTTTATAGCCTGCTCTCAAACTTTGTGTGTCGGAAAATCCGATGGAAAAAGTCCGATGGAGCCCACACATGGTCGGAATTTCCGACAACAAGCTCCGATCGCACATTTTCTCTTGGAAAATCCGACCGTGTGTACAGGGCATAAGAATTATCAGGAGGTAATATAGCATGTTTTGAATAAACAAGGGAAAAAAGAGTAACTGGGAACAATGTCTATACTCCAAATACATTGATACCAGCAATGCAAAAGGAAAGGATAAAAAGATGGGCTACACATATACTGTATGTATATGAGATATGGAACCCTGTTGAAACACAGTCCTATGGAATTAATGCACATATCAGTTATACTATCAGTTCTGATCTTCAGGAATAGGTTTATGAGTGGATTTATGAATACAGCTTACAGTTTGTGTACACACAGCAACACAGTTGAGTGCTATCTATGATACTTTTTTAATTGCATTGAAATTTGCAGGACAAGCTTTTGGGGTGTATACCTTTATTCTCAGGCCAAGCAGTACTTAATAGACTGGACCGGGAAGAAGGGATTACGCCCTGAAAGCTTGTGCTAACAATTTAACTGCTGAGTAAAAAAAAAGTAACACAGATAGTATTCACCTCTGTGCTTTGTGCTAAATGTAATGCTTTGTTTTTTGACAATATGCATATTTTCCCTTTTTTCCTATTTTCTCTTGTTAAAGTGTTTCCAAAGCCACTATAATTTTCTGCCTTTGGATAGAGTAGCAAAGAGTTAGAACTTCTGATGGGGTTTGATTCCTGCATCCCCACTGTAAAAACCTCAACATTTTGAGTTGTCACTGGAACAAGAATAGAGTTAGGAATGTGATAGAATTTCATTTATTTGAAAAGATTCTCTCCCAATTCCTGTTGTGTTTTTGAGACAAAAAGTAAAGAAAATCTTACAACTTTCTCCCAGAATTCACATAATCTTTGGTAAAATGCGTGCGTAAATTTTGTTTGTAACCATTTGTAAATGGAACCGTAGTGTTTTTGTTATAATTGGGGAACCTCAGTAAGACTTTAATGAAGTGTATTACCCCCTGAGACAATATGAAAGTTGAAAATTTCTCCCGTTTTGAAGGTACATATACATACCTAAAAAGCAGGTAAAAGTTGACTTCATTCTTCTATCTAGAGTACAAATTTACACAGGGAGATATACAGATTAAATTTGGTTTAGGAAACTACAGGCTTTGACATGTTTCTTTTTAGAAATGGATAGACGTTTTAAACACATTCCACTTGAATAATGCAAACACTTGAGGCGTAGACCATATAACTTGTGCAATAGTGAGAAACTGGAAAATATTTATAAGTGGATTCTCCTTCTTTATTGGTGTGAGGGTTTTATACCTAAGATAACCCGTTGATAGCTGAAAAGGAAACTGAAGTTATACATCAGTTTCAATGGTTTGTTGAAACTATCTTGTGATGATGGATGGTTTAAAATGCTTGAAAATTAAAAAAAAAAACATTTACATTAACACTTGCAGTTTGAAGGGCTAAATCAATGAGTACATTCTCTTGCACATCATATTTAAATTGTCATTGGAAAAAAAGAAAGGAAAAGCAGATAAAATGACCAAGTGATTACAGTGCCAGCTGCCTTAACAGTTCCATCAAATACCTCTAGCATCTTCTCCTTGCCCCTAATTAATGCAAATGACCCATTTCTACATTAAAGGGGTCACATGAATCATGTGGAGGAATTAGATGGCTTCCTCTTAAACCTCATATCCTAGGTTACAATGGTGGTCTATCTTGCAAATGATTTTAGGTCTCGCAAGGAAATGGCTGGGTATGGGAAGACAGATGAGGACAGACCTGTTATTCTTAGAAGGATTACCTAATTCATCTGTGAAACCACTCAATAACCTTTCATTATACCTAATGTTAATGTTTCTGAAGTTTTTTTTATGTTTTAGATACCAACATGACCAGGTTTCTTATGATTGTGGATCCTGCCTCTTTGTCATCTTTAGGTAACACAATCACCATGGTGAACAATTCTTTTCACACCTGTACCAGTCTATTGGTAACAGAAACAAAGTATTTGTCTATTGTTTCAAAACATTAGCCTCGTAGTTTGTTTGGAAGAGACTTAAAGCGGGGTTCCCATTTAAAAAAAAATAAATAAAAGTCAGCAGCTACAAATACTGCAGCTGCTGACTTTTAATCGGACACTTACCTGTCGCAGGGTCCAGCGATGCGGGGGATCGAAGCCCTGCTCGTCCCCCCATCCTCTCGTTGGTGCCGGCATTTTAACTGTAGGCGCCCGGCTGTGGCTTCACAGCCGGGCACCCACTGCGCATGCGTGAGCCACGCCGCGCACCGTCACTGGCCCCCGCAATCATCTGGGATCGGTCACGTGTCCCAGATGATTGACAAGAGGGAGGGTGGAGAGGCGATCTCCCTTCCTGCGCCGAGGGAAGTGACGTCAGGAGCCCAGGCACCGAAGGTGGCAGACTGCGAGGGACCCCCTAGCAACAGGCATTTAGAGGTGAGTAAAAAAAAAATTTTTCTCCAAATTTTTTTTTTTTTTTTTGTTTTTAAGCACATTACTAATTTTTTTTTTGGGGGGTGGAACTCAACTTTAATGATAAAATTGGGTTCAACAGTCTTACTTTCCCCAGTTGCTAGAGTACCATTGTTGACACTATTTTAGGGAGACAAAATACTTTATCTGCCTGAACTCTTCTTTCCGGGCTGCATTTATACAAGCAAAAGTTCTGGCATGGACTACTTATGTTCTATTGGTCCAACTATTGCAAGCAGGTTGTCCCTGTTACCATTACTTGAAACAGTTTGAGAATCCTTCCTTTTCTTGCCCCAGTATAAATCAGAGGCTGAGGTCCCTAAAAAACAATTCCATTCGGCTTGTGCCTTAGCCAGGCCAGCCCAAAGGTGGTGCCTGGTACAGAACCTTTTTACCTTATACCATCAACAACTTTGTGGTTCCAGGAGTACACAATTCTGCAACCATCCTAACTGTTCTGTTCACATGCTCCCTCAAAACAACATTATTTATTTACTGTAATTTAAGAATAAATATGCAATACCTTAGCAAATTCTCCATACCATGCATAATTCAGTTCCATATTGCTCAAAATGAGGGACCCCCGGCATGGATAACATCTGGCTACAGTTTGGCTTTTTAGTATCTGTTGCGGTGGTTGGCGTCAGGGGTATCCCCTACTTTTTTCTTAACATTCTTTTTTTTATTATTTTACCCCTTTTCTTTAATAAAACATTTTTTCTCCTTTTTTTTCATTTTTTGCTACTTTCATTTTTCATCCATTATTTATTTTCATTATATCCATTTGTCATACTCATATGGCAGATTGTTTTTTTATTGTTCATTCTGGTTTCCTGTCTCTTGTGGTCAAATTTTGCATTGGCAGCTTATTGTGCCTGTACTCTCAGATGGTGTTTCTTTCTAAGTTTCTGTTGGAGGCCAGTGCGCATAAGCACACCTCTAATTATCTGACTATCTAGTTTCTATGTGCACATTTGCGGTGGATGGCGATACTTTCAATTAGCAGCTTGCCGCTCCTGTATATTTCGGATGGTGTCTTTTTTCCAAGTATCAATTAAGGGCCAGTGCGTATAACCGCACCTTTAAATCTCTGTCACTATTTAGTTCTCTATCGCGCATGCTCAGCAAACGCAATATTATTTTCTTACTCTATGGGGGATTCCCCACCATTACACTTGCACATGCCCTGCATGTTCGGATGTATTGGTACAGCCCTCACAGCTGATTATAGTCAGCTCATTTGGGCTGGGAGGTGGTGCTAATTGGTGGTTGTATTTAAGGATCAGTTGTAAGGGCTCTCTAGGGCGGCATGTGCATCCAGGACCTCTGTTACACAGGTCACTGGGACTTTCTTTGTCCCTTTCATTTAAATTGCTGTTTAGGTTGAAAAGTAATTTATGTTACTTTACTCCCTAGATCTACTGTTGCAGCCACGATTAGCACGAATCTGATCTAGAACCCGCTACAATTGATCATTGAGAACTAATGTATGCCAGTTAACTGGTAAGTTCAATTATAATGTGGCTTGCTTTTAGCTCTATCTGCCATAGGCTGAATATTGACTAATGGTGACTACCACACCCTTTGGTTTTTGCAAGTCCTGGTTTATCCCTTGTTGGTTATTTGGAGGCTTTTACACAGTCCATTTTATTACTCATCCTGAACCATTGTATATAGGTATTGGAACCATCTTTATTTATGAATCTTGGATTGATACTGTCATGTCATAATATATGACATTATATAGTGAATATTTTTGTGTAATCCACATATCTATATTACCCAGTAGGAATCAAGAGGAGGGTGGCCCTAGATACTGTGGAGAAGGAATAGTCACCTTGATTTAGTGTTGTTGTGAATCTGTTGGTCCTGTGAGTACCTTGCTAAGATGCAGTTATTATTAACCAATTCTGGACCAGCCGCCGCAGTTTTACGTTCCGTGCGGGGCCTGCGCCGGATTCGATCAGGAACTGATCAATCCCCAGGCCCAGGCCAATGAAATCTGGCCTGGACCTGATGATCTCTCCTGGCGAATGAGATCCTTCCCCTGCATGTGTAAGTGTAAACACAGCAGGGGAAGTGATGTCATCTCTCCTCGTGTCAGTCTTTTCCATTCCAGACCGAGAGTAGAGAGCAACAGTGAGTTGCACCAACACTACACTGACACCAGATCACATAGGCACACAATTCACCCCCCGATCATCCCCCCCAAATAACCCCTTCACCACCTGTCGCTCTGTCACCCAGTTCAGAAATCAGATTTTTTTTTTGATCGCTGTACTAATGTCATTAGTGACAAAAATCAGTGTTAGGGCAATTAGTCCTAGGCCCAGATAGGTCTAGGGACCCCCCTAACCCCCCTAATAAAGGTTTAATCCCTTGATTACCCCCTGTCACCTGTGATGTATAAGTGTCAAGGGTGATGCAGTTTAGCTAGTTTATTTTTTATAGCGTCAGGGAACCCATCGTATTTTACCCGATAAAGGTTTAACCCCCTGATGACCCTGTGGGTGATCAAAGTTAGGTTTTAGCGTCAGATAGGGTCTGCGCGGTCCCAGGCAGCGTCAGATTAGTGCCAGTACCGCTAACACCCACGCACGCACCAAACGCCTCCCTTAGTAGTATAGTGTCTGAACGGATCGATATCTGATCTGATTAGATCTATACTAGCGTCCCCAGCAGTTTAGGGTTCCAAAAAAATGCAGTGTTAGCGGGATCAGCCCAGATACCTGCTAGCACCTGCGTTTAGCCTCTCCACCCAGCCCAGCCTGACCAAACACAGCGTATCAGATATCTGATCTGATCAGATCTATACTAGCGTCCCCAGCAGTTTAGGGTTCTAAAAAACGCAGTGTTAGCGGGATCAGCCCAGATACCTGCTAGCACCTGTGTTTAGCCCCTCCGCCCAGCCCGACCCAGTGCAGTATCAATCGATCTATGTCACTTACAAAACACAAAACACATAACTGCAGCACTGCAAACGCTAACAGTTTTTTTGGTAGCGTTTGTATCAGTCTCTAACAGTCAGGAGCTTTTTTACCTGTGAGTCTCACTAGTGTACCAGTAAATTTAGAGACCAAAATGTCAAATCGAAGGTACACTATTGAAGAGGCCTACACGTTTCTGAGCAGGATAGATAGTGAAGAGGAAGTCACTCATCTGTCAGATTCATACTCAGAATACGAATCTGTAGACAGCAGTGACACCCTGACAGATAGCTCTGACGACGGAGTTGTGGTACCAGACCCCGATCTTCTTCTGCTGTTGTTGAGGTGCAAGAACCACAGGTTGCTCGTATGGAGCAGAGAGCCAGTACTAGTGCCCCTATTCCTTCTGGTGAACTGGCAAGCACCAGCTGCCTAGTACATCCTGGTCATACATCCAGCACTGCAGTAACACTTAGTGATGTGGCGAGTCCCATAAGTGCAGTTCAAGCTGGCAAGGTGGCTAGCACGAGTAGTGTCCCGCTGTCACCAAGAAGATTACAAACACAGGCCTGTCAAGCCCATAGTGCCCTTCCTGCTGCATTTGCCAATCCTAATTGGGAACCCAACACTTCTGCAGCACTCGTACTTCCCCCATTCACTGGCCAACTCGGAATTCAGGTAGAAATAGTTGATTTTACATCACTTGTTTTATTCGCTCTTTTTCACAGAAGATCTCTATAGATCTATTGTAGACCAAAGCAATTTGTATGCTGGTCAATTCATTGCTGCTAATCCCCAGCTGACCCTTGCCAGAGATTGGAAACCAATTCCGGTTTCCAAATTTAAGACCTTTCTGGGCCTATCCCTCCTCCTGGGCGTAACTAAAAAAAGTGAGTTGCAGTCATATTGGTCCATTGACCCAATTCTCCATACGCCTGTGTTCTCTGCCTCCATGACCAGGACACGATGCGAGCAGATCTTCCGATTCATGCACTTCAATGACAATGAACTCTGTCGTCCTCGGGGTGACCCTGGATTTGATCAGCTCTACAAAATTTGGCCCCTCATAAACCATTTGAACCAACGTTTTGCAGCATTGTTTACTCCCGATCAAGTTGTCTGCATTGATGAGTCCCTGATTAAGTTTTCTGGCCGCTTGTCTATCAAACAGTATCTTCCCAGCAAGCGTGCCAGATACGGGGTCAAGATCTATAAGCTCTGTGACAGGGCCACAGGCTATACATATAGTTTTATGGTTTACTAGGGAAGAGATAGTCACGTAGAGCCGGAGAACTGTCCAGACTACATAGGGAGTGCTGGTAAGATAGTGTGGGACTTGATGTCACCCTTATTCGGGAAAGGGGTACCACTTGTACGTGGACAATTATTACACGAGCGTTCCACTTTTTAATCACCTTTTTGATTTTGGAATTGGCGCATGTGGCACCGTGCGATCTAATCGCTGTGTCTTCCCCCAATGGCTTGTAGAATCATGATTTAGATGGGGGGAGAGAGCCTGCTTGAGGTGTAATAATTTGTAAGCAGTGAAGTGGAGGGAATCACAGAATGTTTTCGTTCTGTCCTCGCTTCACGCAGACACGGCAGTCCAAATTCCTACGGCGACTGATGTGGAGAAACCCCCTCTGTGTCCACGAATACAACCTTAACATGGGAGGGGTGGACCTCAATGACTAGTTGCTATACAAAGCTTCAGGATGGACTGGATCCTTCCTTAAATTCCAGGAAGAGATCGTCAGAGCCCTTCTGTTTCCAGTCGGTGTTCTTGCCCAACTCCCCAATCTAAATGCAGTGAGCCGGCTGCATGAGAGGCATTTTCCTTTTGTCTTCCCTGGTATCCCTACCCAAAGAAACCCCCAAAAAAGATGTCGTGTCTGCAGCAAACACGGATTTAGGCGTGACTCTCGCTTTTATTGTGCCTCCTGTTCTGACCAACCTGATCTCTACATTGGTGACTGTTTCAAACACTACCACACACTAGTGGAGTTTTAGCGTAGGGTACAGCACCACACAGTCCTAGGCACACTAACACAGGGTCTCGGGGTCTTGAAAGATGTGACGGCCATCACATTTTGAGAGACCCTAATCTGCAACATTCAGTTTACAGTTTTTTTTTACAGTTTTTATATATATGAGAAAAGTGAAAAAAAAAACACACAAAAACACAAAAAATATATAAAATAAAAAATCCAAAATAATTGTGGTTGTATTTTTCTCTTCTCTCTTTATTGTTCTCTCTCTCTTATGTTCGCTCTCTACTGTCCTCTCACTATTGTTCTATATCTATCCACGAATACAACCTTATCATGGGAGGGGTGGACCTCAATGACTAGTTGCTATACAAAGCTTCAGGATGGACTGGATCCTTCCTTAACCCCCCTGACGGTATTCCCGAGTCTGGCTCGGGGTGGATTTTTCATACCAAAAGCGGTATCCCCGAGCCAGATTCGGGCTTGCATTGCAGGATCCAGGAAGAGTTTACTTACCTTGTCTCCTGGATCCTGCGATGTCTCTCCGCTGTGATCGGCGAGCCGCTGTGTCTCGATCGATTCACAGTGCCGAGCTCCGTTCCCTGCGAGCGTTGTGACGCACGGGGACGGAGTTCGGCGGCAAATTCAAAAAGTGAAACACACAGTACAGATACAGTATACTGTAATCTTACAGATTACAGTACTGTATCAAATAATGACACATCCCCTTTGTCCCTAGTGGTCTGCCCAGTGTCCTGCATGCAGTTTTATATATATAAAACTGTTCCTTCTGCCTGGAAACTGGAGATTGTCCATAGCAACCAAAAAGTGTCCCTTTACGTCAAAAGTGGCTTTAGACCAGCTAGAAAACAGCGATAGTAAATTAGAACACTTGCAGAATTGAGCGATAGTGAATTGTGGGGAAATTTATTTTATTACTATTTTTTTTTATTTTTTTTTATTATTTATTTTTATTTATTATATTATAATTTATGTTTTTGTGTTTCAAACTTTATCATACCCGGGATATCTACTAGACTCTGGTTTGGGCAGATTTAAGTGTATTATTGTTAATATTTACAGACCTACAATATAAAACGCCAAATTTCCATGCAAAATAATGGTACCGCTTTCAGCACCTAAAATCCGAAATAATCATACCGCCAGGGAGGTTAAATTCCAGGAAGAGATCGTCAGAGCCCTTCTGTTTCCAGTCGGTGTTCTTGCCCAACTCCCCAATCTAAATGCAGTGAGCCGGCTGCATGAGAGGCATTTTCCTTTTGTCTTCCCTGGTATCCCTACCCAAAGAAACCCCCAAAAAAGATGTCGTGTCTGCAGCAAACACGGATTTAGGCGTGACTCTCGCTTTTATTGTGCCTCCTGTTCTGACCAACCTGATCTCTACATTGGTGACTGTTTCAAACACTACCACACACTAGTGGAGTTTTAGCGTAGGGTACAGCACCACACAGTCCTAGGCACACTAACACAGGGTCTCGGGGTCTTGAAAGATGTGACGGCCATCACATTTTGAGAGACCCTAATCTGCAACATTCAGTTTACATTTTTTTTTAACAGTTTTTATATATATGAGAAAAGTGAAAAAAAAACACACAAAAACACAAAAAATATATAAAATAAAAAATCCAAAAATAAATGTTGTTTGTTTTTTTCTCTTCTCTCTTTATTGTTCTCTCTCTCTTATGTTCACTCTCTACTGTCCTCTCACTATTGTTCTATATCTATCGTTCTCTCTTTGTTTTATTTTTACTATGTTTTATTGTATGTGCTTTGCAGGTATTGTATGTTTTTTTTTTTTTAAGCTACTTCAAGCGGAGTTCCACCCTAAAGTGGAACTTCCACTCATCGGATTCCTCCCCCCCTCTGGTGCCTCAATTGGCACCTTTCAGGTGGGAAGGGGGTGCAGATACCTGTATAATACAGGTATCTGCACCCACTTCCTGGAATAGCTAGCCGCAGCTAGTCGCAAATGCCCGCCCCCCCCCGTTGTGTTGTGGGAAACACACAGTTCCCACAACACAATGGGGACCAGTGTAGGAGCGCAGCACGACTTGCGCAGGTGCAGTAGGGAACCGGGCAGTGAAGCCGCAAGCTCCACTTCCTGATTCCCTGACCGAAGATGGCGGTGGGGGCAGCCGAGAGACGAGTGTTCGATCGCCTTCGGCTGCCGACATCGCTGGACCCTAGGACAGGTAAGTGTCCATTTATTAAAAGTCAGCAGCTGCAGTATTTGTAGCTGCTAGCTTTTAATATTTTTTGTTTAAGGTGGAGCTCCTCTTTCAGTAAGTTCTTTTGGGATACTTAAATTCACCATTAAAGTTCATTTTTGTCCCATCACATGTCACATCATAGTAGCTTTTATCTTTTCTTTTCCCCTTTTTATCCCCCCCCCTGTTTGTATTTCAATATCTTTATTAATTTTTGTCTGTATCAAGACATATCACATTTAGCGTGCTAAAAACTACCATAACATCCATATACTTATGTGATTAATACATTTATACCCGAAGACAAACAACCCAATCCCTGCACCCTACCCGTCTAGGCCCCCCCCCCTCAAATACCCCCCTCTACCAATCTCAGGTCACCTCTCTCTTTTCCAATATTCCTCCTCTTTGTTCCTCCTTTCCCTATGTATATTTTATTTTATTCCTTTACTGCTATGTTCCCTATGCTCCCATGACTTTGGCGTATCTTATTGTTAGCTTATAATTAACCCATTCCCGCCATTTTTCCTCAAAGACGGTTTCATGAATTAAAAAATAACAAAACAGTAAAGTTAGCCCAATTTTTTTGTATAATGTGAAAGATGATGTTACGCTGAGTAAATAGATACCTAACATGTCATGCTTTAAAATTGCGCACAATCATGGAATGGAGCCAAACTTCATTACTTAAAAATCTCCATAGGCGACGCTTTAAAATTTTTTACAGGTTACCAGTTTAGAGTTACAGAGGAGGTCTAGTGCTAGAATTGTTGCACACGCTCTAACGCACGTTACATATGTGGGCGGGACTTACGCCTGCGTTCGCTTCTGAGCGCGAGCTACCGGGGACAGGGGCGTTTTAATTTTTATTTTTTATTTTACTTAATTTTTTTTTTACATTTTTTTTTATCACTTTTATTCCTATTGCAAGGAATGTAAACATCCCTTGTAATGGGAATCTATGTGACAGGTCCTCTTTATGGAGAGATGTGGGGTCAATGAGATACCACATCTCTCCTCCAGGCTGGAAAGCATGAGATCGGGAAAAAAAAATTCACCAATCTCATGCTGACAGCCGCGATCACGGCTTTGTTTATTTCCGGCCATCGCTCCTGGGCCTCCGACGGCCATAGAAATGACTGGTGACCATCTGGTCACCAGTCATCTCTATCATCCTCATCCGGCGCTGACCGATTCTTTCTCCGGGCCCCCGATGGCACGGGGGAGCCCGGAGAAGCCCCGGATGGCGGCAGGATGACGTCCCCTCTCATCACCTATAAGAACGATCAAGCGGTGGAACTGCCGCTATGATTATTCTTATTGTGCACAGAATCGCCGGCTGCAAAGAATGATATCTGAAAGATGCATCTAGCTGCAGGCATCATTCAGATATCCCCCTAAAAGTAGAGGACGTAATTTCATTATAGCCGGGTATTGAAGTGGTTAACCACTTGCCGACCGCCTCACGCAGATATACTGTGGCAGAATGGCACGTGCAGGCAAAGTAAAGTATGGGTACGTTACTTGCCTCCCATGGGCGGGGGGTCCTATCGGACCCCCCCGGTGCCCGAGGCGGTCGGCTTCTGTCCCCGAGCGATCAGAGGTGAAGGCCATCCATTTGTGGCCACCCCCTCGCGATCGCTCCCAGCCAATGAGATTCTTCCTCTGCTGCTGTATAGTAAACAGCGGCAGGGGAAGTGATGTCATCGCTCCACGGCTCGGTATTTTCCGTTCTGGCGCCAAGGAGAGAAGACATCGATGTGAGTGCACAAACACTACACACACAGTAAAACACACCAGGCACACTTTACACCCCCCATCACCCCCCGATCACCCCCCTATCACCCCCTAATCACCCCCCCCGTCACAGTGACACCAAGCAGTTTTTTTTTCTGATTACTGCATTGGTGTCAGTTTGTGACAGTTAGAAGTGGTAGGGCAGTTAGTGTTAGCCCCCTTTAGGTCTAGGATACCCCCCTAACCCCCACTAATAAAGTTTTAACCCCTTGATCACCCCCTGTCGCCAGTGTCACTAAGCGATTGTTTTTCTGATCGCTGTATTAGTGTCACTGGTGACGCTAGTTAGTGAGGTAAATATATAGGTTCGCCATCAGTGTTTTATAGCATCAGGGACCCCCATATACTACCTAATAAAGGTTTTAACCCCCTGATTGCCCCCTAGTTAACCCTTTCACCAGTGATCACCGTATAACTGTTACGGGTGACGCTGGTTAGTTCGTTTATTTTTTATAGTGTCAGGGCACCCGCCGTTTATTACCTAATAAAGGTTTAGCCCCCTGATCGCTCGGTGGTGATATAATTAGGTTTTAGGGTCAGATAGGGTCTGCGTCACCCCAGGCAGTGTCAGGTTAGCGCCAGTACCGCTAACACCCACGCACGCAGCAAACACCTCCCTTAGTGGTATAGTATCTGAATGGATCAATATCTGATCAGATCCCCAGCAGTTTAGGGTTCCCAAAAACGCAGTGTTAGCGGGATCAGCCCAGATACCTGCTAGCACCTGCGTTTTGCCCCTCTGCCCGGCCCAGCCCAGCCCACCCAAGTGCAGTATCGATCGATCACTGTCACTTACAAAACACTAAACACATAACTGCAGTGTTCGCAGAGTCAGGCCTGATCCCTGCGATCGCTAACAGTTTTTTTGGTAGTTTTTTAGTGAACTGGCAAGCACCAGTGGCCTAGTACACCCTGGTCGTAGTCAAACCAGTACTGCAGTAACACTTGGTGACGTGGCGAGCCCATAATTGCAGTTCAAGCTGGTGAGATGGCAAGCACAAGTAGTGTCCCGCTGCCACCAAGAAGAAGACAAACACAGGCCCGTCGTGCCCATAATGCCCTTCCTGCTGCATTCGCCAATCTCAATTGCGAACCCACCACTTCTGCAGCACCCGTACTTCCCCCATACACATCCCCAACCAAATGCAGTCGGCTGCATGAGAGGCATTTTCTTTATGTCCTCCCGAGTACCCCTACCCAACGAACCCCCCCAAAAAAGATGTTGTGTCTGCAGCAAGCGCAGATATAGGCGTGACACCCGCTATTATTGTCCCTCCTGTCCTGACAATCCTGGTCTTTGCATTGGTGATGTTTTGAACGCTACCATACACTAGTTGAGAATTAGCGTAGGGTACAGCATTGCACAGACTAGGCACACTTCCACAGGGTCTCCCAAGATGCCATCGCATTTTGAGAGACCCAAACCTGGAACCGGTTACAGTTATAAAAGTTAGTTACAAAAAAAGTGTAAAAAACAAAAAAAACACAAAAAAATGTATAAAATAAAAAAAAATAGTTGTCGTTTTATTGTTCTCTCTCTCTATTCTCTCTCTATTGTTCTGCTCTTTTTTACTGTATTCTATTCTGCAATGTTTTATTGTTATTATGTTTTATCATGTTTGCTTTTCAGGTATGCAATTTTTTATACTTTACTGTTTACTGTGTTTTATTGTTAACCATTTTTTTGTCTTCAGGTACGCCATTCAGCTGCAGAGCGGATTTATTTATCTTGACAGCAACAGCGATTGTTCCCACGATATATAAAGCCGTGACTCCAGCGGAGGTGATATATGCCGAAGCATGGGGGCAGCAGGGGCGGAGGAGCGATTTGCTCCCAACTTTTGCTGCAGATGCCCCCATGCTTTGGCATATATAAATGGTGCATGTATGCCCATCATTAAAAGTGTGTGGAGGAAGGGAGGTATTCTAATGGTGGGCATACCCAACGATCAATCTCTTTTTTTCGTTCAGCCCACAGGCATGAAAAAAAAAAGATTACAATATATACGTACTGGTATGTTGCTGGACCTTGAGTGGTTATACCAGAATGATGCCTGCAGGTTTAGCTATCATCTTGGTATCATTCTTTTCAGCCAGCGGTCGGCTTTCATGTAAAAGCAATCCTAGTGGCTAATTAGCCTCTAGACTGTTTTTACAAGCAGTGAGAGGGAATGACCCCCACCATCTTCCATGTTTTTCTCTGGCTCTCCTGTCCCAGCAGGGAACCTGAGAATGCAGCCAGTTAATCCACCAGCTGACCAGCCAGAGTGGCTCCAAACATCTCTATGGCCTAAGAAACCAGAAGCTACAAGCATTTCATGACTTAGATTTCGCCGGATGTAAACAGCGCCATTGGGAAATAGGGAAAGCATTTTATCACACCGATCTTGGTGTGGTCAGATGCTTTGAGGGCAGAGGAGAGATCTAGTGTCTAATAGACCCCAATTTTTTCAAAAAAGAGTACCTGTCACTACCTATTGCTATCATAGGGGATATTTACATTCTCTGAGATAACAATAAAAATGATTAAAAAAAATGAAAGGAACAGTTTAAAAATAAGATAAAAAAGCAAAAAAATAATAAAGAAAAAAAAAAAAAAAAGCACTCCTGTCCCCCCCTGCTCTCGCGCAAAGGCGAACGCAAGTGTCGGTCTGGCGTCAAATGTAAACAGCAATTGCACCATGCATGTGAGGTATCACCGCAAAGGTCAGATCGAGGGCAGCAATTTTAGCAGTAGACCTCCTCTGTAAATCTATGTGCGACCTGAAAGTTGCGAGATTTTAATGCGACTTTAAGCAATGCCTGTGTAATCTTGAGGTCTATGGATGCAGGAGTCGCAGGGAAAGACACACAACTTTCCCACGATTTTGCATCAGCAATTTTGCCGCAATTCCAGGGAATGCCTGTGTAAACTTGAGGTCTATGGACCTCAACTCGCATCAAAGTCAGACCAAAGTAGTACAGGGACTACGTTGAAGTCAGTGTTACTTGAAGTCGCACAGATATGAATGGTACACATTGAAAATCATGGGGTATGACTTGTCATACGACTCTGATGTCCAAAGTTGCACAAGTGTGACTCAGCCTGACTTTGTCAGCGATTTCAGAGACATCAGTGCACTTTCCTGCACAGATGTCTAGTGAAATCACATAGGTCCCAACTGTTCTCCTTTAAGAAGATGTCCTATGCCTACCTACTTTTGCTAATAGGTGTCCCTTATACCCATCTCAAAAAGTTGGGAGGTAAGAAATCGCCCCCTGAAGTCACCCAAAGTAGTGCAGGAACTACTTTTGGGAATCGCTGTGGCGTCGCACCAATTCGGACAGTTCCATTGTCGGCTTTCATGTAAAAGCAATCCTAGTGGCTAATTAGCCTCTAGACTGTTTTTACAAGCAGTGAGAGGGAATCACCCCCACCATCTTCCATGTTTTTCTCTGGCTCTCCTGTCCCAGCAGGGAACCTGAGAATGCAGCCAGGTAATCCACCAGCTGACCAGCCAGAGTGGCTCCAAACATCTCTATGGCCTAAGAAACCAGAAGCTACAAGCATTTCATGACTTAGATTTCGCCGGATGTAAACAGCGCCATTGGGAAATAGGGAAAGCATTTTATCACACCGATCTTGGTGTGGTCAGATGCTTTGAGGGCAGAGGAGAGATCTAGTGTCTAATAGACCCCAATTTTTTCAAAAAAGAGTACCTGTCACTACCTATTGCTATCATAGGGGATATTTACATTCTCTGAGATAACAATAAAAATGATTAAAAAAAAATGAAAGGAACAGTTTAAAAATAAGATAAAAAAAGCAAAAAAATAATAAAGAAAAAAAAAAAAAAGCACTCCTGTCCCCCCCTGCTCTCGCGCAAAGGCGAACGCAAGTGTCGGTCTGGCGTCAAATGTAAACAGCAATTGCACCATGCATGTGAGGTATCACCGCAAAGGTCAGATCGAGGGCAGCAATTTTAGCAGTAGACCTCCTCTGTAAATCTAAAGTGGTAACCTGTAAAGGCTTTTAAAGGCTTATAAAAATGTATTTAGTTTGTCGCCCCTGCAATTTTAAAGCATGTCATGTTTGGTATCCATGTACTTGGCCTAAGATCATCTTTTTTATATCATCAAACATTTAGGCAATATAGTGTGTTTTAGTGCATTAAAATGAAAAAAAGTGTGTTTTTTCCCCAAAAAAATGCGTTTGAAAAATCGCTGCGCAAATACTGTGTGAAAAAAAAATGAAACACCCACCATTTTAATCTGTAGGGCATTTGCTTTAAAAAAATATATAATGTTTGGGGGTTCAAAGTAATTTTCTTGCAAAAAAAATGACCCCATTTTGGAAAGTAGACACCCCAAGCTATTTGCTGAGAGGCATGTCGAGTCCAAGTAATATTTTATATTGTGACACAAGTTGCGGGAAAAAGACACATTGTTTTTTTTGCACAAAGTTATCACTAAATTATATATTGCTCAAACATGCCATGGGAATATGTGAAATTACACCCCAAAATACATTCTGTTGCTTCTCCTGAGTACGGGGATACCACATGTGTGAGACTTTTTGGGAGCCTAGCCACGTACAGGACCCCGAAAACCAAGCACCGCCCTCAGGCTTTCTAAGGGCGTAAATTTTTGATTTCACTCTTCATTGCCTATCACAGTTTCGAAGGCCATGGAATGCCCAGGTGGCACAAACCCCCCCCCCCAAATGACCCTATTTTGGAAAGTAGACACCCCAAGCTATTCGCTGAGAGGTATAGGGGGTCATTTACTATAACTCCAGGAAGTACTGGGCACTATGGCAAATAATAGCGCCCGTTTTAGCCAAATGGAAACAAAACCGGCGAATTTGTGCATGAAAATTAGCGATATAATCGGGGAACAACCATTTGTAAATTCTAAATTGCCGCTAATTAGCGCTTCCGCGTATATACAAATGCCAGTTCTTATCAAGTTGTTATGTAGCACTGTACTGTAGCCATGATCCATGTATGTGAAAGAAACATTTTTATCAGAGATGTGCTCTAGTTCCCGAGCATCTATTGATTTATATTGCAATTAGTATTCCTAGTTTTTTTTCCTTCTTTTGCTAAGAAATGCAGTTCTGAATGATTATTACATAGTAATGTCTGCTATTCTGTAAAGTTACATGTACTAATCATTTAGGTTACCTATTTGTTGTATGTTTTTTTTTCATGTTTTTGATTTATTATTTATTAATTTAGTTGACTATAAAGCAGTAATTATTTATGTTCATTCTTTAATAATACTACACTGTTATGCAGGTCTTGTACTTAGCACAATGGCTTAGTGGTCTGCTTGGATATCTCCACACCACTCATGGTATGAGTTCAAACAACAGCCAACCTACCATCCACCAGCTGTGTTTATTTTTTCAGTGCACAAGTGAATAAAATATAAACAAACAAAGAAATGTAAACTGCCCTTTAGCTAGTGTGTGGTGTTTGGAATGTCACATCATAATATAATTGAATACTTACATACCATTGCATGCATTTAAAGAGTTAATACAATAAAATCATACACATTAAAGTGCATTGGCTATTTGGCAATCACCTATTTTCAGTATATATATATATATATATATATATATATATATATATATATATATATATTTGTGTTGCTTTGGCTAATTGGCATTCTCCTTTTCCCACCAATGCAATCTTTTAGGATTTTTCTGTGGGATTTGAACCCATGAGTCTTTCAATACTTGAATGCTTGAAGGTAGAGGTGCTAACTGCTAGCCTATTGGGCAAATACTTTTACTAGTGTTTGATGTGTTATATACTATACAATAAAGTTTTTCACATGTAAATTGCTTGTTAGCTAGTGTGTGGTGTTTGGAGGTTCACACCATAATATTAGTGAATACTTACATACCATTGCAAGCATTTGAAGAGTTAATACAATAATATCAACCACATTAAGATGTATTGGCTACTTGGCATTCACTGTATGCTGCTTTGGCTAATTGGCTAACTGGCTAACAGCTATTCTCCTTTTCTCCACCAATAGTAATCTTTTAGGATTCTTCTGTGGGATTTGAACCCATGAGTCTTTCAATACCTGAATTTTTGAAGGTAGAGGTGCTAACTGCTAGCCTATTGGGCTGAGCACATTTATATATACAAAATACTTTTACTAGTGTTTGATGGTTATACCATACAATAAAGTTTATCTAATGTAAACTGCTTGTTAGCTAGTGTATGGTGTTTTGGAGATTCACACCATAATATTAGTGAAGACTTATTTATTTTTATTTAAGGTACTTCTATAGTGCTGTCAATTTACGCAGTGCTTTACATATACATTATACACTCACATGGGCCCCTACCCTCAAGGAGCTTACAATCTAAGGTCCCTAACTCACATTCATATACTAGGGCCAATTTAGACAGAAGCCAATTAACCTACCAGCATGTCTTTGGAGTGTGGGAGGAAACCGGAGTACCCGGAGGAAACCCACGCAGGCACAGGGAGAACATGCAAACTCCAGGCAGGTAGTCTTGTGGTATGGTTGGGAATACGAACCAGCGACCCTTTTTACTGCTAGGTAGGGATGAGCCGAACACCCCCCTGTTCGGTTCGCACCAGAACATGTGAACAGGAAAAAAGTTTGTTCGAGCATGCGAACACCGTTAAAGTCTATGGGGGTCATTTACTATAGCGCCAGGAAGTACTGGGCACTATGGCAAATAATAGTTCCCATTTTAGCCAAATAAAATTTCAACAGGCTAATGTGCGAATGAAAAATTAGCGCTATTAGTGAGAAACACATGTTATTAATTTCTAAGCTGGCGCTAATTAGCGCTTCCACGTATATGCAAATGCCAATTCCTACCACCAAGTTGTTATATAGTACTGAACTGTAACCATGATCCATGTATGTGAAAGAAACATTTTTATGTGAGATGTGCTCTACCTCGTGTGCATCTATTGATGTATGTTGCAATTAGTATTCCTAGTTTTTTCCTTCTTTTGCTAACTAATGCAGTTATGAATGATTATTACCTAGTAATGTCTGCTATTCTGTAAAGTTACATGTATTAAACATTTAGGTTATCTATTTGTTGTATGTTGTTTTTTATTTTTTAATTTAGGTGACTATAAAGCGGTAATTATTTATATTCATTCTTTAGTCATACTACACTATTATGCAGGTCTCATACTTAGCACAATGGCTTAGTGGTCTGCTCAGATGTCTCCACAGCACTCACGGTACAAGCTCAAATACCAGCCAACCTACCATCCCCCAGCTGTGTTTATTTTTTCAGCGCACAAGTGAATTAAAATGAACAAACAAAAAAATGTAATCTGCCCATTAGTTAGTGTGTGATGTTTGGAATTTCACACCATAATAGTATTGAATACTTACATATCATTGCATGCATTTGAAGAGTTAATATAATAGAATCAGCCAAATTTAAAGTGCATTGGCTAATTGGCATTCACCTATTTTCAGCATATGCTGCTTTGGCTAATTGTCATTTGCTTTTTTTCACCAATTCAATCTTTTAGTATTTCTCTGTGGGATTTGAACCCATGAGTTCTTCAAGGTAGAAGTGCTGACCACTAGCCTATTGGGTGTAGCACAGTCATACATAGAAAATACATAGAAAATACATAGAAAATACATTCACTAGTGTTTGATGTTTCTTCTCCCCGAGTTGTCTCTCCTGCTGCCACCATCTTCTCCCGCTGATGTGTACTTCAGCGCAGCTGGTTACCCACTAATAAAAAAAAAAGACGCTCTTCTTGTGGCGGTCTTCTGTGGCCATCCGATAATGTCACCCGGAGAGTCCGCTCCATGGCTATGTAAGAGACGCCACACAGCGGGTGACAACACAGTGGAGGAAGACCACCATGGAAGAAGAGCAGCTTTTTTTTTTATTAGCGGGTAACCAGCGGTGCAGAAGAACACAGCAGATGGAGAAGATGGTGGCGGCAGGAGAGACGGCTCTGGGAGAATACAGCTCGGGGAGAAGATGGAGGAGGGAGAGACAGCATCTGGAGAAGATGGCTCAGGGAAGAAGACAGCTCGGAGCTATTTTACAATAAAGGACTTGTCAAAAACCGGCTATTGATTTTTTTACATTTCACTGCTTTTTTTGGTGAATGGGTAGGGATAAAATGTACCCCATACCTATTCACATAGGGGGCAGGATCTGGGAGCCCCCTTTTTAAAGGGGGCTTCCAGATTCTGATAAACCCCTTGCCTGCAGACCGACAACCACCGACCAGGGTTGTTGGGAAGAGGCCCTTGTCCCCATCAACATGGGGAAAAGATGCTTTCGGGCATGTGGCCTGGTAAGGTTCAGAAGGGGAGGGTGCTCACTCATCCCCCCTATCCTGACCTCCAGGCTGCATGTTAGGATAAGGGTCTGGTATGGATTTTGGGGGGCCCCACATCAAATTTATTTTACATTTTGGTGTTGGGTTCCCCTTAAAGTCCCCTTAAAGTCCATACCGAAGGGCCTGGTATGTACTGGGGGGACCCTACGACATTTTTTTCCTTGAATTTTGGAATTCCATACCATAATATTATTGAATAAATACATACCATTGCATGCATTTGAGTTAAAATATGGAATAAAGCAAGCTGATGTGCTTTGGCTAATTATGCTTCTGAGTACAACGCACACTTCCAGGAGGTGATGCTGTCAGTGGGATTTGAATTCATGGCTTGAACTTTTGGGGGCAGAAGGGTATACCGCTATGCTACAGAGCTGAGCACTTACCTACAGAGAAAATACATTTACTAATGTTTGATTCTATACAATAATGTTTTGCATTTCAGGCATTAATATTATAGTAACAAACATGCTCATGCCGATGTGGCATTGGCTAATAGGCATTCGCCTCTTTTCAGCATATGCTGCTGAGTACAATGCAAGCTTTCAGTAGGTGATACCATCTGTGTGATTTTCAGCCATTTGAGCACAATTATATTGAGAACATACATTTACTAGTGTTTGATGGTGGGACTACTTTATATTCTAGGTATAAAATAGTACTCAGCACAGTGACTTAGGCACCTTTCACACTTGTGCGACCTGAAAGTTGCGAGATTTTAATGCGACTTTAAGCAATGCCTGTGTAATCTTGAGGTCTATGGACGCAGGAGTCGCAGGGAAAGACACGCAACTTTCCCACGATTTTGCATCAGCAATTTTGCCGCAATTCCAGGGAATGCCTGTGTAAACTTGAGGTCTATGGACCTCAACTCGCATCAAAGTCAGACCAAAGTAGTACAGGGACTACGTTGAAGTCAGTGTTACTTGAAGTCGCACAGATATGAATGGTACACATTGAAAATCATGGGGTATGACTTGTCATACGACTCTGATGTCCAAAGTTGCACAAGTGTGACTCAGCCCGACTTTGTCATCGATTTCAGAGACATCAGTGCACTTTCCTGCACAGATGTCTAGTGAAATCACATAGGTCCCAACTGTTCTCCTTTAAGAAGATGTCCTATGCCTACCTACTTTTGCTAATAGGTGTCCCTTATACCCATCTCAAAAAGTTGGGAGGTAAGAAATCGCCCCCTGAAGTCGCCCAAAGTAGTGCAGGAACTACTTTTGGGAATCGCTGTGGCGTCACACCAATTCGGACAGTTCCATTGCCATCAATAGGCGCCGATTTGGCCTACATTTGACATGTCAATTCAGACCTATGTGAACATGGGTGAAGTTGCATAGATATTAGAGCTGCACGGTTCCAAAGTGAGAATCACAATATTTTTGCTTAGAATAAAAAGATCACGATTCTCGCGACGTAAAATCTTTCACATTATCCCACAAGAAATTGGGCTAACTTTTCTTTTTTTTTTTTTTTAAATTCATTAAAGTAATTTTTTCCCCAAAAAATTGCATTTGAAAGGCGCAAATACAGTGTGACATAAAATATTGTAACAACCACCATTTTATTCTCTAGGGTCTCTACAAAAAAAATATATATAATGTTGGGGGGTTTTAAGTAATTTTCTAGCAAAAAAAAAAAAAATGATTTTAACCTGAAACCAACAAATGTCAGAAAAATGTTTAGTGTTTAAGTGGTTAAACTTTCCTCACTTACACAGAAGTCTATTTCATTGACAAATTGTTACAAGGTTTCTAGTTAACTTCACTGATAAAGAATGTTCTAATTCTTGGCAGACTTCCTGGTTTTTCGGCTGTGGCTTAAGAAGAGCAGAGAGAGTTCTTCGCATAGCAAAAACGTGAAACGCTTTTTTCAAGACCGTAAAGGGGAAAAAATCACGATGACGATTAATCGTGCAGCTCTAATAAATATGCATGGAAATCAAGGGGAACAACTTTTCATGTGACTCTGAGGTCCAAAGCTCCAGGAAAAGTCACCCAAGTGTGAAAGTAACCTAATGCGATTAATTGATAACGCCTTTGAATAAGGCCCCATTTGCACTTGTGCGACCTTAAAATTGCACAGCTTTGTCGTGACTTGAAGCAATGTCTGTGTAATCTTGTGGTGTATGGACCTCAAATTGCATCAAAGTCAAACCAAGGTAGTGCAGGGATGAATTTGCTACACTTTCAGGATGCACAAGTGACAATAGGGCCAAATTCAAAGGTGTTATCCTTGAATCTCATTCACACTGCTGCGACCTGAAAGTCACACTATTTTTCCGCCACTTTGCCACTGCAACTTGGCCCCAACTTCTGGGAATGCCGGTGTAATATTGTACCCGATACACCTCAAGTCACACCGAAGTAGTACAGGGACTACTTTGAAGTTGGTGCGACTTAAAGTAGCACAGATATGAATGGTTATCATTGAGAATCATGGGGTACAACTTGTCATGCAAGTCCAAATTTGCTGGAAAATTCACCCAGCTGTGAAACAAGTCATATATATTTTAATAAAAGGAGCTCTCATTTATACTTGCATAGTCCTTACTGATTTACATCAGCAGAACAAATGCAGGAAGTGATGTGTGCACATGGGACGGAAGCAAATGTGTGGTGATGCCAAACAAATCAATGAACCCCACCCACACCAAATCTAACTATGACATCCACCCCCGCATTGATTAAGTGCAAATCCTACACTTACCCGCGCAATGAGCAGCACCTCCCCTTTGCTAAAGAGACCTCGCCATGTCCACCTAGATAGAGATCCTGACCAGCAGAGGAACTTACGGGTGCATACAATGACTAATTTCCAGGTCAGAAGGTGAAACCACGCTTTTAATTGCAGCTGCAAATATTTGATCTCAACCACGATTAGTATTTTTTATTTATAGATATGCAAATCTGTATTTCTACATATATTTGAAGGCAAACTTAAGGGGGTTTGATAAGAAATGGTGTCCCTGGGTTAGCAGCAGGTGAATTACAAAGACAAAAGGCCCAGTTTGAGTCCTGGTTCACACTGACAGCGGGAGGAAATCGTTCAGCTGAACTCCCACAATTTCATTCCTGCATGTCAGTCCCGACTGTGGGGGCAACATCAGAGACATCAGTGCAGATTTCTGCAACAATATCAATACAAATCTCACCAATTAGAACAGTGCAATTGCCACAGATTTGACATGTCAAATCACACCAATGTGAACCAGAGCTGACACATTCAAACACTGCCTATCCACCAGCTGAATTCATTACCTGCAATTCTCCACAGCTGTTAATGATAAAGGTGGAATCTTTATATATAACTTGCAGTTGTGCAGAAGCCTAGGTTTACATTGGAGCGATTGGTTATGCGATTTGAGAGATCAAATCGCATGACTATTGGCAATGGCACTGTTCGTCGATGCAACATTTTTTTTGTGGCACCGCACCAATTTGCTAAAATAGTTCCTGCACTATTGCCGATTTCAGGTGCGACTTCAATAGACATTTGTGTATGAAGCCACCTGAAATCACGCTGACCTTGCTACTTTGAAATCGTGTTACTTCAAGTGAAGTAGCGCAATTTCAAAGTAGCATGTAAACCAGGGCAAAGAGATTAGTTTTTTGGTGCACAAATACATATTGAAATAAAATAGATAGAGATATTGCACTTTCCCAAAACCACCACCCACAAAAACTAAAGAGAAAGAAAAGTAGAAGAAAAAACACACACACACACACACACACACACCAAAAGCCCAATAATGTACTTTTATTTTACCAGCAGAAAATTTTTTTTTACATTTACTAGCTTCAAAAAAATTTGGACAGGATATATGGTGCTACATTTAGCAATGGAATTTTAAGGGCCCTGCTCATAGGAGCTTACAATCTAAAATTAGACAAAACCTTAGAGTGAACACAGCTTTTATTTCAGTGTATAGCGGGCAACACATCACATTATTATCTGCAAGATTATAGAAACATACTTAACAGTCATTCTTACAAAGCATTCCCACATAATATTACAAAAGACTTATTCAAAACACCCACCACCAGCCCACAATCCACACATACATTGCTGACCATGTTCTGCTGGAAGCTGCATTTTGGTGTACACGATTAAACAAGATCAAAAAAGAACCAGTTACACTTACCGGTAACGGTGTTTCTGGGAAGTCTTCCAGGACGGCACCCTGAGAGATGACTGGTCCACCTGACAGGAAACACAATCAATTAAGAGGTTAAAGGCCCCCGCCCCTCCCGATGCTCCTCAGTTGTGACAAAGTATTGACCCACACCAGTGCACGAGAGTGAAAAACATAACCACCACCACACTCTAAACATTACATGTTTCCTAAATAGAACGGGTGGGAAGTAGGCCTGCCGTCCTGGAAGACTTCCCAGAAACACCGTTACCGGTAAGTGTAACTGGTTCTTTTCTCAAGTCATCTTCCAGGACGGCACCCTGAGAGAAGAGCAAGTAGCTCAGGCCTACCTTTAGGGCGAGACCACCGCTTGCAGGACCTTCCTGCCAAATGCCAGGTCCTGAGGAGATAGTAACTCCACTCTATAATGCCTCAGGAACGTGTTCTGGCTTGACCATGTAGCGGCTCTACATATCTGCTCCACCGAAGCTCTGGCCCTTTCCGCCCAGGAGGTTGCCAGAGATCGCGTGGAATGCGCTCTAAGATTTCTAGGAGCTGCTTTACCTGACTGCTCATAGGCTAACGAAATGGTATGTTTAATCCATCTAGCTATAGAAGCCTTGGATGCCTGTTGGCCCTTCTTTTGGCCAGAAAAATTAACTAAAAGATGGCTGGACCTTCTGAATTCCTTAACCCTTTCTAGGTAGGATAATAAACAACGTCTGACGTCCAGACAATGAAAAGAAACTCCCCCTTCACTTTTGGGGTTACTACAAAAGGAAGGCAGCACCACTTCTTAAATCCTATGGAACTTTGATGCTACCTTAGGGAGGTACAGGGGGTCCTGCCTAAGTATAACCCTGTCCTCGAATAAAGAAAAAAAAAAGGTTCTTTAATAGAAAAAGCCTGAATGTCACCTACTCTCCTAGCTGAGGTGATTGCTAGTAAAAAGGCTAATTTAAAGGTCAGGATCCTAAGGGGGATCTGATCTATCGGTTCAAATGGGGCCTTTGTTAACCCCTCCAGTACTAGTGTAAGGTCCCAAGGAAGACACCTGGACATTTGAACAGGGGACAACCTCTCCCTGACCAAGAGAAATCTTTTGATCAGGGGGTGTAATGCCAAATGTTTCTCAAGGAAACAGGACAGGGCTGAAACCTGCGCCTTAAGGGTCTTGGTTGCCAAACCTAGATCTGCTCCATCCTGGAGAAATTCTAAGATAGCAGGGATCTCTCTTTGAGAAGTCCCTCTCTCCTGGCACCAGCGAGAGAAAATCGCCCAGGTCTTGGCGTAAATACGCCTTGTGACTGGCTTCCTACTAAGGAGCAGTGCATCCACTACTCTGTCCGACAGCCCCTTCTCCCGCAGGTTCTGCCTTTCAAGATCGAGAGTCTCTTCTTCTGTCCCAAGAGGATAGAAGGAAGTACTGGAGGGGCCTGGAGTGTAGCTGTGCCCAAGGAACTGCTGGGATAGCTGACGTCATTAGACCCAGAACTCTCATGATACCTCTGTAGGAGATGGTGCTTGCCTGTAACAGTGACCTGACCGCTGATATGAGGCCCTCTACCTTGCCCTGAGGTAGAATTAACTTTTGTTCTGAGGAGTCCACCAGGAAACCTAGATACAACTTTGTCTGAGCAGGAGTCAGTGAGGACTTTTCCCTGCTGACAATCCATCCCAGGTCTTCTAAGGTCTGCATTACTCTGGATAGATCCAGAAGTAGTTGATCCCGACTTAGACTGTAAATCAAAATGTCGTCCAGGTAGGGAATCAATGCCACTCCCTGGAGGTGCAAAAAAGCCACCACCTCGGCCATGACCTTTGTGAAGACTCTCGGACTGGATGCCAGTCCAAAGGGGAGGGCTGTGAACTGCCAGTTTTGCACTCCCTCCGGAGAGGCGATCGCAAATCTCAGGAAGCTTTGATGTCCCTGAAAAATGGGGACATGAAGGTAGGCGTCTTTTAAATCCAAGGTCACCATAAACACTTCTTTGAGGAGATGTCTCCTGAGGGAATAAACACTCTCCATGCGGAACTTCTTGTAACGAAGAAAAACATTGAGGTTCCTTAGATTTATAATAAGACGATACCTTCCTGAGGGTTTTGGTATCACGAAAATGTGGGAATAAAACCCCTGACCCTGCTGGTCCACTGGAATAGATATTATAACCTCCTGACTGGCCAGCTCTCTTATATTCTGAAGGATTCCTACCACCTTGCAGGGATCCCTGGGATCCCTGGGAAGGTAGGTCAAGAGAAACTTGGGGGGTGGAGGGGAGAGAAATTCCAATCTGTAACCCTCTTATGATCCGAAGTACATAGGGGCTTTGGGTGATCCTTTCCCACTGAGAGGCAAAGTGGGAAAGTCTGTCCCCTACCGGAAAGTCATTTGGGGGTCTTGTCAACTGACTTCTGGCTGGAAAAGAGAACGCCAGTTTTTTCTTTGTCTTTTCCCGCGCCCCAACGTCTATTAGGGGAGACCTTTTTCTCGGAGAAGCGATTCCTTGCCTGGGGGCCACGAAAAAAACGCTTCCTCTCTCTCCTAGGTTTGGTAGGAAATTTTTTCCCCTTCTCGGTAGATCTGGCTAGAGCCTGATCTAGGCCAGCACCAAAAAGGAGCGTCCCTTTAAAAGGGAGACCACATAGATGGGTCTTGGATGAGCTATCCCCATCCCAGGTTTTAACCCAGAGGGCTCGCATGGCTGAGTTTAGTAAGGCACCTGTCTTAGCGGTTGTACGCACTTTCTCAACCGCAGCATCTGCTAAATATGCGACAGCATTCCCTATGACCTCCAGAGAATCCAGGACCTCCTTGGATTTTGAGGTTCGGGATACGTGGTCCATTCATTTACAGACCCACGTGTCGGCATTCCTTGCGATGCAAGCTGAGGCCAATGCGGGGCTCATAGCCGCAGCGTTAGCTTCCCAGGCTCTGCGTAAAATGGTTTCAGCCCTGCGATCCATTTGATCCTTTAAGATACCGGTATCTTCAAAGGAAAGATCTGACTGCTTAGAGACCTGTTCTAAGGAGGCGTCTAGCCTAGGAGTTTTGAAAAACTTTTCCTCATTCTCCTCAGAGAAGGGGCATCCAGGTTTTATATTTCAGAAGCCTTCTTTCTGGTTCTTTCCATTCCCTTAAGATGACTTCCTTAAGGGCGGAATGTACCGGAAGGACCCTGGCCTGAGGTTTAATCAAGCCTCTATACATCCTATCCTGAGCAGACACCTGTGCAGCAGGCTCCTGAATCTCTTCTGAAGGCATAAAGAGCTTTCAGAAGATCTTCCATGTCGTCGGCAGAAAATATATGTCTGCTAGACCTGGATTCCTCCCTCCCATCCTCCTCTTGGATGTCCACCACCCCTTCATCAGAAAACTCCTGATTAGGAACTTCTAAATCACACTCTTCCTCTGAATCGTGGGGGAGTGGATACTTCAGTACCTCCGCCCGATACCTCCTAGAGGAGGCGGAGCTCTCCTGGGAAGAGGCATCCTTACTAGAGTGAGCCTCTGAATCCCTAGGCTTAAGGGTGGCCTGAAAAGACTTTAAGGTGGACAGCATCTCAGTTTGCACAGTAAGAAATGCCTTCATTATCTGAGATGTCTCCTTCCCTGTCAACTTCTGTATGCATTTAAAACAGAAGGGCTTTGGATGTTCTGGGGGTAGCCTGTCATTACAGTTCCCACATCGTTTAGAGCGGGTGGAGGATTTCACAGGACGGCTGGCAACCTCACGGGCAATAGCGTCATCCCCTGAAAAAAACACACAGGCATACACTGTGAGAGTCGGAGGAGAAGAGTTGGGGTACCCTCCCCCTCTAAACCTCCGAAGGCCGGTCAGACTCATCCCCTGTGGTCTCTTCCATGGCCGCAGGCCCTGCAGGTCTCTCCTTCCCATGTTCCATGTTACTTCCAATCTCTCCCTGGAGGTGCTGCATACAGGAACGCAGAGGAGACATGGGCGCCTGTTCCCTGTGGCTTTTTATATCCTCTGTATGCTGGCTGCAACTCGCCATCGCGCCGAAGACAGGAAGTGATACTGGACCTGAGGTCACTTCCTGCTGCAGCCCTTCCCACTCCCTCCTCTTAGAGGAGGAAGTGATGTCATTTCCTGATCTTCAGGAAAATGGTGCTGAGCTACACTCAGCAAGGTCCCTGGAAGAAAAGCTCTCCATGTAGAGCTTCTTGCCGCGCGACCTCCCGTGAACGGTCATTCCGGTTGGTGGACAGGCGGACGAATGGCAGCCCTGGCCAGACCCCAGAGCGGGTCCCAGACTCACCTCCTGTGGTCTTGTAGCCAGTAGAAGGAAAACCACCAACTCCTGCAACTGCGCGGCCACCGCACAGGTAAGGAAGGACAACAGGAAATTTGGCCCCTGAAGTTCTGGGTACACCACCGCACCCCGGGTTCTTCAGCATTCGGGGGGGGCTCTTCCATGGAAAGAAGCACGGTCTGCTGCCTCCCCCCCCCCCCCCCGAGAAACGGATTGGGAAACCCCCCAGGAAGGATGAGAACCATCCGGCCGGACCCAGAGGCTTCCCAGGCATTTGGTCCGGCTCCCAGGGGGAGACCACCAGCCCCAGGCTTTTAGGTCAACAGAAAAATAACAGGTTTTGCTGTGGGGAAACACAATCAAAAACTGAGAAGCATCGGGAGGGGCGGGGGCCTTTAACCTCTTGATTGATTGTGTTTCCTGTCAGGTGGACCAGTCATCTCTCAGGGTGCCGTCCTGGAAGACGACTTGAGAAAGAGTAGGTCAGCAGTTGCTTCCAAACGATGTTTTGCATGATCAGACAGGAACAATACACACACAACATTGACAGCATGGCCACATAAACCCACTTTTGATTGAAAAAATGCACAAGAATTTCATCAAATCTCCCAATTTCATTCCTTCTCCCACCACAAATCACAGCAAAAAACCTGACCTTCTCAGGCCAAACGAACCCCCTACTGCAGGCCTTTATATAAGAGAGGTTGTATTGTTAGCACACTGACACACCCAATAGAAGTACACGCCCACCAGTATCTTTCAATCTGTCTCTTCATGTATGTGTAAAGTGATTGCACCTGATGAGCAGGAACACATAATACTATTTGCAACTGTGTTAGCCTTGGCTATGTGCATCAAATCTCCAACTACAGGCCAAAGATCAAAGTCCATTTCCATCCACATAAACAAAGCAACAGTTTTCTAAACATATGTACCCGTGCAGTGTAAACCCTAAAATTTGAAATGTCCAAGTCCCTGAGCATGATTAGTGCTAAAAAAACATTAACATCAGTCCCTGGCTGCAATGAGCTTCCAATATAAAGTCCAAAATTAATTTTCTTACATTAGAACCTATTTCGACAAGAGACAAATAAAATGCCAGCATGTCTTTGGATTGTGGTGAGAAACACACTCAGGGAGAACATATAAACTTCAACAAAAGCATGTTGGGGAATTGAACCAACATCCCAGGTGCTGCTAGACAGAACTGCTACCCACTTAGCCACCAGGCAGCCTCACACATGTACTCTGCATCTCTGTGGTGTGAACCAGCCCTAAGTCCATAGCCATGCTCAGAGTCACAAGCAATATACAATATATTGGCCTAAGTATTGGGATGCCTGCCTTTAAACACACATGAACTGTAATGACATCCCAGTATTAGTATTGGGTTCAAAATTCATTTGGCCCACCCTTTGCAGGTATAAGAGCTTCAACTCTTCTTGTCCACAAGGTTTAGGAGTGTGTCTATGGGAATGTTTGACCATTCTTCCAAGTGCATTTGTGAGGTCAGGCACTCATGTTGGACGAGAAGGCCTGACCTACAGTCTCCTCTCTAATTCATCCCCAAGGTGTTCTGTTGTGTTGAGGTCAGGACTCTGTGCAGGCCAGTCAAGTTCCTCCACCCCAAAATCACTCATCCATGTCTTTATGGACCTTGCTTTGTGCACTGGTACAAATTATTTGGTGGAGGGGGATTATGGTGCGGGGTTGTTTTTCAGGGGTTGGGCTTGGCCTCTTAGTTTCAGATAAGGGAACTCTTAAGGCGTCAGCATACCAAGACATTTTGGATAATTTCATGCTCCCAACTTTGTGGGAACAGTTTGGGGAAAGCCCCTTCCTGTTCCAACATGACTGCACACCAGTACACAAAGCAAGGTCCATAAAGACATGGATGAGCAAGTTTGGGGTGAAGAAACTTGACTGGCCTGCACAGAGTCCTGGCCTCAACCCGATAGAACACCCTTTGGCTGAATTAGAGTAGAGACTGCGAGCCAGGCTTTCTCATCCAACATCAGTGCCTGGCCTCACAAATGCACTTCTGGAAGAATGATCAAACATTCCCATAGGCACACTAAACCTTGTGGACAGCCTTCCCAGAAGCTGTTCTAGCTGCAAAGGGTAGGACAAATCAAATTTTAACCCTACGGACTAAGACTGGGCTGCCATTAAAGTTCATGTGTGTGTAAAGGCAGTCCCAATACTTTTGGCTATATAGTGTATCTGAAAAAGACTTACAATGGTGGTGGAACCCTCCTACACGTAACTACTATATTTAGACATAGTTAAAGGACCTGGGAGATGAGACAACTTCTCCACATGAAGTAACATGGTTGTGATTTGAACCCAGACCCTCAAAGATGCTAAGCAGAAGTTCTAACCTCTAAGCCACAGAGCTGCCACGTGTGAGACCCTCCTACACATAACTACACATATATACTGCATTTCTATGGACATACAGGTGATGGAATTACATTACTCAAGAGTTATTCTTCTTGATTTATTCTTTGATATTTGGTGTTTTTTTGTGGGTGAGAGTAGAATATTACCCTCAAATTTTGGGGAATTACATTTTGATTTCTGATGTTGGTACACATATCACATTTTTTGTGCTCAAATTATGAATATTTGGAAATAATAAAAAGCACAAAAAATTGTGATTCATTTTAAATTTGCATCAGCAATGGTATTGTTTGTGGATTGTAAAGACACCTGTGTGAGTTTGGGGTAAAGATTTTTGTGAAATAGAGAGTAACAAGTGAAAGTGACAGAGAAAAATATATTGTACCAAAACATCAAAACATTCCACATTCTAATAGTCTTCGAATCAAAATATTTTAAGTAGAAGCAACAATGTTGCAAAGGAAAATTTATTTCACAGAAAGATACATTTCATCTCAACATTAAAAGGTTTTTTTGTGAAAGTTACAATTGTTCCATTAGAATCAATGACTGAAACTTCATTTGGACTAAATTAGAGCAGATTTTAACTTCCAAAAAATGTTCTCTAATTAGATCTCATTTTGGTATTTACTATAGCTCCGGGTAAAAAAGACACTTGAGTTAAAATGAGTTATTTTCAGGTCTGAGCATGCTCAGTTGTGCTGGCACCTAGTTGTCCAAAACGGGGAATTTTTCACTTTTCAGACTTTTAAAGATATTTCAGTGTAGAAATCACTTTTTCACACAGTTTAAAAGCAGATACACTTTAAATAATATACCGCATATTTCAGTACCATTTAGGCAATTATATCATGCTCTAAACATTATTTCTATGTGCAAATCTCTAGGTTTTAGCAGAGTAATGCCCCGTACACACGGTCGGAAAATGTCCGATCGGAGCGTGTTGTCGGAAATTCCGACCGTGTGTGGGCTCCATCAGACATTTTCCATCGGATTTTCCGACACACAAAGTTGGAGAGCAGGAGATAAAATTTTCCAACAACAAAATCCGATCGCGTCAATTCCGACCGTGTGTGGCCTGTTCCGACGCACAAAGTGCCACGCATGCTCAGAAGAAATTCCAAGACGGAACAGCTCGTTCTGGTAAACTTAGCGTTCGCAATGGATACAGCACTTTCGTCACACTGCAATGTTAAAAATGGTTTAATACAGCGCACTCTCTTCTTCTTTATAATGTGACAAGAATTAAGTAGTTTTGCTGCTCATATTCACACACACTTCTCACAAAGTTTTATTTTTGTTTTTTTATTGGGATTCCCTGAATATATTGTTATTAGTAGTCACATCTGACAGAATTTTTTTTTTTAATTACATTTTTTTGGGGATTTTAAGCCTTTTTTATATTTAATGTTTGTATTTTTTCCAAGGCTGATCTTTGTTCAATGTTATTTTTATTTTTACTCCAGAATATTTTTGTGTGTGTTTTGTGTGTCAAGTTATCCCAACACCATTGATATCTTTTATTATTTAATCTCAAGGAGATTGTTTGGTGTTGGTGTCCCTTGTTAATTTCACATTGTATATTTGAAATGTACCTGAATCCTCACAAAAAAACTGTAAAACACATAGGAGAGTATAATTCCAAACAAAAATCCTTTATTAAGGGCTCAGAACCAAACAAAGAGGAAGGCAACACTGGATCAACAAGAGAAATTAGCGAAGCCTGGGACCACCACGGCAGACATCAATTCTTGAACATCAAAATTGGTGGCCTGAGGAGTCCATATGTAAGGGAGGGCAGTCTGGTCCAGAATTCGCAGAGATCCAGATAGCAGCAGATGACATGTGTGTCCCCAGGCTGTGGTACCACAAGAGGCTGCATTTTTTGGCCGACCAGACTGGATCCAGGGTCCTGACTTTCTGGTCTTCCTTTCACGCTTCCTTCCCGGCTGTGCTGTTGGAGATGTGGCAGGAGGAGGAGTAGGACCTGGAGGAGGAGGAGGACTGGGAGGACCTGTAGGAGAAGGAGGAGGAGGAGGAGGACCTGCAGGAGGAGGAGGAGGACCATTGCAAAGGTGTGTCTGAGCTGTCATTTGGCCCCTCATACCTTTGTTAAAAGCCTCCAATATGAGCGCCTCACACATGGCTTGTTGGCCCTCCTCCATCCTCTGCATTTTATATGCATTGACGGCAGCAATGTCCTCCTCCACGGTCTGTGGTGCTCCCAGACCTCTGTAGCCCTCCAAAAGAGTCCTCTGGTAGCCTCCTCTAGGGCACTCCTCCTACTGCCACTTTCTCTTTCCAGGGGGGGTGGAGGGACCTGCAGATCAGCCAGCCGGCTCGGCCGCCACCTCCTGGCTGAGACTTCCCTGTGTACGAAAAAGGGACATGGTTTTAGTTTTTGCTTCATCAATCACAATCTTAAATTAGTACTCCCAACTAACATCTAGTTAACATCATTGATTGGACAAGCAGAAATATTTAGAGGAATGCAATACCTGGCTCAATCTGGGCTCCTCCACATGCGGCCTGGAAGGCCCAGGTTGGGCGTCAGAATCCTCAGCCGGGGGGGAAGGAAGCGTGGAAGGAAGACTGGAGAGGGATGGCCTGGGTTCAGTCTGGCCTGTCAGAAAATGCACCCTGTCGTAGTACAACATCCTGGGGACATAGATGTCATCTGCTGCTCCGGATCTCTGTGAATCCGGGACTTTCTTGTGCTCCCTTAGATATGTGCTTCTCAGGCCACCAATTAAGATCTTTAAATAGGTGATGTCTGCCATGGGGATCACCTGCTTTACAATTTCACACAATTGCACCAGTGCTGCCTTCCTCTTTGCTTGGTTCTTGAAATGGGGGTGGTTAATTTCCCACAGACAGGGCAGCTCCCTTAACATATCTACGAATACTGACATGAAGTCATTGTCTTTCAGTAGCATATCCATGTTCACTGCAAGACACAACACAAGACAAAGCCTAATGTCAGACAAAACTCTCCTAATCTTGTTACAATATAGGCCTCAATGTAGAAGCAGTATAGGCACAAGTTTGTCTCTTACCTTCGTTCTTACGATCTGCGCGTGCAAAGCTCCTTCCTCCGCTCACAGATCGTACGTAATACGCACGCGTGTTACGCTTTATACACACTGCGCATGCGTGTAACTCCGCCCGCCCCTGACGTTCTTTCTAGTCTATTCCCCGCCCCTTTTCGTTCGGCGCAGTGGGGGAAGAGCACATGGTGGAGTCACAGCAGGTGCGTGATAATTGCAGGAACGAGGAGGAGGAAAGCCCGGGTCCGGACACGTCCCGATCCAGAAGGAGACGTTTTAAGGCCACAAATATGTCCTTTGGGGAGATGTTGGAGATGGTTGACATCATGAAGAAGTCCGACTATGATGGAAAGTATGGGCCTTACCCCAACCCCAATATCAGAAAGGCCAAGATCATGGCGAAAGTGATCAAAAGTCTGCACAGGAATTTCGGGGTACGACGATCAAAAGATCAGCTCAGAAAGCGGTGTTCGGACCTGAAATTGAGAGAGCCAGAGCAGTACCGAAAGATCCGGAGAGTGCTGCAAAAAAGTAAGTAGTTGTGCTGTGTTCCTATTTTTTCTGTCTTTATTCTGTTCGTGCTGCTCCATATGCTTTTGATAATTGTAACGTTTAAAAGGGCAACTTTAATGTTCATGGGCCCATTATTCGTTCGTATCAAACATTTTTCTTTCAGCCTCTAAAACACCATTGTTTAGGCCATATGCATTTTCCCACATTTTTTTTGGGCCTACTTGGATGCCAAATATTTGTTTGTGTAGATGGGTTTGTTACTAGAATGAAATGCAAACTAGATTATGTGTAAGGAGAGGACACTGAGCAGCTGTTTTCACATCTGGACACTGGAGCACTAGTGTGGGACACAAGAACACCATTTTTATTAGGGGGCCACACAAGTGCTCCAGTGTATACTATAGGGGGGGCTACATCTGTGAATCTTGTACCAAACAGGTAAAGTATTGCAGCTTGACAAAGGCCAATAAAAAAAATACATCTTGGAACTCTGCCAAAATAGACAATTGTACCCCACTTCCAAGCAATGTTTCATCTTTATAGCTCTGCCATCAAATATCTGTGTGCTAATTATACCATTTTTGTTTTACATAGGGGAGAAAAGACTCGGAGGACACCCCTCATCCGAGGAGACCACAGACCCCCCACCTCTGGAAGAAGGGGAACTAACACCAACCCAAGAAGAGCAGGAGGAAGAAGAAGATGTGGTGGAGATTGGCACCACAACAGGTGAGTGTCTGCGACCACAGGCTCAGGTAGAAGAGATGGATGGTGGCAGATTTTTGATACCTGTTTTTGGTTTCTTTCTCTCTTTTTAGGTGATCGTGATGTGAGGGATCCAGAACGTTTCACATCAGAAAGTGCCCAGATCCTGATCGGGGAGATCATGGGGTGTAATGTAGAACTGCAAAACATACAGCAAAAAATCAACGATGTGATTCAAAAAAATAATAACATCATTGTTGTTTTGGGGCGAATTTAAAACCCCACAAAATCACTTTTTGGATTGTGGCCCAATCTTTTAAAACTTTTTGCAATGTTTTGAAAAGCCAAATTTGGAGGATGCACACAGTGTGTCAACATGTGCTATCTGCCATCACGGGAGATCAATGGACGTGTTTTGGGGGTGCAACCCCTTCCTCAATTATAAAGTAGCGTTGAGGAAGGGCTTGCTCCCCCAAAACATGTCCCTTGATCCCCCCTGATGGCAGATAGCACATGTTGACATTCGTAAATTGGTGTGTATCTTCCAAATTTGGCTTTTCCAGGGGTGATTTTCCCCCATCTGAATGCTATATCAAACCCAGTTCCTAAATACTGATGTCTGATATAGCCTTCAGGTTTTGCCTAATGTGAACTTTGTAAGTTCAAGTTTTTTGGCTTTCTTGTTGGTTTTACACAGGCCTGTTTTATCTGAAATGGACATTTTGATTTTTGATAATGCTACTGCAAAAATTGTTATACAACAAACATGTTGGTTTGTTTTAAAAACCTCAGTGCAGTTGCAAGTGCACTTGTAGTGAAATGTGTTTTTGCATTTAGGAAATAACAGCCAACAGTGCTTTGTATAATAAGGTTACACAATCACGACATTTTCTGGACTCAACACATTTCTGTCAGGGTCAGCTAAAACAAACACAAGCAGTAAATGTCCACAAAGAATTTTATTTTTTTTTTATTATGAAAAGGCTTCACAGATTGTCTGGCATATTGATAGCACCCCTACCCGCAAAGAACTCCAGGCAGCGTAACCGGACATCACGGGCACTCAGGGAGGGCAAGCCAGGACGGCCACTTTCAAGCGCCGTCAGTGTGGTTTGATGTATGATTCCGGCCTCAGGCCCAACTGGGCCAGCATAGTTGGCTGAATGTTTCCTTAAAAAGTTATGGAGAACACAGCACGCCAGTATAATTTGGTTCAGTTTATACTCCGCCATATGGATGGGTGTCAGAAATAGTCGGAACCGGCTGGCCAGGATTCCAAATGTGTTCTCCACCACTCTTCGGGCTCTGGCCAGCCGGTAATTAAAAACCCTCTGTTCCGGGGTGAGGGTCCTCATTGGGAATGGCCGCATCAGGTGGTCCCCCAGCGCAAACGCTTCATCAGCAACGAACACAAATGGGAGTCCTTCCACATTGTCCTCTGAAGCTGGCAAGTCCAAGCTGCCATTCTGGAGACGGCTGTAGAACTCCGTCTGGGCGATGACTCCACCATCGGACATCCGGCCATTCTTCCCCATGTCCACATATAAGAAGTCTTAATTAGCCGACATCACCGCCAACATCACTATACTATTAAACCCCTTGTAATTATAATAGTACGACCCCGAGTTGGGTGGTGGGACGATGTGGATGTGTTTCCCATCAATTGCCCCTCCGCAGTTAGGAAAGTCCCAACGCTCGGCAAAGTGGGAGGCCACAGTCTGCCATTCCTGTGGCGTCGAAGGAAACTGTTGAGGAAAAAACAATAAACATTACTATTTTTACTCTGAAACATGGCAAGCAGATTAGACACAAACATTACGGGGCAACCTCCAGATAGCATTTAGTAAGGGGAATTTAACAAGGCCAAAGTATAAGGTACACCTATCATATTCCCCGTCCCCCCCTCTCATGGGCCATTTCTAACATTATAGGGGGTGTGTGGAAATCTTGGACAGGTAACCCTCTTCACTTCATTGAGAGACGAATGCCTAAATTTTGGGTATTACTTTGAACAGACCCTCCTTAGTTACACTATTGGCAGCCCACTGGACAGGTAAGAAGTGTCATAATACAAAGATATAAATACACATTGTACACATTTGAGGACATTTGGACATTCTGCTATTACCTATCAAGATAATAATAGGATCCAAAAAATTTAAACTGTACCATTTGAAAGTATACAGGCAGGCCCTTGCACTACATGCTTTGGGGAATTCATCCATAAATCTGAGCACTAAAGAGGTGGGTATAGTGTGTATGGGTTTGGCAAAGTCAGCAGATAGATGATTGAGGATAGAGAATTGGGATCAGCTGACTTAGCAGTTGGGGGAGGGAGGGTTACTAAAAATTATTTGGGGACACCACAAAAAAAAAAGCCTCTGGCACTCTGCCTGAATTTAAATCAAAAATAACATTTCCAAACATTTTAGGGGGTGTTTGGGGTAAAGCACTACTATGGAGCTGATAATATACATTGCTAAGTGACTACATGAGGTGAATATAGGGCAGGAGACACCATGCTGGGGAGGTTAGTGAAGGGCAAATATGTATGAAGGACCTAAAATAATAATTACATAAAAATCCAGCATGCATGAGAACAAAGGGGACATTCACAGCATATTACAATCATGGTAATTAGGGAATGAGGAAAGAAATACAATATATTAGCAAACATTCAATACAATAAAATGTGATTATAAAAGGATAAAAATCTTACCTTCATATACTCCTTCTGCAGGACCTGGATGATGGCAGAACAGGTCTCTGGAATAATGATCCCCAGAGCCTGGGGGGAGATGCCTGTCAAGAACTTCAAGTCCTGCAGGCTTCTTCCTGTGGCCAAATACCACCTGCCTGCTGATATAGGGGGTCAGCGAAGCCAACAAATGGTGAAACACGGGGTCCGTCATCCTGAGAAAGTTCCTGAAATCATCAGGATTATGCTCACGGATCTCTCGGAGCAAAGGCATATGAGAGAAGCAACCAATTCTTGGTCCATGAACTCCTCCCCACCCTGTTCATGGACTGGACTTGTGTCAAGGTCAGGACCCCAACACCAAGCCCCCACACAGCACGAACTCTACGAGGAGTATGCATACGAATCATGGCTAGAAAACGGTCGGCTGCTCAGAACGAAGTAACAGAACGCACTGAAGAACAGCAAGGCCTGTGAAGAGCGAACTGAAACAGTAACGAATGAACAAGAATACAATGACTACTTAAAGTCACGTGGAACTTGCTGCACGCACTGAAGAGCAGATACAAACCCACAAGCACAAACTGAACGGCAGAAAACGATCTGAAAGCCACGAGTCTGAAAAAGCGCGAATCGTCTCTCACCAAACTTTTAGTAACACGAGATTAGCAAAAGGAGCCCAAAGGGTGCCGCGCTTGGTTCTGAACCGGCCTTTTATAGTCTCATCATACGTGGTGTACGTGACCGCGTGGTTGGCGATCGGAAATTCCGACAACTTTGTGCAACCGTGTGTAGACAAAAAAAGTTTGAGCCAACATCCGTCAAAAAAAATCCTAGGATTTTGTTGTCGGAATGTCCGAACAAAGTCCGACCGTGTGTACGCCCTATAAGGGTTTGGGCGCTATTTAGTTTCAGGGAGCTATAGTAAATTCGATTTTGGGAGTATTTTCTCACCAGAGCTATAGTGAATATCATTTTAGCGCGAATTAGCACTATTAGTGCTAAATCGCGCTAAATTGCCGCGAATTAGCGCTAATTTGCGGCAATTCGCACGAATTACCGCCATAGCGCTATAGTAAATGATCCCCATAGTGAGTATTTTGCAGACCTCACTTTTTGTCACAAAGTTTTGAAAATTGAAAAAAGAAAGATAAGATATATTTTTTTCTTGTCTTTCTTCATTTTCATTTTCAAAAACAAATGAGAGCTGCAAAACACTCACCATGCCTCTCAGCAAATAGCTTGGGGTGTCTACTTTCCAAAATGGGGTCATTTGGGGGGGGGGGGGGGGTTGTGCTATCTTGGCATTTTATGGCCTTCAAAACTGTGATAGGTAGTGAGGAGTGAATCAAAAATGTATGCCCTTAGAAATTCTAAGGGCGGTCATTAGTTTTTGGGGCCCCGTACGTGGCTAGGCTCCCAAAAAGTCCCACACATGTGGTATTCCCATACTCAGGAGAAGTAGCTAAATGTATTTTGGGGTGCAATTCCACTTATGCACATGGCCTGTGTGAGCAATATATCATTTAGTGACAACTTTTTGTAATTTTTTTTTTGTCATTATGCAACAAAAAAAATAATATTCAATGGGCTCAACATGCCTCTCAGCAATTTCCTTGTGGTGTCTACTTTCCAAAATGGGGTCATTTGAGGGGGTTCTGTACTACCCTGCCATTTTAGAACCTCAAGAAATGACATAGGCAGTCATAAACTAAAAACTGTGTAAATTCCAGAAAATGTACCCTAGTTTGTAGACGCTATAACTTTTGCGCAAAAAATAAAAACCGCAGAGGTGATCAAATACCATCAAAAGAACGCTCTATTTGTGGGAAGAAAAGGACGCAAATTTTGTTTGGGTACAGCATTGCATGACCGCGCAATTAGCAGTTAAAGCGACGCAGTGCCAAATTGTAAAAAGTGCTCTGGTCAGGAAGGGGGTAAATTCTTCCGGGGCTGAAGTGGTTAAACTGCTGCTCTCCCAGATTTGTTCTTTTCATAAGCTGCAGAACTCACCATTTTTTGAATGGCATAGTTTTTTTTGCATGATTACTGAAATTAGACAAATCAAGAATGAACTATAAAATGGTGTTAGATTATCTTAATGCAAGTACATGGAACATTACATGGAAATACATTATTATTCACCCTCCAAAAATAGTGTACAGTATATGTATTTGCAGGACTGACCAAGCAACTGATAGTTTAATGACTGCAGAGCTCATACTAGTTCAGCAATGCATTGTTATGCTTAAGGTTTTTGAGTCTGTGTTAACAGATGTAATGTCAAAATTATGACATGAAAAATGGTCTACAAACAAGAGTTGCCAAGAGTTGCCATGTAACCACTTGCTTACTGAGCACCTAAACCCCCCTCCTGCCCAGACCAATTTTCAACTTTTAGCACTGTCACTCTTTGGATGACAATTGCGCGGTCATAAAACACTGTACCCAAATGACATTTTTATAATTTTTTTCCCCACAAATAGAGCTTTCTTTTGGTGGTATTTGATCACCTCTGGGTTTTTTGTTACAAAAATTGAAAAAGACCAAATAAAATAAAAAAAATACAAATCCGTTTTATATTTTTTTAATACATTTTGCAAACAGGTCATTTTTCTCCTTCATTGATGTACGCTGATGAGGCCACACTGATGGGCATTGATAGGCTGCACTGATGGGCACCGATAGGCTGCATTGATGGGCACTGATAAGGTGACACTGGGCACTGATAAGGCAGCTCTGATGGGCACTGATGAGGTGGCACTGGTGGGCACTGATGAGGTGGCATTGGTGGGCACTGATGAGGTGGCATTGGTGGGCACTGATGGGTGGCACTGATGGGTGACACTGAAGGGCGGCACTGAAGGGCATTGGTAGGTGGCACTGAAGGGCACTAATAGGTGGCAATGATAGCTGGCACTTATGGGCACTGATGGGTGGCAGTGATGGACACTGATGGGTGGCAGTGATGGGCACTGATCTGCACTAGTAGGTGACACTGATGGGCAGCACTGCTAGGTGTCACTGATGAGGCAACGATTGGCACCACTGGTGGGCATTGATAGGTGGCACTGATTGCTGGCACTTATGTACTTGTGGGCACTGATTCATGGCACTGTGGGCACTGATTCGTGGCACTTGCAGGTGGCACTGGCAGGCGGTACTGGTGGGCACGTATGAAGCAGCTTCGCCTCTTCCTCTTCGGGACTGATGTCCCTTCAACAGAAGCCGTGATTGGCTTTTTTTTCTCCTCGCGCTGTCAGCTCTCATCTTCTGTTTACATCACGTGATCAGCTGTCATTGGCTGACAGCTGATCACCTGGTAAGGGGCCGGGATCGACCCCTTACTCCGATCTGTGTTCACCCGAGTCTCATTGACTCAGGTAATCACAGTGCACGCCCTTCAGGGGGGCGTGGCGAGCGTGCAAAGGGAAGGATGTCTATTGACGTCCTCCCAGCAAAGCAGATCCCCGCTGTAGCCGTCATTCAGCTATAGTGCGGATCTGAAGGGGTTAACTAGCGAAGCCCAACTTAAGTTAAAACTGGTGAACATACAACAGCTCACCTCCATTCCTGTTATGTCAGGTATTCAAATCCATGGTTGGAAAAAAATACCAGCTTATTTTATCCAATCTTTTGGAAAGACAATTTGTCTTTTACATTATACATACTTTTTCACATTGTCCATGTCATGAATGAATGTTAGCTATGTATATTTTAACTCTGGTAGGTGAAGTGTATCATAATTACTCTTTGTTTCATAGAGATTGATTTGTTTCATAAAGCTTGTCTGTGGAGCTTCCCAAAGGACCCTAGGAAACACAACAGCCAGTCTGTCCTACATAGGGGAGTTTTAAAGTATGAGAAAAATAAAAAAGCTAAGGCTATTTTTTGGCATGAAAAGTCAATTGGAAGATCTGAAGGCTGAAAGATCTTCCTTATGAAAGATCTTTTCATTAACATGCTGTATTGTTTATTTGCTCATCATACCCCCCTTCCCCTTCCTTCCCAGATGCCCAGGTGGGACAGTGGAGCCTGGAAAACATAGTGGGGGGCTCAAGTGCAGGAGGAAAATCCACCCGAGGTCTTTGGAACAGCCACCAGATCGCTTCCACCTTACAGATTTATACACATGCACAGCTGCTGTAGAAGCTGGGAGTGTGTGCAAACCAACGCTGGTGGAAGAAAGTAGAGAAAATGAAAAATTGTATACTCACCTTTCCGTAATTTTCCTTTCCTGGTGCATCTTCATGGCAGCATACATATGGGTTGTGACTCCGCCCCCACAACCTGATAGGACTGGTTAACTATAAAATCAAAGACAGACCCGGCTCACAGCATTCTCTGTAACTCTCACCATTTGGGTGGGCATCTGTATGCTGCCATGAAGATGCACCAGGAAAGGAAAATTACGGAAAGGTGAGTATACAATTTTCCGTTTTCCTGGTACATCATGGCAGCATACATATGGGGACTAACTCGCCATACGGGAGGGTGCAAGAAAAATTTTGTAATCATCATTAGTGCAGTATGCACCATGAATTTTCCAAATTTTACTGTCGCGAGCCGGGTTCATCTATAAAAGTGTAATGAAGGTGTCCTGGGAGGACCATATTGCTGACTTGCAAATAACCTCAGCGCTGAGCTGTTCACAGAACTGGTACTGCCCTAGTTAAATGTGCTCTTAAGACCTCTAAAACAGGAAGGTCTTGAAGAGTATCTCTTTTAATTGTCTTAACAATCTAGGAGGTGACTGAGCGTGTTGATGCTGTCTGAGACTGCCTTAAGCCATGCTGGAACCAAGTACATATTTCAGCTTTCCTGAATGAAAGGGTAGCTTCCAAGCAGGTCACCAGCGTTAGCTCAACCTACAGGGGATGTGGTTCCCCCACTCAACCAAGAAAGACGGGAAATTGACTTCCTGGTTAAATTGGAAGGAGAAAGACACCTCATGGATAAAAGCAGTCTGGAGTTTTAGAACTATTCTGTTCTGTCCGGGTATAATGTTAAGTGAGGCTCCTTGAGTGCAAAGCCTGCAGTTCTGACATTCTTCTTCACAGAGGTTGTAGCAACCAGAACTACGGTCTAGGGTTTGCAGAGTGTAGTCAATTCTGTAGCATAGAAATGAGTCTTTGATAGAAATGGGGACCATAAGCAAGTTCCACATAGGGAACAATGGTTTCCTGGGAGGCCTATAACTTCATACAAGCCTTTTAAGAATTGCATCACTTATGCCCCGTACACACGGTCGGACATTGATCGGACATTCCGACAACAAAATCCTAGGATTTTTTCAGACGGATGTTGGCTCAAACTTGTCTTGCATACACACGGTCACACAAAGTTGTCGGAAAATCCGATCATTCTGAACGCGGTGACGTAAAACACGTACGTCGGGACTATAAACGGGGCAGTAGCCAATAGCTTTCATCTCTTTATTTATTCTGAGCACTTTGTGCTTCGGATTTGTGTACACACGATCGGAAATTCCGACATCGGATTTTGTTGTCGGAAAATTTTATAGCCTGCTCTCAAACTTTGTGTGTCGGAAAATCCGATGGAAAATGTGTGATGGAGCCTACACACGGTCGGAATTTCCGACAACAAGGTCCTATCACACATTTTCCGTCGGAAAATCCGACCGTGTGTACGGGGCATAAGGGTTAAGGACTCCTTAAACCCCTGCAAGTGCAGACAAGGCTGAACTTAAACATATTTGAACCTAGGCTCCTGTTCAGCCCCAGCCCCAGTTGTAAGAACTGTGGAACCTTGGCTGGTTTAAGTGATAAAGGACTCCAGGCTTTTGCTGTGTGAGATCTACATCATTTTCCCATATTCTTAGGTAAATCCTATTCATAAAGACCTCTCTGGTTTGACACAAGGTAGGCACTACCTACACTGAGCATACTTGACTTGGTAGCCACTGCCTCTCAACTTCCATGCCATCAAAAGTAGTCTCTTGGGGCTGGATGGCAAAACTGTCCATGAGAGAGCGAATCTGTTATCACTGGAAGGGGCAGTGGTGATTCAATGCTTAAGAGTAGGAGAGAGAGACACTAGAGCCTCCTAAGCCAAAATCGTACATTTTCAATTATTGATACAGGAAGCCCCACTGACAGCCTAAGAATTCTACCCTTCAACTTCTGCCTAGGCACAGTATAAATCTTCCTCCTCTTGCTAAAAGGAATGAATGACAGAAGTGCTTTGAACACTACTGGGTTCAAGAAAATTCAATACCATTCCTCATAAGCTTAACATCCCATAACCTTAAGCAGCCTGGTCTTTGAAATGAGTCCCCCATAATGTTCCATCTGAGAATAATTGGTCAGTTACGAAGAGCCAAGGATACTCCGGCACTGTTCTGCTGGAAGAGACTTCACTCCCAAAGCACCTTTGGCTTTCTCTACCAGAGGATGGAAATTCCCTTGTGTAAGTTCTACTGAATTTTTCTCGTCGCTATTGCAGACAGTAAGACCTTTGTGAATGCCCTGGGAGAGATGTACAGACTGAATGGGAGGAACTCAACTGGTAGAGAAATGTAGGATGAATTGGGACAAGTAGGTGTCTGATAAACCTACAGGAGAATCCAGTCTCCCAGATTTATGAATAATATAATTGAAGGTTTTCCATCTTGCAAGACTAACTTCCTGTGCTGCTTGTCAATTTTTTTTTTAACTTTAGCACTGGGCAGATTACCTGGTTTTTATTTTTTATTTTTGCTAGGAACAGAGGTGAACCGAATTCTCATTTCCTCTGGGTAACTATAACCTTCACGATTGCTCGTTTTTTGTTTTTTTTCCTATCCAGCTACAAACTGAAACAGAATTTTTTACTTTCCCATCAACTCTGGTAGCCTGGATGACTGGAAGAGGTTGAAAGGTGGACTTCCCACCTGTCATGTTATATGATCGGTATGCTCATTGAATTATGTCCCTGCATGGGTGAGTTTGTCATGTTATACTTTTTCAATAAAAATTATTGTACCAGAAAGGCGGACCTCCCTTAAACTTCCACCAATGTCACGCCAATACAGCTGATATGGCCCACTGATTGTGAAGGTTTTCCCTCCAGGTGTGTGCGTAAAGCTTTGCACAGGCACCCCCTGGATTAGTGCACCCTTAAAAAGGGACTTCCGCTGTTCTCCTAAGACAGGAGCCTTAGAGCTTTAAGGTTTCAATAATGAAGATTGGGTACTTCTCCAGTTCATTTACTAATCTTTTTCCCGGTCCGTAAGATTTTGCCTCCTGGTGTCTACTTGGGAGTCGCCACCTGTATGCTGGACCTTTGAATTTTCTGTGTTTTGTCAGATGATATTCGCCCTGACCTGCTAATGGTCACCCTTGAGATGGCTGTATGCTGTCTACTCCCAAATAGTTTGGATCTGTGTTCTGGTGTCTTGCACCATTTTTTTTTCTTGCGCGATCCACCAACCATGGCTTCAGCCATAATGCACTCCTTGCCGTGACCGCGGGGAACACAGCTCTTGAAAAACATCAATAAATGTCTGACACATCCACCACAGAGTATGCCGCCAATTTCAGCTTTTGCAAAGCTGTTACCACCTTGTCTCTTCACTTCTTCCAGACGGGCTTATTTAAAGGGTTACACCACTTTTTTTCTTTTTTTTTTTTCAGGGCTGCAGTTTTCTGTAAAATGCAATGAAACATGACCATCTGGAGGTGCTCTGCACACAGAATGTGTACAGAACACCCCCCTAAACATAATTTCACAGAAGTCTGCACCAAGATAAAAGTCAGATTCTTTGGCATCCACTGCAATAAAAATTTCATTTTTGATAAGATACTCCCAAAAGGGAATCTTGTCTAAAGGGATGCAGACCCCGCCACTTTTCTCAGAGTCCTGCAGGTACAGCAGCTGGTTGACAATTATGAAACCACTCCCATTAAGGCTCATTCAGCCCATGGGCTGGTTATTGCTGGTGTGCCAGCACCTGCAGATGCTACAGTATGAAGGAGCACTTCAGATCCAGATCTAATTTTCGGACTAGAGCCTCCTTGAATGTGCCATATCTTGCCAGCTACATTCATGATGCATCCATCATCGGAGAAGACTGCAGCAGGTTGACCTCTAGCTTTTTCAGGGTATACAGTTTTGACAGCCTGTTTATAAGGGCATTTTTCTCTGACCCTTTCAATTCTTCCTGGATTAACATTAACTTACGTTAACTTACGATTAACGTTAACTTACAGGACTATAGATATTGGCTCTCTTTTTCTCAATCGTCACTACTTACCTAATCCCTATACATTAAAAGCAATGGGTGGTCTGGCTGGACAGCGTTTCCCATAGAAACAGAGAAAAGCAGCAGACTGAAATGAAAAACAGCATAATCTAAGTCTCCAATATTGCGACCTGAAAGTCGCAAGATTTTGCTGCCATTTGATGCGACTTGAAGCAATGCCTGTGTATTATTAAGGTCTATGAACACAGATATGTACTCATTGGAAATCATGGGGTATGGCTTGACATGTGACTTTGCAGTGACAAGTCGCACTAGTGGAAACTGAGCCCAACACAGTGATCCCAGAGCAAGCATAGAAAAGGGGATAGGAAGAGCCTAGGTGAATTCCATAAAGAGCACAATGATCCTAGAGCAGCACTGAGAAGGAGATATGAAAAACACAGGTGAATGCCATTAAAAGGGAAAACATACCTGCAAACAATGACCACATAAGCATCCAGCATGCATGAGTAGAAAGCTTCACCATTTTTTGCCCAAAAATGCCATGAAACCATTTATAACTCACATTTACCATTAGTGTTGATATCAGTGCCTGAGCATGTTCAGATTACCATCCTGGAAAAGCTCTAGCCAGGAAACACAGAGGCTGCATCGGTTCCTGCCTCTCATGCTCAGAGTGTACTTGCACTGCTGCAGCTATCTTGGAAATGGCAAACGCCCATAACACAGAGAAAAGAAGTAAAAAGCATATGGAATGCAAAAGGAAATGCTGTCACTTACGTGAAAGCTTGCTTAAAGCTTTCTTTGAGAAGCCTGCACCACCAGAATGGGGCTCCAACCATATAGCTAATTTAGAGGCTGTACAGGAAGGACTTCCGCCCAGGAGAGGCTGAAATATGCCGCCCTAGACCACCAGAATGGGGCTCCAACCATATAGCTCGTTTAGAGGCTGTACAGGAAAGACTTCCACCCAGGAGAGGCTGAACCTGGCTGGGGCGACAAGTGGTAAGGGATACCTCGCAACTCCAGGCTTGATCAGGTGAGGAAAAAAAGGAGAATGCTGTGAGCCGGGTCTGTCTTTGATTTATAGTTAACCAGTCCTATCAGGTTGTGAGGGCGGAGTCACAACCCATATGTATGCTGCCATGATGCACCAGGAAAAATAGACTAGTCCTCAGTATTGCCTTTGGCTCCCTGCAGCTAATTTTTTCCCCATTGCTCATGTACAATGGCTTGTTCATCACTGTGGAGTTAATTCTGTAAAAGGAAAATAGAGTGTTTGCTTTGCAAGGCAATTTTTACTTTGCAAGAGAATTTCCCCTTACCTTATTGAATGAAGTGAAGCTCTGTTGATTTCCATCATCAAATGATGTGCCAGCAAAAATACTGTATTTTTCCTGCACATGATTGGCTATTCTTTGAACGTCCACCACATTCACTAAACTAAAGAATAATTTCCTCACAATGTGAAAATTCTCTTGCAAAGGCTCCCTGCAGCCCATATTTTCCTTCTTGTTGCCCTCCTGTAATAGTCCCTGTTACCACATGTGTACTGCATCAGAACCTGACTGGTTCCTAATGTTGGCATCTACTCCCATCCTAGTGTGCAGAGGTATACAGGAGATTTATGCTTTCTCCAGTTACATGTACTTACACTATTTGCATATAAAAAATACATTTATTTTTCCAATGAGTATAAAATTGCATTAATAGGTATCTCCATATCTGCTTGAAGTTCAGCTTTAAGAGGCCTTTTATTTGTGTAGACTAATACAGATATTTTGGTGCAATGTTTCAGTGTTTAACACATTTTTTGTAATTGGAAATGATTAATATTTGCAAAAATGACCTAAGAATCATGACAAAATGTCCACCACCTGTTCCTGAAATTCACTAAGATCACCTAGCTCTGTTTCCTAACAACTGCCATTTCCAGTCAAAACCAGGATTTTTGGAAGTAATGTAAACAGATTAATACAAGGATAGAATTGATTATGATGTGCTGCACTGAAAAAGAATGAATGACAGCCTGTGGCATGTAACATTGACTGATGTACAGAATGCAAATATGTGGATAGAGACTCAGAACATCACCATTAAATGTGAAGCTTTACATAAATTTGTGTACTGAATACAAGTTATTACTGAATTTCTCCAGGAATTACTGCTCACTGCTGCACAAAAAGGGAGCCAAGAAATGCATAACCAAAAATTGAACATTTTTTTTTTTTTGAAGGCTATGGAAGTGCAATGAGGTGGAGGTTATAGCATGGTGATGCCCGCCTGCTGTACTCAGATTTGATTGTAGCCGTATTAGTGCCCTTTGTGATCAGGTTGGTTTGCACTAATACTGCTGTACTCAGAAAATTCTTGAAGGACATCAAGACTGAGAAAAATATCCTCTTACAGTAAAAGCAAATCAACTAAATAAAGACACAAGACAAAAGAAGCCTGAAAATGTGAAACAAGTTGTATGTGATGTTTATCAAGACAGAGATTTTCATATGTATTCATATGTATATCATGTCCCCCTGAGGTCATATCTACCATCACTTCTGCTGAATGCTGCCCACTGGCGAGGTAAAGGTGCATGCTTGAAAGTCCTGCCTACAAATATAATTATTAAGCCTAACATCAGCCTGTTCTGCAAAGGTAGGCAAATTGGAGGTGGAACCCTTCTTTAAAAATAACATGGTGCCACAGCACCCTGGATTTTGGTGCATGTGAATATGCACATCTCAGCTGATGCATGAGGGTGTGATTAACAATTAATGGCACTGTTGTGTATCTGCTAAAGGGCATCATGTTTTTGTGGTGTCAGGAAAGTGATTTTGCATGTATTTCTTATGCCGCGTACACACGGTCGGACTTTCCGGCATACTTGGTCCGGCGGACCAGAGTGTCCCGGACAATCCACCCGTGTGTAGGCTCCGGCGGACTTTTCTGGCAGACTTTTTCCCAAAAGCCCGCCGGACCTAGATTTGAAACAAGTTTTAAATCTTTCCGTCGGACTCAGTTTCTGGCGGACAGTCCGCTCGTCTGTGTGCTGGTCCGACGGAAAGCCCGCTCATGTGTATGCTGGTCCAACGGACCAGATACAACGCAAGGGCAGGGTATTGCTTCTCGCGCTCGCTGCAATAGGAAAAACAAATTTTCCTATTGCGGCGAGCGCGGGGCATACCAGGCCCTTAGGTCTGGTATGGATTATAAAGGGGAACCCCCCTACGCCGAAAAAACGGCGTGGGGTCCCCCCTAAAATCCATACCAGACCACGATCCGAGCACGCAGCCTGGCTGGTCAGGAAAGGGGGTGGGGACGAGCGAGCGCCCCCCCTCCTGAACCGTACCAGGCCGCATGCCCTCAACATGGGGGATGGGAGCTTTGGGGGAGGGGGGCGCCCTGCGGGCCCCCCCACCCCAAAGCACCTTGTCCCCATGTTGATGAGGACAAGGGCCTCTTCCCGACAACCCTGGCCGTTGGTTGTCGGGGTCTGAGGGCGGGGGGCTTATCGGAATCCGGGAGCCCCCTATAATAAGAGGGCTCCCAGATCCCGGCCCCCCGGCCCCAAAGCACCCATCCCCCATGTTGAGGGCATGCGGCCTGGTACGGTTCAGGGGGGGGGCGCTCGCTCGTCCCCACCCCCTTTCCTGACCGGCCAGGCTGCGTGCTCGGATCGGGGTCTGGTATGGATTTTAGGGGGGCCCCACGCCGTTTTTTCGGCGTAGGGGGTTCCCCTTTATAATCCATACCAGACCTAAGGGCCTGGTATGCCCCGCGACGGGGCTCGCAAGGTGTCAATCTCGCCGATAAAAGTGGCAAGATTGACATCCTTTTCTAGTCCCGTCGCACCTGAGTCACGTTCAAAATGAACGGACTTGTCCGTGTGTGGGCAAGTTTGTTCATTCTGAAAGTCCGCCGTAACTCCGTCGGAAAAACGGGCGGACTTAGCCCGCCGCAAAGTCCGGTCGTGTGTGGGCAAGTCCGTCTGTTTTAAAGTCCGGCGCACCTGGCGGACAAAGTCCGTCGGAAAGTGTGCCGGACCAAGTAGGACAGAAAGTCCGACCGTGTGTACGCGGCATTACACACACTAATGTGAACGCAGGCTTAATGTCTCAGTTACATTGGTGGTCAGTGTAAATCTTCTCATTACATTGGTGGCTACTGTGAATGCTCCTATTACATTTGTGGTCAGTGTAAATCCCCGTTACATTGGTTGCTAGTGTAGAAACTCCTCTTTATATTGGTAATCATTAAAAAAATCCAAACTTGCATTTGTGGTCAGTTTCAAATCCTCCCTTACATTGGTGGTCCAAGTAGAAGCCCCCTTTAAATTGGTGGTGAGTGTAAATCCCCCTTATATTGGCGGCCAGTGTAGAAATCTCCCTTTATTGGCTGTTGATGTAAAATCCCCCATTACATTGGTTGTCAGTGTAAATCCCCCCTTACATTAGTGGTCGGTGTAGAAGTGTCACCTTACATTGGTGGTCAGTACAAATCTCCTCGACAATAGTTGTCAGTGCAAATTCCCCCTTACATGGAGGTCATTGTATATGCCCCCTTAGACTTGTGGTTGGTGTAAATGCTCTGATTACATTGGTATCAGTGTAGAAATCCCTCTTTTCTATTGGTAGGTGGTGTGTTACATGGTGGTCAGTACAAATTCCCCACACATTGATGGTCAGTGTAAATCCCCCCTCACATTGGTGGTCTTCGTAAATTCCCCATTACATTGGTAGAATCCCCCACTATATACTTGCCAAAGATTTCCAGCTTTGCTTTACATGATTCATAATTTGCCACAGTGTACTGCCCCCTAACTAATCCCACCCCCCACCACTGTTACTGATCCCATCAACCCCCCAGCATTGCCACTGATCACACACCCCCTCCCCCAGCATTGCCACTGATCCCAGGAGTCCTGGGATTCCTAGGAGGTTTTTGTTTATTGATGGGTCCCCTCACCTCCCCAGTCCATGGTGTCCAGGCAGTGAGGAGATGATGTGCTGTAACCTTTAGCAACCAATCAGTGAGCAGTAATGCTGCGCACTAACCTCTTGCAACCAATCATTGAGCGGTAAGGATATGCAGTAACCTCTAGGAACCAATCAGTGAGCAGTAATAATGTACAGTAACCTCTAGCAACCAATTAGTGAGTGGTATAGTTCTCCAGTAATCTCTAGCAATCAATCAGTGAGCAGTATTGATGTTCAGTAATGTCTAGCAACCAATCAACAAACAGAAGTCATGTGCTGTAACCTCTAGAAAATAAACAGTGAGCCTTAATGTATACTGTAACCTCTAGCAGCCAGTCAGTGAGCGGTAATGATACCCTGTAACCTCTGGCAACCAATCACAATCGCTACCTGATCTGATTCAGTAAACTGATTTTGAGTGTAGCTGCTATTTTTTGTATGTCTCAAAGCATGTGGAGAGCGAAATTTAATGGAAGAGGGTGCCCAATAAAATGTTTGTTGTTGCCCAGGGTCCAGTCAACATTAAAGATGGCCCTGGTGAGCATGCATACAGGCAATGTTGTTTGAGTGCATTACTTGTTTTCTTTGAAACAATTGTACCTGCTTTTTCCAGGTCTTTCTGAAGCTTTCTACAAGTGGTCCTTGGCTCTTGGACAACTCTTCTGATAATTTTTTCACTCTCCTGTCAGAAATCTTGCGAGGAGCACCTGGTCATGGCTGGTTTATGGTGAAATTATGTTCTTTCCACTCTTGGATTATGGCCCCAACAGTGCTCACTGGAACATTGAGAAGTTTAGAAATCCTTCTTTAACCAATGCCATCAGTATGTTTTGCAACAATAAGGTTGCGAAGGTCTTGAGAGAGCTCTTTGCGTTTACCCATCATGAGATGTTTCTTGTGTGACACCTTGGTAATAAAACACTTTTTTATAGGCCATCAGTTGAGACTGAATAAGCTGATAATACTTTGCACTGACAAGGAGTAGAATTGCTTTCTAATTACTGATACATTTCAGCTGGTGGCTTTCTATGCCTTTTTGCACCTCCCTTTCAATACCTTTTCCCTGTGTCATTCTATTTTATTACACATAACTTAATTTCTGAACCTATTTGTTTTGTTTTTTTTTGTATGTATGGATTGCATGGGTTGTTACTGACTTGGTGAAAATTTCATGTCAGTAGCACCTTTAGAAATATATTTACATGGTGACGTGTTCAATGCTTATATTTCCAACTGTATCTTTGACATTAATAAAGCAGTGTAGGAGGGTAGTTGTCAGTGTGCATGTAAACCAGAATGCTTTGGCATCAGTAGCAGAGCTCATTTAATGCACTACAAAATGGAAGGTCAGAGGCCTTTACCATTACAAACGGCATCAAGCAAGGGTGCGTGCTGGCACAGACCCTGTTCTGCATAATGTTTTCAGCCATGCTGTCAGATGCCTTTCAGAACAGTTACTTGGGAGTCAGCCTGAGATACAGGACTGATGGGAAACTGTTCAACCTGAGAAGACTTCAGGCTGTCACCAAGATAAAAGGAGACTGTGCTACGAGAGTTCCTTTTTGCTGACGACTGTGCCCTGAATGCTACATCAGAGCAGCAAATGCAAGCCAGCATGGACAAATTCGCAGCAGCTTGCAACAACTTCAGCCTCCTCATCAACACAAAGAAAACCGAACTGATGCACCAGCCATCAGCTTAAAGTCTACCGGGCAGCAGTGCTAACTACACTGATGTATGCCAGTGAGACTTGGACTGTATACAGGAGGCACGCTAGGCAACTGAACCACTTGCACATGACTTGCCTACACAGACTTCTGAGGATCCAGTGGCAGGATAAGGTCAGTTCATACCCTGCTGATGAAAGCTCAGATACGCTGGGCAGGCCACGTTGCAAGGACCCATCCCCAAATAGCTCCTCTATGGTGAGCTGTCTGAAGGAAAGCGATCGTGCGGGGGACAAAAGAAGGGATACAAAGACATGATGAAAGCTTCTCTCAAGTCCCTGGACATTGACACCACCTCCTGGGAAACCCTGGCACAAGACCTATCGACATGGCGCACGCTGATCCACCAAGGCTGTCAGACATCTGAATCCAGAAGGACAACCATAGCACAAGAGAAGTGAGCACTCCGTAAAGCCAGAGCTGCAAATGCTCCAACAGTGGTGCCCACACATATCTGCCCGGTATGTGGCAGACCATTCCGTGCCGTATGAGTCTTAACAGCCACCTGCAGATACACCGTAGACAGCCAACAACCTATTGGATGTCAAGGTCCTTTTCAAAAATGAAGGACGAACATCATCATTTACACATGTAAATATGTTTAAGCTTTGGGGTGCACACCCTAATGCAATAGGCCCTGCTATAGAGCAACAGCACACAGAGAAGGTAAATAAGTGGCTGACAAAACCTTCCTGTTCTCCTTCCTCCAATTTTGCTATTCTTGCTATAGCCCTGCACAGATACAAGCCATTGCTATCTTCAGGGATGGTCTAGAGAGCTCTGCAGTGTGGGCCTTTTTAACCACTTGACCTCCGGAAGGTTTACCCCCCTTCATGACCAGGCCATTTTTTGCGATATGGTACTGAATTACTTTAACTGACAATTGTGTGGACGTGCGATGCTGTACCCAAATAAATGTTTGTATTTTTTTCCCCCCACAAATAGAGCTTTCTTTTGGTGGTATTTGGTCACCTCTGTAGTTTTTATTTTTTGCATTATAAACAAAAAAAATGACAATTTTTTACTTTCTGCTATAAAAATACATAAAATCTAATTTCTTCAACAATTTAGGTCAATATATATATTCTGCTATGTTATTTATTTTTTTCATTATTTTTACTAGTAATCGTGGCGATCAGCAACTTAAATCGCGACTACAATATTGGGGCGGACTAATTGGACACTTGACACTTTTGACACTTTTTGGGGACCAGTGACACTAATACAGCAATCTGTGCTAAAAAATATGCACTGTCACTGTACTAATGACAGTGGCAGGGAAGGGGTTAACATCAGGGGTGTTCAAAGGGTTAACTGTGTTCCCTGGGAGTGCTTTCTAACTGTGTGGGGGGTGGTTGTACTGTGGGAAGGCAGAGATCCGTGTTTCTGCTTAACACAAGGACCATAAGGTAATCAAGAAGATAGAGCAGGAGTTGGAGGTTTTTTTTCCATTAATGATACACCTGAAATTTCACGCCCTATCTTATGGGAATCGCATAAGGCTTATATAAGGGGTATATTAATAGGTATTGGAGCACGAAAGAAAAAAGAAAAGAGGGAGAGGATGAACACCCTTTCCAGGGAGGTACAGGAGCTAGAACAACAGACGAGACCCAAAGGCATCCCAGAGAAGCAAGATCTAACGATAATAAAAGAGTTAGCAGCACTATTAGATCAGTAGAAAAAATAGGCCTTCTATATCTGGAAAATGGTTGGCAAGAGCAGTAAGGGAAAAAGTAGAGGGGGCAGGGAGTAAAATCTGGAAATTCAAGAGTACCTGTGGGGCTAGACCTTCCAACGGTGCCTAAGGAGGAACTACGTAGATCAATTAGAGGCTCCAATTATGCAGGGGGAAGTGATGGGAGCAATAAAGAACATGGTCATGGGGAAGAGTCCGGGCCCTGACGGGTACTCTATTTTATATTATAAAAGGTTCCAAAAGCTCCTGATCTCTAAACTATGTGATTATCTGAATAATAATAGCAGAAGGAGAAAACTTATAGGAGGAGTCTCTACTGGCCTATATAACCCTTATTCTGAAGGAGGAGAAGGATCCAGTACCCACCGCAAGCTATAGACTGATATCGCTGTTAAATACAGACATAAAGATCTTGGCAAAAATAATCGCAGAAAGACTAAAACCATTATTGCCTAGCTGGATCCATAATGATCAGGTAGGGTTTGTGACAGGGAGGGAAGGCAGGGACAATTGCCTTAAATTTCTGTTTTTGATACATGAGGGGAGATAGAACAGGGCCCCAGTCGTACTACTGTCGATAGATGCCGAAAAGGCTTATGTAATGTAATACTGACACATAATCACACACATAGGTTGGACTTGATGGACTTGTGTCTTTTTTCAACCTCACCTACTATGTAACTATGTAACTATGACAGAGTGGACTGGGGCTTTATGTTAGGAATCCTAAGACATTTGGGTATTGGGGAAAGGATGATGCGATGGATTTCTGCATTCTACCATCACCCAACAGTTAAATCAAGAATAAATTGAAGCCTAACCCCCTCATTTGAATTATTTAACGGCACAAGGCAGGGGTGCCCCATCTCACCAATGCTATTTGTAATGGCGTTGGAACCCCTGTTAGCGGCGATTCATTCGTAAGAATGCAGATATCAGGGGGGTGAGAATAGAGGACAGGGAGTATAGAGTGGCTGCATACGCAGATGATGTACTATTCTATATCTCCAATGCCAGGATAACAATACCAAATGTATTAGAGGAATTGGGCCAATATGAGAAGTTGACAAACTCTAAAATCAACATGTGTAAGTCTGAGATCCTGAATATAACCACCCCAAGGGAGGAACAACAGGCAATTCAACCTAAATTCTCTTTTGTATGGTGTAGAGAGGAACTAGGATACTTAGAAATAATATGAACCGCATCTCTAGAGATGTTATATAGGGCCAATTATATCCCAATACTCAATAAGGTTAAAGAACAACTAAACTACCTGAGACATAAACCCCTCTCTTGGCTATGGAGAATAAACACATTAAAAATGATGATTTTGCCAAAATTAACATATATATTCAAAATGATGCCAATAACACTACCTTAGGAATACTTTAGGAAATTAGGATCTATAGTATTAAAATACATATGGGCACATAAACGTCCTAGGATCTCATATACAACGCTTGTTAAAGAAAAAAAGACAGGGGGGCTAAGAGCACCTGATTTTAAGAAATATTACCAGGCAATCACTACATCATGGATAATAGATGCACAAAAGGGAAGGGAAAAGCTGGGTAGATATTAAGAGGTCACAAAGCAAAGTAGATTTAGGGAAGATGGTGTGGATACCACAGCAATATCGAGAATTAGCTAGCAGCACAAATCCATTGACCATGAACACTTTTAGTATATGGGATGGACTGGGTAGACTAAATAACTGGGAAAATAATGCACCTTTAATCTCTTTATTAGACAATAATTACTTCAAGCCAGGGAAAGAGAATTACGTATACTTCACTAGATTGACAAAAAAGAGGAAATATTATTGCAGGATGTGTTGAAAGGGAATAGAATATGCACGTTTACTGAAATTACACAAAAGTGGGGAAATATGCCATTAGATCAATAGAGGTACACACAACTACAGCACTTTACACAAACTATACCACAGCCCCTGCAGGGAAAAGGGAATATGAGGTTAATAGAGAAGCTGTTTAGTTCCCCTTTGTGTTTAAAGCAAAAATATATAAAATATTGGTAAATGAAACAGAACCTAAATATCCATCTTATTTGGGAAAATGGGAGGAGGAAATAGGAGTCCTCTGAGATGAGAAACATAAGAGAAAGATCTTAAGATTAGCCTGTTTTTCTTCAAGCGACACTAAGACAATGGAGATGTGCTATAAATTACTAGAAAGATGGTATGTGACCCCATAAAGGGCATGGCGGTTTGGAGCGGATGTCCCCCCAACATGTTGGAGGGGATGTGACACCCCGGGGACCTTCGCGCATCTGTGGTGGAAATGCGCAAAAATACAGCCCTATTGGGAGGGAATTATTAGGGTGATATACCAAATATCAGCAGAACACTTTCAGATGGATACCTGGAAATGCCTATTCCATGACACGGAAAAAACGGTAGCTCAGTACAAGAATACCCTAGTCCCACACTTATTAAACGCAGCAAAAAGCCTGATACTGAGACGGTGGAGAACCCCAGAAGTGCAGACTACGAAGGAATGGGTAGCAAAGGTGGAATGGTTGAGATCAATAGAGGAAACAATACATATAGTAGAGGACTCCCTAGAGGTATACTTCATTATATGGGGGAAATGGCTGAAGTTCAAAATATCTTTAGAATATACTATCAGGTACTTAGGGGGGGCAAGTGAAATAAGGGAGGGGGAAAGGGAAAAAGAGAGATGACTGCATAAATATGACTTGGATGATGGAAGAACTGCCCCAGAGGGACAGGGACGGTGGGGGAGGAGATGAGGCCCTGTCGGGGCTGGGAAGAGAGAGAGGAAGAAATTGAATTATTGTTATTAAATTATAAGTAATAAAAAAATGCAGCGCAGAGAGAATATAACACCCCCAAGGGCAACCTCTGGGGTGGATATTCACTGGTAAATAGTGAATGATACCGTGAATATACACTAATGAGTAACAATAAAAGTGCTCCGTGCATAAATAACAATAAAAGTGCTAGGTGCATAAATGGAGACACAGGGTAAGCTCATATATGCATGACACAATCATATAGAATGCATATAGCCCATATAATGATTACACATGAATGTTAATCAGTATCACAATGTGTCTATAATGAACATAGAAAAAGTTTAAAAATGTAATAAAATAGGTAAAAAAGGTACAAAACATCATTCAAGATGTGTGCATAGAGTAATCACAATATCAACTAAAAGAAGTGTGGTATATGAAGCTGAGTACCCGACATGTTTCGTACTAAACATACTTCTACTGGGGCATAATGCGATTGTGATTAAATTTTTAACTCGGAATCATCTGCACTATGTGGAGGCTTTTTTGTTTTTTCTTTTTCCCGTGACTCATGTGGTCGTTTGGATGACAACAAACATTTACCTGCTGGAGCCCTTACTGTGACAACTTATCACCGACCCTTGGACACGGATGCAGGCATACACCATCTTATCTGCAGGAGTCCTGGATGGAGAGTTTGTTTTTAGAAGATTGTTTCATGCTCAATTAACCCACCGCCGCTTTTGAGTGTGTTCACATTTTGGGGTAAGTGTACCCCCCCCGGTGTTGGATGCACATCTTAGATTGTGGAACTCACTCCCTACAATGCATATTTACCATCTTTTTTCACAAGAGCGATTACATTTTTATGAATATTTTTAAGAGATTATATACCTTTCATTAGATGTCTCCAAGGATTTTTCATTATAGACACATTGTGATACTGAATAACTAACTATATGATTGTGTCATGCATATATGAGCTTACCCTGTGTCTCCATTTATGTACCTAGCACTTTTATTGTTACTCATTAGCCACTCATTACTCATTAGCCACTGTGCATGTGACCTGTTTGGTTGGGCGTCGCACACACAGACGTTCGGTTTATCAGCTGGGCTGACATGTGGTGAGCTTCTCTGGCTTTCGCCGAGGTTTTGCTCCACTGTGTCGTGCCTGCGTGACACTGAGGGGGAGCTGACGTTCAATGCTGGGGCTGCATTTCACTCCCTGCTTCATGGTATTCAGAGATGATACTGATACAACCTATGCAACCCTGATCCTCTCCCATCTATGTGGCTTCAAACATCACATGTATCTTTCCAGGTAATCTTCCAGGTGCTTTTTTCAATCACCTTGGTGATATCTGCAGCTTATATCATCTCATTTTTTGTTACTTGTATCATCATAGATACATTTTATATATTTCCTACATTATAGAAGTCCACGCCACTGCAGGGTGTTGGTGTGCGCAGTCCGGTGTTCCTCGCTAAGGTCCCCCTCTCAGCTCCCGGGCCAGGCACCATGGCTCACCCCTGGCTTTGTTTTGTCGCACGGTCCCAGTTTTGGCTATTATGTGGGTAACCTTTTTGGCATGGCCCATTATGCCCAAATTTCCCCCTTTTCTGCTGATCTTGTTAGACCCTGAAACTATATTGCTTTTCCTACATTTTTTATAGAATTTAGATGCATCTGGCTCCTGAAGAGTGGATTGAAGTCCATGAAACGCAGCGTCGGGCCTACCTTTGATACATCAAACACACATTGACCAATTTTCAGATGTTTTTACTTCACATGACTTTTATCTTGCTTAAGATGCATAATTGTACCTACCCATGTCCTATGATTGTATATACATAGATTTATTGTCTATATGCGATTTTTTATGTTTAATGTATGCAATGCGTTTTTATGCCATGTTGATCATTGGTCCTTAAAAAAAATACATATGTTTGCACCTCTGTGAGTGTGATTGGGCTGCATCATGCGCACCTCATTCAAAGTCCCAACCTTCCCCCCTCTTTTTCATGATATTAAGGATGGGGGCGCAAACTTTCCCTTGCGTCCCATTTAAAGTCCTAAGTTTGCTCCCCCCCCCCCATTGCTTGTAAAGAACGATTTTAGGGACTTAGGAGCTAAATTGAGGAAAAGGACCTCCAAGATAGTATTCTCAGAAATACTACCGGTACCTCGAGCCACATCAGAAAGACAGAGGGAGATTAGGGAAGTAAACAAGTGGCTGAGGAGTTGGTGTAGTACGGAGGGGTTTGGGTTCCTGGAGAACTGGACCAACTTCTCAGTCAATCACCAGTTCTATAGAAGGGACGGACTGCAACTAAATAAGGAGGGTGAAGATCTGCTGGAAATGAAGATGGCCGAAAAGTTATAGGGGCTTTGAAACTAAGCAAAGAGGAAGGGTCCAGAGGCATGGTCAGTGCAGAGCATATTCCAGAGGGTAGTGTTGGGGGCATTAGGGGTAGGGTAACTAAAACACATAAACCAGAGTTAAGTATAGTAACAAGTCCTATTTGCAATCTTGGGAACACCCAAAAAGGGGACAGTATGCGACCGGTCTAAACTGCGTGGCATGTTCACCAATGAACGGACGGATAAGATGGGAGAAATAGAGATACTGTTGTATGAGGAGGATTTCGATTTTGTGGGAATTTCAGAGACTTGGTTCAACAGCTCTCATGATTGGCTGGCAACCATTCAAGGGTATTTCCTTTATCGCAGGGATAGAGAGGGTAAAAAAGGGGGAGGAGTATGCCTGTATATCAAGAATAATGTACAAGTGAATGTGAGAGATTACATCACTAGGGGAGCTAGGGAGGAGGTGGAATCCTTATGGGTAGAGCTCCAAAGGAATGAAACTAAGTGCAAAATAATACTGGGAGTATGCTATAGGCCGATGGAGGGTAAGTACAGCGCTGCACCAATACTAGAGGATGATTACACAGCAAGCAGCTAACACTCCTCTTAGACAAAGAGAAATAAAAAAATTAAAATGTGCTGAGTGTAGCGCTAAATGTGTAAATAAGTGAGAATAAAAAAGAGTATGCTATAGGCCCCCTAACCTCAGGGAGGAGGGAGAGAAGGACCTCCTATCACAATTTGGATTAGCAGCAAGGATGGGAAGTGTCATCATAATGGGGGATTTTAATTATCCAGACATAGACTGGGCGGAAGGAACCGTGCATTTGTCTAAGGCTCGTCAGTTCCTAGATGTTTTGCAGGACAATTTGATGGGTCAGATGGTATATGCACCAACTAAAAACAAAACGTTACTAGACCTACTGATTACCAACAATACAAACCCGATCACGGATGTGGAAATAAGGGGCAATTTAGGAAACAGCGATCACAGGTCAATTAGCTTCAGTATAAATCACACAAATAGCAAACATAAGGGGAATACAAAGACATTGAATTTCAAAAGAGCAAACTTCCCCAAACTACAAACCTTGCTAGAAAATATAAATTGGGATAAAATCTTAGGAACAAAGAACACGGATTAAATAAGGGCATTAGCCAGTGCATCCCATTCGGAGATAAATTTAAAAGAGCAAACAAAAGTCCTGAGTGGCTTAACTCCAATGTAAAAATGCATATAAAAGCAAAGGAGAAGGTCTTCAAAAAATACAAGGCTGAGGGATCATCATCAGCATTCAGACTTTACAAAGAATGCAACAAGGAAGGTAAGGGTGCAATTAGGGCGGCTAAGATAGAACACGAAAGACACATAGCGGAGGAGAGCAAAAAAAAATCCGAAGAAATTCTTTAAGTATATAAACAGTAAAAATGGAAGGACAGACCATATTGGCACCATAAAGAATGAGGACGGAAGTCTGGTTACAAAGGATAGGGAGATGGCGAAGGTATTGAATTTATTCTTCTCCTCAGTCTTCACGGGGGAATCAGGGGACTTCAGTAACCAAAACTTCAATGTTTATCCTCATGACACATTATAGGAAGCACCCTTATGCTAACAGAGGACAGAATTATAAATAGACTTAGAAGACTTAACATTAATAAGTCACCAGGACCAGATGGCTTGTACCCGAGGGTCCTGGAGGAACTCAGTCAAGTAATTGCCAGACCATTGTTCCTAATATTTACTGACAGTCTACTGACTGGAGAACAGCCAATGTAGCTCCAATATTTAAAAAAGGGCCGAAATACATCACATCATCACATGACAAGAGTCAGGTCCAGGTTTATGAGAAGGAGCCAGTATCAGCTTTGCTGCTAACGCTGTTACCTCAGTAATATGAGGTAAGGGGCCACTACCTATTAGTGCAGGATCTCTGTCACGAAGAGGAGTCACTGTGTTGTTTTCCTGGTTTACACACCTCACGGTGTCCATCTACCCTACTATATGCTCTGTGGAGAATTATCTTGCTTGGTGTGAAGTCACTGGATGTTTTATTAGCACAATATGGACTGAACCTCTGTCACCTGTTTTATTGCATTAGGCACCTTTATTTATTTATGTATATATGATTTATTTGGCGTTTTTTCATTGGAAGATTTGTCACTGCGTTTATTTTCACATTGGACATGCTGGTATTACAGTGTGCCCTTATGTGTGCATGACACACATTATTGCATTACTCTGCACTGTACTGCGCTGCACTTTTTTCACCGTTTGTATTTACTTTGCACCATTATTTATTCATTAATGTACTAATGTTTTAAATCTATTAGCATATAATTCTACCTTGTGCCCTTAGATGGACATTACACTCCATTACACTTTTTTTTGCAAGTTGAAATTCATTCAGATTAGGGTGCTGTTGCTGTATTTAAGTCAGACCCAATGTAAACGTTTAAAAAAATCAATTAGACATCAAAAAGTTGCAGAGCCAGAATGTGGTGTCTCTGACACTGTCTGTAAGAATCCATAACATCACGTACAGTTTAAAGGCATCTCTCAAGCATGTACTTTAAAGTATTGGTGTTTATGTTATGTTGCCCTTCAAGTCACATTCAAAGGATCTTCCACCACTGTACTTTATTTTCTTACATTATTCTTTGCTTTGTTAAATATCTCCTGTGGCAGTGCCTACCTTTTTGACAATATCTTGTCTATTAGAATTAAAAATTACCAGAATTTGGTATCAAGATTCGCAACCCATAGAACCCGGGCAGATTCACTGATTACCAATCCTGAGGAAGGCTCCCAGCGTATTCTTGAAGAAAAGAAAGAAGAAACGGCTGCACATCCAGAGGTACCAATTGTCTTTTATTGATCACCGTAGTAACACCAAAGACACCAACATGTAGTCACATAGACACGTTTCACACTTCCATCTTGTGCTTAATCATTACAATGGCCAAACTACCTGATAGATCTTATATAGACCGCCCCTATAGTTACAGGTGTTCAAGGGGAGGCGATAATCAGCAGCAAATACACAGCACAATCAGCTAATCATATGATTAACCATAGAATTTTAAACTATAGAGGAACTCTCTTTCTGTGTGTTAATTAAAAAAAACATGACAATGTCAAAAACATGACAATGTCAAACAGACCAACTAAGTATAAACGTACATGCTTCCAAACAGGGTGACCACACTGAAGTCAAAAATATTCATAAAATGAACAATAATCGTGGTCCCGCTGTGAAACACATGAAAGGTCATTGACATTTCACATACACACACAGATATCCAAAAATGATCACATGGAAAACAAATAGAAAATAATAAAAACTAACAGCAACAGGAAAATATGTGCACCAGCACCAGAGAAAGATGAGACTGTGACAAATATAAAAACAATATTATTATCAATCTGGTGCACCATTCCTACAAAAACAAAAAACATTATGAAAAGAAATAATGATGAAACAAAATAAATAATAATAAATAATATATGCAAAAACCCTTTATACCTAACCGATAACGTGTACATATATGATGGAAACACATTTGATTCATGTAGTCTGCATGGACGCACAATCCGACACATATCTGTAAAATATCAAAATATCATAGTAAAAATTACAATGTGTAAAAAGACTCATATATCGGTTTATGCACCCATACCACACATACATGAACAAAATGAGAGTATATATATATATATATATATATATATATATATATATGTATATATATATATACAGCTGGAAGCTGTGATGGAGATCAGTGTAACCGGACTATCCTGTGCCTGAGTAATGAAATCTAAATGTGAGTGTATTTAATGCACTTTGTCTATTAAAACTATACAGTCTTAACTAAGAGGCGCCTGCTTCCTGTTTGTTTTCTCTCTACATGTTTGGAGTCTGCTTCGGCTCCCCCTGCAAGGCTGCCCTGTCTGCATAGACTGTTTCCTCACACAGAGCTTAACAGTTCAAAGGACATTTGTATGGACTCTAATCTCATACTATATACTATAACCTGCGCCACTATCCATTGTATTTCTCTGATTACTGCCAGACCTGTTGAATCAAAAAAATAATTAAATATAAGCTGTCTGACAAAGTGAAGCATGCTAAAAGATCTCAAAAAGCAACACATCGTGCCGCGATCTAAAGAAATTCAAGAACAGATGAGAAACAAAGTAATTGACATGTATCAGTCTGGAAAGGATTACAAAGCCATTTCTAAGGCTTTGGGATGCCAGTGAACCACGGTGAGAGCCATTATCCACAAATGGAGAAAACTTAGGTGGACCTTACCAGAAGTGGCCGGCCAACCAAAATGACGACTCATTCAGGAGGTCATAAAAGAACCCATAACAACATCTAAAGAACTGCAGGCCTCACTTGCCTCAGGTAAGATCAGTGTTCATGATTCAACAAAAGGAAAAAGACTGGGCAAAAATGGAATCCATGGGAGAGTTCCAAAGCCAAAGCCACTGCTGACCAAAAAGAACACAAAGGCTCATGTCACTTTTATCAAAAAACATCTTGATTATCCCCAAGACTTTTAGGAAAATATTCTGTGGACTGATGAGACAAAAATGTAACTTTTTGGAAGGTGTGCATCCCGTTACATCTGGCATAAAACGAATACAGCATTTGATAACAAGAACATCATACTAACAGTCAGACATGGTGGTGGTAGCGTGATGGTCTGGGGCTGCTTTGCAGCTTCAGGACCTGGACAACTTACCATAATTGATTGAACCATGAAATCTGAGCTCTACCAGAAAATCCTAAAGGAGAATGTCCGGCTATCAGTTTGTGACCTCAAGCTCAAGTGCACTTGGGTTATGCAGCAGGACAATGATCCAAACACAACAGCAAGTCCACCTCCAAATGGTTCCAACAAAGCAAAATTTAGGTTTTGGAGTGGCCTAGTCAAAGCCTGGACCTAAATCCAATTGAGATGCTGTATCATGACCTTACAAAGGCCATTCATGCTGAAAAACCCTCCAATGTGACTGAATTAAAACAATTCTGCAAAGAAGAGTGGGTCAAAATTGCTCCACAGCAATGTGAAAAACTCATTGCCGGATATCGGAAATGCTTGATTGCAGTTGTTGCCGCCAAGGGTGTCACAACCAGTTATTAGGTTTAGGGGGCAATTACTTTTTCGCATAAAGCCAGGCAGGTTTGGACAACTTTTTTGCCTTAATAAATGAAACCATAATTTAAAAACTGCATTTTGTATTTACTTGGGTTATCTCTGTGTAATAATAAAATTTGTTTGAAGATCTGAGTCATTTAAGTGTGACAAATATGCAAAAATATAAAAACTCAGAAAGGGGGCAAATACTTTTTTACAGCATTGTGTATATATATATGAGAGAGAGAGAGAGAGAGAGAGAGAGAGAGAGAGAGAGAGAGAGAGAGAGAGAGAGAGAGAGAGAGAGAGAGAGAGAGAGAGAGAGAGAGAGAGAGAGAGAGAGAAAGAGAAAAGGAACCATACTTTCACAGAGCATCTGACTATCAAAATATTATCATAGCGAATAAGTCATTGTAGTCATGTGATTTTATGAAGCCCTATAATATACCCAATCAATCCAATAGACAACCAATAGCCCAAATGTGGTGTGCATGTCACCATCACATGCCACTAACAATCAATCCATATAATGTATCATCATTAGAGGGGCCAGTACCCAGGTGGCATAGAACAAGTATAGAATGGGGGGGGGCAGGTCACTCCACCCACTATGTGTATGGAGGGAGGTGTAACCAAGCTCATTCGTAGAAAAGGCTAACATACCATTTCATATTAAGCCCAAAGAGAATCCGGGTCTGGAGGTGAAAAGTCCAGAACACCTCCCTGCAACACAAAGCCCGGAACTCATCACCCCCTCTCTTGGACACCCTGATTTTCTCAATAACCTGGACCCACATAGCTGTTTTATCCCCGTTGTGGCACATATTGAAATGCTTAACCACATTAGAGGATACGTTTGTCTCCACACTACAGATATGTTCTTGGAAGCGATCCCGGAGGTGTCTCGTGATTCTTCCTACATACTGTGCTCCACATATAGCACATGGGATTAAATACACCACATGGCTTGTGTTGCAATCTTTTCTTCAAGTTTACCATGGAAGTGGGCCAGGGGCTGGCACTCCAAGAGAGGTTCCATTTGGGTTTAATTCATGCACCTGGAGCAGCGGGTTCTTTTCTTCTGGATCCCAGTGCATTCTACAATGCAATGCAGATCCTTAACAAAATACTTACTCAAAATGGGAAGTGTCCCCCAAATGTGGGGTAAATGTATATTAAAAAATTACTTTATTGATGACAACCATAACATATTGATGGTGACAGTTAAAATATGAGCTCTGGTACAGATATAAAAATCAATAATGCTGATTTGTACAAGAATTCTGATGTGTTTCGACCCAGCAGGGTCTTCTTCAGAGGGTTGATTTGCTGTGAAACAATTTACATTTGGTGATTGCAATTCATAGCTAAAAACATAATAGTATTAGCAAACATCTTAGTGCATATTTACCAATCACGATGTATTGTAGAAAATCTCTTAACCAGAGGTCCTCTAAAAACCTTTTGCTTGATCCCACAAAAAAGACCCCGGCCAGCCGACACTCCAGAAAGAGGGCCTCAACCGCCCGTGCACGGCTTACAAGGAGTCACATTGTTAGAGAAATCCCCCACTCAGAGGCAACGTATGGGGACAAGAGACAGACACAAGCCGGCCCGGGGTCTTTTTTGTGGGATCAAGCAAAAGGTTTTTAGAGGACCTCTCGTTAAAAGACTTTGTACAATACATCCTGATTGGTAACTATGCACTAAGATGTTTGCTAATACTATTATGTTTTTCGCTATGAATTGCAATCACCAAATGTAAATTCTTTCACAGCAAATCAACCCCCTGAAGAAGACCCTGCTGGGTCGAAACACGTCATTCGTGTACAAATCAGCATTATTGATATTGAATGTTGTGTACCACTGTGTTTGCATCATTTGTATTGATTTGTATATCTCTTTGTACCAGAGCTCATATTTTAACTGTCACCGTCAATATGTTATGGTTGTCATCAATAAAGTAATTTTTTAATATACATTTACTATTATTCAATTCCTTGCTGCCTAGAAAACCCCATATTTGGGGGACACTTCCCATTTTGATATTATTTGGGGTGTACAGCATCTCTCTTTCCTCCTGTATGTGTCTTTCCCATTTTACAACAAAATACTTACTGTACTTACACTATAAAAGTAGCAGAAAGTCTGGAGTTTAAATAATACCATTTATTGGCTAATCTACTAATGAAGAGTTCATTCATTCTCTCCTTATCTGCTAACAGTCAGCTTCTTCTTTAACCACTTCAGCTCCTGAAGGTTCACCCCCCTTTCTGACCAGGTCATTTTTTGCGATACTGCACTGCTTTTAACTGGCAATTGCGCAGTCATATAATAAAATCGATGTCCTTTTTTTCACACAAATAATGCTTGCAATCCAAGGTTTAACTGTATATATATATATATATATATATATATATATAATAATTGTGAACTGCTGGGTAAGGATGTTTTATCAAACAAAAATCTAAAGTGAAGGAAAATGAAGACTGCCATGTCTGACCTTCTGTCTCTGGCTGCAATATTTTTGAGCCACTGACCCAGAACAATCAAGGGGTCTGAGTGAAGCCAGAACCCATGAATTGTAGATTCCATCTGTCACTAAAACCTAAGAAAAGACATAATGTCTGAGTAAATGATAAGGGATATCCTCATATAAAGGAAAAACAAAGATAACCAAGAGTTGGTGTGACAACAGCAAAGTCATATTCCAGCCGCTACCACCAATATGTAACAATGGCATTCTCAGTCTCACCTTGCACAATCTATCTGCCATTAGACTGAGAGTGATTGATAATGGGGTTGGTTAACTCCACATCAAACCTTTACACATGTACAGTAGAACACCTGCTACCATGTGTTATAAAGGGAACACTGTTCACAGAAGCAGCTGTAACAATTCTTACTTTAAGAAAAGTATGGAATACACACTGACACTCCAGACAGGGATATAACAGAGGTTAAAATGTAATAGTGCTCTTTCAAAGAGACATGGGTTCTTAAAAGTGGATCTTTATTTATAACAACTTGATAAAAAAATAACCTTTAGCAAGGAATGTACATTCCACATTAATAATTATGCTACCAAAATTTTACCTTCAACTACATAGTGCAAGGGCCTGCCTTGTTTCATATACAAATTGAAAATGTTTTGGTTTGACCTCATATTATATTAAATGGGAAAAAAATGCAGCGCTGAGAAGTAATAGGAAGTTGGGGTGTAGTGAAACAATTATATAAGAGATGCTGTACTGAACAGTAAAGCATATGTGCAAAAACCATAAGTGAAATGAAATGAACAAACACAGTATAAAGTGTCCACATATGGTAAATGGATGATTCCAAACTCAAATTATTAAGAGGAACTGGTATGGACCAAAAAATGATGTGAAACTAGAAAATAAAGTCAATGGTGCACGGTGTGGATCTGTGACTGAGTCAACAACGGGGTACAGAACTTCCGTAGCTGTAAACCAACATCTCGATATTGGGGATCAGAATGAAAACATCAGGAAGTAAGATAAGATGGGTACTCTTACCAGATGACGTGGACTCCACTGTCATATGACATGGAGTCAATGGTGCATGGAGCCAAACCTAGGCTGGAAAACGATATCCGGAACGGTGGAACCTCTGTCTCACTTCTCGACTTCTCTGGTGGGGTGAAGAAACATCAGGAAGGGCCGCCAACTGGATATCAGCCAATAGACCTCAAGGATGTGTTCCAAGGAGAAGCCGGGGACAGATTTGATCCAGACCCCGTGATGGAAGTAGGGCTACTGGAAGGCAGTTTCTTGCATCGGGATAATATGCAAATAAAAAATAAAAAACTTCTGCATAGTGCAGGTAAACCAGGGATTTTTATTTCTAAAAATACCATACAAAAAATGGATAAAAGTGATCACAATTAAAATAAAATCTAAGCAGCGTAAGGAAGGGGAGATCGCCCGACGCGTTTCGACCAAGGGGGTCTTCAACAGGGGCATGAGCTTCTCCCTTCACGCTGCTCCTATATATAAATATCTAATCCAATAAGATAACCCCTATAGCCAATCACAGGGGTTATCTTATTGGATTAGATATTTATATATAGGAGCAGCGTGAAGGGAGAAGCTCATGCCCCTGTTGAAGACCCCCTTGGTCGAAACGCGTCGGGCGATCTCCCCTTCCTTACGCTGCTTAGATTTTATTTTAATTGTGATCACTTTTATCCATTTTTTGTATGGTATTTTTAGAAATAAAAATCCCTGGTTTACCTGCACTATGCAGAAGTTTTTAATTTTTTATTTGCATATTATCCCGATGCAAGAAACTGCCTTCCAGTAGCCCTACTTCCATCACGGGGTCTGGATCAAATCTGTCCCCGGCTTCTCCTTGGAACACATCCTTGAGGTCTATTGGCTGATATCCAGTTGGCGGCCCTTCCTGATGTTTCTTCACCCCACCAGAGAAGTCGAGAAGTGAGACAGAGGTTCCACCGTTCCGGATATCGTTTTCCAGCCTAGGTTTGGCTCCATGCACCATTGACTCCATGTCATATGACAGTGGAGTCCACGTCATCTGGTAAGAGTACCCATCTTATCTTACTTCCTGATGTTTTCATTCTGATCCCCAATATCGAGATGTTGGTTTACAGCTACGGAAGTTCTGTACCCCGTTGTTGACTCAGTCACAGATCCACACCGTGCACCATTGACTTTATTTTCTAGTTTCACATCATTTTTTGGTCCATACCAGTTCCTCTTAATAATTTGAGTTTGGAATCATCCATTTACCATATGTGGACACTTTATACTGTGTTTGTTCATTTCATTTCACTTATGGTTTTTGCACATATGCTTTACTGTTCAGTACAGCATCTCTTATATAATTGTTTCACTACACCCCAACTTCCTATTACTTCTCAGCGCTGCATTTTTTTCCCATTTACCAGTTATTGTTTGTCACAATGTATGCAGCTGCTGGCTCACATATATTTTATTTTTGCTATTAGAGCGCAGTGTTTTCATATTTCTCTCATATTATATTATTTTGGTAAATCTAAAGGAAAATATATGGCCAGCCTTAGTGTGTGTTGTAAATTGCCTCCAGCATTGCTCCTGTTTTTTTTTTTGCTGGAGGCTGCCGTTTTGCTGATGCCCAGAGCCGCTGAGTAGAAGTAAAACTTTAGACTGTTAGTAGATTTTTTGAAAAATGCCAAAACTGGAGAGCAACTGAGCATGTGCAAAGCAGGGTGTATTACTGGATGTTTTACATACAGTATAGATAAGTATGGGAGAGGACTAAAGGGATTTTGACGGTGCGATTTTTTCTTTCTTAAAAAACAGTTTATTGTTTACAATCAATTAAAAGGAGAACATATAGTTTATATATGGTAACAAACAAATTTCTTTTTACAACAATATAAGAGCAAGGTGGTCAAGTAGAGAAAAAAAGTGTATACTATAAATTCACAGATGGCGGTTGTTGCATATTAACCCGACATGTTTCGCATAGTCGCTTTTTCAAGGGATATGCAACTGTTAAGTGAGTCATCCAACACTTAGCAATTCTACAAAAATAGAAAAAAGAAGAGTTTTTATATGCATACATAATTAGTGTTCAATATTAATACAGCAGTAAATACAATGGAGAAACACGTGTTGTCCCTCTGAGAAGTCCAAAGTGGCTTACCCCTCTATTTGACCCAAACAAAGCCTCCACAGAACCGGCGTAACTAGACCCAACCAACCGGGACAGCCTGGAGGCCTAAAAATCCTTACCCTTTTACATACAGTAGTTGCACCTGCAAAAGGAGCCAGACTAAAGTCATCTAGCAGGACTTAATTTACTGACTATCTTTAATAGACAAAATGCATTGGGCATGTTTTTCTGTGTCTGTGTGACTAAAGGATAAGTGACTGAGTGGTGCTCTGGAGAAAAGAAATATATTAAAAAAAGAACTACTTATTTATTCAAGGGGTCAAAAATTTCTAGTGAGTCTTTATGTTTTTTTTCAGGTGAGCACCACTGGGAGCACAGTGGTGCATTGTGAACAATTATCATATGAGCAAGAAGTAAAAGTGAAGGAACACAGGAAGACGACACTATAATTCAATTACTAATTTTGCTGAGCACTATAATAATGTATTTATTGTCTATTGTTGGGATATTTGAAAGAAATACAGACTTTGTTTGCACAAGAAAATATGGATACCATTTGAGATATAAGATTTAAAAAAAAAAATATTTTAATGGTTCACAAATAATTTGAACATTTTTGTCATGATAAAGCACATTATTTGTTATATAATTTTACACTGATTTTTTTGGGTAGCATTTTAGCATGGCACTTTATATATACTTTAAATTCAAGATTAGAGCATTAAAGATAGGGTCTAATGATTTTTAGATATCATTGAAACAATAGACAAAAAACACAATGCAAACAAAATATTTATAGTAAAAGACATTATAGAAAAGTCAATAATAGTGACAATAAAATAAATGGTGTTAAGGGTAAAAAGTACTTAGCTTTTCTGGTCTGTATCCATGTATAAAGTGTCATTTAAAAAAATGTCACTGCCTGGGTTGGTTTTCACATTTCAGAACAATAAGGTTGCCCAGTATTCCTTACTTAATTTTGGTATTTCTCTGACCTCCTTATCTATACAAGTGAAGCCAAAAGTCTTTTATACCTTGATGAAAAGGGTGATAAATCATTATGACATTAGGAAATAATTTTATGAACAGCTGCAGAAAATGTAGAGGAGGATTATGTAATACTAAGATACCTGAATTGAATGGATATGCCCCTGATAAAACAACCAAGTGCAAGTAATAATTTTATTTGGCAAGTACAAAGAAAGGTAAGCATATAACTATAATAGAATGCTAAATAAAGGCACCCTTGGCCAGGCTATGGGCATTGGAATAGTTACATATTATTTGCAGGAAATGGAAAAACAGCTTTAAAACAAGTCTTTGGTGGCTTCTGTAGGTTCGGGCACTGTGGAGCAATTTATCCTTTAACCACTTGCGCACTGGGCACTTAAACCCCCTTGCTAACCAGACCAATTTTCAGCTTTTGGTGCTCTCACGTTTTGAATGACAATTACTCAGTCATGCAACACTGTACCCATATGAAATTTTTGTCCTTTTTTCACACAAATAGAGCTTTTTTTGGTGCTTTTTGATCACCTCTGGGTTTTTAATTTTTTGCGCTATAAATGAAAAATTTTTTGGGCCAAAATTTATACTGCTACATATCTTTGGTAAACATAACCCAAATCAGTGTAAATTATTTGGTCTTTATGAAAGTTGTAGAGTCTACAAGCTATGGTGCCAATCATTGAAAATTGATCACACCTGATCACACCTGATGTACTGACAGCCTATTTCATGTTTTGAGACCCTATCAGGCCAGGACAGTACAAATAACCCCCAAATGACCCATTTTTAGAAAGTAGACATTCCAAGGTATTTAGTGAGAGGCATGGTATAATTTTTTGAAGTTGTGATTTGTTTCCCACAATTCTTTGCAAAATTAAGATTTGTTTTTCTTTTTTCACAAAATTTTCATATTAACCAACAGACCGCCCGCCTCAGTTTTACGTTGGTACTTTGAAGAGGAATATCGTGGTTATGGCAGCAGCTAGCACCTTTTCTTCAGCGGGCGGTCCGCTTTCAGATAGAAGTGGTCTCTGTGGTAGATTCGCCGCGAAATCACTTTTATCGAGGCGGGAGAGGGGCCCCCCTCCTGACAGCTCCGGTAAGCGGCGATCCTTCTCCTGGCTTGACATGGAGACGAGTGAGGGGAAGATGGCCACCCATCTCCATATCATTGCAGGGCAGAAGCAACGTCAAAACGTCACTTCCACCCATAGCTCTTAAAGGACCATTTTTTTTCAAATGACAATTTTTTTTTTATTGCAATTTAGTGTAAATATGAGATCTTTTTGACACCAGATCTCATATTTAAGAGGTCATGTCATGCTTTTTTTCTATTACAAGGGATGTTTACATTCCTTGTAATAGGAATAAAAGTGACACATTTTTTTTTATTTTAAAGCACAGTGTGAAAATAAAAGATAAAAGGCTAGCGTGCAGAAGCGAAAGCATATTTGAGTAGCGCTCACATATGAAAACGGTGTTCAAACCACATATGTCAGGTATCGCCGCAATTGGTAGAGCGAGAGCAATATTCTGTAACACAAAACATGCAACCTGTAGAATTTTTTAAACGTCGCCTATGGAGATTTTTAAGGGTAAAATTTTGTCGCCATTCCACGAGCGGCGCAATTTTGAAGCGTGACATGTTTGGTATCAATTTACTCAGTGTAAAATTATCTTTCACAATATAAAACAAATTGGGCTAACTTTACTGTTGTCTTATTTTTTAATTCAAAAAAGTGTATTTTTTCCAAAAAAGGTGCACTTGCAAGACCGCTGTGCAAATACGGTGTGACAGAAAGTATTGCAACTGTAGGCCATTTTATTCTCTAAGGTGTTAGAAAAAAATATATATAATGTTGGGGGTTCTAAGTAATTTTCTAGCAAAAAAAAATGTTTTTAAACAACAAATCTCAGAAAGAGGCTCGGTCCTTCAGTGGTTAACTCTCACACAGCATCTGCATACACACAAAAAAACCTAACCACTATATTTAAAGGACTATAACAGTACCAAAGGGATAAGAAAGTATCAAAAAAGTATTATACAAGATAAAATCTATTGATTGACATAAAAGCCTGCAGTGGGGGATGAAAAACTTTTTCTGCAACTTCTTCCGACGCAGATTTAATTTCACGGGACATAGCCCACTTCCTCAGGAAAGGAGAATGAAAATACTTTCCTGAGAAAGCTGTGAAATGCAATCAGCGTTGGAAGAATTTGCAGCAAACGTTTTTTATCCCCCACTGCAGTGGGGCTGGTGATTGTTTATACTAAGAAGAATCATTGTGTGTTACATTAGATGTTCTATTTCCAGTATATGTGTATTTTTTATGTCAATGAATAGATTTTATCTTGTATACTAAATATTTTTGATACTTTCTTTTCCCTTGGGTACCATTATAGTTTTTAAATATAGTGGTTAGGTTTTTTGTGTGTAATGATTTTCTCAGGATGAGGTACCGGACCATTGTTGTACAACAATTTAAGGCTCTCTTATGAGATCCCTCACCCATTCGTTTTTTTCCTTCACCCCAAAAGACATTCTGCTACAACTCCTGAGTATGGCAATACCACATTTGTGAGACTTTTACACAGCCTGGCCACATACAGAGTCCCAAAATGCAAGGAGCACCATCAGGCATTCTAGGAGCATGAATTGCACATATCATTTCTAGACTACATCTTACACTTTTGAAGGCCCTGGAGCACCAGGACACTGGAAACACCCAAAAAAAAAACATATATATATTCTATAAGGCATAATGAGTCTTTTGAATATGTAATTTTTTTCCACAAGTTTATGGAAAATGTGGAAAGAAAATGAAAACGCATTTTTTTTTTACACAAAGTTGTCCATGTATAGGATATTTCTAACACATAGCATGTACATAGCAAAAATTACACCCCAAATTACATTTTGCTACTCGTCTCGAATATGGCGATACCACATGTGTAAAACTATTACAGCCTGGCCACATAGAGAGGCCCAACATGCAGTGAGCACCATCAGGTGTTCTAGGGACATACATTTCAATTCTACATTGACTACCTATTAAATTACTGATGTGGCACGGATGTGGTACGTATGAGTACTGATGTGGTATGGATGAGCACTGATGTGGCATGGATGTGGCACTAGGGTTGTCACCTTTTCTTCAAACCAAACCCGAACACTTTCGCGGCGCATGGAAATTTTTTTGTAGTACATGTTATAGGATTGTAAAATACCTGGGACACCTTTTGGGTTACCCAAAGAGAGTAGTAATGAGGTGTGCTACGGTGAACAGTGGCTGTGGCCAAATTGCATTAAGAGTGGGGGGGACTTAAAGGGACATGGTTAAATAAAACAAAAGCATTTGTGTACTCATAAAATATGATTCGATTAATAAAAGAAATGTCAGTTAAAATATGAAACTAGCCTACTTTAAAAGTGGACACTGTCAGCCAGTAGAGCAGTGGATGGTGTCAGTAGAGCAGTGGATAGTGTCAGTAGGGCAATGGATGGTGTCAGTAGAGGAGAGGATGGCATCAATAGAGCAGAGGATGGTGTCAGTAGAGCAGGATAGTGTCAGTAGAGCAGAGGATGGTGTCAGTAGGGCAGTGGACGTTGTCAGTAGAGCAGTGGATGGTGTCAGTAGAGCAGAGGACGGTGTCAGTACGGTAGTCGATGGCTTCAGTAGAGCAGTGGATGGCTTCAACAGGGCAGTGGACGGTGTCAGTAGAGCAGAGGACGGTGTCAGTAGAGCAGTGGATGATGTCAGTAGAGCAGTGGACGATGTCAGTAGGGCAGTGGATGGTGTCAGTAGAGAAGTAGATGGTGTCAGTAGAGCAGAGGACGGTGTCAGTAGAGCAGTGGACGGTGTCAGAAGATCAGTGGATGGTGTCAGTAAAGCAGTGGATGGTGTCAGTAGGGCAGTGGACAGTGTCAGTAGAGCAGTGGATGGTGGCAGCAGAGCAGTGGACAGTGTCAGTAGAGCAGTGGACGGTGGCAGCAGAGCAGTGGACGGTGTCAGGAGATCAGTGGATGGCATCAGTATAGCAGTGGATGGTGTCAGTAGGGCAGTGGATGGTGTCAGTAATGCAGTGGATGGCGTCAGTAGAGCAGTGAACAGTGTCAGTAGAGTAGTGGATGGTGTCAGTAGGGAGGTGTACCTCCATCCAAAAACCTGAATCAGCTCTACTGAACCCAACCCCATACAAACTGTTCACAAAGTGGCAGTGTGCATTCTACAACCCTTTCAAGCACCTTTTAATTACAAAAATAGTCCAAAAAATTCAAAGCAATCCACAGGCACCCAACAAATAGAGAAGAAAATAACATATTAAATATCAGACAGTGCCTGTGCCCCCCAATAGAGACCTCCATTACAGCAAGACAAAAAAAAAACCTTACCTTTCAGGAGCCCCTGCAAAGATGTGTGTGTGTGTGTGTGCACCTGTTAGAGTCTGTAATACCATGCTTTCTCCTGCAAAAGTGTCCCTGGTTGCTAGGACACCAGTTCAGTGGCCCTCCATTCACTGTCTCTGGCAGCATCGGCAACCAGCAGCTGGGTGGTAGAGAGAGAGAGAGCACAGACAGACAGTGCAGTGTGACCAGGCTTCAGGACATTAGCCCCGCTGAAGTGGGGGAAGAAGGGTGAGGTGTGTGCTGTTTAAGGGTAGCTGACAGAGGAGGGGGGCTGACAGAGGAGGGGGACTGACAGAGAGGAGGGGCGGCTGACAGAGGAGGGGGCCGACAGAGGAGGGGGGCTGACACAGAGGAGGGGGGCTGAGAGAGGAGGGGAGTGGCTGACAGGGGAGGGCTGGCTAACAGAGGACGGGGGTGGCTGACAGAGAGGAGGGGGCTAATAAAGGAGGAGGGCTGACCGAGGAGGGCGCTGACAGAGGAGGGGGCTGACACAGAGGAGGGGGGCTGACAGAGGAGGGGGTGGCTGACAGAGAGGAGGGGGCTAATCAAGGAGGGGGGCTGACCGAGGAGGGCGGCTGACAGAGGAGGGGGGCTGACGGAGAGGCGGGGGCCTGACAGAGGAGGGGGGCTGACAGTGGAGGGGGCTGACAGAGAGGAGAGGATGACAGAAGAGGGGGACTGACAGAGGAGGGGGGCTGACAGAGAGGAGGGGGGCTGACAGAAGAGGGGGGCTGACAGAGGAGGGGGCTGACAGAGAGCAGGGGGGCTGACAGAGGAGGGGGGCTGACACAGAGGAGGGGGACTGACAGAGGAGGGGGTGGTGACACAGAGGAGGGGGTGCTGACACAGAGGAGGGGGTGCTGACACAGAGGAGGGGGGCTGACAGAGGAGGGGGGCTGACAGAGAGCAGAGGGGGGCTGACAGAGGAGGCGGGTTGACAGAGAGGAGGGGGGCTGGCTTGGTGCTGGGGAAGAGAGCGCACAGTGAGCTGCAGCATTCAGCATTTATTAGCCTAGCGCTGCATTGACAAGGGTGAGGGGGACCGGACCGGGACCGACCCGGGACCGACTCATCACTGTCACCATTCACCAATTACCAGTGGCAGTGGAACTACCAAAAATCATTAGCCCTGCTGGAGCAGGGGAAGGAGGGGGGGATTGTGCTGCTGGCGGGAGAGAGCGCATTCAGGGCAGGCTGCATTTGCCGATCGGCATTGGCACATTGACGGGGGAGGAGGTGGATGGAGGGGAATGCTCACCACTGAAGCCACAGGACAGGAGCCATCGGGGAGGGCAGGTGCTGTTGGTGGGAGAGTGTGCATCCAGTGACATGGAGGGGTGGGGGTCGCGCTGCTGGTGGAACACAGGATGGAATGCAGTCAGCTACAGGAGTGGGGGGGCTATGCTATGAACACCCACTTCCCACACTGGCTGGAGCCTATGCTGCTGTGTCCGGGTTTCAGGAGGAGAGAAACCCAGGCACAGCTGTCAAAACCCAGACTGTCCGGGTCATTCCCGTACAGGTGGCAACCCTATGTGGCATGGATGAGCACTGATGTGGCATGAATGAGCACTGATGTGGCATGGATGTGGCATGGATAAGTACTGATGTGGCACGTATGAGCACTGATGTGGCATGGATGTGGCACGGATGAGCACTAATGTGGCATGGATGAGCACTGATGTGGCACAGATGATCACTGATGTGGCATGGTTGTGGCACGGATGAGAACTGCTGTGACATGGATGAGCACTAATGTGACACGTATGTGGCATGGATGATCACTGATGTGGCATGGATATGGCAGGATGATCACTGATGTGGTATGGATGTGGCATGGATGATCACTGATGTGACACGGATGATCACTGATGTGGCACAGATGAGCCATGAATGAGCCATGGATGGGAATGAGTCAGCATGGATGAGCCATGGATGGGGATGGATGAGCATAGATGGGAATAGATGAGCTATGGATGGGGATGGATGAGCCATGAATGTGGATGGATGAGCCATTGATGGAGCATGGATGAGCCATGAATGGAGCATGCATGAGCCATGGATGGAGCATGCATGAGCCATGGATGGATGGATGAGACATGGATTGAGCATGGATGAGCCATGGATTTAGCATTGATGAGCCATGGATGGATGGATGAGACATGGATGGAGCATTGATGAGCCATGGATGGAGCATGTATGGAGCATGGATGGATGAGACAAGTATGAGCCATGGATGGAGCATGAATGGATGGATGAGACATGTATGAGCCATGGATGGAGCATGGATGGATGGATGAGACATGTATGAGCCATGGATGGAGCATGAATGAGACGTGTATGAGCCATGGATGGATGAGACATGTATGAGCCATGGATGGAGCATGGATGAGACCTGTATGAGCCATGGATGGAGTGATGAGACATGTATGAGCCATGGATGGAGCATGAATGAGACATGTATGAGTCATGGATGAAGCAAGAATGAGACATGTATGAGCCATGGATGGATGGATGAGACATGTATGAGCCGTGGATGGAAGGATGAGACATGTATGAGCCATGGATGGAGCATGAATGAGACATGTATGAGCCATGGATGGATGGATGAGACATGTATGAGCCATGGATGGATGGATGAGACATGTATGAGCCATGGATAGAGCATGGATGAGACATGTATGAGCCATGGATGGAAGGATAAGACATGTATGAGCCATGGATGGCGCATGGGTGGATGGATGAGCCATGGCTGGGCACAGATCAGTGGCATGGAAACTTCAGATCCAGACCACAGCGCTGCTGCACCCGGCTCTCCCCCTCTCCACACACACTGTACCGATCGGTGTGAGGTGTGAGGAGAGGGAGGAGGAGCCGAACCGGACATGCTCCGGTTTGTTTACAAGTGATAACGCCATCATTGGATGGCATGAACACGTGGTAAAGAGCCGCTGTCATTGGCCCTTTACCCTGATCCATGACACGGACATTCCCAGATTCGTGCCCCAGGGAGCATGATTCTGGGAGGACGTCATAGTACGCCCTCCCAGAGTTAACCGACCGCACTGTAGCCTTCATTTGGCCATTGTCCCAGTCGTTAAGTGGTTCAAATTCACAGCAGAAGCAGGTAAAGTGATTGCAAAGTCTTGTTTTTTCTATTAAAATAACAAACATGTTAAACTTACCTGCCCTGTGTAGTGAACAGGGCAGCTCGGATCATCCTCTTCTCAGGTCCCTGGCTTCATGCAGCTCCTGGCCTCTCCCTCCTGTGGAGTGCCCCCACAGCAAGCGGCTTGCTATGGGGACACCTAAGCCAAGCTGTAGTTCCATATATCCAGTCAGACACGGAGCTGTGGTTCCGCCCCGCCCCTCTCACTCCTGAATGGCTAACTAAGTTTGATTGACAGCAGCGGGAGCCAATGGCGCTGCTGCTGTGTCTCAGCCATTCAGGAGGGGGAGTCCCGAACTGCCGAGGCACTCATGGACATCACTGGATAGAGATGGGGCTCAAATAAGTATTAAGGGGGCTGAGGGGGGCTGCTGCACACAGAAGGCTTTTTATCTTAATGCATAGAATGCATTAAGATAAAAAAAGTCTGCCTTTACAACAACTTTAATTTGTCCAAGCCATTCTGTGAGTAGCTTAGGAAAGCTTGGTTCATTTTCCATTAGTGACTTGACAGCTTTCCTAGTCACTAATGCATTCACATAGGAGAAGCTCTGGAATTGGGAGCTGATTGAGCTAAGCTGCTGAGAGAAAACTTTAGAGCTTTTGCTGTGAGCTTTGTGTATGAATTTCTCCACAGATCCTACAGCTGCAGAGGTCAGTAAAGTCAATGTTACAGTTTCAATTCTACATAGCAAACAATCCCATTTGAAAAAAAATTTAAATAGTAGAGGTGATTCAAAGGAAATCTAGGAATCATTGAAAACGATGGCTGAAATAAAGACTATAGGCTCAGTTCACAAAGAATCAACTATAGAGTAAAGCGATGTCTTTTCAGTCATGTGATTGCATTTTTCAAATCTCATTGGACTGAACTGATAATAACTATAACTTTGAAAAAAAAGAAAACATGTTTTAATGTGTTAGCTTTGTGTAATGATTTCGAGTGTGGTTTATTTACTTAAGAAATAAAGCATATTCACTTGAAAAGATTCAGCTAATGAGGTGAAGTAAAAATGTACTTTGCAAAGAACACTCAATTACATGCAGGGAAAAAAACACATACGGTACCTTTGGCACATACATGTTCAAAGCATACCCCTGGTTACACTCTAACCGTAGTTTTAAAGACATATACATGTTAATTTCCACATAGAATTTAAATTTATTTCTAGCCTACTCATATTAGTCTGAACAATTTTGAATTTTGGAAGCTTACTTTTTGACTAAAACCATACATTTACTTCCTTGAATGCTGTGACACATAACCTCTAAGAGTGACTAGGCATTTGCTGTGTCACACATTTTACAGAACCTGCTGCCTGAACTACAAAGATGCTCATAGGAGGATATTCAGGTCAATACAGGAATCACTGCTTAAAGGTAGCAAGGTACCCTGGGATATGTAGTCCTTAGAAATTAAATGTAAACCAAAGGAATGAGCAGAGGAGAAGCTGCAAAGTATACAGGGATCAAGGAAGTTGATGAAAGAGATGGTCAGAAGACAGGATATAGTAAAGATATAAAAAGCACAACAATAACGCTTATATTGGATGGGAAAAATAACAAATGTTTGTTTTGCCATTACAATGCTGATGTTATAAAATGAAAGGTCATGCTATGACATTCGGGGATGGGTTCACTAAAGGCAAATAGACTGGGCACTTTGCAAGTGCAGTTGCACTTATTTTCCCCAGAGCTTAGTTAATGTGGTAAAGGTCTGCTGATTTCCATCATCCAATCATCTGCAAGCAAAATTTTTTTATTATTTTCCTTGCAACTGATTAGTTATTTTTTGCAAAGCTTTACCACATGTCTAAGCTCTGGGGAAAATAGGTACAACTGCACTTGCAAAGTACACAGTCTATTTGTTTTTGGTACATCCACCCCTAGAGCTCCTTTAAATTCAGAATAGCTTCACTTTCTTACTAATCTAAGTGGAAATTCACTTTGCAAAATGAACGTACATTGCATGTCTGTATATGAATAAACACATGCCATGGTTAAGAAGTTTTCTTGTACAGAAAACATTAAAGCCTTTTAAACAAATAAGGCTTAAAGTTGCCAGACAGAGCTATAGTAAAAAAACAGTAGTATGTATGAAGGAAGAAAGCTCCTTGGTGGACAAAAGAGGTTAGAGAAGAAATGAAGATTAAAAAAAGAGGCTGTATAGTAACTATCTGTCTTCTGACAATATGACTGATTATGAAGCCTATGAGATACAAAGAGGTGCTACAAAGGAAATTGTGAAACTAGCAAAATGGAAAAAGTAGGAAGAAATTGGGAATCGCACTGAGCAAAAAAACCAGGGAAATGTCAAATTAGTTTACAGAGTGTTGAATGAAGAAGGGGAAAAGTGCCACCTCAAATACATTAAAGACAAAATTGGAAGCTTAATGAACGATCTCAACACGACAATGACATGATGAAGATGGCACTTTATCGAAATTAATGGAGAGCACAGAGGACAAAGATAACTCTTTAGGACATAATCTAGTTTATGCATTGGAAAATATTCAAGGAAGCAAAAAAGGATTTGACTCACAAGAAAGTCAAGCCAGGACCAAGATGATACCCTTTAAAACGACAATAGCAAACCTTTTTTTTTTTTGCTTAGTATGTCAGAATGTTGTACAGGCAGCCAACAAGAAATTCCAAGAGGCTTCAACCTGCTTATGAGTAATATAAGCAAAATAATCTCTCCTTGCTTTAATACCGTAATAGATTACATCATTAAAAATTTGCAGTCTCATAATTAATTAATGACTGTAATATTTTTAAGGTCAGAAGCCGCAGACTACAGGTACAATTATAAAGTGCCAACGTTGAACAATAAAAATCCTTGTTTCGGCTTTCCACAGAATAAGATGAAAAGCTCAGTGGTAACCATTGGAAACAACTCGCTTTTCTTCACGTATTCTTTTCTTCTAAAACTGGTGCATATAATAGAACTGGTGTATACCGATGATGTTGTAATAATTACAACAAATATCTAGACAAACATTTCTGGCATAGTAGATAAACATTTGACAGAGCAAACATGACTATATGTTTTTATAGATGTTGGCTTTTACAGAAGATAAAAATATAATATTCACCGCACATATAATTCTTATTTGTAGTTTACAAAAATGTAAAGCATGATAGGGTTAGGGTTCTATCAGACTCCTACTTACCAGACCGGTGAGTCCGCTTGGCCAGAGAGTAGGCTCCCTTACGCGTCCGACTCGCGGCCCCTGGTAAGGTAACAGGAAGCACAGGAGTGCGGAGTGGTATGAGAGCCTGTAAACTAGAGTCCAGATGCTGGTGGAATAGCAGTCTATGAACAGCAGGTGCAGGCTGGAACACAGGCGATGAGACTGAGCAGGATGGTCAGGAGACAGGCTGGGTTCGGCAACAGACGGGCAGCAAGGTACAATAGGAGCTGGCAGAATCGGAGTCAAACAGGCCAAGGTCGGGTACAGGCAGCAAGAAGGGGAATCCAAGGGCAATCCGGGTCATCAGGAGATCAGGTAAACAGGAAGACAAGACAGGAAACAGGAACTATGGCACAGGAAGCTGATGATCAGGCAGCACTGAACAGAGTGCCTGACAAACTTAAATAGGCCGGCTTGCTCACAGGCACTCCCACTGGTGGCCAATCCCATGACCAGCAAGGTGAGCTCTCTGACAGTGCCCCCTCCCCAAGGGCAGCCTCCGGATGCCCAGCCGGGCCAACCTGGAGGCATGAACATTTATGAAAGTCTGCAAAAGTTCCGGGGCATGCAAATTGTTTTCTGGTTCCCAGGAATTGTCCTCCGGACCATACCCCTTCCATTTGATAAGATACTGTATTTGATTGTGCCTTTTCCTACAGTCCAGGATAGCCTCGATTTCAAACTCCTCCTCGTTATTGATCATAACAGGCTTAGGAGGACTGGTACTACGGTTGGGGAAAGGATCAGGAGCGACCGGTTTCAGTAAGGACACATGGAAAACCGGGTGGCAGACTAAGCTCGTACGCTACGTTGTTTGTTTTTCGTCTCACACAGAAGGGTCCCATGAATTTAGGCCCTAGTTTCCTAGAAGGGCAAGCCATTTTTAAGTTAGTTGTGGACAGCCATACTTGATTGCCAGGTTCCAGGATAAGCTCCCCGCGCCTCTTCTTGTTTCCTGATGATTGGGCCATTGTTTCCTGCAGAAGTTTGTTGTTGGTAGAGAAGAATTCCAATGTCTCGGTCACTGCAGGGCTGAGGGTGTGCCCTTCATAGGCAAGAAGTGAGCCATTTTTGACAATCTATCAATTATGACAAAGATGGTAGAGAAGCTTTCAGATGGGGGCAGTTCCACAATGAAATCCATCGCGATCATTTTCCAAGGTCTGTCAGGGATGGGCAAGGGTTTCAGTAAGCCCCAGGCCTTCGTCCGAATATTCTTGCTTCGGGCACATGTGTGGCAGGAACTGACGTAATTCCTACAGTCCTCGGCCAACTGTGGCCACCAAAAGGTGCGCTGCACCAGTTCAGTTGTCTTCTGAGCCCCGAAGTGCCCAGCCAACTTGTGGTCATGGCAAAGCTCTAGTACTGGTACCCTAAGGCTCTCAGGAACCATGATCTTCTCCTTATGCCAGAGTAAACCATCTCTTAGGCTGGTCTCAGTGGGTTGGGGTATAGTTGTGGAAGCTTGCCTTATTCTGGAGATTAAATCCCCCTGAAGTAATAAAAAATTTCCTGCAGGCAGGATAGTGTCCGGAGGGACGGTTTCTTTGGAGTCATGGAACATTCGTGAGAGAGCGTCTGGTTTGATGTTTTTGGAGCCGGGTCTGTAGGTAATATGAAATTGAAAGCGAGAGAAGAAGAGCGCCCATCTGGCTTGTCGCGGTTTTAGTCTCTTGGCAGATCTCAAATATTCCAAGTTCTTGTGGTCCGTGTAGATTAGAATAGGATGTACAGCACCCTCCAAAAGAAAGCGCCACTCCTCCAGAGCCGTCTTGATGGCCAGAAGCTCCCGGTCTCCTACATCGTAGTTTCTTTCAGACACCGATAATTTGCGAGAAAAAAAAGCTATTGGAAACAGAAGGGCCTTGGGGCCCTGACGTTGGGAGAGTACAGCTCCTACTGCGACCTCTGAGGCGTCAACCTCCAACACGAATGGCAAGGCAGAGTTAGGGTGTTTGAGGATGGAGGCCGACGTGAATAATCCTTTTAATTTTTCAAAGGCCAATTGAGCCCTAGGGGTCCAGCAGAATCGGGTTCCCTGTCTTGTTAATTCAGTAATGGGGGCGATGATCTTGGAAAAGTCTCTGATGAATTTCCTATAGAAATTGGAAAATCCAACGAAACGTTGGACCCCCTTCTTGTCCGTAGGTGCGGGCCAGTCCAGGATGGCGGACACCTTTTGAGGGTCCATTTTAATACCTTCCACTGAAATGATGAGCCCCAGGAATTGGATGCATTGGAGTTCAAATTCACATTTATCGAGTTTAGCATACAGCCCGTGTTGCCTGAGCCGGGCGAGGACATTCCGGACGTGCCTGCGATGATCAGTCAGTGATGATGAGAAAATGAGAATGTCATCGAGGTAGACGATGACGTAGAGATCCAAAAATTCCCGGAAGATGTCGTTCACAAAATGTTGGAATGTGGCTGGGGCATTGCATAGACCGAAGGGCATAATGCAATACTCGAAATGCCCAAAACGAGTGCGAAAAGCGGTTTTCCACTCGTCCCCCTCCCGGATACGGATTAAATTATAGGCTCCGCGAAGATCCAGTTTTGTGAAGACGGTTGCCGTTCCTAGCCTCTGGAATAATTCAGGCACCAGGGGTAAGGGGTAGCGATTCTTGATCGTTATCCGATTTAATTCCCGGTAGTCGATACATGGCCGAAGGGAATGATCTTTTTTTTCCACAAAGAATATGCCTGCGCCGGCCGGAGATGTGGACGGGCGGATGAACTTTTTCTTTAAATTCTCATCAAGGTATTGTTTTAGTGTATCCAATTCCTGCTCAGTCAATGGAAAGATCCTACCGAAGGGTACTTCGGTTCCAGGTAGCAGCTCTATAGGGCAATCATAGGGCCTGTGTGGCGGTAGAGTCTCAGCACCTTTCTTGCTGAATACATCAGAGAAATCTCGGTAGGGTTCAGGGATGGCTTGGTGTGAGTTGGTTTCAGGGTGTAGGCCGAGCAGTTGAGGTATCTCATGGGCCATTCTTGGCAGGCAATGTTGTTGGCAATAATCAGACAGAAACTCCACTTTCCCAGAAACCCAGTTGATATGGGGGTTATGGCCCAGCAACCACGGCATGCCCAGGATGACAGGGAACAGAGGAGAGGAAATGACATCTAAACGGAGGAATTCCTGGTGTTGAGAGTTTATAGTAGCTATTATAGGGATAGTCTCTTGAATGACAGGACCGGAACGGAGGGCGGAACCGTCTGCAAGATGAACAGCCAGGCTCTGGGTCTTGAGTCGGAGTGGGATATCATGCTGAGCTGCAAAGGCCTGGTCCATGAAGCAGCTGCATGCTCCGGAATCAACGATGACTGGAACTTGGATAGCCTTTCCGGGAAGCTGCAAAGTGACAGAGATGGTAAGGTGAGTACTAGGTTTTGGCATGATAGTAGCACATATACGAGCAGAAGAACGACACTTACGCGTCTTGTTGGGGCAGACGCTGGCGTAGTGCCCAGGTTCCCCACAGTAGAGGCATAGGTTAAGGTTACGTCTTCTTAACTTCTCTTCGGGAGTCAAGGAAGGACGGAGCAGACCAAGCTGCATAGGCTCTGATGTGTCGAAAACTGGAGAGGTTGGAGTAGCCAAAGGCCTACTAGGAGGACTGGGAACCTGTGGAAGCATCCAAGTGGGTCGATAGGCACTGGTAGACCTTTCGGTGCGTCGTTCTCTCAGACGACGGTCAATTTGGATTGAGAGGTTAATTAATTCTTCCAGGGTCTGAGGTATCCCAACCCGTGCTAACTCGTCCTTGAGTGGATCGGACAAACCCATTCTAAAGTGATGACGCAGAGCCGCGTCATTCCATGCCGTATCGGAACTCCAGCGCCTAAATTCAACGGCATAGTCCTCCGCTGCCCTGCGGCCTTGCCGAAGGGAGTGCAGGGAAGCTTCAGCAGAAGCGGTTAGTTGAGGATCCTCATAAAGTTGAGACATCGCCAAGAAGAAGGCGTCCAGACTTTCCAGGGCATCCGACTTTTGTTCCAGAAGGTGATGGGCGCAGGTTTGAGGCTCACCGGACAACAGGGAAATAACAAAGCCCACTTTGGTGGCTTCTAGGGAGAAGGTCCGAGGCTGCAGAGCAAAATAGAGACTACATGCATTCCGGAATGCACGGTATTTACTACGGTCTCCAAAAAATCTCTCCAGTATAGGTACTTTGGGCTCTGGAGGGAGCATGACTACGGAGGGTGCCCCGGTTGCAGACGAAGTCCCCTGAGGATTGGTAGGTGCAGACAGGGCCTGAACACGTTCCTCTAGTCGGGTATAGCCATCCTGTAAACTTTTGACTGCTTGGGTTAATCCTGCCAAGTGTCTGCAAAGTTCGTCCATAGGGGAGGCCCCCTGCCCGGACTCGGTCATGGCTGCCTGATACTATCAGACTCCTACTTACCAGACCGGTGAGTCCGCTTGGGCAGAGAGTAGGCTCCCTTACGCGTCCGACTCGCGGCCCCTGGTAAGGTAACAGGAAGCACAGGAGTGCGGAGTGGTATGAGAGCCTGTAAACTAGAGTCCAGATGCTGGTGGAATAGCAGTCTATGAACAGCAGGTGCAGGCTGGAACACAGGCGATGAGACTGAGCAGGATGGTCAGGAGACAGGCTGGGTTCGGCAACAGACGGGCAGCAAGGTACAATAGGAACAGGCAGAAGCGGAGTCAAACAGGCCAAGGTCGGGTACAGGCAGCAAGAAGGGGAATCCAAGGGCAATCCGGGTCGTCAGGAGATCAGGTAAACAGGAAGACAAGACAGGAAACAGGAACTATGGCACAGGAAGCTGATGATCAGGCAGCACTGAACAGAGTGCCTGACAAACTTAAATAGGCCAGCTTGCTCACAGGCACTCCCTCTGGTGGCCAATCCCATGACCAGCAAGGTGAGCTCTCTGACAGGTTCCTAACAGATTATTCTACCACCATTAAAAGGAAAACAATGCTGAAAGTAGCGACTAAGAGACTGTGGTATACTTTTAGGCATATCGAATATATAGGAATTACATCATCACTGCCATTGCTGAACTGATTCCAAAAATTTCAGTTTCTTGGTTGTCATCGGCTTTATACTTTCAGAGCATACAGGGCAGCCAGAGCAAGCATGCAGCAAGTAAAGGCTGAATGTGGTAAGAATTTCTGAATACTGCATACCTGTTTAGGGTCAATGTCATGGTCAGAGGCCAGGCTCAGAGACCAGTAGCTATAGCAGAAGAGAGGCTCCCACTGACAAGCTGAATAAGTATACAAGCTGGTCACCTTGGCGGATGATGCGGGCCCACCTGAGGTGCGGGGTCTAAACACTAACTGGTAATCACCAGAGCTCCTGATGGTGGAGATGTGTTTTGCTGTGTATTAGTACCAGGTCAGAGTCCTCAGGATCGCTCCACCAGGAGGTGAGCATACCATGGTCCAGTATCAGATATAACAGATAGGGATCAAGCAGAACAAGCCAGAGTGATGTAATAAGTAGTAGCAGGTTGGGATAAAGCAGATATGCAGTCAAGGAACAAGCCAAAGGTTGGTAATGAATGGTTGCAGGTTGGAATCGAGTGGAAGCGTAGTTGAGGAACAATCAAAGGCCTGTAAAGAGTAGTAGTGAAGATACCAACAGCAGCAGGAGAGACAAAAGCAAGATATGCCTGAAGAAGAGCACAATAATCTGGCAAACAGGGGGAAAGGCATGGCTTAAAAAGGAAGTTCACGGGAGGAGCAAGGTTCAAGGAGTTCAAGGTTCCCCAGAAACAGGACACAAGGCAGGATTGTCCAAAGGATCAGACAGGATGCTGTCCAGCATCTCAGGTGGCTTAGCAAGAAGAGCTACTGATGGATGCAGCAGAGGTTGTGTTTTCAGATACTTCTTAGGTTCCTAAGAATTCTATGAATCGAACAAGCGAAAATGGGAGTTTTAAGGTGTGAAATTAATTAACTTGGAAACAATGTCAATTTCATAATTTTATTTAAACTGACGTATTTAAATTTACCGTAATTATATTTAAAACCAGCACATGGAAATCATGTGGTCGCAGTACAAAAGTTTGTTGCCTCCACATGTTTCACCATAATCATGGTTTCTTCTGGAGCTTTTGTAAGACCTTATGTACAATATCACTAAGAAATAAAAAAAAATATGTTTTAATAGATATGCAAAGACTGGAAAACATCAACATATATATATAAAGACCATATGGGTCTACAAAACTACAATTCATATAGTTACATCAATACAATAATTACTAGATCATCTGATGATTGCACTCTCACCCCAAATGTAGGTAGGACTCAGAGGACTCTCAAAGCCCCCTAGGTGGTCCGGCAAAGTATCAGTGTGCCATAGAGGGGATAATCCCCTACAATCAAAACCTGCAGGAACACACATAATTATATTCAAACAGGGCAATTATACTTGGATTTGGCCGACTAATAAATACCTATAAAGTCCAACTACACTGATAAGAGGTAAGGAAATCAAAAAGTTGATAATCGTATCACTGATGATATGTACTTTCAAATAGTGATAGCAAGCTTGAAGGGGACTATGCCATCTGAAAAGACACACAAACCATCACAAAAAATCTATCCAAGCAGTCTAAACCCTTCTAAAACAAACAATTTGGCATACTCCTCTTACCCAAGCAATTCCTTCATCAGAGATAAACAGATTCCTTTCCTCTATATCAAGGTGATATCATTGGGACAGAGAAGATCCAAATAGATAATCATTCCCAGGGAGTATCCCCTATAAGCAAAAGTAATCAAATTGGTATCACACAGGCTAGGTATGCAAAACCTGCCTGGACTCAGGCCACGTTGCCATAAATCAACTTACTTCAATCCATGGAATGAAATCCAGCTGGTATCAGACAGGACAAAAGGCCGCAGCAACATCACTGCCGCCCCGAGGAAATTAAATATCCCCTGCATCCTTGCGACGTCTGACGTCACCACCAGGATGCGAATGTCCAATGGCTGACCCTAATACATCGGTATCAAAACGCACCTCGAGTTCGGGACTATCACAAAATGCTTCTCGTTCACAAACCTCTAACTCAGCACATTCTCAAACGTTACCTATTTCTTCTGGTGATATGTCACTGCACCCTCTATTTCTTTTCAAACACCTACTTCATCAAAGGTGAGTCAGATTAATACTGCTACCACAGTTGGAATGGATTTATGCACAGCACCGATTTTTTTACCTCCACCAATGTTGGAGCCCAAAAAGGGTTCCAACATGAAAACACAGCAATCCAAAATACCCCTGAACCCGATAAACTTGAAGTGATAAATCTTTCATCACACATCCTAACTGATGATCAAATTGAAGTATTATCATTGGGATTGAGCTTTTGTCCTACACAAAGGATTGATCATATATAGTTAATAAAAGATGTTCATCTATTCACTTGGAAATTGATGTATAAGACAATATTTGACAAGAATAAGGAACCTTTGACAACATGCCCCCCAAATGAGTTGTGGGAAAACTTCTCATTGGAGGATATGAAAGCCATCAATGATTTGATGGACCTATGGGAGGAGGGTAACCCACCAGACGAGTTATTTATACTGGATGATGGAGCGGTCAATCTTCATCCCTCTAGCTTGAGTGATCCTCCCATGGATCCTTGTTTTCCTCCACCCAAACTATACAAACCCAAGTCTAGAGCTTTCCCGCTCTTCAGACCAACCCAAATATTTGGGCTTTCACATAGCAGGTAGTTAATGAGATCCAGAATACCAGATGGAAGGACTCAGCAGCTTCTAATCTCAATATAGCACAAAATACGTCTCTTGAGGAATTAAGAAAGAATCCCCATTTAGTCATAAAACCTTCAGATAAAGGTGGAAACATTCTTGTAATGAAGGTTGCTCAGTATGAACAAAGGGTTTTGGAAATACCAGACAACCAAGAATGGTACAGAAGGATACCAGAAATCTTCCTAGAAAGAATGACTAATGTGCAAGGAACCTTAATAATTAACAAGGCCCACTTAAATGGCGTTATTGATAAAAAAAACCCCTTGAATTTCTTGATGTGAAAACTCCTAAAACCCCGACTCTGTATGGACTACCGAAAATTCACTAAAGTTTAGTAAAACCACTATGGAGGCCAATGGTATCAGGAAATGGGTGTCTGACTGAATCTGCAAGTCAGCTAATCGATAACTATTTGAGGCCACATGTAAAAGCACTTACTTCCCATATTCAAGACACCAGGGATCTGATTCGAGCCTTGGATGGTATTGATATGCCAGAAGGTGCTTGGTTGGTGGCCCTTGATGTGGAGGACATGATTGGGAGGTGAAGGTTGTGGAGACCTTCCTGTTTGAGCATGGCACCTGGGTGGGTGCCTATAATCAGTTTATTCTTACTCTGCTGCTATTCATTTTAATGAATAATGTTTTTCTCTTCAAATGCTCCCACTACCTCCAGGTGTAGGGGGTTGCGATGGGGACTCAATGTGCCCTGTTGTATGCCAACCTGTACCTGGGGGGGTGGAAGCATGATTTGTTTTCAAGGGAGGATTTGCAGATTTGCAAAATATCTATTTGGAGGAGATTTATTGATGATGTTTTCTTTATTTGGTTGGGTTCCCTTGAAGATTTGGTGTGTTTTTTGGAGGCCCTGAAGAGTAGCAAATATAATTTTAAGTTTACGTGGACCTTTCTTCAAGAGACCATAAACTTTTTAGATTTTCAGATCTATAAAAATGATGATGGGAGCCTAGGCTCCACCTTATATAGAAGCCATCATCAGGTGATATCATCCTCAAAGCAACGAGTTCCCATCCAGTATCATTGTTAGCAAGCATACCGTATAGCCAATACCTGCTGTTAAAATGCAATTGCTCAAAACAGGAAAATTTTGAGAGGGAGTCAAAAGCATTGCAACAACGCCTTTTAAAAAGAGGATATAGCAAAACATCATTGAAAAAAGCTTATCAGTGGGCCAATGAGCAAAAAAGGAATTCCCTGATAAATAAATCCAAAATAAAGACAGAGAACACCAATGTAAGATTAATTACACACTATTCTGGACAGCAAAGTTAGGTTTGGAAAATTATGACTAAATTCTGGTATCTTCTGAGGGCAGATGAAACAGTTGCCAAACATATAAAAGAATATCCAATAATTACTTTTAGGAGGTCTAAATCCTTAAGAGATAAAATTAGTCCATAGTCACCATTCACATTCAATGAAGAAGGAATACAAGAGAGCTGATGGTACTGTCCCATGTGGAAAATGCAACTGTTGTCAGTATATCTGGCAGGCACAACAGGTTATGTTACCAAATGGCAGGATGTATAGACCTCACTTCTTTGCTAATTGCCAATCGATAGGTATTGTTTGTACTATATGGAATGCCAATGTGGCATGTTCTACATTGGAAAGACCAAGAGGCCATTTTTCCATAGAATTAGGGATTACGTGGGATTGGTTAGTGCAAAGAAGTTTGAGAGCCCTACAAGTTGCCACAATGGGCTGTACTATCAATTCAATGCCACAAAGATTACGTTTTTTGCTTTAGAACATATCCCCCTAAATGAGAGGGGTGGACAAATTGCTTTTACAACGAGAAACAAAATGGATCTTTAATTTGTCCGCCACTAGATATCTGAAAGGGTTAATTCTGCCTGGATTCTATGAATGACCACTGAATTCCATAGACAGAGCTCTGGGAGCATACAATGAAAACGACACAAAAATGGTTCAAAGTATACTTGGTTTAATGGTAGCTACGCCGAGGTTTTCTTCAAAAACTCAGAACAAAGGCACGTAGCATAAAAGGGGAGGAACAAAACATAAGCCATATATATGTATAATATGACATTTTAGACATATAGTTTCAACTAGCAACATTTTGTTACAGGATATTGGTGGTCAGCCTGTTCCGGGACATAGTCTCACAGTCAGTTATTTATGGAGCTCGTTTGGCCTGCGGTTATGCTATGTGTGAAAGTACATGAAAGTACAGCAGAAGGACACATTGTTTCTCAAGCATTTAATGTTACAGTGCATTAACTCTTTCTACTCCTTCAATATCCCCTCTTAGATCACAACGTGATCTCACCATGATTGCCTAATGACTTTCGGGTGACTTCAGTATTCTGTTCACCGTACTTGTAAAAGCACTGGATAAGTTTGAACAAAACGTATACAGCAAAAACAAACAGTAGGCACATTAAAAATTAGCATTCCAGCTTTCTTAAACCATGAAAAAATGGAGCCAAAGAAATCACCAAAGCTTTCCAATCCATTAAAGGGATTCCATCCATCTTTGGCAATGTCTCTGGCTTCAGCCTGGAGGAGCGTCACCTCCTGTCAGTGTTTGCTGATAATAATCAGGTTCTTCAATACTTGTACTATGAATCCAGGTACAGCACTCATAATCCTTTGTGATTTCACAGAGTCCTGTCAGGGCATAACTCATGGACTCGATAGCTAAATCATGCAGTTCTAGTTCCTTACGAATAGCTCTTTGCTCAATACTTAACAGTTTGATATCTGCAGAGTTCTTTTCCATAACCTCATCTATCATTTTTTTCGGAGTAGTTGTTTAGCCTTTTCATTAATTCTATACCCCACCCTGTCCATGAGGGGAACCATGCCCAAGTCACGTCATGTTAAAAAAACTGTTCTCTTTTCCTGTGTTTAAGGGGGTACCTGGGATGTGTACTAGCCTTCAAAAGGTGTTGATGTTTACCTACTCCATCCCCTATGATCCCCGGTACTGGGACCAGTAAGGCCAGATAACACCATCCTCATTCTTTAACAGGAATCCAAGGATAGCACTTCTTGCCTCAACAGATATATACATTATCACCCAGAGACAATGGTCTACTTATGGTATCCTGGACATTTTTCAGAAAAGGTGGCCAGGGTTAATTGGCCTAGAACAAAACCCTCAGTGCTGTCCTGTGCTGTAAAGAGGGAATATAGAGTAGAATTGATTTCTAGGTTGTTGGTGTGAAACATGGAGGACAAATCTTTATGCAAGGATATATTAAATAGTGACTTCTGGCATGTTTTGTTTTGACCTTAATCTGATGAGTTTCCTAGCTTAAAACACCAATCTGGGAAATAACTCCTACCTATTATTGGGAGAGGAAATTGTGTCATTGTGTCACCTGTCTGATACTGGCTGGATTTCATTCTATGAATTGAAGTAAGTTGATTTATGGGAACGTGGCCTGAGTCCAGGCAGGTTTGCATACCTAGCCTGCCTGATACTAACTTGATTACTTTTGCTTATAGGGGATACTCCCTTGGGAATGATTATCTATTTGGATCTTCTCTGTCCCAATAGTATCACCTTGATATAGAGGAAAGAAATCCGTTTATTTCTGATGTAGTAATTGCTTGGGTAAGAGGAGTATGCCAGGTTGTTTGTTTTAGAAGGGTTTAGACTGCTTGGATAGATTTTTTGTGATGGTTTGTGTGTCTTTTCAGATGGTATAGTCCCCTTAAAGCTTGCTATCACTATTTAAAGTACATATCATCAGTGATACAATTATCAACTTTTTGACAAGTTGGGCTTTATAGGTATTTATTAGTCGGTCAAATCCAAAATACTTGACATTTTGTTTTGGTTTTGATAGTAGGGGATTATCCCCTCTATGGCACACTGATACTTTGCCGGACCACCTAGGGGGCCTTGAGAGTCCTCTAAGTCCTACCTACATTTGGGGTGAGAGTGCAAGCATCAGATGATCTAGTAATTATTGTATTGATGTAACTATATGAATTGTAGATTTGTAGACCCATATGGTCTCTCTATATATTGATGTTTTCCAGTCTTTGCATGTCAATTAAAACATATTTTTTTATTTTTTAATGATATTGTACATAAGGTCTTACAAAAGCTCCTGCGGAAGCCATGATGATTATGGCGAAACATGTAGAACAACAAACGTTTGTAGTGCGACCACATGATTTCTATGTGCTGGTTTTAAATATAATTAATTTTAAATATGATTTTAAATAAAATTATGAAATTGATATTGTTTCAAAGTTAATTAATTTCACACCTTAAAACTCCCATTTTCGCTTATTCATTTTATCCAATTCCAATATGGGGAGGTGGTGCTTGTAGCAAGACCTCTTATCCCTGGTAACAAATCCATTTTTCCCAAGAATTCTATTCTGGCCCATATGCTTTCCATTGAACCAGATACTTTAATTTGTTCATAAAGACATTTTCAAATCAAACATTTTCTCAACCACAAATTCTTCTTCAGCTTGCACCTCAACAGGAAATTTTAATCAAAAAGTGGCTAATTTGAGCTGAAATCTAGAAAGGTTCCACAAACATTTGGCCCAGTTTTTACAGATAGAACATGTACCTTCAAATTTTGGTAAACCAACTTTGTCACCCACATGAAAGGTAGGAAGTCACCTATGATGTCTGTCAGCAGCCTTTTTGTAACCTCCCTGAGCCTAATACTATGTATCAATTTTTCCTGAATCACCTGCATAGAAACATAGAAAAGAAGGCAGAAAAAGACTGAGTAGTCCATCAAGTCTTCCCATTTTTTTGTTTTTTTGTTTGATGTTTTATTTTATTTTTTTATTCAGTAACTTTTTCATCTATGTATAAAAGTTCTTCCGCCTTAGAAACCTAAAAATGCTCAGCAAGTTTAGAGTCATGCACCAACCTGAGGGCTTCTAACCGAATCAATTCAGGTACATTAAAGCAATGCGTTTCAAAAAGCCATTCTTGTATTCAAGGTTAATGTCCTTAGGACGATGATTGAGAAGGGGGGAATTCTCATACCCCTCTTTAAGGAGACTCAAGAAAGTTTTGGAACTTGTGGCCCCTAGGAATTTCTTCTAGGACAGGACTGTACATTCAGAGTTGCCTTCCTGGAGAGGCTCAGACAACATCCTTGATAAGGCATCAGCCTAACCATTACTTGACCCAGACAGATACAAGATGATAAAATTGAAAAAAACAAAAACATGAAGAGAATTCATAAAGCAACTCTTCCTTGAGGACAAACCGGTGATTTTAAATATTGTTCATTTATTAAGGCTATCCAAAAATTATTGCAGAAGATACAAATACAAAAATAGACATTTATCCCCAAAACCAATTCATGTTAAAAAGACCTAAGGTCTCAGGAGAACAATGGTGGCCACCATTTCCCAATGACACCTCACATTTCTCTCACCCTCACACACACATACACATACAGATCTCAGTCGGTCACCAATTAGATGACACTTGTGGATACAAAACTTCCAAAAACCTAGGAATGTATCAAACATTTGTAACTGGATCGGACAGTGATGGAATGCAATAAATCTTTGTGCTTTCTCCCAGAACATGGTTGTAAGATATTCTTATTGCGGTGTGAGAGTTCCTTGTGGTTTCCGTAGCGCTAACTTGTAACAGAGACAGCTTCTGTATATCAATGTGTGCACCCAATGGTTAATGTTCACCACAGGGTGAAACAAAGTGTCAAGTGTATCACTTTGATGATATAAACAGAAAGAGACACTGACTTTTCAACAGCAGGAGCGGAACACCGTACAGTTCATCATGAAAAATAACAGAGGGGAGCTTACAGTTACCGGCGTCTAGACGGGATCATCACGATCAGTAGTTTACCGTCACAGCCACTGCAGAGGAGATCCCCTAGATGTATGGGTTTGTCCTCACGGAAGAGTTGCTTTATGAATTCTCTTCATGTTTTTGTTTTTGTAGTTATTGATTAACTCAGAGGACAACCAAATTTGGTAGTCTCCAAGAATTTTTTGTTGGTTGGAGTCACTAAATCTGGAAGGTGTAACTGGTTTAATCTCGAATTGGATAAGGCCAGTATATGGCCAAATTTTCCTATATGAGAACACCGGATAATATTGAGGAGTAGTTGATAAAAGCCCTCCCCCTTTCCCCTTTTTTCTTTTGATGGTATCAAGATGATAAAATTGAACCTGGGAAAAAAAGAGACCAATGTGCGTGTCTAGAAGACAATCTCTTAGCAAAACAAATGAGATCCAAATTTTTATGATCAGTTAGAACAGTTATAGGATGATTAGGCCCTTCCATCAGATGCCTCCATTCGGAAAAGGCTTTCTTAATGGCCAGCAACTCTTTGTCAGGGCTGGGCTAAGCCCTTCCTTATCAGAGCTGGCCACTCAGCTGTTCGCTAATTGCCAGCTCCTATCTCTCCAGAGTTACTCAGCTGTTGATGATATCTTGCTCGTCAGTCCTGCCTACTTAAGCCGTTCAACCCAGTGGATCTCTGTCTTCGCCTTGGTCAACATCACAGAGACTACCTCCTGCATTCCTGTTCAAACACTTGCTTTGCGGACATCCCTTATGGCTCCAGATCCTTGGCTGACTATCCGTTCCGGTTACTGAACTTTGGCTTTGTTTTGACTATGTTTGTTCTTTTTACTTTCATTATTAAACAAGTATGATTTAACTGTACTTCTGTCTCTGTCTGATTTCATGGTTTCTGACAGTAGGCGAAGGCCATGAATTCAGAAGATGCAGTCAATCCACTTGCTGGTAATATTTTTTTCCAGATTGGATGAACTGGATCATCGAATGGATCAGTTTGCCATGGCATTACAAACGCTCCTGAGTTGCACGGCTCACCTGGAATCTCCCACTGTGGCTGCACCGGTACAACCTATGTTGCAGGCCGACCCTGCTGCTGCTCCAGTCTCTGTGCAGACACCTGCCTCGAGTATTACCTCTATAAGAGGTATGTCTGGTTCCGCTCCATTTCCCCAGCGATTTGGGGGTGATCCAGTGCAATGCAGAGGGTTTCTCAAACAGGTTGAGATATACTTTGAGATGCTGCCCCAGGCGTTTCCCACGGACAGAAGCAAAGTAGGTTTTGTGATATCTTTCTGAGAGAGCCTTGGCCTGGGCAAACCCTCTATCGGAGACGCAAAAACCTGTTGTCTTGAGCTACCCTGAGTTTGTGGCTTAGTTTAAAAGGGTATTTGACGTTCCTGCATGCTCCGCTTCTGCTGCCGAGTGCCTCATGTCCATCGAACAGAGTACGGGAACTGTTGCCGACTACGCCATTGAATTCCGTTCTCTGGCAGCAGAGGTTGCGTGGAACAATGAGGCTCTTGTGGCTGCTTTTTCTCATGGTCTCTCGGATACCATCAAGGATGAGATAGCACCCCGAGATATACCCACTGAGCTTGAGAATTTGATCACGTTTGCCATCCTTTTTGACTCCAGACTCAGAGTAAGACTCTCTTTTAAGGAGTGTTTGTGGAAGCCTCCTGTACATTTGTCTCTGAGCTTTGCAGTCCCACCTGTGCTTCCCTCACCTCCCATGCTTCCTGGTACCGAGTCGGTCAGTGAACATGAACCCATGCACTTGGGTTTCACATGCCTCTCTGCACATGAGAGAACCTTTAGGAGGAGGGAGAGATTGTGCCTTTATTGTGGCCAGGCAGGTCACTTTTTGAAGTCTTTTCCTACCCGTGCGGGGAATGCCCGAACCTTGAGGTCCTGTCACGGACAGACCTTAGGTGGCTTTGTTTCATCCCCAGTTATCCAGAAGGATAAGCCCCTGGTTTCGGTCACCCTTTCTTGGGCTGAGTCGTCCGTCGAGATACAGGCTCTAATCGACTCTGGGGCTGCAGGCCTGTTCATTGATGACGCCTTTGTAGCGAAGCACTCGATTCCGCTGCATCTGTGTGACACTCCACTTGTCATTGAGGCTCTTGACGGGAGACCTCTAAAGCCTACCCATGTGACTCATGAGACGGTTCTGTTGTCCATGGCGTAGGGGCTCTTAACCATAAGATAATCCAATTCAAAGTTATTTCCTCACCTAAGTTATTGGTTATCCTTGGTTACAGAGGCACAACCCCTCTTTTGATTGGCTCCATGCTGAGGTTCTCTCCTGGTCACCACAATGCAGTGAGACATGCTTCCAGAAGGAGGATAAGGCCATGGAGGAGTACGTTGCAGACGCACTTTCTCGAGGTTTCATCCGCAAATCCTCGTCTCCTGCTAGTGCAAGGAACAGCGAGTAGGAGTGGCCACCGAGACATACTGTGACTGATATGCTTGTTTTACTTCTTCTAAATGTGAGTGCATAAATTGTATGTGAATTAAAGTGTTTTAAAACGTCTACTCTTAGAGGCGCCTCTCTCATTGATTTTTTTTTTAATACTTGAAATCTGGCCTGTTAGTGGGTCCTGAGGACAGGAGTTGAGAACCACTGTACTAGAGGAACCATTTCATGGGCAACAGGCCCTGATGATAAAGGTGAACGATCAACTTTCTTCATATATATTTATTTCCTATTTTAATATTATTACTTTGGGCAATTTTTATGTTCATAGAGTTTCCCCCGACCCCAGAGTTTAGCATAGCAGAGCAAGGAATTCCATGATTTTCAGTGTTTATTAGGCATGACAAAAATGAGATAGTAGAGAATTTTCTTGGGAGACCCCACAATAGAGACATAATATCTCCAAACATCTTCTTTCTTTCTCCTGTGAAGAAATTGATCTCTTAATAGCATCAATCTGCATAGGTACAGGAGTGTTAGAATCTGGAGAAACTTTTGAATCCTTCTGAATAAATTAACGATCAGAGAAATGCATGCCATTATTTCCCTAAACATTCCCAGTCTCTCATTCCTCTCTTCTGTAAGTCTCTGATCAATTTGGATATATAATTGGATGAAAGCTTTGAGATCATTAAGAATCTCTACTATCTTCTGCTCATCTTTTACCTGTTCACAGAGCCCTTGGTGGAACTGGCTTTTTTGCACTGCTAGGTTCCAGGTGGTATCTGAGATCCATTATCAGAATTTAGCTGTGTACTTAGCAATAGAGCGTCTAACCCTGCCACAAACTTTGCAACCTTTTTTTGGCAGTAGCACAGTAGGTAGGACCATTAAAAACCTAATTCATCACAGTCACAAAGCTCTCAAAAAATTAGAGTGGTCCTGTCTTATTCTACATAAGGGGAGGCCCAAGCTAGGACTTCCTCAGTCAGTAGATTGATAACAAACAATACCTTATTTTTCTTTGACGTAAATACAGAGACTTGCTTTTGAAAACATATACAGTACTGTATGATGCTAATTAAGGAAACCTCTCTAATGGTCTCCATTGAACTTGAATGGTAGAAGAATACATGTGTTAGCACACATCGCACACCTCGAGAACGTAAGTCCAGCAATTGTTTCTGCAGAGAATATATTTCCTTTTGTTGCCCTTATAACTCACTTTTCAGTTTGACAAATATTTCTTGGTAAATAACACTGAACTCCTTCAGCTCTGCAATTTGCTGCCTGAAAGGAAACACAGCATCTGCCATAGCAGCCTGCATGTTTGGGCCAGATTATTCTGTCATGGTCAGAGGTCAGGCTTGGAGACCAGTAAATATAGCAGTAGAGAGGTTCCCACCGACTAGTTGGATAAGTATACAAGTAGGTGGGAGCCTGGTGGATGACGCATGCTCACCTAAGGTGCAGGGTCAAAACACTAACCAGTACTCCACCAGACCTCATGATGGTGGAAATGGGTGTTGTAGTATGTTAGTAGAGGTTGTGGTCCTCGGGATCACCCCACCAGAGGGTGATCAAGCTGGAGTTCAGGTTGGGATCAAGCAGATGTATAGTCAAAGAACAAGTCAAGGTCCATAACATGCTGGACCCATATCAGTTTTCATACCGTCCAAACCTTTCTACGGATGATGCAGTATCCTCTACCCTCCACTTGGCCCTTACCCACTTAGAACAGAAAGACTCTTATGTTAGAATGCTGTTCATTGACTTTAGCTCAGCATTTTTTTTTTTTTTAATTTTTTATTTAAAGATATGACACAGATACAAATATAACGGTAGCTTCGCATTGCATTTAAACTGTAATGAACTCGTCAAGTATAACAGTCAGAAACTTAACAGTTAAATGTGAGTGAAGGTCATTATTCAGTTAGACTAAGATACCACTCGCCGAAGTCTAATATAATGTAAACTTAAACATCTGTGCCCATCACTTTTTATAACTTTTTTTATAGAGAGAGAAATAGTAAAGTTAGAGAGAGAAGACTGAGGAAAGAGAAGAAGAAAGAGAGATAGAAGATAAATAATTAAAAATTAAACAACACTCCTGGGAGGGGGGGGGGAGGAGGGAAGAGACGTTTGCCCCCGGGGAGCCAAATTCGGTAATGCTGAACTGTCCATGGGAATCCTAGACGATGGACCCCGACAGGTATTGGTGGAACTCGTCGGAGAAGCGAAAAAGGTTCCAATGAAACCATCTGGACTTATGTTCCTCTGACCTGTCCCGCAAAGCAGAGGTCAGATCCTCCATCTGCTCAATGTCCTTCACCCTCGCAAACCATTGGGCCACCGTTGGCGCGGACTGTTGCTTCCAAAGAGGTGGAATGCTAGCCCGGGCCGCATTAAGGAGATGCTTAAGAAGGGATTTGTGGTAACGTTTCTTTGACAGGGGAGTAAGGTTAAGAAGAACCGCAGCTGGATTATCCTGAAGGGAGATATCCGTGAGTTTCTGTATGAGCTTAAGCACCGGCTGCCAAAAAGTTTTCAGTACAGGGCAGTCCCAGAAAATATGTATTAGAGTGCCTGGATGTAGGTTACAACGCCAGCAGCGGTCAGATTGTACAGGAAATATCTTGGCTAACACTGAAGGGGTCCTGTACCAGCGCGTCACTATTTTATATGCGGTCTCTTGGTACTTGCTGCACACAGAGGATTTCTGTGCGAAAAAGAGTATGCGTTCTTTTTGGGGTTCTGTGAAGGTGACTTGCAAGTCTCTCTCCCATTTTGCTAAGAATGGGGGATCCTCTGTGGCGTGCAGTTCCAAGAGGGATTTGTAGGAGGCTGATAAGGATCTCCGAATCGGTCCCTCACCCAAACAGAGCTCCTCAAAAGAGTGGAGCTCTCTGACAAAGTGGTTTGGTTTGGGCAGTGAGCCAAGGAAGTGGGATAATTGATTTATCCTCCAGTGGTCCAACTGAAGTGGAGCCCGACCTGAGAGCAGGCTCTCTGTAGCTGGCCAACCGGAGGACCGCAGGAGCGTGGAGGCCCTCATGAGCCCCTGCGGGGCTTGCGATCGAAAGGACGGGTCAATGAGGCCAGGTAGAAAATCCGGATGACCAATAAGTGGCGTCAGTGGGGATGGAAAGTTTCTTAATGAGGCTAAACGGAAAAACCTCTTCAGTTCCATAAGAGTTGGTCCAATCAGTGGGTGAGTGGTCAAGTGGGTGGCCGGAGTTTTCCCAGCCCAAGGTAGTCCCGCCAGAGGGGCTCCGGCTGCCTCCCGCTCCAGTGAGACCCAGAGCTTCAAATCACTGTGACGGCACCAGTCCACCACTCTGGTCATTTGTGCCGCAGTATAGAGCTGGATCTGGGAATCCGAGACCGCCTTTAGTCTTTGGTCTTAATAGGAGTGTTCTGCCGAGACGTGGGTGTTTTCCACGCCAGATGAATCTGATGAATAGTGAGCGAACGGCGTGAAAAAATGTTTGAGGTATCTTAACGGGCAGCGCCTGCAATAAGTACAGGAGTCTGGGCATTGCATTCATTTTAAGTATATTGCAGCGGCCGAACCAGGAAAGGGCCAGAGAGTTCCATCTCTCTAGATCAGCAGCGAGCGTAGATAGAAGGGGCTGAAAGTTGAGGGTGACAATGTCTTGTAGTTTTGCAGAGATTTTTGTTCCTAGATATTGTATTGAGCGAGCAGCCCATTTGAATGGAAAGAAGGGGCGTAAGTTAGAAATGGTAGAATCTGACAAGGATACATTTAAGGCCTCTGATTTTTGTAAGTTGACCTTAAAATTAGAAAGGGTGCCATAACGTTTTAGCTCCTGTAACAAGGAGGGTAGAGAGGTGAGGGGCTCGGTAATGTAGAACAAGAGGTCGTCGGCATAAGCCGCAACTTTGTGTTGGCATTGATCCGATTGGATGCCTTTTATGGACTGGTTACTTCTGATGTGGCGTAGAAAAGGTTCTAGGGAGAGGACGAACAGCATTGGAGACAGGGGGCAGCCCTGTCTGGTGCCGTTCGAGATAGAGAAAGGGCTGGAGTCAAAGCCGTTTACCCGGACAGTCGCTGTGGGATTCTCATAGATGGCCGAAATCCATGACAGGATGGAATCTGGCATACCCACAAATTTAAGTGTCTCCCGAAGGAAGGTCCAGTCCACCCTGTCAAAAGCCTTCTCGGCATCCGTGGAAAGGAGCAGTAAGGGTATTCGGGAACGTTTCGCTTTTTCTATGATGTTCAGTGTCCGGGTGGTGTTGTCCCTGGCCTCTCTAGTTTGAATAAAACCGACTTGGTCTATTCCGACCAGACGTGGTAATAAGGCATTCATCCGGGAGGCCAGGATTTTAGTGAAAAGTTTCATATCACAATTCAGAAGTGAAATGGGCCTGTAATTGGCGCATAGTAGTGGGTCTTTACCCGGCTTAGGGATCACAGATATAGATGCACGTAGCATGTCAGCAGGGAGATTGTGTCCGTCTAGCACAGAATTAAAGGCTGCAAGAAATGAAGGTGCCAAAGTGTCCAGGTATAGTTTGTAATATGGGAGGGTAAAACCATCCGGTCCAGGGGCCTTACCGGGCTGGGTGTCAGCTATTGCGGCGGCAAATTCTTCCATGGTAATAGGTTTGGACAAGTCCACTCGCTCTTCAGTCGTCAGCGTAGGAAGGTCAGTCTCTTGAAGATATTTGCAAATGTCTAGGGTTTTTTGGGGTAGCAGCTGAGGGGTGGGAATTGGATCCAAATTATACAGCTTGTAGTAAAAAGTACGGAAAGTATCCGCCAGCTCCAGGGACGAATGGACTCTGGAGCCCGATGACGAGAGAAGAGCGGGTACGTATGTCTGAGAGCGCTTCGCACGTATGGCGTGGGCCAATAGCCGACCACATTTATCGCCGTATTCGTAAAAAGAACGCCGGGCCTTTAGTAGTATATGTTTCGCCTCGTACATGGAATGGTCTCGTATAGCTTCCCGAAGACGGACAAGTTCCGTCTCGGTAGCACTATCGGGCCGACTCTTATGTTGACGTTCCAAAGTGTGAAGTTGCGTTAAGAGGTCAGTCAAGGTTTTAACACGACGTTGTTTGGCCGCATGACCGTGTTTGATTAGTATGCCTCTAATGACGCACTTATGTGCTGACCATACAATGGCTGGGTTGTCTACAGAATCTTTATTGACAGAAAAGTATAACTTGAGTTCCCGAAGGACGTCAGCGGCAATCTCTGGGTCTTTTAGGAGCGTTTCGTTAAGTCGCCACGTGGATGTCCTGGGGGATGCTTGTGAAATAGACATCTCCAACAGAATTGGGGCGTGATCGGAAAGTGCTATATGACCTATGTCCGTCTTGGTGACCATGGGGATGGCTGAGTGTTTTAAGAAAAAAAGGTCGATTCTGGAGTAAGACCCATGAACGGTGGAATAGAAGGTGTAGTCCCGTTCTTGAGGGTGCATTATTCTCCAGATATCGATTAGTTGGTGTGAGTGAAAAAGATCTTTTAGGCGAAGTCGGGTTCCCCTAGGGAGGGAAGACAGGTTCGAGGAGGAGTCTCTATGGGGGTCCAATGTTAAGTTGAAATCCCCACCTAGGACAAGTGTTCCCTCAAGGAAGGAGTCGAGAGTGGATGAGAAAGCCTCAAGGGTGGGGAGGGGATTTGAATTTGGAAGGTAGATGTTCGCGAGAGTGAAGGTCTGAGAACAAATTGTTCCTTTTATGAGGAGGAACCTACCCTCCTGATCACGGAACTCCTCGAGGAATTGCCATTGGAGGGATTTAGAAATGAGTATACTCGTCCCTTTTGATTTAGAGGACAAAGACGGACTGTGATAGGCCGTTGGGAAGTGTTTGTTAATTAGTTTAGGTATCTTGTCTGCCCTAAAGTGAGTCTCTTGGAGGAATGCAATATGCGCTCTTTGCCTCCAGAGCTCGGCGAGACAGCTAGTACGCTTCTCCGGGGAGTTCAGCCCCTTTATGTTCCATGAGAGGATTCTGACAGTCATGTTGTCTAGGTCCAGGTCAACTTGCGTTAACTCCCGGGGTGCACAGGGAGGGGAGGAGAGGAGGGGAGGGAAATGGGTGAAGGGAGATGTGAGTTAAAAAAAAAAAAAAAGGGGAAGATTGACAAGAGAAAGAAGAAGAAAGGTAAGAAGAGAAGAGATCTAGTAGTCCAAAATGTAAACTCCGCAGAGAGAAACTACTGCCACCTGGGCAGAGTGTGCCTAGTGCGGGGAGTGGTAAGGCACAGCTGAGTTCCGGGCCCCGGCCATATGGGCCCCCGCAGCCTTTGTGGTCAGCCATTAAGGCACCTTTATTGTTACCCGGCTGGGAAAAAAAAAACAAAAAACTTAAAACTAAACTTGAAACTTAAACTAGGACAGCACCGGTCCCGCGTCCCAACCCCGGAGCCGCACAGCGCCTAAATCTAGACATCAGGGCCACGGCATCTCAGCGGAACCCAAAAAAGACTTTAACCATGGTGTACAACCTGTAAAAAGTGTAAGGTGTTAGTTGAAGAAACAGTTACCTGCTCACATTTGCACAAAAAAAAAAAAAAAGGGAAGAAAACCCCTCGTTAGGACATAGATATCCCTAGTTATATACATATTTATATACTTTTCATCATAGGGAACATGAATACGTATAGTCTCTATGGCAATTAATACAATGTTATGTCTACGGTTTCAACATTAGGCAGTCAGAGCCACCTCATTATTCCAATACTTTGGGCGTGGTCAACAAACAAAAAAAAAAAAAAGGGAGAGAAATTGCTCTCGCGTGTAGGCTAGGAAGCATTGTTCCAGTTGTACTTTGAGGGCAATGGGTCCGAGTTGAAGGTACCAAGCGTAGTACTGGGTTTGTCACATCAGAAACAAGCCAACTATTATGTGGGATGATCGATGCCTAGGGGAGGCCTATTTTCGTTCGCGGACCAGTGTGTGCTGAATTTCAAGCTGGAGGGCCTCTAGTTTGCGAGCCTTACACATAATGTTCCTGACATGTCATCAAGCAACCGAGAAGTAATTTAAACTCAACCTGAGAAAAAAAAAAAAAAAAAACAAGGCAAAACTGATCTGGGTGCGTGTCAGCAATTTGCGTGTGAAGGTTCAGCCCAACGCTTTTGCATTCGGGGGTTGTGAGCGAGAGTTTCCCGCCCGTCTAACTTGAGAGTGGTTCCCTCGGCCACGGCGACTATAGTGGGCCCTTTGTGGTCTACCCGGGAGAGCTTGGCGCATCGGATCTTTGGCAATAACTGTCAGCAGCCAGTTGGGCACTGGGAACGGCTAAGGAGAAGAGGTCTGGGAGCTCCGAAGGGTGGCGCAGAGAGAAGGTATCTGGACCCTTACGAACTATAAGGTGAAACGGGTGCCCCCACTTGTACGTCAGACCTTTCTCCGCAAGACCATCCAGGAGAGGTTTGAGCGATCGTCGCATAAGGAGGGTTTTTCTGGAAACATCTGGCAGAAGGTGGACAGCTGCACCATCAAATTCCAGGACTCCCACCCTCCAAGCCTGCTGTAATATATCCTCTTTAAGGCTGAAGGAGTGTAAACAGCATAGGATGTCTCTTGGTCTATCAGATGTATCCGGTCTAGGGCCCAGGGTCCTATGAACTCTGTCAATGATGATCTCAGAGTCTGGCGGGCGGTCTAGGTAACGGTTGAAGACATTAACCACTGATGAGCGCAATTCTGAGTTTGGAACACTTTCGGGTAAGCCCCTTAGCCTGATGTTCTGCCTGCGGCTGCGATTTTCCAAGTCGTCCTGAAGTAGGTGCAGCTGTATGATTTGGTCAGTAAGTTCGGCTTGGGATGTCTGTAGGGTTTGCACAGATTGTGACACAGTGATCTGCTCCTGTTCTACTACAGTGACACGGGAGTCCAGCACCACTGCATCCTGTCTGATAGATTGTATTTCTCCCTTTAAGGCTGTCTCCATCCTCTGAACAATTGATTCTAGGTCAGTTCTTGTGGGTAGCTGCTGCAGGAAATCCCACAGTCTTTGTTCAGAGGAGGCATAGAGAGGGAGACCCTGTGCTTGCTGTGTACAATATAGTGTACTCACTGCGTTCTGGTGCATGGTTAGTTGCCTCTGTTCCTCCATGTCTCCTGGGCTGAAACTCAGAGCGCTGGATGGGATAGGAGCTGTGGGTGAAGCTGGGAGCGCTGGGCTGTGCAGGGTGTCTTCTCTGTCTGGTGATGCAGCCAGAGATCTAGGAAGACAGGGCGAAAGGTCACTGGGTGATGAGAAGGGCGGCATGGTGTGATCATCTGCCGTCTGTAGAGGAGGATCAGCAATGCTGGAAACTTCTGTTGTGCCTTGTGCTGTGTGGCGGGCCGGCGCCATCTTTGCGGCCGTTGGTGTGGAAGCCGCCGGCTTCGGTGGACGTAAATAGCGGTCCATGCCGGCTCCAGAGCGATTGTGTGGCGGTCGGGCTTCTCAGGTGTCTGAGGGGGCAGGGAGGAGCCGTTAGATGCCGGTAATGTGCGGTAGTGTGCTGCGGGGAAACCACCGGCCGGGAGCCCTGTAAAGAAGCGTCCTCACGCCGCCATGCCTAGGCCACGCCCCCTAGCTCAGCATTTAATACAATATTTCCTCAGCAACTTATCACTAAATTGAATTCGCTGGGCCTCAACCTGCCCCTCTGTAATTGGATCGTGGACTTTTTAACCGAAAGACCTCAGTCAGTCCGTGTTGGCTGCAGCACCTCGAGCACTACCACACTGAGCACAGGTGCCCCGCAGGGATGTATGCTCAGCCCGCTGCTCTTCACACTGCTGAGTCTGACCCACGACTGTACTGCCACGTTCAGCTCCAACCATATTATCAAGTTTGCCGATGACACAACTGTGGTAAGGTCTTATCAGCAACAATGATGAAACACTTTACAGAGAGGAAGTGGCACAACTGGTTAAATGGTGTAGTACAAACAAGCTGTCCCTTAATGTAAGCAAAACAAAGGAGGTTGTGATGGATTTCAGGAAAATTTCTGTTGATCACCTCCCACTGACCATCGACAGCTTGACTGTGGAGAGAGTAAGCAGTATTAAATTCCTGGGAGTGCACATCTCAGAGGATCTTACCTGGACAACCAACATCACATCACTAATCAAGAAGGCACAACAGTGCCTATATTTTCTCTGGCACCTTAAAAAAGCCAGTCTCCCTCCACCCATCCTTACTACATTCTATAGGGGAACCATTGAAAGTGTGCTGACCAGTTGCATCATTTTCTGGTATGGGAACTGCAGTTCTGCTGACCACAAGACCCTGCAGTGGCTAGTGAAGAGGGCTATAAAGATTATTGGTGTCTCTCTCCCCTCCGTCCTGGACATTTTCCATAAATGATGCTCCAGCAAAGCTATTAGTATCGTGAAGGATCCTACCCATCCCTCCCACAGTCTCTTCAAGCTCTTGCCATCAGGTAGAAGGTACCAGAGTATCAAAACATGGACTGTCAGACCGCTTAACAGTTTTTTCCCCCCAGAGCCCTCAACTCCAATCCTCTTTGAAACCTCTTCTATAACCTATATATTGTGACCAGGAACGTCTCACGCCCCCTCCTTTTTACTCTTGAATGTGCACTAGACATTTTTATAAACACTTGCTTCTACAAAGACTTTTAGAAATATACAGTATATGTACAGTTACGTAGTTCCCAGATGTGCCCTGAGAGATACGACATTTCGTTCTACCATATGTCCTCACATGTAGTAGAATGACAATAATTGAATTGACTTGACTAATGAGTAGAAGTGAAGATACGGACAGCAGTAGGAGAGACAAAATATTGTCTGGAGAAGAGCACAATAATTTAGCAAACAGGAAGTGCAAAAGCATGGCTTAAAGTACAACTAAAGACAAAAGTTTTTTTGTTTTGGACAGAGTGGAGATGGATTAAAACACCTGTCAGTTTTTATTGCTGTCTATACCCCTGTTAGGGAGATTCACCATCTCTGTTAGTCATGTTTCCATTATCATTGAAAGTAAAGGTAAAAACAAAATCCCAAATTCTGGGTTGTCCCCAGAAAAGTAATAGAGGGGAAATCTTCCAATGGGGACACTAGATCTGGTAACCTGGGGGTCCCCAAGGAACACCCTTAATTTGCATGGATTTCCTCTCACTTCCTGTTTTGGCTGTGGGAAAGGAAGTGAAGGGAAATCTCCTCAATGTGACACACTGGCAAAAAATAAACTGACAGGGGTTATGACCCTTCTTACTCTATCCAAAATGGAAAAAAAAGTTTTGCCTAAAGTTCTACATTAAATAGGAAGTTAATGGGAAGAGCACGGAGTTCAAGGTTTACCAGAAACAAGGCACAAGGCAAGATTGTCCAAAGGATTAGACACAGTGCTGTACAGCATCTGAGGTGGCTCAGCAAGAAGAACTACTGCTGAATTCAGCAGAGGTTGTGGGTTCAGATCCCAGTGCTGACAGTCAATGACTTATGCCGCGTACACACGGTCAGACTTTTCATCTACAAAAGTCCGACAGACTTCCTGCGGACTTTCGGCGGACTTGCGGCAGACTTTCTAACGAACTTCCTGCAGAAGGACTATATTAAGGTAAGAATTTTTTCTTTTATTAGCATCACATGTTCTTTTATTTATTCTTTGATAATGTAATGTATTTCTTAGCTCAAACACTACTTACCATCATTGCAATATAGTGTGAATGTCCCCTTTTTCTTCTCATGCATGCTTGATTTGTTTCATGTTCTTTTTTGTCATGCATGTATATTTGCCTTCAATAACCTCTCCAGCATACAATGCTGGTCACATATTTACCTAGTCTACTCAGTTTGAATGTATTTAGTCAGCTGCATTGTATTTTGTTTCCCCTAAACTCTATCCAAATAGTGTGCTTATAATTAGCTTAATTTCAACCCCCCTCCTAATAATTTGCTAGAATCTTCTGTGGTGTTGATTTTTAAAAAGCAAATATATGTTGCACTTTGCAAAATGCATGTGCACTCTACAAGTGCATTTGCTCCAGTGCTTTAGTAAATGAGCAGAAGCTCTGCTGATTTCCATCATCAAATCATATACAAGCCACAAAGTGTTTTCATTAATTGCCCTTGCATGTGATTGTGTACTCCTTGCAACATGAAAGCCTTTTTACCTTACCTCATTTACTTTAAGCTGGGGAGCAACTGCACTTGCAGAGTGGGACAACTGCAGTCTTGTAGCCTTTTTAGTCCATAAATCCCTGTGTGTCCTAAAATTAATATTTTTTGGTAATTTTACCACCCCCTAAAATGTAATCAATGTTCCATCAGAGGGGGTGAGCAATCTGATAAGTGTGCCTTTCCATATTATTTCTTCCAGAAGATATAAATTATTTAATGTTATACTGATGCTGTGGAATAATGTTTTTAATTGTATAATTTTCTTGCAATGTTCGATTCAAAATTACTGATTTTTGTTTTCTTGTTTGATTCCCTAGTTTCCTTCAACGCCACAGGAATGGCAGACTGTGGCATCCCATTTGGCCACCCGTTGGGACTTTCCCAATTGTGGAGGGGCTATAGATGGGAAACATGTCCACATTGTGCCACCACCCCATTCGGGGTCATACTATTTTAATTATAAGGGGTTCCACAGTATAGTTTTAATGGCGGTGGTGTCGGCACACTATGAATTTCTATGTCTGTGGACGTGGGGAAGAATGGCCGGATGTCGGATGGAGGAGTATTTGCCCAGACGGAGTTCTGCCAGCGTCTCCAGAGTGGTGGCCTGGGATTGCCACCTGATGCGGATAACGTGGAAGGACTCCCCTTTGTCTTCATTGCCGATGAAGCCTTCGCTCTGAGCAAGCACCTCATGAGGCCATTCCCCCAAAGAACCCTCACCCCGGAGAGGAGGGTTTTTAATTTCCGGCTGGCCAGAGCTAGAAGAGTGGTTGAGAATGCATTTGGGATTCTGGCCAGCCGGTTCCGCCTGTTTCAAACCTCCATTAATTTGGCGGAATACAAACTTAATTTTATCATTTTATCGTGCTGCATCCTGCACAACTTTTTGCACAAACATTCTCAAAATTATATGGTGCCAGTTGGGCCTGAGGCCGAACTTATCGTTGAGAATCTTACGGGCCTGGATACTGTCCATACTGGCTTGGCCCCCCAAAGTGCCCGTCAAGTTAGACAGCAATATGTTAATTATTTTATGGGTAGGGGGGCCATTGCAATGGGCCAGGATATCTAAAGATTTAAAATAAAAACAATCTTGATGAAATCTTGAATTATATTTATTGCTTGCCTTTCTTTTGGGCTTTTTCCTAGGTTATGGTCGAGCAGTTGTAGTGCCAACTGTATTTTCCTTGTAAATTTCTAAATAAGCTCCATTGCCACTGTAAACAACTTTTTTGAAATTTATAAACAAACTGATACTGAGCATTGAAATAACAAACCACACATTTATTTAATTCTAAGCAGATGTTTTTAATCTTTGGTATACATTCAGTTATGCATTTAGTATAAAATGTTCCTTGCCAAAAATATAATGATATATTAAATAAATTTAGAATAATATAATTAGAGTTAAATATTTTTAGATAATCAAAAATAAAATTTGTTGGGCATTTTGATTTTAGCAAACAGGCCTTTTTTTGTGTTTTTTAAAATCTTTTTTTTTTTTTTTGTCTTTTTTCAAATCCTTTTTTTTTTTTTGTCTTTTTTCAAATCCTTTTTTTTTTTTGTCTTTTTTAAAATCCTTTTTTTTTTTTTGTCTTTTTTAAAATCCTTTTTTTTTTTTTTGTCTTTTTTAAAATCCTTTTTTTTTTTTGTCTTTTTTCAAATCTTTTTTTTTTTTTTTGTCTTTTTTAAAATCCTTTTTTTTTTGTCTTTTTTCAAATCCTTTTTTTTTTTGTCTTTTTTAAAATCCTTTTTTTTTTTTGTTTTTTTTGAAAAATAGGCCTCCTTTTTTAAATGTTGTTAAACAGGCATATAATTTAACAGAAAATAATAAAGAGAAGGCCCAGAATGGGGTCAGCAAACCAGGAAATGAAGGACATGATCGATGTTTTGGGGTTTAAAAAAGGGCATTTAGATTCGACCCAAAACATCAATCATGTCCTTCATTTCCTGCTGCATACGATCCAGCCGATTCCGCATTTGATCGATCTCCCAATTCCAGGCCATTATTTGAGCAATTAGCCGTTGGGCACTGTCTGTGGTGAAATAGTCACTTGGACCTAAAGTGGAATGAAAAAAAAAATGTGTTTAGAAATATGCACACATACATAGTTTACCTTACCATAAAGCTGGTGTCTCAGACACTGACCTGGTGGGGTGCCCATGTCGCATACTTCATGAACATCCTCGGGGGTGGCACTGTTGCTTGACTCAAGCACAACCAGATCACCTAAAATAGAGTAGAAAAATTACATAAAATAAAAGGCAGCCATGCATAGATTACCGTAAGCTGGTGTGTCAGACACTCACCTGGTGGGGTGCCCATGTCGCCCACCTCTCCTTCCTCCACATCCTCAGTGGGGCTTGGGCTGATTTCCCAAGTATGTTCTTTTGCTTGGGGGGGACTGGGTTCCTCTTGTTGGCTGAGTGATTTTTCCCCTATGTGAAGCAAAAAATTAATATACTTAGCACACAGATATTTTAGTACATACTAATCTTCAAACATTTGTAGTGAAGTGGTGTACAAATTGTCTGTTTGTGTAGAGTTCCTAGTAGACTTCAAGATTTTAATTTCTAAAGACATATCAAGATAGATAGATATCTCAATATCTAGATATCAATATCAAAATATATCAAAAAATCTTTGAATCTCTCTCTCTCTCTATATCTATAACTAAATATAAATCTTCAATCTCAAACAAAATCTAAATATAAAAATAGATACTAATTTAAATAAATAAAAAAAATTCTATATCTATCTATATCTACCTATATATCTATATACATACATATATACATACATACGTATGTATATATATATATATACACACACATATATATATATACATATATATATATATATATATATATATATATATATATATATATATATATATATATATATATGTGTATGTGTATATATATCTATATATATGTGTGTGTATATATATCTATATATATATACACATATTATATATATAGATATGTAACGATGTTTATTAAAAGATCGTTTCAAACGATGCAAACAATCGCATAGGAATGAAAAGCACATGGAGCAGTATACGAGGTAATCAACACAAGATGAAAACACAGGTACTTACTTTTTTTCAGCACTTTACGGATCCGTCTGTACTGATCCGGCTCCCTGAGTTTGAGGTCAGACCATGTTTTTCTAATTTGATCCTTGGAGCGCTGTACCCCAAAATAAGCCTGTAAAGTGTCCACCACCTTCGCCATTATTTTGGCCTTGCGCAAATTTGGCCGGGTGTATGGCCCATACTTCCCATCATAGTCCTTTTTTTTAAGAATGGCCACCATTTCCACCATCTCTTCAAAGGACATATTGAAGGCCTTAAATCTAGGCCTCACAGATCTTGACGTTCCGGCCTCCGAGCTTTCTTCGCTACCTGAGGTAGTACACACCTGATGTGTCTCCGCCATTATTCACCCCACTACACGCCATAAATAAAAATGGGCGGAGAACATGAGTTAAAATCGAACGTCAGGGGCGGGCGACGCAGGCGGAGTTTCACACATGCGTAGTGTATAAAGAGGGGCCTTGCGCACGTGTCGTACGTACGTTCTGTGCGTAGAATTAAGGGGCGGAGAACATGAGTTAAAATTAAACGTCAGTGGCGGGCGACGCACTGAATGTCTGAACAATACAGACATTATGAATCCCCTATTTAAGGATCCAGAGTTCCTTACTGCTTTTATTTCTAAATATAGAGAGATGAGGAATTTGTGGGAGGTGAAACACCCACAGTATTATGCAAAGCATGTGAGGAAGTCAACGCTGGAGAGACTTCTGTCCTTTGTCCAGGCGACCATCCCGGAAGCAACAATGGAGACATTGCTCAAGAAAATTGGGGTCTTGAGGAACATGTATAAGAGGGAACATAAGAAGATCCAGGAATCAATGAGATCAGGAGCATCAGCAGATGATGTTTATGTACCCAGGCTGTGGTACTACAATCAACTCCATTTTCTTGATGACCAGACTGAAGCCAGGGCATCACTTTCAACCCTTCCCTCCACCCTTCCCTCCACCCCAGCAAAGGCTGATGAGGAGCAAGCTGGGTCTTCCATCCTGGATGAACCGGATATGACCATCTGGAGTCAGGTAAATTATTTTAACAAATGTTTACTGTACTAATATTAATGATGTTAACTGGATGTTATAATTGTCTAAAATAATTTTGCCCTCAAAATTGTGTATACATATAAATTGACAGTAGTGGCTAAATATGTTTGGCACCTGCTTGAAATAATTAGGGTGTCTGATTAGACTCTTTTATTAAAGAGATGTATTCACATTAAATTTGCTAGTCATGAGAAGCAAACTGTGTGTCATTGATGAACCCCAAAAAATATACTAAAACTATGTCCTTTTTTTATACACAGGATGAGTCCATCCAGGAGGAATGTGGGGAAAGTGGCAGGCAGGAGGAGACAGGGCCCATGGACAGCCTGGAGGAGGCCGGATTCACCATCATCCTGGAGGAGGCTGGGCCCAGTGTCAGGCAGGAGGTGGCTGCTCCCAGTGAGGTGGCTGGGCCAAGTGAGGTGGCTGGGCCAAGTGAGGTGGCTGGGCCCAGTAGGAGCCTGACCGAATCCCAAGTGCCTCCCCTCCACCTTCCCAAAAAAAGGGCCAGGAAGGGGACGGTCACACAGGAGGCATCCCTGCGCCTCATGCAAGAGGCCACCCGTTTTTTAAGGAGCCCCCCCGAAGCGGAAGAGTCCTATGGCTGCTACTTAGCCAGCAGGCTTCTTCAAATGGATTGGGAGCAGCGCCTCATTTGTGAGCGACTATTTGGGGAAACAATCCAGAAGGGGCTGCATAGCACGCTAACACGAAACACCCAACTACATGGGGCAGCCCCCCCTCCTCCTCCTCCTCCTCCTCCTGCCACAACTGAAACACCAGAGCCACAGCCTCGAAAGAAGGCTACAGGGAAGGCTGCAGGGAAGGCTGCAGGGCAGTGTGGAGGAACGGCTGCAGGGAAGAGAAGAAAGTGATGACCTGGGTTCAGTCTGGTCTGACAGAAGACGCAGGCTGTTGTAGTACGACAGTCTGGGGGCATCTATATCATCTGCTGGTGCTGTTGATCTCTGGGATTCTTGGACCAGATTGTGCTCCCTCTTATATGGACTCCTCAAGATCCCCATTTTCTTGTACACATACTTTTTCCAGCGTTGACTTCCTCTTTATTTTATTTAGACCATAAATAAATGGATCTTTTTTGAGTTTAGGTTTTTTATTTTAAATCATAGATTTTAGACACAATGTTAAATTAACAAGGGACAACAATCTCATTGAGTTTGCAAAAACACACCAAAAATAGATTAAAATAATGTTAATAATGTTCGAGTGGTAAGTATTTAAAAAAAAAAAAGATACATAACCAAAAACGGTTCTTTGGGTTAACTTTATATAAAAAAATAACAAATCACTATAAAAACAAAAATTATAAAGGGTTCTTTGTTGTAACTTTACAAACATTAAAAAAAAATACAATAAAAACATAAAAAGAAAAATGGTTTCTTTGTGGTAACTTTACAAACACCAAAAAAAATTTAAAAAATATATATAAAAATGGGTTCCCTGTGGTAACTTTACAAACAAATTTATAGATAAACAGAAAAAAAGTTCCACAACAATCATAAAATAAATATCTGGATAAAAATTACAAGAAAAGATGACTCCACCAAAAAAAAAAAATTAAAAAGTATTATTAGTATGGAAACATTGTTTTGAAAAAGCATACCATGTCATTCATGAGATCAAAGAGAAAAAGAATCCAGAAATCTGTTTGGGAGAACTCTGTTTGAATAGGAACAGCAAAACATCTTCGTTCTTTATAGCATTCGTAAAGAAGACATTAAATGCGCTGCATTCAACGATCACAGATTTTGCAGCGTGAGGAATGTGCTTCCTACAATACGAACACTAGTTTTACTAGACCGAGTGCTTCCGTTTAGTTTTTGCTTATGAGCATGCATCGTTTTTTTGTCCGTAGGACTAGCATACAGACGAGCGGATTTCGGGGTCCGTCGTAGTTACGACGTAAAGATTTGAAGTATGTTTCAAATCTAAAGTCCGTCGGATTTGAGGCTGAAAAAGTCCGCTGAAAGTCCGAAGAAGCCCACACACGATCGGATTACCAGCCAGCTTTAGTCCGTCGGCGTCCGTTGGACTTTTGTAGGCAAAAAGTCCGACCGTGTGTACGCCCCATTAGAGAATATTGAGGAAAGTGGAAAAAGGTGATGGACCTGGGATAAGGATATCTGACTTGTACTGCCCTTGATCTTAAAATATTGATGTTAATGTAATTGATCTGGTTCCTGGGCATGCACCTTCTACACCCCAGAGGATCTCCATGGACTACTTGGCTTGTAGTGTAAAGTAACAAAAATGGAAATTGAAGCACCACACCACTGCTAAGAGGTTGAGATACTTTATTTCAATAAAAGTCAGGGGGACGATCCAAAAAATAACCAATGTATTTTTGGAGTCCAAGACTACCCCCTTCATCAAGACTTGATTGACAACAATATGAATGGGCTAGAAGTGAATTGGACTTTTAATGTTATTTTTTTACAGTCTGATTGCAAGCACAGGCCTTGTCAGCAGCTGGTTTGGCAACACAAACCAGGTGCTTTCAGATCCAGTTCACTTCTAGTCTATTCACATTGTTGTCAATCAAACCCTGAAAAAGAGTTGCTGCTGAACCCCCAAAATGCATTGGATACATTATGGATTGTCTCCTGATTTTTATGGGAATAAAGTTATGGCCCTTTTAGCAGTGGTGTGGCACTCCGTTTTCCATTTTTGTTACATTAGAGAGCCTTGAATCCATTTGATCATCATGACCACAAAGCATCTTGCATTTTCTCAAGAGGGTCAATCATGGCATACGCTATAAATCTGTCATTGCAGGTTTCCTTTGAACCAACATTTTTTGTAGTTGATGGTTTGATGATTGCATATGATAATCTTGCAACAAATGGGTTATACATGGCAAAAACCTCTGTCGTAATGAAGTTTTGTGCATTGTTAGTCTGATGATTTATTTATTCATAATGATGAGTGAAATGCCCTATAGTAACCTCAGTTCATCAAAAACATGGATGAGACTAAGACAAACACTAAAGGCTGTGAAAGCTTTTGCAGGCAAGTAGACAATAAGACCTCAGATCTTATCACATAAGTAAAACAACCTTAAGGGAGTAATCTGATTGGACATCAAGGCAGCAGTAGCACTTCTGCTATCAGATGCCTTAGATCATAAGTACCGCTATTTTATACACTTTTGTGAAGTATAACAGAAATGTATATTTTGTTCTAAATATTAATGCCTAAGGAAATAGCATATCCATTGCTGTGTTACTGTTTAAAGTGACACTAAAATCTGCCTTAAAAAAATAAAAATTTAAATCAGGAATTTATTTTATATATACATTTTTAGTAAAACTCCCTCCATCAGGTGGGCTACCTGTCCAACCCCCAGACTGGAAACATATTATTGTGTTCAAACTCAAGAGATTTGGTCTGGTTGGGTATTACTTCCACCCAAAATGGATCTCCATTCTAGGCTAAGGAGGTAATCATCCTCAGTCCAGATGAATCAACATCATTGCCATTTTACATACAGAGAAAAGGAGGGTGGGGGGATCCCTCCAGTGTCTATAAATTGGGAGTAGGAGAATGGGGGAATGTAAGTAGAAGAGTAAAGAGAATGTAATCAAGTTTGTATTCTTAACTTAAAGTGATTGTAAATAATCAGCTTGTAAAACAAACCATTCAGCTTAAAATAGAAATGAAAGGCAAAACAGTTTTTTATAGATATAAAAAAAATTATAAATACCTTCTTGCCTTTGTTATAAAGTGATTACATTCCCACTGTTCTCAGCTGCATAAGAGCTGGGGGGAGGAGAAGCAGCACACACTGAGCTTCCCAGTGAAGGCTGTGCAGCGGAATCGTGTCAGGTCAAGTCTGATCATTGGAGGAGAGTATACTGAGTTCTCAGCGTAGCTAGAGAACTGACCACAGTGTTCTCTCCTGCTTAGCATGGTCAGCTTTTGCTAGGAAAGCAGGGGGACTGGCAGGCACACCAGGGATTTCACACAAAGGAAGCAATACAAAGAGAACAGGATACTTTCTCATACAAGTACATGGTACAGCAGTCACATATCAGGCATATGAAGTTTTGGGGTAACAAAAGCTTTAACTCAGAAAAGTACCTTATTGCTCTCAGCTTCCTCCAAATCCTCAGATTTCTTCTTTGTTTTAATGCTGTGATTTGACTTCCTGTTAGAGGGTGGCTACATTAGTTCTGCATGATCCCACTGTATGCTGGAATGTAGCCAACCTCTCTTATGTGCTCGTAAAATTGACTAGGGACCACGGATTATGAATTATGGGCTTTGTAGTGTGCATGGAGCAGTGCACATGACCACAATTAACTGGCACTGCTCATTCCAAATAAACAAAAATGAGTAGGAAAAAAAGAGGTTTTGGAGCTCACAGAGCATTAAAAGGAGGCAGAAAAACACAGTATGAAACAATTTCATGAAACATAGATTACAAAAGTCATTAAGTAATGGACATTTATGGATTGCATTTGGAGAATAAGGATAGTGTTTAGTGTCACCTTTATTCAGTGGTTCTGGTTCAGGACAGATTTTAAGTATTACCTTGGGGAGATGCAGACTAGAATACTGCAATCACTGAGTGGCAAATTATATCACCTGTGATGCATTTCAGTTATCTTGCAAACTTGGCCTGTTAGTGGGTCCTGATGACAGGAGTTGGGAACCACTGTCTTAAATCCTGTGTGTGTCGATATGTAAAATGCATGCTATAGAAATCATTATTTTCTATCTTTAGCAAACAGTCAAGTGCTATCTTAGGCACAGACAAAATTTCAAAAAATTAAACTAAGAATTTTGATCAATTGTTAAGGGAAAGAAGGAATTTTCCTCCTAATGTGCTTTTCATATCTCAGTCCCACTATGATTTTAGATGTTTGAACCAATCTTTAAAATGTGCCACCTTCATCCTGCATTGCTTTTTTTTTTCAGTGTGTTTTTTCTTTGTTTTTAATCTGTATTACACTTAGTGAGAACTGGAAAAATAGCTATTCACACTTATAAAATAAACAAGAAATATGTATAGCAAACAAAACAAGTCCTCTTTCTTCTCCACCACATCTTCCTAGTCGAGAATTTCTTAGCTGTGAGGGTTCCTGTAAGAGGATCTGTTTCTTGCTTGGTAAACTGCCTTGTCTGGTTGTTATGGTAACGGAAAGACTGTTGTCCATTGAGTCTCTCTCTCTCTTTCCCTTCTGTACAAGTAAATGCCATCTGCTACATTTCCTTCTACAGTGAAGGCTGAGCCTGCTTACTCTAACCATAGCCTACAAATGTAGCTTGACTGGATTCTGTTGCTGAAAATATCTATTGCTTTTGTTTACTGTACACATGTATAAGCTTGTGATTGGTCCTATTCTCTGCTGGAACTCCTTATACTTATTTAAGCTCAATAATTATAGATAACATTCAAAGTATAATTGACTGAAATGGAAGAAAGACCCATCTGAGACCAACAATGAACAGATGCACCCATGTTATCTGCAGGAACACATTTTTTGATTTGCTTAAAACCCTTGATACCATTTAAAACAAAGTTTATAGGGTAGACCATTTTCCAGTAATAAACCTCAGATATTCACAATACAATTTAACACTTGGTTTAACTTAAAAGCAAGAAAATAGAAAATTGCCATTAAAGGATTAAAAAATAAAATAAAATAAAATGGAAATGAATTAATACACATACCTACAATATGATTAAACATTTGATTTCTTTAAAGAAGTGTGAACATTTTGATATTTTTATTACAAGTGATCTAAATATCAAAATGCTCATTCCTATTTTTTCATCTTAAATTAGATGCATTACAAAGTTCAATAAATCAAAGTGAACTTACAATATGTTTACTTTAGACAGTTAGTCATGCCCAGAGGAATTCAAAATGAGAGCTTCTTCTTTACAGCTCGATATTTAAAGTGAACACTGCACTCCTCAATTGACACTTTAGTAAGTCACCTCCATTGTCTATTTTTTAATCAGAAAAATTTGTATTAAAGATAAACAATTTGGCAATTTAGGACAAAATGTTACATGAGATTTTAAATACCAGAGTATAGCTGTACATATTCAGGAATATAGATATGACATGTGCCATCCAACCTATCTTCAGCATATCAACTTCACAATAAAACAGGTACAGTACCCACAAAAAAGAGGGGGGTGTTATCGCAGAGGTCAATCATAACCGAATAAACTTCATAACCCTATGACCTACCCGGGTACAGGAAGATTCCTTGGTATACAAGCTCCCTTGGGCTGAGTCCAGGGGTATCTCTCCATGGTCCCTGCAGCTTTTCAAATTCCTCAGGGCATCCCCTGCGTTGGTAAACATGGCTTTCCAAAAGTAAAAAATTGCCTATGGAAGTTACCAAAAATTAAAGTTAGGGGGATCTGGAGACTTTCAGAGCTGTAAGATTAGCTTACAGGTATGGAAAAGAGCACATCCTATGGATATCCTGGGGCACTCCTCCTGCACAACCTCCTCCAACAACCTTGTTGGACCTCCATGGTCTTTAATGGTGAAGTAACTTGTATATTAAAAATGTGATCCTCATTCCCAATTCCTTATTATATTACTTGATGACATTTTTTATTAAAATATTTTATTCAGGAGTGCGCAGGTGCGGGACTCTCAAGATGGCCGCGTAAGCCGGGAGCTCCGCTCTACCCAGCCCAGCAAGCCACCCAAGCGCCGGAGTAAGGCCGCCTAGACACCCACTACCAGCAGATTCGGATCCGGGAACTCCCGCTGCCCCGATCCATGCCAAACAGCTCGGTCCGCAGGGACCTGGGACCGCAGTTCACAGCAGAGGATTCCCGGGCCTTGTCCAAGATGGCGGCCGCAGCACAGCACAAGGAGCCGTTTACAGGGGGACACGTGGAAACAAGGCAAGTGATTGTTCCGGCCACTTTAGCCTATACACCCCTACCCACTCTCCACAACCAACCTATGGGGACCCCATCCCCAGCCTCTACAGTATCCCTCTTAGAGCGCACCTTTGAGAACTACTCTCTGTCCCCACTGAACACTACACCACCACATCAGGGTGTTGGGACTTCCATAAGAGACCCGGAGGTTGCTATACCCCTCAATGCAGGAGATTTATTCCTCAAACTGTCGGACCTACTAGAAAGAGGTTTAGCAAACACAGCCAGAAGAATCACAAATGAGATAAGAGCTGACTTTCAAAACTTGGGAGCAAGGATGGAAGCTATAGAACTCAAATTAGACATCACAGTGTCCAGAGCTAACCAGAACACTGAGCACATTCATGTTGTAGAAGAGCAACTAGAGGTGGCACTGAATAGAATCGATGACTTGGAGAACAGGTCGAGAAGGGACAATTTTAGAGTTAGAGGTATCCCTGAATCAATTACGGACGTCCCCAAAGCAATCCAGGATTTAATCAAATCCCTTATCCCTGAGCTGCCCCCCATCAAATTGGAGCTGGACAGAGCACATAGATCCCTGGGTCCCCCCAGAAAAGACAGATCCCCCAGAGATGTGGTCATGAAGCCACACTTCTATAGTGTGAAGGAAGAAATAATGAAAATATCTCGCCAGCAATCCCGCATCCTTTTTCAAGGACAGGAAGTGCAAATTTTCGCGGACATTTCTCCCACGACCATCCAGAAACGCAGAGCCCTGAAGCCCCTTCTGCTGGTCCTCTCCCAGAAGGAGATTAAATATTGGTGGGCATTCCCTTTCGCCTTAAAATTTACCCTTAAAGGCAAAACCCACTCATTCACCATGTTTACAGAAGGCGAACGAGTCCTCCTTTCACTTAAGCTCGTATCCCTAGACTCGGAAATGGACATAACCAACACTCAAGCGGGTTCTTCTAAATGTCAAACTCCCAACAGCCCTATCTCTCCTGCCTGGAAATCCAACAAAAGCAGGCGTCTGAAGGAACAATTGCCAACCTGAGGATGTAAATTACAAGAACCAGGCGACACCCCTCTTCCTCTTTGTGATCCACTGTCCCCTGTCTCTTTCATACCAGATGATCTCCACCTCACTCGGATCTTTCACAAAGAGGCCTCGTCCCCGCTAGGGGACATTTACCCAATTGTCCCAAGTCTCAAGCTTCCACTTCAACACCCCAGTGGTACTACGCATCCAGTTCCCTAAGATCTACTACCGTCCTTATCACTCACCCACACCTCAAGGGTGATTAAAGGCTCAGCTCATCGATCTTCACAAGAACGGCCTACTCGGATCTTGACATCACATCCCCATCGTCCTCTATAGTACTCACAGCGTTAGCAGGATTTTTCGGCCCTTCCCCACTATTTTATACCCTCACAACGGACTGGCTAAGTCCACAGCAGGTTTTGGATATCCCATACCCCCTTCTATCTCTACTTCCACAGAGGAATCCATGATGTTTACCAGGAAGACTCTTTCGGCATCTTAGGCCAGAGCGGCTCCTAGTTAAAATCATCTCAGTTTTTTCAGTTTTTGATACTTTTATGTTCTCCTTTTGCATCTTTTTATTTTTTCACACAGCCTAATAATGTATGCAAGGTTTCAAGGGTGGCTTGGGCTGCGGTAGCTGCCCTTCGACTTCTTCCATCCTACGAAAATGGAATCCCCATTCTCGTTCAATGGACTGGTGGTTCGTTTTCAGGACCACCTAATTCTGTTATTGGAGTTCGGAAAGGGGAATACCTCCCCCCCTCTCCGTCTCCGGCCTATTTTAGGTCATTGAGGCTTCTGCCTCTATGTTTTAACCCATCTGTGCTTTTCTCTCCCTTCCCCCCTCCTGCCAGGGTTGACGGATCGTCTGCAGCACCTTCTCATCCAGCATCTCCAGGTCCCAAGCCTCGCTCCTCACTCGCCTTCTGCCCATCCCTCATCAATATGGTCAGAGTAAGTGGTCCACCATCAGACGCACACTCTTTACTCAAAAATCATGCCTAACACCACTCTATCCTCCTCCCAGATAAAAATTATTTCTCATAATGTCCAAGGCTTCAACTCCCCAACCAAAAGGAGGAAAATCTTCCAATCATACCATAAACAAAGGGCTTCCATAGTAATGCTCCAGGAAACGCATTTTCCCTCTCGATTCTCCCCCTCATTCCTACATGCGCGCTTCCCCTCGTTATATTTGGCAAACGCTGAGGATAAGACCAGGGGAGTCGCGATTCTATTTGCTAAAGACTGCCAATTTAAAGTAAGCCGGACCCTTAGTGACCCTGAAGGCAGGTACTTACTAGTGATAGGTCAGATCGCAGACCAAACTTTTTCTCTTATATCCTATTATGCCCCGAACAAGGGACAGAATGCATTCTTCACCTCGCTTTTCTAAACACTAGGACCCCTCCTGGAAGGAACGGTAATTTTTGGAGGAGACTCGAATGTCGTCTTTGATCAGAGCCTTGATAAATCTAAACCCCCAGCTAAACAGCTTTCTAGGCCAACAAAAATCAGCTCTAAAATTGCTAAACTAATTCACCAACAGGGTCTCACAGATATCTGGAGAGAACTCAACCCCACATCAAGGGATTACTCCCATTTCTCAATACCCCATCAAGTATACTCCAGAATCGACCATATTCTAATCTCCTCCATGCACATCTCCGCTGCTATCTCAGCTAAAATTAAGGATACTCCCCTCTCAGACCACTCTATGATCTCTCTATCCATCCAAGGCCTGCTCCTCAGACCCTCGTCCCCCATTTGGCGCATTAAAGAACACATCATTAAAGATCCCATTCAGATAACGGTACTCACCAAGACACTAAAAGAGTATTTCGCCCTGAACAACGTAGACGACATCTCGGCCGAGACCCTCTGGGTAGCCCACAAAGCCGTGATACGAGGTAAACTGATCCAAATCTCCTCCCAACTTAAAAAGGAGAGAACCATGGACATCTCAAAACTGGAGAAAGACTTTCTCCTCCTGCGCAAAAATCACAAAGCTAACCCGTCCCTGGTTCAAGTCGACCAGCTTGACGCTGCTCGGATTAAACTAAACCTGGCTCTCACGGTTAAAGCTGAGAGTTCTCTGCGTTGGAATGGTGTGAAATTCTACCTGAATCAGGACAAAATGAGCAGGATGCTGGCTTCCAAGTTATCCCCTAGGACCCGTCTCTTCGCTCTCCCCAAAATAAAACTACAGGATGGGTCGTCTTCCCAAAATCCCCATAGAATCTTGAAATGTTTCCAATCCTTTTACTCACAACTATATAGAGCAAATGATTCCCACGATACACGAGCTATAGAAGCATTCTTAGAGCATCTCCCTATCCCCACTATACATAAGTCCCACAAAGATATTATGGAAGCACAGATCACAGTAGAGGAAACTTTAGAGGTCATTAAAAATCTGAAAGGGGGCTCAGCCACAGGTCCAGATGGTCTTTCCAATCTTTATTACAAGACTTTTTCCAAGACTCTAGTGCCACACTTAACTAAAATGTTCAACTCCAAACGAAAGGGAGATCCCATGGACTCTCAGATGAATGCAGCCTTCATCACTGTCATCCCCAAACCCGACAAAAATCCGGATCAGGTAGAAAATTACAGACCAATTTCACTAGTAAATAACGATTTAAAAATCCTGACAAAAGTTTACGCCAATAGACTAAATACATTCATCAACACTTATATCCACAAGGATCAGGTGGGTTTTATCCCCGGCAGACAGGGTCCAGACCAGGTCAGAAGGGCCATAGACATAGCTTCAATTTTGCATTCGGGATGGGATGGAGGCCCAAAGCAGGAGGGTCTCTTCCTTTCCCTAGATCTACAAAAGGCCTTCGATTCTGTGACTTGGCCATTCATATTCGCTTCCCTTAAATTCTGGGAGTTCGGAGAACACTTCATCGGAATCCTCAAATCACTTTACTCAGAACCAGAAGCGAAAGTTAAATTACAGGGCTTTCTCTCATCTCCAATCAAAATTGCCAGGGGCACAAGACAGGGCTGTCCGCTTTCCCCACTTGCGTTCGCTCTAACAATAGAAACACTAGCCATAGCAATCAGGGCAGACCCAAACATTAAAGGTGTCAACTGTGGCTTGAATACCCTTAAATGTGCCCTCTTCGCAGACGACCTTCTTCTATTCATCACATCTCCAATTACCTCCCTTCACATTAACAAACTGCTTCAGACATTTGGCGATGTCTCAGGCCTACGAGTCAACATGACCAAATCACAGGCATTAAACATCTCCCTCAATCCAGCCCTAGCTGAGAAATTAAAACTGGTCTTTAATTTTATTTGGAGTGATTCCTCAATTCGATACCTAGGTATAAACCTTACACCCAGCATAGACTCCCTCTATCAAGCCAATTTCCCTCCTATGTATCGTAGATTGGAAGAGGACATACGAATTTGGTCATCCCACAAATTATCATGGCTGGGGAGAATCCATGCCATCAAAATGACCCTGTTTCCTAGAATTCTGTACCTATTTAGAGCCCTTCCGATTGCGATTAACAGAAATCACCTCAAAAACTTCCAGGGGAAGATCATAAAATTTATCTGGGGGGGGAAGGATATAGATTCATGAGAAACACCCTTTATGCCCCAAAATCTAAGGGAGGGCTGGGCCTCCCTGAACTATTCAAGTACTACCAAGCAGCTAGACTTGCCCAACTCTCCACCATATACTTCAGGGGTGAAAAACCCGACTGGATACAAAGAGAACGCCAAGCGGTTCCTACCCACACACTAGACTTTCTACTCTGGACTCCCAGTAAATCTAGACCTCCCATCATGGCACCCACACTTTCACACTCCTTCAAACTATGGGATAACCTAATCCAACTTCCCGCTCTGACCTCACAGCTTCGCCCTCTTTCACACATATTCCACAATTCCCTCTTCAAGCCGGGGTTAGACATCAAATCCTTTCAATGGTGGTTTGATAAGGGAATGTACCGTATTGGACATTACCTCGTCGCCTCCGGACCAATCTCCATGAAACATTGCATTGAAAAACTAGAGCTCCCCGAATCCGAAAAATTTAGATTTCTTCAAATCTCCCATTTTCTTCACACTATTTGGAAAGACAAATCCATTCCCCCAGAGTGCACATCTTATGAACAATGGTGTGGACAAGCAACAGAGCAAAAGGGAGGCATATCCCTGATATACGAAGCTCTTTCAACTCCCCCATCCAAACTTACATACATGACGGAGTGGGAGAGGGAATTGGGCAAGTCTTGGGACCTGGAGATCTGGAATAGAATGAGCACAAGAGCCTACAAAGGTATAGTTAATATTGCATTAATAGAAGCTAACATGAAAGTTCTTACGAGATGGTATCTGGTTCCTTCCAAACTTGCACAGATGTTCCCTTCCTCGTCTCCTTTATGTTTCAGAAACTGCCAAGCCCAGGGCTCCATGATACACATTTGGTGGGATTGCCCGAAAATCAGGGGGTTCTGGAACAGGATCTTTTACCTGATTAGAAAAATTACGGACACTCCCATCCCTAAATCTCCCCAGATAGCTCTCTTAAATGGTCATATTCCCAAAATTCCCAAAACAACTGCTAAGCTTATTTCTTTCATTCTGACAGGCGCCAAGCTTTCCATAGCAAAGGCTTGGAAACAACCAGGAGTCTCTCTGGCGTCTGCCAAGAGAAAGATCTCGTGGATCATGTCCCAGGAAAAATTAATTAGTGTCTTAGCAGACTCTAATAAAGCTTTTTTGGCTGTCTGGGAACCCTGGGCGAGGCATGTAGGCATCTCTCTCATACCGGGAATTAAAGCATGATTTGTTACTATTGTTATATTGCAGTCTGTCAACCCACCCCACCCCCCATCCTTTCTCCCCCTCCGTCTTCCTTTCCACCTATTTTTCTCTCTTTCTTCTTATTCTTAGGAAGTTGTTATTTTATATATACAGAAAGTATTTGGTTCCACACGGTTTGTTCCAGTTTTCTATGCACTTGACTGCGATCAGTTGGTACCTCGACTCATTTTCCATGGGTTGACCTCCTAGCTGGAACCCTCAGGATATCTTTATGGCACCCCTGGCTCTTTGGCCTCGGCCTTAGAGGGCTTGGGAAGGCTTCCTCACGCAGTCTGGGACCTTTATTTTCCTGGAAGGCGCGATGGGCCTTAACAGGTTAGTTACACACCTTATGGTTAACTACAGCTGCTCTATGGTGCTCGACACAGTTTGTTCCCGATAGGGGTGTCAGGCTTACCGGCAGTACTAGGTGTCTCCTTATTATGTCTGAGGGTTCTTCTATCTGCTTAAGTATTTGGTCAACCTCTCTGTTATTGTTCATTATTTGAGTATTGTTACAGAGGTGGGCTGCACCCCACCAGCAATTCCGTTCTATGAAGTGTAATGTACTGCTCTTCAATAAAACTTCTATAAATTAAAAAAAAAATATATATATATTTTATTCAGAGGTAACACTGAAGTTGTTAAAAAGGAACATGCAAAAGTACTTGTAATTCCTTTACGCTGTTTTTCCTATCTACTCCTGCAGTGCTATTAGTTACATTGTGAGCTTTGCCATTTCTGCACACTAATTTCTGAACTGAGCTAAAACATAGCTTTAATCCCTTTTTTCCAGAGCTGAATACTTTAAGAATGTACTTGCCAAGATTTTTGATCCACCATTATGACTCTGTAGCCAATCCAATCCAGTACTGTATATCTAGGTGGACATCTGTTTCTAGATAAGAACTATAATAGAAGCAATATAAGCAGTAGTAACTTCAGAGCTTAGGATTTTGGGAGATGTCCTATAGACTCAGCATCTTTTTGCCCGTAAAATACATTTTAACAGTCAATGATTTTTACACATTATATACAAATCCTCTCTAAAAAAAAAAACTGCTCCTGTTTTCCTCCATGAATGGGGTTGTCATTCCTGGAAGCATTAGCTCTACTACAGAATATCTCACTCTGTATACTGATATAATTCACAACCAAATACACTTAGGTCTACCTTAGCTTTGATCCCACACAAATTTTGCTGATTGAATTTTTATTTTGAGAGCATCTTGTCTTCAACATTGTGTTAAAATTTCCTGCTTCTCCTTTGTAATTAACTGACACATTTCCATTGCCTGTTTTGTCTTAACCATGTTATAAGTTTTCTGTTTTAACTAGGAAGAGACAGATGGAGCCCTACCACCTCATTGCCCATACTATTGTATTATTAAGCTTTAAGGCAATTCACCTCCTTAGGTCTGGGTGTATCCTGCCCATCTCTTCAAAAACACAATGCTATGACTGCATATAATGTAAAGATGGAAATTCCTCCCTGGCCAGTGTTTGGTTCTTTCTCCCTTAGAGGAACAGCAACAGTCTTCACCCGCTGTATTGACTACCACTTACTATTGAATAAGTGTATCCTTTGCCTATAATATTGGGTCTCTTCAAGCATCTGTTCCAGGAAATAAAAGCAGGAGTAGCTGCCGAAGAGAGATTCACTAAGTACACTTGATCAATTAAGATTCTTGAAACCTACTTTTACATATGCAGTACTAACTATAGCACAAGTGGGCATACTTAACCAGGTGAAAAGTAGGGTTTCAGAGTGCTTTTCCACCTTTGTAGTCAAATGTGAGAAATCTTCACAATATATTTGTCATGTATTCCCATTTACACAGCATACCTAAAAATAAATAATAATATTTCCTACCTTTCTAGTTGTTTTTGTGGAGCAGCATTATACACAGGACTCTAGGGGCAGCTGGAATTATTCAAAATGCCATGCCTAACAATATTCTATAGCATGACTCTGAATTTCAAGTCCTGAGCTACAAGCCGGGTCTTAAGGGTTACTCACCACCAGTTGCTCCACCCAATCCCTACCCTGCCCCACCCCTAATTCCACCCCTAAACATGCCCTCATAAATTATCTCATGAAATTACATGTAAATGTTTTATGCAGAGTTAAGTTACAAAATAAATATTAACAACAACTTTATCAGTGCAGCCTCACCAATGCCCATCAATGCAGCCTCACCAGTGCCGACCAATGTAACCTCACTAGTGTTCATCAGCACAGCCTCATCAGTGCCCAGCAATGGAGGCTCACCTGTGCCCATCAATGCAGCCTCATCAGTGCCAATCAATGCAGCCTTACCTATGCCCATCAATGCAGGCTCAACTGTGCCCTTCAATGCAGCGTGACCAGTGCCCATCAATGCAGCGTGACCAGTGCCCATCAATGCAGCCTCATCTGTGCCCATCAATGTAGCGTTACCAGTGCCCATCAATGCAGCCCAATGCAGTGTGATCAGTGCCCATTAATGCAGCTCAATGCAGCGTGACCATTGCCCATCAATGCCGCCTCACCTGTGCCCATCAATGCACCATGACCAGTGCCCATCAATGCAGCCTCACCTGTGCCCATCAATGCAGCCTCACCTGTGTCCATCTTGGAAATCGTGACCAATTCCCACCGATGCAGCCTCACCTGTGCCCATCATTGCAGCGTGATCAGTGCCCATCAATGCAGCGTGACCAGTGCAGAGGAAGAGAGAGGGCAGCCGGCCCCTCACAGAGCGGGGATTGCCTGCTGTAACAGCTTTTATTCGAATTGCTGTCCGCTTAAAGTCACACAAGTCCTGCTTCCTGACCCGGCACCTGTGATAGACAGAACACGTCTCGGCATTGGAACGGCGTTCTGTCTATCATTGGCACCGGGTCAGAAGGCGGGTCTGTGTGTGACCACGAGTGGATGGCAATTCACATGAAAGCTAATACAGTGGGCAATCCCCACTCGGTGATGATCCGGCCAGCTCTCCCCTTCCTCCCCTCTCTCTTCCCTTGGGCAATCACTGGGAGAACGGCTCCCATTCAACCACACCCTTCCGGTGATGCTCACCCCACTCCGAGGCAGCCCACGCTTGCCCTTAATCATTTTCCACTCGCAAAATAGTAGGTGAGTGGAAAATTTGAGGGCTGCTCTATAGTGTCACTTTAGGTGTAGGTGTAGGTGCATTAATATAAAATGTGCCACCCAGGCCTGGAAATTTTTAACCCGTTGTTAGGACCGGCAGTGTGAAAATCTAGTTTACAGCTGATAATGAGATCTGCCAGCACCGTACAGACATGCTTAATGGAGAGCATACCTCTCCAACCCCCTTCTCAATATTGCATAGAAGTGGAAAGCTTAGAAAGATTTTATAGGATTTTTATTTTATCAACTAAAAGGAATACAGCAATTCTTATTTTTTTTCTATTATTATTGTTTTACATTCAATTTTAAGTAATGCTATGTGAACAGGAATTAGTAACAGATATAAAGTTACTTGTTATCCCAATATATGGCAATGAACAACCATAGTAACAGATAAAGGAAGCACTCATCTTGGTAGGCTTTTCAAATGATAAAGGTGGCAGAATGAAACCCGAGAAAATTTTTGAGAGAAGGCCTGGAAGAAGAAAAAAGATGGAAAAATGAAAGACTAAATGAATCAATTATGTGGTAGAGGACCCAAGGGAATTGAAAGTCAGAAGATGGAAAGTGGAATAGACTAAATGGAATATACAGTGCAGAAGGCCAGGTCTAGGACTAAAGTCCTAAAAATAAACAGAGAGCAAGACAAAGAGAGTGGTTATAAATTGACTCCAAGTAAGTCTTAACAGACATTAGTTGATGATAGCTGCACCACTTCTTTGTCTCCCTTAAAAAGGAGGGTACCAATGCCAAACTGTGGCTGCTAGAGACCCTGCAGATCTTTCATACACTTAAGGAAGTCTTGTGCCTTGCCCCAGTCCTGCAGCAACCCAATATCAAGTGTCTTTTTCCTAGAGGTGAATGCCTTTGGGTTGGTTCGGTTTTGTGGCAAGTTTCAATTTTCTGTCTTCTTTTTTTTGTAAACATTTACACTGGCTGAGAAAAACTCTACAATTAAAATATATATTAAACTATTTTATAAATTAAAGTATATATTTAGGAAAAACTTTCGGTTTATTCTTGAATGGCAGAGAGAAAGATTAGAACCTCTATCAAGTTTTTGCTGTCTGTGTCTCCCATCGCCACAAACAGAGGGTAAGGAGAATTTCAAAATTTTTAGAGTTGTCTCCAATACAAAAGATAAGGGGAAATATTTTAATGGGGACAACTGTTCTGTGGACAGTTGTATAAGAGGGGAATTCCCCTCATTTTAGGAGATTTCTCTAACTTTCTGTTGCATATCTGGGACAGAAAGTGAAGGGAAATTCCCCCAATGATTTAACCTATCCCTACTTTATCCAAAAGCTTTGGGTACATATACACTTTAACTATTACAAACTACTTAAAATGAAAATTCCTTTTAACAAAGGGAGCCACAGCTAGTCATTGCAGCAAACTATCCAGTCACATTTTATACAGGATCAAAACTTGCCATTTTATTCATTTTATTGTCCGTTTGAAGGCCATGTTCCCATCAGGTATTATGAGTGCATTTTTTAATTTTTCTTTTCTGTGTCATTGAAGTTGCTTCCCAACAAAGCTGTCCTATATGTTTAAGCTCCTATGTCCCACAAATCATATTATTAGCCAGCCTTTGTTGATATTGAAATAAAAATATGATGTTGTTCAGATCATACATATTTATACACATTTAACATATTTAGACCTTCCAGTCAATCCCAGAGGGTGGTGCCAGAAAGGTATCAAATACTTGTAAGCTATAAAGAGCGAGGAAAAAGGGGATTATTGCGGTGCCACAAAGTAATTTGGTACAATATAGATAAAAAATATATAAACTTTATTACAATTCATTAAAAAGAATTTCATGAAAAACATACAAATATGGGGAGCATTTGTATGTTTTTCATGAAATTCATTAATGAATTGTAAAAAAAGTTTATATATTTATCTATATTGTACCAAATTACTTTGTGGCACCGCAATAATCCCCTTTTTACTCGCTCTTTATTGTATTCAAACATAGGGATGAGGTGCCTTATCTACTAAGGACATACCAACCACCTCCTCTTTTTTCTTCCACTTGTAAGCTGTCTTCTGGAAGTGTATTTTTGTTTGTCCCTACTCAGCTGCATTTCTGGTAGCAGGTGTGGAGAGATTTAAAAAAGCTTAAGTGTAAGTTTCCAGAACCTCAAAGTCTTTGGTCGCTGTTTTTTGGGCATCCACTCTAAATTCTAAATTTTGTGCATGCAATATGCAATATAATTTTGGATTCAGACATCTATTCTGCCTATTTATATGAACATAGAAAAAACACAAAACTACTAAAACTGGAGAGTGCAAAATCTGGTGCAGCTGTGCAAGGTAGCCAATCAGCTTCTAACTTCAGCTTGTTGAACTAAGCTTTGACAAAAAACCTGGAAGCTGATTGGTTTCTATGCAGAGCTGCACTAGATTTTGCACTCTCCAGTTCTAGTAAATCAACCCCAAAGTGTCAAAGGATTGTGTGCCTGTAAGGGTCCATTACTTACCCCCAAGATCCATTCGTAAAAACACAGTTGCAATGATGCCATTGTGTATAATATTTATTTCCTGTAGCAGTAATATTAAGTGCTGTATTTTCACTCCTATTTATATAAAATCTATATATTGGTAAGTTCATTTGCAAATCACAGTAACAGTTTTGCAGACATTAATAAATACAAGACCAATGATGTATATATTTATGGTGTTCAAATAAACATATTTTTTAAACCCTTTGGATCTTCAAGTCTTAAATATTGGGTAGGGATAGCAAAGGAGTTTTTAATGTGTCCTACCCTGATCACCCCTCTTTATCTCTTTTAGTTTTCCAGTCAGTCAGTTAGAATGACATATACACACATAACTTACAGAGTGGCTTTTGCACAGGTATTGAATAGAAGGTCAGAAAGTCATTGGACTACTTAGGCATACCAGTAAGAAGTTGGATGTACAGAAGTATTTAACAATCAAAGTGTATTTATTATCAGTGTTGTTGGATACCTGGATTATCCAACCAGGGTTGTCAGAGTTTATAGACTTTTTCCTGGTTACACCTGTGTTGGTAAATATTTTCTAGTTGTATGGTTACCTGAGCCTTTCCACGTGGCCAAAGTTGGCGGTGAGGGGGGAGCTATCTTTGTGCAGGGAATAATAACTTAACAATTTGGGTGTGATAAGTGATACCAAAAGCTATATCTGAGATATATATGAGATGAATAAAACAGGCTTTGGGTTCACAATGTAGGTTTAGGCCAAGTATTCCATTGATAGAATCCAACACATCTTGCCAGTATCTGTGTACTTTGGAACACCAACAGAGCATAGTATAAGGACAGCTGTGGTTTGATTACATTGTGGGCAGTGGGGGTATCTCTCTGAATACCTTTCAAGAGACCTTGAGGAACTCTGTGTGCACTATTAAGGATAAATATAGAGACCAGTGGAAGAGATTATAGGATTTCTATCTGTTTCTCTTTTAAATTGTATGTGCATGAACTGTGACTAATGTTACTCATTCTTAATGAAAAAAATGGATGAGTTACACCTTGAGAATGACAGGTCCGGGGAAAAGTAATTGACTAATGCTGGGAACATCTAGTACGCATTTTGTCTCTAGGCATTCCATTTGTGCTTAGAATATCTGAATGAACGCATTACCAATTTTTTTTAACATCTTTGTAGCCGGAAGAGTGTCAGAATGTATACCATCGAATAAACCTTATTACACTTTACACATGACTGGAACTCATGGAAAGATAAACCGTTGGTTACTGTTTAACCGCTTTCCGACTGGCTCCTGTATATATATGGTGGCAGAATGGGTCTGCTGCGCGAATCGTCATATATATACTTGGCTCCTTTAAGAGCCATAGCAGGCACGCGCCGGCCAACCGCGATCGCGTGCACAAGAGCAGGAACTGGGATTTGTGTGTGTGTAAAACACAAATCCCTGTCCTGCCAGGGAAGGAGAAACAGATCGTGTGTTCTTACTAAGTAGGAACAACAATCTGTGTCTCCTCCCCCAGTCAGTCCAATCCCCTCACAGTTAGAACACACCTAGGGAACATACATGTAACCCCTTGATCGCCCCCCAGTGTTAACCCCTTCCCTGCCAGTGACATTTATACAGTAATCAGTGGCTATTTTTAGCTCTGATCGCTGTATAAATGTAAATGGTCCCAAAAAAAGTGTCAAAAGTGTCCAATCTGTCCACCTCAATGTTGCAGTCCCGATAAAAATTGCTGATCGCAGCCATTACTAGTAAAAAAATAAATAAAAAATAAAAATGCCATAAATCTATCCCCTATTTTGTAGACACTATAACTTTTTGAGCAAACCACTTAATATACGCTTTTTGCGATTTTTTTACCAAAAATATGTGGAAGAATACATATCGGCCTAAACTCATGAATATTTATTTTTTTAAATTTGGGATATTTATTATAGCAAAAAGTTAAAAATATTCATTCTTTTCAAAATTGTCGCTCTTGTTTTGATTATAGCACAAAAAAAAAAAAACGCAGAGGTGATAAAATACCACCAAAAGAAAGCTCTATTTGTGGTAAAAAAAAACACATAAATTTTGTTTGGGTACAACGTCGCACGATCGCGCAATTGTCAGTGAAAGTGACGCAGTGCCGAATTGCAAAAAATTGCCTGGTCAGGAAGGGGGTAAATTTTTCTGGGGCTGAAGTGGTTAAAGAAGACTACCAATGCAGGGTATAGATTATATATATATTAGTAAAAAAAAAAACTGTAAATGTCACAATACATTTCTAAAATAATGTAGAAAAACAATGCCAGAAATTGTTCAGTTTCATAGATCTCAGAAAAAATATCTCTAGAAAAAATGCTGATGCATCTATACCCACCAAGGTAGACTCCAGATGTACACCTCAGATATGGCAATTGGGAATCCCCATGTTGTCGTTAATTTCCACCACACTACGGGTTGATTATTACTTCTAGTACATAGATAGTATATACCGTAACTTGTAACTTTTGTAAACAATCACCTTGTAAAACAACCCATTCAGTTTAAAATGGAAATGAAAGGCAAAACATTTGCGTATATATAAAAAAAACATTCTAAATACCTTTTTTCCCCTTTTTTATAAGTGATCATATACCCTCTCTTCTCTGCTGCAGAAGAGCTGGGGGAAGGAAAAGTAACACTACACTGATCTTCCCAGTGAAAGCCTGTGCAGAGAGGCATGTTAGGACAAGTCTGATCATTGAAGGAGACCAGGCTAAGTTCCCAGCATAGCTAGAGAAATGACCACAGTGTGTTCTCCTACTTAGTAAGGTCAGTTTGTAATAGGAAATCAGGGGGACTGGCAGGAACACCAGGGATTTCACACAAAGGAAGCAATACAAAGAGAAGAGGATACTTTTTCATACAAGTAAATGGTGACACAACAATTAAACTCAAATCAAGTCAAACATCTAAATACACAGCATATATACCGATCAGCCATAACTTTATGACCACCCAGCTAATATTGTGAAGATCATCCTTTTGCCACCAAAACAGCCCTCATCCATTGAAGGCCGGAAGTTATTAGACCCCTGAAGGTATGGTGTGGTATACGTCATCAAGCTGGTAGTAGCAGATCCTTTAAGTCCTTTAAGTTGTGACGTGGGACCTCCAGGGATCGTACTTGTTATTCCAGCGCATGCCACAGATTGATGGATTGAGATCTGGAGAATTTGGAGGTCAAGTCAACACTTCAAACTTGTTGCTGTGTTCCTTAAACCATTCCTGAAACATTTTTGCAGTGTGGCAGGGCACATTATCCTGCTGAAAGAGTCTGCTGCCATAAAGGAATACTGTTTCCATAAAGGGGTGTACTTGATCAGAAACAATATTTAGGTAGGTGGTATGTCCCAAGTAACTTCCACATAAATGGCAGGGCCTGAGGTTTCCTAGAAAAGCATTGCCCAAAGCCTTACACCACCTCTGCTGGCTTGTCTTCTTCCTATACTACATCCTGGTGCAATCCCTTCCCTAGGTAAGTGACGCATACGCACTCGGCCATTCACATGATTTAAAAGACAAGGTGATTCATAAGACCAGGCCACCTTCTTCCATTGCTTTGTGGTCCAGTTCTGATGCTCACGTGCCCATTGTAGGCACTTTTGGTTGTGGACATGGGTCAGCATGGGCACCCTGACCGGTCTGCGGCTATGTAGTCCCATACACAACAAACTGCAATGCCAATTTTTTCAGCTTTCAACACAACAGCTTCAGGGGCAACATGTTTACTTGCTGCCTTATATATCACACTGACTTTCAGATGCCATTGTAACAAGATACTGTAATCAATGTTATTCACTAAACCTCTCAACGGTCATTAAGGTATGGCTGATCAGTGTATACTTTATGCATATGGGATTTGTTTTACCTGCACATAGATTTGTATTTCTGTTCATCCGGCTCTGAGATTTATACAGCCATGTTTGCCATATGTTCTGCTGCAGATAAACAACATTCTCAGGACTTGTCCTCTCACATCCTGTGATTGGACAGTGACAGGAAAAGTAACAGATTCATAGGTTACGGTAATCTCTTTTTCATTGTTCTCTCTCCTCAAATCAGTATGCTCCTTGTTGACACATTAACTGATTTGCATATTGTGCTGCTTCTTCATCTCCCAGTCTGAACTCTGCCATACAGGCACTGCAAGTGTTTGATACAAAGTCAAATTCAAGTACTTGCTTTGGTTGCATTTAAAAGAATAACATTAATCGTGTGTTAATGAATGCAGAGCTACATTAAATTGTATTTAGCTTATTTACCTGGACTTAAGTTTCATATACAACATAGAAAATTATATTTTAATCGTGCATTAGTAAACATCAGATGTTCAACTCATTAAGTTAAAAAGGCCATCATTTGCCATAACAAAAATTATTTACAGCAATGACAGCCAATAAGTACAATAAAAACTGTCAAATGGATGACAATAACAATTGTCATTGTAAATAACACATATGTCATAATTTAGTGAATTGAGCCTTGTTGCAAAATATATATATATATGAAGATTGGAGGAAAGGTTTTGTCTATCGTAACTATATACTGTCTGTCTATGTTTTGCCTTCTGTAATCTGATTGATTGCTCTGGGTGCAGACATTTTTGTTTACTTTCAGTTTTGTAAACCAAGAATGATAAATAAATGTTACTATACTATACTATAAGCTCATAAAATAAGAGTATATTATGAGTCTATGAGAATATATTCATAATACGATCAGAAGGAAGCAGCAGTCTAATTCTGAATACATAATTAAATGAATGCTGTTTTTAGTAAGCTGCTTTAGTGTTAACTGATAATATACTGAATGACATCTGAAGATGTGAATATTACTTTCAAAGCTAAATGTATTGCTTGTTCTTGGTATCCAAGCCATTCATGCTGGCTCTGACCTCAGAGGAATGCACAATAGAGATCCTGCTCTTGGCATTTTTCCTAGTCTTTGGTATAATGGAAACTTCACTTAACGTTCATACATAAGCACGTTATGAAAAAGTCTAAACCTTATTTGGTGGGGAAACTCAGGTCAGTTTGCAGTCTTCCAAATTCTTTTTGGAATATAGCCTATAATCAGGAAATTACCCTTGTTTAACTAATTGCTGAATCTCCTTACTAGATATAAAAAAAATGCACCAAATGTAATAATGCTTTGGTTTGATAAACAGAATAGACAGAATATATACAGTGTTAATGAAGAAAACAGATGACAAAGCAATGGCGGGACATTAAAGTTGCCAGGTTTTGGACATTTGTGCATTTAGTAAAAAGCAGTAAATAAACGTTAGAACAAGCCCTTACTGACCTCTTTAGCTACAGGCACTGTGAAGCCATTCATCCTCAAAGTTCATAGCAAAATTTCTGACGTGGTTAGATCTCAGCTCCCCCTGCTCCCCATCCATATCACCTGCTTGGTATTTACATCAGAGATTAGAAAGATGGAAGGCTGCAGAATTAGTTCCAGGCTAGGGAGCAAGGCACTGAGAAAGCTGAATTGGAGGACTTCAATGCTTCTGCCATCAACTTTGAGGACGAATGTAAATGTGACGACTTTTATGACTAGCTTTAGATCCCGATAACCACTGGGGCAGAAAAGACACTGCTAATAGATTTTGGTTCAAACTGATCATTTGAATGTTACCTATTTAACTTAAATAGGAACTGCAGTCTGCTCACATAATTTGTAATAAAAGCATCATAATAATAAATAAAAGTATTTGCCATTCTGAAGCTTCCCTCCAACCACTTTGCATATTATTTCATATATACTGTGATTCTGTACTTGCCAAATAGGCTGCAGAAATCTCCCTCCACTGAGTCTGGCTGCAGCCATTTTAACTGTGGGCAGCTGAAGCTGCTGTCTGTTCACTTCCTGGATTTACACAGACACACAGAGGCACACCTCCAGCCCCACAGCTCTCATTGGCCCTTTTATGACTCATCCACCCTCCCTTCCTGGCAACCTCTCACGAGAGTGAGAGAGAGCTGTGTATGATGTCATAAGCCTAGGCTTTTTTACCAGACAAGAAACAGGAAGTGGGCTGTATAAGGTGTTTACTGGCAGAAAAAAAAATGTTTTACTATCCAAACTTAAAACAAGGGCAGAAGATTTAATAGATGGAAAGTTGAAAAAATGACTGAAGGTCCGCTTTAAAGTGTATTTACAGCCATCATTTTTCTCTTAGTTTTGGACAGCATAGGTAAGGGCTAAAACCCCTGTCAGTTTACATATTTATTTTAATGTCCATGTCCTTTTGGAGAGATTCCCCTCACTTCCTGTCCCAGAGATACAACAGTAAATGAAATCTCTACAAAGGCAGAGAAATTCCCTTCTCAGATATCTTTCATTAGAACAGGTGGTCACATAGACATTCTAAATCTACTAGGTGGTGATACAGATAGAAATATAACCTTGACAGGGATTCAAATCTTTACCTTACAAAATTTTAAAAAAAGAAAAAAAAGATTTTGGCAATTTTTCTTACATTTGATGCAATTTTGTCATTTTTTCTTACATTTGATGCACAGAGGGATTAAATGGGTTCTAAAAGCCTTGTTCCCTCTTCCAAGTTACATATGCAGGTATACTAGACCAACAAATACATTTGATTGTGATGTAGATTTCTGATCTGTCATAAAGCTAAATGCTTTAGTTGAGTTATTTTGTCGATGATTTCTGGTTTCATCACTGTATAATTTTTTATTATGTGGCATTGTACGGGGATATGGAAAATAGAAGTGACGTAAACACATACACACTGGGCTCATGTCTTTTTTCAACCTTACCAACTATGTAACTATGCATTTTCTTATGACATCATGATGTGGGGAGAATGTGGGAGGTAGGAGGAAGAACTGCCATTAGCTTTTTTTATAGGTTCTACTAAATCCACTACCAAATCTAATATTTAGCAGCATACCAGTCCTTAGATGTAGTGGCTGCATTAGTGTTTATTTTCAGCGAGTACCAAAAACGATTGTTGATCTTGTCAGAAATGCACTGCCCTTGTCACTTCTTGTAAACTGAACTTAAAGCAAAAACAATATTAATTTTTCTCCTATAAATTTCTAATCCCCCACCCCCCTAGTGTAATGAAGATAAAGAGAGGAATACACGTTTGAAGTCCAGCCTGGGCGACAACCATGGCTTCTCCATAGATACTGTACACTGGAGCAGTTAGTAAAGACACCCAGTGACAGAAAGTGTGGTATTCACAGGACTACCATGTGAAAATAAGGGAATAAAAGCCAAAAAAAGAAAAAAAATGCAACCCCACATCTAAGGATTGGTAAGTTGCAATACAATAACTTTACATTTTTGGAGTTCAGCTACACTAACACATCTGCATAAGCTAGTTTCTACTGTTTTATTTTCTTGTTAAAATTTTATATATGAAATACCCCCCAAAAGGGTTGAAACCCATGTGGTATACATTGTTACTTTGGGGATTATTTCTCAACTAAGGAGTTAAGAACGTTCACACACTTAATTGTGTATATATTCACTTCATTTATCCAATCATGTGAAATGCAAAATCCTGTAAACTCACTTTAGCTGAATGTGACTGGGCATTCAAAGTGAACAGGAACTTGCTATTTATATGACTGGATATTTGAATTAAATATTCACACATTTTTTTCAGTAAAGAAAACTCCTTAATAAATCAGTCTCACCACGTGCATTTTTTGGTTGGAACAGGAGTATTCAAACAGGTACAGGATACTATGATCTTGGCAGGTTCACTTGGTGATAAAAAAATCCATCCCCAGTATTTCTCAATTCACTGTTGCCAGTATGTTTATTTAAGTGAGGTAGAACCTGTATTTATGACATTTGATGAGCAGTTACAAAATTCTGCCAAGTGACTAGGAGCGAAAAATGATTCTTACCCATGCAAACTGAGTAAATACAAAATTATGATCTTTTAAAATACAAAAATGCTGCCCTGTGCATTCACAAGATAATTGCCATTGATATTTACATAAACTGATAAGAATTCATTTGCGAACAAACTCATATATATGTATATATATGTGATGTCAATATATGTATTGTCAATATATGTATGTATATATATATGTATGTATATGTATATATATGTGATGTCAATATATGTATTTAGTGGCCGAAAATCCTTATCTTTTTGTTTTAATTAATATACATGTCATTCATGAGATTCATGAATATCTTTTTCAAAGAAATAAAACATAGATAATGACTGAAGGGATGTGCATAATGCTGAAGTGATGAAATTTAGCATCTTGCAATTGAAATTCCTTCTTACCTGCTGGTTTCTTGTAAATCAGTACAAAAATTGACTAGGCTTATTTACATTTTATCTGGGGCAGCTCAAGAAAATGATTAGCTGTGTATACTCAGGAGTACTGCAAAAAAAGAAATACTGGGGAAAATGTGATACATTAATTGCATCCACATTCAATACATTTTATTTTTTATAAACATTACTCAGGTTATCACTTGTGAAAAAGGACAATAATAATAAAAACTGCACTTAACTGAAAATGTCATGACATTTACAGTAAGTGACCTTCATATACGTGTGTGTCCAGCCCATTTTTTTTTTTAGTTTTAGACTGAATGGGAAAAGATTAGAACCCCTGCTGTGATTTTACTGCTACCAGGGGCTTTTTTAGAGCTAATTCCCTAATTTACTATCACAGTGACAGTGGTTTTACCAGACAGGAAGTAAGAGAAAATCATCGCTGGGAACTTAGAAATAAAACTATTTTTTTATGGAAGAAAAGGCTATAACCCTGTCAAATTTTTATTGATGTCACCATTGCAGACTTTCCTTCACTTCCTGTCTGATAAAACTGTGGTCATACCAGCCGGAAGAGAGAGGACATCTCTCTAACAGAGCCCAAAATGCAATGAAACCTGACTAGGGTTCTTATCTCTTCTTTATTCTATCCAAAACTAAAAAAGTTTTTGCTAGACAAATTTGCTACTGTGCTTTTGCACATTTTTAACTAAACCTGGATAAAGCAATAAATATTTAATATGTTTTGAGGATTTAGAAATGTAATAGAAATTTGTAAATTAGCATCATGTATTTTTTAAGACTTTTAAGATTTAAAAGATGTATATTGTTTTGAATAAATAAGGAACTAAATTAGTGTGCGATGTCAGAAATAGTACATCTTTAACGTGCATTGTTAAGGTTCAACAAGTCTCCCCAGAGTATGAGTGGGGTCTTAAATCTACTAGCCTAATTAAAATTGCATATTTATCACTAATACTTTGTCATAACTGGAATAAAATTAACAAAATGTCTAATCCTGCAGGTTTGTAAACATTTCCTTAATAATCAATTATATTTTCAGCTGTTATATTTTAGTCTTATTACCTATTTAGCCATTGCCAGAAAAATTAATGAATGATTAACATTTTCTCAAATTACTCAGATTCTAAAATAAAGAATATGCTTAAACAAGAAAGTGTCATGAATAAAAAAAGAGGAAAGAACACAGAAGGTGAAATATGGCATGTTGGCAGAGGTAAGTTAAATCGAGTAAATGAATTAAAAGGTAAATAAGTAGACTAATGAAACGAAACTCTTGTAGGTAAGGAGTGTTGAACCAGCCATTTGTAGTCTCCATCAGAAATCTGTGTGACAGATGAACAACTGGATGACAGAGACAGAGTGTTCCCATCTTATAAGAAGAAGTACCTAAAGGACATTTATGGCAGGATCAATAGGCATTATTTTGATTAGAATTGGAAAATATCTTAAATCATTTTTTAAAATGAACATGTTACCGTTTGCCAGAGGTAAGTTGAGGTACATTAAGGTGTCCGTTTATGAAGCAGTGATCAGCGGTGATCCCGAGGATCACCGCTGATCACAGTCCATAAACAGTTTATGAAACAGTGATAATCGGGGGAGAACATGTTTGAACTTGTTCTCCCGCCGATTATCTCTACACACGGAGAATCCTCATTGAATGACACAGTAATGGCCAGTTTATGAAGCGGTGATCTCAGCGCTTCACTGGCGATCTGTGTCAGAATTCACACTCCCAGGTTCACCAGCTCAGAGGTGGTGAATCGGGGAGTGAAGAGGAAATCTGGGGGGATCTGAGGAGGAAGGAGGAAGATTTTTAACTTCCTTATGCCTCGTTCAGACCCCCCAACACTGTAAGCATGTCCCCCTGTCATATTTATGAGTATGCATATATATACATATATACATATAATGTGTGTATGTATATATATATCATGTGTGTGTATATACATGTATATATAATGTATGTGTGTGTATACATATATGTGTAATGTAGAGGGACTCTTTATTTTATTAACATTAATCCACGCCGTTGAGCGGTGATAATTTATCACAGCTTGATAAACTGACATCTGGTACTGTAATCTCATAAAGTCTCACGAGATTCCAGTATCAGGGGCCGTTCTCCACTGTTTGAAGCATTTGTAGATCTCTTCACTCCTCCAAAGGTGAAGCGATCTACACCGCTTCATAAACTGGCACACAGAGGAGAAGATTCTTCACTGTGAATGCCGGAGAATGAAGCAGTGAATACATTTCACTGCTTCATAAACGGACACCTAAATGTGTTACTCTCTGTCTAGAGCACCCAAACTAGAAGGGAAAAACTAAACTCCAGAATGCTTTATTTTCATAAAAACAATTTTCTTTCTCTAACCTCTTTTCCACATATAGCATAATAAATCTCAAAAAACACTGAAATCCATTGGGTTCCTCTAAAGGAATTATATATATTTAATGGATTGGATTGTTCTGTGAATGAATGTCCTTGACATCTGAATTTAGTCCTTTACATTCATATAAAAATTTACAGTGGAATTTGGGGTCATTTTCTTTGCTTTTACATAGAGGAATCTGTGTTAGAGGTTCAATTTTAATTGGGAATTCCCATAAACAATGTTTTAGAATACATAAAATGGTAGTTTATAGAATAGATGACATTGTATCACATCGGAATCACATACTTTCCACAGATATTATAACTTGTGGAATGGGTCATTGAATCATACAGGTTTAGGAAAAGAAAGCAACGGAAGCTAGCATTTGTCACATAACTCAGTCAAAGTACAGTCAAATTTGTGTTGTAAAATCTTTAGGAAAGAAATGAAATGGACTAAGGAAGCATGATACATTTCATTTCTGTGGCACTTAATCTTTGATCTTAATAGAACAATACACAATTGTTGAAACTTTAAAGTTTACCTTTTCTTGCTAGGACCACACCACTATAATTGCCATGAAGCATTTCTTCATATGCCCATTGCCTCCAGTCTCTGCACTTCTTTCCCATCTTTTCCCAGATAATGTAACTCAAATGCATTTAATTATAAATCACTACATTATCTATCACACTCTTCTTTGCAATAGCTATAATGTAGTATGTTTTCAACACTGCATCTCAGCAAATGCTCTATTGCATGTTTGTATGTCCATTTATCGGCAACCACTGTCCACCTATTACAATTCAAAATACTACATATATTCTGTAATGCTGTAACATATACAGGCACTGTATACATCAACAAGCCAGTATAGTCTCCAGGCATAGACCAAACTAGAATCTTGTCATGCTGATAGAATTTGGTCTTTTTCCTGCTCCTCATCACTTCTAACATATGTGTAAAGGAATTCCTTTGGGTTTCTCTCCTCTCCACGCTTTCTATATCACCCTATCAAAGTTCATCTCATTCTTCTCTTCAGAGCAGTATAAAATCTGTATTTAAAACTCTGTGCATGCAAATTTTTTTTCTGTATCGGTGCTTCTTCATAACAACTACTCTTTCATCTGCAGCACACTCACAACAGCCAAATCTCCCATACATTATACATAAATACTTTTCATTTCTACATTGAAAATTGTTTTGATAGGGATAAAAAGTGGGGTAATTGGCGCTACCCTGTGAACCACTAAAAAAAAAAAAATTGTGTATAAGAAATAATGTAGAAGGTACTTATCTCATACAAATTTTTTTTTTCTTTTAGTGGTTCACAGGGTAGCATCAATTACCCCACTTTTTATCACTATCTCTGTAAGTTCCCATGGGAACCCAATAGGGAGGCTGCAACCCACTTTTATCCTGAGCGCGGAATTTATTATATATTTATATTTGTTTTTGATAGGGTTTTCATTCCTAGAGCAGCATTTGTTTGTGTGTGATTTAAGATTGTGACGACCCATGTATGCCTTGCTTTGTATAGAGGGTGCAGAATGTGTTTGTTCAATATTAGGCCCCTTTCACACGGACAGACCGTCTATCTGTTTTTATTCCATCCGTCAACAGACAACAATGCATTCCTATGGGCAAATGGATGACTATCCGTTACCATCCGTTTACCTCCGCTTCCGTTTTTATCCGTTTTCTTTAGCGTACAAGGCTACGTCCAGATCCGTCAAAATGGATATTAACTGACAATGTCCGTCAACGTCCGATCAGTTAAGATCCGTTTTAAAGAAATAATTCAAAGTTCCTTTTAAAAGGGTTATGCAGAATAATAAAACTAAAACTGTTTTGAACAAATAATGTGCTTTTGTGTCTTTCTATACTATCAAAACACAATGAAATAACCAAATAATTCATTAATAAATTTAAATTTGCACTGCATTATTTATATATATTGATACTGCCATGGAACTTCTCCTGATGGAGATAGAAAGTAGTCTGCAAATTGTTCATGCATGGCAATGTAGGATGGGAGGAGCAATGCTTTCTGAGTAATTTCCTTAAAGGCACAGAAACTGCTACAAAAACTGATGAAAAAATGGATGTAAACGTGTACATTAAAGGATGAAAATGGATATTAATGGAACGGAAGATGGATGAAAATGGAGATTAACGGAACAGAAGATGGATGAAGATGGATGAAGCAACGGATAAGAACTGATACGTTTTTTAGGTAGCTAAACTGATGGCAACCGTGTGAAAGGGGCCTAAATCACAATAATGATAATGGTGATGATGACGATAACTATTATAAATGATAATAATAATAATGCGATCAGACCAAAACAGAGATATACTTTAGTAATTGCAATCTCTAAAATGTAATTTAATCCTCTCAGATTTTTATTTAGATTCTTAGAAGAGATTGCATGAAGGAAGTAAAGTCTAGATATAATGGTGACATTCTAAAGGGGTTTATATGGGTACAGTAACAATCATACATACCATGCTCAAAAAATGTACATTGCTCTTCCTCTTCATTCAGATACCAGCAACCACAACGTGCAAAGCAAAATATCATCTAGGGCTTTTGTTTGAATCTAGCTGAGACATTGGTAGGTTAGGACAAACCTAAAAAAATCTCTATGTATACACTGGGGTTGATTTAGTGAAACTGGAGAGTGCAAAATCTAGTGCAGCTCTGCACAGCAATCAGTTAGCTTCCAGGTTTTATTGTCAAAGCTTAATTGAATAAGCTGAAGTTAGAAGCTGATTGGCTACCTGGCACGGATTTTGCACTCTCCAGTTTTAGTAAATCTCCCTATCACTTCCATTCAATGGAAAAGTAACACCGAGATAAAGTGTGCAAAATGAAAGCCCAAGCTTGAGTTGGCTGATTGGACAATACAACATCACACATGCTTTGATAATGGAGCACTATTCAGATTAACCAAGTCAGTATTTAGAAAGTACACCCTTTTCCCCCCTACAGGAAGCAAAGGTAAACTGAGTAAATGCAGATTTTAGCACATATGACCAATTCATCAGTAGCTCACTGATTTTTTTGACTTGTTGCCTGGAATTGGGGTTTTATTAAAAAGGGCTTTCTACTTGCAATAAAAGCAGCTTTAAACTTACTATGGCAGCAGACACAGCGGCAACAAAAGCTCCTTCTTATGACAGAGTTGAAATTAAAACAGTAGTGTATTAAAAGAATAACTGAAAAAGTATTATTATCATTATTATCATTGGTATTTCATTAATCAATTTCATTATTTCATTATAATTTTTTTATTAATTTATTAATTTTATGCCCCACAATCTTTTTAAAAAGTCATTTACTACCCACACTGTTTCCATCTTTGGTGGTTATAATCCTGGCTGCCACTAGAGGGCACTGTTGGAAGAATAGAGGCCGCCCATTCAGTACAACACAAAACCGATCTCCCAACATGCAGTAGGCTGTGTTCTTTGAAAGATACCAAAAGTTGACAAATCCTATTGGCTTTTTTTTTTTAAGGAAAATGTACAAGTGTGTTATTCATAGTGAAAAGTTTAACTAGTATTTCTCATTAACTTTCATAATTTGTTACTGTAAGCTAAGTTGTGAGTATAGAAATGTGATATCTTCCTGATTCATACATATAGGTTATCAAAAAGAAATCTAGACATGCCACAAATTGAATCACACAGCGAATATTTGCTGGACAGTCGGTATTAACAGCATTTCGTTTTTCAAAAAGGAGCCACCCTTTTTTCGAAGAGTAATTGGCCATCAGAATAGCATAAAATAGAAAAATTCCAACTACAAAAAGATTCACTGTTCTTAAAAATTAAGCAGGATTCACCTACCAGCTGTGGCATTATACATAGAAGAATCCGCTTGGAAAATGCTATAAAATTCAAACAGATAAAGCTCTAGCATACATTCGCTGTGAGAATTGCCTAGTGAATCCTTTGTAAAAAAGACCAATTAATCTTTTTTTTTCTATCTTTTGGTTTTGTAATTTATTTTTTCCTAACTCAATCAGTTTAAGTCTGTATGTTTATAAACATGGAAAACTAATGCAATACTGATTGTCATTCAATTAATCAGTTCCTTTAACTTACTAAGTAACAAGAAAGTGAATTATTGCTTATACAGTTGGCAGTTTTTTTTATTGTCTGACTCTGTCTGTGACAACAGAAAGATTCCTGGACCTTGATCGGCTGATGACTCAGCACACATTTTCAAAGTCCACTGTTGCTTTGTTTCACAAGGTCACAGTACCAGCAGTCAGCAAAACATTTGTTATAGCACACTTTTTTTATTTCCTCTCCCCAAGAAAATCCACCTGTCAACTTAATTAAACAGACAGGTCTTCACATTTTTATATCCCATGAGCATAGGTTATTATTAATTTGAGGTATTCAGAGAAAGGACCAAGGTCAGGGTGATAAAATTATCTCATCGTTGTTGTGTAAAGATTTCCATTTAATAGGTCTGAGTAGTGAACTTTCATTTTTAGTTTTGTACTGGTAAAACAAATGTACTATTCCCATGTGATTTAAACGGTGATTTGCTATGCAATTCTTAAAATGAAACCAAGAAAACACCAAATAACTGCATAGTGCAATATACAGAATAGCCCTTCAGATTCACACGTCAATTAGAAGCAAACATGTGCAGTTAAAGGATAGGGTACCACAGCTAGAATTACATAATTCTTCCAGCATTTATGTTTTTTTTAGCATCCTGTACTGGTGGTATTGTATTTCAGACCTACTTTAATCCTATGTGACAATTTGTTACTAGGACAGGAAAGATAGGATGTGAAAGAGTTTGATATGACATGTTCAGCTATCATTTAAGAACATTTTTGGTGAGGCACACTCTTAAGCTGGCTATGGATGATCCAGTTTAAAAAAAAATGGATTACCCATCCACACATTCAAAGTGGATGCAAGAATCTGTCCTGCTGCACTATTGTCTTCTGACAGAATACACCGATTAGCACTGCAACCGGTTGGCTGCATGTGCTGATTGGATACCAATTTTCCAGCAGTCCTGTTCAAAAGGAGTTGATCACTAGGTCAACTCCTCTTGAGCGGGAGCGTCCATAGATGGATTGAAATTCAGCCCATCCATGCTGAACCGATCCAATGTCGATCCATCTTTGGATAGTTTTAGTGTAACTTATTTATAATACCCTCATGTAAATGGGCAGAATTTATTAGCAAGGGTCAGAATAAACAAGGTTGGACATAGGAGATAAGCCCTAACATCACTTTTGATAAATATTCCAAAACCTTTGTAATTATAGTAAAACAAGGGCGGCGCTAAGTTTTCAAAGTTGAAAGTGAATGAGTTGCAAATCTTGGAAATTGAAACTGGAAACATGATCAAAAGATATGAAATTACATATAATTTACAGAGTTTAAAAAACTTCTAACTTCCGGTTGATCAATTAAGCTTTGACTCTACGGCCGGGTTCACACTGCTCTGATATTGAAGTGGGACAACTTCCGATCTGACTTTGCCCTATGACTTCATGTCCTACTTCTATGCGACCTCAATGAACGGGATCCGACTTTGACCTGACCATACCTGGCCCTTTGAGTCTGGTATGAATCTTAAGGGGGGATTCCCACGTCAAAATAAAAAAAATGGTGTGGAGTCCCCCCAAAATCTATACCAGACCCTTATCCGAGCATGTAGCCTGACAGGTCATGAAATGGGGGGAGCACCCCCCTCCTGGACCATACCAGGCCAGATGCACTCAACATGGGGGTAAGTGCTCTGCGCCCCCCTACCCCAAAGCACCTTGTCGTAATGTTGATGGGGACTAGGGTCTCTTCCCGACAACCCTGGGCGTGGTTGTGGGGGTCTTGCAGGCAGGGGGCTTATTGGAATGTGGAAGCCCCCTTTTATAAGGGGGCCCCCAGATCCCCCCATGTGAATGAGTTTGGGATACATTGCACCCACTCATTCACCCAAAAAAATTTCAAAAATAAATAATAACAGTACACATATTTTTGATAAAGTCCTTTATTAAATATGAAGCATGTCCCCCTGTCCTAACTCCAACGTGTCTTCTTCTCCGGTGATTTTTTCTCCCTCCGGTGATGTCTTCTTCCTCCGGTTCTTCTCCCTCCGTGCTGATGTCGTCTCCCTCTGGTTCTTCTGCTGGTTCTTCTCCATTCGCTGATGTCTTCTTCTGCTGGTTCTTCTGCCAGTTCTTCTCCATCCGCTGATATCTTTTCCCGATGCTAGCTCCCACAGATGTACCAGCTCCATTCTCTGACAGTACTTATTTATCCATGGGGTGTGACCATCCTTTGATGTCACCCAGAGACTCCGCCCCCTTGTGATGTCATCGTCCCATCATGCCCCGGGCAGTGACGTCACAAGCTTACCAAACAAAATGAAGCTGTGTTTATTTTAAATACCTAATCAGGAGCAAGGTCACTGAAATAAACTTAAAGAGTAACTCCACTTTTGTTGAGAAAAATAACATTCCCCCTGGGTGATCTATGGACACTGCAAGGATTTTAACAAACTTTGTTGCAGATTCCAATTACAATATGACTTGTGTCACAATTGTATACACTATATTATTTTTTCTTCATTTGCTATTTTTTTCCCCACAAAAGTGTAGTTACCTTTAACCTTCTTTATTAAGCTCAATGAATATTCACTTTGCAATGGAAATATTCTGCTCCTCTATAGCTTTCTATTTAAAGATTTCTATTGATGCATTTACATATCATAAAATTGTGCATCTGTTATTCTTTCACATGCAATATTTATGTCACTACTGCAAGCATTTCTTTCTCTTGAATCAATATTTGTGTCTCGTGAATCAATATTTTTGTCTCACGGATCAATATATTTTCTATATTAAACATTATTTTACCCTATATAGCAAATATCAAATGGTTCCTGTCCTCAAAGATGCCTAAACAATTTAGTGGAGACACTACAAAAGTGGACAACAAATCATATTTTAAATAATATGTAGCTCCATTCCTGGCAAAATATGAGCCCCCTTCCACCCCAGGTTCCTCACCTGGCTATTTATTGGTTCAGAAGAAAGTTAACCTACTGCTGCAGATGGTCACTTGTTGGCTGGTCCCCTACCATCCCCTCAAGCTGACATCACTTCTCATCTGAACCCTGAGAGAACCTTTTTATATTATTAGTATAAAGTATATATGTAATAATGAGAAAAGGATTTGTAGAATTTAACCTATAAGCACATTCCAGGCAACCTTGTTTTTTTTATCAGAAAGTCCAACAGAGTATATACAAGAGTAATATAATGATCAGAAACCCCGTGAGTCCCTACAGAATACTAAGCTCCTCTGTTCTTTATTTTAGCCACCTCAAACTTCATCCACTAAAATGTCCAGTTCTTCCTCATCCAAATGTAGAGGAAGCAGATTGGTTGAAAATACAAATACTTCTAATCTTATTATTAACAAGTAATGCTCAGTGCCCTATGACAGCTGCATAAACAAGTTAACATTATCCTGGAGATGTACTTTAATTGAACATATAATTGTTGAATAATCATTTTACTGCAAAGTGATAAGTGTACTGTTTGTGTTATAATTTATTATACTAACTTTTATATGTATGATGCATGGGGAGTTATTAAATGTAGGTAGTTGAGAATCAAATGATTTCTGGCACAGGTCATGGGCTTCTTGGGAGAGATATATGCGTATACTGTATATCTGACACTTCAAAAACATCAAAAATCAACTTTCACAGCATAAAAAATTGGAGACAACATATTATACATGGTTATAAAGCGTACTGCAGAACTTAATATAAAAACCCAGAACAAAGGGCAATGGTCTTGATTTACTAAAGTCAAATAGGTTGTTCACTTTGCAATTTTCCCTTAGCTTACTGAATGTGGTTAAAACAAAAATCACTTTTCAAAGAATACAGCACACTGGTGAGCTCATCTTTATGTTACTGTCTTTACCCTTGCTATTGGCATGCTCCTTGCATTTCAGTGCAATTGTCTACCTGCTACTTTTCCTTACCCCAGTCCGAACAGAGCTATACAGGGACTGCAAAATGCCTAATTGTCTCTTTAAAAATATACGGTATATATCTTAATAGAACACTGAATACAGAGTTACATTATTTTTTGTATTTTATATCTGCCTGGAGATCAGCTTCAATCTGTGCCATGTAACCCAATGAATAATTTTATATTTACAGAACTTGTTAAGGTTTTCTACACGACCTCTTCTGGAACTGTTCAGAATGGTAATACATGACAAAAAAAACAACCTAGGCTCGGTTTCTATCATTTAAACACCTCAGCCAGCTAGCATGATCAAGATTTTAACAGATGTTATTGCTTTTAGGGACTACTTATGTATCTGCTTTTAAGAAAACATGCTGCCTTGACATCACTTGTAGTCTTGCTGCTTCTCAGTAGGGCCTGTTTCTAAATTTGTACTTTAAATAATACAGCAATATGACCCTCTTCTCATACTTCTTATCCTAGTAGCAAATCTAGTTCCTATGAGACCAATCAATAAATTCTGTTATAGCTGTGCTAAAACAAAACAGTATTTGCTGCTTATTCATAGAAAGGCAAGCTTGGAACAAAGACTTTGTTGCATAACCAAATGAGTTGCTATAATTCACATTAAGTGCTAGTCCAACATACATTCCAGCTGGATTTGGGAATATGATTGCAGCGTAATCATACCAAATGGGTATCAGTGAAAATGTATTAATTAGATAATCAAAAAAGAAAGATCTTAATTATTATTTAGCCAGTGTTTTGCATTCAATAATTAGCTATAAAGACATTCTTGTAATCAAAACGTTAGGACTTAATATCTTTTTTTGGATTTTTGATAATGTCAAACTCTTGGGTATAGTTTAAGAATGATTTGATTTTAGGCTTTAAAAGGCAACAAATGAGGTTATATTAGTTATGATTTAATGAATATTTGTTTTAAATCACTGGTAAATGCTAAGAGGTTATAATATGTATTGTTAAAAAATATTATGCAGATCTTCGATATTCATCCATTTCTAGAATAAAATTATTACATTTTGCTAGAGATTGGGTATGACACACTTAAACGCCACTGCATGTCTGATCCACTGGAATAAAATTAGGTTTTATTAGTTGGATTAAGCTTGCCCTAGGTCCCTTACCAATGTATTATAAATTTAACATGAAGGTTGTCAAAGTGCATCCATAACTATCAAGTGTCTTGAACATGTGTAACCTGCTTTACACTGACTATGTACATGCAATCCAGCCATAAATTACATACACCGAGTTACTGTTGCTTTGATAACCCACTTTCCTCAAATTACAAATTGTTGAGTTACTCATTTCTTTTTAGGCTATCCCTGTGATCTAAACTCCATTATATAAACTTATAGTTGGCAAACATTTTCTTTTTTCTTGTATAGTGATAAATTTTATATATATATATATATATATATATATATATATATATATATATATATATATCATAGTTTGTGTGCTTTGTAACTTTATATTTATTTATTTGAAAAATTTTATAACAGACATTTTTTCCCCAAATTTACAGTCTTTTTTCATTTGGTTTGTACATTTTTTTAATAAAAAGCAGTGATTAAATACCACTGAAAGAAAGTTCTATTTGCATAAAAAAAACCATAAAAATGTAATATGGGTACAGCAATGCATGACCGCGCAGTTTTCATTCACAGTGTGACAGTGCTGAAAGCTGAAAATTGGCCTAAGCAAGAGGGGGGTAAAAGTGCCCAGAATTGAAGTGATGAAATAGTGTATTCAACAGACCAAAGGAGTGCAAATAAGAGATATTTATTAGGGTTTACATACACTTTAAGACCCAAGTTAGAACCATATGATTTATGCTATGTAAGGATAGGGTGACATTTAAAGCTATAACTAGCAATGTAAAGGTATCAAAGTCTATTTGCCACTTGCTGCAAACACCGGTGCTCTCTATACTGGTGAATTATTACATCAAAAACAAACAGAAGACACGACAGGCTGTCTTGTCACACAGATGTGCACACAGGTAAAGCTCACAGTTCTGCAGCATACAGGCTTACAGGCAATAGTTCATAACTCTAATCAGAGCTACAGTCTTTTATGTGGTTAAGCTCACCCAGCAAGTACACAATCCAGCAATGGAACCTTCACACAGTGTGCTGCTGTGTCTCCCTCTCCTACTCAAACAGCTCTCCCCTGTCACTTTCAGCCCAGCTGACAATAAGCAGGTCTGAAGGGGAAGTACCTGCCCTCTTCGATCAACCCCTTCTTAACCTTGCCCCAGGATGACCCTCTAAATACCCCCCCCGTTCCAGGCCAGGGGTCTGGACACCACGAACCAAGTGGCAATAGACCTGGGAAAGGGCATCCGCATTCTGATGTACCTTTCCTGGTCTTTGTATCATTACAAACTTAAAGTCCTGTAGAGCAAGGAACCACCGGGTGATTCTGGAATTTTTGTCTTTATTTTGGGCCATCCACATAAGGGGAGCATAATCTGAGAGTAACTTGAAGGGTCGGCCCAGTAGTAGCGGAGTGTCTACAAAGCCAATTTTATTGCGAGACACTCCCTTTCCACAATGGAATAATTCCCCTCAGCTGGCGTGAGCTTCCGGCTCAAGTACACAAAGGGGTGCTCATCCCCCAAAACAACTGGGACAGTACTGCACCCAGACCCAACTTTGAGGCATCTGTTTGTACCAGGAACTCTTTTTGGAAATCGGGAGCTACCAACACTGGTTCCTGGCACAAATCTTGCTTCAACCGGCAGAACGCTGCTTCTGCTTCTGCACGCAACTGAACAACAGTTGCATTTTTTCCCTTTGTGAGATCAGTCAGAGGTGCTGCTAGACTGACAAAGTTGGGGACAAACCTCCTATAATAGCCCACAATGCCAAGGAAAGAACGCACCTGTTTCTTTGTGAGTGGACGGGGCCATTTCTGGATATCCTCTACCTTGTTTAGTTGGGATTTAATCATGCCCCTGCCTACAACATACCCCAGGTGGTGGGCCTCCTCCAACCCAAGCTAGCTCTTTTCCGGGTTCACTGTGAACCCTGTCCTTCGGAGTGCATCCAAGACCAACTGGACCTTCAGTAAGTGACTCTCCCAGTCCTGACTAAAGATGACAATGCCATCAAGATAGGCTCCCGAGAATTCCATATGAGGTCTCAGAACAAAGTCTATGGCCCTCTGGAAAGTGGCTGGGGCCCCATGTAACCAAAACGGCATTCGGGCATATTGCCATAACCCCTCTGGTGTGGCAAACAGTTTTTTCTTTAGCCTCTGGGGAAAGCGGGATCTGCCAGTATCCCTTGGTCAAGTCAAGAGTGACTGTCAAAACCTGTCTATCTTTCCATGGTTTGATCAATTTGACGTGGTAAATCTGGTAGGGTTAACGTTTGGTGGACTGATGGGCTTTATAGTTGACCTTGCCAGCCCTCTCAACTATCTCAAAGGGTCCTTGCCACTTGGCGAGAAACTTACTCTCCATGGTAGGCACTAACACCAGCACCCGATCCCTAGGTTTAAACTCTCTAACCTTGGCAGATCGGTTGTATACATGACTCTGGGTGTTTTGCGCAGCCTTCAAGTGTTCCTGTACTATGGGCATAACTTTTTTTATTCGGTCCTGCATTTGAGAGATGTGTTCTACCACACTCTGATATGGGGAAGCTTCTTGTTCCCACGTCTCTTTCATTATGTCCAGTAGTCCACGGGGGTGTCTCCCATAAACCGACTCAAAGGGGCAGAATCCCGTGAAGGCCTGGGGTACCTCTCTTATGGCAAACAACAAGGTAGGCAACAAGCAAAACCAATCCCGACCATCCTCCTCAACTGCTTTCTTTAGCATTCCTTTTAAGGTTTTGTTGAACCGCTCCACTAACCCATCAGTTTGTGGGTGATACACTGAAGTCAGCAAGTGTTTAATCTTAAACAGTTTACAAAGTTCCTTCATCACTTTTGACATGAACGGGGTACCTTGATCTGTCAAGATCTCGGATGGGAGCCCAGCTCTCATGAACATCTGAAACAACTCCCGTGCGATGACCTTGGATGAGCAATTTCTTAAAGGGACCGCTTCCGGATACCTGGTGGCCTAGTCAAGGACAACCAAAATGTATCGGTGTCCCCTAGCTGACTTAGGTAAGGGGCCCACCAAGTCCATGGCTATGCGATCAAAGGGAACCTCGATAATTGGAAGCGGTACCAGCGTACTGCGAAAATGGGGTGTTGGAGAGGTTCTTTGACAAGTAGGGCAGAACTCACAGTAGTCCTTAATTTCCTGATATACACCGGGCCCAAAAAAATGCTGTAAAACCTATTCCTGAGTTTTAGCGGCTCCAAAGTGACCCTCAAGTACATGACTATGAGCCAAATGTAATACCCTAGACCTAAAAGGTTTGGGTACCACCAGTTGTTCCAACACTTCTTTATTGACTTTAGTTACTCGGTACAACAAGTCATCATTCACAGCAAAATGGGGGAACTACACATCTGCCCCAGGGTGCTGTGGTTCACCGTTTAAGACTGTGGCCTGTTCCCTGGGGAAGATCATAGTGGGGTCCCTGATTTGAGCACTAAGGAAATCTTCCCGGGAGCCCCCGAGATCTGACATATCTGGCTCAGAGGAGGTACTTTCCGCTTCCAATCCCGCAAACACCTCCAGGGGACCAGGCTCACTTCCTGCAGGTTTAGCAACCTGGTACTGATGCTTAGTAACAACCTCCTGCAACACAGTATTATTTACCATCTCTGTGAGTTCTTGCTTTTTGGGGGAAACCCCCGAACCTTTGAGCTTTTGCTCATACAAGTCCCAAAACATGGGGCAGTCTCGCCCGATTAGTAAGTCATGAGGTAATCCCGGGACCACCCCAACATTTAGTGTAGCCGTTCCTGCTGGTGTACACAGGATCACACAGGCCAATGAATAGTTTTTAATATCACCATGCACACAGATGACCCCGACCTGTTTCCTTGGTACCAGCTTTCTTGGCAACCCGTCCGATCAGAGCAGGGTGATGACACTCCCAGAGTCAAGGAGAGCTACCACCTCCTGTCCATTGACCCGCACTATACACTCATTTGGATTCAGGCTGGTTGCAGCACATAATGTATGGGCATACATGGAGCAACAGTGACCCATGTCGCACTCCATTGGTTCCTCCCAACTTGGGCACTGGGCCACCAGATGACCCAGTTGATGGCAGGAGCAACAGAGAACCTCACGGGGTTCTCCCTGTTGGTTCCCTGGAAGCTTAGGTCCTGGGGTGCTCCTGGCAGTTGTATTATACCCCTGAGCAGCCACCATGAGATCACCAGGAGCCACCTTGGTGCTGGAACACACTTCTTTGAAATGGGCCAGCTCTCTTGTGACAGAGGGACTCTCCTGGAACTTTTCCGCACAACTGTAGCTCTCAACAGCAGCAGCCATCTCATCTATGGACTAAAGGACAGACTGAGACACCCATCGGTGGTGCTCCCTGGGTAGTCCATGCAGGAACGGTCCAGTGTGACTCTTTCCACAATCGGGGTGTCTTTTCCTCAGGTTTTAGCTAATCTTGAAAAAAGTGCATCAGGTGGTAGAGCTGCACACGGGCAGGCGTAGCCTTGTCAAAGCGCCAGCCATGGACTCGGTTCGCCCTTAAAGCAACAGTCACTCCCATCCTTGCTAGGATTTCTGCTTTCAAGAGCTTATAATCCCGTGCTGATTCAGGGGCCAAGTCACAGTACACTTGTTGGAGATCTGCGGTCAGGAAAGGAGCCAGCACATCTGCCCAGTCTTTATCAGGCAGCCCTTCCCTTGCTACAACCTACTCAAACATCGCTAGGTATGCTTGCATGTTGTCTGAGGCCGTCATCTTTTGCAGGGTCCACTGCACTGCCTGCATTCTCCACCAATTTGTAGGGGATCAGAGGGGTGAACAGCCGGCTCAGAGACAGTCCAGTAAAAATAAAAATGGCTTTATTTTCAGCAAACTGGCAAAAACAAACAGAAGACACGACAGGCTGTCTTGTCACACAGGTGTGCACACAGGTAAAGCTCAGAGTTCCACAGCATGCAGGCTTACAGGCAATAGTTCATGGCTCTAATCAGAGCTACATTCTTTTATGTGGTTAAGCTTACCCAGCAAGTACACAATCCACCAATGGAACTTTCACACAGCTCTCTCGCAGCTCAACTCTCTCCGACTCAAACAGCTCTCCCCTGACACTTTCAGCCCAGCTGACAATAAGCAGATCTGAAGGGGAAGTACCTGCCCTCTTTGATTAACCCCTTCTTAACCCTGCCCCAGGCTGACCCTCTACAATATATATATATATATATATATATATATATATACAGTCAGGTCCATAAATATTGGGACATCGACACAATTCTAATCTTTTTGGCTCTATACACCACCACAATGGATTTGAAATGAAACGAACAAGATGTGCTTTAACTGCAGACTTTCAGCTTTAATTTGAGGGTATTTACATCAAAATCAGGTGAACGGTGAAGGAATTACAACAGTTTGTATATGTACCTCCCACTTTTTAAGGGACCAAAAGTAATGGGACAATTGGCTGCTCAGCTGTTCCATGGCCATGTGGGTGTTATTCCCTCATTATCCCATTTACAAGGAACAGATAAAAGGTCCAGAGTTTATTTCAAGTGTGATATTTGGAATCAGTTGCTGTCAACTCTCAATATGAGATCCAAAGAGCTGTCACTGTCAGTGAAGCAAGCCATCATTAGGCTAAAAAAACAAAACAAACCCATCAGAGAGATAGCAAAAACATTAGGTGTGGCCAAATCAACTGTTTGGAACATCCTTAAAAAGAAAGAACGCATCGGTGAGCTCAGCAACACCAAAATACCCGGAAGACCACGGAAAACAACTGTGGTGGATGACTGAAGACTTCTTTCCCTGGTGAAGAAAACACCCTTCACAACAGTTGGCCAGATCAAGTACACTCTCCAGGAGGTAGGTGTATGTGTGTCAAAGTCAACAATCAAGAGAAGACTTCACCAGAGTGAATACAGAGGGTTCACCACAAGATATAAACCATTGGTGAGCCTCAAAAACCGGAAGGCCAGATTAGAGTTTGCCTAACAACATCTAAAAAAGCCTTCACAGTTCTGGAACAACATCCTATGGACAGATGAGACCAAGATCAACTTGTACCAGAGTGATGGGAAGAGAAGAGTATTGAGAAGGAAAGGAACTGCTCATGATCCAAAGCCTACCACCTCATCAGTGAAGCATGGTGGTGGTAGTGTCATGGTGTGGGCATGTATGGCTGCCAATGGAACTGGTTCTCTTGTATTTATTGATGATATGACTGTTGACAAAAGCAGCAGGATGAATTTTGAAGTGTTTCAGGCAATATTATCTGCTCATATTCAGCAAAATGTTTCAGAACTCATTGGATGGTGCTTCACAGTGCAGATGGACAATGACCCAAAGCATACTGCGAAACCAACTAAAGAGTTCTTTTAAGGGAAAAAAGTAGAATGTTATGCAATGGCCAAGTCAATCACCTGACCTGAATCCGATTGAGCATGCATTTCACTTGCTGAAGACAAAACTGAAGGAAAAATGCCCCAAGAACAAGCAGGAACTGAAGACAGTTGCAGTAGAGGTCTGGCAGAGCATCACCAGGGATGAAATCCAGCGTCTGGTGATGTCTATCCGTTCCAGACTTCAGGCTGTAATTGACTGCAAAGGATTTGCAACCAAGTATTAAAAAGTGAAAGTTTGATGGATGATTGTTAATCTGTCCCATTACTTTTGGTTCCTTAAAAAGTGGGAGGCACATATACAAACTGTTGTAATTCCTACACCGTTCACCTGATTTGGATGTAAATACCCTCAAATTAAAGTTGAAAGTCTGCAGTTAAAGCGCATCTTGTTCGTTTCATTTCAAATCCATTGTGGTGGTGTATAGAGCCAAAAAGATTAGAATTGTGTCGATATCCCAATATTTATGGACCTGACTGTATATATATATATGAAAATCGATCAATCCTGATGAACTGACAGCCTCTTTTCTTGAGGTACATCTCATTTCTTGAGGTACAAAAATGCCAGGACAGTACACATATTTCCCAAATGACCCCTTTTAGGAAAGTAGGCAGTCCAAGGTATTTAGTAAGAGGCATGGCAAGTTTTTTGAAGTTGTAGGTTTTTGTCACAATTTTTTGGAAAACAAAGAAAAAAAAAATATTTTTTAGATCTTTTTAAATACTGTCACCAGTGCAGTACAGCATCATCATATAACTGGTGTGGCGGTAATCAGGGACATTGACTGGTGACGGTGTGTTAAAAAAAATATATTTTTTTTAAATATTTTTATTTCTTTTTTTTTTTTTACAAATTTGTATTTCTTACATACAGTGACCAGAGCAATACAGTGTTACCATAGTAACACTGTACTACTCTGGGGAGCTGATCAGGATATATATATATATATATATATATATATATATATATATATATATATATATATATATATATTTTTTTTTACACACTATGGTTGCTTAGAACTGTGAATTTTACAGTTATAAGCAACTATTTATTGTGAATGAAAACTACTCATTGAGTGTTTACTATGTGATTAGCTGTGATTGGCCACAGCTAATCACATGGTACAGATGGGCTGCGATTGGCACTGTCTGTACCATGTGATGACTATGACCAATCACAGAGATCATCACAATAGTACACAATGAAAGGCATATAACAAAGCCTTTCATTGTGTACAACTGTCATGTGATCTGCTGCGGGCCGGAGCAATGCACAATCCTGGGAAGACGTCATATGTTCTCCTAGAACAACAGTGCTCCTGCCGGGCCATCATATTACAATATGTTTGGTGGAAAGGTGTTAAAGCATTTTGTTGTATCTGTTAAGTGCAGAAATGCCTGTTAATCCTGCAAGAAATACAGTAACTTCCTGTGTACTCTGGGGTTTATAAATTAAAGACAAAATGACTGTTCACTTTGCAAGGGAAGTTGCACTTTGTAAGAGAATTATCCCTAGAGCCTAATGAATAAGCTTTAGCTCTGCTGACTTCCATCATCCAATCATGTGCAAAAAATCCATTTTTTAATTTACCTTGCACATGAATAGGTATTTTTTTAAAGTAAAATTTCACTAAGCTTTGGAAAAAATATCTTGCAAAGTGAAACTTCACTTGCCAAGAACAACCTTTTTATCTTTAGTGAATCAACCCCTGTGTCTCTGAAACACAGTTATCAGTTAGCAATATTTTAAGCCTTGCCCAGTTTTCTCTGTGTACTACGAACGCCTCCCCTCTATGTTAAAAAATATCAAATATTCCTAGATACAGTTCTCAGTTTTGTTATTATGCTCATCGTGTCGATTATTACTAATTTTTTAATTACCCATGATCACAATCTATCAATCAGAATCTTAAATATTTGGGGAAGAAACTCTTTCCTATATATTATTATTACATGCAATTGCATGGATATGTGTCTGCTTGCAAGTACAACGTTGAAAAGCTAATAATATGCTTTATTAATATCCAAAATAATTACTTTATTTTCTTTCAAATGTATCAGGGTGGATAAGAACAGCTCCACACATTACCCCAATCAAGCTACAAATCTAAAATGAACTATATTCTGCAATAGTGAAATTCTTTACTGTGAGGATAATGGGACAAGCTTTGCAATGTCCACAGTGAAAAAAAACCTTTAGTTTGTCGACCATGTATTTGGCGAGTAATCATTACTATTTCAGGAATTCCCACTAGAATGTCTCTGATATATTATGCTCTCCAAAGCATTATGCTGTGTACCATGTACATTTTTTTACATTGTGGTAGTCATTCACATGTATTTTGCTCTCCTTTGATTAATATTTTCTTTGGAGCATCAACAGCTTTTTTAGGTCCACGAATATTCTATATTCATCAATGGTAAGGCACATTTTATTCAATCATAACATGTTTTAGTAAAAAGTCTAGAACTCTAAAACATACCCTGCCAGAAGCTGCTTTCTGGTTTTGTCACTTTTCTTAGTTAAATATTTTCATTTATTCTTCCTGTGTAGTTTTATTCTCTCAAAAAATCTAATTCTGTATATTCTGAACATTTCATATAACGAAAAAAAAAAAAAAAGAAACAGTGAAATCCAGCTAATTAATTTTGTAGCATGTATTGTTGAACAGCCTTTGGGAGTGGAAACATCATTTTGCTTTATAAGCAAAACCCATTCAGATTAGAGAGTATACAGTATAGTGGTATGACATTGAAGTGTTACCTCATATTTCTCCTAAAATAAAGCCTACATGTCTACTCATGTCTAGCTACTCATTCACTCAGCAACCAGTGCAGTCAAAGAAAGAAAAGCCTACAGAGGCAGAGATTATGGCTGCTTGTATCTTTACTAACAGGGGCCTTGTGACTTATTTCTGCAATGTCTATACCACCCCCTTTTCATTTCTAATGCTAAATTTATGCAAATAATTGCAGTTGTGGCCAGACACGGTAAAAAATCAAAGGACAACAAACACAAAATGTATATACTGGGCTTTGGCCCTGTAGGCCCCAGCCCAAGGGTTACTTATAGTAAATGCAACCCTATATATTTAAATATATAGGAATAACTGTCACAAGTTTGTCAAAAACAATAAAAAGGTGGTAAAGAAGGAAAAGGGGGAGAGGGTGACCAAAGGCATTCACCTGCACTGTCCATAATATGACAGCAAGCCACTGTCCAAATCAACCCCACTCTGTCATTGAACCTTAAGCTCATCCTTATTTACAAGGTATGGTATAACACAGCAATATCTACAGATATCTTTACTACTGAGGTTTCTTATTCAGTTAGGGACCGCCCTATAGCAGATTTATTGCTATAAGGTGGCCCTCCTATGCAGAATCATAAAGCCGATCTGGGGGTGCCGGGCACTGGATGTCCTCCGGCACCCGCCGATCATCAGGCAGAGACACAGAATGGACTAGAATGGACAGAACTATGTAAACAAGGCTGATCTCCGTTCTGACAGGGGGGAAGGGATGGATTTTGTATCCCTACAAAGCAGGAAATAAAATCCATCACTTCCCTGAGTAAGGTTGGGTTCACATTTAAGCCGCATGTGGCTCACAGCGGGGGTCCCGTGCGTCCCTGTTCACCATTTCAGGTCAGTTTTCAGCCAGAATTTTTGGCTGAATTCGGACCTGAAACGGACCAAAAGACACACAAGTCCAGGTGCAAATTCGCACCGGAGCCGCAGCAGAGGTTTGTGAACCAGTTCCATAGAAAGCGGGTCACTATCTCCTGCTATTGCAAATTAGATGTGGCGGACCCGCATCCAATTCACACTAGTGTGAACCCAACCTGAAAGTAACACACATAGTACAGTAAAACACTGGCTAGGCACACAGTTAACCCTTTGATCGCCCTAGATGTTTATCCCCTTCCCAGCCTGTGTCATTAGTACAGTGACAGTGCATATTTTTAGCACTGATCTCTGTATTAGTGTCACTGGTTCCCACAAAGTGTAAAAAGTGTCAGATAGAGTCTGACTGTCTGCCACAATATCACACGCTATATATTCCGCTATAAGTCGCTGTTCATTTCCATTACTAGTATTAAAAAGATTGAAAGTAAAAATTCCAGCATATATACCATCATTTGCAGAGGCTAAAACTTTTGCACAAACTAAATCATATATGCTTATTAGGATTTTTTTTTTACCAAAAATATATAGCAGAATACATATTGGCCTAAATTTATGAAGAAATTAGATTCTTTCCATTTTTTTTTTTTATTGGATATGTTTTATAGCAGAAAGTAAAAAATATTGTTTTCTTTTTTTTTATTCCAAAATTGTTCTACTTTTGTTTCTAGCACAAAAAATAAGAAAAACGTAGGGGTGATCAAATACAACCAAAAGAAAGCTCTTATTGTGGGAAAAAATAATATAAATTTGATTTGGGTACAGCATTACATTACCGTGTAATTGCCAGTCAAATTAACTCAGTGCTGTATAGCAAAAAAATAGCCTGGTGATGAAGGGGGTAAATCTACCGGAGGTCAAGTGGTAAAGTATAGTCAAAAAAGGCAAAGCTTTTGTTAGAGTAGAGAATAGTTAAAACCCCTGTGAGTTTTTTTGTCATTTGTGTCCAACTGTTCCTTTCGCTTCTCCTCTGTACCTGTTCTGATGGCAACTCAAAATTTTGGGACAATAGTCAACAGGACAAAGGTTCTAAAGTTTCCACAATTCATAGCAAAAAAGTTTTGCCTTCAGATATACTTTAAGTTCATTGCTTCAACATTTTTTTTTTCATGTTTCCCACTCTTTCGTTCAGTTCCCAGTAAAATTGCCCTTCATCTAAAATAATTACAGTATCTAGAGTTTCTTTGTTTCTACAAAAAGATTAATACAGGCACTTGCCATTCCCTGTCTCAGTTACAGTAATTTGCTGCTCAATGGCCTTCTGTTTTTCAGACTGACATCTATCCACTTGCTATTGAATGTGGCTATGAGGTGATGCTGCAGTCATGTACGTGAGTGGTATATGTTACCTTTGAGATAAACTATAAATCTGTGTTCTTACCCATAAAGCCATGCACTTTCAACTAATCATCCAAAGTGTTTCTACAGGAACCATATTTTTGTAAGGAGGTAATATGTGAAAGGGTAATGTTACTTCAAACCTGGTAATGCATTTTAAGTTTGCAGTTTTATTGTTGCTAGTAGTGTCCAACTTGCTGTAGAGCTGCACTAAATTTAACCTTTTGCTTCCAGTTCCATCTGTCATTATAGTGTTGCTTCACTAGTTTAAACCCTCCCATTCTCTAGTTCAACTTCCCTTTTTTTGCTCTGAAAGAATGTGGTACAGTTAGAATCAAATGCAGGTTGTGCTGTTAGGAATACTGTCACATAAATGTGATACAACATGAAATTAAGAATGATAAACTAAAGACCATTACATAGACATCACTACTGTAATTGAGCCCAGACAACGTATTTGCATACATTTTAAAACGGAAGTAAATCACAAAAAATAAACAAGAATTGGGCCCCTGCAGGATATTGTCATAATGTTCTAGTATGCACCACATACTAGCCCCGAATGCCAGGGCTTCCATCTTCACACGGTCTTCCTTCTGGGTTTGTGGGCTTTGGCTGTTTGAATGGCTGAGCCGCGGTGACATCACAGCCATGCCTGCAAACAGGAGTCACAGCCATGGCACAGAGCTCTGAATAGACAGCACCGTCCATTCAGAGCATAGTGTTTTCAGTGCTGGTGACATCACCAGCTGCTGCTAAAATAAATATCTCCAAAACAATGTTTACTGGACCTAAAGGTAAGCCTTATTGTAGAGTTACCTGTAGGTATAAATCAAAAATTGGACTTTACTACTGCTTTCAAACACAGTAAAAGCGGTTTAAAATGAGCCTTTGTTGACCTGTTTAGCCACAGGTATTGTGGACTAATTCATCTTTAGGCTCACAACAAAAACTGTAAACTTGGATTTGAGTTAGTTTTTAACAGCTTACAATACCTGTTGTTTGTTTACATTAGAAGCAATGGGAGAGGAGAAAATGGATGTCAGTGCTTCAGCCGTGAATTTTGTAAATTATTTTTTTCAAAGTGCCTACAGCTACAGAGTTCAGTGATAGCTTGCATTAATGCTCTTTTACAGTCTTGTATCTGTGAATACCTTGGTGTTAAACTTGCTGTTAGATTAATGCCGCGTACACATGATCTCACATTCTGACAAAATCCATGTTTTTTTTCCGATGGATGTTGGCTCAAACTTGTCTTGCATACATACGGTCACAGAAATCTTATTGGAAATTCCGAATGTCAAGAACGCGGTGACGTACAACACGTACTACGGCACTAGAAAAGGGAAGTTCAATAGCCAGTACGCCACCCTTTGGGCTCCTTCTGCTAATCTCGTGTTAGAAGAAGTTTGGTGAGAGACGATTCGCGCTTTTCAGCCTCGTGCTTTTCCGATCGTTACTGCTCTTCAGTTTGTTCTTGTGGGTTCGTATCTGGTTTTCAGTGCATGTAGTCAGTTCGCACTTGTTTTTCAGTGCGTATTATTAAAGTATGTATTTGATTCTCAGTGCGTTCTTGTCCACTTGTTTCTGATTTTCAGCTCGCTATTCTCAGGCCTTTCTGATTTTCAGTGCATTCTGTTAGTTCGTTCTGACCAGCTGACCATTTTGAAGCCATGTTGCGGGTACGTACTCGTCATAGAATTTGTGCTGTGCAGGGGCTTGGTGTTGGGATTCTTGCTTTGACCCAAGCCCAGTCCATGAACAGGGCGGGGAGGAGTTCTTGGATGAAGAATTGGTTACTCCAGCGTGACCAATTCTCTCATATGCCTTTGTTGCGGGAGATCCATGAGAATAATCCTGATGATTTCAGGAATTATCTCTGGATGACGGACCCCGTTTTTCACCATTTATTGGCTTTGCTGTCCCCTTATATTAGCAGGCAGGACACCTGCATGCGGCAAGCCATTACTCCCAAGCAGAGACTAGTCGCCACGTTGTGGTACATGGCACCGGGGAGAAGTCTGCAGGACATCAAGTTCTTGACAGGCTTCTCCCCCAGGCTCTGGGGATCATTATTCCAGAGACATGTTCTGCCATCATTCAGGTCCTGCAGAAGGACTATATTAGGGTAAGTTTTCTCCTTTAACATCACATTCTATGTATTTAATGTTTGCTAATGTATTGTATTTCTTTCATCATTCCCTAATTACCATGATTGTAATATGCTGTGAATGTCCCCTTTGTTCGAATGCATGCTTTAATTTTTTAAACTTCCTTTTTTGTCCTTCATGCATATTTGCCTTCACTAACCTCCCCAGCATGCTATGCTGGGCCCATACACACCTAGCCTAGTCACTTAACAATGTATTTTGTCAGCTCCATAGTAGTGCTTTAGCCTAAACACCCCCTAAAATGTGTATAAATGTTATTTCTGTCCTTAAATTAATGCAGTGCCAGAGGCTTTTTTTGGAGGTCCCAAAATCATTTGGAACCCTCTCTCCCCCACAAAAGATACCAATCCTCTATCTGCTGACTTTGCCAAACCCATACACACTATACCTACCTCTTTTGTGGTCAGATTTATGTATGAATTCACCCAAGCATGTAATGAATGGGCCTGCCAGAATACTTTTAAATGGTACGGTTTAAAGTTTTGTTCTCCTATTATCTTGATAGATAATTGCAGAATGTAAAAAAGTTCTTCAATTTGTACAGTGTGTATTTATATTTTTGTATTATGACACTTCTTACCTGTCCAGTTGGCTGCCAATAGTGTAACTAAGGAGGGGCTGGCCAAAGTAAAACACATTATTTATGCATTCAGCTCTCAATGAAGTGGAGAGGGTTACCTGTCCAAAACATGACCCCCCTCAATTTTTTACAATGGGCCATCAGAGGGGGTGAGGAATCTGATAAGTGGACCTTATATTTTTTGTCTTTAAATACTCCTTAAAATAAATGTTATACTGATGTTGGCCAAGAATGTTTGTGTGTAATCTGCTTGCAATGTTTATGCGCAAAATTACTAAGTTCTTTTTTCTTGTTTGGTTCCACAGTTTCCTTTAATGCCACAGGAATGGCAGACTGTGGCATCCAAATTTGCCCAATGGTGGGACTTTCCCAACTGTGGAGGGGCAATTGATGGGGAACACGTCCACATAGTCCCACCCCCCAACTTGGGGTCATACTATATAATTATGAGGGGTTTAATAGTATTGTGATGTTGGCGGTGGTGTCTGCAACATATGAGTTTCTCTATGTGGACGTGGGGAAGAATGGCCAGATGTTGGATGGTGGAGTCAGTGCCCAGACAGAGTTCTACACACAGCTCCAGAATGGTGGCTTGGGATTGCCACCTGCTGAAGAGAACGTGGCAAGACTCCCATTCGTCTTTGTCGCTGATGAAGCGTTTGGGCTGGGTGATCACCTGATGCAGCCGTTCCCGATGAGGACCCTCACCCCGGACCAGAGGGTTTTTAACTACCGGCTGGCCAGAGCCCAAAGAGTGGTTGAGAATGCTTTCGGGATAATGGCCAGCCGGTTCCGCCTATTCCTTACGACAGTCAACATGGTGGAATATAAACTTAACCATATAATCCTTGCATGCTGCATTCTCCACAACTATTTAAGGAGAAATTCAATTAACTATGTTGCCTCAGTTGAGCCTGAGGCCAGACTTAACGAACAAACCCTGACGGCGCTTGAAGCTGGCCGTCCTGGCTTGCCCCCCAAAGCGCCCGCGAGTTCCGTATCAAATATATGGAGTACTTTGCGGGTAGGGGGTCATTGATATGGCAGAAAATCTTTCATAAACATTTTAAAAATAATTTTTTTTAGTTAAACTGAAATAAGATTTCCTTTGATTTATGGCTTGTGTTTCTTTTAGGTGTCTCCTATGTTATCCAATGGGCTTTTCTTTTGGGCATTGTCTTCAATAGTGCAAACGTAATTTATTTGATACATGAGGTGACAATCTCTTCTTCAGCGAACTATTATTATGTTGTGGGTCTGCTACACACACACATCTTGTTTTTTTTCATTAATGTATGTAATGCATTACTGTTAAAAATATACATAATTTTCAGCAGCATGAATGAATTTTAGTGTGTCATGAAAATGGCATGATTGTGGCAAATTATAAAGCACTGTGGGGAGTTATTTACTAAAGGAAAATCCACTTTGCACTCCAAGTGCACTGCAAAAGTGCACTTGAAACTGCACTGAAAGTGCACTTGTAGTGCAAAGTGGATTTGCCTTTAGTAAATAGCCCCCATTTCAGTGTAAACACCAACTTAGTCCAAAAAATGATATTGAGCATTGAAAGAAGAAGCCACACATTGTTGAGTAGCAAACTTTTTACTCTGTGCACATTCACATGTGCGTTAGAAAATGGTTTTTGCACAAACCAAGATATTTTAGTAATAACACTTTTGTTTGACAGTACAAATAGCCTTTTTTGTGTTAAAACAGGCATGTTAAAACCATAAAACAATACACAACTCAGGAACTTGCAAAGTTCAACTTTGACAAAGTGAAGGCAATATCGGACATTAAAATGTCTAAACTGTGTTGATATTGCCTTCATCAGATGGGGTGATGTCACCCCTTTGAAAGCCAAATTTTGCACACAAATTGAGAATCAAAATGGGGATTTTCCTCCTGATCCCATGCCTAATGTAAACATGTGATAGCTCCCATCATGGGGGATCAATGGACATGTTTCGGGGATGCAACCCCTTCCTCTCATCCACTTTAGTTGCGAGGAAGGGGTTGCACCCCCAAAACGCGTACATTGATATCCCGGGATGGCAGATAGCACATGTTGACACACTGTGTGCATCTTCAAAATTTGGCTTTCTAAAAAATATTTAAAATGTGTGAAAATAATAAAAATACAAACAAACTAGAAGACTTTTGGGGTGTTTTATATTCTGCCTAAAACATCAATGATGTTTTTTAATCTTTTTTCAACATCATTGATGTCTTCCTTGATCTTCTGTAAATCACAATTGCACACCATGATCTCCCCGATGAGGACCTGTGCACTTTCACTTGTGAAATTAGATTTTTCTTCCACAACATCCACATCACCCAAATAAAAAAACACACCATGTATTATAAATATGCAGGCATCCATCTATTACCTGAAGTTGTGGTCTCAGACACTCACCTGTTGTGGTCACTATTTCATCCACTTCATAAACCTCTCCTTCCTCCACATCCTCTGGTTGTGGTGTGGGGATTTCCCCTTCTTTAGGAGGTTGTGGGTCCCTGGTGTCCTCAGATGTCCTGAGTCTTTCTCCCCTATGTGAATAAAAAAAAGGTATACTTAGCACACAGATATTTGAGGCGAGAAATAGTAATATGAAACATTGCTTGGAAGTGTCGTACAATTGTCTTTTTTGGCAGAGGTCCAAGCTGAAGACATTATTTTTTCCCTTTCTAAAGCTGGAATAATTACCTTTTTGTACAATTTTCCCACATGGAGACACCCCTAGTATCCACTGGAACACCTGTGTGGGACACCCCCTAAAAAGGGTGTTCTGATGTCCCACACTAGTGCTCCTGCGTCCAGATGTGTAAATAGCTGCTGAGTGTCCTCTCCATACACTGAATCAATTTTTCATTTCATTCTAGTTACAAACCCATCTAGACAACAAACTTCTTTTACTACAAATAGGCATGAAAAAATGTAGTTAACCTGCATCTGTCAAAAACATTGTATTAGTGAGCAAACAAACAATGTTTACTACGAACGATTACTGTGCCCACGAACCTGAAAGTTGCCATTTTAAACTGTACAACAGTAAAGAAAAGCACATGGAGCAGCAAGCAAGTAATAATAATAATAGTAACACACGACAACTACTTACTTTTTTGAAGAACTCTCTTGATCTTTCTGTACTGATCCTGCTCCCTCAATTTCAGATCTGACCAGCATTTCCTTAATTGATCCTTGGTTTGGGTAAGGTCCATGCTTCCCTGCCCTCTTCAAGATGTCCACCATCGCCACCATCTCTATAAAGGGCTTATTTGAAGCCTTCAATCTCCTCCAAGGTTGGGACATTCATGGCTCCGGCATTTTGTTGTTGCTGCTGCTGTCTGCATGCACTTGCTCTTTCTCCGCCATGTGCTCTCCCACTGCGCCCGAAAAACAAGGGGCGGGGAATAGACTAGAAAGAACGTCAGGGGCGGGCAGAGTTTCACGCATGCACAGTGTATATAAAGCATAACACGCGTGCAGCGTACGTACGATTTGTGAGCAGAGGAAGGAGTAGCGGAAGCGACGAATGTAATAACGAAGGTACAATTTGAACTTGGTGCATCAGTGGCCTGTACTGCTTCTAGATTGAGGCCTATATTGGGATAAGATTAGAAGAGTTTAGCCTAACATTAGGGTTTGTCTTGTGTTGTGTCTTGCAGAGAAAATGGATCCATTCAATGATAGGGAATTTCTAGCAAAATTCATTGACATGTTCAGGGAGCTGCCCTGTTTGTGGCAGGTGAACCACCCATTTTTTAATAAGCTAAGAAAGAGGAAGGCAGCGCTGGAGAAACTGTTTGAATTTGGGAAGCCGATGATCCCCACGGCAGACATCACCTATTTGAAGGCCAAAATTGGTGGCATGAGGAGTACTTATCTCAGGGAGTGAAAAAAGGTCCAGAATTCCCAGAGATCAGGAGCAGCAGATGACGTTTATGTCCCCAGGCTGTGGTATTATGACAGACTGCATTTTCTGGCAGACCACAGTGAACCCAGGCCAGCACTCTCCACTCTTCCTTCAAGGCTTCCTTCCCCCTCAGCTGAGGCTTCCGATGTCCAACCTGGGGCTTCCACCCAGGAAGATGTGGAGGAGCCCAGTTTTAGTCAGGTAGAGCATTGTTCAACATATTTCTTGTCGTAAAATTAATGATGTTAACTAGATGTTATTATTGATCACTAATTGCTGATTTAACAAAGTTGTTTACATATCAGTAGAAAGTAGTGGCCAAAAAGGATTGGGACAAGAATGAAAAATGCTGGGGTCAGAATGATAGTCTTTTCTATTTGTTAACATTCAATTTGCAACAGTCATGAGCTCAATATTGCCTGTGACTGATGACCAAAAATATAATACTATGTCCCTTTTTCATACACAGGAAAGCTTCAGCCAGGAGGTGGCAGGGGTAAGTGGCAGCCAGGAGGTCGACCATCGTCCTCCTCCTCCACCTCCTGCCACAACTCCAACACCAGAGCCACAGCCTGGAAGAAAGCATTTAAGGAAGACACAAGTGTGATGGCCTGGGTTTAGTCTGGTCTGGCAAAAGATGCGGGCTGTTATATGACCACAGCCTGGGGACATATATGTCATCTGCTGCCGTTCCTAATTTCTTGGACTACTGGACCGGATCGTGCTCACTATTATATGGACTCCTCAGGCCACCAATTTTGCCTGTAAAATATTTTTGATGTGTGCCCTGGGGTACAAAGGCTTCGCAAATTTCAACAGTTTATCCATCATTGCCTTCCTTTTTATTTTGTTATGACCCATAATAAATGGCTATTTTTTTTGTTAAAATACTTGCCTATGTGTTTTACTTCAATAAGGACAGTTTGTTTGTGAGTAGGCAGGTACATTTAAAAAATACAATGTCAAATTAACAAGGGACACCAACCAACCTCCTTGAGGTTAAAAAAATACAAGATAAAAATAATGGTGTTGTGGTAACTTGACACACAAAACGAAAAATAAAATTATGGAGATCACTAGAAAAAAATGAAATAAAACAGGAGATCTTGATTTAAAAAAAAAAAAACAGTAAAAAAAAAAATCACTATAAAAATAAATACAAAACATTATTATGGAGATCTGACGACAAAATAACTAATATTATTCAGGAGATCACAAGAAATAATAAAGAAATTATTTTTTCAGAACTCTGTGTGAATATCAGCAGCAAAACAACTTCATTATTCTAGCATTATAAAGAAGAAGAGAATGCGCTGCATTAACAGATTAATAAATTTGCAACGTGACGAATGTGCTATCTCCATTACGAACGCTAGTTTTACCAGACCGAGCGCTTCCCTCTCGTAATTTATTCCGAGCATGCGTGGAACTTTGTGCGTCGGAATTGTGTAAACACGATCGGAATTTACGAGAACGGATTTTGTTGTCAGAAAATTTGAGTTCCAGAGCTTAAATTTTGTTTGTCGGAAATTCCAACGGAAAATGTCTGATGGAGCCCACACACAGTCGGAATTTCTGACAACAAGCTCCTATCGAACATTTCCCGTCGGAAAATCAGATCGTGTGTATGCAGCATAAGAGTGTGTTCATGCCAAGCTGGGTGGACTCAAACCAGTAAGTAGCCAGTTCAGTGAAATGGCAGGGTCAGCATGCTAGACAATTGTTGGGCTGTGCCTTAAAAGGGAACTACACTGCATCTGAGCAATACAAACCAAATACACTATTTAAGTAATTTTTGATATTTAAAGCAAACTCCCCTATCAATCCATATGGTCAGGACTCAAATTCCTCCACCCCATACTTGCTTATCCATGTCTTTATGGACATTGCTTTGTACACTGGTCTAAATCATTTGGTGGAGGGGGATTGTGGTGTGGAGTTGGCCCCTTAGTTCCAGTAAAGGGAACTCTTAAGGCGTCACCATACCAAGACATTTTGGACAATTTCATGCTCCTAACTTTGTGGGACAGTTTGGGGATGGTCCCTTCCTGTTCCAACATGACTGCGCACCAGTGCACAAAGCAAGGTCCATAAAGACATGGATGAGCAAATTTGAGGTGGAGGAAATTGACTGGCCTGCACAGAGCCCTGACCTCAATCCGATAGAACATCCTCTGGGATGAATTAGAGCAGAGACTGCAAGCCAGGCCATCAGTGCCTGACCTCACAACTGTGCTTCTGGAAGAATGGTCAAACATTCCCATAGACACACTCCTAAACTTTGTGGACAGCCTTCCCAGAGTTGGAGCTGTTATAGCTGCAAAGGGTGGGCCAACGCGATATTGAGCCCTATGGACTAAGACTGGGATGAAGTACATGTGCGTGTAAAGGCAGGCGTCCCAATACTTTTGGTAACATAGTGTGTGTGTGTGTGTGTGTGTGTGTGTGTGTGTGTGTGTGTGTGTGTGTGTGTGTGTGTGTGTGTGTGTATATATCTATAGATATATATACACATACACACACACACACATATATATATACACACACACACACTGACACATACTGGCAGCCATATAGTGAGTCAACTTATCATTAGGTTAAGGTAGAACTCAATAACCTAATTCAGTAAGCTAGCAAAAAGCAACAATGATAATGTTGATTTATGAACAAAGATAAACAAAGCAATATATGAGTTGCAGCCTAAAGCAACCAATCAGGTTTAATCTTGAATTGTCTACATCATTTCCAGTTTACCTCTAGTTTTCTTATACAATTTCATACAAATTGGCCCCAGAGTCACTATCCTTCTGATGGTATTACAGTCTTTAGAAATGTAATACATTAGGAGATTGATAGTGAAGTGTCCCTCATGTAATCACTGAGAAATGTACTTCTGCTTCTGCCTATACAATCAAGCCTTTTCAACTTCTTTAGCATACTGTACCAACTCTTTGTTACTTCTTTTTTTGTTTGGGTCTTTGTAAGGTTCATGTAATAAACAAGCATTCAGGTGCTATTTATTCAAATGGATGATCCATTTTTTTTCATGGTATGCCATTATCAATCAAACATGGCTTTTTTCACAACCTGACAACCTGTCAGCATTTATTAGTGTTGCATTTATTTTGGATTATAATACATTTTCATATTCTATGAAACTAATGAAGGAGGAATTACATCTCTAACATGTAAGAAACAGAACCATCAGATGAGTTGCATATATTTTTTGCAGATAAGGAACTTGCAGAGGGAGAAGTGAATTACATGACTATCTCTTCCTCTAGGAGTTCTTTAACATCTACACAACATTGGTAGTGAATCTAGGTCAAGCAAATAATCCTCTCAGTCATGTGGTTGTAATCTGCTTCTCATCTCTTGCATTAACTCTCTGTTGAGATATCTCCTCTATATATAGATAAAGTACATCCTAGGGGTAGTGAGTGTGGCTGAGGGGAATTGGTAGGGTTAGTCAAATAATTGCCAGAATACCTATATATTTTTTATAACAGCAGTCTAGGTTTATTGGTGTTGCTTTGTTAATGTTCTCTACTTCAAGTTAATGTTCAAGATAATAACACTTTTGCTAGGATTTTGCTAATACTACCAAAAGCATAAAAGCATTGCTTTTTTAAATTGACAAGATAGTTGAAATCAACAAGCATAATTTTATTATAAATTACAATATATATTATGTTAAACTCAGCATTAAATCCACCTCTTGGGCCTATTCAGTAATCTACCTCAGAGTGTTGTCCGAGGTGATTATCTTCAGAGTACTAGTACATATACCTATACCTATACACTAGCATTTTTCCAAGGTCTCTTTGAGGAGATGGGGAAGCCATAGACGCTATGCTTTTCAGGAGATAAGAGGAAACACTACAAACTACGTTAATTCCATAAATCAACACCAATGAACACACAACTACTACTAAAGAACATAGAACACTTTGTTACCTATTGCTAGAATAAAGCTAGTAAATTCTGCTACAGGGAACCCACAAGGAGAGCGGAAAAGAGGGAACTGTAGGGGATCAAAGGGAGGAACACTTTCTACAAGCTTTCTAGACTTGGACAAAACACAATGGGAATTAACTTCCAACATATAAATATCCATTATTTAGGGCAGATCACCCCCCATAAAAATTAGGGCGCACCATAGATAATGGGGAAATGGGAAGAGTACCAATCATTTCAAAGCTGTGGATGTGGATTTTCATTTGAAAGTCTCATATCTAATTATAGGTATTAGAAGGTATTAACAACTTAATATGGGATGTGGGTACCTAGCTGAAGCTTGAAATTCCAAATTCTCATATGACTTTTAGTAGTTATTATTTTTAAACAGCATTTTATGGACTGTTTAGGGCACATCCATATATACAGTATTTACTGTCCAAATCATCATTAAAGCCCAGCTTTAGGCAAAATATTTTTTCTTTAATTTGTGTAGCACTGCCCCCGGAGGAGATGCTGACTATGTTGGGTCCTCTGTTCTTACCTTGACTTAGTCTCACTAACATCTCAGTGTACAGGTGGCAGATGTACATTAGCTGTTTCTCAACAGTTTAGGGTCATCCAGAAATTAGAGACCTCACAGCAAAGAACAGATTGTATTATCAAGTAAATATTAGATATGACAGGGTATATCAATAGCAGATAGTCTTATAGGCCTATCAGTGCTTAATAGAGGGCAAATGCAAACTTAGGGAGAACAAATGATGATCAAGCTCCACAAAGGATCTACACAGTGTCAGCAAATGTAACAATAATGGGCCTGTTTTCTTTAGTGATCTGGGAAATGGTGACCCCACTGGTACAGTAACAGTCTGTTGGCATCACAGAAGCAAACTTAAGCAGCAAAGGACCAGATCACTATGCTGTACTGTATGCCCTAGTTTCCCTGGTAGCAGGTGGACAGGCCTCAGGCAGATGTGGACACTTTACAGTTCCCAGTCCATTGATCTGCTGCATCAATGCAACCATGAACAGTTCTCAACTTTCTTTCTTTATCCCTCTTCTCTCTCAGTAGCAACTCTTCTCACTCTGCTCGGACTGACAGAGACCTACCAACAACCCCCACTCTTTCCCATTTATACCCTCTCCTTTGGACTCCTCCTGTCCCCAGGTATATTGGGGCTTGTAGTTTTTTTTTCTAGCAACTGCAATGGCACCAGTTATGACCCAGACTACATCTCCCAGCATTCAGTGTCCTATATTTGAGAATCAGGAATGCAACGACTCTACTAGTTCCATCTTTTGAAGAAAAAGGTAACTGCATTCAGGAGATTTTATAATAATACATTTAAAGGTCTACATTATACAGTATTAGAAATTCTGGTTACATTTGAATAGAGTGGCAATAAAGTAGAGTTGGAACATTTATCAAGTTTGTATTGATACCTGTGTTACCCTTACATACTGTCCTTGTGTTACCTGGCAAACTCGGACAGAACAGAAAGTGACAGAAGGCCTCCCCAGTAAAGACGAATGCATCAACAAAGCATTAAAGAAGTCCTACTTATCTGCTGTGCTATAAGAAGGTTTTTCATTGCGGCTGATTTCTCCATTGGAGAAATTTTCCCTCAATTTCTGTTCTTGTGACAGGAAGCCAGAAAGTGATGGGAAATTTACACAAAGGGGACACATATAGTAATAAAAATGTGTCAATGGTTCTAACCCTTTTCTGTGCTATATAAATCTGAAAAAAGTATATTTGACTGGAGATAGGTTTTAAAACATGTTTGATGCAACCTCTTAGGACAGTGTTGATGCATATGAAACAGTTTAAAACCTGAATTGCCATGCTATGTGAGCAAAAATTGTGAAAGCAAATTAAATGTCAAACAACAGTCCATAACATGTTTCCATGTGAGGATAAATAATAAATGCAATGTATAGCAACAAAGCTTTTAAGAACGTGTCCAAGAGGAAATGAATGACCATTCACCCGAGTGCATCTTCACCGTAATTAAGAGTAAGATGTGCGCTTACCAGAACCCTAGACTCCACATTATCAGTCTTGATACTGTAAGCATGGAATCACAAATCATGGCAAATCCATCCATTTAAAAAAGGTGAAGAAAGTGTCATGGCAGACCTTGCTGGTTCATAATCACTCTCAAGAATGTCCCATAAAAATGAGAAGAGTATCCACATAGTGTAAGACCATATGATGATTTATTTAGAATTAGCGTTGCTAAAAACTTACACAGATCCAGTAAAAATCCGGCAATAAATACAAAGGTTCCCAGGTCAGGATCCACTGGTACATAGATCAAACTAGCGAGCTTTTGACAGACATAGACTCCGCCCTACATGTTTTGTAAGATGTGACGTCATCGGGGGCATGGAATCTATGTCGGAACTCACATATATATATATATATATATATATATATATATATATGTATATTGTCCATAGCAGAAAGAATACAGCTGTTCCTAATGTGTAAATCAAAGTATGTCTCAATATGGCCGCCATTATATTCAAATGGATGGCCAAGCCTCGTTTTCAAAATATAGGCCGGCCATCCATTAGGAAAAACCAAGCCTCAATCTCAGTATAAACATGGCCGCTAGTAATATCAACAAACAAAATGGCAGCGGTAAGGAAATGGTAGATAACTAAGCCTCAGTTTGGATTAAATGAAGTAACCAAACCTCATTCTGGGAAAAGACACCAGAGAATCACCCCGGAACAGACATTTAAAGAATTACTGCGTCCTTGGGATAAATCACACAGACGGAAAACCTAGTGTAAGATAAGGGTCTCAAATTTGTTCCGCCCAGACAGATGAACCGTTTTAATACCTTTATAGGCATTCACAAATACACTTGTAAAATCAACATACAGAGATACATTCTGTCCAATCCTATTCCAGTTAAAACAGCTGTTGATATAAGACACATGAAACATTCAGGCCTCTCAAATGCCTCCACATTTAATCCACCAGGAATATTGCCTCCATCGATCTATATCTTTAGAGTTCTTGTCCTAAATGAGCTAGATAAATTAAACTTGAGACCCCCTTCAATCCAGCCTTTGATGTAGGTTGAAAAAAACTTTGTGAAAACAAGGATCTTATCATCCGTCCAGCGGACAAAGGGGGTGATATTGTTATATGAGATGTTCAAAATCGTTGGTGATAAGGAAACCTATGGGGTGCTTAAAAACAACCCCAAAACAACCCGACACAGTCATACAAGAAGGAACTCACCACCCTCATTGATAAAGATTTTAAGGCTCAAATTTTGGATAAAACAGAAAAGGCAATTTTAGTACCTGTGGTCCCTCATATCCCCACAATGTACTATCTGCCCAAGATGCACAAGGACACTAATCATCCTCCAGGCCATGCCATCATTAGTGGGATTGATTTTGTTTCAACCAGGATTGGAAAATACATTGATTTTCACTTACAAACAGTGGTCAAGAAAATGCCCTCCTATCTAAAGGATACTAAGGACACCATACAACTATTACACAATATTGTATGGGACTGTGATGTTCTGCTAGCAACAGCTGATGTTGCATCGCTTTATACATATATATTCCATAGGGATATCCCATCTGGGCTTTGAAGCAGTGAACCATTCAAGTGAATCAGATTTGCCACATATCCAGAAGGACTTATGGATCTACTCACTTTTGCTATTACCCATAACTATTTTTGGTTCAATCACATGTTCTACATCCAGGAAAAGGGCATAGCTATGGGGGCTAAATTTGCCCCCAGCTTGGCCAATTTATTTATGGCTAAGTGGGAGGAGGATGTCGCCTATGCCTGTGCATGACCAGAGCTTATCCTTTGGGCCAGGTACATAGATGATGTCCTCCTCCTATGGAAAGGTAGTCGTGAATCCCTAGAGCAATTCATGTTTTTTTTTTAACTACAATGATCGTGGTGTTGTTCTCTTCTATTAAGGAAGATCAAGAATCGATACATTTTCTGGACCTGGAGATTTGAGTAGTAGATAACAGATTGGTCACTAGTACTTTTTTTTTAAAACAACCAATCGGAACTCATATATACCTACTGATAGTTATCATCATAAGACCTGGCTCAAATCAGTACTTCAGGGCCAGTTTGTCAGACTTAGATGAAACTGTACCTTTGGTCAAGGATTTTGATGTACAAGCATCCCTTTTGAGGGATATGTTCATAGACAAGGGCTATGATGCAGTCATTTTGAGCAAAGAAATTAGTCAAGTTAGGAGTCTTCATAGGAATTCCCTACTAACAGACAAAATCAAACCCAACACGTCCCAGAGTTTTAAGTGGTAATTTATTACGACTTTTTCTGGACAGCGTTATAAAATAAAAAAGATCTTCAAGAAGCATTGGTCTGTGTTAAAAAACAAATGCATTCTGGGCCCTATACTGCCTGATAAACGTGGGGTCATTTTTAGAGGGCTACCTTCTTTGCAGGCCAGTGTGGCACCTAACATAATAGACCCACCCAAACAAATGACCCTTTTCCATAAATTAGTGGGATACTACCTGTAAAAGATGTGCAGTGTGTCGAATCAACAAAGATGGGAAACATAAAACATGCACTTTTTCCTCCAATACAACAGGTAAAATGTATTCGATAAAACACTTTATTACCTGTACCACAAAGAATGTGGTGTATCTCGTCACATGTCCATGTGGTAAACAATATGTGGGGTGAACGATTAGACCTTTCTCCACACGAGCAAATGAACATATCAATAAATATTTTAAAAATCTGAAAAGATAAAAACGAACATACGGTACTTAAAGCGCGTGGCCACAATAGAGACTCCTCGGGTACCTCTTTTGTGACAATAGACAAATACATACAACCCTGGAGAGGAGAATCCATTATAAGAGGCGTGTCCCAAATGTGAGTTAGGTGAATATATGAGCTAAAATCTTATGTTCCCCATGGTATGAAGGTAGATTGGGATATTAATGTTTTGAAAACAAGGCTTGGCCATCTGGTTGATATTACTAGCGGCCATCTTTATACTGAGATCAAGGCTTGGTTTTTCCGAATGGATGGCCAGCCTTTATTTTCAGAACGAGGCTTGGCAATCTGTTTGAATATAACGGCGGTCATATTGAGACATAGGGATGGTCCCAATGTTCGAGTCGAACGTAAGTTCCACTTGAAGATTGGGTGTTCGCCTGTTCGCCGAATAGCGAACAATTTGGGGTCTTTGCGGCAAATTCAAAAGCCGCGGAACACCCTTTAAAAGTCTATGGGAGAAATCAAAAGTGCTAATTTTAAAGGCTTATATGCATGGTATTGTCATAAAAAGTGTTTGGGGACCATGGTCCTGCCCCAGGGGACATGTATCAATGCAAAAAAAGTTTTAAAAAAGGCCGTTATTTTGGGAGCAGTGATTTTAATAATATTTCGTACCTGGGGGGTGTCTATAATATGCCTGTAAAGTGGCGCATGTTTCCCGTGTTTACAACAGTCCGAGAGCAAAATGACATTTCTAAAGGAAAAAAAGTCATTTAAAAGTACTCATGGCTATAATGAGTTGTCGGTCCCGACTGCCGGCAATACACATAAAAGTTCATTGATAAAAACGGCATGGGATTCCCCCACAGGGGAACCCGGAACCAAAATTTAAAAAAAAAAACAATTTGTGGGAGTCCCCCCAAATTCCATACCAGGCCCTTCAGGTCTGGTATGGATATCAAGGGGAAACTTGCGCCAAATTTTTTTAAAAAAATGACGTGGGGTCCCCCTAAAAATCCATATCAGACCCTTATCCGAGCACGCAACCTGGCAGGCTGTAGGAAAAGAGGGGGGGCGAGAGAGAGCCCCCCCTGAATCGTACCAGGCCACATGCCCTCAACATCGGGAGGGTGCTTTGGGGTAGCCCCCCAAAGCACCTTGTCCCCATGTTGATGGGGAGAAGGACCTCATCCCCACAACCCTTGCCTGATGGTTGTGGGGGTCTGCAGGTGTACACCTACCATTTCACAAAAAATGTGTGAAGATGGTAAAAAAAAACACAATAATACACGCCTTGGGACAAGTCCTTTATTAAGAAAATAAAACTGTCCCACGGAGTCTTCTTCTTCTTCTCATGCTCCGACGGACCGAAAAAAAAAAAAAACGCACGTCACCTATGATCTGCCTCCATGGAAGGCACTCGCTGTAATGACCAGCCGCTCTCAGGTGACAGCTCTTTTATAACTGAGGGCGGGGCCACGTGATGACGTCACTGGGTGACCCCGCCCCCTCTGACGCACGAAGACATTCCTATGGCTTTCCCGTAGCATCAGAGGGGGGCTGGGCCACCTGGTCCGCCCCCCTCTGATGCATGGGGACATCCCTATGGCTTCCCCGTAGTATCAGAGGGGGCGGCGTCACTCGGTTACGTAACTGGGTTAAAAAAAGATGCAGGGGGCAGGACCCGGGTCCCCAAACACTTTTTAAGACAATACCATGCATATAAGCCTTTAAAATTAGCACTTTTGATTTTTCATGTTCGTGTCCCATAGACTTTAACGGTGTTCGAACAAATTTTTTGCCTGTTCGCATGTTCTGGTGCGAACCGAACCAGGGAGTGTTCGGCCCATCCCCATTGAGACATACTTTGATTTACACATTAGGAACAGCTGTACTCTGTCTGTTATGGACAATATATATATGTATGGGTTCCGACATAGACTCCATGCCCCGATGACGTCACATCTGATGAAACATGTAGGGTGGAGTCTATGTCTGTCAACTCTATGCTAGCTTTATCTCTGCACCAGTGGATCCTGACCCTGGAATCTTTGTATTTATTGCTGGATTTTTTTTGGATCTGTGTAAGTTTTTAGCAATGCTTATTCTCAATAAATCATCATACGGTTTTACACTATGTGGATGCTCATCTCTTTTTTATGGGACATCCACGAGAGCGATTAGGAACCAGCAAGGTCCTTCATGACTCTGTCTTCACCTTTTTTGGGATGGATTTGCCATGATTTGTGATTCCATGCTTATCTAGACTCTTATAATGTGGAGTCTAGGGTTCTGGTAAGCACATATCTTACTCAATTACAGTGAAGGTGCACTCGGGTGAATGGTTATTCATTCCCTCCTGGACACATTCTTAAAGGCTTGGTTTCCATACATTGCATTTACAATTTATCCTCACATGGAAACACAATATGGACTGTTATTTTACATTTAATTTGTTTTCACCATTTTTGCTCGCATAGCATGGCAATTCAGGGTTTACATGTCAATACACAATTTGTTCTGTTGTGTTATTGCCAGCAGTTTTTTTTATTTCTATTGGTATATTTTCTTTTCTCACCTGCGCAATAATTTTTTTGTATGTACACATATGAAACAGTGTACATGGTGATATGAAATCTTACATGAGTTGTGAGACTTAAGAAATAATGATCAAATCTAAGGATAGAAAATACATGAAAAAACTGTTTTGTTTTCAATGAGCTGACTAAAAGTGACTATGCACTTGGGCATTGGCTAGCCTTAGTTTGCAAATTCAGACATACCTAACCTTATTTGTTCATTTTAATGAAAAAAAGTGGTACTCTCTTTATAATATGGAATTTATTTATCTTCAAAAATCACTTGCATTCTAGCAGCACTGAGTAAACTGACCCAACCCACAAAACATGTTGTCCCTGTTGTAATCATGTTTTACCTACAGTAAAACCTTTTTTTTATATGAGTCTGACATGATGCCCATCCTTAAATTATCTCTAAACCTTCTCTTTCAGGGCACCTCTGAATTTTATTTAGCTTGGAGTCCCACAAGTCCACCTCTAGGCTTTTTGAAAGGGTTATATTAAACCTTCTTACTTAATTGCTTAAACCCATCTTACCCACATCATTAAACCACACTCAGTTTGTATATGGCAGATGTAAGTAAATTAGATTGTGGGAAAAGTGTGTGTCATAATGATGATCTGCGGTGCTATTTTAATAATTAAAATTTTAGCAGAGTCTGTCAGTATAAAGGAACCCTAAACTCAGTAAAGGTGGGTAGGACTATTAAAGCAGTATTTAGCATGTCTGTATGCACATTGATCCCACGTCACATAACCTAAAGCTGGTATTAGGTCACATGCTTTGTATTATGGATGCCATCTAGCAGACTCTTTATTTAATTTCAAGACTCTGCTGAATGGCAGCCACAAAACAACATTGTTGTGACAAAGTTATTGTGAACCTTCTTTTTTTTATAATAAACATGCCATACTTTCCTACTCTGTACAGTGGTTTTGCACAGAGCAGCCTCATCTTGTTGGGTCCCCCGCCAGCACTCCTGGCTCCACCTCTTCTGCGAGTGCCCCATAAGAAGCCGCATCCTATGGGGGCACTCGTGCAGGCTTAATCCTTAATAGACCCAAATGTAGCATATACAGTATACTGTATATTTAATTCACTAACATATATGGTTTCTTAAGCCCCGTATACACAGGCTGAATGCTGAGAGACAATGGGCAGTTAAAAAAGTACCGGCCGACATTCGGCCCGTGTGTATGTCGGGCTTACTGACAGAAGTGTGCCGTTCAGCTGGCCTCTGTCGGACAAGCATGCTGGAAAACCAGCAGCCGACTGACTACGGATCAGCACTCTTGGCCAATGGTGAAGAGCCCCGATCGGAGTGTTTTGGCAGGAGGGGGGGGCATCTCCCTGTCACAACAGCAGCTCAGTGGGGGAGATCACTGAACTAACCTTGCATGCTTAGTACAGCGGCTCCAACCAAAGCTCACAGTTTTTTTTTTTTTCGTGCAACTTGCTAGATAGCAGGAAAAAAACTGTAGTGTGTACCCGGCTTAAGCAGTACATGCTTTGGTGCCTAAGTTGTGGCCTATACACAATGAAAATGGGATTTTCTTGAAATGTTGGGGCTATCTGATATCTATTAGAGATTTGTATGAAGCACACACTGTTATCTTGAAATTGGCCATAAACACTACTGTAATTACAAAATTCCATAGTTCATGACATGCAGATGTATCACAGTATGCATGAGCATACGGTACATGTATGCTTTGGCCATGACCAGTGCATGTGCACAACTTCTTACTGTTGCTTGTGATTGCATGTTGTAATAATGAAGACTTTTGCTAATGCTGACTTACTGTACGTGCAAATAAACTGTTCACTTTTCAAGGGGAATATCTTGTAGCTTAGTGAATGAGGTAAAACTCTGCTGACTTCTTATATCCCATTGTGTTCAACCAAACAGTGTTTTTTATTTTTCTTTCATGTGATTGGGTGCAAGAAAAATTGGTGATTTGTATTTTTATCCAGCCAGACCTGAGCTTTACACAGCCCCCTCACACAGCACATCCAGAAGGATGACACAGAGTATAGTTAATGAATACAGTGGTGTCTTTTCGTCAACCCCAGCCCTTTGACTAGAAAATTGAGAGAGGATCAGGGGGCTGATAAGGTCAACACTCATTTATTATGCTTACTCCTGCTATTAGCAGATTCCTTGTAAACAGCTTTGCATGTAGCATATGTGATGGACTAACAATCTTGTACCTCCTTCTCCCAGATTGAGTATTGCTGAATAGGGATGAGCTGAACACCCCCCGGTTCGGTTCGCACCAGAACCTGCGAACGGACCGAAAGTTCGCACGAACGTTAGAACCCCATTGACGTCTATGGGACTCGAACGTTCGAAATCAAAAGTGCTCATTTTAAAGGACAATTTGCATGGTATTGTCCTAAAAAGGGTTTGGGGGCCCGGGTCCTACCCCAGGGGACATGTATCAATGCAAAAAAAACTTTTAAAAACGGACGTTTTTTCGGGAGCAGTGATTTTAATGATGCTTAAAGTAAAAAAAAAAAGTGAAATATTCCTTTAAATATCGTACCTGGGGGGTGTCTATAGTATGCCTGTAAAGTGGCGCGTGTTTCCCGTGTTTAGAACAGTCCCTGCACCAAATGTCATTTTTAAAGGAAAAAATCTCATTTAAAACTGCTTGCGGGTTAATTGTAATGTCCGGTCCTGGCAATATGGATGAAAATCAGTGAGACAAACACCATGGGTACCCCCCAGTCCATTACCAGGCCCTTTGGGTCTTGTATGGATATTAAGGGGAACCCTGCACCCAAATTAAAATAAAGAAAGGTGTGGGGCCACCAGGCCCTATAGACTCTGAACAGCAGTATACAGGCGGTGCAAACAAGACAGGGACTGTAGGTTTGTTGTTAAGTTGAATCTGTTTGTCATTTTCAACGGGTACATTTTTAACGTGTTTAGCTCCAGCCAAAAAATCTTTTTTAAGCTTTTTGGAAAACATAGGGAAGGGTTATCACCCCTGTGACATTTGTTTTGCTGTCTTTCCTCCTCTTTAGAAGATTTCACCTCCCTTTTTGTCCCAATGACAAATGCTTTTTGAGAATTTGGGTTTTTTTGTGGAACAAGGATTGGAAAGCATCAGTGGAAGGGAGAAATGTTTTTCCCATATTAACTCTTACAGGAGAGAATTTCCCTTCCTAGGGGTAGATTTCATCTCACTTCCTGTTGTCTCCTTCCGTTTGCAAGTAGGAGTCGTTTGTAAGTTAGATGTTTGAAAGTAGGGGCCTGCCCTATATACTCAGCAGAAATTTGGGCCTAAGGTGTTGTTGTGGCCACAACACTGTAAGCCTTCACAGGGCCCTGCTGTGAAATATTAGATCAAGAATTGTAATTACATGCCATTGTTGAACAGGGGCAGAAAAACTGGGCCTTTGGTGGTGGTGGTGCTGGTGCCACAGCACTGTAAGCCCTCACTCGCTCTTGGTGGGTGCAGAAATGGGCCCTGCTGTGAAATATTAGATCAAGAATTGTAATTACATACCCCTGTTGAACAGGGGCAGAAAAATTGGGCCTTTGGTGGTGGTGGTGCTGGTGCCATAACACTGCAACCCCTCACAGACACTCTAGTTGGAACGCAGGAACGAGCCCTGCTGCAAAGTATTGCATCAAAAATTGTAATTACACGCCCCTGTCAAACAGGGGCAGAAAAAATGGGCCTTAGGCACTGGTGCTGGTGCCACAACACTGCAACCCCTCACAGACACTCTAGTTGGAACGCAGGAACGAGCCCTGATGCAAAGTATTGCATCAAAAATTGTAATTACACGCCCCTGTTAAACAGGGGCAGAAAAATTGGGCCTTAGGCACTGGTGCTGGTGCCACAAAACTGCAACCTCTCACAGACACTCTAGTTGGAACACAGGAACGAGCTCTGCTGCAAAGTATTGCATCAAAAATTGTAATTACACGCCCCTGTTAAACAGGGGCAGAAAAATTGTGCCTTAGGCACTGGTGGTGGCGCCCAGAACCAAAAATGTTCTTACAAGCTATCGGCGTGATGATTGAGGAGGAAGAGGATAATTACTCAGGGATAGTCACTCAGCATCAGCATAGGCAGTCTTTGAAGGGATCTGAGATTTCAAAAAAAAATATTCGGTTACATCAGCATCAGGTGCTTGGTAGCTGGTGGTGATCCAAGACTGATTCATTTTTATGAAGGTCAGTCGATCGACCGAGTCGGTGGACAGACGCACCCTGTGATCGGTTACCACGCCTCCAGCAGCACTGAATGTGCGTTCCGAAATGCAGGACAGGATGCAGGACAGGCCAGTAGCTCAATTGCATACTGTGCAAGCTCTGGCCAGTGATCCATCCTCAAGACCCAGTAACCCAGAGGATTTGACCGAAGCCTCAGCAACACGTTGTCCAGAAACAGGAGTTTGTAACCTCCCAGTCTCTGGGAACGTGTTGCACAGACCTTTCTGCAAGGCCTCCCGAAGATGTTTCATCCTCTGCTCCCTCTGCGATGGCAAGATAAGGTCCGCAACCTTACCCTTGTAACGTGGATCAAGGAGGGTTGCCAGCCAGTATTGGTCCTTCTCCTTGATACCACGAATACGAGGATCCTTACGCAGGCTTTGCAGGATCAGGGAGGCCATGCAGCATAGGTTTGCTGAGGCATTCGGTCCGGAGTCCTCTGGGTCACTAAGGACGACATGGTCCGCAGCCACCTCCTACCAGCCACGTACAAGTCCATGTGTTTCTTGGGACTGATCCCTTAAAGACTGCTGCTGATGCTGAGTGCCAGGCTCCACCTCCATACTGACACAATCTTCCTCCTCGTCCTCTTCCTGTGGGATCGGCAGGCACGCAGGAACACTGTCTGGATAAAGGGGGCCTTGAGAGCTAAGGAAGTGCTCCTCTTCCTGCCTCTGTTCTGCCTCAAGTGCCCTGTCCATTATTCCACGCAGCGTGTGCTCCAACAGGTGGACAAGGGGGACAGTGTCACTGATGCATGCACTGTCACTGCTCACCATCTTCGTGGCCTCCTCAAATGGTGACAGGACAGTGCATGCATCCCTGATCATGGCCCACTGGCGTGGGGAAAAAAAAACAAGCTCCCCTGACCCTGTCCTGGTGCCATAGTCGCACAGGTACTCATTGATGGCCCTCTGCTGCGTGTGCAGCCGCTGCAGCATGGCCAACGTTGAGTTCCACCTGGTGGGCATGTCACAGATTAGGCGGTTCTTTGGCAGATTAAACTCCTTTTGGAGGTCCGTCAGCCGAGCACTGGCATTATATGACCGGCGGAAATGCACACAGACTTTCTTGGCCTGCCTCAGGACATCCTGTAAGCCCGGGTACCTGCCCAAGAACCGCTGCACCACCAAGTTAAGGACGTGAGCCAAACAGGGCACATGGGTCATTTGTCCCTGTCGGAGGGCAGAGAGGAGGTTGGTGCCATTGTCGCAAACCACCATTCCTGCCTTAAGTTGGCGTGGCATCAACCACCTCTGAACCTGCCCCTGCAGAGCTGACAGAACCTCTGCCCCAGTGTGGCTCCTGTCCCCCAAGCACACCAGCTCAAGCCCCGCATGGCATCTTTTGGCCTGCGTACTTGCGTAGCCCCTTGAACGGCTACGGAGCACCGCTGGTTCCGAGGACAAAGCACAGGAAGAGGCCATGGAGGAAGAAGAAGAGGAGGGGGTGGAGGAGAGAGGTGTGTCACAATCATTAGCATTTTGGAGGCGTGGTGGCGGAACAACCTCCAACACTACTGCACCTTGTCCTGCATCCTTCCCAGCTGCCAGCAGAGTCACCCAATGCGCCATGAAACTTAGGTAATGTCCCTGTCCATGCCTGCTGGACCATGAGTCAGCGGTAATATGCACCTTACCGCTGACCGCCCTGTCTAGCGAGGCATGGACATTGCCTTCCACATGCCGGTAGAGAGCCGGAATCGCCTTCCGTGAGAAAAAGTGGCGTTTGGGTACCTGCCACTGTGGAACCGCACATTCCACAAACTCACGGAAGGGGGCAGAGTCTACCAACTGAACAGGCAGCAGTTGAAGTGCTAGCAATTTTGCCAAGCTAGCATTCAACCGCTGGGCATGTGGATGGCTGGGAGCAAACTTCTTTCGGCGGTGCAGCAGCCGGGGCAGGGAAATTTGCCTGGTACAATCTGACATTGGTGTACCAAAAGCAGATTGCCCACAAGTACTTGGCTGTGTCACACCTAATTCTACACCTTCATTCCTCTCAGTGCAGGTCTCAGAGAGGACTGAAGGTCTAGTGGGGTTGGAAATCTCAGCTGATGAGGAGCAAGGAGAGGTCCTCTTTGTTCTTTGGTGTGGGTCTTTTAGATACGCTTGCCAACGAACTGCATGGCAGGTCAACATATGTCTGGTCAAGCATGTGGTACCCAAGCGGGAGATGTTTTGGCCACGCGAGATACGCTTGAGACATATGTTGCAAATAGCAGCTGTGCGATCTGATGCAGAGACTGCAGCGCCCTGCACATGTGGAGCTTTGGGGTGTGATGCAGTCAATGTGCTGCCCTTAAGCTGGCCCCTGGAGGGCATCCTGCCTCGTTGGTGATGTGCCGCCTCCTCCTCCTCTCTCCTATCAGGCACCCACGTTGAGTCAGTGACCTCATCATCCCCTCCCTCCTCATCACTGGAGCAAACCTGGCAGTATGCTGCAGCAGGGGAAGCATGACTGCCAGATTGCTGTCCTTCTTGGGCACCCCCTCTGTCCGTGCTCATGTTACTGCCGTCATCAAGCTCAGTATCATCATCAGAACCTTCCAAACGCTGGGCATCCTCCTGGAGCATGTACCCAACACTGTGGTCAAACAGTTCGAGGGACTCCTCAGAAGGACATGGTGGGGCTAGGGAAGGAGTCACTGATGACATTGAGCCAAGGGAAGAGGCCGCTGCTTTGCCAGACAAAGTACCCTGGGCATGGGTGAGAGAGGATGAGGAGGATGAGGACGGCTTGGTCATCCACTCGACCAAGTCTTCTGCATGTTGCGGCTCAACACGGCCAGCTGCCGAAAAAAAGACCAAGCGTGTCCCACGGCCACGTGCTGATGAGGATGCACCATCTCCATGACCAGCACTAGACACAGAGCCTGCTTGCCCTCTCTTATTGGCTTGTGACTGTCTGCCTCTCCTTCTTGGCCTTCCAGACATACTAATGGCCTGTAGCTGCACTAAGCTGGGATATATATATATATATATATATATATATATATATATATATATATATATATATGTACTTATACTGCAGCTAGCAAAATCAACTGCCTGCCTGTAGTATGAGAACACCACCAACCTTCTACAGGTAGCTTTAAGCTGAACACTGTGCAGAGCTCGCAAAAAACTAACTTGTAGCTTTTTTAGCTGCCTGCGGTTGTGATAGGATCAGGAAAACACCATCAACCTTCTACAGGTAGCTTTAGGTAAACACTGTGCAGAGCTCGCAAAAAAATAACTTGTAGGTTTAGCTGAACACTGTGAGGTGGACGCACCACACTAACTTGTAGTTTTAGCCGAACACTGTGAGCAGGACGCACTACCCTAACTTGTAGCTTTAGCTGAACACTGTGAGCAGGACGCATTGCACTAACTTGTAGCTTTAGATGAACACTGTGCAGAGGTCTCACTACACCAACTTGTAGGTTTAGCTGAACACTGTGAGCAGGACACACTGCACTAACTTGAAGCTTGAGATGAACACTGTGAGCAGGACGCACAGCACTAACTTGTAGTTTTAGCTGAACACTGTGAGCAGGATGCACTGCACTAACTTATAGCTTTAGATGAACACTGTGCAGAGGTCTCACTACACCAACTTGTAGTTTTAGCTGAACACTGTGAGCAGGACGCACAGCACTAACTTATAGTTTGAGCTAAACCCTGTGAGCAGGGCGCACTGCACTAACTTGTAGCTTGAGATGAACACTTTGCAGAGGTCTCACTACACCAACTTGTAGTTTTAGCTGAACACTGTGAGCAGGACGCACTGCACTAACTTGTAGCTTTAGATGAACACTGTGCAGAGGTCTCACTACACCAACTTGTAGGTTTAGCTGAACACTGTGAGCAGGACGCACAGCACTAACTTGTAGTTTTAGCTGAACACTGTGAGCAGGACGCACAGCACTAACTTATAGTTGTAGCTAAACACTGTGAGCAGGACGCACTGCACTAACTTGTAGCTTGAGATGAACACTGTGCAGAGGTCTCACTACACCAACTTGTAGTTTTAGCTGAACACTCTGAGCAGGACGCACAGCACTAACTTATAGTTTTAGCTAAACACTGTGAGCAGGACGCACTGCACTAACTTGTAGCTTGAGATGAACACTGTGCAGAGGTCTCACTACACCAACTTGTAGTTTTAGCTGAACACTGTGAGCAGGACGCACTGCACTAACTTGTAGCTTTAGATGAACACTGTGCAGAGGTCTCACTACACCAACTTGTAGTTTTAGCTGAACACTGTGAGCAGGATGCACAGCACTAACTTATAGTTTTAGCTAAACACTGTGAGCAGGACGCACTGCACTAACTTGTAGCTTGAGATGAACACTGTGCAGAGGTCTCACTACACCAACTTGTAGTTTTATCTGAACACTGTGAGCAGGACGCACAGCACTAACTTGTAGTTTTAGCTGAACACTGTGAGCAGGACGCACTGCGCCAACTTGTAGGTTTAGCTGAACACTGTGAGCAGGACGCACAGCACTAACTTGTATTTTTAGCTGAACACTGAGAGCAGGACGCACAGCACAGCACTAACTTATAGTTTTAGCTGAACACTGTGAGCAGGACGCACTGCACTAACTTGTAACTTTAGATGAACACTGTGAGCAGGACGCACAGCACTAACTTATAGTTTTAGCTAAACACTGTGAGCAGGACGCACTGCACTAACTTGTAGCTTGAGATGAACACTGTGCAGAGGTCTCACTATACCAACTTGTAGTTTTAGCTGAACACTGTGAGCAGGACGCACTGCACTAACTGTAAATAGTCTAGCTGCCTGACTGTGGTACTAATAGGATCAAAAGAACACCAGCAATTTTCTTCAGGTAGCTGTAAATACTGTAACAAGACAAGCCTGCCTGTCAGTAGGAAGATAACAGGAATGGATCTAGCTAAACTGAATACAGTGTATATATATATATGCAACACCTGGGATGCATATATATACACAATACACTGTAAGTGCAGCTAAACTGACTGACTGTTCTGCCTAATCTATCTAACTCAAATCAAATGTCACTGTCTGTCTCGCTCTCTCTCTCAATGAACGCCGGAACACACACTACACAGGGCCGCCGTGCAGGCGGCCTTATATAGTGTGGGGCGTGTACTAAATCCCCTGAGCCATAATTGGCCAAAGCCTCCTTGGCTTTGGCCAATTACGGCTCTCTGTTCAGACGGCGCTGTGATTGGCCAAGCATGCGGGTCATAGTGCATGCTTGGCCAATCATCAGCCAGCAATGCACTGCGATGCCGCAGTGAATTATGGGCCGTGACGCGCCACACGAATTTGGCGCGAACGGCCCATATCGTTCGCAATTCGGCGAACAGACGATGTTCGAGTCGAACATGGGTTCGACTCGAACACGAAGCTCATCCCTATTGCTGAATAAGGACTGCAAGATGCTTAAATCAACTCAAATTAAAGAGTGCATTTTTAAAGAATATATACACTGTTATAATAATAAATACAGAAGTGCAGTAATTTGTGTCTTTTATATCTGCCTGGATTTTAGCTTTATACATACACATTATTTGATTCACCTGCATATAAGGCACAAAAACCAGTAACAATTCAATGTTCAATGCACATTGCAAATTGGGATTGTAACATATGTAGTGACCACAACTGGAAAGTTAGAGTGATTGCAGTCCCTGGATGGTTTGTGCACTCTTGCAATCACATAACACAAGTATGTCAATTATCTTCATAGTGGTGTTCCTTTGCTCTTTTCTTTAAGCAAATTAGGCCCCTTGTTTGCCTGTTTATTTTATTTCATTAACCTCCTTCTTTACAGTATTATGTATATACCGTACTAATGCATGTATAATATTTAAAATATACGTGAACCCATTTGGTTTAAAATAGAAATGAAAGACAAAACATTTGTGTATACATATACTTTTAAACTATGAATGCATTTGTCCCTTTTTTTTTTTTTTTTTAATAAGTGTTCACATACCCTCTGTTCTAAGTTGTATACATAAGGAGCCTAAAGGGCTGATGTGTAGAAATAGCATAGCCAGAAAACTGTACTCTCATGCCTAGTGTGGTCAATTTATTTTATAGGAAAGCAGAGGGACTGGCAGGAACACCAGGTATTTCACACAAAGGAAGCAATACAAAGAGAACAGGATACTTTTTCATACAAGTACATGATACAGCGGGCACATGTCAGGAATATAAAATGTTGGGTTGACATAGTCTTTAAATACTATGAGTAGTCACAAAAAAGATTTGTGAAGTATTGCCCTTTTGTATTACGTTAACACAAGTAATACATTTTGTATGCGAGAATATTATATGTGTATATAATAATTCTAAATATTGTATTGTCACAAAAAATAAAATTTTGGATTTCATTTTTGAAGTTACCTATGAATAAATGAGCATTCTTGTAGATAACGGTTTATATAATGTAACTGATGTGGGAAATAGGAGAGAATGTCTTGATTTTCCGACTTATTTTTAATTTTCTGTTATCTCCTTTTTAACAAAGGTGTCCACCTATAAATAAATGCCTCCCTTTGATCAAATTCTAGTACCAATTCTGCCTTCAATAGACAACACTTTCCCTTGAGGCCACAACACTGCTTGGGCTGCACCCTTCTTTGGTAATGTAGTGCACAGAGAAGTCACCGATTGCATTGGTTTGCTACTAAAACTGATCCGACATCTGCAGGGTAAAATTCCACACTGCACCCTGGGGACAATCTTTGAAAAAATACCTTTTAAAATCATTTGCTGCTGGTTGCTTTGATGTTTCAAAGAAAATCAAATGACTGCTGAGTCATGCTTTCAATAAAATAAAAAAGTTTTCTCTGCTGTCATTAGTTTTTTTTTTTTTACATAGCTTACCGCTAAAAAAAGTTTGATTATTGTACAAATGTGTAAAAATTTAAAATCTAGCTAAATTAATAAATTAAATACATATATGTGATCTATTTTACCTGTCAAAACATTTGTAATTCTATTTATTCAGTCTTGCAATCCTGGGGCCCTTTGCAAAAACACACCCAGATCAGACTATTTTCTGCAGTTAAGCAATACAGTACAGCTGGACAAATTCTAGAACACTGACTGGACTAAAATGCAGCATTTCCTGTAAGCTTGCTCCCATTGTCAGACTGAAATCGCTGTAAAAAGAAATAAATCTACATCTGGGTCAAAATCAATTCCATTGCATGCCACATCAGCATTATAGTTGCCCTCAAATTTATGCAGGGCTTTTTTTTTCTCAGAGAATAGGTGCAGGAACTGAACTGCGCCCTTTCACCACTGAACCACATTGAATAGTGAATTTGGCCAAATTTCACTATGGCAGTATCTTAAAGGGGCAAAAAAATACCAGGAGTGCGTTATGTGCAGAGTTCAGGGATGTGCTATGTACAGATTTCAGAGGAGCCCTATCTTCAGAGTGCAGTTTTAGTGGTGCCCTATGCACAGATCAAGGGTGTGCTACGTACATAGTGCAGAGTTCAGGGGTTTGCTACATATCAAGTGTAGGGTTCAGGGGTGTGCTATATACTGAATGCAGTTTTGGGTATGCCCTATGCATAGAATGCAGAGTTCAGAGGTGCACTACATACAGAGTGCAGAGTTCAGGAGTGCACTGTGTACAGAGTGCAGGGTTGAGGAGTGTACTACATAAAGAGCCCATGGTTTCATGGTGGGCTAGTTATGCACAGTGTGCAGGGTTCAGTTCTCTTTCACAGACTGCCTACATCTCACTTCCACCCCTCTTGGCTATAGGTGGCTCTGCCTCTCTCTTTCGCTTGCAGGGAGGTAGAAATAACAGCACAGATTACTACGTGATGCCTCATCCCACATTGCATCTGCATCTTCCTTGTCACCACCATGAGTGCAGGGCAGGCAAGGAACTGTGAGAACTGCCAAGAGGAAAGCTGTCCTTGTACACAGAAGGCTGAGCAGGGAGCGGATGGTGAAAGCCAGAGAATGAAAAAAGTCTCTGGGTGCAAGGGCCACATGAAATGGTCTAGGGGGCTGGGCTTGTTTTAGACACATGCGATCTACATGACTAAATGGGAACAGATACTGAATAAATAATTTTTGCTAAAGGAGTGGGGCAAAATTTGGACCACCACTCACAAAACATGCCTTTTGTACTGTTTATAAATAAAATCTATTTAAAGTCCTTTAAAACTGCTACCATACACCTGCCCTTTTACACACTCTCAATTCCAACAGTTCAGACCATTGCTGGAGGTGCCTTAACTATTTAGGGACACCACATATTTTGCAGTTGCTCTAAGATACGGGTATTTTGACAGAGAGTTAAAGTGATTGTAAATAATCTTTTTTTCTTTAAAAAACAAACATGTCATACTTACCTCAACTGTGCAGCTCGTTTTGCAAAGAGTGACCCCGAACGTCCTCTTCTGGGGTCCCCCGGTGGTTCTCGTGGCTCCTCCCCGCATCAGATAACCCCTTAGGAGAAGCGCTCTCCCGAGGGGGTTACCTTGCGGGAGCACTCCCGAGTCAAAGCATTTGCGTCCACAGACACGAATGCCGGACTCAGCCCAGCCCCTCGACCCCGCATCATTGGATTTGATTGACAGCAGTTGGAGCCAATGGCTGCACTGCTATCAATCTAGCCAATCAGGACATGAGACACTGGCTAGAGCTGGTGTGCTCGTCCCCGGCGTGAGAAAAAGAGGGTTCAGGTAAGTAAAACGGGGGTACTGGGGGGCTACTGCACTGCAAGAGGTTTCCCTCATTTACACCCTTTTGCAAATTAGACTACTGCTTGATCTATACATATACTGTACCTCCTGGATCTTCCTCCATGCATATGTCTAAAAATGCCAGGAAGTTAATTTTACATGTGCTTACTGCGACAAGATGCTTGTTCGCCTCTGGCTGAAAGAGGGCACATGGACCAAACACACTTGGCTTATATTTCCACATTCCAGAAGTCAAACTCATGGTTGCTCTTACAGCTAGAATGAATAATGCCCCCACTACTTTTGAACAGGTGTGGGATCCCCGAGTCTACTTTGAAAAACCCACACTTGAGATACTTCCTAGACAATTCACCTGGCTGGCCATTCTCTCTCAAAACCGCCTGCATCCCTCCCCTTTTCCTCTTTACCTTCACTTTCTTCCCTCTTACTCATTGGAATGAAGTTACTGTTTACTCACTCTTGTTATTCATGTCCTTTGATGCTAACTGGCTGTAATGCTTCCTCTGGCATTTTGCCAAGGCCTAACCATTAGACTTTTATTTGTCTAGAATTTGTTGAATGGTTGATTAACTCCCATGCAAAGTAAATTGCAACCTCCAAAACCATAACTCTAATTTTCAATGACTTGAATGTCATATTTTTCCTCATTTTGTTACAACCTGTGAAAACTTTCTAATAAAAAAACTTTCAAATAAAAATACTTTCAAATAAAAAAGCAACACATCCTTGACCTCCACAGAACGCCAGCCCTTGATTTCCCAATCTGGGTGCTGTTGTGTAGGGATGAGCTTCGAGTTTCGAGTCAAACTCATGTTTGTACCTGTGATGTGGAGGCTGGGCTAGGATCTGCGCTGGTCCAGAACCCCTGATAGGACCATAGCCACTTGTAATCAGCTGCCATTAGGATAACCCAACACCGGCAAGCGTGGATATAGGGACGCGATTGAGGCTCAGGACCTGGCGTTTTAGCTACAATTCATGCGGTTGACCTAGCACCGCTAGGTAAGGGGCCACTGCTTACATTAGTGTTTTATGCACAAAGAGGACACTGAGTGAATTGCATCCCAGACACCCCACTGTTGTTTTATTGAATACACCAGAACTTGCTCTTGCACCTTCAATTACTTTTACACTGGCACTTTAAGTTTGCTGCACTTACTGGCATGTCATTGGTCATTTGTTTCGCAGGCCAGCACAATATATTTTCTATCACTATTATTGGGACATTTATTTATATTATTTATTATCCATATCGCGTTGGATTGATGTGTTTTATTTGCGATATCTAGATCACCTTTAGGCACTGGCACTTTGTACGTTTTGCACCATTTATAAGGATATGTTTTTGATGGTTATTTCTGATTTATTCAATGTATTTTTATTTAGAATTATTCACATGAAGTAGTGTTTATGTCCCATTGTGGACCAACACATGATTATCTAGATTTATATGTTTTTAGTGTCAACACTTATTTATGCAATTTAACATGCAATTTTTTTGTCATTTAGTATATACCAATTGAAAAGGATTTGTTATGCACTTTTTTTCACATACACATGATGCTGATTGTTAAGACTTGAATGTTTTTTAGTGTCAACACTTATTTATGCGATTTATTATGCGATTTTATGTCATTTTATTAATTGACCACAGACAGAGATTTACAGCTTTCTTCTGGTTAGCGCAGCACCTCCCCCCCTATACCTCAGTTTGATTTTGGGCTTATGTCTGACCCTTGCTTCGGTGCATGCAGCTGTCCAGTCGCATACGTGCGTTTTTACTATTTTTCTGAGTTCTTGTTTTCTTTTCTTTTTCCAATTGGGTAGCGCAGGAATATTCTTATTACAATAAAAGTGTAATATCCCTTTAAATTTCATACCTGGGGGGTGTCTATAGTATGCCTGTAAAGGGGCGCATGTTTCCCGTGTTTAGAACAGTCTGACAGCAAAATGACATTTCAAAGGAAAAAAGTCATTTAAAACTACTCGCAGCTATTAATGCATTGCCGGTCCGACAATACACATAGAAGTTCATTGATAAAAACGACATGGGAATTCACCACAGGGGAACCCCGAAAAAAAAAAAAAATTATGACGTGGGGGGTCCCCCTAAATTCCATACCAGGCCCTTCAGGTCTGGTATGGATATTAAGGGGAACCCCGACCAAAATTTTTAAAAAAATGACGTGGGGGCCCCCCTAAATTCCATACCAGGCCCTTCAGGTCTGGTATAGATATTAAGGGGAACCCCGGCCAAAATTACAAAAAAAATGGCGTGGGGTCCCCCTCAAAATCTATACCAGACCCTTATCCGAGCACGCAACCTGGCAGGCCACAAGAAAAGAGGGGGGGATGAGGGAGCGCCCCCCCTCCTGAACCGTACCAGGCCACATGCCGTCAACATTGGGAGGGTGCTTTGGGGTAGCCCCCCAAAACACCTTGTCCCCATGTTGATGAGGAACTGCCCCACACTTGGCCGTCTGCTTGGCACGGTAGGGACCGTGACAGAACTTGTCATTAACAAAACTAAGAAACTTGAATGGGATATCACAGACTATAGAAATGGCCGTATCTTTGTGTGGAAACGCCCTAAGCATGACAGAGCCGTAGAGGCATCTTTTCACAATGGGCCCAAAGCAGGGCCCAACAACATTCCCCCCCATAAGGGTAGACCTAGTAATAAACAAACCAACAATAAAAAAAATAAATAAATAAATAAATGTTCAGGGTAGGCTTACTGGCCACCCACTTACACATCAGGATTTTCCTAAGGCATTGGCCATTAAGGCTGATATCCTACACCGTGGGCCCGTCTCCCATTCCATTTGAGAAGAGAATGACATGTCTCAATCATGTGGCCTCTTCCTATAATTAGCCATGCAATTGGGTCCTCTCCACCAGGCATTACTGGCTCTACTTCTGTAGTTGTTCCCATTTCCCCCATACACTTATCCTTCCCTATATCTACACACAATAGATATAGTCCATTATCACGTGATCTTGAGGGTTATATCAAGGAAGGTACACGACCTATATCCAGAGAAATGCCAAGCATTCCAAATAGGTCTCAACCAATGAGTGATGATGTGTCCTTAGACAGTTTGGTTTTTCCAGTCCTTCCTCCAAAGGGAGTATAAAAAGAAAACTAGACAAGGACAAAGAGGCGGCTCTCACCCTCAAGAGGAAACAAGAAAGAAAGATAAGGCTTGAGCTAACCAATGACACAATGAGCATCTATAAGTTATCTTCTTACACTCTAACTCCTGCCCAATCTCTATTATTTTAGGGTTATATCCCTCTATTTATAGGGTTCTCTCTCTCTATAGGACCAAATAGTTTTGGTCTCTTTAAAGATTTAAACATATTTACATGTCTACTTACCATCAAGAGATATTATACCAACAATGACAATCTTAGTAAGACTAGTCCTTCTTAGTCCCTTCCCCCCATTTCAGCCTCACCAACACAAGTTTCAGTTCCTGAGCGCTGTCAAACCTTTTTGTCTTCAGCATATACAAAGCAGTGAGTTCAGTCTTCTAAGGTAAACTTTATTCTTGCCAAGTTTCAAGCATTTCGTCTAGTAGGTAAATAGATACAACCAATAATGAAGAGAATTATCTTTGTCCTATACTATAGTATTTGTAAGCATTGTGTAATGTAAATAAGGGCTTACCCCAGGTTACCAAACTTACTTGACTTGTTTCTTGACAAACAGTTCACCTTAGTCAAGTGTGGTAGGATGCCTCCTGGTATTTTACTTAGAAGACTAAAATGATTGATGATTAAAGTGTATCTAAAGCCACTATTTTGTTTTAGAGTTTTGGATAGAGCATTAGGGGCAGGAAGCACTGTGGGTGTGTGTGTGTTCGGGGGGTATAGAGTGATGAAAGTGTAAATCATGTTATAGGTTTTCAGATGACCAGACACCATGCAAGACTAGTGATATATTAATGTGAGCAGGACAAATCTGTATAGTGTGGTACAGACTTGATAGAATTTAATTTTTTTTTTAATTATTTACCACATATTTGGAAAGCACAGAGCTCTATGCACCAACTAAAACCAACAACAAAAAGTAAAACCTTTTCTAACAGTGATGTTCCCCTTAACTAGGGAAGGCTGTGTGTGGTGGGGGCGGGGGTGTACTGGTCCTCAATTACATGAGGATTTTCAGAAGCCCTTCAAGATTGTTAAGCTCTACTAGTTAGCTTGAGTCATGCATTACCCAAGAATGAAGACTATTAATAAAATGGGGGTGGGGAGGTGGGAAGGTGATTTAGCCACATGTTAGAAACACAAACACCCAGTTAGCAGGAAGAAGAATAAAGTACCATTTCTTCAGAAGACATTGTGATGGTTTTAATTTTATTATGTGATGGTTTTATTATTGACAATATAGATCTATTTTGAAGAAAGTGCTAATTGTCACAGAAAAGAACTGCACTGACCCACATCCCTAGAATACAAAGTTGAAAAGCAAGTTTCCTCTAAATGGGACTTTTAGACTGGACAGATAGCAGGTAGGGTATCACACAAGTATATAAAAATATACATTTTTAATAGTTCAATTAAAAAAGTAGACACATAAATGTACAAAACAAAAGATAAATCTGGATGCTGATATATATTTACAAAACACAGTTAGATATCACAATCAGTAACCACACTCTCTCTTCTTCAGGGGTGTATGCGGTTACAGCAGGACCTGTTAAAACGTCTGTAATTGATAGAAAATATAAGTAAGTATACAGTGGATATAATACAACATCATAACAAACGTACATATTATCACACTATTGCATATTCAATATCATAGTTTATAAACACACTGACCGTGCAAACTGTGTGACTATCTTGCATCCAAATAGGGGAGTTATTAAAACACGCTGTAGCTGTTAACCCGTTCACGTCCAGTTCGGCAAGATGAAACCACCGTCCAACATGCATGTGGGCCCAAGAAAGGAAAATTTGTCCCTCACAGAGGACGCCCTAGCATAGCCTTCTGAGGGGGGTTACCCTCCATGTATTCCCAAGCGACTGTTGTCGCTGAAATTAGAAAAGGAAAAATAGTTATTCATCTGATATGTGAACCAGACTTATAAATAACACAGGAAAACTCAAAAGAGTAAACCTTATGTAAAGGCGTAGTTAAGAGAAATATGTACACTATATAGTATAATAAATATATCAAATATAGCGACAAAAGGATATGTGACATACGTATGGCACTAATATAACTATATCTGTATATACATGATAAAATAGAATAAACTGCAATAAAGTAGGATGAAAATTGTGCATGTACCTGACCAGCCAGGGTCCCAATACTGAGGCAAGGAGGAGGAGGACCTACTTATGCTGCTTAGACCACAATATACACCAGGGAGCTTGAAAAGGCCAGCAGGTAGCCGAACAAATGGACTGCAATCTAGTATAGAAACAGAAAAGATCTGGATAAAAATGCTAAGTAGAACCATATGACACAATAAAAATCCAAGAAGAGTATTCAATTGTAAGGTTCAGACACTGGAGTTTAGAGTCCAGTGGTGAAGGACCAAGTAAAAATTGGATCTAGACAGAGGCTGGTTTACCTGGTGTGTGGTTAGTAGAAGCCGAAAAAAAAGGCCCTCAGTTACTCCACCAAAGCAGCATGAGGGACTGGCTGGAATACACACAGCTTTTTTGTGCAGACGGCACCTCCAAACATGCTGGCCAATGGAGATGGAAAAGATCCAAGCAGAGACAACAAGCATCACCACTGGACTACGTCACGTCCGGAATGTCGGCTAGGGGAGCCTGACAGAGCGTCTAGGCTGCGCTGTCCCGCGTCACCCTTCCGTGGCGCATAAACAAGGGTCACGTGATCCGGAAGAAATCCTAGCAGGTGGCTCCAAGGTAAACAGCGGCCGTCCACGTCACAGGATGTGGGCCGTGCACTGAGTGGCGGAACCAAATGGGCATGCACAGGGACCAGAGGCCAGCCTAGCAAGCAGGAGGTGGATGGAACAGTTAGATGGGGACACATGTCATAGATGGACATCTAAAAAAGGACATAAACACAGGGGATTAAAATATGTACATACATATATTGTTGTTTATAATGATCCAAAGGGACAGGTCAATCAAATAATTATACAAATGAAAATTACTATAACTGGAAAAAAAATGAATAATGACATATACAGTCAGGTCCATAAATATTGGGACATCGACACAATTCTAATCTTTTTGTCTCTATACACCACCACAATGGATTTGAAATGAAACGAACAAGATGTGCTTTAACTGCAGACTTTCAGCTTTAATTTGAGGGTATTTACATCCAAATCAGGTGCACAGTGTAGGAATTACAACAGTTTGTATATGTGCCTCCCACTTTTTAAGGGACCAAAAGTAATGGGACAGATTAACAATCATCCATCAAACTTTCACTTTTAATACTTGGTTGCAAATCCAATTTCAATTACAGCCTGAAGTCTGGAATGCATAGACATCACCAGACGCTGGGTTTCATCCCTGGTGATGCTCTGCCAGGCCTCTACTGCAACTGTCTTCAGTTCCTGCTTGTTCTTGGGGCATTTTCCCTTCAATTTTGTCTTCAGCAAGTGAAATGCATGCTCAATCGGATTCAGGTCAGGTGATTGACTTGGCCATTGCATAACATTCCACTTCTTTCCCTTAAAAAAACTCTTTGGTTGCTTTTGCAGTATGCTTCGGGTCATTGTCCATCTGCGCTGTGAAGAGCCGTCCAATGAGTTCTGAAGCATTTTGCTGAATATGAGCAGATAATATTGCCCGAAACACTTCAGAATTCATCCTGCTGCTTTTGTCAGCAGTCACATCATCAATAAATACAAGAGAACCAGTTCCATTGGCAGCCATACATGCCCACGCCATGACACTACCACCACCATGCTTCACTGATGAGGTGGTATGCTTTGGATCATGAACAGTTCCTTTCCTTCTCCATACTCTTCTCTTCCCATCACTCTGATACAAGTTGATCTTGGTCTCATATGTCCATAGGATGTTGTTACAGAACTGTGAAGGCTTTTTTAGATGTTGTTTGGCAAACTCTAATCTGGCCTTACTGTTTTTGAGGCTCACCAATGGTTTACATCTTGTGGTGAACCCTCTGTATTCACTCTGGTGAAGTCTTCTCTTGATTGTTGACTTTGACACACATACACCTACCTCCTGGAGAGTGTTCTTGATCTGGCCAACTGTTGTGAAGGGTGTTTTCTTCACCAGGGAAACAATTCTTCGGTCATCCACCACAGTTGTTTTCTGTGGTCTTCTGGGTCTTTTGGTGTTGCTGAGCTCACCGGTGCATTCTTTCTTTTTAAGGATGTTTCAAACAGTTGATGTGGCCACACCTAATGTTTTTGCTATCTCTCTGATGGGTTTGTTTTGTTTTTTCAGCCTAATGATGGCTTGCTTCACTGATAGTGACAGCTCTTTGGATCTCATATTGAGAGTTGACAGCAACAGATTCCAAAAGCAAATAGCACACTTGAAATGAACTCTGGACCTTTTATCTGCTCCTTGTAAATGGGATAATGAGGGAATAACACACACCTAGCCATGGAACAGCTGAGCAGCCAACTGTCCCATTACTTTTGGTCCCTTAAAAAGTGGGGGGCACATATACAAACTGCTGTCATTCCTTCACCGTTCACCTGATTTGGATGTAAATACCCTCAAATTAAAGCTGAAAGTCTGCAGTTAAAGCACATCTTGTTTGTTTCATTTCAAATCCATTGTGGTAGTGTATAGAGCCAAAAAGATTAGAAATGTGTTGATGTCACAATATTTATGGACCTGACTGTATTAGCTAAAAATATATGTAAGCAAAGTATATAATAAGCAAAGAATAATAGCAAGAATGACATACTTGCAAAAATATTATCGACGTGACATGTTAATAACCAGATATAATGTTTACCATAGAGAACCACTGAATTCTAAGGGAAGGAGCAGAGAAAAAAACAGTAGTCAGTTACATACGAGATCCATATCCAGAATATGATGTAAACAAGAATAGGGCTACTTCTGTTTATTTATTTAGGTGGGATCAGGTGGTTCCCATTCGGACCCCCCGAAATGAAGCCCTCCAGGAAGGGTCTAAATGAGATTGACCCATTAAGGCCAGGTGGTTGGGTGGCATTTAGATGAAAGATCTACCTTTGTTCACGTTGGAGCAGAGTCCTATTCCAATCTCCTCCCCACATTCCAGGATGGACGCGGTCGAGGATAAGGAAAGAGACTCTAGGCAAGGCTCCGTCATGAACATTAGTGACATGTCTGCCTAGTGGCAGACTGGGGTTGCATGTCCTCATTGATGCAAGATGGCGGTAAGCTCTAAGCCAAAATTCTTGGGCAGTCTTGCCCACATAGAAACAAGTGCACTCACAAAGGAGAAGATAGACCACCCCAGATGTCCTGCAATTTGCAAAATGTTGTGGTAAATATCGTTCGCCACTTGGGAGTGTTATGTTCTTTGAGGTGTTCATAAAACGACAATAATTACAACCACCACAAGCAAAAGTTCCTAGACGTTTACAAGGATCCTTACGATGACCTGCTTTGAATTCACTGAAGACTAGCCGATCTCTAAGGGATCTAGCCCGTCTAAAAGTGAATGCAGGGGTATTCGGCACAAAAGGACTTATAGTGTGATCCAAAGTTAGGACATGCCAGTACTTTTCCACAATGGACTTAATTTTCTTATGTTGGTTTGAGAACCTCATTATGATATCGGGTTATCCTTCTTAGTTTTGGAAGCGGGATTGTACTGCAGGTCATTCCGCGTTCTCGAGCAGGCCCTTTTTTCAAGCAGGTCTTGGAGTACCCACGTACCAGGAGTCTCGCCCTCAAGAAGTCAGCTTCCCTCTTGAAGACACTGTTGTCTGAACAGTTTCTCCTGATCCTTAAATATTGGCTATAAGGAATTGAGGAGATAAGTGCCCGGGGATGGAAGCTGCTCGCGTGTAATATTGAATTTCTTGCTGTTTGCTTCCTATAGAGGCTACTACTCAATACTCCGTCCTCACCTTTATGTTTTGTCACATCAAGGAAGGTGATACTAGAACTGTCATGTGTCATGGTAAAGTTGAGATTAAAGTCGTTGTGATTAAGCTTGGCCAGAAAGAGTTCCAATAGCTCAACTGGTCCGTCCCATACTAAGAAAACATTATCAATGTAGTGATACCACAACATCACACACCTCACGAAGGGGCTCAGAGCCTCTGATCCATTGATCATACGTTCCCACTCCCACAGGTACAAATTGACGTACGATGGGGCACACAACGTCCCCATCGCAACACCCTGTACCTGGAGAAAGTAGGAACCATTAAAGACAAAATAATTATGGTGGAGAATAAACTCCAAAGCACCCGTAAGGAAATCTTTAGTCTTATTATCAACCCTACTATCCTGAAAGAGAATATGTTTGAGACAGGCAAGCCCTTTGTCATGTGGGAGGGAGCTGTATAAAGCTTCCACCTCTATGGCCACCAATGTGGCCATAGATGGGATGCTAATACCATCAATGTTTTTGCGTAGTTGCATGGTATTCTGTATATAACTAGGGAGTTCAGCCACATATGGGCGAAGATGCCCATCTACATACTCACTCAATTTTTCAGTGATTGAACCATTGCTTGAAATAATAGGCCTACCTGAGGGTCTCTGCATGCTCTCATGTAATTATGGCAGGCAGTAAAAAGTCGGTGTACATGTCAGTTTGGTGCTTATATATTCCTATTCTGCTTTCGGTAGTATGTTGGTAGTGAAAGCCTTATCAACCATGTCATAAAATTCCTGATGGAACTTGATGATTTTAGTGTCTGGGATTTTCTGGTACTATACTCTATTATTGAGAATTTTGTTGCACATGTCAACATACATGTTATTGTCCATCACAACGATATTCCCACCCTTATCCGAGGGTTTAATTGTTATCATTGGATTATCAGTCAGGGATTTTAGCGCTTCCCTTTCGGCCCTGGATAAATTATCCTGCTCCGACTGGGAAGTCTTGATCTTACATATTTCACTACAGGTGAGTTTGATGAATGTTAACACATTAGAGTTTATCCCCAAAGCCGGAAACTTATCTGACTTCTTTTTGTATGTAGTTTTGGACAGTATTGGTAAATCAGTCTGGTCATAACGCCCCAGAAGATGTTCCAGATCGATCTGTCGATCAGGTCTGGGGGGTTGCTTTTGTCTAGAAGGTCAATCAGTGTGTTGAGGGCCCTTAATTCCTGTGGGTTAAAGTCTGATTCGCAAACAGCTGTAGATCTTTTAGGACCTCAAATTTGTCCAAGTTTTGGTTTGGGCAAAAACTTAAGCCACAAGCCAAAACCTGTGTTTCCACTGGACTAAGTTTGTAGGAAGACAGGTTTATGACATTTAAATCAATGACAGTGGAATCTGAGGATGAGGCACAGATGGTACTTACCTCATTCTCGATTCACTGTGCTTCATTGTTTTCATTGACTTTGGTTGGTCGATCCTCATGAGAGGCATTGGTCTGAGGCATCTTACCTCCTGTAGGTTGTGATCTAGAGACAGACGTATCAGAGTTAGCATAAAATAATGATGGAAAAGCACCAATAATACCCACTGGATTACCCATTGTTGCATGGTTAAAAGAAGGAGGGGCCAAAGGAGCTAGAGGCTCAGTAATGCGCTTTTTATTAGATTTCTCATTTGAACCGGTTCCATTGGAACTTCTTTTGGATTTTTTTGGGCCTTCTGGAGCCCTTGAATCCCCTAGAGGAAACAGAGGAGACCGAGGGGGCATCTTAAAGGCCGGGGTCCACATTATAAGTTCTTTGTCTACAGTTTGGCCTCATTTTCGCCTGCATGTTTTTCCAACTATATGCCTTTTGATCTTGAAAGGCCCTTTGGTCCCTGAGGAATTTTTCTCCTTCTTGACCAGTATTTCTCTGTTGAACTGTTCAAGGTGTTGATTCAGTTCATTATCATATTGAGTATATAACGCATTCTTCTTAAAAGCTGCAAGTTGAATATATAGTGGTTCAAGTTCTCTGTCAATTTCTCTGATTGTTCTCTGGTATTCCTCTACAAGCAGAGACATCATACCATTCGAACATGCCAAAAAGTTTTTTTCCCATTCCTTTTTGAATGCTGTTCCGATGTTCTCCATAGTGGGGAAAATCTGGACCCGCAGTCCGAAAAGATTGATTTTGTTTTTAAGCAGTTGTGAAATGACTGTATATGCCAGTAGTTTGATGATTTTTTCTCCAGTAATTTTCTCAGATTAGAAAAGATGGATATCAATTCTGTATCCCTTTGTTCTTTCTGCACAAAGTTCCTATAAAGGCCCGACATGGCATTGTCCCAGTTGGTACCAGCATAATTGGTCACGATCAAAAAATATATATGGAAATCTGTATTAAAGTATAAAGTATCAAGAGTGACAAACAAAGCACCAGGCGAGGAGTGGATATCTACTATCCGTAAATGAAGAAATAGTTTGAAGAAAGTGCTAATTGTCACAGAAAAGAACTGCACTGACCCACATCCCTAGAATACAAAATTGAAAAGCAAGTTTCCTCTAAACGGGACTTTTTTTTTTAGTTATAGTCATTTTCATTTGTATAATTATTTGATTGACCTGTCCCTTTGGGTCATTATAAACAACAATATAGGTATTTACATATTTTAATCCCCTGTGCTTGTGTCCTTTTTTGGATGCCCATCTACGACATGTGTGCCCCTCTGGATGTTCTGTCCTCCTCCTGCTTGGTAGGCTGGCTTCTGGTCCTGGTGCATACCCATTTGGTTCCCCCACTCAGTGCACAGGGGCTGCCCACGTCCTGTGACGTTGACGGCCGCTGTTTACCTTGGTGCCACGTGACCGGATTTCTTCCAGATCACGTGATCCTTGTTTATGCAGCCTGGACGCTCTGACAGGCTCCCCTAGCCGACATTCCGGATGTGACAGGATAGTGATGCTTGTCGTCTCTGTTTGGATCTGTTCCATCTTCATTGGCCAGCGTGTTTGGAGGCACCGTCCACTCGCCGTCATCTCGGGGGACGCCCGCTAAGCCCCTCCCCTCTATGTATGCGTGCCTGGATGGCCCTTGGCAATTAGGCACACACATAAAAGCTGTGTGTATTCCAGCCAGTCCCTCATGCTGCTTTGGCGGAGTGACTGGGGGCCTTTTCGGCTTCTACTAACCACACACCAGGTAAACCAGCCTCTGTCTTGATCTAATTTTCACTTTGTCCTTCCCCACTGGACTCTAAACTCCAGTGTCTGAATATTACAATTGAATACTCTTCTTGGATTTTTATTGTGTCATATGGTTCTACTTAGCATCTTTGTCTGGATCTTTTCTGTTTCTATACTAGATTGCAGGCCGTTTGTTCGGTCACCTGCTGGCCTTTTCAAGCTCCCTGGTGTATATTGTGGTCTAAGTAGGTACTTATCCTCCTTGCCTCAGTATTGGGTCCCTGGCTGGTCAGGTACATGCACAATTTTCATCCTACCTTATTGCAGTTCATTCTATTTTATCATGTATATACAGATATACTTATATTAGTGCCATACGTATGTCACATATCCTTTTGTTGCTATATCGAATACATTTATTATACTATATAGTGTACATATTTCTCTTAACTACGCCTTTACATAAGGTTTACTCTTTTGAGATTTCCTGTGTTATTTATAAGTCTGGTTCACATATCAGATGAATAACTATTTTTCCTTTTCTGTTTTCAGCGACTACATTCGCTTGGGAATACATAGAGGGTAACCCCCCTCAGAGGGCTATGCTAGGGCGTACTCTGCGAGGAACCAATTTTCCTCTCTTCGGCCCACATGCACGTTGGACAGTGATTTCATCTGGCCGAACTGGACATGAACGGGTTAACAGCCACAGCATGTTTTAATAACCCCCCTATTTGGATGCAAGATAGTCACACAGTTTGCACGGTCAGTGTGTTTATAAACTATGATATTGAATATGCAATGGTGTGATAATATGTACGTTTGTTATGATGTTGTATTGTATCCACTGTATACTTACTTATATTTTCTATCAATTGCAGACATTCTAACACGTCCTGCTGTAACCGCATACACCCCTGAAGAAGAGAGAGTAATTATTACAGTCTCGAGTGAGATTACTGATTGTGATATCTAACTGTGTTTTGTATATATATCAGCATCCAGATTTATCTTTTGTTTTGTACATTTATGTGTCTACTTTTTTAATTGAACTATAAAAAATGCATATTTTTTATATACTCGTGTGATACCCTACCTGCTATCTGTCCTGTCTAAAAGCCCTGTTTAGAGGAAACTTGCTTTTCAATATAGATCTATGTACACATAATGGGGTTGACTTACTAACACTGGAGAGTGGAAAATCTAGTGCAGCTCTGCATAGAAACTAATCAGCTTCCACAAGCTGACGTTAGAAGCTGATTGGCTCCCATGCACAGCTGCACCAGTTTTTGCACTCTTCAGTTTTAGCAAATCAACCCCAATTACTAATCTTATATCACTCATTCTACATTTGTATCAACTTTTTAGGCACTTGACAACGCAACATTATCACTATTATTTATACATTTTATTAGCCACAGATTTGCTTACCGGTGTTTGTGGCAGTTAAAGTCACTATAATATATTTAAAGCGATAGTGCGGGAGTACAACTTTGTTTATATTAAACCCCAATATGACACCATTTACAGTGTCTATTTGTTGGCATACATGGAGTTTCAGGTTCAAACTTAGATGCTTATTTTCCCTCTTTTTCAGACAAGAAATTAGATATTTTAGAGCCAACATTTTATCAACCAAGGCAATGTTCTTTACATAAACCTTTTTAAAAAAATCCATCGTAGTCTGAACTGGAAGCTAAGTACTTGAGCAAATGAGTGTCTTTTAGTCCATCTTCCATCATGTACATATTTCTATTTGGCTTTGCTTATGCTTACTCTGATGCGTTCATTTGATCCCTTATCATGATTCGGTTTCAACTTATTTTGCCCTCTTCAATGCCTTTCCTCAGTTTTGCTTCTTATTTAAAGTAACTCACTATACATCAAAAATCTAAGGTCTCATCACACTTCTCTGATTGTTATCCTTCTCTTCATCTTGGGCTATGACCTGTCATGATGATTGGTTATTTTGATAATTTGTGTTTTACTTTAGAAAATGCTGGTCTTCAAGTGAAAGACACGAGCAAAGATGCAAACCAATACATCAAAGACTACCTATAGATTTGAAGGAGCAGTTTTTTTCTATCAAATTATTAAAATATTTTATAACTAGAAAGACAACTTACTGAACCATATATAAAAGGAAACATACATAAAAGTACAAGTCATCAGTTTCAACACTGTCAACAGCTATGATGAAAAACATTTTGAGTAGCAATTATCTTTATACCTTACATACAGGTATTTGTATACTTTGCATCCAATTACTTCAAAAGGTCAGGTAGCAGCAGGACAACAAGCAATATTCTATCCCACATTCTATTTTTTATTAGAATGTATTATCTAAAATTTGTGTGAGTATACATAACTTCATTATGTCATATACGTTACATGTATCGTAGCTCAAACTGATTTTATATATTAGAGAGTAGTAATATCACTTTATCTAGAACTTCGTAAGATACTCTACTTAGAGAGGATTATTTTCTCCGTTTTATCACACAGGAAACAGTGTAATTACCACTGACAGCAACTGATTTATGAGTTAATTGGGTCTTTTATAAAAAGTTTTAAGAAATGTGATATATTGCCTGAAAGAAGTGGTCATATTTTAGCTGTTATTGGTCAAGTTCTACCCAGAAAATTATAAAATTATAATAAATATTGCATTGGTAGCTCTACTTTGCTGCCAGTATGAAACATCAGTACAGAATGCTTGGATTAGGATGCCTTAGTGAAGTCACAGAATGGCTTCTTGACTGTACTAGGACTTCAGGGTCTATTAAAACCAAATGCACATTAAAGTACTGTGACATGTTGTATCAGCTTCTTGTAATATGGATTTAGAAAGTGTTGGAATACGCTGGAATATATATAAATGTATCGTAATATAACTAAAATATGATGAAAAAGGCAATGATTTCAAATTTATGAATAATACAAAAAATAATCCAACTCATCTTAGACAAGGTAAGTTAAAGACGTGTTCCAACCTGGAGGAAAGTCTTTTAATATATGGACACTTAGCTGTCCAGGAAGCCCCCGATGTCGGCACCCCAGCCGATCTTCGGATCAGCTGTCAGGTGCTGCCGCCACCACCATCTCCACTAACGGAAACCGGCAGTGAAGCCCTCCAGCTTCACAGAAGATTGCCTACTGTGCATGCGTGAAGCGTGCTGCGCTTTCTAATTGGTCCGACGGCAGAGGAAGGAGGAGGGGGGCTGAACTTCAGAGGCATGGCGCTGCTGTCAAGAACAGGTAACCCCCCGAAAGGTGCCAAATGTGGCACCGTGGGGGTTGAGGCAAATAAGCGGGTGGATAAGCGGGTGGAACTTCGCTTTAATAGTGTGATGATAATGAGGTCTATCAAACCCCAAACTGTGTGGGGAGAATGGGGAAGGGGCACTGAACATGACACTACCCTAATTTTTACCAAAATTCAAAAGTTGGTAACAAGATGTTCAGATTAAAATCCCCTGTCTATACTTTATCAGCCAAGAAAGGCAGAACATTTCACAAAAAACAATTCACATGAATAGAATGCAGGGCATCATCAAACTTAACTGGCTCAGGGACTTTAAAAGACTTCAGATGAGGTTCTTTCATAAATGGTCTGGCATGAGATTTTAGGAATACACATCTGGGAGGCTAGGGTATTGACCTATGCTGACCTAGCTTATGCTAACCTAACTTTCTATAGTCAAATGTTGTGAATATTCCATAATTTTATACAGTAATTGAGTTTTCTTCTTAAAACATGGTTACAGAGTTCTATTAGAAGATACAACTCAGACACAAAACAAGACTATAATACAAGGTCCAGAAGGCTAGTAAGACACTTGAAATATCCTGGGAGAAATACATATTATAGACCTGCCATATTTGGTATCTAACAAATCATAAATTTGTTCTGCTAAAGAATATGCTCGTTTACAAATTGTGAAACTTTCTCATATGGAAATATAAGGGTTGGCATTAAGGGTGGTTTTGATGGGCATAATAAATTCTCCATCACACCTACAACACACCACTCTTGTCCAGGGGAAACAAAAGGTACCTTAGCCTCATCCTAGTGGAAACACTGTTAATGTCAACTAACCTTGGTAAATCTATATTTCCAGAGGACAAGGCTTCTGAATCAAACAACCAGTACAGTATATCATTTATCACAATGAATTTATAAGTTGTTAGAGACCAAACATGATAAATATACGGTACCTGATTTTTGTAATCTGATTTTTTCTCATTTTTTTCTGAAGAGGTCTAATGTGGCTTACAAGCCTTCTGGATCTTATAAAAGTTGTGTTTGGTGTGTAAATGATTTTTAGTGTCCTCCATTACAAATCAGCCCCTTATTGCACTACAATCATTGCATATTCCTGCACACTTTTGAGGTTTAGGAAATATTTTGGGCTAGATTCACACTTTTAAGCTGTGTTGTGTTACCATACACATGTTGGGTATGTTGTGTCTTGAAATACTATTATTTTAAATGCACAGTCAATGTACCTCAATGTAGGAAAAAACTTGCATGACCTTTTTTTTGTAACACAGAGCACCAAAAAGCACATCTTATGTATTGTGGTGCACTGTAGTATGAGCACATTTTTTACAACTATAATAGTGCATTTGGGTGCACTACAATGCACCATAGTACATATTTTACTGGAATACATAACTTTGAATGGGCCCTTAGGTGCTTCATTTTATAATGATGCTTAATAGAGGAAGTAGTAACCCCCCTTCACATATGTCCTGTGCATTGCAGTGCCTAACTACATGCATGTTGGAGACACTGTCCCCTCCCTCCAAAAAAACGCTGATACTTACCTTTAAAACTATAATAAAAGGGTGCCAACCTTTAAGAAAATACAAAATAGAGACAGCTGCCCCTTTTGCAAAAACACTGTGATAAATATAAGTAAATAAAGACAGGCGCTAATCATAAATCAGTGCATCTATACCCAAAAAGTTGTTTAAATGCATAATGTTCAAAAGAAAATATGTGCATACAAATGTGCATCCAATTCCATAAATCCAATCACTGCGTGTTGGACTGAATGACAATGTAAATGAAATTCTTGTTTGAATATAGTGATCCACTACTGTGGGCAAACTATGTACTCACCAGATACATAAGGCTACAGCGCAATCAACAAGCATAATGGATAAATCTAGATATGTTCAGAGGGATTCATCCAGATTCCACAAGACCATTCTGATGATAATCTGTTCAGAGTAATATAACTGGAGAAAAAATTCTCATAGTGTAGTCATTTTTATTATAAAATATCAAGATAATACATAAAATGACTGCTCTCACATGTTGACGTGCCGACTGCAGCCACCAACACAAACAGTTCAGAATATGACAGGCAAACACCCTGCAACGCCACTCACAATGCACAGAGCCAGCTTGTGTTCCAAGAACCCGGAGATGATATCAGGGGGGCAGCCGGAAGTGACGCAAGGGGTCAACAGGATTGAGGCTGAGGCTGAGCCGCTGACATCACTTTCTGTGAGTAAGAGAGACAAAGTCGGGCAAACTTCCACCTGAGAAAGGATAAGAATCTTTTTGAAATGTCCATATACTACTAATTAAGACTTGAAGAAAAACAGGCTTAAGGGTACCTTCACACTGGGGCGGCCTGTCCGTTAGCGGTAAAGCGCCGCTAGTTTTAGTGGCACTTTACCGTCATTTTAGCGGCACTTTTCGCCTGCTAGTGGGGCGCTTTTAGCCCCAGCTAGAGGCTGAAGAAGGGGTTAATAGCGCCCGTGTTGCGTCACTTCTGAAGAGCTTTTCAGGTGCTTCAGAAGTTCTACCCATTCATTCCAATGGGCAGGGTTGCTGTAGGAGCGCTGTATACAGCGCTCCTACAGCTCCCCAAAGATGTTGCTTGCAGGACGTTTTTACCCGTCCCGCAAACGCACGCCCCCAGTGTGAATGCACTAGGGCTTTCACACTGGGGAGGCAGAAGAGGCAGTTTTCAGGCGCTTTACAGGCGCTATTTTTAGAGTGCCTGAAAACTGCCTTAGTGTGAAAGTACCCTTATTGTCAGAGGTAAAACAATAATTAAAAATATCGGTAATACTGGCACATAAAATGTGTGTCCCCATTTAGTCTATAGAGTTTTGAATTCGTGTATGAATTTAAATTGCTATTCCAGCCTCTCTTTCTGTAATTAGAAATGTCATATTAGTAACATTATCCTAAGATCATTTATGCTGTGGCCTCTACTGCAAAAGTAGGTGGCTACAGGAACATATGTTTTGTTATTCATTGGCTAAATTCTGAAAAAGGGATTTAAGGCATTCCAAAAGTTTGAGTCTTTGATAACCTAAAGTAGCCTCTGATTTTGAAAATACAATAACCTCTATGTTAGCTATATCCATTGAAAGATCTTATCAAGCTTTTTGTTTTTTGCAGTTTCATACCCTTCTCTGTTCTGAAAAAATGACTGCCTGTTTTACCATGTCCTTTTTCAAGTGTCAGCCTTCATTATAACTACAAGAGCAATCTCATTGTTTTAGTAAGAAAAGGTGCAGTATCTGTATTGCTTTAGAAGTGAATGAGCCTTACCAAGTTTCTCACTAGAAATTAAACTGCTATTGCAGGGATGTCTGAAATTAGATTCCTATTTAAGTTCAGACCTAGATGAAAAGCAGTAAGGCCATTACAAAAACACAGGAAAGGAAGTTTCTTCTTTAGAAAAGTCACAATTTTAGAAACTTATAGAGTCTATATGATCTGGAGATCATAATGCATAGGTAATTTGTAGAACAAAATAAAAAATATATAGTGTTTTAGCTTTTTTTTTTAGGAAGTAGAGTTTTTCTTCAAATATGTCATTCTCATCTTTCCCTCACTTAATGATAGTACAGGAACAGGAAGTCATCTTTTCCAGTGCACTGGGTGGAGAAAATCAGTTTGTCCAGAAGGTCAGATTTATTTAATGCAAATCTACTAGGCCTGGGTTGAATCCCAGTTTTACTGGACTGCTTCCTTCATCATTATGGCTATACTAGATGCACACATAGAAAAAAAGTGAGGTGTGTGTCTCAGATTAATCAAAAACAACCTTATTTCTCTCTCCAATCCTATTGCAATCCCCAGTATACTACCATCATTATATAAGGATGCCTCTGATAAACTTAGGTACATTAAAGTATCAGTATTTGGACTATTTTGTCTTTTTTGCAGCCACAATTCCAATACACGTTTAAATAACATACCATCTGTATGACAAGATGCCCCTTGCATACACAGTAGGTATGTTATTAATATTTTTCAAATTAGTTTAGTGAATCAAAATGTATATTAGATTGTTACCATATGCAAAATAATATAGAAAATATATTGAAAATAGGAAAGACTTTTGGGTACAGGGATAAAATATGTAAGTTTTTTTCCACAATATTTTAATTTTGTGACAACTGTTTAACTTATTTTGTTGAAAAGAGTTCAGCACACTTATCCTGGATCCCCAATGAACGGAGAGCCCATGGTTATAAAACAAAAGAACAGTGTGTTTACTAAAAGTTTACACTAATCATATAGCTAATACCATAGACATCTACAATAGCTAATAATACCAAGTATGTCTCTCTCAAGACCTTGTCTGAGTCTGTCTTTCCTGAGATACTTTCAAGTATCTTTCTTCCAAGACACTGTCTAATTATGCCTGAGTCTACCTGGTTCCACCTTGCTCGGCTTTGTAGGATTCTGCGGTTCGGTATGTGAATGGACAGGTGGTGGCAGCGTCTACTGTGGCAGTTTTCCTAAACTGCCTTTTCCACTTATCCCCCATGCAGTGGCCATCTAGCAATGTCTGAGAGTGAGATTGAGCAACTTCCATCTCTTGCAATCTTTATGCGTACGTTAATCTTGTCTCTCCCTAGACACTGTCATCTCATATACCATAGCTTGTTAACTCTGAGTTTATTTTCTCAGATTCCCTAAACTCTAAGTCCATCACCTTAAAGTAAGTTACCTCTAGATATGTTACCTTTGAGTCTGTTTTGTCCCCTGGTCCATTCTAACACTAGTCTTGTCTTATCACATTCTGTTGCTGCCAATGACCCAGTGTACTGTGTCACTATCAGTGACCCAGCATGCTTTGTGCCTGCCAGAGACTGAATGTCTCTATTACTACCAGTGTTCTCTGTTGCTGCCAGTGTTTCAGTGTGCCCCTTGGCTACCTGTGTTCCACCATTACCAGGTAGCAGAGACTTGCATTATAAACTAGGGTCAGAGGAATTATCACGTGCAGACCAGTGTTTTTCTCCAGGAAGAAATAGTACATTTCTGAGTGTTTAGGAACAATTTAAGGACACATGGTATTATATATCATGTGTTATGTATTATGGCTTCCAGCATTCCTGAGCATTGCAAATTATGACACTGCACCTCTTTGAGGTTTCTGATTTTGCTAGGTAACTCTCCATTGTTATAAAACAATAGTGGGTATAGCTTTGACATTGTCAACACTGGTGGATTTTTGCTATCATATAGATAATACAGGTGAGAATTAAATAATAGTCAGGAATCGTGTGATAATTATAATACTAGGATCTATACCCATATTGATTGATTAGTAGGAAAGTGACATCTATAGCTAAAGATACATAATAAGTAAATGTAGAAAGCAATCAGATTTAGAAGAAATTTTGATTTGTCAAAAAATAGCTTTTAGCCCCCGTGACCTCTACCTTAAATTTTCAGGCATGCCTCTTGTCCACAACTGGTTGTGCCTCAAATGTCATATGTAAACACAAGTTGTCAGAAGACTTGAGACGCAGAAGATAATTGTAGTGACTGTACCCTTGATGCACTTTAACAGGGCCTCCTGTTTACTTTCAGAGCCATAGTTGTTTAAGATTTCATTGGTTTTCTTGTTAGGTTTTCATTTGATTTGTATTGAGTTGTATTTTTCCTCTGTATGATAACACATACAACACAATACTCTGTCACACATTCTAACCGATGAAAATACGGATCTGGTTTCTTTCATTTTTCTGTCCATGTGATGTTTGCCACATTGTCTACAATTTTGTATGTACTTTACTGTCGCAAGAATAAGCTGATTAAAAAAAAAAAAAAATAAAGCTTTTCGCCATACCAACAATCAGAATCCATCTTGTACTCATGTAACATTTTTAAGTGAGGTAAAATTGCTTGCTATAAGTGTTACTTAGCTGGATGAAGTCAGGCATATTTAGCAATGTTATACAATAGTCCAAATATGTGAAATTCCTGAATGTTCAGCTAGGTTTTTCCTGGACCACTCATCTCTAATGGATAACACTAAATGCAACAAGAGATCAAGTAATACAAATAATATGTCAGTGTATAATTTGCAACTAGGAATGTGCTTTTGCTGTCAGCAGTGTTCTGCAATGACTTGCACATTTCAAAATTGCATATGTAACTTAAGTTATACAATATGCAAGGCAGTGTTGAGCAGTACCTACCTATCAACTTTGTTTAAACCTAATGCCCCGTACACACGATCGGACTTTGTTCGGACATTCCGACAACAAAATCCTAGGATTTTTTCCGACGGATGTTGGCTCAAACTTGTTTTGTCTACACACGGTCGCACAAAGTTGTCGCAATTTCCGATCGCCAACCACGCGGTCACGTACACCACGTACGAGGAGACTAGAAAAGGCCGGTTCAGAACCAAGCGTGGCACCCTTTGGGCTCCTTTTGCTAATCTCGTGTTAGTAAAAGTTTGGTGAGAGATGATTCACGCTTTTTCAGACTTGTGGCTTTCAGATCGTTTTCTGCCGTTCAGTTTGTGCTTGTGGGTTTGTATCTGCTCTTCAGTGCGTGCAAGCAAATTCCGCGTGACTTTAATTAGTCATTGTATTCTTGTTCGTTCGTTACTGTTTTTCAGGTCACTCTTCACAGGCCTTGCTGTTCTTCAGTGCGTTCCGTTACTTCGTTCTGAGCAGCCAACCGTTTTCTAGCCATGTTGCGTATGCGTACTCCTCGTAGAGTTCGTGCTGTGGGGGGGGGGCTTGGTGTTGGGGTCCTGACCTTGATACAAGTCCAGTCCATGAACAGGGTGGGGAGGAGTTCATGGACCAAGAATTGGTTGCTTCAGCGTGACCAGTTCTCTCATATGCCTTTGCTCCGTGAGATCCGTGAGAATAATCCTGATGATTTCAGGAACTTTCTCAGGATGACGGACCCCGTGTTTCACCGTCTGTTGGCTTCGCTGACCCCTTATATTAGCAGGCAGGATACCTGCATGAGGCAAGCCATCACTCCGCAGCAGACGTTGGTCACTACCCTGCGGTATTTGGCGACAGGGAGAAGTCTGCAGGACTTGAAGTTCTCGACAGGCATCTCCCCCCAGGCTCTGGGGATCATTATTCCAGAGACCTGTTCTGCCATCATACAGGTCCTGCAGAAGGAGTATATGAAGGTAAGATTTTTATCCTTTAATATCAAATTTTATTGTATTGAATGTTTGCTAATATATTGTATTTCTTTCCTCATTCCCTAATTACCATGATTGTAATATGCTGTGAATGTCCCCTTTGTTCTCATGCATGCTGGATTTTTATGTAATTATTATTTTAGGTCCTTCATACATATTTGCCCTTCAATAACCTCCCCAGCATGGTGTCTCCTGGCCTATATTCACCTCATGTAGTCACTTAACAATGTATTTTTTCTGCTCCATAGTAGTGCTTTACCCCAAACACCCCCTAAAATGTTTAGAAATGTTATTTTTGCTTTAAATTCAGGCAGAGTGGCAGAGGTTTTTTTTTGGTGGTGTCCCCAAATAATTTTTAGTAACTCTATCTCCCCCAACTGCTAAGTCAGCTGATCCCAATTCTCTATCCTCAATCATCTATCTGCTGACTTTGCCAAACCTATACACACTATACCCATCTCTTTAGTGCTCAGATTTATGGATGAATTCCCCAAAGCATGTAGTGCAAGGGCCTTCCTGTATACTTTCAAATGGTACTGTTTAAAGTTTTTGGATCCTATTATTATCTTGATAGGTAATAGCAGAATGTCCAAATGTCCTCAAATGTGTACAGTGTGTATTTATATCTTTGTATTATGACACTTCTTACCTGTCCAGTGGGCTGCCAATAGTGTAACTAAGGAGGGGCTGTTTCAAGTAATACCCATTATTTAGCCATTCATCCCTCAATGAAGTGAAGAGGGTTACCTGTCCAAGATTTCCACACACCCCCTATAATGTTAGAAATGGCCCATGACAGGGGGGGAGGGGGAATATGATAGGTGTACCTTATACTTTGGCGTTGTTAAATCTGGAGGTTGACCCATAATGTTTGTGCCTAATCTGCTTGCCATGTTTCTGAGTAAAAATAGTAAATGTTTTATTTTTTCCCTCATTAGTTTCCTTCCACACCACAGGAATGGCAGACTGTGGCTCCCACTTTGCCCAGCGGTGGGACTTTCCTAACTGCGGAGGGGCAATTGATGGGAAACACGTCCACATCGTCCCACCACCCAACTCGGGGTCGTACTATTTCAACTATAAGGGCTTCAATAGTATAGTGATGTTGGCGGTGGTGTCGGCTAATTACGACTTCCTGTATGTGGACGTGGGGAAGAATGGCCGGATGTCCGATGGTGGAGTCATCACCCAGACGGAGTTCTACAGGCGTCTCCAGAATGGCAGCTTGGACTTGCCAGCTCCAGAGGACAATGTGGAACGACTCCCATTTGTGTTCGTTGCTGATGAAGCGTTTGCGCTGGGGGACCACTTGATGCGGCCATTCCCGATGAGGACCCTCACCCCGGAACAGAGGGTTTTTAATTACTGGCTGTCCAGAGCCCGAAGAGAGGTGGAGAACACATTTGGAATCCTGGCCAGCCGGTTCCGCCTATTTTTGACACCCATCCATGTGGCGGAGTATAAACTGAACCATATTATACTGGCGTGCTGTATTCTCCATAACTTTTTAAGGAAACATTCGGCCAACTATGCTGGCTCAGTTGGGCCTGAGGCCGGAATGATACATGAAACCACACTGACGGCGCTTGAAAGCGGCCGTCCTGGCTTGCCCTCCCTGAGTGCCCGTGATGTACGGTTATGCTACCTGGAGTTATTTGCGGGTAGTGGGGCTATCAATATGCCAGCAAATCTGTGAAGCCTTTTTATAATAAAACAAAAAAAGAAATTCTTTGTGTGTTTGTTTTAGCTGACCCTGACAGAAATGTGTTGAGTCCAGAAAATGTCGTGATTGTGTAACCTTATTATACAAAGCACTGTTGGCTATTATTTACTAAAATGCAAAAACACATTTCACTACAAGTGCAGTTGCAACTGCACTGAAACTGCACTTGTAGTGCCAAGAGGATTTGCCCTTAGTAAATAACCCCCATTTTCTCTAAAAACACAAATGACATCACCCCAAAAGTGTTGTAGCGTTGAGACAATAATCAACACATTCTTGCTAAAAAAACTTTTTTATACCTGCACAATCACATGTGCAGGTATAAAATATATATATATAGTAAAATAAAAAGTTCATAAATCTATCCATGGAGGTGATAACTTTTGCACAAACCAATCAATATACGCTTATTGGGATTAATTTTACCAAAAACATATATGGATATATTTTATGGCAGAAAGTAAAAAATATAGTTTTGTCGGTTGTCGATCTCTTTTTGTTTATAGTGCAAAAAATAAAAACCGCAGAGGTGATCAAATACCACCAAAAAAAAGCTCTATTTGTGGGAAAAAAGGACATAAATTGTGTTTGGGTACAGTGTCGCACGACCGCGCAGTTGTCAGTTAAAGCAATGCAGTACCGTATCGCAAAAATGCTCTGGTCAGGAAGGGGGTAAAACCTTTCGGGGCTGAAGTGGTTAAATACCAGGAGTGCAATATGTACAGAATGCAGAGTTGGGAGGGGGTTACACACAGAGTGCAGAGTTTAGGGGTGCACTACGTACATAGTACAAAGTTTAGGGGTGAGCTGCATACAGAGTACAGAGTTAAGCCTTCTTCCACAGCTATTTACCTCTGCATCTTCTTCCTCCTGCTCAGATTGTGTTAGGGGATTTCACCTTCTCCCAGATTGGGGGGCTCTGGTCTCCTCAGAGAGGGGTCTCCTCCGAGTCTTTTATCCCCTATGTCAAACAAAAATGGTATAATTAGCACACAGATATTTCATGGCAGAACTATAAATAGGAAACATTGCTTGGAAGTGGGGTACAATTGTCAATTTTAGCAGAGTTCCAAAATGTAGCATTTTCAGAGTCCTTTGTCAAGCTTCAATACTTTACCTGTTTGGTACAAGATTCACAGATGTAGCCCCCCCTATAGTATACACTGGAGCACCTGTGTGGGTCCCCTAATAAAAATGGTGTTCTGGGATCTCACACTAGTGCTCCAGTGTCCAGATGTGAAAACAGCTGCTGAGTGTCCTCTCCTTACACAGAATCTAGTTTGCATTTCATTCTAGTAACAAAGCCATCTACACAACCCAATTCTTTTAAGACAAGTATAGGGCGTAAAAATGGTGGCCAAATGCATATGGCCTAAACAATGGTATTTTAGAGTCCGAACGAAAAATGTTTGATACGAACGAATAATGTGCCCATTAACATGAAAGTTGCCATTTTAAACTGTACAACAGTTCCTAAAAGCACATGGAGCAGCACGAACGTAATAAACATAAAGAATAGGAACACAGCACAACTATTTACTTTTTTGCAGCACTCTCCGGATCTTTCTGTACTGCTCATGTTCTCGTAATTTGAGGTCCGACCTCTGTTTCCTGAGCTGATCTTTCGATCCTCGTACCCCGAAATTCCAGTGCAGACTCCTGACCACTTTCGCCATGATCTTGGCCTTTCTGATATTGGGGTTGGGGTAAGGCCCATACTTTCCGTCATAGTCAGCCCTCTTCAGGATGTCCACCATCTCCAACATCTCCCCAAAGGACATATTTGAGTCCTTAAATCTCCTTCTGGATCGGGACGTGTCCGGATCCGGCCTTTCCTCCTCCTCCTCGTCGTTGCTACAATTAGCACGATCCTGCTGTGTCTCCACCATGTGCTCTTCCCCCACTGCGCCGAACAAAAAGGGGTGGGGAATAGAATAGAAAGAACGTCAGGGGCGGGCAGAGTTACACGCATGCGCAGTGTGTATGAAGCGTAACACGCGTGCGTCTTACGTACGTTCTGTGAGCAGAGGAAGGAGCATCGGAGGCGCCGATCATGATAATGAAGGTAGGATCTAAACTTGGGCCTATACTGCTTCGAAATGGAAGCCTATATTGTAACAAGATTAGGGGAGTTTGGCCTGACATTAGGGTTTGTCTTGTGTTGTGTCTTGCAGAGAAAATGGATGGGTTCAACGACCACAATTTACTCCCCCTGTTCATTGACAAATACAGGGAGCTGCCCTGTCTGTGGCAAGTGAGACACCCCCACTATAACCATAAACAAAAGAGGCAGGCAGCGCTAGAGAAACTGCTGGAGTTGGTGACGCCGGTGGTCCCCACAGCAACCATTCCTTATTTAAAAGCCAAAATTGGTGGCCTGAGGAGCACTTATCTTAGGGAGCGCAAGAAGGTCACAGATTCCCAGAGGTCCGGAGCTGCAGCAGATGACGTTTATGTCCCCAGGCTGTGGTACTATGAGAGACTGTGATTTCTGTCAGACCACACTGGAGTCAGGGAATCCCTCTCCACTCTTCCTTCCACGCTTCCTTCCACCCCAGCTGAGGCTTACGATGTCCAACCTGGGCCTTCCAGCCAGGAAGAAGTGGAGGAGCCCAGCTGGAGTCAGGTATAGCATTCTTCTACAGATTTCTGGTCAATAAATAAATGATATTTACTAGATGTTATTATTGATCACTAATTGCTGATTGAAAAAAGTGTTTTACATATCAATAGACAGTAGTGGGCAAAAATAATTGGGACAAGAATGAAAAATGCTGGGCTCAGAATGCTAGTCTGTTATATTTGTTAACATTCAATTTGCAACAGTCAGGAGGTGAAAATTGTGTGTAATTGATGAATAAAAAACTAAAACTATGTCCCTTTTTCATACACAGGAAGACCTCAGCCAGGAGGAGGCTGTGAAATGTGGCAGTCAGGAGGAGGCGGTGATTAGTGGCAGCCAAGAGGAGGCGGGGCTAAGTGTCAGCCAGGAGAAGCCTGGGACAAGTCGCAGCCTGACTGAATCTCAGGTTCCTCCCCTCCGCCTTCCATATAAAAGAGCCAGGAAGACGACTCCGAGTCCCGTGCAGGATTCTACGTTCAGGCTGATTCAGGAGGCTTCGGCGTCCCTACGAGCCTTACCCACTCCTGAAGAGGCCTTTGCCTGCATGGCTGCCACAAAACTGCAGGCCATGCAGGAGGGTCAACGCAGGCTCTGTGAGAACCTTAAGTATAAAGTCCTAAGTAAGGGGGTGAGTGGTGAACCAACACCCAAGACCGACGTGGTTGAGTTGGACCATCCTCCTCCTGCTGCCACAACTCCACCACCACAGCCACCACGTGGAAGGAAGCGTGGAAAGAAGACCTGAGAGTGATTGCCCTGGGTTCAGTCTGGTCTGACAGAAGATGCAGTCTCTCATATGACCACAGCCTGGGGACACAGATGTCATCTGCTGCTTTCCGGATCTCTAGGACTTCTGGACCAGACTGCCCTCCCTTAGATATGGACTCCTCAGGCCACCAATTTTGCTTTAAAATAGTTGATGTCTGCCCTGGGGTCCAAGGCTTCACCCACTTCTGCAGTTTCTCCAGCGTTGCCTCCCTCTTTGTTTAGTTGTGAGCCCTTAATAAATTTTTTTTGGGGAAAGTATACTCTCCTGTGTGTTTTCATCCAAAAAGGACAGTTTGTTGGTGACGATTCAGGTACATTTCTAACATAAAATGTGAAATTAACAAGGGACAACAACACCAAACAATCTCCTACAGATTAAATAGGACAACATATCAATGGTGTTGTGGGAACTTGACACAAAAAACACACACAAACATTTTCGGGAGTACAAATCAAAATCCCCCCCCAAAAAAAACCCTTCAAAAAAATACAAACACAAAAAAAGAATCTACATTAAAACCAATAAAAAAAAAAAAATATGTTGTCAGATGTGAGAAATCAAAATATATTGAGGGAATCCCGATAAATAGTAACAAAATAAATTTGTGAGAAGTGTGTGTGAATATGAGCAGCAAAACTACTATAGTCTTGTCACATTATAAAGAAGAAGAGATTGCGCTGTATTAAACCATTTTTAACATTGCAGCGTGACGAAAGTGCTGTATCCATTGCGAACGCTAAGTTTACCAGAACGAGCTGTTCCGTGCCGGAATTTCTTCTGAGCATGCGTGGCACTTTGTGCGTCGGAACAGGCCACACACGGTCGGAATTGACGCGATCGGATTTTGTTGTCGGAAAATTTTATCTCCTGCTCTCCAACTTTGTGTGTCGGAAAATCCGATGGAAAATGTCCGATGGAGCCCACACACGGTCGGAATTTCCGACAACACGCTCCGATCGGACATTTTCCATCGGAAAATCCGACCGTGTGTACGGGGCATAACTGTTAGCTTTTACTTCAAGCAATAATTGTGTCTTTCTAATCATTAGCATTTCTTTACTTGGTCACAGTTTCTGATATCTCCAAAATGTCCATGATTTCAGGCTGCAGTAACAATGAACTGTATTTAAATGTAACTTATAAAGTCTTTATAGTTTTAGACAGGCCTTTTTTTCACAGAAAACAGGTGCAGAAACTTAACTACAACCCCCCAAAACCCTCTCCCACCCACTCACGCACGCCCTCCAAACCTCAAATAGTGTGTGTGGTCAAATTTCACTAACAATGGGGAAATAACTACTTCCGGACCGCACATGTACTGTGGCAGGGCAGCCCAGCTGCACGAAACTACGTACCTGTATGTTGTTCAGTTCTTCCGTGGTTTGGGGTGCATGCCGCTAATGACCAAATTCAATCACAGTTGGAGCCAATCAGTGGGTCCGGTGGACACGATGCCCACTGGGAACCCAGCGATCATCCGTTGAGAGGCAGAACGGCGGTCTGCCTATGTAAACAAGTCAGATCGCCGTTCTGTCAGCGAGGAAGAGGGAGATCTTGTGTTCCTGCTAAGCAGGAACACAGATCTCTCTCTTAATCCAGTCAAACCACCCCCCACACAGTTAGCAAGCACCTCCTAGGCACATATTTAACCCTTTTATCACCCTTGCTGTTAACTCCTTCCCTGACAGTGTCATTTATACAGTGACAGTGCAATTTTTTTAGCACTGATTACTATATTGGTGTCACAGGTCCCCAAAAAGTGTCACTTAGTGTCAGATTTGCTGCAATGTCGCAGTCCCACTAAAAATCACTGATTGCCACCATTACTTGTAAAAAAATATATAGTAAAATAAAAAGTTCATAAATCTATCCATGGAGGTGATAACTTTTGCACAAACCAATCAATATACGCTTATTGGGATTAATTTTACCAAAAACATATATGGATATATTTTATGGCAGAAAGTAAAAAATATAGTTTTGTCGGTTGTCGATCTCTTTTTGTTTATAGTGCAAAAAATAAAAACTGCAGAGGTGATCAAATACCACCAAAAAAAAGCTCTATTTGTGGGAAAAAAGGACATAAATTGTGTTTGGGTACAGCGTCGCACGACCGTGCAGTTGTCAGTTAAAGCAATGCAGTACCGTATCGCAAAAATGCTCTGGTCAGGAAGGGGGTAAAACCTTTCGGGGCTGAAGTGGTTAAATACCAGGAGTGCAATATGTACAGAATGCAGAGTTGGGGGGGGTTACACACAGAGTGCAGAGTTTAGGGGTGCACTACGTACATAGTACAAAGTTTAGGGGTGAGCTGCATACAGAGTACAGAGTTAAGCCTTTTTCCACAGCTATTTACCTCTGCATCCCCCATCCACATCACACTTTCACCCCTCTTCAGGTCTGATCCCTGCATGCAACCCCTCCATCACTGCCCCATCTTCTCTCCCCTCCTTTAAAAAAGCTCCTTCTTTCACATGTCTTACTTTTGTTACTGTATTCTGCTGAAGGAACTTATTCCACTAGCTCCGGCTGAAAAAAGCCTGATTTTAGATGTTCTTTTAGAGAAAAACTGTATCTGCTTTACCTTCCAGACGATCTGTATACTGTGCCACATTCCAATCCCTGTAAATCTTTTCAGAAGGGGGGATGTAAAGTCATAAGCGTGTGCAAATTAATTAGGTTCATTTTGGAAGAGTTGTCCTCATGCTGGTACCAGGTCTGTGGAGATTCAGTTCAAGGGACTGTGAAGGCATAAGGGGAACATGAGATTTGGTTTACATGCATCTGGTAAGAATTTTAAAACCCCTCTCCCACAAAGAGGGTGGGTATATAGGTGTTCATCTGCATTACAGAAAGTATATATCCAAACAACATTCTAAATGGCTTACAGATCTTAAGAAAAGAGGTGCTCAGTGAAAGAAAGAGTGAATGGCACCACTATGTAAATTAGCAGCCAAAATATAGTCCCCAGCACATCCCTTTTCTCAGAGTGATGCACATTTAATGTATAAATGATATACAGCTGTATATATATATATTAAAATATATATATATATATATATATATATATATATATATATATATATATATATATATATACATATACAGTATATGTATTATTGTAAAGTTCAGGGAACCAGCTAGATCGCAGGCTTTGCAATCAAAATAATGTTTATTAAACTTAAAAAGCTTTGCGGCAGCAAAATAACACAACAAAAGGACATATAAGTCTTACCGACTTGCAGAGTTCAGAACTGCCATCTCAGTTAAACAGTCCCCGATTTTTGCAGAGGGTAACTTATCCTAGCAGGTTTCCAGGCAGGACACTGCCATGCCATTTTACAGCTGTACACCAGGGATGAGCCGAACACCCCCCTGTTCGGTTCGCACCAGAACATGCGAACAGGAAAAAAATTCGTTCGAACACGCGAACACCGTTAAAGTCTATGGGACACGAACATGAATAATCAAAAGTGCTAATTTTAAAGGCTAATATGCAAGTTATTGTCATTAAAAGTGTTTGGGGGCCTGGGTCCTGCCCCAGGGGACATGAATCAATGCAAAAAAAAGTTTTAAAAACGGCCGTTTTTTCAGGAGCAGTGATTTTAATAATGCTTAAAGTCAAACAATAAAAGTGTAATATCCCTTTAAATTTCATACCTGGGGGGTGTCTATAGTATGCCTGTAAAGGGGCGCATGTTTCCCGTGTTTAGAACAGTCTGACAGCAAAATGACATTTTGAAGGAAAAAACACATTTAAAACTACCGCGGCTATTGCATTGCCGACAATACACATAGAAGTTCATTGATAAAAAGGCATGGGAATTCCCCACAGGGCAACCCCGAACCAAAATTTAAAAAAAAAAATGATGTGGGAGTCCCCCTAAATTCCATACAAGGCCCTTCAGGTCTGGTATGGATATTAAGGGGAACCCCAGCCAAAATTTTAAAAAAAAATTGACGTGGGGTTCCCCCTAAATTCCATACCAGACCCTTCAGGTCTGGTATGGATTTTAAGGGGAACCGCGCGCCAAAAAAAAAAAAAAAAAACGGCGTGGGGTCCCCCTAAGAATCCATACCAGACCCTTATCCGAGCACGCAACCTGGCAGGCCGCAGGAAAAGAGGGGGGGACGAGAGTGCGCCCCCCCCTCCTGAACCGTACCAGGCCACATGCCCTCAACATTGGGAGGGTGCTTTGGGGTAGCCCCCCAAAACACCTTGTCCCCATGTTGATGAAGACAAGGGCCTCATCCCCACAACCCTGGCCGGTGGTTGTGGGGGTCTGCGGGCGGGGGGCTTATCGGAATCTGGAAGCCCCCTTTAACAAGGGGACCCCCAGATCCCGGCCCCCCCCCCTGTGTGAAATGGTAAGGGGGTACTTACCCCTACCATTTCACTAAAAAACTGTCAAAAATGTTAAAAATGACAAGAGACAGTTTTTGACAATTCCTTTATTTAAATGCTTCTTCTTTCTTCCTTCATCTTCTTCTGGTTCTTCTGGCTCTTTTGGTTCTTCCTCCGGCGTTCTCGTCCAGCATCTCCTCCGCGGCGTCTTCTATCTTCTTCTCCTCGGGCCGCTCCGCACCCATGGCATGGGGGGGGGAGGCTCCCGCTCTTCTCTTGATCTTCTTCATCTTCTTCTTCATCTTCTTCTTCTTCTTCTTCTCTTCTTCCTTCTTCTCTTCTTCATTTCTTCTCCGGGCCGCTCCGCAGCCATGCTGGCATGGTGGGAGGCTCCCGCTGTGTGACGGCGTCTCTTCGTCTGACGGTTCTTAAATAACGGGGGGCGGGGCCACCCGGTGACCCCGCCCCCCTCTGACGCACGGGACATGACGGGACTTCTCTGTGCCATTCCCCGTGACGTCACAGGGAAGTCCCGTCAAGTCACCGTGCGTCAGACGGGGGCGGGGTCACCGGATGGCCCCGCCCCCCGTTATTTAAGAACCGTCAGACGAAGAGACGCCGTCACACAGCGGGAGCCTCCCACCATGCCAGCATGGCTGCGGAGCGGCCCGGAGAAGAAATGAAGAAGAGAAGAAGGAAGAAGAGATGAAGAAGAAGAAGAAGATGAAGAAGATGAAGAGAAGAGCGGGAGCCTCCCCCCTCATGCCATGGGTGCGGAGCGGCCCGAGGAGAAGAAGATAGAAGACGCCGCGGAGGAGATGCTGGACGAGAACGCCGGAGGAAGAACCAGAAGGGCCAGAAGAACCAGAAGATGAAGGAAGATAGAAGAAAGAAGAAGTATTTAAATAAAGGAATTGTCAAAAACTGTCTCTTGTCATTTTTAACATTTTTGACAGTTTTTTAGTGAAATGGTAGGGGTAAGTACCCCCTTACCATTTCACACAGGGGGGGGGGCGGGATCTGGGGGTCCCCTTGTTAAAGGGGGCTTCCAGATTCCGATAAGCCCCCCGCCCGCAGACCCCCACAACCACCGGCCAGGGTTGTGGGGATGAGGCCCTTGTCTTCATCAACATGGGGACAAGGTGTTTTGGGGGGCTACCCCAAAGCACCCTCCCAATGTTGAGGGCATGTGGCCTGGTATGGTTCAGGAGGGGGGGGCCGCACTCTCGTCCCCCCCTCTTTTCCTGCGGCCTGCCAGGTTGCGTGCTCGGATAAGGGTCTGGTATGGATTCTTGGGGGGACCCCACGCCGTTTTTTTTTTTTTTTTTGGCGCGGGGTTCCCCTTAAAATCCATACCAGACCTGAAGGGTCTGGTATGGAATTTAGGGGGAACCCCACGTCAATTTTTTTTTTAAATTTTGGCTGGGGTTCCCCTTAATATCCATACCAGACCTGAAGGGCCTTGTATGGAATTTAGGGGGACCCCCACATCATTTTTTTTTTTTATTTTGGTTCGGGGTTGCCCTGTGGGGAATTCCCATGCCGTTTTTATCAATGAACTTCTATGTGTATTGTCGGCAATGCAATAGCCGCGGGTAGTTTTAAATGTGTTTTTTTCTTCAAAATGTCATTTTGCTGTCAGACTGTTCTAAACACAGGAAACATGCGCCCCTTTACAGGCATACTATAGACACCCCCCAGGTACGAAATTTAAAGGGATATTACACTTTTATTGTTTGACTTTAAGCATTAATAAAATCACTGCTCCTGAAAAAACGTCCGTTTTTAAAACTTTTTTTTGCATTGATCCATGTCCCCTGGGGCAGGACCCAGGTCCCCAAACACTTTTTATGACAATAACTTGCATATAAGCCTTTAAAATGAGCACTTTTGATTTCTCCAATAGACTTTTAAAGGGTGTTCCGCGGCATTCGAATTTGCCACGAACACCCCAAATTGTTCGCTGTTCGGCGAACTTGCGAACAGCCAATGTTCGAGTAGAACATGAGTTTGACTCGAACTCGAAGCTCATCCCTACTGTACACCAATCCACCATCCACAGTCTCCTCTATGCTCCTCCACCTTCACCTACAACTTCATGTCTTTTTTTAAACCCACTTCCCCTGACCAGTGAGTTAACCCCTTTGTTCTCTTAAAGGGACCACAGTCCAAACAGAGGGGAAATATAGCATCTATCCAGGACCCAGCCACGGCGGCCTGTACAATATATATATATATACAGTTCTAGTGGTGGAAGGTGGCAGCATGTGCACATATGGTGGGCAGTGACACCTTGCATCCTATACTATGCTTTGTGCTAGTGATTCCCCTTCCCCTGTTTGGGGGAGGTGAAGCTGGACTGCTCTAAGCAGTCAGATGCTGATGGAGCTCAGGAACAGCTATTTGGGGCTTATAGTATGAGAGGTTGTTCTGGAGGCAGCTGCTTCCCAGTGTATCCTCTAATCCAGGGCTGCAGTGGTTGGGACCCCTGGAGCTTCCTGTTAAGGTTCACAGGATGTGGTGTCTTTGGGAGAAGGATGGTTGTTTCAGGCAAACAGTGTGACAGCCCTAGAAAGAACCTGGAATGCACTGTAAGGGAATCATGAGGAGGTCCAACAGCTACAGGAAACCCAAAACGCAAAGTGATAGACCCAGGCAGAGTATGAATAGAGCAGAACTGAGAGTCTCATCTAGGTTCACCTCTCTACCCAGCTTTTTTGTGGCAAATGTAGAGTTCCTGGATGGTAAGATGGATGAGGTAAAGATCTGACTAAATCAACAGAAGGACTTAAAAAACTGCTGCACGCCGATATTTAAGGAGACATGGCTGCATTGTAATGTACTAGATGAGGCTATTGATCTGGAGAATATGTTTGGGGCTGAAATAAAACAGGAAGCATGCAACACAAGGGGAAGTGTGTATATCAACAGCACCTGGTGTCAAAATGCTAGTAACGTGGAGATATAATGCACACCTGATAAAATACTGACCTTTTTATTTTTACTGGGAGTTTACTTGTGTATTGACTTTTGCACTGAATGCAAATTAAACAATGCAATGTGGTCAGTTAGTACTCAGATGGCTAAAATCATGATTGATTCTGCATCTTAACCGAGGATTTTAATAGAGCAGACTTAAGGTCTATCTTGGCAAGATTTCTGCAGCATTCACATTCATACAAAAGGAAAGAATATGCTGGACCATATGTATACAAATGTTTCTGATGATTATAATACCCTTTGTTGCCCCCATCTGGGACCTTCAGATCATTTACTCATTTTCCTTGTATGTCCTTATTCACAAGTTATAGAAAGGAGCAAACCAGTGCTAAGGACAGTAAAGTGGTGAATGAATGGAGCTATACAGCAGCTGCTTTGCAAGATTGTTTTGAACATATTGACTGGCAGGTGTTTAGGGATGCTGCTACCACAGAGAATCAAATGAATATGGAAGAATATATATCTATGGTTATGGCATATCTTAGCAAATGTGCGGAAGATGTAGTGACTACTAAAATTATTATATCATTCCCTAACCAAAACTCTTGGATAACTGGGGAAGTGAGGGCTCTAGTTAGAGACAAGAATGCAGCCTTTAGGTCTGACGATAAGGTTGCAAATAGTGCTGCCAGATAAAGGCCTAAGGTAGGCATTGGAGAAGAATAGTCCAAGTACTTGCAGAAATTAGAGTGGGGACTTGAATTAAAGAATACTAGGGATATATGAAAAGTTATTCAGTCAACCTCAGGCTATTAATGGAAAGAGGCTTTTGTTTCATACCTGTATTGAACACCAAAATAGCAGTCCGATGGCTAAGTTGGTTGCATCTTTGGGAGAAATTCCTTTTGAGGCATTTCTCTAAGATGTAAGATGGTCTATTATTTTTTTTTGAATGGGAGGAAATCTGTAGGGCCTGATTATATATGGCAAGATATGTGATATGTGGCAAGTTATTCAGGCAAATACAGGCTATTAATGGAAACAGAAATTTGTGAAGAAATGTGAAGCCTCTCAGCTTCCGTTTCATGCCTGTTTTGAACACCAAAATAGCAATATGATGGCTACAGTGCATTCGGAAAGTATCCACAGTGCTTCACTTTTTCCACATTTTGTTATGTTACAGCCTATTCCAAAATGGATTAAATTATTTTTTTTCCCTCAAAATTCTACAAACAATACCCTATAACGACAAAGTGAAAGAAGTTTGTTTGAAATCTTTGCAAATTTATTAAAAATAAAAGTAGCAAGGTCCCAGGCCTCCTTCAGTCTAATGAGAACCTCCAGGGCCAGAGATAGCTGACATCCTTCTGTATATGGTGGGTTGCATGGCATAGTTATTGCCTCTGAATCCTTTGAGCTCCTCTAATCTTCACTGTAGTATCTTCTTCAAGCGTCACCCCCGCCTCTCTGCTGGGTCCCTAGCTTGGCACTCAAGATACTTCTCAAGCTTGACCCCACTGGCCTGCTCGGTCCCTGGTTTGACACACAAGGCTGCTCTGCAGGTGTCACCTTCACTGGCTGGGTCTCTGGCTTGATACCCACTGAAGTTTCCCGATTCTTCACCGTCCCCGGTTGGTGAGAATACTGCTCCGGTACTTGCTTCAGTTACTCACTGTGGTCCCTGGTAATAAGGCGGATGGTCCCTTAGTGGCGACAGCTTCCCCTCTACCTCCGACCTCGACAGATTCTCCGGCCGGCAGAACAGTCACTTCTGGTTGGACTGCAAGCCGCAATCCCAACCCTGAGCTACTCTCTTGCTTTTTGATAGGCCCTCAGACAGCCTAGCAGCCAGATGTGCCTGGGATAAGCCCAATCTCTGGCTTAGCTGCCCAGGCAATACAACACACGTCCACCCAGACAGCCGTGTGGCACAGAACACGGACCACCTGACTCCACCCAAATATATAGGTTCTCCCAGCAGGCCAAGGATTTTAGGAAAACCCTGGCCCATTGTCTGGGATGCCCCATATACCCATAATCTGACCTTGCATTGCCCTTCTTATATCTAATGCCACCAACTACCCGGCCACCTAGAGGCAAAAGAGAGAAGTGCAGCAATTACAAACTTAGAGTGAAATCAATTGATCCTCAGCAATTAGCCAAGGTAGCTACCTCTATATCTGGCAGGTAAATTTAGGAGCAACACCGCCTAAACACCAGGGTGCTACATAAAAACGAAAAAAAAAAATCACATGTACATAAGTATTTACAGCCTTTGCTCAATACTTTGTTAAAGCACCTTTGGCACCAATTACAGCCTCAAGTCTTTTTGAGTATGATGCTACAATCTTGGCACCCTTATTTTCGGGCAGTTTCTCCCATTCTTCTTTACAGGACCTCTCAAGTTCAATCAGGTTGGATGGGAAGCGTCAATGCACAGGCATTTTCAGATCTCCTCAGAGATGTTCAATCGGGTTCAAGTCTGATCTCTGGCTGGGCCACTCAAGGACATTCACAGAGTTGTCCCGTAGCCATTACTTTGTTATCTTGGCTGTGTGCTTAGGGTCGTTGTCCTGTTGGAAGTGGAGCCTTCTCCCCAGTCTGAGTTCCAGAGCGCTCTGAAGCAGGTTTTCATCAGGGATGTCTCTGTACATTGCTGTATTCATCTTTCCCTCAATCCTAACTAGTCTCCCAGTTCCTGCCACTGAAAAACATCCCCACAGTATGATGCTGCTACCACCATGCTTCACTGTAGGGATGGTATTGGCCAGCTGATGAGTAGAGTCTGGCTTCCTCCAGATATGACGCTTGCCATTCAGGCCAAAGAGTTTAATCTTTGTTTCATCAGACCAAAGAATTTTGTTTATCATGGTCTGAGAGTCCTTCATGTGCCTTTTGGCAAACTTAAAGCAGGCTGTCTTGTGCCTTTTACTGAGGAGTGGCTTCCATCTGGCCACTCTGCCATACAAGCCTGATTGGTGGAGTGCTGCAGAGATAGTTGTTCTTCTGGATGGTTCTCCACAGAGAAATGCTTTGTCAGAGTGACCATCAGGTTCTAGGTCACGTCCCTGACTAAGGCCCTTCTCACTCAGTTTGGCCAGGCGGCCCTGCTCTAGGAAGAGTGCTGGTGGTTTCCAACCTCTTCCATTTATGAATGATGGAGGCCACTGTGCTCATTGGGACCTTCAATGCTGCAGAAATGTTTCTGTACCCTTCCCCAGATTTGTGCCTCGATACAATCCTGTCTCGGAGGTCTACAGACAATTCCTTGGACTTCATGACTTGGTTTGTGCTTTGACATGCATTATGAACTGTGGAACCTTATATAGACAGGTGTGTGCCTTTCCAAATCATGTCTAATCAAGTTGTAGAAAGATCTCAAGGATGATCAGTGAAAATAGAATGTACCTGAGCTCAGTTTTGAGTGTCATGGCAAAGGCTGTGAATACTTATGTACATGTGATTTTTTCGTTTTTTATTTTTAATAAATGTGCACAGATTTCAAACAAACGTCTTCCACATTGTCATTATGGGGTAATTGAGGAAATTAATGAATTAAATTCATTTTGGAAAAAGGCTGTAATATAACAAAATGTGGACAAAGTGAAGCCCTGTGAATATTTACCAGATGCACTGTAGGTTGGTTGCATCTTTGGGAGTCATGTCTTTTGGGGTATCCACCTGATGTAAAAGGTCTGGTATTTTTGTACTTTCTAAAGGCCTTACCCATCCATTAGGGATGAGCCGAACACCCCCCTGTTCGGTTCGCACCAGAACATGCGAACAGGAAAAAAGTTTGTTTGAACACGCGATCACCGTTAAAGTCTATGGGACATGAACATGAATAATCAAAAGTGCTAATTTTAAAGGCTAATATGCAAGTTATTGTCATAAAAAGTGTTTGGGGACCTGGGTCCTGCCCCAGGGGACATGGATCAATGCAAAAAAAGTTTTAAAAACGGCCGTTTTTTCAGGAGCAGTGATTTTAATAATGCTTAAAGTCAAACAATAAAAGTGTAATATCCCTTTAAATTTCGTACCTGGGGGGTGTCTATAGTATGCCTGTAAAGGGGCGCATGTTTTCTGTGTTTAGAACAGTCTGACAGCAAAATGACATTTTGAAGGAAAAAAGCCATTTAAAACTACCCGCGGCTATTGCATTGCCGACAATACACAAAGAAGTTCATTGATAAAAACGGCATGGGAATTCCCCAAAGGGGAACCCCGAACCAAAATTTAAAAAAAAAAAATGACGTGGGAGTCCCCCTAAATTCCATACCAGGCCCTTCAGGTCTGGTATAGATATTAAGGGGAACCCCGGCCAAAATTTAAAAAAAAAATGACGTGGGGTTCCCCCTAAATTCCATACCAGACCCTTCAGGTCTGGTATGGATTTTAAGGGGAACCCTGCGTCAAAAAAAAAAAAAAAAAAACGGCGTGGGGTCCCCCCAAAAATCCATACCAGACCCTTATCTGAGCACGCAACCTGGCAGGCCACAGGAAAAGAGGGGGGGACGAGAGTGCGCCCCCCCCCCTCCTGAACCGTACCAGGTCACATGCCCTCAACATTGGGAGGGTGCTTTGGGGTAGCCCCCCAAAACACCTTGTCCCCATGTTGATGAGGACAAGGGCCTCATCCCCACAACCCTGGCCGGTGGTTGTGGGGGTCTGCGGGCGGGGGGCTTATCGGAATCTGGAAGCCCCCTTTAACAAGGGGACCCCCAAATCCCGCCCCCCCTGTGTGAAATGGTAAGGGGGTACGGTACCTCTACCATTTCACAAAAAAACTGTCAAAAATGTTAAAAATGACAAGAGACAGTTTTTGACAATTCCTTTATTTAAATACTTCTTCTTTCTTCTATTTTCCTTCATCTTCTGGTTCTTCTGGTTCTTCTGGCTCTTCTGGTTCTTCCTCCGGCGTTCTCGTCCAGCATCTCCTCCGTGGCGTCTTCTATCTTCTTCTCCTCGGGCCGCTCCGCACCCATGGCATGGGGGGAGGCTCCCGCTCTTCTCTTTATCTTCTTCATCTTCTTCTCTTCTTCTTTTCTTCTCTTCTTCTCTTCTTCTCTTCTTCATTTTCTTCTCCGGGGCCGCTCCGCACCCATGCTGGCATGGAGGGAGGCTCCCGCTGTGTGACGGCGCTCCTCGTCTGACAGTTCTTAAATAAGGGGGGGCGGGGCCACCCGGTGACCCCGCCCCCTCTGAAGCACGGGACATGATGGGACTTCCCTGTGGCATTCCCCGTGACGTCACAGGGAAGTCCCGTCAAGTCACCGTGCGTCAGAGGGGGGCGGGGTCACCGGGTGGCCCCGCTCCCCGTTATTTAAGAACTGTCAGACGAGGAGCACCGTCACACAGCGGGAGCCTCCCTCCATGCCAGCATGGGTGCGGAGCAGCCCGGAGAAGAAAATGAAGAAGAGAAGAAGAGAAGAAAAGAAGAAGAGAAGAAGATGAAGAAGATGAAGAGAAGAGCGGGAGCCTCCCCCCATGCCATGGGTGCGGAGTGGCCCGAGGAGAAGAAGATAGAAGACGCCGCGGAGGAGATGCTGGACGAGAATGCCGGAGGAAGAACCAGAAGAGCCAGAAGAACCAGAAGAACCAGAAGATGAAGGAAGATAGAAGAAAGAAGAAGTATTTAAATAAAGGAATTGTCAAAAACTGTCTCTTGTAATTTTTAACATTTTTGACAGTTTTTCAGTGAAATGGTAGGGGTACTTTTGTACCCCCTTACCATTTCACACGGGGGGGGCAGGATCTGGGGGTCCCCTTGTTAAAGGGGGCTTTCAGATTCCGATAAGCCCCCCGCCCGCAGACCCCCACAACCACCGGCCAGGGTTGTGGGGATGAGGCCCTTGTCCTCATCAACATGGGGACAAGGTGTTTTGGGGGGCTACCCCAAAGCACCCTCCCAATGTTGAGGGCATATGGCCTGGTATGGTTCAGGAGGGGGGGCGCACTCTCATCCCCCCCCTCTTTTCCTGCGGCCTGCCAGGTTGCGTGCTCGGATAAGGGTCTGGTATGGATTTTTGGGGGGACCCCACGCCGTTTTTTTTTTTTGACGCGGGGTTCCCCTTAAAATCCATACCAGACCTGAAGGGTCTGGTATGGAATTTAGGGGGAACCCCACGTCATTTTAAAAAAAAATTTTGTCTGGGGTTCCCCTTAATATCCATATCAGACCTGAAGGGCCTGGTATGGAATTTAGGGGGACTCCCACGTCATTTTTTTTTTTTAAATTTTGGTTCGGGGTTCCCCTTTGGGGAATTCCCATGCCGTTTTTATCAATGAACTTCTACGTGTATTGTTGGCAATGCAATAGCCGCGGTTAGTTTTAAATGAGTTTTATCCTTCAAAATGTCATTTTGCTGTCAGACTGTTCTAAACACAGGAAACATGCGCCCCTTTACAGGCATATTATAGACACCCCCCAGGTACGAAATTTAAAGGGATATTACACTTTTATTGTTTGACTTTAAGCATTATTAAAATCACTGCTCCTGAAAAAATGGCCGTTTTTAAAACTTTTTTTGCATTGATCCATGTCCCCTGGGGCAGGACCTGGGTCCCCAAACACTTTTTATGACAATAACTTGCATATAAGCCTTTAAAATTAGCACTTTTGATTTCTCCCATAGACTTTTAAAGGGTGTTCCGCGGCATTCGAATTTGCCGCGAACACCCCAAATTGTTCGCTGTTCGGCGAACTTGCGAACAGCCAATGTTCGAGTCGAACATGAGTTCGACTCGAACTCGAAGCTCATCCCTACCATCCATATCCCCTCTAATTACTTTGACCAGGCCGCAACAATGTTCTCTGACTTTATTTGGGCCCACAAGTGACCGAGATTGAATAGAAGACAACTTACACTCCCCAAACTCTATGGTGGACTAGCAGTACCTGACCTACGGAGATACCAACAGACGACACATTTAACCAGACTTATCGACTGGAACCGTCATCAAACCACTAAATTATGGCCGAGACTGGAACAGTCTCAAAGTACCATCTTACTAACCAGGGCTCCTTGGTGCTACCCACTAATACCAAGCGATATAAAGAGTCACCCGCTGATAGGACTAACTTTACGTACATGCTCATCACTCTTCACTAAGATCTCCCTCACGTCAACCCATTCTCCACTCTACCTGATACTGGGGAACCCTTTATTCCCCCTGGGCTCCAGGACTCACTTTTCCACTCATTGACACAAAGTGGCTAGTTCCAAGCATCTCAATTTCTTACCTGCAGTAACTGGCCATCCCTATCAGAGCTCATGGACACAACAAGCCCCTTTAATACAGACCACTGGAGAGCCCTCCAATTGAGCCATTTCCTCCACTCTCTACCCTCTCCCGGCAACTTTAGCTGTGATCTTACCGCCTTTGAGACCTATTGTTCAGAAGACGGCGCTATGCCTCATACCCTATCAGCTGCCTATCAGCTACTGATCACGCCACCAGATGACTACCACCTGCCATGCCTTAGTGCATGGGAGACAGACATCAGGTATAAGCTCTTGGCACACCAGCGGCAAAACATTCTCCATTTCACATATAAGTCCTCCATATGCACCAAGATACAGGAGACAAATTTTAAAATCCTCACCAGATGGTACAACACTCCCGCAAAACTGCAAAAGATCTACCCCTCCTCCTCGGACCGTTGCTGGAGATGCCAAGAAGACAGGGGAACAATCCTCCATGTCTTCTGGTCCTGTCCAAAATTAGAACAGTTCTGGAAGACAATCCGACAAGTAGCACATTCTAGATTTTCTCACTAATATGCCCCAGACAGTGAAAATTAGAGAGCAATGCTTATGACTGTGCTTCCCGAGGAAACTCAGTTATAAAAGATGTGGACAATACCACTATCATTTGTAGAATAAGGGATAATGATAAAGTTGCCTATGAAGCAGAAATAAAAGGACTGTTAAGCTAATGTAGAGTAAATAATTTAGAGCTTAATGTGAATATGACTTATTAATATGAGTAAGCGTAAGAGTTGATAATATACTTTAGGAGTGGAGGAGGTGATGCTTATGCTCCTTTTTTATAGGGAGGGTTAAGGTAAGTGGGTTTCATTTTTTGGGAGCAACAATTACTGAAAAGTTATCATGGTCCATGCATGCATCTTCTTGGATGGTAAAGCACAGCATCCGCTATAGTTTTTAAGGAAACTGTGCTGAAGCTGAGTGCTGAATTGTCCAAGCTTACTATGTGTTCTAACTTACTATGTTACTTTGTGGCAGAGGGCGCATGTAGAGCCCGGTATATGAAAGCTTTACAGAGTGTGTTAAATACTGCAGAGAAACGTATAGGTGTAGCTCTGCCCAGTATTGAGGAGCTTGCTGAGAGGCGGTGCCTTTGGAAAGCGCATAGCATTTTAGGGTATAGTTCCCATCCAAACTGTGTGCTATCATCCAGTAAGCATTTTAGGTGTATTTTTTTCCATACTACCAGGTTAAAATATTTTTTTCCTCCCGGGCAGTCCAACTCTTAAATTCTGTTAGTTATAGCATAAAATGAGGAGGGAAGTGTGATAAAGGACAGTTGTTTTATGAATGATTATAAGAAAACCTTAAGAGGGAAGCTTGGAATTGTACTCATTTTTTTCTGTAGAGAATGGATGGATTTGGGTAAGGTATATTTGTATGGGCTATTATATTTATGTTATAATATGCCTCTATGTTTATATGTATCTGTTTCTATATGTACAGTATCTCACAAAAGTGAGTACACCCCTCACATTTTTGTAAATATTTTATTATATCTTTTCATGTGACAACACTGAAGAAATTACACGTTGATACAATGGAAACTAGTGAGTGTACAGCTTTTATAACAGTGTAAATTTGCTGTCCCCTCAGAATAACTCAACACACAGCCATTAATGTCTAAACCGCTGGCAACAAAAGTGAGTACACCCCTAAGTAAAATGTACAAATTGGGTCCACTTAGCCATTTTCCCTTCCCGGTGTCATGTGGCTCATTAGTGTTACAACGTCTCAGGTGTGAATGGGGAGCAGGTGTGTTAAATTTGGTGTTATCGCTCTCACTCTCTCATACTGGTGACTGGAAGTTCAACATAGCACCTCATGGCAAATAACTCTCTGAGGATCTGAAAAAAAGAATTGTTGCTCTACATAAAGATGGTCTAGGCTTTAAGAAGATTGCCAAGACTCTGAAACTGAGCTGCAGCATGGTGGCCAAGACCATACAGCAGTTTAACAGGACAGGTTCCACTCAGAACAGGCCTCGCCATGGTCAACTAGAGAAGTTGAGTACACATGCTCAGCATCATATAAAGAGGTTGTCTTTGGGAAACAGACGTATGAGTGCTCCCAGCATTGCTGCAGAGGTTGAAGGGGTGGGGGGGTCAGCCTGTCAGTGCTCAGACCATACGCCGCATACTGCATCAAATTGGTCTGCATGGCTGTTGTCCCCGAAGGAAGCCTCTTCTAAAGATGATGCACAAGAAAGCTCTCAAACAGTTTGCTGAAGACAAGCAGACTAAGGGCATGGATTACTTGAACCATGTCCTGTGGTCTGATGAGACCAAGACAAACTTATTGGTTCAGATGGTGTCAAGCGTGTGTGGCGGCAGCCAGGTGAGGAGTGCAAAGACAAGTGTGTCTTGCCTGCAGTCAAGCATGGTGGTGGGAGTGTCATGGTCTGGGGCTGCTGGCACTGGGGAGCTTCAGTTCATTAAGGGAACCATGAATGCCAACATGTACTGTGACATACTGAAGCAGAGCACGATCCCCTCCCTTCGGAGACTGGGCCGCAGGGCAGTATTACAACATGATAACGACCCCAAACACACCTCCAAGACAACCACTGCCTTGCTAAAGAAGCTGAGGGTAAAGGTGGTGGACTGGCCAAGCATGTCTCCAGACCTAAACCCTATTGAGCATCGGTGGGGCATCCTCAAATGGAGGGTGGAGGAGCACAAGGTCTCTAACATCCACCAGCTCTGTGATGTCATCGTGGAGGAGTGGAAGAGGACTCCAGTGGCAACCTGTGAAGCTCTGGTGAACTCCATGCCTGAGAGGGTTTAGGCAGTGCTGGAAAATATTGGTGGCCACACAAAATGTTGACACTTTGGGCCCAATTTGGACATTTTCACTTAGGGGTGTACTCACTTGTTGCAAGCAGTTTAGACTTTAATGGCTGTGTGTTGAGTTATTTTGAGGGAACAGCAAATTTACACTGTTATACAAGCTGTACACTCACTACTTTACATTGTAGCAAAGTGCCATTTCTTCAGTGTTGTCACATGAAAAGATATAATAGCATATTTACAAAAATGTGAGGGGTTTACGCACTTTCGTGAATACTGTATATGTTTTTTTTATGTGGAACACTGTAAAATGACAAATACAGTATATTTCATTTCTTGATCTTATAGTGAGATGCCAGTTGTACCTTAGCGTGGAGTATTAGTGTATAGTCTTACGTATGCTTTCATGCTGTGTACAGTTACAAATATACTCAACTACATCAAGTGATTCACATTCTCACATTCTCAGTATGCCAGGGCTGTTTTCACTTCAAGTTTCAGCCTTAGTGTCTTCAATATCCTTATAGTTTACAGCAGGCATACTTTATATAGTTTTCACTTAAAGTTTTTGTTAACAAGTGCAAAGGAAATTTGTCATATAATATTTTATACTTGAAATTATCATAAAAAAGGCATTACACTCTACACTATTGAGCAAACCAAATTGTGTGCAAGTAGTAAAGTTGAACAAATGTTACAACCAAGACAGCATACAATTATAAAGTAACAATAAAGTTCCCCATTGTTCCTATATTTAGTTCCCACTTTAAAAGTGCTAAACATGCATCAGTGATAGACAGTAAGCAGGTACCTAAGGATGCCTATATACAACTTTCACCTCTTTAGGACTTAAACTCTCCAGACAAATAGACTTTTCATGTATTGAGTAGGTCACATGTGTGTATAAGAAGAACAACAATGGCGCCACTCTAAGTGCAGTATTAAAACAGATTTTAATAAATCTTAAAAACAGGTACTCACAAAAGAACATGTATTCAGGCATATAAGTACTGGACATACGCCTGAATACATGTACTTTTGTGAGTACCTGTTTTTAAGATTTATTAAAATCTGTTTTAATACTGCACTTAGAGTGGCGCCATTGTTGTTCTTCTTCTACAGTTTCCAGAGGATTGTTTCTTCTTTACCAACAGGGCTGCCTTCTACAACTGCTTTTATTGGACTGTAACTCAGTTTCTTATTGGACTGTAACAGCTTACAGTTGCTGATGTTTTGATTACCATATAATTTTACCATTCCAGATTGTTATTTTATGATAATAGTTATACAGCACCCAATCGCCCCATTTACTCTTAAACTGTTTACAAGTAGACTCACCACTGCTGTCTGACCATATTGAACATAGCGCTCACATCCACATGTTTCACATGTGTGTATAAAACATCTAAACATTCCAATTGATGGCTTCAAAGATCCTTATTATAGCTCAGATATATCTCCACAATTCTTTCACAGGCTGTAAAAAAACAGGCACATCTATCATAATAATACCAATCTACAAAATCAGGATAAAACACACAATAAAAAGGAGTATACAGCAATATTCAAATCAATCTTCTCTTTTACATTTCTCCTATCAGTTTTTTCAGAATGCTGATGAAGAAAGTTATTAGCATTAGTTATTATTAGCATGGCAGCTGGGCAACTTTTGAAGGGTTCAGGATGAAGGGTTAGTTTTTCTATCATGACAATTTTCCTATAACTCCTTGTTTATTCAATTTTTTTGAAGTTTAACACATTTTTACTAATGACATTTGATTAAAACTGTCTTTAAAAAGTGAACACTGAATCCTAAGCAGAGCTTTGTTTTTAATCTAAAGTCTATATAAATTGCAGGTTTTAATACTAAGGTTTACGTGTTCAGTTTAAATTCATCATACAGATATAAAAGGCAAAATTAAGTGAGGGCTTCAAAAGGACATATCTGTTCTGGCTCATTGGCCCAGAAAGCACTGAAGCTATTAAATCACTATGACAGCCAGCCAGTCAGCTAGTATTTTTAGAAGAAGAAGTCAATAATGGCAGCCTACATATTTCAAAGCACAGATTTCCTTTAAAATGTATGTATAGGCAACATTTTTTGTTTGTTTTGTTTTCTTTTGTTTTTGGTAGGGTAGTGGACAGATAGAACATCTGTCAGGTTTAAACTGTCATCTGCGTCTCTATTGAATATATAATCTTTCTATTATATTTTGTGAACCTTATCACTGGGACTTAAAGTGAAGGAAAATCCAAAATTTTGAGTTGTCCCCAGATTTAGAAAAGAGTGGAAAGCTTACACATTTGTTCCTGAGACAATTGTCTGAGGGATTATTTCTATGGGAGATGTTTTCTTATAGTTACTGTTGTGTCTACAGGACATCGAAAGGGAATCTTGCCAGTGGGACACACTGATGACAAAAAATCTGACACTGGAATGAACCCCTCCCTACTTTATCCAAAATTATAATAAATAGCTTTAGATACACTTTAAGTCTTTCTCTTACAATCCTGGGTCAACTGAATGGACTGGAGGGGTTGGGAATAGGTTTAATAGAGTGACACCAAACTCTTGTTTTTAAAAAAATCTACCCAAGCATATCTTAACTCATAAAAACACCTTCTATTGCTCTCAGCCTCCTTTATACTCTTTTTTTTTTTTTGCTGTGATCTGACTTCTTGTTTGGTGTGACTACATTTGGTATCCTTTGTCCTACTGTATGTAGGAACATAGCCCTTTCTTGCTTGAGATGGACTGGGGTCTATGGACTATGGGATTTAAAGTGTGCATAGAGCAGTACATATGATCTAACGTGCACTGTTCATTCCAAAAAAAAAGATGTAAGATAGAAAAAGGGGAGGTCCAGAATCTTACAAAGGATGTTATAAGGAGGCAGAAAAACATAGTAAGGCCTTGTTTAAACTTGCTGTTTGGGGGGCAGCAAAAATGTGCAGTTGAGAAATAGGCAGCAAACAGGGATATTTACATGCTGAGGCTATGATGCTTCCAGCCCACAGCAACATTGGCCTGACATGTGGTGCTTAGGGGGCAGTAAGCCCACCAAAAGCTACACATTCAAGTAAATTGGGAAGTGTTGCAAAATCCCCCCAACCTCTTGCATTGCATGTGGTTGCGGCTCATTTGACAGCAAAAATGGGGTTAAAACAGGCGGTGAGGAGGCGTCACATGGCTTCCTCACCACCTGTCAGTAGCCTCTGGAGCATGATCTGAACGCAGATTTGGTATTTAGAGGCATGTCTAAATCTACTCTAAGAAACAATTTCATGGACAATAAATTACAAGGTCATTGTATAGAGAATGTGTATGGATTATTTTTGGAGAATAAGGATATAATTTTAATATCACTTTAAGTGCTTGGAGGCATTCTGACTCATAGGTTATATAGTATTGTTTGTCAATTCAATTCAAAACCCACCTGCCAAATACCCTTGCTGAATGAAAATGTTTTACGGTGGAAGATAAGCAATATGTAAACAGTGCCAGTTACTCATTCAAAGTTCAGGATTTCCTAAGAGCATAGTATAACCAATCAGAATAAATATCTAACTGAAATATGATTGGCTGTTATAGAATTCTACACTTTTCACATAGGTATTACACTTTCCTCTTTGAAAATGCATCTCTGGCCTTTGTTTTTATTGAAGGCTATGTTCCTGATCCAAGAAGGGCGTCTGGACATTCTGTTAATTAGCTGAGATCTTTGATAGATGTGTCTACTACAGTTTCAAGGAGCCCAAAGACAACAAGATTTTTTCCATCTTGCCAAAACTGGGTCAACCATTTAATGCTGATTTGTATCCAGTTCTTTCACTGTAACTGAGATCTATCTATCTATCTATCTATCTATCTATCTATCTATCTATCTATCTATCTATCTATCTATCTATCTATCTATCTATCTATCTATCTATCTATCTATCTATCTATCTATCTATCTATCTATCTATCTATCTATCTATCTATCTATCTATCTATCTATCTATCTATCTATCTATCTATCTAGTTTATATTAGTTTGCTTATACATAGTAGATACACAGAGACAAGCATCTTACAGAGTGTGAACTGTTTCTTTTCTGCACCTTTTTTCAAGAGTACATATCAAGTAATTAGTAGCAGAGCAACAACATCTTGCCTTCTGCTATCTGGGAAATGTCTTATAACAACTCAGGCGGTAGTAAAAAAAAAACCATGTGATACAATACCGTAGACAGAGCCAAGTGGAATACATCAAAGAATGCCTTCATGCAGATGTTTCATGCAGAAGAAAATTAGGTCAGAGACCACTTCAATTTCAGCTTCTGCTAGCCTAGTTAGAGAGCTCCCGGTGAATTCCTAATGAGTATCTTCTAGGGCACATTTTTGTCTCTCATCTAGTCACAAGCTGCCACAGACAGATGAGTTTTCTACACAGTATTGGATCTTTTTCTCTTTATTTAAAAGCAGCTTCTCATAGTTTCAGCATTCCCGAATTCAATCAAGAGAATAGGCAAATGTAAAAAGACACAAATAAAGCAGAAAGCAAGTAAAGCAGCAACAGAAAACAATATTAATCGAAAACTTTACACTGAAGAAAAGTGATGTGTCTACAATTATGTAGAGCATGTTTGCAATTGCAGATAATTTTCTTAAGTTCATATACTCTACAGAACCATTATGGTTGATATATTCTACAAAACTATTATGTTACATTTTTTGGACATGAAATAATTGAAGCTACAACAACCAAAAATGAAAACCATAAGATGCTGCCATAAAGGTTAATCAAGGGGAAAAATGGATCTGAAATCACACAAATATGCTTACATGTAGTATAGTGGTCTGCTTTCGTTTTTTCCAGTCATTAAAAGTATGCTTGGGAGTGCTGATCTTCAACAAATTTCTTGCAGCATTTGACATTTGAAAATGCCTTACCAGGATGCCATTTTTTCAGAGAGTATCAAACTCTATTACTGGACTGATGCCAAATGACTAGGTCTTGCCCACTTGGACCTTTACAGGCCATCTTATTCAAGGTTGTTCCAATTTTAGGGGCCCTGATCTCCAATCTATCATCCCTCAAATTAACTGGGGATTGATGAAATCTTGAAGGGCAATCTCAAGAAGCTGTCTCAATGGACTGCAAGTACATTTTACATGGTAATAAACATCCATTGACGTGGCTTCTTTTTCTCCTCTTGCCTGAGATTAGCCTTCAGTATTTTTTTAATATTGTCCAGTAGACAAATGTTTGACACTTTGTTTTTAGTTTTTCGTGGATTACTCAAAAATACCAGTCTATTTTAACCCCTACACATACACATTTCTCATTTCATTTAATGAAAATGGACATTATTAGTTAATATATATATATATATATATATATAAACAATAAACAATAAATAAAAACACACTTGATTTATATACTGTATGTTGTGTATATATATATATATATATATATATATATATATATATATATATAGTTACATAGTTACATAGTAGGTGAGGTTGAAAAAAGACACACGTCCATCAAGTCCAACCTATGTGTATGATTATATGTCAGTATTACATTATATATCCCTGTATGTTGCAGTCATTCTGGTGATTATCTAATAGTTTCTTGAAGCTATCAATGCTCCCCGCTGAGACCACCGCCTGTGGAAGGGAATTCCACATCCTTGCCACTCTTACAGTAAAGAACCCTCTATGTAGTTTAAGGTTAAACCCTTTATATATATACAGTGACTTGCAAAAGTATTCACCCCCTTGGCTTTTTACCTATTTTGTTACATTACAGCCTTTAGTTCAATGTTTTTTTAATCTGAATTATATGTGATGGATGAGAACACAATAGTCTAAGTTGAAGTAAAATTAGAAAAAAATATACATAAAACAATTTTTCATAAATAGGGGGTGAAAACATACGCACAAGGCTTTATGGCAGAGTGGCCAGAAGAAAGCCATTACTTTCAGCAAAAAACAAAATGCCACGTTTTAAGTTTGCGAAAAGGCACGTGGGAGACTCCCAAAATGTATGGAGGAAGGTGCTCTGGTCTGATGAGACTAAAATTGAACTTTTTGGCCATAAAAAAAAACGCTATGTCTGGCGCAAACCCAACACATCACATCACCCAAAGAACACCATCCCCACAGTGAAACATGGTGGTGGCAGTATCATGCTGTGGGGATGTTTTTCAGCAGTCAGGACTGGGAAACTGGTCAGAGCTGAGGGAAAGATGGATGGTGCTAAATACAGGGATATTCTTGAGCAAAACCTGTACCACTCTGTGTGTGATTTGAGGCTAGGACGGAGGTTCACCTTCCAGCATGACAATGACCCCAAACACACTGCCAAAGCAACACTTGAGTGGTTTAAGGGAAAACATGTAAATGTGTTGGAATGGCCTAGTCAAAGCCCAGACCTCAATCCAATAGAAAATCTGTGGTCAGACCTAGAGACTGCTGTTCACAAACCATCCAACTTGAAGGAGTTGGAGCAGTTTTGCAAGGAAGAATGGGCAAAAATCCCAGTGGTAAGATGTGGCAAGCTCAAAGAGACTTATCCAAAGCAACTTGGAGCTGTGATAGCAGCAAAAGGTGGCTCTACAATGCATTGACTTTAGGGGAGTGAATAGTTATGCACATTGACTTTTATTCTTCACAATAAAGAAACAAAACAGCTTCAAAGTTGTGGGCGTGTATTGTAAATTCAATGATGCAAATCCTCAAACAATCCATGTTAATTCCAGGTTGTGAGGCAACAAAACACGAAAAATGCTAAGGTGGGTGAATACTTTTGCAAGGCACTGTGTATATATATATGTATATACAGTGCTCAGCATAAATGGGTACACCCCAATGAAAGTCTTAGGAGCAAAGCCAAATTTTAGACAACAAAATCCTAATTAACAAGAATGAAAATATAGGTAAGTCTAATTATTCATTAAACAGGTGTCCAGCAGACAGTTGATTATAAAAGGGCGTCACTTTACAAAGAAAACCCCTTCCCATTTCACACGATGACACTGGATCTCAAGCATGCTCTTGTGGCAGAATAGATGGTGACAAGGCTCAATTGCTGCAGAGGGATCCCCCAGGTGATGAGTGTACGGCAACCCCCCACTCACAGGGAGTGGGAGGGCTCTGTGTACCCACGGCCCACCGATGCACAAGGATAGGCACTCTCGCCTAGCAGTAAAAAGGGTCGCTGGTTCAAATCCCAACCACGACACTACCTGCTTGGAGTTTGCATGTTCTCCCTGTGCCTGCGTGGGTTTCCTCTGGGTACTCCGGTTTCCTCCCACACTCTAAAGACGTGCTGGTAGGTTAATTGGCTTCTGTTCAAAATTGAGCCTAGTATATGCATGTGAGTTGGGGACCTTGGATTGTGGGCTCCTTGAGGGTAGGGACCGATGTGGGTGTACGATGTATGTGTGGAGTGCTGCGTGATTTGGCGGCGCTATATGGGTACCTTAAAAAAAAAAATAGGGATGATTGTAGACACGCACCCACACTCACTCAGGTTGAACTGGATGGACTGGTGTCTTTATTCAACCTTACTAACTATGTAACTATGTAAGATGCATAAAAGGAGGGACACCCATAAGGGAATAATGGGCCTACCTGAAAACACGCACTGCTACATCAAAAGGCCGCCCACCGTGGGACGGAGGCCCTTGTGCGCTGGGCGGGGGCATAACTGGGTCCTGGGAGGGGGAGGAAGCCACATCCATGATACAGGAAGGACAAATTGGTATAATTACCTCTATATATATCTCATAGGCACAAAAATGTGCATGATTCAAAAGGAGAGGTCTAGGAGTCATGGTAAGCCATGCATACATACAGAACAGCTGGGGTGAAACATGGCATGTGCATTTACGGCAAATAACACATGTTGAGAAATACTAATACAAATATATATATATATATATATATATATATATATATATATATTATATACATGGTACATTCAATACATAGATTACACTGCCTACAAATGATGCATATGGTTTATAGTTATAATAAATGATATATTAGATGACATAGGCTCATATGTACAATAAAGTTGCCATGTCATTCTTTCTCACATACACCTCAAGCAAACCCTTCGAGAAAGGGACGATAACTAAGTTGAGTGTTGAGGCCCGGGGGCACCATTACCTCGAGTTTTGCAATCCATCGTACCTCTAATTGAAGAAGGAGTTTGTTCCATTCTCCCCCCTAGAGTTCGGATGGACACGATTCAAAATAGTGAAATGGATCCGAGGACAGACACTATGATGACAATCTCTAACATGTCTTCCAAGGGGAAGATCAGGGTTAGCGGTGGTCACACTGATAATGTGTCTATATGCCCTCTTCCAAAACTCCAATTTTATTTTTCCCACATAGAAACTATTGCACTGACATGTAAGTAGATAAATCTCACCTATAGTTTTGCAGTTAGCAAAGTTTCTGGGTTTATACATATTACCATTAGGTAGTATGGTATCAGATTGTGTGTTGATGTACTGGCAATATGGACAGCCACCACAGGTAAAGGTGCCTAGTTTTTTGCATGGATCTGTTCCTACATATTCACTTTGAACTAGTTGGCCTTTAAGGGACCTAGCTCTTTGATACGTGATAGCTGGGGCCTTTGGTATGTGGGGGTTGAGGGTAGGGTCAATCTGTAGAAGATATCAGTGCTTTTGGATGATTTTTTTAACTGCCCTATGTTGTTTATTGTAGCTAGTAATAATCCTGGTGGTTTGAGCTTTAGTGTCTTTTTTGTTGGAAAAAAGTAAGTCCTGTCTCGCATGCCCACAGGCTCGTCTGAATGTCCTTTTGAGACATGTGAGAAAGTATCCTCGTCCAAGGAGTCTCTCTCTAAGGAAATGAAAACACTTCATCAGTGGAGCAGTTTCTCCTCAGCCTGAGATATTGACTGTATGGGATAGATCTTGCCAAGGGCTGGGGTTGTGCAATGGAGGCATGAAGTATGGTGCTTCCAGGAGTGGGCTTGTGGTCTCTCCAGCCTACCAGAGAGACCACCATCCTCATTTTTTGTGACGGTAACATCCAGAAAAGTAATTGTTGTTTCACTGTAGGTCATTGTGAAACTTAGATTTAGAGTGTTTCTATTCATGGCCGAGACAAGAGAATTCAAAGCCTTGAGAGAGCCCTCCCATATAATCAAAATATCATCTATATATATCAGAACCATGAAGTGATGTGACCTGTAAGTGGTAACAAATTTTCACCTGAAAGAAAAGAACGTTCCCATTCCCCCAGGTACAGATTGGCGTACGATGGGGTACAACATGTCCCCATCGCCACACCCTGTACCTGGAGGAAATGGGAACCATCAAGCGAAAAGATATTGTCCGTCAGGATAAATTCTAATGCCATTAGCACAAATTCATGAAGTTTGCGGTCATCTCTATGAGACTGTGAGATGATGATTTTTACCGCTGATAGGCCTAGATGGTGAGGGATAGAACCATATAGAGCCTCAACATCAATGGTTACAAGAAGTGTTTCAGGTGAAACATAGATCCCTTCCAGATTTTGTAGTAGACAGATAGTGTCCTTAATGTAGGAAGGAAGGTTCATAACATGGGGTCTTAAATGTGTGTCTGTAAATTTACTTACATTTTCCATGATGCAGCCTCTTCCTGATATTATGAGTCTACCCGATAGAATTTTATGTATTTTTGGCAAACTGTAAAACATTGAGATTTTGGGATGTTGGACACGAATAAATTCCCAGGTATCTTTGTTGATGATGCCACAAGAGAAGGCCTCATCCACAAGATTATAGAAGGTATTGTTGAATTTGTCAGTGGTGCATCTTGCAATAGGTTTGTTCCACGATTTATTGGAATGGATCCTTATACACATCATTTTGTATTGTTCGTTGGTCATAATCACTATTGCATTGCAGTGGATTCTGTCGTCCGCTTTTTGTGAAGTGAGGAATCATCACCCGAAAGTGATCATTTAGTTTTTTGTGGTCTTTTATTTCTCTGTCGATTCTGTGAAGAAGTGGAAGCAGAGAAATTTAGTGCAGAGTTAGAACCTAGGTCTTTACATACCTGTCCCAAACCTTTACACACGAGCGGACTTTACGGCAGACTTTGCCCGGCGGACTTTTCCACGGACTTTACGACAGACTTTTTGAATGAACAGACTTGTCTACACACAATCCACCAAAGTCGAATTCGTACGTGATGACGTACGACCGGACTAAAACAAGGAAGTTCATAGCCAGTAGCCAATAGCTGCCCTAGCGTGGCTTTTTGTCCATCAAACTAGCATACAGACGAGTGGACTTTTCGACCGGACTCGATATCGACGGATTGATTTAAAACATGTTTCAAATCTAAGTCCGTCCAACTTTTGAGAAAACAAAGTCCACTGGAGCCCACACACGATCGAATTGTCTGATGAAATCCAGTCCGCCGGGCAAAGTCTGCCATAAAGTCTGCTCGTGTGTACGCGGCATTACTCTTCTGATGTTGAGATCTATTGGTTTGATGCCATCTATATGCTTTCCCTTTTTGAAAGGCCCTTTTATCCCTCCAAAACTTTTTTTTAACTGCTAATTTTTCTTGTGTAACCTGATCTAAGTGAAGGAAGGTAGTCCCTTAAAGGGTTGTAGTTTTGTGTAAATTAGATCAATGTCCTTGTCAATTGCAGCAATGCGTTTGTGGTATTCCTCACTGAAGAGTTTCATCATAGTTTTGGTACAATGTTGGAAATTGTTTCCCATGTTTTTTTAAAAGTGGTATCCACCGCTTTCAAAAGGGGAAAAATCTGGATACACAGTCCAAAAGGATTTATACCCTCTCTGATATAATGATCAACACTTTCTGCGTGCCAAAAGCATGCTGCCTTCTCAACAATTTTTCCCAGTTGGGAAAACAAAGATGAAAGTTCAGAATGTGAGGATTCTTTTTTGCCATAATCTTTATTGCCATAAGGCTGTCCCATTCCTTACCCTGGAACATTGTCCAACCGTGAGAAATCCTACCATAGACTGTATAACATACAAAGGCAACACTGTAAAAATAAATAAAGATATGTAACTAGAAATTTAAACAATAATCTAATGTAAATCTGCCTAGAGGGACAAATGTCTTAGGTGTACATATACATACATTTATATCTAGTAGTCTATTTGGTGGTTGAGTGGGGGATGGGTATTTGCTACCCTAAATTATGTTAGAAAAATTAGACCACCATGGGAAAAACCCATATTATGTTGCCAACATCTCTTAAATTAGAGCAAAAAAAATAAAATAAGTGCCCCTCCCCCCCCCCCGGTACTATGGGACGTTTAAGGCAGACTCATTATTCATTAAGCAGGTGTCCAGCAGACAGTTGATTATAAAAGGATGTTACCGTATATACTTGTGTATAAGTCGAATTTTTCAGCCCCTTTTTTGGGGCTGAAAGTGCCCCCCTTGACTTATACATGAGTCACTGCCGTCTGTCTGCATGATCAGCGTGTCATGCAGGCAGACTGTGGCCAGCGTGCGCTACATAGCACTCGGCAGCGGCTCTCGGCTCTCACTGTTCAAAAGCTGTGCCTCCTCATCTGTGATAGGCAGTCAGTGTGCAGCCTATCACGGACATTCTCTCATCCTCGTCCGTGGTATGAGGATGAGAGAATGTCCATGATAGGATGACCGCTGACTGCTGGGAAATGAAGTTTTCTGCCTATCATGGACGAGGAGGAGGCACGGCTCTTGAACAGTGAATGGCCGCCGCACACGCTGATCGGTTCAGAGCGGCACACGGGGGATGCACAGAACACAGGTAGGATGCACACAGACAGTATAGTAGCTAAACAGAAAAACGACTCCTGCGCACAGGTGGATCACCACTTGGCTAATACGTAAACACAGGCCTTGCTGCCCTCAAGGATGGGGAATCCTAGTAGAGACCAAAAGAAAAGAGAAACAAGGGTGCACCAGCCTTGTGCATTACCTTTTAAAAAACATTTATTGAATGCAAATAGTAAAATGATACAACTCACAAGCAATTGGTTGAGGAGGCACAACATGAAAGTGCACCGACAAGCAGCATGCGACTTAGGATGAGCGAAGCCTTCCAAGGATAGTTGAGGAACGCACAGGCATCACAATCAGCTAACGCGTTTCGAAGGGAACGTCCCCTCTTCATCAGAGCTATGCCAGAGGATGCACACAGGATGGACACAGACACAGACACATACACACAGGTACATATACACATGCACACATACACAAGACACAGGTACATATACACATGCACATATACACATGCACATATACACAGGTACATGACACATGCACATATACACAGGACACATGACACATATACACAGGACACATGACACATATACACATGACACATATACACAGGATATATGCACATATACACAGGACACATGACACATATACACAGGACACATGACACATATACACATGGTACATATACACAGGACACATGCACATATACACAGGACACATAACACATGCACATATGCACAGGACACATGACACATGCACAGGACACATGCACAGGACACAGAGAGGTATACAGCTGCAGATGGACATTGTTGACCCTCTTTTTCCACTTACAGTAGCTGCTGCATTTCTCACCCTCGTCTTATACTCAGGTCAATAAGTTTTTCCCATTTTTTTGTGGTAAATTAGGGCCTCGACTTATACTCGGATCGACTTATACTCGAGTATATACGGTACTTAACAAAGAAAACCCCATCCCATTTCATGCTGTCAGCAATGACACCACATGGAAGAAAAATGTCACACAGTCTGAGATAGAAAATAATTTTTTACACAAGAAAAGTGGAGAAAAGTGAAGGCTACAAGAAGATCAGCAAAGCTTTACATATCTGTCAGAATACTGTAGCAAAAGTGATACAAAAATTTAACAAAGATGGAATTGCAACCATCTCACAAAGACGTCCAGACTGTCCATGAAAGTTAATACCTCAACAAAAGCGTCTTCTGATTAGAAGAAAAAAATAGTGTACCCCCCGGTACTTTGGGACTTTTGAGGCAGAGTCAAATGTAATTTTGATATCTTAAAAAAGAACAAAGTTTATTTTTACATAATAAGAACATTGGTGCATACATCACCATCAATTGACATAAAACAAGTTTGGACATGGGCTGATGAGAAGGGATGAAGAAAATCGCCATGCAAGTTCACTGCAGTTAGCTAAAGAAGTAGAAAGCCAAACTGGGGTGATTTTTTCCCATGACACAGGCATGTGTACGGCATACACTGCAGAGGAATAGCCCATGAACAAAAAGTCCGCCTAGAATTTGCCAGTGCCCAAGATGAAAAAGAAGAAGATTACTGGGACTCTGTATTCTGGAATGATGAGACCAAGATAAATGTTGTTGGAACTGATGGCTTCAAAACTTTATGGCGTTGGAAAGATGGGGAGTACAAAAAAAATTGCATGGTGCCTACAGTAAAACATGGTGGTGGCAGTGTTCTTCTGTGAGGCTGCATGAGTGCTGCTGTGTCGGGGAGCTGCATTTCATCGATGGTTTTGTGAATTTACAGATGTACAGCTCTATATTGAAAGAGAAGATGCTGGCATCACTCCATGCCCTTGGTCGTCATGCACTAAGGCCACTATTGCATTTCTGAATAAGAATAAGGTAAGAGTGATTCAGTGGCCAAATATGTCTCCTGGTCTGAACCCAGTCAAATCCAAACCTATGGGGAATTCTGAAGTTGAGCAATATTCCCCATCCAGCATCCAGGCTCTTAAAGAGTTTGTTCTTGAAAAATGGAAAAAGACAGATGTTGCAATATGTCACCAACTTGTTCACTCCATGCCTAGAAGACTTGGTGCTGTCCTTACAAATTATGAAGGTCATACAAAATACTGGATGTAGTAGGTTTTTTTTATTAATTTTTGCATCAACTAACTTAAGTAAAACGGAAGATTTTGTAATCTAAGTTATATTATTAACCTTACTTTCATGTAATGAGCTAAACAAATGCTCTATAAAACTCAGTTTTGTAAATATTTTGGAAATTGTTCTCGTGTTTATTGAGATATTGATTAAAATCTTACTTTTCAAAAGAGGTGTACTTATTTATGCTGGGAACTCTCTCTCTCTCTGTGTCTCTCTGTCTCTCTGTCTCTCTCTCTTTCTCTCCTTCTCTCTCTCTCTCTCTCTCTCTATATATATATATATGTGTCTATATAAGGGATAGGCTTTGATTTGAAGTGTTACACAACAGTTGCGCTTTACTGAGAGTTGGTTGACCCTCTGGGGGAGATTTACTAAAATTGGTGCACTTAAAATCTGGTGCAGCTGTGCTGCATGGTAGCCAATCAGCTTCTAACTTGAGCTTCTTCAATTAAGCTTTGACAATAAAACCTGGAAGCTGATTGGTTTCTATGCAGAGCTTCACCAGATTTTGCACCATGCAGTTTTAGTAAATAACCCCCTCAATGTCTTAGCTTTTAGAGAAAAGGTGATATTGGCTAATTTACAATTGTTGCATGAAATACAATACAAAGAAATAGAACAGCAAGCACATAAAAAGTCATATAAAAAAAACTGTAAGATAAACCGAACTATAGTATCTTAATATGTATGCACATCAAAAATTAACTGCATTTTTCTTCCAGTGTTATTTTTCATCATTTTTTACTGCTGTTTTCTCAAACTTATTGTGGATTGCCCCAAGATCTCTTAAGATTTAGAGAAGTAAAAACTTGCAGTATGGCTAAACAATATTATAACATATAAAATATTAAGTAATTTAATTAACTAGAATATTTTGGCATTATCAATTAAAAATATAAAAATAAGTTATTTATCAAGTATGAATTTATTAGCTTGTGGATGTTGGCATTTCCTAGAATCCCATGATTCATTACTATATCATGATTCTCAGATTCTCTACTCTATGGTTTTCTATCTCAAACTATGAGCCTGGGTGGGTCTCGTGAGAGCCTGGAAAAAAAAGAAGCAAGTCACGGTTTTGATTTTTAATTATTTTTTTAACCAGGCTAATAGGTAGTGAAATCGTTTTTAATTTAATATTTTTAAAGAAGTGTTTTTTTTTTTTACCTTGAAAAAAAATGTTTTACACGTTTGTTGGGGCAGGTAGTAGTACATTTTACAAACCCCAAATGGTGAAGTTGCATATAAAATGCTCTCAGATTACTAACCTTCTCTTAGGACACCGGAGTGGCAGAAGAGAGTTGGTTTGGTGTTTTCAGAGGGTAGGACTTTTTTAAAGCTCTTTCCCTAGAAAAACTAATGTAATGTGGACAGTCATACGATATAGGAGTGGGTGCAGGCTCATTGGCCTCTAGGATGGGGCACATCTCATTATTTTATTATAATAAATATATTTATACAAATACAGGTTAATAGGCAGCTCTAAACCTAGAGTGGCATTATGCAAGGGGAGTACATTTGCAGAAATTCGCTTTTTCTTTTGATGAATTTTGCACTGATATTTCCTTGACACATTTATGTGGTGGAAATCATCGAAAGATTATAACTTTATTTGTATATTAATACTTAATAAAAATCCATCAAACAATTTAATCTCAATATCATATGCAATTTAATCTGTAAAATGCTTTAAAAAAATAAATAACTGAAATGTATTTACTGCAATCATAGCTGTAAAATTTTATTTAAAAAATCTACGTACTGAAGTGTTCACAGCTTCTTTGAATTGCTACTTGAGTCATTTTGATCTTAATACCAGACTAAAACTTTTTTTTTAAGTAAAAAGCTGTCTCTTCCAAAGACAGCTACAGTACATACATTAAAGATTTATAATAATTATTAAGTGCAAAGTGGGAAAATTTGTGCAGCATGATCACATGATCAGTCACATTGTAAGAATTTTTTAATCCCCTGCTTTCCTTTTAGATGTACAAATCTCACCATGTTCCTCGTTAAATAATAATAATGATAATAATACAAACAACAGTACTTCAAGCACTTTTTTGCCTAAGGACTTTAATAACTTACAAAGCATGGTAAATGCAAAACAGTATAGAAAAGACAATGACTCATTAAATAACGTGTGCTTAGAAAACATTAAGTATGTTCGGGGTTGGTGTCTTGTGGACAGAAGTGGGTACCTATTTTCAGAGTTTTATAAGTGCAGGTGAAGGTCGGCTCACCGTGTGATTTCAGGTAAATTCTGGAAATGTGTATTTTTTTTGTTGTCTGGGAAGCTAAGAAAGCAAATTAGGATATATGGCTTTAGTTAATTTTTAAGATATGTGTGTCAAAGATTTTTAATGATTTAAACATCAGCAGACTAAAAATAAATTCTAATCTCCCTTCCCTTGGCAGCCAGTGGAGGGTATACAATGTTGGTATAAGGTATAAATAGGAGGGCACATTTCTTAATAGTATAGCTGCAGACCTTTGAATTAGCTGTAATAAATGCATTACCTTCTCATATAGTGCTGCATACAAACTGCATTCATTTGTTTTGTTAATTCTGCAGTCAAATAGGGTGTTTAAGGTATTACTAAACCCAGGACCCTGCAGTCGCCATATCTGGCCTCCCACGGTACACAGAACATGGTAATGCAATTATTTTAGTAAATATAAACTGCTAAATACCTTTTCTCATCAGCAGATATAGCAGTCTTGTGATGTCTATCAGTGTCTGGCCGAGCACTGTTTAAGGCTTGTAGGAGGAGTTTTCCATATCTTCCGACTGTCCAATGCGGCTGCATGACCCCTGACTTTCTGTCCAGACAGTGCTGATTGGCTCTGTATTGATCACATGCACCCTAACCAAAACAAAAAAATAACTATCAATACACACCAAACTGAGCTTGTGCAGAGTGCCTCCAAGGCCCTTGTTCTATCAGCAGATGGATTGGGAAAAGTAAAAGAAGGGGAGGATCAGAGCAGACAGGATCAAACAACCTTTTTACACAATGTGGAGGAGTACCCCTTAGATTCCATAGTGAGTATAACAAGCATAATTTACTGCATATGCAAACTGATTTCACTGTTGTGGGTTTAGTAACACTTTAACTCTTGCTAAGTAATTCAGGTTGGAAAATGAGGCTGTGGACACAGCCGTTACGTGATGTTTAAATGCTAAATTCCCCAAGGCTGTGCACAGAGTCTAAATATTGGAGGCAAATGGGTACAGATTTTTGCTAATATTTTGCTAGATGCGGGCCACCTATAAGTAAAACCGCGTTGTGCTATCAAAAATAAAGTGCTAGTGCATCAATAATTCAAAGAATGTTTATCAGTCCCGTGATAAAACAGATACAGTGCTTATACAAGTATGCTTAACATAAACATGTGTAAATAAATAAAGTAATTCATAAATATCTAAGGAAAGTTCCTTCTAAAGAGAAAAGTGCACTGTGCAAACAGTCCATCAATAAATGTTTAGTGCAAACAGCCCATCAATAGATGCATGTGTTACCAAAATCCGATAATCCTATGTGAATGTACACCACTCCACACCCAAGTGCACACCCCACTCACAAGCCGCTTACCGACAGGTAAGACCTCAAACATGGAGGTCTGGCTGCATTTTTTGGGGGAGAAATTCCACTGGGATGGATGGCACAATCCAGGACTCAGAAAAGTTGTTTCCAAAATAACCAAGGCAGTCCACAAATGAAGCTGCAGTCAGGTGTGTCCAGGCAGCATCTTCCCTTCTCCCCTGATATCCAGCTCCCTCTCCAACCGGTGTAGGACTGAGCGATCGTATCCCCTGTATCCCTGATCAACCTGCATGCTCTGCTCCTCACATACTGCACATGTGCGGTGTTTGCTGCTCACTTGATGTTTAAATGTTAAATTCCCCAGGGCTGGGCAAAGAGTCCAAATAGGGTAGACAAAAGGAAACAGATTTTTGCAAATATTTAGTTAGATGCTGGCCACCTACCAACAATCAGTGTTGTTGTAATTCAGTTTAACCTGCAGATATTTCTCTAGTTCCTTTATTCAGGCATGTATGGTTGCTAGTAAACCTTATTGGATTGCCTTAAAGTGGACCTAAAATGTGGAAACTGTGCCCATAAAATGCAAGAGGGGGCAAAAGACTAGTTACCAATATTGACTATGGACTCCCTGCATCTGATCTTTTTCCCATTACTGACTTAACATGCCTTGTTCTGCGCTATGTCGTTGTGTGAAGTTGGCCTCCTTGGCAGAGGAAAAATGTTTTTTTACTAATGACAAGACTGCCCCCACTATGACTGGTGATCTGAGGACTGTTGTGGAAGTTTTCAAAAAGCAGCAGGGGATATGCAGAAAGCACAGATCCACAGAATAAGGAAGAGAGATTCAACATTCTCTCCAGGAAGGATGTGCTTTAAATAGAACCGTATTGACACTACTAAATTTCGTGAGACAAGCAGTCAGAGGATCACTGATGATCTCACATTACATGATATACAGCTACTAGGCTACAGAACAGGAGTGCCTAGGCACATTTTTTGAGTGGGAAGTAGAAGACAAAGGGTACATTTTTCAGGGTGCTGCTTAACATATCTAGAAGTTACCTATAAGATAGTAATTCTTCACTTTTTAAATTCAAGTTCACTTTAAAGGATAAATACAATTGTGTATCATTTGCAGTAACATCGATAGCTTACTTTTAGGCAGCGTTTTGAATCGCGGGCAGATTTACCGCGGATCTGCCCACAATTTGACATCATCGAGGTGAGAATTATGAAACGCAGAACTCGCATTTGAGATGTCATTCATTTGAATGACACCTCAAATTGCGGTGTGGGTCTGCCACAATTGTCGCGTGATAAAACGTGCTGCAATCGCAGCAACCCGCATGTCATCCAAAAATAGTTCAGGAGCTACTTTGGGGTGACATGCGACCCGCGATGTGGGTTGCTACGATTGCAGCACATTTTATCATGTGACAATCGTGGCAGACCCACACCACGATTGAGGTAACATTTAAATGAATGACATCTCAAATGCGGGTTCCGCATTTTGTCATTCACACCTTGATGCTGTCAAAGCGCAGGCAGATCTGCGGCAGATCTGCCCACATTTCAAAACGCTGTAGTGTGAATGCAGCCCAAGGTACAGTACTTTTTTAAACCATCGAGTAGCATGTACATTGCAAACAGTTGCAGTAACACTACTGAACCTTGTAGTAGACCATAGTTTTCCCATCAAAGATAAAACCTTTAGTAGAGGATAGGGATGAGCCGAACACCCCCCTGTTCGGTTCGCACCAGAACATGTTACAAGTTAGTTCGAACACGCGAACACCGTTAAAGTCTATGGGACACGAACATGAATAATCAAAAGTGCTAATTTTAAAGGCTTATATGCAAGTTATTGTCATAAAAAGTGTTTGAGGACCTGGGTCCTGCCCCAGGGGACATGGATCAATGCAAAAAAAAGTTTTAAAAACTGCCGTTTTTTCAGGAGCAGTGATTTTAATAATGCTTAAAGTCAAACAATAAAAGTGTTATATTCCTTTAAATTTCGTAGCTGGGGGATGTCTATAGTATGCCTGTAAAGGGGTGCATGTTTCCTGTGTTTAGAAAGGAAAGAAGAAGAGAAAAAGATGAAGAAGATGAAGAGAAGAGGGGGAGCCTTCCCCCATGCTATGGGTGCGGAGCGGCCCGAGGAGAAGAAGATAGAAGATGCCGTGGAGGAGATGCTGGACGAGAACGCCGGAGGAAGAACCAGAAGAGCCAGAAGAACCAGAAGAAGAAGATGAAGGAAGATAGAAGAAAGAAGAAGCATTTAAATAAAGGAATTGTCAAAAACTCTCTTGTCATTTTTAACATTTTTGACAGTTTTTTAGTGAAATGGTAGGGGTAAGTACCCCCTTACCATTTCACACAGGGGGGAGGGCCGGGATCTGGGGGTCCCCTTGTTAAAGGGGGCTTCCAGATTCCGATAAGCCCCCACCCGCAGACCCCCACGACCACCTGCCAGGGTTTGTGGGGATGAGGCCCTTGTCCCCATCAACATGGGGACAAGGTGTTTTGGGGGGCTACCCCAAAGCACCCTCCCAATGTTGAGGGCATGTGGCCTGGTACGGTTCAGGAGGGGGGCGCTCTTTTGTCCCCCCTCTTTTCCTGCAGCCTGCCAGGTTGCGTGCTCGGATAAGGGTCTGGTATGGATTTTTGGGGGACCCCACGCCATTTTTTTTTAAATTTTGGCACGGGGTTCCGCCTAAAATCCATACCAGACCTGAAGGGTCTGGTATAGATTTTGAGGGGGACCCCACGCCATTTTTTAAAAAAAATTTGGCCGGGGTTCCCCTTAATATCCATACCAGACCTGAAGGGCCTAGTATGGAATTTAGGGGGACCCCCCACATCATTTTTTTTTCACATTTTGGCTCGGGGTTCCCCTGTGGGGAATTCCCATGCCGTTTTCATCAATGAACTTTTATGTGTATTGTCAGACCGGCAATTCATTAATAGCCGGGAGTAGTTTTAAATGACTTTTTTTCCTTTAAAATGTCATTTTGCTGTCAGACTGTTCTAAACATGGGAAACATGCGCCCCTTTACAGGCATGCTATAGACACCCCCAGGTATGAAATTTAAAGGAATATTACACTTTTATTGTTTCACTTTAAGCATTATTAAAATCACTGCTCCCGAAAAAAATGCCATTTTTAAAACTTTTTTTTGCATTGATCCATGTCCCCTGGGGCAGGACCCAGGTCCCCAAACACTTTTTATGACAATACCATGCATATAAGCCTTTAAAATTAGCACTTTTGATTTCTCCCATAGACTTTTAAAGGGTGTTCCGCGGCTTCCGAATTTGCCGTGAATACCCCAAATTGTTCGCTGTTCAGCGAACTGGCAAACAGCCAATGTTCGAGTCGAACATGAATTTGACTCTAACTCAAAGCTCATCCCTAATCTCAAGCTCTGTGCTGTCTTTTGGGAAAACCAGTCAATCGATTACAACAGCAAAAATGTGAAATCTGATTATTTTTTGTCAGTGTTAAGAAATCATGACTTTTGACAAAATGAAATGGGAATTTTGTTTTGTTGCAATAAGACCCCTTTCACACTGAGGTGCTTTTCAGGCGCTTTCACCTGAAAAGCTCACGAAAACCTATTTTAATTAAAATCAATGAATGCTTTCACACTAGGGCAGTGCACTGGCAGGGTGGTGAAAAAATGCCCCTTTCCATTGAAATGAATTGAAAGAGCTTCAAAAGCACCTGAAAAGCTCTTCAAAAGTGCCTGAAAAGCTCTTCAAAAGTTCTTAGTGTTTTAATGGCAGTTTACAAGCGCCTCAGTGTGAAAGGGGTCTTAGAGATTCCACAAACTTTTATGTAGCAATTATATAATGTTAAAGGAAAGAGTTTTCAATGAATACTATTGTATAGCAGGATACCAAGGCAGAAGCAGTAGAAGTTTTCTTTTTTAAAAAGAACACGACATCCTTGAAATGGCTGGCCTGTTATGAACACTGCAGCAAATTCCCCAGGGTAGCCATGCTTTCACTATCCATCTCTACATTCCAAGCAATTTTCTGGAGCTTCAGGATGTTTCTGCATTACAGTTTGCAGTTCCACTAAAAATGGCAGGGAATATTCTAACAAACACATTTTTCTATCCCACCGAGGATGATATGATTGGTTGTGCTGGATGCATTCCAATAAATATTCTGGTCAAAATTGCCTACTTTCATTGTCAACTGGTTTGTTTTAATGATTATCTGCTAAGATATGTTGTTTTATTTTTCCAACCCTCACAATGCAAAATTTATTGGATTAGATATATGATTTTACATGCTTTTGCACCTATGAATAATATTATTTTACCTATTGATTTTACATAAAACTATAGAAAAGTAACAGCAGAAAAAAGACCAATTGGTCCATCAAATCTGCACAATTTTTTTAAATTTATACATGTTATTGTATTTTTTTGTTTTAGGGTTTTTTTTGTTAACTTTTTTGCATATATTGAGTATAGATCTATGTTAGTCCCAAGCATGTTTGAAATCACTTACTGTTGACTGACTACTTGTTTGGTAAAATAAAACTTTCTAAGATTCGCTTTGAACTTTCCTCCTTCTAGTTTGAACTCATGTCCCCGTGGTCTTGAGCTTGGCTTCATATTGTAAAAACTGTCTTCCTGAACCTTATTCTCTCCCTTGATGTATTTAAAGATTTCAGATGTTTCTGATCTCCCCTTTCCCTTCTTTCCTCCTGACTGTATATATTAAGTTCCTGAAGTCTCTCTTGATATGTTTTATCCCTCATACCTTTCAACATTTTTGTTACCAGTCTCTGAACTTGTTCTATTTTATCAATATGTTTTTGTAAGTGAGTACTCCAGAACTGGACACAGTATTCTAAATGAGGTCTAACTAAAGTTCTATGTAGAAGACTCAGGACCTCCTTCCTTCTGCTTAATGGAAAGGTATGGGACTTTAAATGAGGCGTGGGGCTGTGCCTCCATCCCGAATGCAAAAAAAAGGAGGGGGGGAAAGGCCGGAGGCCAGGTGGGACTTTAAATGAGGCAGTAGACAGATTGGAGTAAGATAAAAAATGTGTACAAGTTTATTGGTGGAAAATTCTGGGTGTACAACACAAGTAAAGGGTTACGTGTGCATGCGCACACACCATAGCCTACATGAATGCTTATGTATACAGACAGTCAAAGATAGTGTATCAAACCATATACAACTGTAGCAGATGTACACTGTATAATAATTACATATATCTATACTGGGGAGCACAGAACACATGATGTAAAAAGTGACCCCTCTAGTGATGCATTTCCCACTGCCTGGTCACACTGCTTGTTCATTTTTCAATCATCTGAAATAAGTACTCCCAAATCTTTTTCCTGTGTAGTGCTGGCCAACATTGTAATGTCTATCAAGGGATTATTTTACATTTAGAAGCATTGAACTGCAGTTTCCACTGCTTTGACCAATCTTTCAGAAATCCCAAATCATGTTCCAAGGTACAGACACCTCCAGGGATATCAACCCTATTAACTTTTTGTCACCAGCAAAAATACATGCTTAAAGGATCAAATAGAACAGGACCTTGTACAGAGCCTTGTGGTACACCATCCGTTACTGTTCTGACTGAACCCTATTTACAACCACACTCTGGTAAGTATTCTTTAGCCCACTGCTTATCCACTGAACCACCTAAGGGTTAGGTCCTAGCTTGTACAACTTTTTATTAGATCATTATGTGAAACTGTACCAAATGCCTTGTTGAAATCAATAGGCTATGTCCACAGCACCACCCTGGTCCAAAACATTAGTCAAATCAGTCAGATTAGTCTGACCCTCAGTAAAGGCATGCTGTTTGGGTCCAGAAAGTTGTGTGTTTTTAAGTGATCAATAATCCTTCTTTTTAGGAGTGATTACATTAACTTTACTGCAACAACGGTAAACTCACTGGCCTGTAATTGGCAGCTTTTACCTTGTTGCCCTTTTGGTGGGTAGGTAAAATGGTAGCTGTCTGTCAGTCATGAGAAACTTCTCCCGTTAGAAGAGATTGATTAAAAAGATCTGTTCCAACAACTATACCTTGAAGTTCTTTTGGAACTCTGAGATGAATATCATCAGGGCCTATGGTACAGGGGGGTCAGGAGTACAAAATACAAAGGGGTCAGGAGGGCGCAGTGCAGAAGGGTCTGAAGGCAACTATACAGGGGTGTCTGGAGGGAATGGTACAGGGGGTCTCAAGGGAACAGCACAGGGGGATCTGGAGGGCATGGTAAAGGGGGTCTGGAGGGCACAGCGCAGGACGGTCTGGAGAGCATGGTACTGGGGGTCTGGAGGGCATGGTACAGGGGGGTTTTGGAAAGCATGGTACAGGGCGTCTGGTGGCACAGTAGGGGGGGCTGGAGGGCATAGTATGGGTAGTCTGGAGAGCATGGTACAGGGGAGTCTGGAGGGCACAGCTCAGGGGGGGTCTAGAGGGCACAGTGCAGGGGGGTCTGGATGACAAAAATACTGGAGGGTCAGGAGGGCTGCTGTGGCACAGCTACCTGTTCTGGTGCTCTGATCCTGGCCGGTCCTCCTCTTTGATCACATGATGGGTGAGCTGCGGGGCGGGGAATGCCTCTGTCTAGAACTGGCTATGCTTCCTGGTTTGAGAGCTCAGGCATCAAGACACTTGGGTTCTTTCCTTCTCTGCACTGCTCTGCCAATAGGTGTGGGGGTAGGGGAGGAGGAGTACTTTCGGGGGGCAGAAACTCAATAGTGATCTACCTGTCACCTGTCCGCAGTCGACAGGTAGATTGCGTTCGATGGGTTGCCAACCCTCATTCTAGTAAATAGCTAATTTCTTAGGTTTATTTATTTCAAGTGATCCAATTGCCAATATTTATTTTTAAAATGAATATTTTTGATACACCAAACTCTAGTGCATAAGAATTTTTTAACACAAAAGAAAGACAACAATTTGCTATTCTTTATAAATGATATGTAGTTTTTTGGAGCTGTTTTCCACAAGTTCAATTTCAAAAGTTTTGACAGATCCTGCAGAATGAAAACAGTGGCAGTAGGAGCCATTGAGTTGTTTTACTAAAATTTAATAAGAAACGTGCCCCTGGGAGACAGCCGTCCACTGCACACACCGTGTGCAGTGGACGGCTGTCTCCCAGGGGCACGTTTCTTATTAAGTTCTCTGTTTAACAGCTATATGCTACCAGGCTCTATATGGTGACCTGTATTGTCCAAGCCCAACTAGTGAGCTGTATATGGTGGACATCTTCTGGCACCCTCTACATCCTTTATACTAGGACTATTGAATGTCCATTTGCCCCTGCCTCTAGTTCCAGCTACTGTGGATTGATCTTCAATCCTCAAATTTATTATTCATCCTACCATGGATATTATAGTAATATATTCCAAACTAAGATAGAGAAACATATTCTCTTATCTGTTGCGTCTTTGAACCTTGATCGTGTCCTGAAGAAGCCTAACGGCGAAACGCTTAGATGCACAAGGGCTCATTGCACATAATATACAGATGTAAAAACCATGATGTTTTTATCCTTTTGATTATTCTATGTAAATCTCAATAAAATTGATTGCTTTCATTAGATTTTCTCTTTATTATTTTTCAGCCTAAAAAGTTCGCTATTTTGGTAATACTTAGTACTACCTGAATTTTTTCCCTAATTTATGGACGTGGCTTCTTTATTGCACTCTTCTTTTCTAATGATTGTCTTTTTTATTCTCAAGGAGGTTGCTTGGCGTTGGTGTCCCTTGTTAATTTCACATTGTATTTTTGAAATGTACCTGCCTACTCAGAAACAAACTGTCCTTTTTGAAGGAAAACACACATAGGCAAGTATTAGTTAAAAAAAAAAAAAAAACCTTTATTAAGGGGTCCTAACCAAATAAAGAGGGAGGCAACGCTGGAGAAACAGCAGACATTGGCGAAGCCTTTGGCCCCCAGGGCACACATAAACTATTTTCAGGCAAAATTGGTGGCCTGAGGAGTCCTTATCTAAGGGAGTACAATCTGGTCCAGAAGTCCAAGAGATCATCAACAGCAGCAGATGACATCTATGTACCCAGGCTGTGTGCTCATACAACAGCCTGCCTCTTTTGTCAGACCAGACTGAACCCAGGACATCACTTTCTTGTATTCCTTCCACTCTTCCTTCCAGGCTGTGTCTGTGGTGTTGGAGTTGTGGCAGGAGGAGGAGGAGGAGGATGATGCAACTCACACAGGTGGGTATTGGGTGTGATTTCACCCCTTAACCCCTTATTTAATGTTTTATAAATGATTTCCTAACGCATGAGGCATTGGCCCTCCTGTATGTCCTGCCGTTTTGTGGCAGCCATGGAGGCAAAGGCCTCTTCACGAGTGGGGGTGGCTCTGAGGGACGCAGAAGCCTTCTGAATCAGCCTGAGTGCTGACTCCTCCACGTTACTCCCCTTTCTAGGTCTTTTGTTTGGAAGGCGGAGGGGAGGATTGTGATTGTGTGAGGCTCCTACTGGGCCCTGCCACCTCCTGACTGCCACTTACCCCGGCCACCTCCTGGCTGACACTAACCCCCGCCTCCTCCTGGCTGCCACATTCCACAGCCTCCTCCTGTGTGCCACATTCCACAGCCTCCTCCCTGCTGAGGACTTCCTGTGTATGAAAAAGGGACATCGTTTTAGTTTTTTCTTCATCAATCACACACAATTTTCAGCTCATGACTGTTGAAAATTGAATGTTAATAAATAGAAAAGACTATCATTCTGAGCCCAGCATTTTTCATTCTTGTCCCAATTATTTTTGCCCACTACTGTCTATTGATATGTAAATGCCTTTATTAAATCAGTGATCAATAATAACATCTAGTAAACATCATTTATTTTTTGCCAAGAAATCTGTAGAACAATGTTATACCTGACTTAAGCTGGGCTCCTCCACTTCTTCCTGGCTGGAAGTCCCAGGTTGGACATCAGAAGCCTCAGCTGGGGTGGAAGATAGGGTGGAAGGAAGGGTTGAGAGGGATTCCCTGACTTCATTCTGGTCTGACAGAAATCGCAGTCTCTCATAGTACCACAGCCTGGGGATATAAACATCATCTGCTGCAGCTCCGGATCTCTGGGAATCCTGGACCTTCTTGCGCTCCCTAAGATAAGTGCTCCTCAGGCCACCAATTTTGGCTTTTAAACAGGGGATGGTTGCCGTGGGGACCACCGGCTTCACCAACTCCAGCAGTATCTCTAGTGCTGCCTGCCTCTTTTGTTTATGATTATAATGCAGGTGTTTGACCTGCCACAGACAGGGCAGCTCCCTGTACTTGCTATGAACAGGGGGAGGAAGTTGTGATCATTGAAGCCATCCATTTTCTCTGCAAGACACAACACAAGACAAACTCTAATGTCAGGCTAAACTCTCCTAATCTTGTCCCAACATAGCCCTCAATCTATAAGCAGTATAGGCCCAAGTTAAACTTGTACCTTCGTTATCACGATCGGCGCTTCCGATACTCCTTCCTCCACTCACAGATCATACATACAACGCATGCGTGTTACGCTTTATATACACTGCTCATGCGTGAAACTCCGCCCGCCCCTGACGTTCTTTCTAGTCTATTCCCCACCCCTTCTCTTTCGGTGCAGTGGGGGAGAGCACATGGCGGAGAGACAACAGGTGCATGATAATAGCAGCAACGAGGAGGAGGAGGAAAGCCCGGAGCCAGAAACGTCACGGTCCCAGAGGAGAAAATTTAAGGCATCAAATATGGCCTTTGTTGAGATTGCGGACATATTGAAGAGGGCCGACTATGATGGGAAGCATGTACCTTATCCCAAACCAAATGTCAGAAAGGCCAAGATCATGACTAAAGTTGTGAAAAGTCTGCACAGGAATTTTGGGGTATGGCGATCCAAGGATCAACTCAGGAAACGGTGGTCGGACCTTAAATTAAGGGAGCATGATCAGTATAGAAGGAACAGGAGAGTGCTGCAAAAAAGTAAGTAGTTGTCCTGTGTTCCTATTCTTTCTTTTTATGACATTCGTGCTGCTCCATGTGCTTTTCCTTACTGTTGTACATTTTAAAATGGCAACTTTCATGCTCATGGGCACATTAATCGTTCGTAGGAAACATTGTTTGTTCGGCCACTAAAATACAATGTTTTGCCCAGATGCTTTTTTTTTGCCCAGAGGTTTTTCGGCCCTATTTCTATTAATAAAAGTTTGTTGTCTAGATGGGTTTGTAACTAGAATGAAATGCTAACTAGATTCTGTGTAAGGAGCAGCAGCTGTTTACACATCTGGACGCTGGAGCACTAGTGTGGGACAAAAGAACACCCTTTTTATTAGGGGGCCCCACACAGGTGCTCCAGTGAATAATATAGGGGTGTCTCCATCTGTGAAGCTTACACAAAACAGGTTTACAAAGGACAAAAAAAATTTCTTCAGCTTGGAACTCAGACAAAACAGACAATTGTACCCCACTTCCAAGCAATGTTTCATATTCCTATTTCTGCCATCAAATATCTGTGCTAAGTATACCTATTTTTGTTCACATAGGGGAGAAAAGACTCGGAGGACACCACTTATCAGAGGTTACCAGGGACCCCCCGCCTCAGGAAGAAGGGGAAATCACCCAAACCCAACCAGAAGAGGAGGAGGGAGACGTTGTAGAAATTGTCACCACAACAGATGAGTGTCTGCGACCACAGCTTCAGGTAAGAGATGGATGCCTGCATATTTATAATACATGGTGTGTTTTTGTTTTTTTTGTAGGTAATCGTGATGTTGTGGAAGAGGAATGTCATTTCACCAGTGAAAGGGCCCAGATCCTCATCAGGGAGATAATGGGGTGTAATCGAGATTTAGAAAACCTAAAGCAAAACATCAATGATGTTCAAAACAAAATGAAAAACATCACTGATGTTTTAGGGAGAATCTAAAACACCCAGAAATTCTTAAATTTCTTCTCTTTTTGTCACAAAAATGTTTTACGTATGTTAAAAGCCAAATTTAGAAGATGCACACAGTGTGTCAACATGTGCTGTCTGCCATAATGGGAGATCAATGTACTCGTTTTGTGGGTGCAACGCCTTCCTAAATAATAAAGTAGCTGAGAGGAATTGCACCCACAAAACACGTCCATTGATCCCCCATGATGGCAGCTAACACATGTTGACATTAGGCAATTTGTGTGCATCTTCTAAATTTGGCCTTTACAGGGGTGACATCACCCCATCTGCTGAACGCAATATCAAACACAGTTTGTACATACTCATGTCTGATATTGCCTTCACTTTATAAAAGTTGAACTTTGTAAGTTCCAGAGTTGTGTTTTGTTTTATGGGTTTAAACATGCCTGTTATACCTTAATAAAAGGCAATTTCTACTTAATGTGACCTTTAAAAATGTTATACAACAAACATGTTGGTTTGTTCGAAAACCCTTTTAGAAACGCACATGTGATTGTGCTTTGATTAAAAAGATTAATAATCAACAATGTGTGGCTTCTTCTTTCAATGATCAAAAGCATTTTTTGTAGTAAAGTTGTTGTTTTCAGTGACAATGTGGGTTATTTACTAAAGGCAAATCCACTTTGCACTACAAGTGCAGTTTCAGTGCAGTCTAAAGTGCACTTTTAGTGCAACGTGTATTTTCCTTTAGTAAAAAACACCCAACAGTGCTTTCTAATGTTACACAATCACGCCATTTTCATGACTCCCCAAATTTCGGTCATGGTGTTGAAAATTATTAATATTTTTGTCAGTTATGCATTACATACATTAACAAAAAAACAAGGTATGTGTGTAGCAGACCCACAACATAATAATAATAGTTAGCAGAAGAAGAGATTGTCACCTCATGTGTCAACGAAATTTCGTTTGCACTGTTGAAGAAAATGGCCAAAAAATTAGTACATTAATAAAAGATAACCGAGGAGACAGCTAAAAGAAAGCCAAGCAGTAAATCAAAGCAAATATTTGTTCCGTTTCAAATATATTTTTATTTAAAAAATGTCTCAGACATTGTCTGGCATATGGATGGCCCCCCTACCCACAAAGTATTCCATGTATCTTATACGGACCTCACGGGCACTCTGGGGGGGCAAGCCAGGACGGCCAGTTTCAAGCGCCGCCAGGGTTGGTTCATTAATATGAATTCTGGCCTCAGGCCCAATTGAGGCAGCATAGTTGAAAGAATTTCTCCTTAAAAAGTTGTGGAGAACACAGCAACACAGGATGATGTGATTGAGTTTATATTCCGCCATGTGTATCGGTGTAAGAAATAGGCGGAACTGGCTGGCCATTATTCCAAACATATTTTCCACCACTCTTCTGGCTCTGGCCAGCCGGTAATTAAAAACCCTCTGGTCCGGAGTGAGGGTCCTCATAAGGAATGGCCGCATAAGATAATCCCCCATCGCAAACGCTTCAACCGCAATTAAGACGTATGGGAGTACTTCCGCATTGTCTTCTGGAGGTGGCAAGCCCAAACTGCCATTCTGGAGATGCCTGTAGAACTCCGTCTGGGCGATGACTCCACCATCCGACATCCGGCCATTCTTCCCCACGTCCACATACAGGAACTCGTAAGTAGCCGACACCACCGACAACATCACAATACTATTGAACCCCTTGTAATTATAATAGAGAAAAAGGGGGGAAATAATTGCGCTTCAAAGTGTATAAAATATGATAAAAAAGGCTGCGATGTCCTAAATGTGACACAAACACACAACATAAGTAAGAAAAATTGGTGACTCGCGCTATACAAATTAGTGAATGTGTGGCCAAAAAATACTGCACCAAAAACACTAGAAACAACAGGTATTAGTGAATACATAAACCATCAGTGCAGTAATATATCACAATTAGTGCAAGCAAATTTCAAATTGAGTCCATGTGTAATAAATATATAGGAAATAAATGTGAATGATTGAAAGAATAGTCCTTAAGGAAAAAAACCCAAAACGGTGAATAGCAATCCCGGGTCTTTCAACCGCATGGAACCTTGGATATGTGGGACCACCACCAATAGTAAGAGCCTGGCCACTTACCAGAACCCCATGACCCTGGAAGACGCAATTTTCTTGTGAAACGCAGCGTAGGGCTGAGCAGTATCATCGCACCACCTCCCTCTGTCGCTGTACATCCAGCAGGACGGGCTATCTGTGGTCATCCGGCCGGTGCCACAGACTGTTCTTCTACTGATGATGCTGATTTTTTTGCCTACATGTGAGTGTTTATGTTTTTTATTTTAATAAATTGTCGTTCGATTTTACACTATGGGAGCCCTCCCTTTCTTTCTTCCTATGATGACAATACTATGCTGAGGGCTGAGTCCCTTTCTGTGGACCCATCCATCTCCATTCTAGCACCTGACGTCCTTTCCAGTTTCCATCTCCATCTCCGCCCCTGGGAGTTCCGGACTAGCAGGATCTCAAAGCCCTTCTAGACCCTCTGTAACGGGGGGTCATGGGGTTCTGGTAAGCGGCCAGGCTCTTACTATTGGTGGTGGTCCCACATATCCAAGGTTCCATACGGTTGAAAGACCCGGGATTGCTATTCACCGTTTTGTTTTTTTTTCCTTAAGGACTATTCTTTCAACCATTCACATTTATTTCCTATATATTTATTACACATGGACTCAATTTGAAATTTGCTTACACTAATTGTGATATATTACTGCACTGATGGTTTATGTATTCACTAATACCTGTTGTTTCTAGTGTTTTTGGTGCAGCATTTTTTGGCCACACATTCACTAATTTGTATAGCGCGAGTCACCAATTTTTCTTTCTTGTAATTATAATAGTATGACCCCGAGTTGGGGGTGGGACTATGTGGATGTGTTTCCCATCAATTGCCCCTCGGCAGTTAGGAAAGTCCCACCGCTGGGCAAAGTGGGAGGCCACAGTCTGCCATTCCTGTGGGTTGGAGGGAAACTGTGGAGTCAAACAAGAATAAAAAAATTCATTTTGCACATAAACATTGAAAGCAGATTAGACACAAACATTCTTGGCCAACATCAGTATAACATTTATTTTAGGGAGTATTTAAAGACAAAAGTATAAGGTCCACCTATCAGATTCATCACCCCCTCTGATGGCCCATTGTTAAAATTTTAAGGGGGATGTTTTGGACAGGTAACCCTCTCCACTTCATTGAGAGATGAATGCCTAAATAATGTGTATTACTTTGGCCTGCCCCTCCTTACTTACACTATTGGCAGCCCACTGGACAGGTAAGAAGTGTCATAATACAAAAATATAAATACACACTGTAAAAATTGGAGCACAATTTTACCATTCTGCAATTGTCTATCAAGATAATAATAGGATCCAAAAACTTTAAACAGTACCATCTGAAAGTATTCAGGCAGGCCCTTGCACTACATGCTTTGGGGAATTCATACAGAAATCTGACCACAAAAGAGGTAGGTATAGTGTGTATGGGTTTGGCAAAGTCAGCAGATAGAGGATTGGTATGGGTTGACTTAGCGGTTGGGGGGAGGGAGGGTTCCAAATGATTTTGGGATCCAAAAAAAGCCTCTGGCACTCTGCCAGAATTTAAGGACACAAATAACATTTGTACACATTTTAGGGGGTGTTTAGGGTAAAGCACTACTATGGAGCTGACAAAATACATTGTTAAGTGACTAGGCGGGGTGGATATAGGCCCAGGAGAACATGCTACTGTAGGTTGATAAGTGAAGGCAAATCTGTATGAAGGACAAAAAAAAGTTAAAACATTCCAGCATGCATGAGGACAAAGGGGACATTCACAGCATATTACAATCATGGTAATTAGGGAATGAGGAAAGAAATACAATATATTATCAAACATTAAATACAATAAAATGTGATGTTAAAGGATAAAAATCTTACCTTAATATAGTCCTTCTGCAGGACCTGGATGATGGCAGAACAGGTCTCTGGGATAATGATCCCCAGAGCCTGGGGGGAGATGCCTGTCGAGAACTTGAGGTCCTGCAGGCTTCTCCCCGTCGCCAAGTACCGCAACGTGGCGACTAGCCTCTTCTCCGGAGTGATGGCTTGCCTCATACAGGTATCCTGCCTGCTGATATAAGGGGTCAGCAAAGCCAACAAATGGTGAAAAACCATTGGGTCCATCATCCTGAGAAAGTTCCTGAAATCGTCAGGATTATTCTCACGGATCTCACGGAGCAAAGGCATGTGACAGAATTGGTCACGCTGGAGAAACCAATTCTTGGTCCATGAAATCCTCCCCGCCCTGTTCATGGACTGAACTTGTGTCAAAGTAAGAACCCCAACACCAAGCCCCTGCACAGAATAAACTCTACGATGAGTACATACATGCAACATGGCTAGAGAACGGTCGGTTGGTCAGAACGAAGTAACAGAACGCACTGAAGAACAGCAAGGCCTGTGAAGAGTGAAGTGAAAATCAGCAATGAGCGGACAAGAACACAATGATAAACCAATGGGAACTCACTACACGCACTGAAGACCAGATACAAACCCACAAGCACAAACTGACCAGCAGAAAAACGAACTGAAAACCACGAGTCTGAAAAAGCGCGAATCGTCTCTCACCAAACTTTTACTAACACGAGATTAGCAAAAGGAGCCCAAAGGGTGGCGCGCTTGGTATTGAACTGCCCTTTTAAAATCCCGTCGTATGTGTTGTACGTCACCGCGTTCTTGACGTTCAGAAATTCCGACAACTTTGTGCAACTGTGTGTATGCAAGACAAGTTTGAGCCAACATCCTTTGGAAAAAATCCAATGGATTTTGTTGTCGGAATGTCTGATCAATGTCCGATCGTGTGTATAGGGCATTACTCTGTAAATTTTACCATGTAGTTTTTTTTTTTTTGAGAAAAGGCTGTGGTTGTTACAAAGGAACACAGGAAGTGGCCCCATATCAGGCTGCCTGTAACCCTCTCACTTCAACACAAGCTAAATTGTTTGAGCAGCTTCTGTTAATACTCTGAGCACTTGGTTAAATATACAGTATGTCACATGTACTGGCAATACATTCATTTTACACAAAAATCTTTGGAGATATCTTAGGTGAAAATTACTGCCACAAAAAAGCATTCTTGCATGTTTGCTTACAAAAACCTTCATTAAAACAAATAAATAAAAACATAAAACCAATATGTTGTCCAGCAATATTATTATTAGGCCAAACAACCATTGTTAGAGAAGAACTGTGCAAATCCACTCTATTTACAAGTCGTGTGGTATATGCCAAAAGAACTTTGCTACACACCGCTAAACATCTCCTCTTAATGATGAGGAGATGTTTAGGCTCAAAGAACTAGGCTCGACATTTTCTAGAATGACAATGGTGCAAATGTACTAAAAGTGGAGCACATACAATCTGGTGCAGCTGGGCCTAGTAACCAATTAGCTCCTAGGTGTTATTGTCAAAGCTTTACCTGCAAAAAAATGTGCATTTATTATTTTTTTTGATAGGGACCTGTAAAGCATTGCTCCCACAATCACCCACAATCAGCAGATGTTGACTGGGCGGGCAGAGACCAGGCCACGTCCTTTTTGGATTGTGACAGCTAGCCGGGGGAGAAGATCTCCCACTAGCTGTCAGAACAGGGGATTGGGGAGAGTGGGGCCGGTGCATATGTAACATGTTACATGTTACACCCTGAATAGAGGTGTAACATATTACAAAATGTGAACTTATTGTCAGGTCACCTGGGACCAGGTGACAGATGCGCTCTGTAGGAGTCGGAAGTGCACCGCTAAGATAGTGGATCCTAGGACTGACTGTTGCAGATTGAACCCTGGAAGGTTCAGGAAGCAGGTCTACAGCATAACTAACATGGATCCCAGTGGGAGCTAGAGCATAGATTCCCCAGGGCGCGGAGTCTAAGAGCCAGCGGGTGTTCACCAGAGCCTCTAGTGGTGAGGATGGACTGCGCTGCAGTCTGGCTCCAGGTCGCGGCCCCCAGGGTCTCACAGCTCATGCTCACCATAGACTACAGGAGAAGAGGAAGGAGGCAGCAGGCTGGAACGACAGGGAAGTAAGGGGTAAGCCAAATGTCAGGGCGACTAGCAGACAAGGATAAACGTAACACGCCAAAGGTCAGGGTAACAAGCAGACAGGGAGAGTTGAGAACAGGCCAAAGTAGGTAACAGGATTTAGACGTAGGAAACACAGCAAGTACACACGAAAGCTAACACACAATGGTTGATCAGCACTGCTGGCTTGCAGTGCACAGGTTAATATGCAACAGGCAAAAAATGTGTTCGAACACACGAGCACCGTTAAAGTCTATGGGACACGAACGTGAAAAATCAAAAGTGCTAATTTTAAGGGTTAATATGCAAGTTATTGTCATAAAAAGTGTTTGAGGACCTGGGTCCAGCCCCACTGGAGATGTATCAATGCAAAAAAAAGTTTAAAAAGGGGCATTTTTTCAGGAGCAGTGATTTTAATAATGCTTAAAGTGCAACAGTAAAAGTGAAATATCCCCTTAAATTTCGTACCTGGGGGGGGCGTGACCGGATGCCGCTGTGAGAGGGTGTGTGTGAGAGCTCCCTCCTAGCTCCGGACTGCATGCTGCTCAGCCCTGTCTCTGCTGATCCTCCCCTCCCCGCCACCTAACCGGCTGCTGGTTTGGTCTGTCCCCCGGCCCTTGATGCCTGCCACCTGTACTGGACGGATCCCGGGACAGCTGCTTCTTACCACCGCTGCTCCTGTAGCACCGCGCTGAAAGACACTGGCTCGGTCTCAGCTTAGACCGCACTCCACACGGGCTGCGCGGTGAGCTCCCCTCTTCCTCGTGGTGGCGTGGGCTGGATGCCTAGCAACCTCCGGGAACCTCGCGAGACCTGCGGGAGCCGCCGGAGTCCGCCACCAGAGATCCGGGATCCTGAGACAAAAGTGCCTGTATCAGCTTTAGCATTGTACCTAATCTTCCCCCCTCCTGCTTCCGCCGCGGCTATAGCTACAACAACAGCAACAGAAGCGGATCTCAGCTAACGTTGAAACGCCTATCAGACGCATTTGGGAGAGAGTGGTCCTGAAGCATCGACAGGTCAGGTATGAGCACCCTGGGGGCTTAGTTTATAAAGGACACTTTTTCTTAGCATTTTTTGTAGCTTGCAAAGCCTGATAGCTTATACCCTGCAATACTCCATGCCTTATGCCTCTTACAGCGGCCGGTGCCTAAGCTTTGGATAAGGTAGAAGAAGTAAGAGGCAGGGGGAGTGGGGGAAGAGGTGTGCAGAGTGCAGCAAGGAGTGTAAAAGAAGATCCTGGGTAATAGAGGACGAAGAGAGCGTAGAGGAAGAGAAAGGAAAAGTTTAATCAAGCTTTCTTTTTGAGATTTTGGGACTAATACGGCCCCCTCATAGGGCGCGTGGCAGTTTTTCTCTCACCCTCGTTAAATACCCCAATGATGACCAGAAAAAAGGGAGAGGACCCCCAACAGTCTAATGAAAACTTAGCAGCACAGGCAACTCGCTCTACTAAGGACAGGGGGGGCTCGGTAGCGCCGACACCCCTAGCGGCAACAGCTGCAGCAAAATTGGAAAAGTTTGCACATACCCCTGCTCATACCCCTGTTAAAGGCAACCAGCCCCCTCACGAGAAAACACAGACAGGGCCACCCGGCGAGCGAAAGAGTGTGGGCAGAATGTTAACAGCCCCAGCAGCAACACTGGCGGGTATCAAAAATGCATCAAATAAAAAAAGCCCAGAGACAGCCCCCCTGGAGAAAGTACCTCCTCAAAATAGCGGGGCCTCAACTGCCCCTATAAAAATAACCGAGCCAGAGCCCACATTAAAAGAGGTACTGGCTGCGGTGAACTCCTGTAAGGGGTCCCTGCGGGATTTGTGCGACCAATTGGGGGGCCTCAAGGTAGAACTTCGCTCTATGAGCCAGGAGCTCCAGAAGGTATTGGAGAGGACTGCCCTTGTAGAGGAGAGACTGAGTCAACTTGAGGATACAGTGTCCCCGATGCAGCGGGAATTTAAGAACATACAAACGCAGTTTGAAATGCATAGAATTAAATTGGATGAAATGGAGAACAGGATGCGTAGATGCAATGTTCGGGTCCTGGGTCTTCTGGAGGGAAGTGAAGGCCCTTGTCCTGAAACCTTTATGGAAAAGCTGCTTAAAGACTTTTTTGGGCCCGACTCATTTTCACCCTTTTTTGCCATCGAGAGAGCGCATCGAATCCCTACTAGACCAACTGCATCGGGGGGACGCCCTAGACCAATGATCCTGAAATTGCTCTGCTATAAGGACAAAGTGGTGCTAATGCAAAAATCAAGAGCGATAGGGGACATTTCCCATAATGGCAGTAGGATCTCCCTGTACCCCGATTTTTCCCCGGATCTGCAAAAAAAAAGGGCAGGCTTCCTGGAAGTTAAACGAGCTGTAAGGGCTCAGAAAATTCCATATGCTTTACTATATCCAGCACGATTGAGGGTGGAAGCTTTGGGGTCAGTTTATTTTTTTGATGCAGCTGATAAGGTCGCAGCATGGTTGGAGGATCATCAGCGGCCCATTCAACCCTGAGAAGATAAGAGGGCTGCAAAGGAAGAGCATAAAGAGGACAGACTAAAATGCTGTAGTATTAAAAAGTGGATGGTGGGGGGGGACTGATGGGAGGGGGGAGGGCTGATTGTATTTTTCTTTTCTTTTTTGTCTAATTAGGGTGGTCCGGAGAGGGGGGGGGAGTGTGATGTAGTGGTTGTGCAAGTCCTAAATGTGGGATGGTGCACGATCTGGGATGTGGAGCGTATTGTTTTGTTTTCTTTTTGTGTTGCACTAGCTTCAGCACCTCGGGGCTCTCCCTGAGGGTTCTGCTGGGGGTGGGGGGAGGGGGGGTGGGGAGTGGGAGGAGGGTGAAGGGAGGGAATGGTTGGCAGTAGGAGTGAAAGGGAGGCACTGGGTAGATTGGGTCACTACAAAAGCCCTCAGGGCGAGCCGAAATAGGCACGGGGGGATAAAGGGAAAGTCACTGGATAAAAAGTCACGTAGTCCCTATTTGGGACCCAAACACATTAATAAAATGAACCAGGGGGGGAGGGAGGGTAGTATTGTATATAAGGGGTTGGGGTATATCATTGTGCACATGGAAAGGAGGGGAGCAGAGGGGGCTCGTGGGGATTGGAGGGAGAGGGGATTTTTCCCCCTTCCCTCCCCCCGCGACCCCCCAAAACACTGTCGCAATACTGATGGTAGGCCTGGGATCCAGAGCGAAGCTAGGACAATTATTAAGAAGCTGGGTGCCCCGGGGTGGGTGCTAAAATGTGGTAAGTGCCGTAATTTGTACAATACGGTTGCTACCTGTATATTTGCTAAAAACCTCTTTTTTATTTTTCCTCTTACTGATGTTTAGTATGATTGGTATTTGTTCATGGAATGTTAGAGGCCTGAGCGATCCCGATAAAAGGTCCGCTGTTCTATCAGAGTTGGAAGCCCAGGGTGTCGCCCTGTCCTGCCTGCAGGAGACGCATCTAACAAATGAAACTAAGACAAAATTGGGAGGTAGGAAATTTCAAGCGCAATTTCATGCGGTCTATTCTTCCTACTCGAGAGGTGTAAGCATATTGATTAAAAAAGGAGTGACGTTTACCTGCAGGAGCGTGCGGATCGACACGCTGGGCTGCTATATTTTTTTACATTGTCTATTAGGCGGGAGAGAATTGGTCATAGCAAATATATATATTCCCCCACCTAGTAAGCTGGAAATTCTATATCAATTACTAGAATACATGGAGAACAAGGATGGGATTCCATTGATCTTGATCGGCGATTTTAACACTGTTCTTGATAGCCGGCAGGATAGATTCTCATATCTCATATCTCGGATAGGGAGAGTAAAGGCGGGGAGACTTAAGCAGTTCCTAGAGGAAGTGGGGTGGTGTGACTTATGGAGAATCCGCAATCCAAACGCCAGACAGTTCTCTTGTTACTCAGGGACGCACTGCACACTATCCCGAATAGACTTAGCTATAGGTAATAAGGAAGCGCTCCCTATAGTACATAAAATAGATTATGGCCCGAGGGGATTATCAGACCACTCACCTCTAAAATTGTTACTGTGCACTGGGGACAGACAGATACATAGGCCTTGGTCAGTAAACCCAGTATGGCTGGAGGTAATTGGGAACCAGGAAGAAATCTCTACTAGCCTAAAGGAGTTCATTCTGAGTAATCTGGGTACGGCGGCAGGGGGGGTGGTATGGGATGCACTAAAGGCCTTCCTCAGAGGACTCCTAATTCAGCAAATAGCAAGGGCAAAGCGAAAAACAAAAACGCAGGAGGACCGTATTAGAAGGGAGGTTATAGATCTGGAAGGGCAGTATGTCATGTGTCCTAATATAGAACTACGGGAGGCATGGGTTAAGAGGCAGCAGGAATATAAAGCGGTAACAATGAGAAAGGCAGAAAACAAAAGGCTTTTTCAGAGGCGGAGATTTTTTGAGGAGGGGGAAAGAGTGGGGCGCACGCTCGCTGTGGTGGCTAGTGCCAACTCCCCGTCCTCAACAATATCTGCGATTAGATCCCCCAGGGGAGAAATAGTTACGGACCCCGGGAAAATAAGGGACATATTCTTTGACTTCTATAGCTCCCTGTACAAAACAAAACAGCTTGCAGGTAATGGTGGGTTAGATAAGTTAATGGAGGGAATTATACTACCAACGCTAACCACAAAAGACAAGATGAACCTAGAGGCCCCTATCACCCTGGAGGAACTCAGGAGCGCGGTGGCAGCTATGCCTAATCGCAAAGCCCCAGGCCCAGACGGACTCCCCCTGGAGATTTATAAATACTATGGGGGGATTTTGCTCCCCACCCTCCTGAGGACATTAGAGGAGGCATTGGCGGACGGAGGCCTCCCCTCTTCGATGTCAGAATCTAATATTATACTTATTCAAAAGGAAGGGAAAGATCAACTAGAGGTGGCCTCATATAGGCCAATCTCCCTGCTTTGTTCGGATATTAAAATCCTTGCAAAGGTTTTGGCAACCAGGCTAAGCAAATGCATTGACAAATTGATCCACCCAGACCAGACGGGATTTATTCCCCATAGGTCTACCAGCGTAAATATTAGAAGAGCATATCTGAATCTGCAGACCCCAGTAGTAGATGGGGACCCTAGAGCAGTTGTTTCGCTGGATATTGCCAAGGCCTTTGACAGCCTGGAATGGGACTACCTTTGGGAAATAATGGATAAATTTGGGTTTGGCCCGGTCTTTGTTAAATGGGTAAAAATCCTATATAGCCACCCATCAGCTAAGTTAAAAATCAATAATGAGTATACGGATAGCCTGACGTTGGAGAGAGGTACAAGGCAGGGATGTCCGCTGTCCCCCCTCCTGTTTGCTCTGGCGATGGAACCGTTGGCGGAGGGCATGAGGAGGGCATCGGATATACAAGGGTTCAGGAGGAGGGGCGGGGAAGAAACAATAGCACTTTATGCGGACGACGTCCTGGTATTCCTGGGGGATACGGACCCCTCTCTGGAAGGAACGATGAGACTGCTGGAAAGATTCGGGAAAGCGTCGGGCCTAGTAGTTAATTGGGATAAATCTGCACTACTACAGTTGGACCCAATTAATAGCCCCCCCACCGACGCCCCCCCTGGACTAAAAATAACTGACAAAATAAAATACCTGGGAATAGAGCTGGCCAGCGACCCCAATGTTTATATCAGGGATAACCTGGTCCCTCTACTCGTGAAGCTTAAAAAAAAATGTGATATTTGGTGCCGGCTCCCCCTGTCGTTGGCAGGACGTGCAAACTTGATCAGAATGATCTGGCTACCACAAATCCTTTATATTCTACATAACTCCCCGGTGTGGATCGGGAGAAAATGGTTTATAAAAATAGACTCCTTATTTAGGGATCTTCTCTGGAAAAAAGGCCGGGCTAGGATTAAACTGCAGGCGCTGCAGCGCCCCACCTGGGAGGGAGGACTGGCAATTCCCCACCCGTATGGATACTTTCTGGCTGCCCAACTGCAGCACCTGGGAGGCTGCGAATCTAGTAGCGAAATAAGCGGTAGCAATAAAATAATGTTGGAAGGCAGCCCACATAGATGCCTGGCAGAGGCACTTGAGGCAGGTTCTCTCCAGAGAAAATTACCAACATCTAAATTAGTAAGTAAAGTTTGGCAGACAGTTAAGCGGATTATGGAGTACAGGGGCATCACGGATTATTCGCCAATATGGTCTAATGAATCTTTGGGGGAACTAAGGGCCATAGAAAAACATCCCGTCTGGGAAAATCATGGAATCTACAGACTGTTGCAGCTATATGCTGGTAGCAATTTGAAATCCTTTATGGACCTTAGAATAGAATTTGGTATCCCAAGCAATACATTCTACAAATATCTTCAGATAAGACATGCGTTAAGTACCCAATTCAGGACTATCCCTATGGAGCAAAGTAAAACGCCTCTCCTTAATAAAGTTGTTAAAGCAACAAACGCTAAGGGACTGATTGGAGCTGTGTATACACAGCTAGTAGACAAAATATTACCTCAAGATGCGGCAGCTGGGCCCAGAGCGGGATGGGAGGCGGATGTGGGAAAGCTGTCAGATGCCCAGTGGCAAAAAACACTGAAGCTGGGTCAGTCGGTATCAGTCTCCCCCTCGCAGAAGGCCTCGCACCTACTTCTTATACATAGAGCTTACTATACCCCTAGAAGGTTATTCAGATTTGGGGGCAGGCTAGACGATAAATGCCCTAGGTGCAATAATACAGGGGATCTTATACATATGGTTTGGAGATGTCCAAAACTGGCAAGATATTGGACGGAAGTGGTCAGGACGATTAATCGCAGATTTAAAATTAAATTAGCGATAGATCCTAAGGTATGTGTGCTGGGGCTGGTGGGAGATACAGCGGGCCCCACCAACTCAGTCACAGCTGCGGTTAGATGCTTATACCAGGCTAGAAAGCTGATAGCACAGGCCTGGCTTTCGAGAAAATCTCCAACTATAGAGGACTGGATTAAAACGATGGATTCCCTTGTCTGGACAGAGAGGACAGTTCACATCAGAAAAGGGAATTATAGAAAGTTTATTAGTTTATGGAAACCCTGGCTGCAGGAAATGAATATTCGCCAATTACTCTGATCAAACACCCCTGAATTTCAACTGATTAGTGGGGTGAACGTATAGCTAGAGCCGTAAAAGCCTAAGAGGCGGGACAGTCCCACAGGAGGTTAGATAGATATAACATCTTGCGACGGCTGAAGGTATTTCCTCCTTCTCTTCTTCTTTCTGGTTGGTTTCCTGGTCCCCTCCCCTCCTCCTCTCCCCCCCTCTCCCCGTCTCCCTCTTGCTGTGGGTTTAACAGGTACGATGCTGGCGGGGCGGGGGGGGGAGGGGGATGGCAGGGGGATCAGTGCACAATGGAGGGTGGGGTAATTAGGGGTTTAGAGGGGTAGGGTAAAATTAAAAAGGGGATAAAGGTGGCACAAACACAAAATATGGAGATATACCTATAAGAGTACACCTAGAGACACTTTGGAGCATAAAAAGCACGTGAAATAGAGGTTTTTAAATATATTATTATGTCTACATCACTTGTACTAGGTCTTATTACTATAATGCATGCACTTTAAAATGCACCTTGTTATGTAAAATACGTAACCCTGCTGCTATGTTTGTTGCCACAAAAAGTAAATAAAAGCAATTTAAAAAAAAAAAAAAAAATTTCGTACCTGGGGGGTGTCTATAGTATGCCTGTAAAGTGGCACATTTTTCCCGTGTTTAGAACAGTCCCTGCACAAAATGACATTTCTAAAGGAAAAAAAGTCATTTAAAACTACTCTATAGTAGTAGTAGGCTATAATGAATTGTCGGGTCCCGGAAATACAGATAAAAGTCATTGAAAAAAACAGCATGTGTTCCCCCCCATCCATTACCAGGCCCTTTGGGTCTGGTATGAATATTAAGGGGAACCCTGAACCAAAATTAAAAAAAAAATTGTGTGAGGGTCCCCCAAATTCCATACCAGGCCCTTCAGTTATAAAAAATAAAAAAATAAAAATGTCCCATTCATCTTCTTCTATGGCTCGCCGAAGGCCTGAAAAGTAAAATAAAAAAGATCCGCCTCCATGGGAGGCACCCGCCGTATGACGCTTCAGCACCGATGACAGTTCTTTTATAACTGAGGGCGGGGCCACCCAGTGACGTACCCAGGTGACCCCCCCTCTGAAGCACGGGGAAGCCATTGGGTAGTCCGACGTCAGAGGGGGGCAGGGTACATAAACGGGTTGTTGCCCTCCTGGCAACAACCATGCCACGTTCAAAGTCACTTAAATCCCTTTCTTCCTCATTCCGATGCTCAGTTTGAACTTCAGCAAGTCATCTTCACCACGTCTAGATTCCTAAATGCATTGAGTTGCTGCCATGTGATTGGCTGATTTGCAATTTGTGTTACCAAGCAACTGAGCAGGTTTACCTAATAAAGTGGCCAGTGAGTGTATATTGTAAATCAAACAAAAAACAAATTGTCATGAATCTGCAGTAATGCTTCATGCCCTGACTGTCTGCTTACCTCTCTGGTCTGTATATCAGCTTTAGGGAACATACTACCACACCTGTGTGTTTAAGTAATCTTCTCTCAGCATGGCTCCACCCCAGCCTTTAACAGGAAAGAGTATTTAACCTCATGCACTGCAAGCCAGCCTGAGCAACAATTGTGTGAAGCCTTCCCTGAGTGATTCTTACCGTGTGCTCTATGTTTGATACCGACTTTTGGCGTGTTCTACTGACCATCCCTGTCTGCTTGTTGCCCCGACCTTGGCTTGTCCTTCTGACTATTCCTTGTTGCCCTGGACTGTTGCTTCCTCTCCATCCACCAGAGCCAGCCGTGAGTGTGAGCTGGGAGACCCTGGGGGCCCCGACCTGGAGTCATCTATAGCCAAGTCCATCCTTACCATCAGAGGCTCTGGTGAAAATCTGCTGGCTCTTAGACTCCGCGCTCTGGGGAATCTTATGCTCTAGCTCCCTGTCCAGGACTTTGGCTGCGACCCTGTGTAGCTGCTTCTCAGAACCATTGATCCTCAGCAGTCAGCCATTGGGTTCACAACCTCCGCTGTGCGCTCCTAGTCACTTGCCCCCCCCGCAGGTGACCTGACACAAATTTAATACATAAGCATGTATATACAGTGTAAGTACCTCTGCTGTTGATAAGCCTGCCTAAAAGTTGGATATTTGGAGCTTTAAATAAAAAATATTCTTGCTAAGATTACATGTAGATTGTGGTTATCTCTTTTTCCGATTCTAAACCATATCAAACAACTGCACAGCAAACATGTTGGGGCATGTTTCACAAGTCCAACATAATGGAAAAAAAAGGCTGAACATTTACACTGGCCATTTTTGTGCAAACAAGCATGAGAAATGTGTGAAACAAGCAGACAAGGACATATCAGAAGTGTACAACTAAAAAGGGGTCTAATCATACAGAAATGAGCCATATAATGCAGAATAAACTATGAGCCAGAAATTAGCCTAAATACAGAAAGAAAATGTGTGCCACAAACAAACCATAAAGCTGAAACGGTGCCCCTGAATACAGAACATATGCCACAAGCAAGGTATGCACCAGAAACGAGACAGAAAATACAGAAAAGAACATATGCCACAAGCCAAACAGGAAACCACATAACTGCTAAGACAAATGAGGCTGTTAAAAGTGCTTTACCATGTGTTCCACCAGATCCAGGATGTTTGGTTTCTCCTCTGCTGAGCTCTCCTCCGCCATCGCTCACTTCTTCCAGGCCCCTGAGAAGTGTGCAGTGCAAAAGAAGTCCTGCCCACTGGATATGATGACACCTGTGGTACATTACCACACTGTTTCATGCATTAAATGCCGCAAAAAATTTCAAAATACAGCATGCTGTATTTTAGTAGTGTTTTTTTTGTGAATACCAAAATCTTTTTGAGTAGTTGAGTAGTATTTTACCACATTTCTTAAAGTGAGAGATACTACTTTGTGAATGGAGCCCATTGTATCTTACAATAAACCTGGTGCAAAGCTATTCATTTTAAAGCCATTGAAAATAACCTGCACCTGGAGAAAAAAAAAGGTTTAACCTCTGTTCTATTGAAAAGTGCATCCCATCGGATAATGCCTCTGACGATGTGCGCATGCGTCACTCCAACTGATACAGTATGTTGATGAGCTGGCGTGACGTCAACACTGCACATACACAGATTATCTGAGGCATTATTCAACGATCTGCAAAGGGAGAGTGTAATTGTGCAACACACCGAAATTGGCCTGTCACGTGATCAGTCAATTCTTCCGCATGAGCAGAGAGGCAAGCAGAATCTGACGATTACATTCTCCTTTTGTAGATTGTTGGATAATGCCTCCAATGATCTGTGCATTCGCAGTGTTGATGTCATGCCAGCTCATCAACATATCAGCTGGAGTACTGTTGTGTCCTGCACATACGCAGATTGCCGGAGTCATTCGCCGATGGGGATGCACTATTCGATAGAACACCTCCACAAATGGAAAGGCTGTTAAAAACTGGAATAGACTTTCACAGGATCTAGTTTTAGCTAACTATGTTGATTGTTTAAAAAAAAGGCTTGATGTGTTTCTAAATACACAAAATATTACTGGCTAGTCATTTACAGTGCCTTGAAAAAGTATTCATACCCCTTGAAATTTTCCACATTTTGTCAAACTACAGCCAAAAACGTAAATGTACAGTATTATATTGGAATTTTATGTGATAGAGCAACACAAAGTGGCACATAATTGTGAAGTGGAAGGAAAATGATAAATGGTTTTCAACATTTTTTACAAATAAAAATGTGAAAAGTGTGGCGTGCATTTGTATTCAGCCCCCCTGAGTCAATACTTTTAAGAATGTAGAACCACCTTTCGCTGCAAGTCAAATTTTGCTCTCATCTGACCAGAGCATCTTCTTCCACATGTTTGCTATGTCCCCCACATGGCTTCTCGCAAACTGCAAACTGCACGTCTTATGGCTTTCTTTCAACAATGGCTTTCTTCTTGCCACTCCTCCATAAAGGCCAGGTTTGTGGAGTGCACGACTAATAGTTGTCCTGTGGACAGATTCTCCCACCTGAGCTTTGGATCTCTACAGCTCCTCCAGAGTTACCATGGGCCTCTTGGCTGCTTCTCTGATTAATGCTCTCCTTGCCCGGCCTGTCAGTTTAGGTGGACGGCCATGTCTTGGTAGGTTTTCAGTTTTCTGATGATGGATTGAACTGCTCTGTGAGATGTTCAAAGCTTGGGATATTTTTTTTATAACTTAACCATGCTCTAAACTTCTCTCCAACTTTATCCTTGACCTGTCTGGTGTGTTCCTTGGCCTTCATGATGTTGTTTGATCACTAAGGATCTCTAACAAACCTCTGAAGGCTTCACAAATCAGCTGTATTTATACTGAGATTAAATTACACACAAGTGAACTCTATTTACTAATTAGGTGACTTCTGAAGGCAATTGGTTCCACTAGATTTTAGTTAGGGGTATCAGAGTAAAGGGGGCTGAATACAAATGCATGCCACACTATTCAGATATTTATTTGTAAAAAAAATGTGAAAACCATGTATCATTTTCCTTCCAATTTAAAATTATGTGCCACTTTGTGTTGGTCTATCACATAAAATCCCAATAAAATACATTTAAGTTTTTGGTTATAACATGACAAAATGTGGAAAATTTCAAGGGGTGTGAAAACTTTTTCAAGGCACTGTATATATAGCAACACCATAGATTGTTGATTTGGGGAGTAGCTGATTGCCTTAGGGAAGGTTTTTGTTTTTCCTACTGGAGAAAATTTGACCTCTCATTATAAAGTGATTTTATTTCCTCGCCATAACTGTGAGTTTAGGGTTCTGAGGATGCAAGTTTTCAATTTCTTTTTGTCCTTTTGTTAAACTCAATGGACATTTTGTCTATTTGTGTCTTTTTTTCAACTTAGCTAAGCAATTATATGTCATTAGGTTTGCAAGTGTCATACAGTGTATGCCCCTAAAGATTCAGGCAGTCTGTTCATGCAGCCAAAGTGTTGGAGCACCAAATATACTCACACTTCACCAAGTAGTAAAGGGAAGATGATAATCCCAGATCTTGTGCGCTCAACAAGCAAGTTGCAGAAACAATTTTTCTATCCTGACATGTTCCCTTTAATGACTACATTCAAAGCAAAGCACAGTATAACATGCCAAGCTCAGCACTGACTTTATTTAAGGTGTAAGTGTAGGCAGATAAAATAAAAACTCCAATGAAGAATTCATTAAAATTATTTATTGTTGTTAGTATTACCTGAATCCTTCTTTGTACTAGTCTACTGCAATCACTTGCACATTCAGTCTGGGAGTGCAAAACTCTGTAAGCCAATCAAGCTTTAATGCATTACGCTGCCCTGTGACTCTAACAAGTGCAGTGTGCTTATTGGAGGAGAAAGCAGCAAAATAACCTAATCAATAAGCTTCTGCTCTTCACTAAACAATCAAAGCTTTACACAAGCTGTATTTTTTTTGACTGCAGTGAAGAATAGAAAATAGTAAATTGTGTGGGGTCTGGCTTTGGTATGTTGATTATTAAGAATTACAAATCTTTTTTTCAGGTAAGACAGCTCACACAGGTACATTTCAGCTGTGCATTTAGCTGTATGTCCACACTTACACAAAAAAATTAGAATTTTTAATTTTCCAGCTTTCTTTTTCTTTTTTTACAAATCTAGTTTGTATAAATACAATTTTAAGCTTTGTTCATTATCCTTAAAATTGCATATGCCATCATTAAAAATGCATTAAAAATTTTAAGACCTTTACGTAATTTAGTGTTCATTGGGAAATATTGTAATGAGCAATTAAACATGCCAAAGGAAAGTGCCCTGCTATAAATAAATGGTCACAATATTCTATTTTGACTTTATTAATCTTACAATATCCCACAGACAATATACTATTCAATAGACATCATTAATAGGCATTAAGTTTATCAAAATGTCAGTTCAGAGTATACACAACAAGAACTGATTAAATGAAAGAGTCAAAAATGATCTAGCTGTCAGTTTACATTTTAAATTAAGCCAGTGCTCAAAGCAAGGCATTTCAAAATGGTTTCTACAAAGATTAGGCATCTCGCATGTGAAGAATTTTTTACCAGCCTTTATTATTATTAATAATTTAATCTAAAAATATACTACATTAATGAGTTCTGAGGGCCAGTTTATTGGCAGATTTAGATTTATGATCACAGAATATATATTTCACAAAGTATGCTGGCCTTTTTAAAATGGATGCCCAGCAGTACCAGCACAATTAGCATGTTTTTAGGCTGCCTGACTTGAATAGTTAAAGTTAAAGTTACATGTGCCTTACATACAACTCATACTTACAAACATAGGGAGACAACAGGAAGTGAGAGGAAATCTACCCCTAGGAAGGTAAATTTACTCCTGTAAGAGTTATCATGGGAAAAAGGTGTCTCCACTGAAGCTTTATCACCAATCCTTGTTTCCACGACAACCCAATATGTTCAAAATTCAATTGTCACAGGAACAGAAAGTGAGGTGAAATCTTCTGAACAGGGGTACAGACAGCAAAGCAAATGTTACAGGTGTGTTAACCCTTCCTGATGCCATCCAAAAAGCTTAACATTTATTTTTTTTGGCTGGAGTTATGCCGGTCATACACGGTTCGAATTTCGTAAGAATTTTCTTTCGAAAATCGTATGAAAGAATTTTCGTATGAATTTCGCACCATTAGTGGGCTGCAACAATGACCGATTTTCGTGCGGCAATTAAATTTGAGGAATCGGACATGTTGGAAATTTTTAGAAAAACGAACGATTTTCTAATCAATGATGGGAGAATCGTGCGAGAAATGTAATAAGAAAAGAAAATTTATGGAGAGAAAAGAAGATTCCCGGCCAAGAAAATTCTTTTCCGTAGCAACATGCGGTGAAATTGAAGGCTTGGTCGGCCGAATTTCGAAAATCAATGGTGGCACCATCGGATCACAAAAAAGCAAACTTTCTGATTTTGAAAGAAAATTCGTTCGAAATTCGACCGTGTATGGCCTGCTTTACAGTTAAAAAATGTTCCAACTTACATTCAAATTCAACTTAAGAACAATCCTATAGAAACTATCTTGTTTGTAACCTGGGAAGTGCTTGTACTGGAAAGCTGTAAAAATCACTATGTAAAACTTGCATTGCTATTAAATGTAATGACCACCTTTATTTATTTTTTAAATCATGCATTTGTATATTCTTTTGTACCTGTTGATCCTGCCAGTCCACAGCCCAACCTCTGAAGGGTGACAATACTATTTTATGTGCAGTATATTCAGTTCATCCTTGTCATTCTGCTCACCATTGTCCTGACATGGACTGAGGAGAAAAGTTAACAGTGTTATCACCATTGATAACTGCTCCCTTCTGCCATTCAGAGCAGTGCATGTGTCCACCTGAGCTGGGAAGGGGGATGCAAGACATTGACCTGCATCTGAAGAAAAATATGCATGGTGGCTCTTGAAATCCTTTTTCTGGCCCTAGCATAGTGAAGACTTCAGTGGCCCATGTCATGATGTCTTTGAGGCTAAAATCAATTACAATGTCTCAAGATAAAATTTTAAAATAAGTCATCTTTAGGGGTGGGAATCTGAAAATGTAAAAAAATTGACTTGAGAAGGACTTTACGATATTAGACTATTAATCAGACTATTAAGACTATTAATCTATGATTTTTGAAATGCAGAGAAGAACAAGGTTTATTTAGTAGCACTGTGCAAACTTCTGTTATATGATGTAACCCTGAAAGCATTCAATCGCACACTTGAGAAAATGTGAATGTACAATATATACAGTATAAACTACTAAAGTAATTAGTGGCGCTGTAAATAAACCAATAAATAAATTACCAATTAAATAAATCACCCAGTGAGAAGTGATAAATGACAAAGACATAGTCCTTTGATTAAATAAGTCCTTCAAATGTAATGGTGAATAATCAATGAAGATTCAAAATGAGCTGAGAGCAGACTTAATTTAGTTCATCCACCACACCACGTGCAAACGGTGACTCCACTCCCCTCTGGGTGTCCACTAACCAATTTAAGTTGCCTTGCACTCTCATGCTCGGCAAATAAGCATCAACTCACACAGGGTTAAATCATTCACTGATTTCCCATCAATAATGTTGATCCCATGGAAAGATCCACATATAAAGAAACAAAGTGCTCAGTGCAGTAACGTTTGATCAAAATGTATTAAATTTAAAAAGCTTCAAACATTGCACTCACATTATATTAAATAAATTATGCATGTGATAGATCCACTGCAGCAGCATGAGACTGGCAAAACATGGTCACAGCAAACTCAGCATGTAGTAGTATCTCACCGACGCCGGAATCGTCACCGCCGAAACATCGCTTCCGGTATTGCGTCTGATGTCACTATTGGTTGCTGTACAGCCACGTACTGACGCATTTCATCATCATGACTTCCTCCTAATAAAAATAAACTACATATACTTTTTAAAAATGTCATAATTACTATAACATTATATTTTGTGGGATAGACTTTGTCTTTCCATCATGGAGGGGTTCTAACCGAGTTAGAAATTTATCACAAAGAGAAACTAAGTGGATTTTCTATTAAAGAGTTTGGCCTCCAGAGGGTTAAACATCGAGCTGGATCTCTCTTTCAAAGTATTTTATTGGATTTTCACAAGGAAATACATTGTACAATTAATGCATTGTACGTCGTGCAACGACGTTTGATTGTATTTAGAACATAAGTTTGGAAACTTAAACTATGCATAAAATCCAGCAGCTTGTCATTGAAGCATAGTCCATTAAGGTAATATTAGTTGTTTGAACAAATGTGTTTGACCCTTTCTCCCAATGCGGCACCCCTAACGGGAGCTATTTGTACCGCAAAGGCAGAAACGATCCATTGTGTGATCATTAAGAGTAGTAGTTCATTCTTAATTTGAGGGTTTATATCTCTGCTGTAGTCGTAGTGGTAGCATCGAAAGGATCATATGGTCAGCATATTGCTCGGTCAAGAAGGTGTGTAGGTGTTTTTGAGCGTCTGAGTGGGAAGTGCAGCGTTGGACCAATTTGTCCAAGGAAGCCATTGTTTAGCTGTTTTTGAGGCCCTTCCATTACTGGAGGCCATCATTGTTTCGTAGCTGAAATGTAGTGAGTCCAGGTCTATTGTTTGTGTTATGTTTGGTGAGCTAGCCGACTTCCAATGCCTAGTTAGGTTGAGTCTGGAGGCCAGGAGGACATGGGTTGTTATGTATCTTAGGGCTCCGGGAATGTTTTCTATGTTTAGGTTTAAAAGTGCCATTGCGGGAGAGGGTGGAATAGGGATTTTGGTTATGTTGGTAAGAAGGTTAAATGTGTCTGTCCAATACTTCTGAATGGCTGGGCATGACCAAAAAATATGAAAAATGTCACCTTTGTGGGATTTACATCTCCAACATATATTGGGGTTATTGGGGCTGAAGGAAGCTATTTTAGCTGGTGTCAAATACCATCGGAGCGAAATTTTCTGAGTGAGTTCCCATAGAGTTGAACATTGGGTTGCTTTGTATGTCGATTTGAAAGCAAGTTGCCATTGTTCAGCAGAGAAAGTAGTGGAGAGGTCTGCTTCCCATTGGTGATGTGGGGGCATTTTAGCGAAAATTCTTTTCCCCTGTAGGAGGGTGTAGAAGCATGAAATTCCTTTGGTTCTTGGAATAGGATTAGTGAGGAAATCCCAGGTCTTTGGGGGAATGTGGTAATTGGGGAGAGGTGATTTACTTAGACAGTGACGTATGCGGAGATATGTGAAATGTTCAGCGGTGGGCAGATCATATTCCTGTTGAAGGTGGGAGAAGGATTTAAGTGTGTTTCCTTGTATGAGGAGATGTAGTGAGTGTATACCCTTGAGGGACCATTGGGAGAGTCTAAGCCCCGGTGAGAGGTGGTGAAGAGCTTCTAGGGGTACATTAAGGAGTGCCATTGAGGGAGTGGTGTCAGAAAGGGTGGCCAATTTTTTCCAGGCGTATACTGAGGCCCTCATGGGTGGAGAGATGGAGGGTGAGATACGTGAGCCCAGGGGGGTGCTTAGTATCCAGTGTTTAAGATTGGAACCGATAATTAAAGATTTTTCTATCAGGGCCCAGAGAGATTGAGTATTAGGTTGGAACCATACCGGTAGTTGAGCAAGTGTGGCCGCCAGGTGGTAGTCTCTAAAGTCTATGGAGCCTGCGCCTCCTGCCAGTCTATGTTTAATTAGTTTTGCATGGGCACATCTGGGTTTTTTCCCCTTCCATAGGAATTTGTTGAATAGTGATTGAAGGGACCTGAAAAATGAGGAGGGTATTGGGATGGGCAATGTGCGAAAGAAGTATAATATTTGGGGGAGGCATACCATTTTAAAGGCCGCCAATCTACCCGACCAGGAGAGTTCGTGTTTCGTTATTTGTTGAGTGTCACTGTTGATTTTGTGTAGAAGTGGGAGAAAGTTGTAGGAATAAAGTTGTCTGGTTGATTTTGTAAGTTGAATTCCTAAGTATGTGATATCTTTGTCTGCCCATGTAAAGGTGTGTTGTTGTTGGAGCAAGATTTTTGTTGTGGCGTCTATGTTAAGGTCGAGAACGTATGATTTGGTTTTGTTTAACTTATAATATGAGACCTTGCTGAACCAATTTAGTGTATTTTGTGCCTCTGCTAGGGAGGATGAGGGGTTCGTGAGTACTAGTATAACGTCATCCGCGAAGAGACTTATTTTGTGGCAAGTATTACCTATCGTTAGACCAGATATTTTCTTATTGGAGCGGATGTGTTGTGCCAGGGGTTCCATTAGTAGATTAAAGATAATTGGGGATAACGGGCAGCCTTGGCGCGTGCCATTTGTGATAGGGAATGGTTTCGAGAGCATACCTTCCGTGAACACCTGGGCTGATGGGGTGGTGTACATTGCCAACACTACTCTAAGGATGTGGTCTTTAAATCCAAACTTCTGGAGGACCTTTTTAAGGTATAGCCAGTGGACCCTGTCGAACGCCTTCTCTGCATCCAAGGATAGGAGCAGAGAAGGCGTTCCGGTGGTCTCCGCATGATGGATCAAATTTATCATTCTTCTGGTGGCATCTGGCGCTTGCCTTCCTTTCGTGAAACCGGTCTGGTCTCTATGAATGAGCGTGGGTATGATATCTAGTAAACGTGTAGCAATGGTCTTGGCGTAAATTTTTAAGTCAAGATTTAAAAGGGATATTGGTCTGAAATTTTTGGGAGTGTTGGGTTCTTTCCCTGGCTTCGGTAGCGTGACTATTAATGCATTTAAGTAGTCATTAGGAAATTTGGAAGAGGAGGCAGCGTTGTTGTAGAGCTCCGTGATGTGGGGGACAAGTATTGGTGAGAATTGTTTATAGTATTCGGGTGTGAGGCCGTCAGGTCCTGGAGCTTTCCCATTGGGAAGGGAGTCAATTGACAGTCTGACTTCTTGTTCTGTAAATGGTTTGTTGAGGGATTCTAGTTGTGTCTTAGTCAAGGTTGGTAATTGTATGGATTGGAGGAATTGATCAATCTCGTCTGGAGATGGCTGTGGGGTGGTAGGGTCATGATTTAGATTATAAAGGTCACTATAGTAGTCGCTGAATGCATTGGCTATGTCTTGAGGGTTGGACTGGGAGGTATTCGTGTGGGGGTGGAATATCTGAGATATTTTTGTTTTGGTTCTTTTACCTCTGAGTTTCATTGCTAGAGATTTCCCTGCTCTGTTAGAGGTGGCATAAGAAGTAGCTTTCAATTTACGTTGAAGGAATTCAAACGAATGTAGAAGTAATGTTTTCAGCTCCTGTCTGAGAGATAGTAGCTGGAGGGTTTGTGGATTACTGGGATTGGCTTTGTGTTGTTGTTCTAGGGAGGTAATTTGGGAGGTTAGTTCGTCTATACGCTGCGTCCTCTTCTTTTTGTGAAGTGAGCTTAATTTTATTAATGTACCTCTCATGTAGGCCTTATGGGCACTCCACACCACTCCATGGTCAGACACCGATCCTTTGTTTATAGCGAAAAATTCTGTGAGATGATTGGAGATCTCTGTTGTGTAGTTTACATTTTGCAATATATAATTGTTTGCACGCCAGAGAAACGTGTTGCGTTGTGGGCTGGAATCTGTGATTGAAATTGATATTGGAGCGTGGTCTGACCATGTCGTGGCGTGTATCGCAGATTGACATACATTCTGTAATAGCCATTTATCTGTTGCAAATAAATCAATCCTTGAGTAAGAATTGTGTCTGGGGGAAAAGTGAGTAAAGTCCTTTTCTGAACCGTGGTGACAGCGCCATACGTCAAACAAATCCTGTGAGGATAAAAAATTCTTCAATGGTGATATTCGCCTCTTCGCTGGTGATGTGGTGTCCATGTTGGGGCAATGTTAAAGTCTCCGCATAGGATTAGGTGACCCTTCTTGATTGGTTTGGCTAAGCGTATGACTCTATGTAGGAATTTCATCTGGTGTGTGTTCGGGGCGTAGATGTTGATGAGCGTATAGGACACTTTGCTGATGGTACCCACTACTATCAAGTATCGACCTTCAGGGTCTGTTAGGATCTTGGATAGTTGGAAGTCCACAGTGTCTTTTATTGCTATCAGAACACCTCTAGATTTGGCAGAGTGGCAGGCTTGGTAGATGGTAGGAAATTTGTGGTTTTTGCATAGAGAGGAATCTGACAGTGTCAGGTGGGTCTCTTGTATACAAAGAATGTCACTATGTAGAGCTTTGGCGGTTCTCCATAGTGAATGGCGTTTAGCCGGATGATTCAGGCCATTGACATTAAGCGATAGTATGTTGAGCGGCATTGTGAGGGTGAGGGGTGAAGGGAGTAGTGAAACAATCACTTACTGTCCGTCGGTTTGATCAAAGATGTGGAGGACCCTGGTCTGCTGGGCTGGTGCTGAGTGGTCTATGGTCCTTGGGCTTGACGATAGTTAAATCAAAATGGGCTGCAAATAGAGCAATATGTTAATCACACTAGAGAGTAGAAGAGATATTAAAAAAGAAAACAAAAAACAAAAGTAACTGAAAAGTCAATGATCAGGCTGCTGGTGAAGTAACTCTGCTGAATTGTAGAAGAATAAATAGAGGTGGTGTAACCTACACCGCTTCAACCTCTAAAACGGGGGTATAAACAGTTAGTAACGAAGGGAGCTGAGATCGTAAGAAATCGTTTCGTCACATTCCAGGGGATATTGCCAGACGTTTTGAGGCCTACTGTCGTAGGATCTTCCGTGTCTTTCATCTGTGTTGATGCGCCATGCGGTTGCGGGCTGGGAGCGGGTCACTGTATGGTGGGTTGGTCTTGGGGGGTTCGAGAAGTATCCCCCAGTGGTGGAGAAGTTGCATGCCTTTGTTGAGGTCGTTTATGACATGGTTTTGGCCATTCTTCGTGACTAGAATAGTTGCTGGGTGACGCCATTTGTATGGTATTTTATGGTTTTGCAGACCTTTAGTTATTGGGTTTAAGCTTCTTCTTAGTTGGAGTGTATACTTGGAAAGGTCTGGGAAGAATTGGATCTCTGTGTAGGGTGAAGGTAGCGGTGACTTGTGTTTGACCCCCAGCAGAAGTTTCTCTTTGACGTGAAAGAAGTGTACTCTCATTAATACATCTCTAGGAATGGAGGCCGCTAGGTGAGATGGCTTGGCGATTCTGTGGATCCTGTCTACTATCAGGTCCCTGGGAGATGCTTCTGGTATGATGGCGTGCATCATTTCCTTAGCGAATCGTGGTAGATCTGCAGGCATGATGGATTCAGGGACTCCACGTAGCTTTATATTGTTCCTGCGAGATCTGTCTTCTAAATCGGCCAGCTTGGCGCGAACCCATTTTTGTTCTTCCCTCACATCCTCACACGCATCAATAACCTCATTAACTGTGGAGGTGCATTCACTCATATTCCTTTCAATGCATGACACTCTGTTATCAAGTGAGTGGATGTCTGAGGAGATTTTAGTGAACATTGAAGAGAGATCTGTCATGAGGGAGGTTTGTAGTGACATCAGCATGTCTTTTAACGTGGTATCCATCACAGGCTGGCCTGAGGTAGGAAAGGATGCCATGGATGAATGTAGGGCCTGGTTGGTGAGAAGGGGATTGAAAGCCTGGGCCTCAATTTGTGCAGTGGGCGGCCGCTGCGGCGGCGCATCGAGCCTCATTTTGGCCTTTGCTGGGCTGTTAAGCAGGCAGTCACCCTCCGGAGGGTGAGGGGGTTGTGATGGGGGGTCGGATGGCATATTATCTACCAGGATTTCGTCTGGTAGATCAGTGTAAGAGTCCCGCGGCGCGGCCGGGCCGGCGCCATCTTGGAAGTCACTGACCTGCTCCGCCGGCTTGTAAGAGAATTCGGTGAGTTTCTTTGGTTTATATTCCGGATTTCTCTTCCTAGACCCACTGGCCATGTTCTCTGGCGTTGTAGGAGTGAGGATGGCTCCGGATTGAAGTAGCTGTGCGGCCTGTGTAGCTCTATAGTTTCCCCTGTGTGACAAGCTGAGGGATCAGGCGTCCATCTTCAGCTCCGGCCGGCCACGCCCCCATCGAGCTGGATCTCAATTGCTTCATAAGTAATTTTTAAATTTAAATATATGAATTATTGATGGGCTTTTAAGCCTATAATTAGGAATGGGTTCCCTATATTCTATCTTATTTTAGTTATTTCATAGTGTATTAATATAACGTTATAGTAATTATGAAAATTTTTAATAGTATATGTGGTTTATTTTTATTAGGAGTTGTAACTAATGACAGTCGCCTATGTTGTGTGCTGTCCGGTATGTTAAGTATGCTGTTATTTGGTCATTTACTTATGCCAATACTTATTGCTCTTCAACATGAATTTGTGCGGAGTAAAGACTGTGCATGTCATGGTTGCGGGGACACTCAGTTAGCGCATATGCTGATGGGTAGTCATTACCAATTAGCATATGGGATATTACAAAAGGGAGGGTGCCGTGCCGTACAGCTAATCCCAGGAGGAAGTCATGATGATGAAACATGTCAGAACGTGGCTGTACGGCAACCAATAGTGACATCAGATGCAATGCCAGTAGTGATGTTCCGGCGTTGATGACTCCGGTGTGGGTAAGGTAATACTACACGTTGAGTTTGCTGTGACCATATTTTGCCAGTCTCACACTGCGGCAGTGGATCACATGCATAATTTATTTTATCTTCAGTGTGGGTGGACAAAACTTTGAACCCTTTGATTTTATTATATACAGTATGTAAAGCGTTATGTAAATTGACAGCACTGTATAAGCCCCTTTAAGAAATAAATAAAATATATAGGCTGAGATTGTCAGCTCTCTTTCTAATGTTGGTTACCGAGCTGCAATGTTGATTCACAGCTTCAATGCTTTCTGAGTTACTGAAGCAAAACAAATATGCATATCAACATTTTTAGATTAACACCATCAAAAGCCTGGGAATTTATATACTTTTTCGTTTACCGACTCGTCCTGCACAGAGTACACCAGCGTGTAACCAAGGCTCAATAATATCAAAACAAACATTGACCAAGAGGTAGAACAAAGTGGTTAACTCAAGGCTGTGTATAATATTAAAAAAATATTTCTTTATTGAAGCAAAGTAAATATAAAAAAATTGCACTTACAATTCATATACGTTTCACCAATTAAATGAACAACATTGTCATCCACACCACTCTGTTTGAACTACATTTATCCAGCCTATGTTTTCTGTTCCTATCATATATTGATTCCTATGTTCCTATTTTGGTTCTGCAAAGAGTTTGAATGCACCGCTTAATATTTTCAGTTCAGAGGTTATAAAGGCATACTTGTGTGTTACATTGCATACTGTATAGACCTAGCAAAGTTCGATCTTTGGTCAATAGAAAACTGTCTTTTGCACAAGCATGAATAAAGGACAGTACTGATCACTAATTTCCATATTTCATCTTTAAGGATTAGCTCAGGGGAAGTCTATTATGAAGTTGTCTAAGCTATAACAGTTACAGGGACTGTCCATCACACAGTGGTAGTCACCAAATGCTAACAAATTGAAAAAAAAAGTATCTTATACTTAATTTTACTTGATTAGGTTAAGCAATAGGACTCTATAACCTCCATCCTTCTACCATATATATCAGGAGCCCTTAGGTTGTATAAGCCCTCTAAATTTCAGTCTATAACCAGCTCAGCACTTCAAAGGCACATAGCATTTATATCAACGTATCTAACACTTGCGTACTTGTTCTCTTACTGCCCTAAACAGATGCCTGCTAATGTTTGTTGATGTTTTTGCATAGTTAGTCTGTCTTCTGGGTGTTAAAGCTGAAAAAACTCTGTTAAGGCTCAAGTATTGGCATCCAATGTAGTGACATAAAGCATGTCATGTGATCCAGCACTTTGGGGTCAAACTAGACTATAGGTTTCATCCATATTATTGTTTAACTTAATTAGGGTGGGGAAAGGCCTCCTCTGCATTGTTTAAATTGGACTCTATGTCAGTTATACTTTAACCCCTTCCTAACTTCCCCCCAGTTCTCATATGTTGGTAAAAGCAGGGAGTGTATGTCCAGAACATCTCCTGTTAATGATCACTGATGGTGCAAAGATAAAACAAACACCCTGCTTATAAATGTATTCATATTTAGCACCACTTTGAGGTAAAATAACTCTTTATTCAAAGAATTTTCAATAAACATGAAATGGCTCTAGCAATAGCAATCTAAAGGGTTCCATACCACATATATAACAATAATACAGAAAAAATAAAGAAACATTGATAATCTAAATGGTTCATCATGTCTTGTAGGGAGATGGGGCCTTTTGAGGACAAATAGAGACCATAATGACAGAAAACAAATAGTAACAGAGGCAAAAAGGGGGAGAAAAAAGGGAAAGAAGGAAAACTGGGTAAAAGACAAGGGTGGGGATGATTAGTGATATATGGGGAGGTCTATCCAGTCTTAGAAGGCTAAGTGTATATATGAAGCTGCTGTAGAAGAGGGGAAGAGAAGGGGGATAGGAACAGAGGGGGGGTTAGAAAATAATCTGAGAACTTGAAAAATTCTCGAAACGGTCAAAGGAAGTAAGTTATATGGGTCCAAACTGCGCTTAGGGTACGTATATAGGGTCAGAAACCACAGGTTGCTGCCTCCCTCACACAAAGTCCCTGGTAAGGTTCTTTGCAAAGCGTATGAGAATATAGAGTTAGGGTATATTGGCGCTACCTACAAAATTATATACTGGGATAGCCTCAATTCTAGCAGCCCTTGCTTGTGGTAGTAAATCTATACGCTATGCACCGTATATAAATCCCCCTTTATAGTATAAATGATATCACAGCTATTGAGTATGTATCCAGTAATCATATGCTGTAGAGGGTATATGACAAATTACAAGTGTCGCACAGCCTAATTAGTCCTACAGCCTCAGAGATAAAAGCCAGAGACTATATTGCATAGTGTGCATTTAATAGAAACCATATACCGATGCAGTAATGTGCATATAAATTGTGCTGTCCTGAGCAGATATCATATGCGTATCAGATATAAAATAAAATAAAAATTACATGCACACAAAACACATGTTAAATAGCACAGAAAATCCAGCAGTTAGATCTCCAACATATATTATGACAGTCCATATAATGCTGTTATATAGCTTATTCAGATTCCCAATGGTGACTTTGGTGTTGCAAACAATTTGTCAGGTGACTCTCGTGCTCCCCCTTTTGGTTGCCTACTCACCAGCTCCCAGAACCCCACCAGGGGTATAACGCCTGTGGTATAGTATGCTGGGTCACTTCACCTGCTGTTTCATCTGATGGATACTTGTACTGTATTCGGCTCCCCAGGCCCCACGCCGGGGTAATACGCCTGTGTTGGAAAATGGATCGTCTGCTGCTATGTATTGTGCTGGATGTCTCCTGTGCTTTTCAATCCATAGAGGTGTTGCTTCCCCTCATGATTCAAGGAAAAAAAGGAGAGCTTCCATGGCATAATAAAGTATGACCACTTTATTTAAAATCATATATGCCCCCACAACCGGGGTATAGGGCATAAAAAACTAAGCCAGCAAAGATGATTTTTAAAACATAAAACAATAAAAATACAAATGAAACTATAAAGTCCAGGTACTGTTAAGTATAACTCTGTCCAGATGGAATAGGACAGCGCTAATTGCTGGGCATTATGTAAGTTTAAAAAGTCCCTCCAGGCAAACATTAACAACGAGGTGGGGGTATGTAACTACCAGCCGCTGAACAGCTGAACAGCGTACTCCTCTCTCGTAGTCCTGGAGCTGACTGACAGAGCGTGATGCCGTTGAACATCTCTGTCAGTCAGCTCCAGGACTACGAGAGAGGAGTACGCTGTTCAGCTGTTCAGCGGCTGGTAGTTACATACCCCCACCTCGTTGTTTATGTTTGCCTGGAGGGACTTTTTAAACTTACATAATGCCCAGCAATTAGTGCTGTCCTATTCCATCTGCACAGAGTTATACTTAACAGTACCTGGACTTTATAATTTCATTTGTATTTTTATTGTTTTATGTTTTAAAAATCATCTTTGCTGGCTTAGTTTTTTATGCCCTATACCCCGGTTGTGGGGGCATATATGATTTTAAATAAAGTGGTCATACTTTATTATGCCATGGAAGCTCTCCTTTTTTTCCTTGAATCATGAGGGGAAGCAACACCTCTATGGATTGAAAAGCACAGGAGACATCCAGCACAATACATAGCAGCAGACGATCCATTTTCCAACACAGGCGTATTACCCCGGCGTGGGGCCTGGGGAGCCGAATACAGTACAAGTATCCATCAGATGAAACAGCAGGTGAAGTGACCCAACAAAATATACCACAGGCGTTATACCCCTGGTGGGGTTCTGGGAGCTGGTAAGTAGGCAACCAAAAGGGGGAGCACGAGAGTCACCTGACAAATTGTTTGCAACACCAAAGTCACCATTGGGAATCTGAATAAGCTATATAACAGCAATATATGGACTGTCATAATATATGTTGGAGATCTAACTGCTGGATTTTCTGTGCTATTTAACATGTGTTTTGTGTGCATGTAATTTTTATTATATTTTATATCTGATACGCATATGATATCTGCTCAGGACAGCACAATTTATATGCACATTACTGCATCGGTATATGGTTTCTATTAAATGCACACTATGCAATATAGTCTCTGGCTTTTATCCCTGAGGCTGTAGGACTAATTAGGCTGTGCGACACCTGTAATTTGTCATATACCCTCTACAGCATATGATTACTGGATACATACTCAATAGCTGTGATATCATTTATACTATAAAGGGGGATTTATATACGGTGCATAGCGTATAGATTTACTACCACAAGCAAGGGCTGCTAGAATTGAGGCTATCCCAGTATATAATTTTGTAGGTAGCGCCAATATACCCTAACTCTATATTCTCAAAGGAAGTAAGTGTCCGAGAGGACACAACTAGTTTTCCTTCATATCTACAACAAAAGTCAGTCTGATTTTCACACTTGAGTTTTTTATGTCACCAGTGAATGATGCCCTCAACACATAATCAATAAACCAAAGCCGAAAAAACATATGGCTTTAATATAGAGGATAGGTGTTGACCTCTTCAATTTACTAGTAACCTAAATGAGGAGAGGTGTAGGTTGGTGCCCATGGTGGCCCCATAAAGATTCCCTGAATTTCTGGTAATTAGTACCTATCAACTAGCCAAAAACTTATGATGTAGGGCAAAGGTTATTAAGTACAAATTAAACTCATTATAAGCCCCTGCCTTTGGGTATCTTTTCTTCAAGAAGTAGTGTATGCCTAAGGGACCATCATCTTTGGAGGATTGTTTCATATTCCCCATATAGGGATTTCACATTCCCACTGGGGAGGGGGGTCTGCTCCCAAGCTTTCACTTTCTCAGAATTCAGCAATAGCTTCCCAGTAACTTTTACATAGGACATACACCATTGCTTTAGTTTGGTGTCCACATACTTCCCCACCCTTTCCAATGAGCCATTTATTGCCGAAACAATTGGTTAACCTAAGTTTTTTTGCCCTATTCTTATGTCTTTTTTGGAATAATATCAAATGACAGATGACATTCTATAGTTCTCTTGGTCCCCCAGACCAATGTCTAACTCCAAGTAAACACATCTCTTTTAAAAGCAATACTTCATTGTTCCCACTGTCACTCACCTGTATGACTAATCTCAGGGCTAAATTAAATTTTTGTAGGGCCTTCTTTTCACCCACAGTTGGATTATTCCTAGCTGTCCTAGACCAATCAGCAGCCCTGAAGCTTTTATGAACTAACTCCAAACAGATTAATGACACAGGTATTTGTCAATGATGTGTAAACTAATAAGGTGCTGAAGAAATTTCACAGTGATTGCCCCTAATGTCTCCTAACCAATTGCCCAGTTGGCTGCAACACCTGTGATTGTTTCCGATGCATTCCAGTGCAATGGCTGAGCCTGATGAGAAGTCTGTGTCTCTGTCACCCACATACATGCGGTCAATTGCATCAATGTGACAATTACCTCCTGATTGATAAGAAACACTGGGGCTCTGTGATACCAGATGACAAATGAACTTCAGTGGTCTATTGGTGTATATGCGATATCTGCTGCTTTTGCAGCCAAATGCTGCAAAAGACGATCGGAAATTCGGCCAGCAAAAGACCGATGAGAGCTTTTGGTCGGGAAATGTGACTGTGTGTGTGCTCCATCGGACTTTTGCTAGCCGAATTTCGGCCAGCAAAAGATTGAGAGCATGTTCTCAATTTTCCAGACGAAAAAAGTTTCTATCGGAAATTTCTTTAGTGTGTATGCAATTCCAACGCGCAAAAAAACACGCATGCTCAGAATCAAGTACGAGATGGAGCCCCTCAATCTGGTAAAATGACCGTTCATAATGGAGATGGCACATTCGTCACACTGCAAATTTTGAAATCTTTCAATGCAGCGCATTCTCTTCTTCTTTATAATGCTAGAAGATTGAAGTTGTTTTGCTGCTTTTATTCACACAGACTTCTCACAAACGTATTTCTTTATTATTTCTCGTGATCTCCTGAATAATCTTTTTGGTTTTTAAAGCCAGATCTCCATAATAATGTTTATAATTAATTTTTATAGTCATTTTTTATTTTTTTGGAATCAAGATCTCCTGCTGTTTTTTTTTTAATTATTTTATAGTGAACTCCATTTTTTTTTTTTTTGGTATGTCACGTTTCCACAACACCATTATTATCTTGTCTTTGTAAATCTCAATGAGGTTGGTTGGTGTCCCTTGTTAATTTGACATTGTATTTTTTAAATGTACCTGTCTACTCCAAAAAAAACTGTCCTTTTTGAAGTAAAACACATAGGCAAGTATTTCTGAAAAAAAATATCCATTTATTTTGGGTCATAACAAAATAAAGAGGAAGGCAACGCTGGAGAAGCTGGTGAAATTTGCCAAGCCTTTGTACCCTCAGGGCAGACATCAATCATTTTACAGTCAAAATGGTTGGCCTGAGGAGTCCTTATAATAGTGAGCACATTCTGGTCCAGGACTACAAGAGATCAGGAACAGCAGCAGGTGACATATCTGGCCCCAGGCTGTGGTCATACAACAGCCTGCATCTTTTGCCAGACCAGACTGAACCCAGGCCATCACTCTCTGGTCTTCCTTAGACGCTTCCTTCCAGGCTGTGGCTGTGGTGTTGGAGGTGTGGCAGGAGGTGGAGGAGGAGGAGGACCTGGAGGAGGAAAAGCAGGACCATGGTTAAACTCACAAATGTGGCTTTGACTTTTGAGTTGGCCCCTCAAGCCCTTGTTTAGGGCTTGTAACATCACTTCCTCACATAAGAGGCGTTGGCCTTCCTCCATTTCTAACATTTTGCATGAATGTATGTAATGTATGCAAAGTCCTCTTGAACACTGTGGGGGGTTCTGAGGGCCACAGTAGCCTTCATAAATAGGCCACGTTACTCCTCTTCCTGCCACTTTTTGGTGGAAGGCGGAGGGGAGGGACCTGCAATTCTGGCAGGCTACTGGGCCCTGCCACCTCCTGGCTGCCACTTTCCACGGCCTGGCTGAGGCTTTCCTGTGTATGAAAAAGGGACATCGTTTTAGTTTTTCGTTCATCAATCACACACAATTTTCAACTCATAACTGTTGCAAATGTAATGTTAATAAATCGAAAAGACTATCAGCATTTTTAATTCTTGTCCCAATCATTTGTGACCACTACTGTCTATTGACATGTAAACCACTTTGTGAAATCAGAAATTAGTGATCGCAATTAGCATATATTTTACATCATTAATTTGACAACCATAAATATTTTGAAGAATGCTATACCTGGCTCAAGCTGGGCTCCTCCACATGTTGCTGCCTGGAAGGCCCAGGTTGGTCATCAAAAGCCTCGGCTGGGGGGGAAGGAAGTGTGGAAGGAAGACTGGAGAGTGCTGGCCTGGGTTCAGTCTGGCCTGCCAGAAAATGCAATCTGTCATAGTACCACAGCCTGGGTATATAAATGTCATCTGCTGCAGCTCCTGATCTCAGGGAATCCTGGACCTTCTTGAGTTCCCTATTATAAGTGCTCCTCATGCCACCAATCAGGGCCTTCAAATGGGGATGTCTGCCACGGGGATCACCGGCTTCACAAATTCCACCAATTGATCCTGTGCTGCCTTCCTCTTTGTTTGATTGTTATAATAGGGGTGGTTTACCTGCCACAGACAGGGCAGCTCCCTGTACATATCAATGAATATGGGCATAAAGTCCTCATCATTGAATAGATCTATTTTATCTGCAAGACACAACACATGACAAACCCTAATGTCAGGCGAAACTCTCCTAATCTTGACCCAATATAGGCCTCAATCTATAAGCAGTATAGGCCACTGATGCACAAACTTAAAATTGTACTTTCGTTATAACGATCAGCGCTTCCGCTACACCTTCCTCTGCTCACAGATCGTACATACGACGCACGCGTGTTACGCTTTATATACAATGCGCATTCGTGAAACTCCGCCCGCGTCGCCCGTCCCTGTCGTTCTTTCTAGAATATTCCCCGCCCCGTCTCTCTCGTCACAGTGGGAGACAACATGGCGGAGACACAGCAGGTGCTTAATAGCAGTAACGAGAAGGAAAGCCGGGAGCAAGAAACGTCCCATTCCAGGAGGAGATTTAAGGCCTCAAATATGTCCTTTGAAGAGATGGTGGAGATGGTCGAAATATTGAAGAGGGACGACTATGATGGTAAGTATGGACTGTACCTAAACCAAAATGTGAAAAAGGCCAAGATCATGACTAAAGTTGTGAAGAGTCTGCGCCGGAATTTTGGGGTACGACGATCCAAGGAGCAATTGAGGAAACCCTGGTCGGACCTCAAATTAAGGGAGCAGGATCAGTATAGAAGGATCAAGAAAATTCTTCTAAAAAGTAAGTAGTTGTCATGTGTTCCTATTCTTATTATTACTTGCATGCTGCGCCGTGTGCTTTTTTTTACTGTTGGACAGTTTAAAATGGCTACTTTCATGTTCGTGGGCCCAGTAATTGGTTGTAGTAAACATCGATTGTTTGCAAATAAATACGCTGTTTTTGCCAGATACAGGGTCAACTACATTTGGTCATGACAATTTGTATTCAAAGAAGTTTAGGACATTGTTGTCTAGATGTGTTTTTTGGACTTGCAAACTTGATTCAGTGTAATGTAAGGAGAGGACACTCAGCAGCTGTTTACACATCTGGACTCTGGAGCACTAGTGTGGGACACCAGAACAAACGTTTTAGGGTGTCCCACACAGGTGCTCCAGTGGATACTTGGGGTGTCTACATGTGGGAAAATTGTCCAAAAAAGGTAAGTATTCCTGCTTTGGTAAGGAAAAAAAATCATCTCTTCAACTTTGAACTCTGCCAAAACAGACAATTGTACCCCAGTTCCAAGCAATGTTTCATATTCCTATTTCTGGACTCAAATATCTGTGTGCTAAGTATACCCTTTGTTTCATTCTCATAGGGGAGCAAAGACTTGGAAAAAATGAGGACACCAGGGACCCCCATCTCCTGAAGAAGGGAACAAAGCTCACAACCTGAGGATGTGGATTAAGGAGAGGTGGTGGAGATTGTCACCACAACCGGTCAGTGTCGGACACCACAGATTCAGGTAATAGATGTATTCCTGCATATTTATAATACATGGTGTGTATTTTTATTTTAGGTGATGTTCAGGTTGTGGTACCAAAATCGAGTCATTTCACCAGTGACAGTGCACAACGGATGATCCAGGAAATCATCTTTTGTAGTCAGGATTTGGACATTATCAAAGAAAAAACCAAAAGAGATTGAACAAAGACTGAAGAACATGATTGATGTACTAGGGAGAATTTAAATCCTATAAAGATTCCTGGAATTTTTTTTTTTTTTATATTTTATCTAAAGTTTTAATACAGTTTAAAAGCCAAATTTGGAAGATGGACACAGTGTGTCAAAATGTGCTATCTGCCATCAGGAGATTTCAATGTACGCGTTTTGTGGGTGCAACCCCTTCCTCCCAACTTTAGTAGGTGAGAGGAAGGGGTTGTACCCCCAAAACACGTCCATTGATCCCCCATGATGGGAGATAGCACATGTTGACATTAGGTAAGGGATCAGAAAGGAAATCCCCATTTTCACTCACAATTTGTGTGCATCTTCTAAATGTGGCTTTTACAGGGGTGACTTTACCCCATCTGATGAAGGCAAGATCAAGACCTTTTTCACACTATAAAATGTCCGATATTGCCTTCTTTTTTGCAATGTTGAACTTTGTAAGTTCCAGCGTTCTATATGTTATGTTTGTAAACATGCCTGTTTCTGTATTTTTTCAGAAAATTTCAAGGTATAACTTTGAAAAAAAAAAATGTGGGTTTTTTACCGCCAAATGTTTTATAAAACACACATGTGAATGTGCACAAGGTAAAAGGTTTTATGCTCAACAATGTGTGGCTTCTTCTTTCAATGATAAATACCATTTTTTGTGTTAAGTTGGTGTTTACAGTGACAATCGGTGTTATTTAACCACTAGGCGTCCGCGTTATAGCCAAAAGACGGCTACAGCGCGGACACCAATTGCCGGGAGGGCATTCCTGGACGTCCTCCTGTTCACTTCTGCGATGCGCGCTCCCGCGAGCGCGCATCGGGGAAATTGTGCTCTGGGCGTGTCCCTTGTTATTCGACCACGCTTCTGCCTACCGATTCTGTTCATACCTCTGCCTGATCTGGAACTGACCCTGGACTGTTTGAGCATCCTTTTTGCCTGCCTCTTGGTCTGATCTTGTACCCTGCCACTGGACTAGTGGGATTCATAACACAGGGGTCTCACATATGTGAGGGGCTCCAGAATTGTTTTTCTGGATGAAGAAAACATTTTTTTGTTTTCTCATTCCTAGATTAGGGTCTGGAGACTCGGAGGCTTCAAAGAGATTTGGGTGGGAGAAGCCTCTACCCCTGTCCCCATTCTGTCCTGAACAAGGCCCTACTTTTGCCTGCTGCTTGTAGGACCTATGCCATCATGCCTCTGCCTGTCGCATGAACTGACCACACCACATGGATGGACCATGTTCCTGCCTACTACCAGGATCAATATTTTGGCACTGCTGACAATCTCTGCCTGCACTGACCCTGGACTGTATATGGACAGTATCCCTGCCTGCTGCCTGTACTGACTATGGACAGTGTTCCTGCCTGTTGCCTGGACAATTGCGTTCGCTTTTGCTGACCAAGTCCCTGCCTGCTGCCTGGACCAGTGCTATCCTCCTGTGGACATCTGTGCTACTAAAACCACAGGTAATCTTTTTTTTACCCTTTGCTCAGCAGAATGTATTTTGGGGTGTAATTCTTGGTATGTGCATGCTATGTGTCCCTAGAACACCTGACGGTGTTCCTTGTATGTGTCCAGGCTGTGTAAAAGTCTTACACATGTGGTATCGCTATACTCAGGAGGAGTAGCAGAATTTATTTTGAGGTGTCATTTTTGCTATGTACATGCTATGTGTTGGAAATAGCTTATAAATGGACAACTTTGTGTAAAAAAAAATGCGTTTTCATTTTTTTCCACATTTTCCAAAAACTGAATGAATGAACGGTTCAAAAGACTCATTATGCCTCATAGATTATACATTGGGGTGTTAGATTTCCAAAATGGGGTCATTTTGTGGATGTTTCCACTGTCCTGGTGCTCCAGGGCCTTCAAAAGTGTAATAGGTAGTTAACAAGTTAGATGTGTCATTTATGCTCCTAGAACACTTGATGGTGCTCCCTGCATGTTGGGCCTCTCTATGTGGCTAGGCTGTGAAAAAGTCCCACACATGTGGTATCACCATACTTAGGAGGAGTAGCAGAATGTATTTTGGGGTGTCATTTGTGGTATACACATGCCATGTGAGAGAAATAACCAATTACAATGACAATTTTGTGGGAGGAAAAAAAAATCTTCATTTTGCAAAGAATTGTGGGAAAAAATGACAACATTAACAACCTCACCATGCATCTTACTGAATACCTTGGAAAGTCTACTTTCAAAAAAGGGGTCATTTGGGGGGTATTTGTACTGTCCTGACTTGTTCGGGTCACAAGAAATGAGATAGGCCACCAGTACATCAGGTGTGATCAATTTTTTATGATTTGCACCACAACTTGTAGACTCTATAAGATAGTTACCACCGCTCTAGGTGACCGGGTTCAAGCTTACCGGCCTCCGCTGTGTGGATGATTGTGAGAGCCCCAGGTGCCAGCAATTGCTATTCCAATGGTATGTGTGTGTTTTGGAAAAATCTGGACAGCCGCACTCCGGATTGGAAAAGTGAAAAATAAAATCCTCTTTATTGAAAAAGTAATAACATGATTAAAATCCGTACATGGCTTTGTTGGGATAATGCAGCATAACCGCTAACGCGTTTCACGCTCCCATAGAGCGCTTACTCATAGCTATGGGAGCGTGAAACGCGTTAGCGGTTATGCTGCATTATCCCAACAAAGCCATGTACGGATTTTAATCATGTTATTACTTTTTCAATAAAGAGGATTTTATTTTTCACTTTTCCAATCCGGAGTGCGGCTGTCCAGATTTTTCCAAAACACACACATACCATTGTAGACTCTATAACTTTTACACAGACCAAATAATATCCACTAATTTTGATTATTTTTACCAAAGATATGTAGCAGTATAAATTGTGGCCAAAATTTATGAAGAAAAATTAATAATTTGCAAAAATGTATCACAGAAACTAAGAAAAATGCGTTTTTTTATTTCAAAATTTTCGGTCTTTTTTCATTTATAGCGCAAAAAATAAAAAGCCCAGAGGTGATCAAATACCACCAAAAGAAAGCTGTATTTGTATGAAAAAAAGGACACAAAATTCATTTGGGTACAGTATTACATGACTGAGTAATTGTCATTCAAAGTGTGAGAGCGCTGAAAGCTGAAAATTGGTCTGGTCAAGAAGGGGGTTTAAGTGCCCAGTTGTCAAGTGGTTAATAATGGAAAAACCACTTGGCACTACAAGTGCACTAGAAGAACCTAGGAGACAGCTAAAAGAAACCCAAGCATTAAATGAAAATCAAGATTTGATCTGGTAAAAGAGAAAATGTATTCAAAATGTGCTGGTATAGCAATGGCCCCCCTACCCGTAAAATATTCTACATATTTTTCTCGTACTTCACGGGCCCTTTGGGGGGGCAAGCCAGGACGGCCAGCTTCCAGGGCCATCATTGGAGTTTCTGAAAGTCCGGCCTCAGGCCCAACTGAGGCAACATAATTAGCCACTTGCCGACCGCCTACCGCATATATACTGCGGCAGAATGGCACGGGCAGGCAGAATCACGTACCCGTACGTGATCTGCCTCCCGCGGGCGGGGGGTCCGATCGGACCCCCCCCGGTGCCATCGGCGGTCGGCATTGGACTGGGAGCGTCGGGAGGCGAGGGGGAGACCATCCGATCGTGGCCCCCCCCTCGCGATCGCTCCCAGCCAATGGGAATCCTCCTCTGCCTATGTGATGTCATCTCTCCTCGGTCTGGCAGTTTCCGTTCCAGCGCCGAGGAGAGAAGACAAGTGAGTGCACACAACACACACACACACAGTAGAACATGCCAGGCATACTTTACACCCCCGATCCCCCCCCGATCGCCCCCCGATCCCCCCCCCAATCACCCCCCCCTGTCACAAACTGACATTAGCAGTATTTTTTTTTTTTTTCTGATTACTGCATAGTGTCAGTTTGTGACAGTTACAGTGTTAGGGCAGTGAGTATTACCCCCCTTTAGGTCTAGGATACCCCCCTAACCCCCCCTAATAAAGTTTTAACCCCTTGATCACCCCCTGTCACCAGTGTCGCTAAGCGATCATTTTTCTGATCGCTGTATTAGTGTCGCTGGTGACGCTAGTTAGGGACGTAAATATTTAGGTTCGCCGTCAGTGTTTTATAGCGACAGGGACCCCCATATACTACCTAATAAATGTTTTAACCCCTTGATTGCCCCCTAGTTAACCCTTTCACCACTGATCAGCGTATAACTGTTACGGGTGACGCTGGTTAGTTCGTTTATTTTTTATAGTGTCAGGGCACCCGCCATTTATTACCGAATAAAGGTTTAGCCCCCTGATCGCCCGGCGGTGATATGCGTCGCCCCAGGCAGCGTCAGATTAGCGCCAGTACCGCTAACACCCACGCACGCAGCATATGCCTCCCTTAGTGGTATAGTATCTGTACGGATCAATATCTGATCCGATCAGATCTATACTAGCGTCCCCAGCAGTTTAGGGTTCCCGAAAACGCAGTGTTAGCGGGATCAGCCCAGATACCCGCTAGCACCTGCGTTCTGCCCCTCCGCCCGGCCCAGCCCTCCCAAGTGCAGTATCGATCGATCACTGTCACTTACAAAACACTAAACGCATAACTGCAGCGTTCGCAGAGTCAGGCCTGATCCCTGCAATCGCTAACAGTTTTTTTGGTAGCGTTTTGGTGAACTGGCAAGCACCAGCCCCAGGCAGCGTCAGATTAGCGCCAGTACCGCTAACACCCACGCACGCAGCATACGCCTCCCTTAGTGGTATAGTATCTGATCGGATCAATATCTGATCCGATCAGATCTATACTAGCGTCCCCAGCAGTTTAGGGTTCCCAAACACGCAGTGTTAGCGGGATCAGCCCAGATACCTGCTAGCACCTGCGTTTTGCCCCTCCGCCCGGCCCAGCCCAGCCCACCCAAGTGCAGTATCGATCGATCACTGTCACTTACAAAACACTAAACGCATAACTGCAGCGTTCGCAGAGTCAGGCCTGATCCCTGCGATCGCTAACAGTTTTTTTGGTAGTGTTTTGGTGAACTGGCAAGCACCAGCGGCGTAGTACACCCCGGTCGTAGTCAAACCAGCACTGCAGTAACACTTGGTGACGTGGCGAGTCCCATAAGTGCAGTTCAAGCTGGTGAGGTGGCAAGCACAAGTAGTGTCCCGCTGCCACCAAAAAGACAAACACAGGCCCGTCGTGCCCATAATGCCCTTCCTGCTGCATTCGCCAATCCTAATTGAGAACCCACCGCTTCTGCAGCGCCCGTACTTCCCCCATTCACATCCCCAACCAAATGCAGTCGGCTGCATGAGAAGCATTTTCTTTATGTCCTCCCGAGTACCCCTACCCAACGAACCCCCCCAAAAAAGATGTCGTGTCTGCAGCAAGCGCGGATATAGGCGTGACACCCGCTATTATTGTCCCTCCTGTCCTGACAATCCTGGTTTTTGCATTGGTGAATGTTTTGAACGCTACCATTCACTAGTTGAGTATTAGCGTAGGGTACAGCATTGCACAGACTAGGCACACTTTCACAGGGTCTCCCAAGATGCCATCGCATTTTGAGAGACCCGAACCTGGAACCGGTTACAGTTATAAAAGTTAGTTACAAAAAAAAGTGTAAAAAAAAAAAAAAAAAACACAAACAAAAATATAAAAAAAAAAAAAAAAATAGTTGTTGTTTTATTGTTCTCTCTCTCTCTATTCTCTCTCTATTGTTCTGCTCTTTTTTACTGTATTCTATTCTGCAATGTTTTATTGTTATTATGTTTTATCATGTTTGCTTTTCAGGTATGCAATTTTTTATACCTTACCGTTTACTGTGCTTTATTGTTAACCATTTTTTTGTCTTCAGGTACGCCATTCACGACTTTGAGTGGTTATACCAGAATGATGCCTGCAGGTTTAGGTATCATCTTGGTATCATTCTTTTCAGCCAGCGGTCGGCTTTCATGTAAAAGCAAACCTAGTGGCTAATTAGCCTCTAGACTGCTTTTACAAGCAGTGGGAGGGAATGCCCCCCCCCCCAACGTCTTCCGTGTTTTTCTCTGGCTCTCCTGTCTCAACAGGGAACCTGAAAATGCAGCTGGTGATTCAGCCAGCTGACCATAGAGCTGATCAGAGACCAGAGTGGCTCCAAACATCTCTATGACCTAAGAAACCGGAAGCTACGAGCATTTTATGACTTAGATTTCGCTGGATGTAAACAGCGCAATTGGGGAAGCATTTTATCACACCGATCTTGGTGTGGTCAGATGCTTTGAGGGCAGAGGAGAGATCTAGGGTCTAATAGACCCCAATTTTTGCAAAAAAGAGTACCTGTCACTACCTATTGCTATCATAGGGGATATTTACATTCCCTGAGATAACAATAAAAATGATTTAAAAAAAAAAAATGAAAGGAACAGTTTAAAAATAAGATAAAAAAATAATAATAATAAAGAAAAAAAAAAAAAAAAAAAAAAAAAAAGCACCCCTGTCCCCCCTGCTCTCGCGCTAAGGCGAACGCAAGCGTCGGTCTGGCGTCAAATGTAAACAGCAATTGCACCATGCATGTGAGGTATCGCCGCGAAGGTCAGATCGAGCGCAGTAAGTTTAGCAGTAGACCTCCTCTGTAAATCTAAAGTGGTAACCTGTAAAGGCTTTTAAAGGCTTTTAAAAATGTATTTAGTTTGTCGCCACTGCACGTTTGTGCGCAATTTTAAAGCATTTCATGTTTGGTATCCATGTACTCGGCCTAAGATCATCTTTTTTATTTCATCAAACATTTGGGCAATATAGTGTGTTTTAGTGCATTAAAATGTAAAAAAGTGTGTTTTTTCCCCAAAAAATGCGTTTGAAAAATCGCTGCGCAAATACTGTGTGAAAAAAAAAATGAAACACCCATCATTTTAATCTGTAGGGCATTTGCTTTAAAAAAAATATATAATGTTTGGGGGTTCAAAGTAATTTTCTTGCAAAAAAAATTTATTTTTTTATGTAAACAATAAGTGTCAGAAAGGGCTTTGTCTTCAAGTGGTTAGAAGAGTGGGTGATGTGTGACATAAGCTTCTAGATGTTGTGCATAAAATGCCAGGACAGTTCAAAACCCCCCCAAATGACCCCATTTTGGAAAGTAGACACCCCAAGCTATTTGCTGAGAGGCATGTTGAGTCCATGGAATAATTTATATTGTGACACAAGTTGCGGGAAAGAGACAATTTTTTATTCTTTTTATTTTTTTTTGCGCAAAGTTGTCACTAAATGATATATTGCTCAAACATGCCATGGGAATATGTGAAATTACACCCCAAAAGACATTCTGTTGCTTCTCCTGAGTACGGGGATACCACATGTGTGGGACTTTTTGGGAGCCTAGCCGCGTACGGGACCCCGAAAACCAAGCACCGCCTTCAGGCTTTCTAAGGCCGTAAATTTTTGATTTCACTCTTCACTGCCTATCACAGTTTCGGAGGCCATGGAATGCCCAGGTGGCACAAAACCCCCCCAAATGACCCCATTTTGGAAAGTAGACACCCCAAGCTATTTGATGAGAGGTATAGTGAGTATTTTGCAGACCTCACTTTTTGTCACAAAGTTTCGAAAATTGAAAAAAGAAAAAAAAAATTTTTTTTTCTCGTCTTTCTTTATTTTCAAAAACAAATGAGAGCTGCAAAATACTCACCATGCCTCTCAGCAAATAGCTTGGGGTGTCTACTTTCCAAAATGGGGTCATTTGGGGGGGGTTTGTGCCACCTGGGCATTCCATGGCCTCCGAAACTGTGATAGGCAGTGAGGAGTAAAATCAAAAATGTACGCCCTTAGAAATCCTGAAGGCGGTGCTTGGTTTTCGGGGTCCCGTACGCGGCTAGGCTCCCAAAAAGTCCCACACATGTGGTATCCCCGTACTCAGGAGAAGCAGCTAAATGTATTTTGGGGTGCAATTCCACATATGCCCATGGCCTGTGTGAGCAATATATCATTTAGTGACAACTTTGTGCAAAAAAAAATAAAAAAATTGTCACTTTCCCGCAACTTGTGTCAAAATATAAAACATTCCATGGACTCAACATGCCTCAAAGCAAATAGCTTGGGGTGTCTACTTTCCAAAATGGGGTCATTTGGGGGGGTTTTATGTCATCTGGGCATTTTATGGCCTTCAAAACTGTGATAGGTAGTGAGGAGTAAAATCAAAAATGTACGCCCTTAGAAATCCTGAAGGCGGTGCTTGGTTTTCGGGGCCCCGTACGCGGCTAGGCTCCCAAAAAGTCCCACACATGTGGTATCCCCATACTCAGGAGAAGCAGCTAAATGTATTTTGGGGTGTAATTCCACATATGCCCATGGCCTGTGTGAGCAATATATCATTTAGTGACAACTTTTTGTAATTTTTTTTTGTCATTATTCAATCACTTGGGACAAAAAAAATGAATATTCAATGGGCTCAACATGCCTCTCAGCAAATTCCTTGGGGTGTCTACTTTCCAAAATGGGGTCATTTGTGGGGGTTTTGTACTGCCCTGCCATTTTAGCACCTCAAGAAACGACATAGGCAGTCATAAATTAAAGGCTGTGTAAATTCCAGAAAATGTACCCTAGTTTGTAGACGCTATAACTTTTGCGCAAACCAATAAATATACACTTATTGACATTTTTTTTACCAAAGACATGTGGCCGAATACATTTTGGCCTAAATGTATGACTAAAATTGAGTTTATTGGATTTTTTTTAGAACAAAAAGTAGAAAATATCATTTTTTTTCAAAATTTTCGGTCTTTTTCCGTGTATAGCGCAAAAAATAAAAACGGCAGAGGTGATCAAATACCATCAAAAGAAAGATCTATTTGTGGGAAGAAAAGGACGCAAATTTCGTTTGGGTACAGCATTGCATGACCGCACAATTAGCAGTTAAAGCGACGCAGTGCCGAATTGTAAAAAGTGCTCTGGTCAGGAAGGGGGTAAAACCTTCCGGGGCTGAAGTGGTTAGGATTATTACACCAAGCCCCCCGCACAGCACGAACTCTACGACGTGTAAGTACCCGCAACATGGCTTCAAAACAGTCGGCTGGTCAGAACGAACTAAACAGAACGCACTGAAGAACAGCAAGGCCTGTAAAGAGCGAGCTGAAAATCAGTAACGAGCGGACAAGAACGCACTGAAAAACAGATACAAACCCACAAGCACAAACTGAACAGCAGTAAAATGATCTGAAAAAGCAGGAGTCTGAAAAGCGTGAATCGTCTCTCACCAAACTTCTACTAACATGAGATAAACACCAGATTAGCAGAAGGAGCCCAAAGGGTGGCACACTGGCTATTGAACTTCCCTTTTCTAGTCCCGTCATATGTATGTCACCGCGTTCTGGACGGTCAGTGTGACCGTGTGTACGCAAGACAAGCTTGAGCGGAATTCCGTTGGAAAAACCATCATAGCTTTTTCTGACAAGAATTCCAATTGTGTGTATGCGGCATAATAGTTAATGAGTGCATAGTGGTGGAGATGGAATACACAGTGATGCAACTTAGTTTGAGTCAGTGGAAGAATAACACAGACACAGTTTTTCTGATTATATCAGTGAACTATACTTATCTGGGTGCTTCAACAAAAAACTGTTATTACACATATATGGTTCTTAAAGAGACTTCACCTAACTATTCATCTTTTTGAACAATGGAAGGACTCTTTGAATTCCAATAGCTTTTCTGGAGGCTGTGATGCAAGGAGTTGGTGTGCCATCCATTGCTTGGAGCTGGGTCGCATAGGAGACACGTGTGGACGCCTGCATTGGATCTGGGAAGCCCTTCATCTTTTGCCGCTACATGCCTATTACCCCTGCAGGGATATGAGGAGCTGGTGTATAGCACACACACCCTACAGGATACCCCGTCATAGGGAGCGCCACTTACCCCTATTCCTATTTTTACGGTTGTAAACTCATCTATGCCTTCCACAGGCAAATGCAAGAAGTCAAAAACCTGACTCAATTAAAGAACCAGTCTGAGGGAGTGTCAGGGCTGGGCTTAGCCCTTCCTTCTCTGAGCTGGCCGCTTAGCTGCCGGCTAATTGCCAGCTCCTTTCTCTCCACAGTGACTCAGCTGTTGATGATATGCTCGTCAGTCCTGCCTACTTAAAACCGTCCAGCTCACTTCATCTCTGCCTTCACCTTTGGTCACATCTCAGAGACTTTCTCCTGCGTTCCTGTTGAAGACTTGCTTGGCTGACATCCCTTCTGGCTCCTGATCCTGCTTGCTGTACTACTACGTTGATCTCTGGCTCTCTGGTATTGGCATTGGCTGACTACCCCATCTGGTTACTGAACTCTGGCTATGTAATGACTACGATTACTCTGTTTACCTTTTTATTATTATTAAACAAGGGTGATTAACTTCTGTCTCGGTCTGATTCATAGTTTCTGACAGTAGGCGAAGGCCATGAATTCAGAAGATGAAGTCAGTCCACTTGTTGGTAATATTTTTTCCAGATTGGATGACCAGGATCACTGCATGGATCAGTTTGCCTTGGCGTTACCAATGCTCCTGAGATGCACGGCTAACCTGGAATCTTCCACTATGGTTGCTCTGGTACAACCTGTGTTGCAGGCCATCACTGCTGCTGCTCCAGTCTCTGTGCAGGCACCTGCCTCGAATATTACATCTATAAGATTCATGTCTGGTTCCGCTCCGCTTCCCCAGCGATTTGGGGGCCATCCAGTTCAATGCAGAGGGTTTCTCAACCAGGTTGACATATACTTTGAGATGCTGCCCCAGGCGTTTCTCACAGACAAAAGCAAAGTAGGTTTCATGATATCATTGCTTTCTGAGAGCCTTGATACCAGCAAAACCTGGGGAATGCCCAGGAAAAAATTCCAAGCCTACTTACCACCAGCTCGCAGACAACCAATTGACCTGTCTAACAGTGCGTTAAAAACAGGGGTTCAGTCCGCACGCATTTGCAAACGCATGCGTAAGCCACAGAGCCACGTCACGGCACCCTGTAATCTGTGGTCCTAACACTAAAATTTGGGTGTCCCCACAGTTTCTGAGAGCCTTGGCCTGGGCAAACCCTCTCTGGGAGACGCAAAGGAGCCTCATGTCCATCAAACAGAGTACGAGAACTGTTGCCGATTACGCCATTGAATTCCGTACTCTAGCAGCAGAGGTAGCTTGGAACAATGAGGCCCTCGTGGCTGCCTTCTCTCATGGTCTCTCAGATAACATCAAGGATGAGATAGCAACCCGAGACATAGCCACTGAGCTGGAGAGGTTGATCACATTTGCCATCCTCGTTGACTCCAGACTCAGAGAAAGACTCTCTTTTAAGGGGTGCTGGCGCAAGCCTCCTGTACATTTGTTTCAGAGCTTTGCAGTCCCACCCTTGCCTCCCTCACCTCCCATGCCTACTGGTACCGAGTCGGTCTGTGAAGATGAACCCATGCACTTGGGCTTCACGCGTCTCTCTGCGGATGAGAGAGCCCTTAGGAGGAGGGAGAGATTGTGCCTTTATTGTGGCCAGACTGGTCACTTTTTGAAGTCTTGTCCTACGCGTCCAGGGAACGCCTGAACCTTGAGGTCCTGTCACGGACAGACCTTAGCTGGGGTTTTTTCGTCTACAGTTTCCCAGAAAGATAAGCCCCTGGTTTTCAGTTACCCTGTCTTGGGCTGAGTCATCCATCGAGATACAGGCTCTAATTAACTCTGGGGCTGCAGGCCTGTTCATTGATGCTGCCTTTGTATTGCAGCACTTGATTCCACTGCAGCTGCGTGACACTCCACTTGCCGTTGAGGCTCTTTTTTTTTTCTTCTTCCATATATTTATTGAAAGATTTTCATACAGATTATACATTATACAATTGGACATTGTATGTCGTGTAATGACATTCCAATTAGACAGTATAAGGAATACAGTTCAACTTGTGAGTTCAATAATTGTAATTATAACATTTTACCAACCTTGGTTGGTTATAACTTTTATTTAACATATATCCATTGTGGATTCTAGACTACCAGTGTTATTAACCGTAGTTTCATAGTTTTTTAGTTTTAGACCTCTTCACTAGAGTCGCACCCCAAATGCGACCTTTAGTGCCACAGGAGTGAAGAGGCCCCGTCTATCGTATGTTAATATTGATAGATATGTGCTAGTTAGAACTAGCTGTTGCATATATCTTGTTTCTCTTGCCTATAGAAAGGTATTGCTCGGTCAAGAAGAGGAGGTGTGTATCAGTGTTTAGGTTAGTGGTTTGCACAGTGTGCAGTCCAGTCGGTCCATGGTTGCCAGTTCTTGTGTGCTTTCGTCGCCTGGCCAGTGTGCGTAGCTGTTATGATCTCGTAGCTGTAATGAAGGGCTACTAAGTCAATGACTTGGGTTATTGTCAGGGGATTGTCAGACTTCCATTGTCTGGTTATGTTGAGTCTTGCCGCCAGGAGGATGTGAGTGACCACTGGCCTGAATGAGTGTGGGATTGATTCTATAGTTAGGTTAAGTATCGCCAGTGCAGGGGAGGGGTGGATTTTAATTTGGGTTATGTGCGAGATTAAACTAAAAATTCTTTCCCAGTAGTTGTGGAGTTTAGTGCATGTCCAGAGTATATGCAGTATGTCGCTAGGAGAAGAATGACATCTCCAGCATATATTAGGGATTTTTGGATTAAAGGTCGTAATTCTGGCTGGAGTGATGTACCATCGTAGTGTGATTTTCTGTGTGAGTTCCCACAGGGCCGCGCATTTAGTGGCCTTGTATATAGTTTTGAGGGCAAGTTGCCATTGGTCTTCTGTATAGGGCTGGGCTAGATCTTTTTCCCAATTTTGGTGGGGTTTTAGTTTAAGGAAGGTACGTTTGTTGTGGAGAATGTTGTAGAAGTAGGATATACCTCTGGTTTTAGTGGCTGTGTTGGTGAGGTATTCCCAGGTTTTAAGGTGGATATTGTAGAGGGGGAGGGGTAGGGTTTTTAGATAGTGGTGTAGGCGCATGTAAGTGAATTTGTCAGATGCTGTTAGATTGAATTCGGATTGGAGTTGTGCATATGATTTAATGTGGTTGTCATGTATTAGATCTTGTATGAGAAGTATGCCTTTGGTGGTCCAAGGTGTTAGAGAGATTTCTGGTAGCGTGTGATGTAGGGATTCCAAGGGGATGTGTCCTGGAGATGTGGCGGGAATAGGGGTCAGTAAGGTTACGGATTTCTTCCATGCGAGTGCCGAAGCTCTCATGGTCGGGGGAAACGCCTTTGGTATTATGGTTCCCAGTGGAATACTAAGTAACCAAGTTTTCAAGTTTGGTTGAGATAATGCGGAGCTTTCAATTTGTCCCCAAAGTGTAGTGGGTTGTGATTGGAACCAGGAAGGTAATTGAGCTAGGATTGTCGCTAAGTAATAGTCCTCGAAGTCTATAGATCCTGTTCCACCGACTAGTTTATGTTTTACTAAGTTGTGTTGGGCACTCCTCGGTTTTTTCCCGCTCCATAAGTATTTGTTGAAAGTAGTTTTGAGAGATTTGAAGAAGGTGGTAGGCAGTGGTATAGGTAGGGTTCTAAAATGATAAAGTATTTGGGGGAGGCATATCATCTTAAATGCTGCAAGTCTGCCCGACCATGAGAGCTCGTGCTTTGCTATTTGTTGAGAAGTTGATTGAATTTGTTGTAAGAGTGGTATGTAGTTGCTCGAGTAAAGTTTCCCTCGGGAGTTGAATGCCCAAGTATGATATGTCGGTTTCTGCCCATTTAAATGGGTATTGTAGTTGTAGGAGGTGTTTCATGGTGGTGTTTATGTTTATGTCTAGTATGAATGATTTGGTCACATTAATCTTGTAATACGAAATCGAGCTAAACCAAGTGAGCAGTTTTTGTACTTCTGCCAGGGAAACAGTCGGATCTGTAAGGATTAAAATTACATCGTCCGCGAATAAGCTTATTTTGTGGTGTGAGAGGCCTATACGCATGCCTGAGATGTTAGGGTGGGAGCGAACGTGTTCAGCCAGGGGTTCCATAAGCATGTTAAATATTAGAGGGGAGAGGGGACAGCTCTGGCGTGTGCCATTTGTGATGGGGAATGGGCGTGAGAGCATGCCTTCTGTGAACACTTGGGCTTCAGGGTTAGAGTACAATGCTAGGATGGCTGTTAGGATCTGACCCTGGAATCCGAATTTGTGTAGGACTGCTTCTAGATAGGTCCAGTGAACTCTATCGAATGCCTTCTCTGCATCTAGGGAAAGAAGCAGAGAAGACGTTCCAGTGGATTCAGCATGGTGGATAAGGTCTAGCATTCTCCTGGTAGCATCTGAAGATTGTCTGCCTTTGGTAAAACCAGTCTGATCTTGGTGTATGATAGTTGGCATAATCTCGTTTAGTCTGTTGGCTATGGTTTTGGAGTAAATTTTTAGGTCTAAGTTGAGTAAGGAGATCGGGCGAAAATTTTGGGGGGCATCCGACTGCTTCCCTGGTTTTGGTATGGTTATTACAAGCGCTTTTAAGTATTCTTTCGAGAAGCTAGCAGAGGAGGCAGCGTGGTTAAAAAGATCTGTAAGGTGTGGGATTAGTTGATTGGAGAACAATTTGTAGTATTCCCCTGTTATCCCGTCTGGACCTGCTGCTTTGCCACTAGGCAATGAGTCAATAGTAGTCTTGATTTCCAGGTCGGTGAATGGTGCATTCAGGGTGGTCAGTTGGTCGGTAGATAGTTTGGGCAGTTTGATTTTAGTGAGGAAGTTGTTAATGTCGTCTTGTGTGGGTTGGGGGATATGGTGATCATGTTTTAAGTTGTACAGGTCTTCATAGTAGGTGCTGAAAGCATCGGCAATGTCCTGGGGATTGGTAAATGGGGTGTTAGTGTGGGGGTGTTTAAGTAGTGTTGTTCTAGTTTTATTTCGTCTTCCTTTGAGTCTTTGGGCTAATGTCTTCCCTGCCTTGTTGGAAGTAGAGTATGAAGATGCTTTAAATTTTCTTTTAAGGAATTCGTATGAGTGAAGGAGAAGGGTTTTCAGTTCCTGTCTTAGGGATAGTAGTTGGTTTGTGAGTGGGTTTTGAGGGTCACATTTGTGTTTCTTTTCTAGGTCCGCTATTTGGGCTGTTATTTTATCTATGCGCTGCGTCCTCTGTCGCTTATGATGAGAGCTTATTTTAATGAGCATTCCCCTCATATACGCTTTATGAGCGCTCCACACCACGGCAGGGTCGGGTACCGATCCCTTATTCAACGAGAAAAATTCTGAAATGTGTTCTGAAATTTCTGGGGTGTATTTAGTATTTTGAATTATGGAGTTGTTTAGTCTCCATAGGAATGTATTATGTTGAAGATTGTGATCTTGGATGGTAATTGAGGTGGGTGCGTGGTCCGACCATGTCATGGTGTGGATTACAGACTGAGATATTTTTTGTAAAATATGTTTATCAGACAGGAACAGATCAATTCTGGAGTAAGAACAATGTCTGGGGGAAAAAAAGGTGAAGTCACGTTCGGCGCCATGGTGGCAGCGCCAGACATCATATAGGTCATGGGTTTGTATAAACGCTTTTAGAGGAGATTCACGTCTCTTCGCTGAAGAGGTAGAGTCCAGGGACACATCTGGGACCAGGTTGAAGTCCCCACACATAATTGTGTGGCCTTTTTGGATGGGTTTTAAAGTGCGGATAATCTTGCGTAGGAATCTCATTTGGTGAGAATTCGGAGCGTATAGGTTGATGATGGTGTAGGTTGCTCTATTAATGGTACAGATAAGGATGATGAAGCGTCCTTCGGGGTCTGGGACTATTTCTAAGAGTTGGAAGTCTATGGTATCTTTGATGGCTATCATGACCCCTCTGGTCTTGGTAGAATGAGTTGCGTGGAATATGTTTGGAAAGTGGCGATTTTTACACAGGGGAGTGTTGGGAGCTAGTAGGTGGGTTTCTTGGACGCAAATGATGTCACTTTGGAGATCTTTGACGGTTTTCCATAGTGAGTGGCGTTTGGCTGGATGATTCAGCCCGTTGACGTTGAGTGAAAGGATGTTAAACGGCATCTTGTGGGTGTGGGTGTGGTGTAAGCTTCTAGTAACACTTACAGTTAGGCGATCTCGTGATGAGCTGGTTTTTTGTTTTCCCAGTCGATGTGATGGGTAGGGTGCGGTATGGAAGTCCGAGAGTCAGTTCAGCTGGGTCCCGTATAGAGGCGCGATGAACGTTGTATCTGGCTGGCCAGGGGGCCGAGGTGAGGATGGACTAGTAGACTGCAAATAGAGCAATATGTTAGGTAGCAAGGCAGTTATAATCAAATAGAGATCATGTATACTTTGGGTAACAATGAAAATTTTGATAGAGCTCTGTGTTGTGAGCTGGTGGGTTAGCTTGCTAGCAGAGAGGTGGCGGATCTAGCGTTGCAAGAGAGAATAAAAACTTTGTAAGAAAAACGAACAAAAAATAGAAAATCAAGCAGAGGGGGTGCTAAGCACCTGTGTACCTCTGTAGTGGGGTACAAAGAGTCACTACCACGGGTAGCAGAAGACTGGAGTGGAGGATAGCCTTAGCACAGGGGAGCTGTTGTTGCTATTATCGGCTTTGTGGATTTTGTATGTTTTCACTTGATGTTTTGATCTAGTTGTCTGCGGGGAGAGGATGAGATTCTGTTATGCTGAGCAGGATTAGGTGGTTCTGGGTTTATGCCCCAGGTATGGAGTAGCTTCAGGCCCGTTTCTAGTTCCCCAATTGCATGGGTTTGACCGTTGCGGACAATGAGAATGGTGGCTGGGTATCGCCATTTGTATTGCAGCTTATGATTTTGTAGGCCTTTGGTGATCGGGTTCAAATGGCGCCTCATTTGGAGGGTGTATTTTGAGAGATCAGGGAATAGCTGAATTCCAGTGTAAGGTGCTGGTAGTGGCGATTTAGCCCTGAGTCCCATGAGCAGTTTTTCTTTGATGTGGTAAAAGTGAACTCTCATCAGGACATCTCTGGGGACTGAGGCAGCTAGAAGGGATGGTTTAGCAATTCTATGAATTCTGTCTATGATGACGTCTCTCAGGGAGGCCTCAGGGAGAACTAAGTGTATCAGTTCTTTTGCGTAGCGTGGCAGATCTGCGGATAGTATGGACTCGGGGACCCCCCTCAGTTTAACATTGTTCCTGCGAGATCTGTCTTCTAAGTCGGCCAGCTTGGCGCGCATCCATGTCTGTTCCTCTCTAATGCCCCGTACACACGGTCGGATTTTCCGATGGAAAATGTCCGATCGGAGCGTGTTGTCGGAAATTCCGACCGTGTGTGGGCTCCATCGGACATTTTCCATCGGATTTTCCGACACACAAAGTTGGAGAGCAGGAGATAAAATTTTCCGACAACAAAATCCGTTGTCGGAAATTCCGATCGTGTGTACACAAATCCGACGGACAAAGTGCCATGCATGCTCAGAATAAATAAAGAGATGAAAGCTATTGGCCACTGCCCCGTTTATAGTCCCGACGTACGTGTTTTACGTCACCGCGTTTAGAACTATCGGATTTTCCGACAACTTTGTGCGACCGTGTGTTGACAAAACAAGTTTGAGTCAACATCCGTCTGAAAAAATCCTAGGATTTTGTTGTCGGAATGTCCGAACAAAGTCCGACCGTGTGTACGCCCTATAACAGCTTCAAAGGCTTCAATGGTGTCATTCACTGTGGAGGTGCAGGCATGTATTCCTCTCTCAGCGTTTGTCACTCCATTATCCAGAGAGTGGATGTCAGTGGTGATCTTGTGGAAGAGGGATGATAGATCTGTCATGAGGGAGGTCTGCAGGGATATGAGCATATCCTTGAGCGTTGTGTCCATGACCGGCTGCCCTGAGGTGGGGAAGGAGGCCATAGAGGATTGTAAGGCCTGGTCTAGTGAGTAATGGGTAGGAGCCTGGGCCTCAATTTGCGAGTACCGCGATCGTTGCGGCATCGCATCTATCCTCATTTTTGCCTTTGCTGGGCTGCCTAGGTTGGGATCCCCTTCTGGGGTATGGGGGAGGTTATCCACGGTACCTGTATCCTGAGGATCATCTGTCTCATCATCCGGCAGGTCCGTGTAAGCTGTGGACGGCGCGGCCTGGCCGGCGCCATCTTGGATCTTCCATCCCGCTGGCTTGTAAGCAAATTCGGTGAGTTTTTGTGGTATGTGGTCTGTAAATCTCTTCCTGGAAGACATCCTTGTTGTCTCCTGACTGTGAGGAGTGTGGATGGGTAGGTTTGGTTCGTTTTTTGCAGCCGATGGCGTTGGATTTTGTCCCCTGGCTCAGAGCTGTGGAATTAAGCATCCATCTGCTATCCCGGCTGGCCACGCCCCCCCGTTGAGGCTCTTGATGGGAGACTTCTACAGCCTGCCCATGTGACTCATGAGACTGTTCCTTTGTCCATGGCGGTAGGCGCCCTTCACCATGAGATATTCCAATTCCAAGTTATTTCCTCACCTAAGTTTCCACTGGTTATTGGTTATCCTTGGTTACAGAGGCACAACCCTTCTTTTGATTGGCTCTGTGCTGAGGTTCTGTCCTGTTCTGTCCTTCGTAGCTGCCTGTTCCATGTGTGCTCAGAGTAAGACTCCACGACACCTTCCAGTAGGCCTTCTACAACCCATACCCAATGGAGAGAGGCCCTGGACCCACCTGTCTATGGATTTCATTGTGGAGTTACCCAACTCCCAGGGCAACACAGTTATCCTTATGGTGGTTGACCAGTTCTCGAAAATGTTGCATTGTATTCCACTCAAGAAGTTTCCTACTTCTATAGCAAAAGGGTAAATCAATCAATACACATGTAATCAAAACATGTGAAAAGTAAATACGGTGTGTATAAAAGCAACTTGCAGACAGAATCAGTGATAGTCGCACCAAGGGGTAAACTTAATCTAAAATATATCTATTAGATACAAACAGTGCAGACATCTACAAAAAATAGCTTAAATAAAGTGCAAAATGTACAGTGGGAATAATATCATATTGTGCATACCATGCACACAGCAAGCAAATATAGAGCAAAGTGACATGTGCAAAAAACGATTCTTGTGACTAAAAGTTCATAATGTCCAAATAGAGTGATTAGTGAACATAATACTCCTTTAGAGGGTGAGGTGACTGGAACAGATCTATATTGGTGTTTCCTCTTCGTGCAACAAACCACACACTTATGCCCCGTACACACGGTCGGACATTGATCGGACATTCCGACAACAAAATCCTCTGATTTTTTCCTACGGATATTGGCTCAAACTTGTTTTGCCTACACACGGTCGCACAAAGTTGTCGGAATTTCCGATCGCCAAGAACGCGGTGACGTCAAGCACGTACGACGAGACTAGAAAAGGCCGGTTCAGAACCAAGCGCAGCACCCTTTGGGCTCCTTTTGCTAATCTCGTGTTAGTAAAAGTTTGGTGAGAGACGATTTGCGCTTTTTCAGACTCGTGGCTTTCAGATCGTTTTCTGCCGTTCAGTTTGTGCTTGTGGGTTTGTATCTGCTCTTCAGTGCGTGCAAGCAAGTTCCGCGTGACTTTAGTCACTGTATTCTTGTTCGTTCGTTACTGGTTTTCAGGTCGCTCTTCACAGGCCTTGCTGTTCTTCAGTGCGTTCTGTTACTTCGTTCTGAGCAGCCGACCGTTTTCTAGCCATGTTTCGTATGCGTACTCCTCGTAGAGTTCGTGCTGTGCGGGGGCTTGGTGTTGGGGTCCTGACCTTGACACAAGTCCAGTCCATGAACAGGGTGGGGAGGAGTTCATGGACCAAGAATTGGTTGCTTCAGCGTGACCAGTTCTGTCATATGCCTTTGCTCCGTGAGATCCGTGAGAATAATCCTGATGATTTCAGGAACTTTCTCAGGATGACGGACCCCGTGTTTCACCGTCTGTTGGCTTCGCTGACCCCCTATATCAGCAGGCAGGATACCTGCATGAGGCAAGCCATCACTCCGGAGCAGAGGTTGGTCGCTACCTTGTGGTATTTGGCCACAGGGAGAAGCCTGCAGGACCTTAAGTTCTCGACAGGCATCTCCCCCCAGGCTCTGGGGATCATTATCCCAGAGACCTGTTCTGCCATCATACAGGTCCTGCAGAAGGAGTATATGAAGGTAAGATTTTTATCCTTTTATATCACATTTTATTGTATTGAATGTTTGCTAATATATTGTATTTCTTTCCTCATTCCCTAATTACCATGATTGTATTATGCTGTGAATGTCCCCTTTGTCCTCATGCATGCTGGATTTTTATGTAATTATTATTTTATGTCCTTCATACATATTTGCCCTTCACTAACCTCCCCAGCATGGTGTCTCCTGCCCTATATTCACCTCATGTAGTCACTTAACAATGTATTTTATCAGCTCCATAGTAGTGCTTTACCCCAAACACCCCCTAAAATGTTTGGAAATGTTATTTTGGATTTAAATTCAGGCAGAGGGCCAGAGGCTTTTTTTTGTGGTGTCCCCAAATTTTTGGTAACCCTCCCTCCCCCAACTGCTAAGTCAGCTGATCCCAATTCTTTATCCTCAATCATCTATCTGCTGTCTTTGCCAAACCCATACACAATATACCCATCTCTATAGTGCTCAGATTTATGGATGAATTCCCCAAAGCATGTAGTGCAAGGGCCTGCCTGTATACTTTCCAATGGTACTGTTTAAAGTTCTTGTATCCTATTATGATCTTGATAGGTAATAGCAGAATGTCCAAATGTGCTCAAATGTGTACAGTGTGTATTTATATCTTTGTATTATGACACTTCTTACCTGTCCAGTGGGCTGCCAATAGTGTAACTAAGGAGGGGCTGTTCCAAGTAATACACATTATTTAGGCATTCATCTCTCAATGAAGTGAAGAGGGTTACCTGTCCAAGAGTCCCCCCCCCCCTATAATGTTAGAAATGGCCCATGAGAGGGGGGGAGGGGGAATATGATAGGTGTACCTTATACTTTGTTGTTGTTGTTGTTGTTGTTGTTAAATTCCCCTTAATAAATGCTATCTATTAGATAGCATTTATTAAGGGGAATTTAACAACAACAAAGTATAAGGTACACCTATCATATTCCCCCTCCCCCCCTCTCATGGGCCATTTCTAACATTATAGGGGGGGGGGACTCTTGGACAGGTAACCCTCTTCACTTCATTGAGAGATGAATAGCATTTATACCCATAATGTTTGTGTTTAATCTGCTTGCCAGGTTTCTGTGAAAAAATAGTAATGTTTATTGTTTTTTCCTCAACAGTTTCCTTCCACGCCACAGGAATGGCAGACTGTGGCCTCCCACTTTGCCCAGCGGTGGGACTTTCCTAACTGCGGAGGGGCAATTGATGGGAAACACGTCCACATCGTCCCACCACCCAACTCGGGGTCGTACTATTATAATTACAAGGGGTTTAATAGTATAGTGATGTTGGCGGTGGTGTCGGCTAATTACGAGTTCTTGTATGTGGACGTGGGGAAGAATGACCGGATGTCCGATGGTGGAGTGATCGCCCAGACGGAGTTCTACAGGTGTCTCCAGAATGGCAGCTTGGACTTGCCACCTCCAGAGGACAATGTTGAAGGTCTCCCATTTGTGTTCGTTGCTGATGAAGCATTTGCGCTGGGGGACCACCTGATGCGGCCATTCCCGATGAGGACCCTCACCCCGGAACAGAGGGTTTTTAATTACCGGCTGGCCAGAGCCCGAAGAGTGGTGGAGAACACATTTGGAATCCTGGCCAGCCGGTTCCGACTATTTCTGACACCCATCCATATGGTGGAGTATAAACTGAACCATATTATACTGGCGTGCTGTGTTCTCCATAATTTTTTAAGAAAACATTCAGCCAACTATGCTGGCTCAGTTGGGCCTGAGGCCGGAATACCAAATACATCAACAATGACGGCACTTGAAAGTGGCCGTCCTGGCTTGCCCTCCCTGAATGCCTGTGATGTCCGGTTACGATACCTGGAGTTCTTTGCGGGTAGGGGGGCTATCAATATGCCAGACAATCTGTGACACCTTTTTCAAATAAAAAACAACCAAAAGCTATTCTTGGTGGACATTTCCTGCTTGTGTTTGTTTTAGCTGACCCTGACAGAAATGTGTTGAGTGCAGAAAATGTCGTGATTGGGTAACCTTATAAAAAACATTGTTGGCTGGTACTTCCTAAATGCAAAAACACATTTCACTACAAGTGCACTTGCAACTGCACTGAACCTGCACTTGTAGTGCAAAGTGTATTTGCCCTTAGGAAAGAACCCCCATTTGTGCATAAAACAACAATTACATCACCCCAAAAGTGTTGTAGTGTTGAGACAATAATCCACACATTCTTGAGTAAGGCACTTTTTTATACCTGCACAATCACATGTGCATTTACCAAAGGTTTTTAAAACAAACCAACATGTTTGTTGTATAAAATGTTTGCAGTAGCATTATGAAAAATCAAAATATCCATTTCTGATAAAACAGGCCTGTGTAAAACCAACAAGAAAGCCAAAAAACTAGAACTTACAAAGTTCACATTAGGTAAAACCTGAAGGCTATATCAGACATCAGTATTTAGGAACTGGGTTTGATATAGCGTTCAGATGGGGGGAACTCACCCCCTGGAAAAGCCAAATTTGGAAGATGCACACCAATTTACGAATGTCAACATGTGCTATCTGCCATCAGGGGGGATCAAGGGACGTGTTTTGGGGGAGCAAGCCCTTCCTCAACGCTACTTTATAATTGAGGAAGGGGTTGCACCCCCAAAACGCGTCCATTGATCTCCCGTGATGGCAGATAGCACATGTTGGCACACTGTGTGCATCCTCCAAATTTGGCTTTTCGAAACATTGTAAAAATTTAAATTACATAAAACAGGTGATTTTGTGGGGTTTAAATTCGCCCCAAAACATCAATGATGTTATTATTTTTTTTAATAACATCAGTGATTTGTTGCTGGATGTTTTGCAATTGGAGATTACATCCCATGATCTCCCCTATCAGTATCTGGGCACTTTCTGATGTAAAGCGTTCTCTCTCCCTCACATCACGATCACCTAAAAAGAGATAAAGAACAAAAAAAACAGGTCTCAAAAATCTGCCACCAGCCATCTCTTTTACCTGAGTCTGTGGTCGCAGACACTCACCTGTTGTGGTGCCAATCTCCACCACGTCTTCTTCTTCCTCCTGCTCTTCTTCTTGGTTTTGCGGTATTTCCCCTTCTTCCAGATGGGGGGGGGGCTCTGGTCTCCTGGGATGAGGAGTGTCCTCCGAGTCTTTTCTCCCCTATTTAAAACAAAAATGGTATACTTAGCACACAGATATTTGATGGCAGAACTATAGAAATAGGAAACATTGCTTGGAAGTGGGGTACAATTGTCTATTTTAGCCGAGTTCAAAGATGTCTTTTTTTTATTGCCCTTTGTCAAGCTGCAATACTTTACCTGTTTGGTACAAGCTTCACAGATGTAACCCCCCCTATAGTATACACTGGAGCACCTGTGTGCCCCCCCTAATAAAAATGGTGTTCTGGGGTCCCACACTAGTGCTCCAGTGTCCAGATGTGAAAACAGCTGCTCAGTGTCCTCTCCTTACACACAATCTAGTTTGCATTTCATTCTAGTAACAAACCCATCTACACAAACAAATATTTGGCATCCAAGTAGGCCCAAAAAAAATGTGTGAAAATGCATATGGCCTAAACAATGGTGTTCTAGAGGCCGAAAGAAAAATGTTTGATACGAACGAATAATGGGCCCATGAACATTAAAGTTGCCCTTTTAAACGTTACAATTACTAAAAGCATATGGAGCAGAACGAACGGAATAAAGACAGAAAGAATATGAACACAGCACAACTACTTACTTTTTTGCAGCACTCTCCGGATCTTTCGGTACTGCTCCGGCTCTCTCAACTTCAGGTCCGACCACCGCTTCCTGAGCTGATCTTTTGACCTTCGTACCCCGAAATTCCTCTCCAGACTCCTGACCACTTTACCAATGATTTTGGCCTTTCGGATGTTGGGGTGGGGGTAAGGCCCATATTTTCCATCATAGTCGGACTTCTTCATGATGTCGACCATCTCCAACATCTCCCCAAACGACATATTTGTGGCCTTAAAACGTCTCCTCCTGGATCGGGACGTGCCTGGATCCGGGCTTTCCTCCTCCTCCTCGTTGTTTGAATTATCACGCACCTGGTGTAACTCCGCCATCATGCTCTTCCCCCACTGCGCCGAACGAAAAGGGGCGGGGAATAGAATAGAAAGAACGTCAGGGGCGGGCGGAGTTACACACATGCGCAGTGTGTATAAAGCGTAACACGCGTGCGTATTACGTACGATCTGTGAGCGGAGGAAGGAGCATTGGACGCGCCGATCGTAAGAACGAAGGTAAGAGACAAACTTGGGCCTATACTGCTTCTAGATTGAGGCCTATATTGTAACAAGATTAGGAGAGTTTTGTCTGACATTAGGCTTTGTCTTGTGTTGTGTCTTGCAGTGAACATGGATATCTTAATGAGAGATACTGACTTCATGTCACTATTCATTGATATGCTAAGGGAGCTGCCCTGTCTGTGGGAGATTACCCACCCCATTTCAAAAACCAAGCAAAGAGGAAGGCAGCACTGGAGCAATTGTGTGAAATTGTGAAGCAGGTGATCCCCACGGCAGACATCACTTATTTAAAGATATTAATTGGTTGCCTGAGGAGCACATATCTGAGGGAGCGCAAGAAAGTCCTGGATTCGCAGAGATCCGGAGCAGCAGATGACATCTATGTCCCCAGGATGTTGTACTGCGACAGGCTGCACTTTCTGGCAGGCCAGACTGAACCCAGGCCATCCCTCTCAAGTCTTCCTTCCACGCTTCCTTCCCCCCCCGGCTGAGGCTTCTGATGCCCAACCTGGGCCTTCCAGGCCATATGTGGAGGAGCCCAGATTGAGCCAGGTATAGCATTCCTCTAAATATTTCTGCTTGTCCAATCAATGATGTTACCTAGATGTTAGTTGGGAGTACTAATTTATGATTGTGATTGATGATGCAAAAACTAAAACCATGTCCCTTTTTCATACACAGGGAAGTCTCAGCCAGGAGGTGGCTGATCTGCAGGTCCCTCCACCCACCCTGAAAACAGAAAGTGGCAGCAGGAGGAGTAGCCTAGAGGAGGCGGCTATCAGATTTTTTTGGAGGGCTACAGAGGTCCTGGGATCACCCCACACCAGGCAGGAGAACCTTGCGGCATTCATTGCCTATAAAATGCAGAGGATGGAGGAGGGCCAACAAGCCATGTGTCAGGCCCTCATATCAGAGGCTCTGGAGAAAGGTGTGAGGGGCCAACTTACACCTCACACACAGATTTGGGATGGTCCTCCTCCTCCTCCTGCAGGTCCTCCTCCTCCTCCTGCAGGTCCTCCTCCTCCTCCTCCCTCTCCTCCAGGGCCTCCCAGTCCTCCTCCAGGTCCTCCCAGTCCTCCTCCAGGTCCTCCCAGTCCTCCTCCTCCTCCAGGTCCTACTCCTCCTCCTGCCACATCTCCTACTGCACAGCCACAGCCCGGAAGGAAGTGTGAAAGGAAGACCAGAGAGTGATTGCCCTGGATCCAGTCTGGTCGGCCAAAAGATGCAGCCTCTTGTGGTACCACAGCCTGGGGACACTGATGTCATCTGCTGCTATCCGAGTCTCTGTGAATCCCGGACCAGACTGCCCTCCCTTATATATGGACTCCTCAGGCCACCAATTTTGAGGTTTAAGAATTGATGTCTGCCGTGGGGGTCCCAGGCTTCACTAATTTCTCCTGTTGATCCAGTGTTGCCTTCCTCTTTGTTTGGTTCTGATCCCTTAATAAAGGATTTTTGTTTTGAATTATACTCTCCTATGTGTTTTACTTCAAAAATGATGGTTTGTTTGTGAGGATTCAGGTACATTTCAAATATACAATGTGAAATGAACAAGGGACACCAACAACAAACAATCTCATGGAGATTAAATAATAAAAGATATCAATGGTGTTGGGGTAACTTGCCACACAAAACACACACAAAAATATTCTGGAGTAAAAATAAAAATAACTTTGAACAAAGATCCGCCTTGGAAAAAATCCAAACATTAAAGAAAAAAATAAAAACATAAAAAATATAAAACTGTCAGATGTGACAACTAATAACAATATATTGAGGGAATCCCACTAAAAAAACACAAATAAAACTTTGTGAGAAGTGTGTGTGAATATGAGCAGTAAAACTACTTAATTCTTGTCACATTATAAAGAAGAAGAGAGTGCGCTGTATTAAACCATTTTTAACATTGCAGCGTGACGAAAGTGCTGTATCCATTGCGAACGCTAAGTTTACCAGAACGAGCTGTCCCGTGTCGGAATTTCTTCTGAGCATGCGTGGCACTTTGTGCGTCGGAACAGGCCACACACGGTCGGAATTGACGCGATCGGATTTTGTTGTCGGAAAATTTTATCTCCTGCTGTCCAACTTTGTGTGTCGGAAAATCCGATGGAAAATGTCCGATGGAGCCCACACACGGTCGGAATTTCCGACAACACGCTCCGATCGGACATTTTCCATCGGAAAATCCGACCGTGTGTATGGGGCATTATAAGTAATGGCCCCTTACCTTCAGGTAATGGGGTAATAGCATGGGACCAGTATTGGAAGTAACAGCCCTTTTATCCTATTGCAGGAACTTTATTCCTTCCAGGTATCGGGGTAACAGCGTAAGACCAGTGTCTGGGAGTAGCAACCTTTTATCCTATAATCGACATCTTTATGCAGGAACTCAGTCCCTCCGTGGATATAAGGGGGGTAAAGATGGAAAAAAGGAAGGTCCCAAAATAGTGTAATATTGCTAATAGGCTAAAAGCTTAGTTTTATTAGCATAAAAATTACTCACATAACATCAATCAAACAGGTGCCTTATCTCTGACGAGCGGCGAACTCGTAATCTCCAGTCAGCATAGAGTGCCTGTCAGAGATAAGGCACCTGTTTGATTGATGTTATGTGAGTACTTTTTATGCTAATAAAACTAAGCTTTTAGCCTATTAGCAATATTACACTATTTTGGGACCTTCCTTTTTTCCATCTTTACCCCCTTACATCCGCGGAGGGACTGAGTTCCTGCAAAAAGATGTTGATTATAGGATAAAAGGTTGCTATTCCCAGACACTGGTCTTACGCTGTTACCCCGATACCTGGAAGGAATAAAGTTCCTGCAATAGGATAAAAGGGCTGTTACTTCCAATACTGGTCTCATGCTATTACCCCATTACCTGAAGGTAAGGGGCCATTACTTATAAGTGTGTGGTTTTGTTGCACGAAGAGGAAACACCAATATAGATCTGTTCCAGTCAACCTTACCCTCTAAAGGAGGATTGTCATATGTTCACTAATCACTCTATTTGGACATTATGAACTTTTAGTCACAAGGATCGTTTTTTGCACATGTCACTTTGCTCTATGTTTGCTTGCTGTATGCATGGTATCCACAATATGATATTATTCCCACTGTACATTTTGCACTTTATTTAAGCTATTTTTTGTAGATGTCTGCACTGTTTGTATCTAATAGATATATTTTAGATTAAGTTCACCCCTTGGTGCGACTATCACTGATTCTGTCTGCAAGTAGCTTTTATACACACCGTATTTACTTTCACATGTTTTGATCACATGTGTGTTGATTTACCCTTTTGCTATAGCCACTAGATGTTATTTATTTGGTAGTGTGATACTATTAGCACTGTCACTTTATGTTAATGGTTCATTTTTATTATTCTATGCTCTTTGACTAGTGTATACACCATTAGCACCGTCACTTTACACTGTATTTTTATTGTTTTATTTTGTAATATTAATTTTGTGGCTGGATTAGCGCAGCACCATGCTTCATTTTTTGTTTTCACTGACTAGTAGGGGCAGGGTGTACCCTATTCGGTACAGGCAGCTTTTCCACTAGCCTCATTATAACACACATGATAGCGCAGGAATAACCATACAGTTTTGCTCACAATAGTGCCTTGAATTCAGCTTCCCGTTTGTCCCCGTTTATGGCGAATTATGGTTTCCAACCTCCGTGTTGCCTGCCTCATTTGTTCCGCAGAATATTCCTGCATTAGAGGAGCATCTCCGTGGTCTTCGTTCTACTTGGGCACAAGTCCAGGAGGCTTTCGACATGCTAATGATAGGTACAGACTCCATACTGACTGCAGACGCCTGCCTGCGCCTTCCTACCAGGTTGGGGACAGAGTCTGGCTGTTGTCTCGCAACCTCTGACTTTGTGTTCCTTCTTTGAAGTTTGCACCTCGGTTTATTGGGCCTTTCCATATACTTCGCAGGATTAACCCAGTGGCTTACGCTTTGGACCTTCCTCCTAGTATGCGCATCTCTAATGTGTTTCATGTCTCCTTATTGAAACCTTTGGTCTGCAACCGCTTTACCACCTCGGTGCCACGTCCTTACCCTATACAGGTTGAGAACCATGAGGAGTATGAAGTGCAATCCATTGTTGACTCCCGTAGGTTCCATGGGCACATACAGTACCTGGTGCATTGGAAGAGGCACAGTCTGGAGGAACGCTCTTGGGTCTCATCCTCGGATGTACATGCCCTTGTCCTCCCCTGTGATTTCCATGGACGTTTTCCCCTCAAGTCCGGAGGCCCTCCGAGGGGGAGGGGTCATTGAGGAGGGGGTACTGTCAGGGCTGGGCTCAGCCCTTCCTTCTCTGAGCTGGCCGCTCAGCTGTTGGCTAATTGCCATATCCTTTCTCTCCACAGTGACTCAGCTGTTGATGATTTGCTTGTCAGTCCTGCCTACTTCATCGCCAAGCTCACTTCATCTCTGCCTTTGCCTTTGGTCACATCTCAGAGACTTTCTCCTGCGTTCCTGTTGAAGACTTGCTCGGCTGACGTCCCTTCTGGCTCCTGATCCTGCTTGCTGTACTACTACATTGATCTCTGGCTCTTTGACATTGGCATTGGCTGACTACCCGATCTGGTTACTGAACTCTGGCTATGTATTGACTACGCTTACTCTGTTTACCTTTTTTATTATTATTAAACAAGTGTGATTAACTGTACTTCTGTCTCGGTCTGATTCATGGTTTCTGACAGGGAGCTGTTAATAATGTGATCATTCTGTCTAATTTCCCCTGAATAGTCACCATATCAATTTACTTTTAATGCATGAATGATTTTATAGTATACAAAGATATACTATACATGGATTTCTTAGGAAAGTGTATTTTACATTCCTCCAGCAGAGAAGAGAAAATGATTTAAGACCTCTGGATCCAGGAGAAGAAAATCTATCAAAGTTAGCCAACACATATTTTAAGTGATTGTTATATGTTACTGTGCACTGTTACCTTTTGCAGCATTTAATTAAATAAACAAAGTATAAAGTTTATTATATTTTATTGTATATGTAAATTAGTCTGGCTTAAGAATGTAAGATGAGTTTTAAAAGGTATTTTGGTCTTTGAATTTTAATGAGAATAAACATTTTTAGAAATGACATACTGTCTTCTCACCTGTCGTGTAAAAAAAAATGTTGAGCACCTGTATCATGCAATAAAAATTGACTTATTTATCTTGCTAGTATTTTATGCTACTATCAAAGAACTGTGAATTATCATATTTATGCAATTGTAATTAGAGAGTCCACAGATGGCATAGAGTTTCTGACAAGTTTATATGTAACAAATCAGCTTTTACAATGCAGACCATGTGTCAAATTATACATTTCCTTTATATAACCTTTCAAAGGTTAATGCAGACAGGTAAACACATTGGTAGTGTCATAAGATAACATATTTTCAGGCATATCTATGTCCAAAATATATAATAAGGATGATAATGGTTCCCTTATACTAAGCTTTGTTAAAAAAAAGTAAATAACACTATTGGATATAGGCTGTGTCCACATGAAATGAGCTAATGATTTGGTTGTTTGGTATTTTAATTTCTCAAATTATTTGCTGTTTATGAAGACTATCAGCAAGATAATAAGCCTCATTATAAAGCTTTGGCAGTCTTACATCCAAACAGAATTTTAATGTGTATATCAGAGTAAAATTAAAAAAAAAAACATATTTAGCACATCTCTGCAAAACATGAACGTTTCTACATGTGCTATCACTTTAAGGACCCTGCAAGTACAGAACAATACCGTTGAACTTCCTTAAAGCAAAACTTCATCCAAAAGGGAAAGTTCTGCTCTTCCTTCTCCTTCACCCTCCTCCTTTACATTTGGCCCTTTTTTTTTTTTACTTTGACAAGTACCCACTCCCCCACTACCGATCGAATTACTGCAGCAATCCAAGCGGAAGTTTGGCCCCCCTTCTTCCCTTGCAGGTCTCAGAAGACTGCAGGACCATTCACAAAGCTTCCCGTTGCTCTCCCATGCGCAGTAAGAAGCCAGCTGTGAAGCTGCAAAGCTTCCCTTAGTTAAGATGCCGGTGCCTGGACCCGAAGTCGATAAAAGTATTAGCTTGGGTGAGGACAGCTTTGGATCCTGGGGCAGGTAAGTGTCCTTATATTAAAAGTTGTTTTTTTTGGGGGGGGGCTACTATGCCCTGTTATGGGCTGACAAAAACAGATGCACTATATTACCAAAAGTATTGCGACGCCTGCCTTTACACCCACATGAACTGTAATGGCATCCCAGTCCATAGGGTTTAATGTTGAGTTGGCCCTTCTGGGAAGGCTGTCCACAAGGTTTAGGACTGTGTCTATGTGAATGTTTGACCTTTCTTCCAGAAGCGCAATTGTGAGGTCAAGCACTGATGTTGGACGAGAAGGCCTGGCTTGCAGTCTCCTCTCTAATTCATCCCAAAGGTGTTCTATCAGGTTGAGGTCAGGAATCAACTCATTCAAACTCATGTCTTTATGGACCTTACTTTGTGCACTGGTGCGCAGTCTTGTTGGAACAGGAAGGGGCCATCCCCAAACTTTTCCCACAAAGTTTGGAGCATGAAATTGTCCAAAATCTCTTCGTATGCTGACGCCTTAAGAGTTCCCTTCACTGGAACTAAGGGGCCAAGCCCAACCCCTGAATCACACAACCCCACACCATAATTCCCCCTCCACCAAATGATTTGGACCTGTGCACAAAGCATGGTCCATAAAGACAGGAATGAGCAAGTTTGGGAAGGAGGAACTTGGACTGTCCTGCACAGAGTTCTGACCTCAACCCGATAGAACACCTTTGGGATGAATTAAAGCGGAGACTGCAAGCCAGGCCTTCTCATCCAACATCAGTGCTTGACCTCACAAATGCGCTTCTGGAAGAATGGTCAAACTTTCCCATAGACACACTCCTAAACCTTGTGGACAGCCTTCCCAAAAGAGTTGAAGCTGTTATAGCTGCAAAGGGTGGGGCAACTCAATATTGAACCCTACGGACTAAGACTGAGATGCCATTAAATTTTATATGCATGTAAAGGCAGGCGTCCAGGCCCAGACTGGCCATAGGGTGTTTGACCGGTGGGCTGGGGCCTCCGTGCTGCATATCCTAAGAAGAGTGACCAAAGCGTCTGATAGGCGGTGACCACGGTCCAGGCAGGTCTAACACAGACCGTGGCTGTCGCTCACCTCCCCCTATGCAGCTGTGGCTAAAGCAGGGCCAGCACCAGCAAACTAGGACATGCAGAAGAAGGCAGGAGAGAAGTACCTGCAGGGGACAGACACCTCTGGCTGCTGGAGATATACCTGCACTTGAGGGACAATGGCGACATACTGTGACAGCTGCACAGGGAAGAAGGTGAATGCACTGAACTGAACTGATCCAGTGTGTGTTACAGCCAAAGTCCCGCTCTGTAGCAGCGAAGGGGGGTGGATTGGGACTGTCTCTTTGCTGGTCTGAGGCTTTCTCCTTGCTGGCCTGAGTTTGTCTCTTTGCTGGTCTGGGGCTGTCTCTTTGCTGGTCTATGGCTGTCTCCTTGCTGGCCTGAGACTGTCTCTTTGCTTGACTGAGGCTGTCTCTTTGCTGGTCTGAGGCTGTCTCTTTGCTGGACTGAGGCTGTCTCTTTGCTGGTCTGAGGCTGTCTCTTTGGTGGACCAAGGCTGTCTCTTTGCTGGTCTGAGGCTGTCTCTTTCCTCGACTGAGGCTGTCTCTTTGCTGTACTTTGGCTGTCTCTTTGCTGGACTGGGGATGTTTCTTTGCTGGTCTGAGGCTGTCTCTTTGCTGGACTGGGGATGTCTCTTTACTGGTCTGAGTCTGTCTCTTTGCTGGTCTGAGTCTGTCTCTTTCCTGTTCTGGGGCTGTCTCTTTGCTGGTCTGGTATTGTCTCTTAGCTGGATTGAGCTGTCTCCTTGCTGGATTGGGCTGTCTTTTTGCTATATGTGGCTGTCTTTTTTTCCTGGTGGGGATGTCTCTTTGCCTCTATAGGGATGTCTCTTTGCTGTATTGGGAAGTCTCTCAGGATGAATATCCCATCACCAACCACCCAAGCGAACGCCCCCCCATCTCCACCCCTCCCCCCAGGGATTGGGCTGCCCAATAGGGATGAGCTTCGAGTTCGAGTCAAACCCATGTTCGTCGAATTGCGAACGTTATGGGCCATTTGCGCCAAATTCGAGTGACGCGTTACGCTCCATAATTCACTGCGGCATCACAGAGCATTCCTGGCTGATGATTGGCCAAGCATGCACCATGACCCGCGTGCTTGGCCAATCACAGCTCTGTCTGTACAGAGAGCCGTAATTGGCCAAAGCCAGGGTGGCTTTGGCCAATTATGGCTCAGGGGGTTTAGTACTCGCCCCACACTATATAAGGCCGCCTGCGTGGCAGCCTTGTGTGGTGTGTTGTGGCGGAGAGACATAGCCAAAGAGACAGTGTCATTTGATTTAAGATAGATAGAGTAGGCAGGCGAGTCAGTTATCTGCACCTACAGTGTATTGTGTATATATATGCATCCTAGGTGTTGTATATATATATATATATATATATATATATATATATATATATATATATATATATACACTGTATTCAGTTTAGCTAGATCTGTTCCTGTTATTCTCTTCCTACTGATGGGCAGGCAGGTATTTTTACAGTATTTACAGTTAGTGTACTGTGTCCTTTGCACAGTGTGCACCTAAAGCTACCTGAAGAAAATTGGTGGTGTTCTTCTGACCCTATTAGTACCACAGGCAATCAGCTACAGTATTTACAGATAGTGTACTGTGTCCTCTGCACAGTGTGCACCTAAAGCTACCTGAAGAAAATTGGTGGTGTTCTTCTGATCCTATTAGCACCACAAGCAGGCAGCTACAGTATTTGCAGTTAGTGCATTGTGTCTTCTGCACAGTGTGCACCTAAAGCTACCTGAAGAAAATGGGTGGTGTTCTTCTGATCCTATTAGTACCACAAGCAGGCAGCTACAGTATTTACAGTTAGTGTACTGTGTCCTCTGCACAGTGTGCACCTAAAGTTACCTGAAGACAAATGCTGTTGTTCTGATCCTATTAATACCACAGGCAGGCAGCTGCAGTAATTACAGTTAGTGTACTGTGTCCTCTGCACAGCGTGCACCTAAAACTACCTGTAGAAAATTTGTGGTGTTCTTCTGATCCTATTAGTACCACAGGCAGGCAGCTGTAGTATTTACAGTTAGTGTACTGTGTTCTCTGCACAGTGTGCACCTAAAGCTACCTGAAGAAAATTGGTGATGTTCTTCTGATCCTATTAGTACCACAGGCAATCAGCTACAGTATTTACAGATAGTGTACTGTGTCCTCTGCACAGTGTGCACCTACGTGGCAGCCTTGTGTGGTGTGTTGTGGCGGAGAGACATAGCCAAAGAGACAGTGTCATTTGATTTAAGATAGATAGAGTAGGCAGGCGAGTCAGTTATCTGCACCTACAGTGTATTGTGTATATATATGCATCCTAGGTGTTGTATATATATATATATATATATATATATATATATATATATATATATATACACTGTATTCAGTTTAGCTAGATCTGTTCCTGTTATTCTCTTCCTACTGATGGGCAGGCAGGTATTTTTACAGTATTTACAGTTAGTGTACTGTGTCCTTTGCACAGTGTGCACCTAAAGCTACCTGAAGAAAATTGGTGGTGTTCTTCTGACCCTATTAGTACCACAGGCAATCAGCTACAGTATTTACAGATAGTGTACTGTGTCCTCTGCACAGTGTGCACCTAAAGCTACCTGAAGAAAATTGGTGGTGTTCTTCTGATCCTATTAGCACCACAAGCAGGCAGCTACAGTATTTGCAGTTAGTGCATTGTGTCTTCTGCACAGTGTGCACCTAAAGCTACCTGAAGAAAATGGGTGGTGTTCTTCTGATCCTATTAGTACCACAAGCAGGCAGCTACAGTATTTACAGTTAGTGTACTGTGTCCTCTGCACAGTGTGCACCTAAAGTTACCTGAAGACAAATGCTGTTGTTCTGATCCTATTAATACCACAGGCAGGCAGCTGCAGTAATTACAGTTAGTGTACTGTGTCCTCTGCACAGCGTGCACCTAAAACTACCTGTAGAAAATTTGTGGTGTTCTTCTGATCCTATTAGTACCACAGGCAGGCAGCTGCAGTATTTACAGTTAGTGTACTGCGTCCTCTGCACAGTGTGCACCTAAAGCTACCTGAAGACAATTGCTGTTATTCTGATCCTATTAATACCACAGGCAGCTGCAGTATTTACAGTAAGTGTAATGTGTCCTCTGCACAGTGTGCACCTAAAGCTACCTGAAGAAAAATGGTGGTGTTCTTCTGATCCTACTAGTACCACAGGCAGGCAGCTGAGCTGCAGTATTTACAGTTAGTGTACTGTGTCCTCTGCAGAGTTTGCACCTAAAGCTACCTGAAGAAAATTGGTGGTGTTCTTCTGATCCTATTAGTACCCCAGGCAGGCAGCTGCGGTATTTACAGTTAGTGTACTGTGTCCTCTACACAGTGTGCACCTAAAGCTACCTGAAGACAATTGCTGTTGTTCTGACCCTATTAATACCACAGGCAGGCAGCTACAGTATTTACAGTTAGTGTACTGTGTCCTCTGCACAGTGTGCACCTAAAGTTACCTGAAGACAATTGCTGTTGTTCTGATCCTATTAATACCACAGGCAGGCAGCTGCAGTAATTACAGTTAGTGTACTGTGTCCTCTGCACAGTGTGCACCTAAAACTACCTGTAGAAAATTTGTGGTGTTCTTCTGATCCTATTAGTACCACAGGCAGGCAGCTGTAGTATTTACAGTTAGTGTACTGTGTTCTCTGCACAGTGTGCACCTAAAGCTACCTGAAGAAAATTGGTGGTGTTCTTCTGATCCTATTAGTACCACAGGCAGGCAGCTGCAGTATTTACAGTTAGTGTACTGCAACCTCTGCACAGTGTGCACCTAAAGCTACCTGAAGACAATTGCTGTTATTCTGATCCTATTAATACCACAGGCAGCTGCAGTATTTACAGTAAGTGTAATGTGTCCTCTGCACAGTGTGCACCTAAAGCTACCTGAAGAAAAATGGTGGTGTTCTTCTGATCCTATTAGTACCACAGGCAGGCAGCTGAGCTGCAGTATTTACAGCTAGTGTACTGTGTCCTCTGCAGAGTTTGCACCTAAAGCTAACTGAAGAAAATTGGTGGTGTTCTTCTGATCCTATTAGTACCCCAGGCAGGCAGCTGCAGTATTTACAGTTAGTGTACTGTGTCCTCTACACAGTGTGCACCTAAAGCTACCTGAAGACAATTGCTGTTGTTCTGATCCTATTAATACCACAGGCAGGCAGCTGCAGTATTTACAGTTAGTGTACTGTGTCCTCTGCACAGTGTGCACCTAAAGCTAACTGAAGACAATTGCTGGTGTTCTCATACTAATAATACTACAGGCAGGCAGTTGATTCTGCTAGCTGCAGTATCAGTATATATTTTCATCCCAGCTTTGTGCAGCTACATCTCACTGCAGGCCATTAGTATGTCTGGAAGGCCAACAAGGAGAGGCAGACAGTCACAAGCCAATAAAAAAGTGCAAGCAGGCTCTGTGTCTAGAGGCAACAGTGCTGGTCATGGAGACGGTGCACTTTACCGATACAATACTTTGCAGCAGGGCTTATTTCTGCGCTCCAACTAGAGTATCTGTGAGGGGTTGCAGTGTTGTGGCAGCAGTGGCTAAGGCCCAATTTTTCTGACCCTGTTTAACAGGGGAGTGTAATTACAATTTTTGATGCAATAATTTGCAGCAGGGCTCATTCCTGCACTCCAACTAGGGTATCTGTGAGGGGTTGCAGTGTTGTGGCACCAGCACCAGTGCCCAAGGCCCAATTTTCAGCTCCTGTTTAACAGGGGCGTGTAATTACAAATTTTGATGCAATACTTTGTAGCAGGGCTCATTCCTGCGTTCCAACTAGAGTATCTGTGAGGGGTTGCAGTGTTGTGGCACCAGCACCAGTGCCCAAGGCCCAAATTTTCAGCCCCTGTTTAACAGGGGCGTATAATTACAATTTTTGATGCAATACTTTGCAGCAGGGCTCATTCCTGCGCTCCAACTATAGCATCTGTGAGGGGTTGCAGTGTTGTGGCACCAGTGCCTAAGGCCCAATTTTTCTGCCCCTGTTCAATAGGGACATGTAATTACACTTCTTTATCTAATATTTCACAGCAGGGCCCATTCCTGCGCCCACCAAGAGTAACTGTGAGGGCTTACAGTGTTGTGGCAACACCACCACCACCACAACCAAAGGCTCAATTTTTCTGCTCCTGTTCAATAGGTGCATGTAATTACAATTCTTGATATAATATTTCACAGCAGGGCCCCTTCCTGCGCCCACCAAGAGTAACTGTGAGGGCTTACAGTGTTGTGGCAACACCAACACTGAAGGCCCCAATTTCTGCAGAGTATATAGGGCAGGCCCCTACTTTCAAACATCCAACTTACAAATGACTCTTACTTGCAAATGGAAGGAGACAACAGGAAGTGAGATGAAATCTACCCCTAGGAAGGGAAATTCTCTCCTGTAAGAGTTAATATGGGTAAAACGTGTCTCCTCTTCACTGATGCTTTATCACCAATCCTTGTTTCACTAAAAACCCCAAATTTTCAAAAAAACATTTGTCATTGGGACAGAAAGTGAGGTGAAATCTTCTGAAGAGGTGCACAGACAGCAAAACAAATGTTACAGGGGTGATAACCTTTCCCTATGTTTTCCAAAAAGCTTAAAAATAGATTTTTTGGCTAAAGCTACGCTTTAAAAATGTACCAGTTCAAAATTACTAACAGATTCTACTTAACAACAAACCTACAGTCCCTGTCTTATTTGCACCGCCTGTATACTGCTGTTCAGAGTATATAGGGCCTGGGGGATCCACGCCTTTCCTTTTTTTAATTTGGGTGCGTGTTCCCCTTAATATCCATACAAGACCCAAAAGGCCTGGTAATGGACTGGGGGGGTACCCATGCCGTTTGTCTCACTGATTTTCATCCATATTGCCGGGACCCGACATTACTTTAAAAATGTAATTTTGTGCAGGGACTGTTCTAAGCATGGGAAACATGCGCCACTTTACAGGCATACTATAGACACCCCCCAGGTATGATATTTAAAGGAATATTTCATTTTTTTTCACTTTAAGCATCATTAAAATCACTGCTCCTGAAAAAACTGCAATTTTTAAAACTTTTTTTGCATTGATACATATCCCCTGGGGCAGGACCCGGGTTCCCAAATGCTTTTTAGGACAGTAATTTGCATATTAGCCTTTAATATTAGCACTTTTGATTTCAAACGTTCGAGTCCCATAGACTTTAATTGGGTTCTAAAGTTTGTGCGAACTTTCGTTCCGTTCGCAGGTTCTGGTGTGAACCGAACCGGGGTGTGTTTGGCTCATCCCTACTGCCCAGTCTAAAATGCCCTTTGTCCCAGTCCGGGCCTGCAGGTGTCCCACTACTTTTGGGAATATGGTATTGTTAGGGTTTATATACACTTTAAAGTGAATCCTTGCCCAGGCTTTAGACATTCAAGTATAGAAATATTCAAGCAGAAAATTACTGTTAACAAATGCTCACAAAACAACAAAGTTAACAAAAACACTGAATAGCCTCAGGTTAAAGATAGTTTCAGCACCTTCGGTTTGTTTATATTATAATGCCGCGTACACACGAGTGGACTTTACGGCAGACTTGGTCCGGCGGACCGGAATCCGTCGGACAATTCGATTGTGTGTGGGCTCCAGCGGACTTTTTTTCCCAAAAGTAATGAAATGAAACATGTTTCAAATCTTTCCGATGGACTCGAGTCCGGTCGAAAAGTCCGCTCGTCTGTATGCTAGTCCGACGGACAAAAACCAACGCTAGGGCAGCTATTGGCTACTGGCTATGAACTTCCTTGTTTTAGTCTGGTCGTACGTCATCATGTACGAATCCGTCTGACTTTGGTTGATCATGTGTAGGCAAGTCCGTTCATTTGGAAAGTCCGTCGGAAAGTCAGTTGAAAGGTCCGCCGCACCAAGTCTGCCGTAAAGTCCGCTCGTGTGTACGCGGCATAAGTCTACCAAGCTCATACTGCTAGAGGAAATAAGGGGAGTGGAACAGCAATTTCAGTGCTTATGTCATTATTTTTTTGTTCTTTACTGCTTGTTACATAAAGTTAAATATAAGTCTGTGGCCAGGCTATGAATTTATATCTCAAATGGACAGCGTAAAGTGATTGTATACAATCACCTTGTAAAACAACCCATTCAGTTTAAAATAGAAATGAAATGCAAAACATTTTTTGTATAGATATAAAAATACATTATAATGACCTTTTTTTCTTTTTTATTAGTGATCATATTCCCTCTGTTCTCAGCTGATTGGAGCTGGGGGCAGGAAGAGCAGCAGCACACTGAGCTTTCCAGTGAATGGCTGTGTAACGGGGGGGTGTCAGGATAAATCCGCTCATTGGAGGAGAGCACACTGTTTTCCCAGCATAGCTAGAGAACTGACCACGGTGTGCTCTCATGCTTAGTGTGGTCAGTGTTTAATAGGAAAGCAGAGGGACTGGCAGGAACACCAGGGATTTCACACAAAGGCATCAATACAAAGAGAACAGGATACTTGTTCATACATGGTACAGCAGGCACATATCAGGAATATTACGTATTGGGGTAAAAATGCTTTAAGAATGGTAACTCTAGGAATGAAAAAGTAATTCTCTTTACATTTTTTTCATATACAGATATCCCATTTCATCACAAGCAATCTAAAAAAGAAGTGCCGATAAGAGATTTAACCTTCCTCAAACTCATTTCTCTGCTCCTGGGCAGGTCCATTATCCCATCCTTCACTTAAACTACATATTATTAAATGATTCCACATGTTTTGCATGTATTAGCAACTGATAATTAGACCTTAATAGATCTTTTATGCTCAGGAAGGGAGAAAATCTGTAAACGTATCCATAAATGCTCAGTCAACTTTTCTATTCAAGAATGCTGTTGTAAAGTAATATCCTGATGGTATCGCACAAATAAACTTTTGTTCAAATAAATTGTATTCCATTAAACTTTTGGGAGCTGGCTCTCAGACACTGGTTAGCTTCTATATATTTTTTTTTTATTTTTTTTTATTTTTACTGTAAATACAGTACATCCAAATCTAAAAATGTGTTCATGTAGACATTCCTTCCATATCTGTATGCCCTTTTTGGGTTATTGCAGAACATTTAAATTGAGACTGACCTTCCATTTGCTCTTTTATACTCCCTGACCTGCTCCCATCAGGCCCTTTGTCGAATTCCCTAGACCCCTTTTCCTCTCGCCTACCCCACTTGTTCTCATTCTCCTTTTTTCTTATTCATTGCTCTTTCTTTTCATTTCCCCCTATTCCCTCCTTTCTGGTTCTGTCTTATATTTAGTACAATTATCTTTTTTCTCTTTTCATACATTTTTAATACTGTATATTCTTAAAATAAAATTGTAGGTCTTTTAAACTTTTTAATAAGATGAATGTATAATCTGGATAAATCCAGTCCACATGCAGATCTATTGCATTTCTCTATCTCAAAGTGCACTTTCTACCTGGTTAAGTGCTATACCTTCTTATTTAGAATGCCTGCATGAGTGGATAATACACAGACTGGATCATTCTTGGTTTCTTAGATTTAAATGATTATTAACCAGTCCTTGTAAGCCTACTGTTAATAAATGTACATGTAACAGAAGAAACTATACTAGTTTTCTGTTCTTTTCACATGAATAATTATTCATTTAAAAATAAATGTAAAGTAAAAATATACAACATATATTATTGCTACATTTTTTATTTTAATATGAATAATTAGCTTTCTGTCATTGGACATCATTCTTCTAAATTGACAGAAAGTCAACTGCTTTCTTGTAACTGCAGCAACCATGGCAACACCGGGGATGTTATTTCTGGCTCTTGTAACCAACTTAGTGCCTTTCCCCATATTTTTATCTTATTGCAACATTGGAGGTTATCATGTGATTATAGCTGGCAGACCATGCCACTTATCATTTAGGATGTAGGAAGTGACTGGAAATCAGTACATCAGTTTCAACACAACCGCAAGAAGTAAAACTTCTTCAATCAATCCAACGCCATAACAGACCTGGAGAGTTTTGTTTCTGTAGCCAATAATCTTTTACTTGAGATTTATATAATTTACAACAAATTTTATAAAAAGTATAGGCACTGCCATTGCTGGTATTCTCCTTTGAGAATCTTAGTTTCACAGCTGTCCTGCTGATACTGTAGATTCAATGCTCTCGGAGTCTCACTTAGAAGAAGTAGAGAGATAAGAAATTCTGACACTTTTCATTTATAACTTACTTACTTACTTGTCTTTGACTCAGAATGTATTGAAGCTAGACCCAGCCAGGCAGCTAGCATTTTCAATAACGGCCTAACAATGGAAGCCCCTATACTGTCCCCCTAACAGTCAATTTAAAGGAACTGGTGCTGTAGTTTTAGCCATGGTAATTATTTCTTGCTCCACCTAAAAATGTCATTTGATAACATGGTGTGGCCTCAATTTAGCAAGAGTAAAGCCTGAAACTAACCTTAAAAACTATTATTTTAAGAAAAGAGTAGTGGGTGGTTGGAACAGATTTCAAGGCAGCCAATGCAGTCAGTCAGTCAACAATAAGGCTTCATGTACACGGAATGTTTTAAAACGATTTAACATCCATTGTGCCGCGTTTACATGGAGCGTTTAGCCGCGTTTGCGCTTAGAAGCGTTTTTTACATTGCAAATAGTCAAAAATGTTTCTCCATTAAAAACGCCTGTAAACGAAATGCAGCTAAACGCATTGAGGAGAGTTCAGGGGCAGCTGAAAAAAAACGCCCAACCGCTCCTAAATGTCCGTTTGTCAGCAGCAGTGTACATGAAGCCAGAGAGAATTTAAACATGCTTGGGATAAGCATACTTTGCATCTGATTGAATGTTTACACTGAACACATTCCCTGGTAGAAAATAGCTTAATTAAAGTTAAAAAGATTTGATGAAAAAAGTATAAAAGAACATATATAGTGCATAATGTCAACTTGTGTGCCTATTGTGTTTGATGTTTGCATATACAGTAAGTGCAAGTTACAGATTACACTTATGCCCCGTACACACGGTCGGATTTTCCAACGGAAAATGTGTGATAGGACCTTGTTGTCGGAAATTCCAACTGTGTGTAGGCTCCATCACACATTTTCCATCGGATTTTCCGACACACAAAGTTTGAGAGCAGGATATTAAATTTCTCCGACAACAAAATCCGTTGTCGGATATTCCGATCGTGTGTACACAAATCCGACGGACAAAGTGCCACGCATACTCAGAATAATTAAAGAGATGAAAGCTATTGGCCACTGCCCCGTTTATAGTCTCGACGTATGTGTTTTACGTTACCACGTTCCGAACGATCAGATTTTCCCACAACTTTGTGTGACCGTGTGTATGCAAGACAAGTTTGAGCCAACATCCATCGGAAAAAATCCTAGGATTTTGTTGTCGGAATGTCCGAACAAAGTCCGACCGTGTTTACGGGGCATTACACTTACAGCAAATGAAAGGAGCTTTTTCTAATGAAGTGAAGTAGATTTAGAATTCTGTGTTGAATCAAAGTCATTTATAGGTGCTATGTTGGCCAAAACCCACAAGGGCATTGCCTGAAACAGGCTAAATTTGCTGGTAAAGGGCATAATATTTATGGAAAAATATTTTTTTATTTATGCCACATATTCATGCCACATATAAGAGAAACAAAAAATAGGCAAAAGTAAATACTTTTTTTTTTCTTTACTGTAGATATATTGATGACTAAATGTTTTTTTTTTCTTCCTCAAGATACTGGTCACTTTTACTTTTCAATGTCATGGTGGGTATAATCACCCACCAAGGTCCTATAGCTGTCAGAGGCTCCAATAAGGAGACTTCCTAACAGTTTTTTGTTTGTGCTCTCATATCAAAACCATAATGAAATTATCTTTCTGCAGCACTCCCCGTGTGCTTGATTTTTTTTACCATTAGTAGAATCCTTGGGGAAGCTTGCGTAAGGCTGTTAAGCGTTGGTTAGAACTTGAAGTTGTTTTGGAAATATTTAATCACGGGGTCCCTGAGAGTTATAGGAAGCTAGCATATAAAGGAATTTACCAGTAATATGGAGATGGTCTTAAAACATTTTTCAATCACTAGAAAAAAAAAAAGAAACAGTTTCTAGAAAGTGGTTTTACCAAAGTATCAGTAAAACTCTTATAGTAATTGTAAAGGCAGAAGGTTTTTAATCTGAATGCATTCTATGCATTAAAATAAAAAGCCTTCTGTGTGCAGCAGCCCCCTTTAGCCCCTCTAATAGGGCGTACACATGGTCGGACTTTGTTCGGACATTCCGACAACAAAATCCTAGTATTTTTTCCGACGGATGTTGGCTCAAATTTGTTTTGCCTACACACGGTCGCACAAAGTTGTTGGAATTTCTGATCGACAACCACGCGGTCACGTACACCACGTACGACGAGACTAAAAAAGGCCGGTTCAGAACCAAGCGCGGCACCCTTTGGGCTCCTTTTGCTAATCTCGTGTTAGTAAAAGTTTGGTGAGAGACGATTCGCGCTTTTTCAGATTCGTGGCTTTCAGATCGTTTTCTGCCGTTCAGTTTGTGCTTGTGGGTTTGTATCTGCTCTTCAGTATATATATATATAAATACTCTCTCCCTCACATCACGATCACCTAAAAAGAGATAAAGAACAAAAAAAAGGTCTCAAAAATCTGCCACCATCCATCTCTTTTACCTGAGCCTGTGGTCGCAGACACTCACCTGTTGTGGTGCCAATCTCCACCACATCTTCTTCTTCCTCCTGCTCAGCTTCTTGGGTTTGCGGTATTTCCCCTTCTTCCAGAGGTGGGGGGTCTGTGTTCTCCTGGGATGAGGGGTGTCCTCCAAGTCTTTTCTCCCCTATGTAAAACAAAAATGGTATACTTAGCACACAGATATTTGATGGCAGAACTAGAACTAGGAAACATTGCTTGGAAGTGGGGTACAATTGACTTTTTTAGCAGAGTTCCAAGATGTATATTTTTTATTGGCCTTTGTCAAGCTGCAATACTTTACCTGTTTGGTACAAGCTTCACAGATGTAGCCCCCCCCCTATAGTATACACTGGAGCACCTGTGTGCCCCCCTAATAAAAATGGTGTTCTTGTGTCCCACACTATTGCTCCAGTGTCCAGATGTGAAAACAGCTACTCAGTGTCCTCTCCTTACACAGAATCTAGTTGGCATTTCATTCTAGTAACAAACCCATCTACACAAACAAATATTTGGCATCCAAGTAGGCCCAAAAAAAAATGTGGGAAAATGCATATGGCCTAAACAATGGTGTTTTAGAGGCCGAAAGAAAAATGTTTGATACGAACGAATAATGGGCCCATGAACATTAAAGTTGCCCTTTTAAACTGTACAATTAAGAAAAGCATATGGAGCAGCACGAACGCAATAAAGACAGAAAGAATAGGAACACAGCACAACTACTTACTTTTTTGCAGCACTCTCCGGATTTTTCGGTACTGCTCTGGCTCTCTTAACTTCAGGTCCGACCACCGCTTCCTGAGCTGATCTTTCGATCTTCGTACCCCGAAATTCTTGTGAAGGCTTTTGACCACTTTCGCCATGATCTTTGCCTTTCTGATGTTGGGGTTGGGGTAAGGCCCATATTTTCCGTCATAGTCGGACTTCCTCATGATGTCGACCATCTCCAACATCTCCCCAAACGACATATTTGTGGCCTTAAAACGTCTCCTTCTGGATCGGGACGTGCCTGGATCCGGGCTTTCCTCCTCCTCCTCCTCGTTGCTATAATTAGCACACACCTGCTCTAAATCCGCCATTATGCTCTTCACCCACTGCGCTGAACGAAAAGGGGCGGGGAATAGACTAGAAAGAACGTCAGGGGCGGGCGGAGTTACACGCATGCGCAGTGTGTATAAAGCGTAACACGCATGCGTATTACGTACGATCTGTGAGCGGAGGAAGGAGCATTGGACGCGCCGATTGTAAGAACGAAGGTAAGAGACAAACTTGGGCCTATACTGCTTCTAGATTGAGGCCTATATTGTAACAAGATTAGGAGAGTTTTGTCTGACATTAGGCTTTGTCTTGTGTTGTGTCTTGCAGTAAACATGGATATCTTAATGAAAGACAATGACTTCATGTCAGTATTTGTAGAGATGCTAAGTGAGCTGCCCTGTCTGTGGGAGATTACCCACCCCCATTTCAAGAACCAAGCAAAGAGGAAGGCAGCACTGGAGCAATTGTGTGAAATTGTGAAGCAGGTGATCCCCACGGCAGACATCACTTATTTAAAGATTTTCATTGGTGGCCTGAGGAGCACATATCTGAGGGAGCGCAAGAAAGTCCAGGATTCGCAGAGATCCAGAGCAGCAGATGACATCTATGTCCCCAGGATGTTGTACTACGACAGGCTGCACTTTCTGGCAGGCCAGACTGAACCCAGGCCATCCCTCTCAAGTCTTCCTTCCACGCTTCCTTCCCCCCCGGCTGAGGCTTCTGACGCCCAACCTGGGCCTTCCAGGCGATATGTGGAGGAGCCCAGATTGAGCCAGGTATAGTATTCCTCTAAATATTTCTGCTTGTCCAATCAATGATGTTAACTAGATGTTAGTTGGGAGTACTAATTTAGGATTGTGATTGATGATGCAAAACATTACAACTATGTCCCTTTTTCATACACAGGGAAGTCTCAGCCAGGAGGTGGCCGGGCCGAGCCGGCTGGCTGAAATTAAGGTCCCTCCACCCCCCCTGAAAACAGAAAGTGGCAGTACCCTAGAGGAGGCTGCTATAGAATTCTTTTGGAGGGCTACAGAGGTCCTGGGAGCACCCCACACCATGCAGGAGAACATTGCTGCCTTCATAGCCTATAAAATGCAGAGGATGGAGGAGGGCCAAAAAGTCTTGTGTGAGGCCCTCATATCGGAGGCTCTGGAGAAAGGTATGAGGGGCCAAATTACACCTCACACACATCTTTGGGATGGTCCTCCTCCTCCTCCTGCAGGTCCTCCTCCTCCTCCTCCCTCTCCTCCAGGTCCTCCCAGTCCTCCTCCAGGTCCCCCCAGTCCTCCTCCTCCTCAAGGTCCTACTCCTCCTCTTGCCACATCTCCAACTGCACAGCCACAGCCCGGAAGGAAGCGTGGAAGGAAGACCAGACAGTGATTGCCCTGGGTTCAGTCTGGTCGGCCAAAAGATGCAGCCTCTTGTGGTACCACAGCCTGGGGACACAGATGTCATCTGCTGCTATCCGGATCTCTGCGAATTCTGGACCAGACTGCCCTCCCTTAGATATGGACTCCTCAGGCCACCAATTTTGATGTTGAAGAATTGATGTCTGCCGTGGGGGTCCCAGGCTTCGCTAATTTCTCATGTTGATCCAGTGTTGCCTTCCTCTTTGTTTGGTTCTGATCCCTTAATAAAGGATTTTTGTTTGGAATTATACTCTCCTATGTGTTTTACTTCAAAAATGACAGTTGGTTTATGAGGATTCAGGTACATTTCAAATATACAATGTGAAATGAACAAGGGACACCAACAACAAACAATCTCCTTGAGATGAAATAATAAAAGATATCAATGGTGTTGGGGTAACTTGACACACAAAACACAGACAAAAATATTCTGGAGTAAAAATAAAAATAACATTGAACAAAGATCAGCCTTGGAAAAAATCCAAACATTAAAACAAAAAAAAGGCTGAAAATCCAAAAAAAAAAAATAAAAAAAATATAAAACTGTCAGATGTGACAACTAATAACAATATATTCAGGGAATCCCACTAAAAAAAACACAAATAAAACTTTGTGAGAAGTGTGTGTGAATATGAGCAGCAAAACTACTTAATTCTTGTCACATTATAAAGAAGAAGAGAGTGCCCTGTATTAAACCATTTTTAACATTGCAGCGTGACGAAAGTGCTGTATCCATTGCGAACGCTATGTTTACCAGAACGAGCTGTCCCGTGTCGGAATTTCTTCTGAGCATGCGTGGCACTTTGTGCGTCGGAACAGGCCACACACGGTCGGAATTGACGCGATCGGATTTTGTTGTCTGAAAATTTTATCTCCTGCTCTCCAACTTTGTGTGTCGGAAAATCCGATGGAAAATGTCCGATGGAGCCCACACACGGTCGGAATTTCCAACAACACGCTCCGATCGGACATTGTCCATCGGAAAATCCGACCGTGTGTACGGGGCATAATACTTTCCTAAAGTCTCTCTAGATCCAGCAACGTTGCAGGAGTGTCTCGGTTGTTCGGGACTCCCCTCCTCATTGGCTAAGTCACTCAAAGTCAGTCAGCCAATGAGGAGAGAAAGGGGGTGGGGCCGGGCCACGGTTCCATGTCTGAATGGACACACAGAGCTGTGACTCGGCTCCAGTGCCCCCATAGCAAGCTGCCTGCTGTGGGGGCACTCAACAGGAGGGAGGGGCCAGGAGCACGGAAGAGGGACCAGAAAAAATTAGGATTGGGGCTGCTCTGTGCAAAACCACTGCACAGACCAGGTAAGTATAACAGGTTTGTTATTTTTAACTAAAAAAAATGAGACTTTACAATCACTTTAAATATTCTCTGCGCTACTAAAGAAAGCAAAGCTGAAAGTAGAACAAAAGACAAAACTTTTTTTTCACTTTGCATAGAGAAAGGAAGGGCTATAACCCAGTCATTTTTTAATCTGTGTCGCTTCACTTCCTGCCCCATAGCCAAAAAAGCAAGTGAGAGGAAATCCCTCTAAAGTGAGAACATCCAAAGTTGTCACCAGGGTCATCAGAACAAGTGTCCCAATTGAAAGATTCCCTACCCCCCAATTCCTGTTTTGCTGACAATCCAAAATTCACTCACTTACTGATCATTTTAAACAGGACTATTAAAAAGTATGCATCTCCCTAACAGGGTTATGGAGAGCAATAAAAACCTGACATATGTTATAATCCATCTCCACTCTATCCAAAACCAAGAAATGTTTTTTCCTTTAGTTATAAAGTATCTCATAAAAGTGAGTACACCTCTCACATTTTTGTACATATTTTAATTATATCTTTTCATGTGATAACACTGAAGAAATTACACTTTGCTACAATCAAAAGTAGTGAGCGTACAGCTTGTATAACAGTGTAAATTTGCTGTCCCCTCAGAACAACTCAACACACAGCCATTAATGTCTAAACTGCTGGCAACAAAAGTGAGTACACCCCTAAGTGAAAATGTCCAAATCGGGCCCAGTTAGTCATTTTCCCTCCCCGGTGTCATGTGACTCGTTAGTGTTACAAGGTCTCAGGTGTGAATGGGGAGCAGGTTTGTTAAATTTGGTGTTATCGCTCTCACTGTCTCATACTGGTCACTAGAAGTTCAACATGGCACCTCATGGCAAAGAACTCTCTGAGGATCTGAAAAAAAGAATGGTTGCTCTACATAAAGATGGCCTAGACTATAAGAAGATTGCCAAAACCCTGAAACTGAACTGCAGCACTGTGGCCAAGACCATAAAGCAGTTTAACAGGACAAGTTCCATTTAGAACAGGCCTCGCCATGTTCCACAAAAGAAGTTGAGTGCATGCGCACAGCATCATATCCAGAGGTTGTCTTTGGGAAATAGACATATAAGTGCTGCCAGCATTGCTGCAGAGATTGAAGGGGGGTCAGCCTATTAGTGCTCAGACCATACGCCGCACACTGCATCAAATTGGTCTACATAGTTATTGTCCCAGAAGGAAGCCTCTTCTAAAGATGATGCACAAGAAAGCCTGCAAACAGTTTGCTGAAGACAAGCAGACTAAAGACATAGATTACTGGAACCACGTACTGTGGTCTGATGAGACCAAGATAAACGTATTTGGTTCAAATGGTGTCAAACATGTGTGACGGCAACCAGGTGAGGAGTACAAAGACAAGCTTGTCTTGCCTACAGTCAAGCATGGTGGTGGGAGTGCCATGGTCTGGGGCTGCATGAGTGCTGCCGACACTGGGGAGCTACAGTTCATTGAGGGAACCATGAATACCAACATGTACTGTGACATACTGAAGCAGAGCATGATCCTCTCTCTTCGGAGACTGGGCCGCAGGGCAGTATTTCAACATGATAATGACCCCCAAACACACCTCCAAGACAACCACTGTCTTGCTAAAGAAGCTGAGGGTAAAGGTGATGGACTGGCCAAGCATGTCTCCAGACCTAAACCCTATTGAGCATCGATGGGGCATCCTCAAATGGAAGGTGGAGGAGCGCAAGATCTCTAACATCCACCGCTCTGTGATGTCATCATGAAAGAGTGGAAGAGGACTCCAGTGGAAACCTGTGAAGCTCTGGTGAAGTCCATGCCCAAGAGGGTTAAGGCAGTGTTGGAAAATAATGGTGGCCGCACAAAATATTGACACTTTGGGCACAATTTGGACATTTTCACTTATGCCCTGTACACATGAAAGGTTTTGAAGGTTTCTCCGAAGGTTTCTCCGACTGAACTCTGACGGAATTCCATTCAACCGGTCTTGCCTACACACGGTCAAACCAAAGTCTGACCAAAGTCCGACTGTCCAGAACGAGGTGACGTACAGCACGTACGAAGGGACTAGAAAAAAGACATTCAATAGCCAGTAGCCAATAGTTTCCATCTTGTACTTGCTTCAGAGCATGCGTCGTTTTTGGTCCGTCGGAACAGCATACAGACGAGCGGTTTTCCCGATAGGAATTGGTTCCATCGCAAATATTTAGAACATGTTCCATTTCTAGGTCCATCAGAATTTTCGAAAAAAAAGTCAGATTACACATGATCGGAACAGATGATAAAAAGCTTCCGTTGGACTTTTTCTGTCGGACATTCCGCTCGTGTGTATGCGGCTTTAGGGGTGTACTCGCTTTTGTTGCCAGCGGTTTAGGCATTAATGGCTGTGTGTTGAGTTATTTGAGGGGACAGCAAATGTACACTGTTATACAAGCTGTACACTCACTACTTTGCATTGTAGCAAAGTATAATTTCCTCAGTGTTGTCGCATGAAAAGATATAATAAAATATGTACAAAAATGTGAGGGGTGTACTCACTTTTGTGAGATACTGTAGATTACAGATGAACTCTAGATAGATGGAAGATGCACAGATTATTGCAGTTCTGTATTATATCTATATGATATATCATTAAATGTATATTAAATGCAAAGAGTATACAGTATCTACCTGAATTTGACATTGTATCAGCCTCTGGCAGTCCCTTTCAGCAGAGCCTAGACTGGAAATGGAAGAAATAAAAAAAAGGCTAATCAGTTCATGTGTTGACAAAGAAATATCTGAGAAACACTGCTCCAATCACCAGCTTTGATCGGGGCGCTTGACAGAGCAGCATATAAACCCTTGCTGCTGCACTTCAAGTGGGTTTTAAGGCTTCTGGTTAAGTGCAAACATCTTTAAAAAAAAAAAAACTAGCTTTACTTATAAAAGATACAAAAAACAGCATTTAATCCAATTATGTGTTTACTAAAACTAGCACAAGTACCTAAATCTGTCTTGATAATAACCTCAGCTCAATGCCAATGAGGGCTTTGCACAAGCATGCTTATGGAAGGCAGAGTAATGGTCTCATCAGTGTGTTGCTGCTCATGTATAATCCAATCAGCAAACTAGGATAGGTCCTGCACAACAGTATAATGTGCAGAGAGATTCAGGGCCTCTCTATGCTGTGTGGCATGCAGAGGTGCCTGAATGACAAGATATATGGCCCGTACACATGATCTGAATATCGTATGAAAACTGTCGTCTGAGGAAGAATCGTACGATTTTCAGATCGTGTGTACACTACTTTTGTGAGCTGATCACGACAGTTCATCCGATATTATGCGATTGGACAAGCACGAAAGTTTTCCTCGTATGATGCCAGATCGTACGATTTTCGTTTAGTCAGTATAGTTGTCGTCCGAAAATACAATACAAATACATTACAACACATGACATCGCTTCCGATTTTTTTTTTCTGTCATACGAGAATTTTTGTGACATTATTTACCTATTCAATTTCTACTTGCGACTATTAAACGAAAAAGTTTGTACGATCTGTCGTATGATATTCGGATTGTGTGTACAGGCCATTACACTTTTGCCAGGTAAAGATGTGTTTACTAGACATTCGTTATCGTCCAAATGCATTGTCGTCCGAATTTTGGGGATTTTCTTGTTCGTTTTAAGAAAACGATAACAAATGCCCAGAATCCAAAATCCGAAAGATCCGAAATAAAAAATGCTTTATTTTTGTATCCATTATATTGTTGGTATCGTTGCGACAACAGTTCGATATAGATAGATAGAAGATTCGACATGACGGTCACAATAGAGATCTGTGTCTATCGAACCTGCGGTCGAATGTGCCATCGCAAGTGTGAACCAGAACTGTTAGGAGCGCAGAGTGAACAGGAAGGAATTTATATGCTTGAATTTCGGTACAACGCAATTCCATTTGCTGTTGGAGTAGATCGTTCAACATGAACAGACACAAACAAGTATCATATCATTCGATAGGATCAAAAATATGTATAATACCGTTCGACATGAAGATTCGACGAAGCAGCTAAAAACATACAATCACCATGAGCGGACATTTACTGTCAAATGCTCCGCCCATAGGCTATAGAAGAAATCTAATGTTGTTTGACTACTAGTAATAATAATTAACAATTCTAATTATTACTATTCAAACAACATTAGAATTCTACTATAGCTTGTGGGTGGAGCATTCGACCGGAAATGTACGATCGCGGCGTCGTACAGTTTAGCTGCTTTGTCAAATCTTCTTAGAACATTCAACAGACACCATAAGCCTTCAATTAACAGATTCAACCTTAATTAATTCGGATTTTCCTACGAATGCATTTTTAACAAAACAAAATAAATAAAACAAATTTCGGGTGTAACAAAATAAATGTATTTTTTGGACCAAACCAAAATTCCGAAACGAAATATTTCATATATTTCATATGTCTAGTATTTACATGCTTATCTAGCATTCAAATTTCAGAAGCAATGAACTCTGATTGTGCTTGGTCAATCTTCAGTATATTTTTGTATTTTTGTGACAATGATTGCTAAAAAAAATTATGGATGTAGTAGGTGTAAAGCTAGTCTATGTATAACACAGTCATTTGTTTAAATACAGCCACTGAGTTTGCCAGGAAGCCAACAGTGATGTGATCTGAGTAAGTAAAATTCACAGTAAATCGATTTCTGTAATCACTCAGGGTAAGCACAAAAAGGAATGTTGGGAATTTCACAGCTCAGCAGGTGGATAGAAATCCTTGGCAGTGGAACAGAATACTACTGACTTTCTGGTTTAGAAATGGGGTTGTGTATATAGCAAGCCTAATTATTATTAGGATATTATTGCTTTCTATATATTATATATGTATACAATATACAGTATATATTTATATAGATAGATAAATAGATAGATATTTAACAACAATCCTTAGTCTGCAACCCCTTGAAATTAGGCTTGCATCAAAATTACAATCTCTAAGGCTGGGTTCACACTGGTGTGCTGCTTCTTGGCTACAGCGGGAGTGTATGCACACATGCATTTTACACACATTTTAGCCACGGTCTGATTGACTTCTATTGGATCCCACATTTTTGCAGCATTTTCTGAAAGCATACCAAAAGATGCAGCATGCAGGGCTTTTGATGCACTGTCAATAAACACACCAAAATTAGACGACCTAATAGATGTCACTGGGACTATGGCTAAAAATGCACCTAACCCGTGCATATACCCACTCTGTGGCCAAAATTCAGCACACTAGTGTGAATCAAGCCTTAAGACCCTTCCTCAGATATGGAAAGCAATTAATCAAAATGTAAAATATTTATCTCTAATGAACCAGAATCTAGTGTCAGGTGCAGGTCAAAAATTGTTGTGGACATTCTATTTACGGCCCTATGTGTTTCGGGACTTTGCAGGGCATCCCTTCATCAGGGGAAACTTGTGGAGAAGAATCACACTGTATAGTAGAGTCAAAATTAAAAGAAAGGGTATATCAATAACTCATTACATAAATACATCAAACAGTTGCTTTGCATTACAGAGCATTCAGCATAGTAATCACATAAAGGAGAACCTACCCAAACATATCAACGTAAGAGTCTCACTGCTGGAATCGTGGTGGCGACTGCATCAGACAAACATCACCCCAATGTCTAAAGGGAAACTGGGGTGGATAGCTGGTCCCACCTTATCCACACTGGTGCACCCAAATAGCACCGATCATGGGAAACCTCCCCGAGGCAGTTAATACCCCAGATGTAAATCAGAGTAAGATCTAAAAGGTAAAGTTAAAGTAATGGTTAACTGAACGACCGTATGTTCCCGTTAAGTATATCCTAAAACTTAATATATAGGACAGATCAGTCCATAGCATCCTACCTCAAGAGAGTTAAGGCCAAAAGAGGGGGGGGATCGGGCCGGATCAATAGCCACTCTTGACGACTGATGTGCTTCCACCGTAACTTTCCGCAAAGGAAGGTTCTGCAAACAATGGCATGACATGGATGTCAACAATATAAATTGCAGTCTAAAAAAAAAATAGGCGAGGTACCTACATGTGACTAAGAGCCCACCTTGATGCGGTAAAGTATAGGTGTAGTGATCCTCAAACCGTCCAGTCATACGCCATCCAGAGCAGTGACAACACACCGCGTCTAGCATGGCTTAAAAAGACTGAGGGCGGTGGCGTGTGACGCGGCGCCGCTAAACATGCGCCGTCATCGCATCATCACGTGGGGAAAGAAAAACACTGCCCAGAATGGCTGTGATGCGGCGCCGCTACGTTTGCGGTGTCCCTGCGTCATCACCCCACCCAGTACTTTACTGCATCAAGGTGGGCTCTTAGTCACATGTAGGTACCTCGCCTATTTCTTTATTAGACTGCAATTTATATTGTTGACATCCATGTCATGCCATTGTTTGCAGAACCTTCCTTTGCAGAAAGTTACGGTGGAAACACACCAGTCGTCAAGAGTGGCTATTGATCCGGCCCGATCTCCCCCCCTTTTTTGGTCTTAACTTCATTGAAGTAGGATGCTATGGGCTGATCTGTCCTATATATTAAGTTTTAGAATATACTTAACGGGAACATACGGTGGTTCAGTTAGACATTGCTTTAACTTTATCTTTTAGATCTTACTCTGATTTACACCTGGGGTATTAACTGCCTCGGGGAGGTTTCCCTGATCAGTGCTATTTGGGTGGACCAGTGTGGATAAGGGGGGACCAGCTATCCACCCCAGTTTCCCTTTGGACATTGGGGTGATGTTTGTCTGACGCAGTCGCCACCACTATTCCAGCAGTGAGACTCTTACGTTGATATGTTTGGGGAGGTTCTCCTTTATGTGATTACTATGCTGAATGCTCTGTAATGCAAAGCAACTGTTCGATGTATTTATGTAATGAGTTATTGTATACCATTTTTTTAAATTTTGACTCTACTATACAGTGTGATTCTTCTCCACAAGCTTTCCCTGATGAAGGGACGCCTTGCAAAGTCCCGAAACGCAGGGGGAAGTGTGAAAGATTTTACAAGCATTACTACCATGCTATACCATTGTTTTTAATGGTTCTATTGTTGTATATTCCATTTTCTATATATATTTGTCTTTTGTATATGTCAGTTTGAACCAATAAATTGTTTTTTTAATTACCCTTGTTGCTGTTAAAGTCCCAATAACCTTCTTTGGGGGTATTTTTATTATTTATTGGAGTTTGGTTATACTGTACCTTGTGCCCGCTGACACAGCAGAAACTTTAAAAAGGTGGGTGCTGTCTACTTTGTTGGGAAACTATATTAGAACTCATTTGGGACCACCTTAAATGCAAATCGGAGCAGAAACAACTAGTTTATTTTCATATTCACAAGAGGATTTGCCTCAAGTAGTGCAGTTGCAGGATCAAGGGATTTCTTAACCTTGACATCACAAATAGAGACCCTTAGGAAGTGGGATAAACTACTGGATAAGCAAGATTTGTTGGAATTACATGAGGTGATTTATCAGAATAATTTCAGAATCAGCAAATTCTATGTGGTCTAAAGCCTGGTACACACTATTTGTTTTGTTTTTCATTCAACCCAGTGTGCTGAACGAAAAAAAAACAAACAACTGAAGATCTCAGGAAAAGCTGCTACGCTAACTATGCGGTGTTAGAACAGCGATCTCCCCTACTGAGATATTGTGTTCTGACAGGGGATGGCCCCCCGCCAGAACACACCAGTCAGCGCTCTCAACTATTGGCTGAGAGTGCTGATCGGATGCCGATCGGCAGACCATTTTCAGTCGTGCCCCTTTCGGCCAACTTCTGTAACACCGGCTGCCAAAACCTCCTTTTTTTGCACAGAACAAGGAATTCAAAACTCACTTTGCTCAGACTTTTAATAAATGCTCATTGGATATAATTACCCTGACAAAGGTATTCATTCATAGGGAGCAGAAAGTGTTAGCTACAGAGATTAAAAGCATACTGAAATCCTAACTGACTGCTTAGGATTTTGTGAAAGACGAATTCAATATCCAGGATTCAGTATTGAGTATACAAGTTTTGTTAGTCAATTGAAATTAGCATACAAAATAATATTGAACAGGACCATAAAGATTACAATGCCATTCGGGTGTATTATTGTTTACATCCCAAATTTAGCTCAACAAAGAGATTTGTGAATCACTGAAACATGCAATCTGATGTATCAGTTTCTTTGATACCTCTACCTGCTCAAGCTTGGGACTTTTTTTACCAGATACTTATCCAAGGAATTTGCAAGACGATAGGACAAACAAGATGAGGCAAGAGGCACCGATATTAGTACAAACAATTGTCTGGCCATGTCACAGAGAGGCCAACAGAGGCAGAAGCATCAATAGTGCATAACATTTCATCATACAGATTGGTTGATTCTAAACTAATCTTTGAACTTTTGCCCTTCATCCAAAATGAGCAAGTTTTTTTTTTTTTTAACCCCTTGCCGCCGAGCGTACGCAGATGTGCGTACTCGGCTTTCGGGGGTTATACCGGGATGATGCCCGCAGCTGCAGGCATCATCCCAGTACTGTTTTTTAGAGCCGGCGAGTGGCTTTTCAGGGATAACAACCGATGCTGCTAAAAGCTTCGGCTGCCAATGGCGCCGGTTTAAAAAAAAGATATTGTATTCAGAATCGCCGAAAATGGCGATCTGAATACATTGAAGTGCAAAGGAGGGATCGGGGGTCTTTTAGACCCCCGATCCCTCCATAAAGAGTACCTGTCACCATCTATTACTGTCACAAGGAATGTTTACATTCCTTGTGACAGCAATAAAAGTGATCAAAATTAAAAAAAAAAAAAACAATTTATTAATATTAAAATAAATAAAATAAATAAGAATTTTTTTTTAAAGCGCCCCCGTCGCCGCGAGCTCGCGCAGCAAAGAAAACGCATACAGAAGTCGCGCCCGAATATGTAAACGGTGTTCAAATCACACATGTGAGGTATCGCCACAATCGTCAGAGCGAGAGCAATAATTCTAGAATATAGGAAGATCTTGCGAGCCACAGATGGGTTAATGCCTCCAAATAACCTTTAGTGATAACAAGCTGCAAACACTAATCACGTTTCATACCCGTGCAAATAGCAATATAATAAAGTAAATGAGTTTGCGCTAGAGAAATTATAATTACATAAAAATAAGTGTATGAAAAAAATATTAATAAAAATAAATGATGAATAATAAACAATATATCCCCATATATCTAAAACAATAAATTACAATCTGTGGTAAATTATTTAGTGATGTAATAGACAAAGTGCAACGTGCATAAAAATGCTAAAAATCCAAGTGCAAACTCTGGTTGAGAAGAGTGCTCATTCTTTCAATAAAGTGATTGATGAAGCTCATAAAAAAAAAAAATTGCAAAGTGCACAAATACAGTGTCCATCTACAGTGATATCCATCATGCTCATCCAAAAAGTGTAAATATATATCATGCTCCAGTGCTCTCCGGTGACCCCCAAAAGCAAATGCGCTCACCTCAGAGCGTGTGACACAGTACCCAAACTATGTCAAATCACGCTTGGGAGCCACTCCTCGGCTCTAACGGATATGCTGATGTTGTCCTCCGACTTGCTCAGTTAACAGCATTCCATTTCATAAATGAAAGAAAAGAAACTCCATAGTGTAACATTGTAAAATAATTTATTCCAAACAAAAACACTGCCCTCCTAGGGGTACTCACATTGTGTGGGTGCGTGAGTGCACCATCCTAATCAAGGCTTCACATATGGGAAAGCAAAAATGCTGGTATGGCGTGCGGTGTGGTATACTCCTCTCGTCTCTTCCTCCGTGATGACAGCTCCATCCTGGCCCCTCCACTATACATGTTCGGCACAGGGATCACGTGCCTTCATCAGGGGGATCTCAATAGCAATAATTCTAGCACTAGACCTCTGTAACTCTAACCTGGTAACCGTAAAAAAAATTTAAAGCGTCGCCTATGGAGATTTTTAGGTACCGTAGTTTGTCGCCATTCCATGAGTGCGTGCAATTATAAAGCGTGACATGTTTGGTATCTATTTACTCGGTATAACATCATCTTTCACATTATACAAAAAAATTGGGCTTTACTGTTTAAACTTTTTTAAATTCAAGAAAGTGTCCCTTTTCCCAAAAAGTTGCGTTTAAAACACAGCTGCACAAATAACGTGTGACATAAAATATTGCAACTATCGCCATTTTATTCTCTAGATTCTCTGCTAAAAATATATATATATATATATATATATATATATATATATATATATATATATATATATATATATACGTTTGGGGGCTCTAAGTAATTTTCTAGCAAAAAATACAGATTTTAACTTGTAAACACCAAATGTCAAAAATAGGCTTAGTCATGAAAGGTTTAAACAGGAGCTATATTGCCTATATAGACAAATTCGACCCAAAATACTGTTTCATTTGAAATCTTCTTCAAAAAAATCACTGTAAAAAAACCCATCAATTTATTATTACACATTAAAACTGCCATCTGTTTAAAAAAGGTGATATGGTCAAAACAGTTTATTTCTGGATGATACAAGCATGTGAATTGACGCGTTTTGCTACATTTGCTTTTTCGGGATCCATACTTGAACATAGCAACTGAGAAGAAAAAAGAAAACTAAAAAGCAAAAAAGCCAAATACAAAAACAATACATAACTATAACAATCATATTAGCCGAAGGGGGAACAAAGCGAGAAAATAAATAAATAAATAAAAACATTCAGGAGTCATCCATGCGGGGATTATCAAAAAATAAAAGAAGCCACAGTTAGTCCTGCTATACTGCTTGGCTTGAAAAAAGGAAGAATGGGGGGGCAGGAGGCGGAGCCTAGCGGAGCAGACATGCATTGTTAGAGCTCCACACCGCTGAGGAGAGAAGAGAAGGACAAAGCGAAGCCTGCAGGCTCAAAAGGTATCCATTTGAACCTTTTTGCCCCAGGGAACAAACTGTGAAAGTTTGGGCAGGAAATATGGTACTGGGAGGAAGTCGTGGCAGAAATAAAAATCACCTCACAAAGAGCTCACAGGCACTCACTGCAGCTGAAGCAGCTCCAGTCACCTCACAAGATACAGCATCAGGGCGCTCTCACAGAAAGAAAATGTCACAGCAAGACTCTCCATTTGAGTCAGATACAGAACAAATCCTCTCACAAACTTCTCCACATGCCTCCTCAGTATCCCCAGAAATATTATTACAATTTGAAAAGATGCTTCATAAGGCTTTAAAACAAACCTCAGACCAAATAACAAAAAGCCTAACCAAAGAAATAAGAGAGCTGGGAAACCGCACCGCAGCCTTAGAAATAAAAATGGATGAAATTGAAATTACAACCCAAGAAAATATAACAGAATTGGAACAATTAAAAAAAGAGAATTTAATACTTCAAACTAAGCTCGAAGATTACGAAAATAGAGCCAGACGTTCAAACTTGCGCATAAGGGGAATACCTGAAACTGTGACAGACCTGCAATCTACTATTACTGCTCTATTACAAGAACTAAAGCCAGATATCCCTATTGAACGTTTAGAACTGGACAGAGTACAAAGAGCCCTCACAGCCAAAAAGAAAGATGGACCCCCACGTGATATAATCACAAAATTTCATTATTACAGAACGAAAGAACAAATACTAATTGCTGCAAGAGAAAAAAAGGAACTTAGTTTTCAAGGACACAATTATCAAATTTTTGCTGACCTATCCCAACTTACTATTACTAAAAGACGATCCATGAAACCCCAACTAATGGAACTGCAACGCCACAACATTATGTATCAATGGGGCTTCCCCTTTTCAGTCAGATTTAACTACCAAGGTACAATTTACAGAAGCAGATCAGCAGATGAACTACAACAAACCCTTTTAAAATTAAATCTGACAGAACCCACAAGCAGCAACTCTCCCACACGCAGAAGAATGGCGTCATCTTCACCTTCAGGCAGCACCCAGAAAATTTCAGAACAAAATGGGAATCATCATTCTCACAAAAGAGGCCGTTATGCCACATCATCCATGGACCAAGAAGATTCAATGGACTGACATCCTAATTCCTGATATCTCTTCATTTATTATACTAAGAGATGGTTCTCTTTAAAAAACCTATATTTATAACTGAATGTAACTGCATTCTGATAGTCACACACTGTGTGGGATCATGTTACATTCCAGTTATATTTCTTATTATTTCTGATTCATATAGCCTTAGAATATATAAGTGAAATAAGGAAATTCTTGTTCAGTTATATATTATCAGGTAATAACAATAGATTTATTACTTTTTAGGACAAATATGTTCAATAATCCAGAAGTAATGGAAGCTTTTTCTTTATTTTCTTAAAACAAATATATTATTACCTAACTAGTTCCTAGAATTATGTTTTCGTTTATTCTAATCTGAAGCAATACAACCTCAATTTTATGAGTTAACATATCTAAACAGTTACATATGAATAAAATATGTAATTGTTTACTCTAAAAGGGTTAAAATCCCAAAATAATTCAAACTATCTTCATCAATACCAAAGTTATTAACAGTACCTTTCTAACTGAATTATTTAGCCTAGGGCAAGACTAACCATATACAACCACCCTGGAATAAATAATTTCAACAAAAACTATATTCTGCACTCCAATTAATGAAACATCATTTTGATGTCTTTTGACATAGCACTTCTCTCCTGTAAGCGGAAGATCCGTGTACCCCCATTAGCCCTCCTCATTCTCCCCACCATATTATGTGGGAGTGTGACGAAGGCACTTATTCCCCTGAGAGAGATATTTATTCTCTTTCACGGGTAAATTGTGATTACTTGCAAAAAATAATTTATACAATGTATAATTTAATCTCATATGTTTTTTGTTTACTCTTTACTCCAGAATTCACTGGTTTCTTTTCTATCTATTCATCTCTTCAGTCCACACAGGTTGATCTGCGCAGTCAGCTCTGCATAACAAAAAGTAAGTCAAAACTAATTGATCTATTGCCATGGCACCACTGAATATACTTTCCCTGAATGTTCAGGGAATAAATGTCCCTCAAAAAAGGACCAAAGCCTTCCGTACTTTCCATAACAAGAAGGCTCACATAGTATGCCTCCAAGAAACACATTTCACCAAAGATTCTACTCCAAAATATATTTCTCCTTTTTATCAACAAATTTACACGGCTTCTGCCTGTACCAAGCAAAGGGGAACTCTAACTGCATTTCACCGATCCACACCATTCACCTTATCATCAGAAATTAAAGACCCAGAAGGTAGATGCCTGATACTCATGGGTTATATAATGGATACAGCAATCACGGTGATTTCCTACTACGCTCCTAACAAACAACCTACACCATTCCTCTCACATATATTACAAGTGATTAATACACACAAAATAGGAACAGTGATAATGTGTGGGGATTCGAACCAGGTCCTCCTCCCATTTCTAGATAAATCACCTTTTACACCATCCAAAATAACCTCTAGATTACCTTTTTCTCAACTTCTTTCCAAATACAATCTGGTAGATTCATGGAGAGAAAGTAACCCAATGAAAAAGAAATTCACTTATTTCTCGCACCCTCATCAAACCTTCACCAGAATAGATCATATTTTTCTAACAATAGGAATGATACCAGAAATTATTGCATCAGATATAATTCCGATTCCGTGGTCTGACCATAATGCAGTATACACTACTATAGCCTCAGCCATACCAAAAGCGCATGACCCAACGTGGTACTTACCGGACATAATGCTCAAACACCCACTACATCAGATGGCCATTGAACAAGCTTTAAAGGAATACATATCAATTAATAATACAACAGACATCTCCCCAATAACACTGTGGGAAGCTCATAAGCCTGTCTTGCGTGGTACAATACAAAGACAAATGGCACTATTTAAACGGGAACGCAAAAATCTAGCAAAAAAACTAGAACTCAATTTTAATGCAGCCTACATATCATTTCAAGATAATCCATCTCAGAGTACAAAATCTCATCTGGAAAAATCTAGATTGGAATACGATCTATTTCTCACTGAGTCAGTTGATAAATCCCTCAAACGCTCCAAACACAATTTCTACATGAATACAAACAAACCAGGTACATATTTGGCTCGGGCATTAAATTCAACTAACAAATCTTTCAAACCAATACGTTTGAAATTATCAAAAAATGTTTACACTTGTAATCCAGTTAAAATAGTCCATAAATTTCACTCACATCTCGCAACTTTATACAAGACAAACAATGAATTTAATCCTACAGAAGCTGAATCCTTCTTCTCAAAAATAAACTTATCTGAGTTATCTCAGAATCAAAAAAGCAGTTTGGATGAGCCTATAACTATAGATGAAGTTGCTAACGCCATAAAAGACCTAAAACTTAACAAAAGACCAGGCCCAGACGGCTACTCAGCTTTATACTATAAAACATTCTCAGAAATACTCTCTCCCATTCTCACTGAAACTTTTAACAAACTTCTAGATGGACATTCTTCTGCAAGAAACACTAATGGCAATTGTTTGTATGATCCCAAAACCCCTTTCTGATGATACTTCCTGTGTGAATTATCGGCCTATCTCTCTGTTAAACCTCGATATTAAATTATTAGCAAAAATAATAGCAAAATGCCTCAATAGCATTATAGGAAAATTAATACATAGAGATCAAGTAGGCTTCATGCCAAATAGACAGGCAGGCGATAATATACGCAGGGCAGTGTTATTGGCACATATTGCTAAAAAACGGAAAATCCCTTTATGTTTTCTATCTCTCGATATTAAGAGGGCATTTGACACAGTATCCTGGCAATATATGCAATATTCATTACAAAAATGGGGTTTTGGACCCCACTTTTTAACATGGATCAAAGCATTATATAATAAACCCAAAGCCTATATAAAATATGCTGGATACAAATCTGAAGCCTTTAATATCGAAAGAGGTACCCGACAGGGTTGCCCATTATCTCCCTTATTATTTGCCCTTATACTCGAACCCATGGCCCAATACATCAGAACAAACCAAACTATAACTGGCATTGAAGTAGGAGGTATTACACACAAATTATGTATATTTGCAGACGATATATTCATTTTTCTATCATCACCACAGGTCTCTGGTCCTAACTTAATACCAGCTCTTGATGGATTTGCAGCCCTATTCGGCCTTATGATTAATCCTAAGAAATGCCTAGTGCTTAATATTTCACTCACAAACATGGAATTGATCCCGGCTAGGGCTGCACTCCCATTCACATGGGCAGAAAAATCAATCCCATATCTTGGAATTCATTTAACAGCATCTCATTCTGACTTATTCTCAACCAATTATCCTCCTGTATTAAGACAGATCACAAATCTAATAAAACAATGGTCGCAACTTCCTTTATTCTGGATAGGGAAAATTAATGCAATCAAAATGACTATTCTACCCAAATTGCTTTATCTATTCACAGTCCTCCCTATTCCAATTCCTTCCTATTTTTTGAGAATAGTACAAAAAAGAGCAACTTCGTTTATATGGGGCTCTTCTAAACCACGTATACCTATACACACGCTACATCTTCCCAAAAATAAAGGAGGCCTGGGATACCCTAATTTTACTAACTACTACAGAGCAGCACATTTGGCCAGTCTGTCCAAATACCATGCAAAACAGGAAATCCCATTATGGGTATTTATAGAGGCTTCAGAAAATGACCCTCTATTAATATCAAATTTATTATGGCTTGATCCTAAAGACCGCTTTAAAATTCATAATCCCATAACTAAACACTTCTTATCTCTCTGGGATAAACTAAAAACCAAATATCAGTTACAATCTCCACACAATCCTCTCCTTTCTTTTATCAGAAATCCGGCCTTTTATCCGGCATGGATCTACCCAAATTCTTTTAAAGCTTGGACAACATCAGGCATTCAGACACTAAATGACTTCATAGCATCTAAATCATTCCTTTCATTCCCATCGCTTAGAGAAAAATATGATCTACCAAACTCTGAGATATTTAGATATCTCCAAATCAAAAATTTCTATACACCATTCCTAAAGGGGGATACACCATTATCCCAATTATCCATTTTTGAATCAATCTGTACAAAAGATCCATTTGCTAAAGGTACAATTTCATCACTTTATAATCAATTATATGGAGTAGCAAATCTTAATAGACCCTCTTACGTTCAGAGGTGGGAGGAGGACCTGGGACGAACTTTAGAAGACACGGACTGGTCTAACATATGGCTCACATCTAAGTCATCTTCACCCAACATCTTAGCACTGGAGACAAATTATAAAGTCCTAACTCGCTGGTACCTTGTACCCGCTAGAGTGGCAAAATATTCACCTAATACCTCAGCTCTTTGTTTTCGAGGATGCCCAGAAATAGGCACATATTTACACATATGGTGGACGTGCCCAGTAATCCAAACCTTCTGGAAGGAAGTTTTCGTGATTGCATCTAAAATATTTAAAAAGATAATACAACCAGATCCATATTTAACCTTACTTAATCTAAAACCGGAATGGTTAACACTCTCTCAATTCAAACTTATGATCCAACTAATAACGGCTGCAAAACAAACAGTGGCCAAGGCATGGAAATCTCCTACATTGGTACTAGCAGAAACAATTCACAGAATGAATAATACAATGTCCCATGCTAAGATGGTAGCCATCGATCAAAATCAAATTCCAAAATTTGAAAAACTTTGGCACCCTTGGATAAAACAACAGTTCCTGTCAAATTTCAATCACTCTGTCCTGTTGCCATGGTAACAGATTAAATGACTTACAGAGACACCCATTCTAAGGCTTCAAAGAGAACTAAAAAGAATAATAAACTGACGAGCGGGACAACCTTGTGGACCATACCTCTACCTTTCAACCCTTTTTCTTCTTTCTCTTTCCTTTTCTCCACCTTACGATTAAAGCTCATTATCAGAATTTATTTGACCTATATACACTCTACTTGTAAACAATATGTATAGTAGGTATAAATCATTTAAATACCTACAAAAGTAACTAAGGAAATGATATATATCTTTAATTTAGGTTTACGTGAACCCAATGTTTAATATTTGAAATTTCATGATATTTACCTATATAAACCCTACTGTAAAACAATGAGCTTACTTTATAGATCCTTGTAAACTTACTTTATGTATCTTTATAACATTGTATACTCAATAAACTTCTTTTGACAAGGAAAAAAGGAAGAATGGTATATTATGCACTTACCCATATAATGTATGCTGACAAAACACATGATCTCTTATATGTACCCTCACAAAACCCAAAAGAGAAATTGTATAGCCTTCACAGCTCCACAAAGGCCCATCAAGGGCCTGACGATGGAACTGACAGAAATCAGTCTGTGAATATGAAAGGCAGATGGTAAGAGTAAGCTATAAACTTGACATATGTCCACTCAAAAATACCAATGTTTGCACAAATATTCTCATTGATCACACAACAACATAACACAAAGCATTCCCCCAACACACCTTAACAGTTTTGTGTCAGACAACAGATTTCTTCAGAGAGTAAAGAACTAAATTCCTAGGATACACTTCAAAGAGGGAGAGGGGAGACAATGCCTTAAGCTGTTGTGTCCACCAGGGCATGTTCTAAATGAACAACAACAAGCATAAGCAGATTGCCCAAAAAATATATACATAATGTATCAAATAAAACGTGTTCAAACATTAAGAGTACCCAACATACCGCCCTACAACTTGTCTGCCATGAACCACGTCTGCCCCACCAGCCAGAAAAATTGAGGCTTGCGGACCTATATAAATAGTCCCACTTATTAGGTTTAAACAGGTGTGGCCTGTTTGTCCCACGCGTACAGGTAAGGCTCCACATGGACAGACGTGGACACCAATAGCGCAGTGCTCTTCACCTTCCGGTGTAGATAGATGGCAGAGATACACCGACGCTTCCTCGATTGAGAAGAGCCAATGCTCCCAACCCCCCAGGAACAGGTTGGCATACGATAGGGCACACTTGGTCCCCATCACCACCCCCTGTTCCTGGAGGAAGTGGGAGCCATTTGTCAGAAACCATGAATCAGATTGAGACAGAAGTACAGTTAAATCACACTTGTTTAATAATAATAAAAAAAGGCAAACAGAGTAAATGTAGTCAAAACATAGCCAGAGTTCAGGAACCTGAACGGACAGTCAGACAAGCCAAAACGTCAGGGAGCCAGAGATGAGCGTAGTAGAACAGCAAGCAGGATCTGGAGCCAGAAGGAATGTCAGCCAAGCAAGTCTTTAACACAGGAGAGCGTCTCTAGAGATGTGACCAAGGCGAAGGCAGAGACCATCTGGGCTGGGCGACTTAAATAGGCAGGATTGACGAGCAGCATATCATCAACAGGTGAGTCACTGTGGAGAGATAGGAGCTGGCAATTAGCTGACAGCTGAGCGGCCAGCTCAGAGAAGGAAGGGCTGAGCCCAGCCCTGATGCCATTGAACATAAATGCGTTGCGTGTGAGAATAGATCTAAAAAATGTAAAGTTGTTAACACTATATTGATCCAGTCCACGTTCCTTCAAAAATGAGTCAACAACTGCCAAACCCTTCACATGAGGTATATTCGAATAAAGGGATTCTACGTCAATGCAATAATGGCATTTTCTGTTATGTACATCCCCTCAAGTAGAGTAAGGATATGCATAGTGTCCTTCACATATGAAGGTAGAGCTTCCAGAGACAGTAGTTATTTCCCGGGAGACATTAGGTCTACCAGGTGGGTCCTGTGTACATTTATGCACTTTAGGTGTCATAGGGTTCTCAACTTTCAAAAATTATACTGGGTCTTTAGTAATGATACCCTCCTGGAAGGCAACGGCGATCAATTCACAAAACTCTTGTTTGTGGTTGTCCAAAATATGACAAGCCACTTTTCTATACCATATTTTGTTGTTAAGGATTCTATCACACATCCTAACATATTGGATGTTATTCATTAATATGATGTTGCCTCCCTTATCTAAGAGTTTCACTACTAAATCTTTATTATTTTGTAAATCATGAAGGACCTTGTCATGATCAGAGGGAAGATTACTATGGAATTACCCTTGAGGTACTGCTTCTAAATCTCGTGTTATTATTTTAATGAATAGGTCAACTTTTGGGTGATTCTGACTGCGATGTTTTCCTAAATTTACTTTTATCAGAGTTAATTTGTTCATAATTCATATCTTGCTCTGATTGAAAGGGAGAGGTCACATCCTGATTGGATTCTTTCAATAATTCAATTAATGTTTTCAGGGCTTTGTAGTCTTTTCTGCTAAACTCCCGTCAGTGACTCAAAGTTTTTACATTTTTAAATTTTTGGTCCTTCAAAGATGGACTTGAAAGTAAGTTTTCAGCAAATAGATTTAAATCTTTAACTACTTCAAAACAATCCATATTCTTACTCTGACAGAAGCCCTTGGACGAAACTCAAGGCCTATTCCTCCTCCTGAACAAGGTTATGGTCAGACAAATTAATACTTTTAAAAGTGTCTTGTCCATCTACTATCTGTATGGTTTCTGGCTATAAAAAATCCTCAACTTGATTGGTAGTTGTTTTAGGCACTGCTCCTGCTTTTTCCATGCTTACCATATCTGAAGCTCCAGTATTGGGAATACCTGCACCAGAACCCTCCACCAAAGATGCCTTAGAGGTGCGTACTACTTTGGCTGCCTGTTAAATATGGGAAAAGTTACCACACCACATGAAGAATTATGTTCCTCATTTTTCTGTTTTCGTGGTATATCTTGTCCAGCTTTGTGTCTTGGACATATGATGTATGTCTATCAGTTTATAGTTTACTCTTGCCAACTGCCTTTCAGGTTCCAAGACCGATTTTTGTCAGTTCCATTGTCAGGCCCTTGATCGGCCCTTGTGGAGCCGTGCAGGCTATAAAATTCCTCTTTTGGGTTATGTGAGGGTCTATATAAGAGCATTCATGTGTTTTGTCAACATGCATTATCTAGTTAAGTGCATAATATTCCATTCTTCCTTTCTTTCAAGCGATGCACTATATCAAGACTAACTGTGGCCCCTGAATTTTTTATTTTAATTTTTTTTCTCCTTTTGGTCCTCTTTGGCTAATGTGATTGTTATAAATATGTATTGTTTTTGTATTTGACTTTTTTGCTTTTTGGTTTTGTATTTTGTCATGGGTTTCTTTTTTCTTCTGACCTGGCCATTTTATAGATAGGCAGCTCCTATCCTCATATTGATTAGTGGTTCCAAATTAATAATAACTACTGCAGTAGGAAACAGACACAAAAGATACACTCTGCGTATTTCCAAATAACTGTTCTGCTTTATTATGATGCAATTGAAGGTTTTTATACACATGGTTACGTAGGTATGACATTAATATTACAATTGTACGTTTATGGTAACAAGCGGCGTAACATAGGCAGACTAATTCTAATCAGGACTCAAAAGAATGTAAACATGTACTGAAAACATTATTAATGCTGCGTGCACAGTCAAGGCAGTGTGCAATACATATAAAATAGAATACAATTATATGCAGAACTTACAAATTTCCTTTACACTTCTCAGTTGACATCTTTAAGCATGAAACCGAAGAAGCAAATGTAGCGAAACGCATCAATTCACATGCTTGTATAATCCATAAATGACTGTTTTAAACCATATCACCTTTCGTTTATACTGTGCTTTTAAACAGATGGCAGTTTTCATGTGGAATAATAAATTGATTATTTTATAACAGTGATTTTTCTCTGTCTTTTTCTCATTTGTTCGGCACACTCCCCTTCCCTGTTTGATTGAGGGTTACCTATCTTAATGGTATGGTCCCCTCCTCTACAAGGAAAAATATTTTAAAGTTTGACACATATGGGATGGTGCCACCATGAGAATATATTTATAATTTTGCCGGGTTCACATGCCTTTCTGTTGCTTGCCAATATTCATTTGAAATCCCCTGCTGTGGGTCCTACAACATCTTTTTTTCTGAGATTGAGAGATGTAGAGTTGTGGAACACAAGTTTTACAGTTCCATCCACTACATACCTGTGATAAACGCAGGGTAAATTCACAATGCACTGCCACCAATATGTGACAGATCCCAGCCACTACCACAAATGTGCCCACAGTGGTGTCATCATTCTGCCTCTCTCAACAATGTTTGAATATGGCGCTCTCAGCCTCACCCTGCACAGAGATTTTCCATCTTACAGGACCACAATCAAATGCAAGCAGACTGAGAGTGATCGACACTGGGGCCCTGTAAATCTGCAGCTCCCTCCTTACATACACAAATCGTTACCATATATTTAGCAGAAACACAAACAATTGACAATAATCACTATAACAACTCTGACCATTAAGAAATGTGTTTAATACACCCTGTCATGCAGACAGGAAAATTTACACTATAGCAGCAGTCATCAAAGGTATATGAATTATTTAAGTTCTGATTTAGTGCATTAGAGATAAGCTTAACAATAAAATACTGCTTAATATATAAAAGGTGCAGAAAAATATTTTACAGAAAAAAATATTACAACAGAAAAGAGACAAAAACTAAACAGTAAAACCTCAGTTTTATCGGTGGTGGTTTCTCTGATTATTTTCACGCACTACTGTGTTTATAACTGGAGGTTGATATCTATTCACCAGATCAACACTTCAACACTTTTTGTATTTTTTGGACTATATTTTAATGTTTCAACCACTCTTCACAGTGTGGACTTTCAATGTTAATAACTTTGCACTTTATATGTTCGTGTACATTTAATTATATTTTGCACAGGCTTTGAATATTTAAATATTAGTTATTTATATATGGTTTAACACCATTCTTATTTAGTGCCGCCTTTTTATATATATATAAAGTTCAGACAATGGACAATCAGACAATGGAACATAAAAATGGCATGAGACTTCCAAGTCATTGGCCCTCAAGAAAAATGACCCCGGTAGATATTTTGGATTTTGATGATAAAGGAGAGTTGTCAAGCTGCAGTTTCAACAGCTTTTTGTGGACCTTGCAGTGGGCATCACTAAATTCTTTTATCACCCAGTCACAAGAGTTATAAGACCCCCCCAGGATGTAAAATTTTCTAAATATAGACATATTTTTATTGTACCATGAGTGACAATTTGCTAACCCACATATTATTCTTCACTACGCAATTACCATTCCATTGAGACTAAAAGTTATAAAGCTTAGATTTCTAGACTATACTGGGATGGAATACATCTATTCTGCCTCCTGTATATGATAACCCAGTCATATATAGTGTCAGATTCTTTCTGAAGTATTGATATCTTCAGATAGATGCTTTTTATTATATAGTATAATTATGAATTGTGTGTAGATTTAAAAGCTGCAAGTTTAAGAGGGGCCATTTGCAAGTCAAGTAACCCATCAATGCAGGTCAGATCTAAATAGCTTTACAATATCAATTAGACCTGTGCTAGCGGTTTTACTGCCTGACACGTACCTGGTAATGGATTAACTTACCCTGCGTCTGCAGCATAACAGAAACAGGAATGTTCATAAAACCTTTACGGTATGCTCATCCCCATTCTCTAGGTTTCAGTGTGATTATCTAAGTGCTGCGAACAGCCATGATGACAATGCAATGCTAGTTTCATTGTTCTGTTGCCAGATATCAAGGTAAGAAATTAAATTAGCAAGTTAAGGACAGGTTTTGTCTAGGTAGAACTTAAAGCATTTATTTCCACTTTTGCAGTCAACTTTGAAAAAACCTCACTATGTTTGTTGTGCATTCCCATTCAAAAAGCATGCCTAAAATATATATTTTTAAAATATTTTTTACCTTTTAGAGGTTTCTCTGGAGAATGTGTCATGGATGACTGTAAGTTTTTTTTCTCAACAATGTTAAAGTGAGCCTGTCCCAAATCTGTCCTCATTAACATACAATTCAAGAAGTCAGCTTCTTTGTTACTATTTATAATTAAGATCTGCCTGCACACTACAGACAGGGTTATGGCAAACAAAGGTACCCACCCCCCTCATAAACACAGACAACTACCTAGGATTTTTCCTTGCTAAAGGGTCCAGAATAAAGCATCTAAAAAAGGTAAGCTGCAATTGTTATCAAGATAAGCTGCAATATTATTTTACTGAAAGAGTAGATGATGCTTGGAGTAGAAGTAGTGAGTCCATCAAAAATATATAAATGAAAAAGAATGGGGGGGACATGTTGGACCTCCAGGTCTATTTTTTCGTCATTATTGCTGCTTTTAAATATTTTTTAAGTTATGCTATGTGAATGGGAACATGTAACAAAGATAAAGTAAGTGTTATACCAATATGGGTACAAAAGCGGAAATACACTTTGAAGACTGGTACACACTATTGCAGCGTACACACGGTCGGATTTTCCGACGGAAAATGTTCGATGGGAGCTTGTTGTCGGAAATTCCGACCGTGTGTAGGCTCCATTGGACATTTTCCGTTGGAATTTCCGACAAACAAAATTTGTGATCTGGATCTCAAATTTTCCGACAACAAAATCCGTTCTCGTAAATTCCGAGCGTGTGTAGACAATTCCGATGCACAAAATTCCACGCATGCTCTGAATCAAGTACGAGGCAGAAGCACTTGGTCTGGTAAAACTAGCATTCGTAATGGAGATAGCACATTCCTCACGCTGCAAATTTTAAAATCTTTTAATGCAGCGCATTCTCTTCTTCTTTTTAATGCTAGGATAATAAAGTTGTTTTGCTGCTGATATTCACACAGAGTTCTCACGAACTGATTTCTTTATTTTTTCTCGTGATCTCCTGAATAATATTATTTTTTATTTTCGTCAGATCTCCATTATAAAGTTTTGCATTTATTTTTATACTGATTTTTTAAAAATCAAGATCTCCTGTTTTTTTTTTTTTTTTAATTTCTAGGGATCTCCATAATTTTATTTTTCGTTTTGTGTGTCAAGTTACCACAACACCATTATTATCTTGTATTTTTTAACCTCAAGGAGATTGGTTGGTGTTGGTGTCCCTTGTTAATTTGACATTGTATTTTGGAAATGTACCTGCCTACTCACAAACTGTCCTTTTTGAAGTAAAACACATAGGCAAGTATTTGTGAAAAAAAATGTATTATGGGTCATAAGAAAATAAAGAGGAAGGCAACGCTGGAGAAACTGGTGTAATTGGCGAAGCCTTTGTACCCCAGGGCACACATCAAGTATTTTCCAGCCAAAATTGGTAGCCTGAGGAGTCCATATAATAGTGAGCACAATCCGGTCCAGGAGTCCAAAAGATCAGGAACAGCAGCAGATGACAAATATGGCCCTAGGCTGTGGTCATACACAGCCTGCATCTTTTGTCAGACCAGACTGAACCCAGGCCCTCACACACTTGTCTTCCTTTCACTCTTCCTTCCAGGCTTGCTTCCTGGCTGTGGATGTGGTGTTGGAGTTGTGGCAGGAGGAGGAGGAGGAGCAGTATGTTCCAACTTACACAGGTGGGTTTTGGGTGTGAGTTGGCCCCTCAACCCCTTATTTAGTGTTAGATACATAATTTCCTCACAGATGAGGCGTTGGCCCTCCTCCATTTCCTGCATTTTGCATGCAGCCATGGAGGCAAAGGCCTCTTGAAGAGTGGGGGTGGTTCTGAGGGCAGCATTAGCCTCCCTAATTAGCCCAAGTGCTGCCTACTCCATGTTAGTCACCTTCCTGGCCCTTTTGGTTGGAAGGCGGAGTGGAGGGACCTGGGGTTGTGTCAGACTACTGGGCCCAGCCACCTCCTGGCTGCCACTTACCCCCGCCACCTCCTGGCTGACACTTCCCCGCCACCTCCTGGCTGCCACATTCCACAGCCACCTCCTGGCTGCCACGTTCCACGCCCTCCTCCTGGCTGAGGCTTTCCTGTGTATGGAAAAAGGGACATAGTTTTTGTTTTTTGGTCATCAATCACCCACAATTTTCAGCTCATGACTGTTGGCAAATTGAATGTTACCAAATAGAAAAGACTTTCATTCTGACCCCAGCATTTGTCATTCTTGTCCCAATCATTTTTGGCCACTACTGTCTATTGATATGTAAAACACTTTATTAAATCAGCAATTAGTGATCAATAATAACATCTAGTTAACAGCATTAATTTTACGACAAGAATATGTAGAACAATGCTATACCTTGCTCAAGCTGGGCTCCTCCACTTCTTCCTGGCTGGAAGGCCCAGGTTGGACGTCGGAAGCCTCAGCTGGGGTGGAAGGAAGCGTGGAAGGGAGAGTGGAAGGAAGATTTGAGAGTGATTGCCTGACTTCAATCTGGTCTGACAGAAAACGCAGTCTCTCATAGTACCACAGCCCGGAGACATAAATGTCAGCTACTGCTGCTCCTGATCTCATGGAAACCTGGACATTATTGCGCTCCCTATTATAAGTGCTCCTCAGGCCACCAATTTTGGCCTTCAAATAGGTGATGGTTGCCGTGGGGACCTGCGGCTTCACCAACTCCAGCAGTTTCTCCAGCACTGCCTGCCTCTTTTGTTTATGATTATAATGCATATGTTTCACCTGCCACAGACAGGGCAGCTCCCTGTACTTGTCTATGACTAGGGGGAGAAAGTTATGATCATTGAAGCCATCCATTTTCTCTGCAAGACACAACACAAGACAAACCCTAATGTCAGGCTAAACTCTCATAATCTTGTCCCAATATAGGCCTCAATCGATAAGCAGTATAGGCCACTGATGCACCAAGTTTAAATTGTACCTTCATTAGAAAGATCGGCGCTTCCGCTAACTCCTTCCTCCGCTCACATATCGTACGTACGACGCACGCGTGTTATGCTTTATATACACTGCACATGCGTGTAACTCCGCTCGCCCCTGATGTTCTTTCTAGTCCATTTCTCCGCCCCTTTCTTTCTGTGCAGTGGGAAAGCACATGGCCGAGAAAGAACAAGTGCATGCAGACAGCAGCAATGACGAAAACCCGGAGCCACGAACGTCCCGATCCCGGAGGAGATTTAAGGCCTCAAATATGTCCTTTGTAGAGATGGTCGAGATGGTGGACATCTTGAAGAGGACCGACTATGACAGGAAGTATGGTCCTTACCCCAACCCAAATGTGAGAAAGGCCAAGATCATGACTAAAGTTGTGAAAAGTCTTCACAGGAATTTTGGGGTACGACGATCCAAGGAGCAATTGGTGAAACGCTGGCCAGACCTGAAATTGAGGGAGCAGGATCAGTACAGAAAGATCAGGAAACTGCTTCTAAAAAGTAAGTATTTGTCCTGTGTTCCTAATATTATTATTACTTGCATGCTGCTCCACATGTTTTTCTTTACTGTTGTAAAGTTTAAAATGTCAACTTTCAAGTTCATGGGCAAAGTAACCATTCGTAGTAAACATTGTTCGTTAGTTCACTAATACAATGTTTTTTGCAGATGCCGGTTAACTAGATTTGCTCTGGCCTATTTGTATTAAAAGAAGTTTATGACATTGTTGTCTAGATGGGTTTATACTAGAATATCTGTGTGCTAAGTATACCTTTTTTTTATTCACATAGGGGAGAAAAGACTCAGGACATCTGAGGACACCAGGGACCCCCCACCTCCTAAAGAAAAGGAAATTCCCACACCACAACCTGAGGATATGGAGGAAGGAGAGGTTTATGAAGTGGACGAAATAGTCACCACAACAGGTGAGTGTCTGAGACCACAGCTTCAGATAAGAGATGTATGCCTGCATATTTCTAATACATGGTGTTTTTTTTTTTTATTTTAGGTGATATGGATGTTGTGGAAGAAGAAACTCACTTCACAAGTGCAAGTGCACACGTCCTAATCGGGGAGATCATGGTGTGCAATCGTGATTTATAGAAGATCAAGGAAGACATCAATGATGTTGAAAAAAGACTCAAAAACATCATTGATGTTTTAGGAAGAATATAAAACACACAAAAATTCTTCAAGTTTTTTATATTTTAAAGATTTTTCTAATTTTTTTGAAGTATATTGAAAGCCAAATTTTGAAGATGCACACAGTGGGGTTGATTTACTAAGGCCAAAAAGACTGTGCACTTTGGAAAGTGCAGTTGCATACTGCAAGAGCAGTTGCCCCAGAGCTTAGTAAATGAGCAAAAGCTCTGCTGACTTTCATCAACCAATCATGTGCAAGCAAAAATGCTGTTTTTTTATTTTCCTTGCATGTGATTGGGTATTCTTTGCAAAGTGAAGCTTTACCTCATTTACTAAGCTCTGGAGCAGTTGCACTTGCAGAGTGCAATTGCACTTTCCAAGGTGCATAGTCTATTGGCCTTTAGTAAATCAACCCCAGCGTGTCAACATGTGCTATCTGCCATCGCGGGATATCAATGTTTGCGTTTTGTGGGTGCAACCCCTTCCTTGCAACTCAAGTAGCTGAGAGAAAGGGGTTGCACCCCCAAAACATGTCTATTGATCCCCATGATGGGAGCTAGCACATGTTGACATTAGGCATGGGATCAGGAGTGAAATCCCCACTTTGACTCCCAATTTGTGTGCATCTTCAAAATTTGGCTTTCACAGGGGTGACATCACCCCATCTGATGAAGGCAAGATCAACACAGTTTAGACTTACTAATGTCTGCTATTGCCTTCAATTTCTCAAAGTTGAACTTTGTAAGTTCCTGAGTTGTGTATTGTTTTATGCTTTTAAACATGCCTGTTTACCACAAAAAAAAGGCCTTTTTTGTACTGTCAAATGCAAAAATGTTATTCCAAAAATATGTTGGTTTGTTCAAAAACCCTTTTCTTAAATGTGAATCTGTGAATGTGCACAGAGTAAAATTTTTGAAAATCTACAGTGTGTGGCTTCTTCTTTCAATGCTCAATAGCAGTTTTGGTACTAAGTTGGTGTTTACAGTGACAATGGGGGTTATTTATTAAGGCAAATCTACTTTGCACCACAAGTGCACTTTCATTGCAGTTTCAAGTGCAGTTTCAAGTGCACTGTTGCAGTGCACTTGGAGTGCAAAGTGGATTTTCCTTTAGTAAATAACTCCTACAGTGAGTTATAATTTGCCACAATCACGCCATTTTCGTGACTCACAAAAATTCATTCATGGTGCTGAAAATGATGAATATTTTTATCAGTAATGCATTACATACATTAACAACAAAAACAAGGTGTGTGTGTAGCAGACCCACAACATAATAGTTCGCTGAAGAAGAGATTGTCACCTCATATATTAAATAAATTACGTTTGCACTGTTGAAGAAAATGTCCAAAAAAAAAGCACATTGGAGAACCTAGGAGACAGCTAAAAGAAACACAAGCAGTAAATCAAAGGAAATATTATTTCAGTTTCTCCAAAAAAAATGTATTGTTAAAAATTTTAGATATTCTGTGGCGTATCAATGGCCCCCCTACCCGCAAAGTTCTCTAGATACTTTTGGCAAACTTTGCGGGCACTTTGGGGGGCAAGCCAGGACAGCCAGGTTCAAGAGCCGTCAGGGTTGTTGGATCTGGTAATAAGCCAGCCTCAGTCCCAAATGAGGCTACATAGTTTGCTGCATTTTTGCGCAAATAGTTATGTAAAATGCAGCATGCAAGAATTATGTGATTTAGTTTATATTCCACCATACATTCTGCAATTACCTATCAAGATAATAGGAGAACCAAACTTTAAACAGTATGATTTGAAAGTATTCAGGCAGGCCCTTTCACTACATGCTTTAGTGAATTAATCCAGAAATATGACCCCAAAAGAGGTAGGTATAGTGTGTATGGGTTTGGCAGTGTCAGCAGATAGAGGATTGGTATCGGTTGACTTAGCGGTTGGGGGGAGGGTTCCAAATTATTTTGGGACCTCCAAAAAAAGCCTCTGGCACTCTGCATGAATTTAAAGACACAAATAACATTTAAACACATTTTAGGGGGTGTTTAGGGTAAAGCACTACTATGGAGCTGACAAAATACATTGTTAAGTAACTAGGCTAGGTGTGTATGGGCTCAGGATAGCATGCTGGGGAGATTAGTGAAGGCAAATATGCATGAAAGACAAAAAAGGAAGTTTAAACAAATTCCAGCTTGCATGAGGACAAAGGGGACATTCATCGCATATTACAATCATGGTAATTAGGGAATGAAGAAATAAATGCAATACATTAGCAAACATTAAATACATAGAATGTGACGTTAAAGGAGAAAATTTACCCTAATATAGTCCTTCTGCAGGACCTGAATGATGGCAGAACAGGTCTCTGGAATAATGATTCCCAGAGCCTGGGGGGAGGTGCCTGTCGAGAACTTGATGTACTGCAGACTTCTCCCTGTCGCCAAGTACCGCAACGTGGTGACTAGCCTCTGTTCAGGAGTGATGGCTTGCCGCATGCACGTGTCCTGCCTGCTAATATAAGGGGACAGCAAAGCCAACAAACGTAATATAAGGGGACAGCAAAGCCAACAAAATACACACAGGAATACAATTCCAAAGCCTACAATAAACTATCGTTCTGCTCAGACGATAGTTTATTGTAGGCTTTGGAATTGTATTCCTGTGTGTATTTTGTGTTCTAGAAAGAAACAAAATATACAGTATCTGTGTTCCAATCCAAATAGCTTTATACATATGCAGTATGTATTAAGTGCATCAGGTGCTAAAGGGGTGTGACCACGTGAGGACTCAAAAATTGTTATTAACCCTCTACACCAGGGGTCAGCAACCCGCGGCCGCTAAATCTCCGGCTTTGAAGTGCACATGATTAATTCATGGGCACCCGACCCGCGGATAAGTGATTGGATGTTTAACCGCTTGCCGCCCGCCCGCTGTTCATCATATGACGGACAGGTGGTACGGCTCTCGTTCTGGGAGGGCGTCATATGATGGCCCTCCATTTAAACAGGGAATGTGCGCAATCGTGCACATGCATCCCTGTTCCTTCGGTGGCGGTGTGTCATGGAGACACCGCTCGCCACCGAGGGGGGTGAACAGCCATTGGTCATGGCTGTTTACCACGTGATCATCCGTGATGAAGTCACGGCTGATCACAGATGGTTCCCCCCACTGTGCGAACACTGCTCGTCACCAACGCTGGTAAACAGCCATTGGCCGGAGGCTGTTTACCAAGTGATCGGCTGTGATCCTTTCACAGCCAATCACTAAATGTAAACACAGAGCGGTAACTAGCTGTTACCAGCTCTTCTCTCCTCACACACCGTTTCCAGTGTGAGGAGAGAAGAGCCAGGAGCAGAGAGTTACCAATCTGTGTCTGTATTGTACTGCACAAGCACAACACTTGTCCCATCGCCCCCCCGTTGTCATATGTCACCCAACAGTCACCCCATAAAGTGCACCTGTCACATAAGAGACTGCAATCAGTGACTGTCAGTGGTGCACCCATCAGTGACGGTCACCTGTCACTGTCACCCATCAGTGACCGTCACCTGTCACTGTCACCCATCAGTGACTGTCAACTGTCACCGTCACCCATCAGTGACCGTCACCTGTCACCATCACCTATCAGTGACCGTCAACTGTCACCGTCACCCATCAGTGATCGTCAACTGTCACCGTCATCCATCAGTGACCGTCAACTGTCACCGTCAACAATCAGTGACCAACACCTGTCACTGTCACCCATCAGTGACCATCACCCATCAGTGACCGCCAACGGTGCACCCGCCACCCATACCCATCAGTGACCGTGCCCTGTCACCTGTCACCCATCACCCATCAGTGACCATCAGTCATCACCCATCACTCATCAGTGACCGTCAGCCATCACCTGTCACCCATCAGTGACTGTCAGCCATCACCCATCAGTGAGGGTGGCCTGTCACCCGTCAGTGACCGTCACCTGTCACACCGTCATCACCTATCAGTGAACGTCATCTGCCACCCATCGCACAGCCCATCAGTGACTGTCACCTGCCACCTGTCACACAGCCATCAGCGTCATGTCCAAAAGATTTTATTTTAGTGAGGAGGCGTTCCAGATCCTCTGATGACAGCAGTGGGGAGTTCTCATCAGATTCCAATTCTGATTCCGAATCAAATTTGGCATTTGAACCGATTGAGAATAGTGAATTGGCAAATGATTTGGAGGAAGAACGGGTCCATCCTAAAAGGGCACGGCACTCTGGAAACCAGGCAGCTGCCAGCAACCCGGATTATATTCTCAGGCCCAGTACCAGCGCTGCCGCCAGCAATAGGCCCCAAGAACAAGTTCCCAGGCCCAGTACCAGCGCTGCCGCCAGCGATAGGCCCCAGGAACAAATCCCCAGTACCAGCGCTGCCGCCGGCGATAGGCCCCAGGAACAAATGCCCAGGCCCAGTACCAGTGCTACCACATCACGCCTGAGTACCAGCACAGGAGATTCAAATCCCCCAACTGCTGGAGTGTCACATCCCTCAAGAGCCAGGGCCTCTACATACATGCCAGATGGTCTTACCAACCCAACATGGCTGCCTTCCGACTCGGGATCATCAATTATTCCCCCTTTCACAGCACAGCTAGGTGTGCAGGCCGACACCCAAAATTTCACAGCGATTGATTTTTTTTATCTGTTTTTACCCGACACTTTGCTGCAATTCATTGTGGACCAGACAAATTTATATTCCCTGCAGTATATTGCCAACAACCCCCAATCATCATATGCCCATCCGTTTGAGTGGAGAGATCTGAATTTGGAGGAGTTCAAATTGTTTATGGGCCTCGCCATAAACATGGGGCTTACAAAAAAAGATGAAGGACATGCCTATTGGTCCCCTGAGTGCCCGGCCTAGATGGGCACAACTGGAAAGATTGTATAGGACCTGGCATACCCACTTCTGAACAAAGGATATCACATATACTTTGACAACTTCTACACCATCTAGCCCCTTTTCAAACACTTATACATCGCAAAAACCCTGGCCTGCGGAACCTCCAGGAAAAATCGGAAGGGCTTCCCACAATCTCTAGCGAACAAAAAGCTGTGAAGGGGGAAAGAGCAACATTGAGATGCAACGAAGTGCTGGCCTTGAGGTAGAAGGATAAAAGGGACGTGCACATGTTGTCCACCATCCATGACGACACTACAATTGAGGTTCAAAGAAGACAAGGTCCCATTGAAAAGCCAACATGTGTCTAAGTTAATAATCTCTACATGGGGGGGGTGAATTTCAATGATCAAATTATTCAGCCCTATTTGTCAATAAGGAGGTCCCGATTCTGGAAGGTAGAAATTTATCTCATCCATTTGGCCATTTATTATTCCCACGTAGTCTACACCAAATCCATGGAAAGCCCCGCCCCCTTCCTAAAATACATAGAAGAAGTTGTCACGTCCCTCATCTATCAACAAAGACCCCCCCCCACAAGACCTTCGCTCTGATGATGTTAGCCGACTTCATGAGCACCACTTCCCCTTCCACATTCCACCATCTAATGCAGGCCGAAGATGGCAAAAAAAATGTCGCATGTGCAGCAAAAGAGGATTTTGAAAAGATACCAGCTACCATTGTCCCCAGTGTCCCTCCCAACCTGGCCTTTGCATTGGTGAATGCTTCCAGCTTTATCATACATCCCTAAATTATTAGCCCATATTTTTAACCATTTCCATCATCTGTGCTGACTATTTTCCATGCTTCCCCAAATAACCATGCCACTGCCTTCCACGTGAACTGACCCTGGCCTGTTTTTTGACTATGCCTCTGTCTACTGTTTGGACTGCTTCCACATGAACTGAACCTGGCCTGTTTTATCAACTATGCTACTGCCTACCGCATGGACTGCTTGCACGTGAACTGACCCTGACCTATGCTTTTGCCTACCGCTTGGACTGATCTGTTGCCCTGCTACTGTAGTACACAGGGGTCTCACATATGTGAGGGGCTCCAAAATTGTTTTTCCGGATGGACAAAACCATTTTTTTTGTTTTCTCCGGGTTTCAGAATTTCCAGATTAGGGTCTGGAGTCCGGAGGCTTCATAGAGATTTGGGTGGGTCCAAGCCTCTACCCCTGTGCCCCTGTGCACAGGTCTTACCTGATTGCGGCCCTCAGCCTGCTGCTGCCTCATGCCTCTGCCTGCCGCATGAACGGACCACACCGCTACCTGGACTATGCAAATAATTAGCTGTAGCAAGAGGCAGTATGTTTATAAAGGGCTTGAGAGCGGTACATTAATGAGTTTCTGCAGGTAACAGTGTACCAGGACTAATATTATGGCTGTGCTGGCTGTCTCTTCCTGGACAGTTTCTATGGATTGTGCTGTGCTGACAATATCCTTGTGCTGACTATAAACAATATTCCTGCCTGCTGCCTGGATAATTACTGTCGCTAAGCACATCCCTGCCTGCTGCCTGGACCAGTGCTCTCCTCTGTGGATACTACTAAAAGCACAGGTGATGCTTTTTTTTTTACCCTTTCCGCAATAGAATTTATTTTGGATTGTAATTCTTGGTATGTACATGCTATGTGTTAGAAATATGAAGGGCCTTCAAAAATGATAAGTTGAAAGGAAATTATGTAATTTATGCTCCTAGAACGCCTGATGGTGCTACTTGGATGTTGGGCCTCTATATGTAGACAAGCTGTGTAAAAGGCTCACACATGTGGTATTGCCATACTCAGGAGGAGTATCAGAATGTATTTTGGGGTGTCATCTTTGCTATGTACATGCATTGTGTTGGAAATATTTGATAAATGGACAATTTTTTTTCCACGTTTCCAAAAACTTCTGGAAAAAAATGAATCGTTCAAAAGACTCATTATGCCTCATAGATTATACGTTGGGGTGTTTGCTTTCCAAAATAGGGTAATTTTGTGGGCAATTCCATTGTCCTGGTGCTCCAGGGCCTTCAAAATTGTAATAGGTGGTTGAGAAATGAGATGTGTCATTTATGCTCGTAGAACGCCTGAAGATGCTACTTCAATGTTGGGCCATTGTATGTGGCCAGGCTGTGTAAAAGTCTCACACATGTGGTATCGCCATACTCAGGAGGAGTAGCAGAATGTATTTCGGGGTGTCATCTTTGCTATGTACATGCTACGTGTTGGAAATATCTGATAAATGGACAACTTTGTGTAAAAAGATGCGTTTTAATTTTTTTCCCACATTTTCCAAAAACTTCTGGAAAAAAATGAACCATTCAAAAAGACTCATTTTCCCTTCATAGATTATACGTTGGGGTGTTTGCTTTCCAAAATGGGATAATTTTGGGGGCAATTCCATTGTCCTGGTGCTCCAGGGGTTTCAAAAGTGTAATAGGTGGTTGAGAAATGAGATGTGTCATTTATGCTCGTAGAACGCCTGATGATGCTACTTCAATGTTGGGCCTTTGTATGTGGCCAGGCTGTGTAAAAGTCTTACACATGTGGTATCACCATACTCGGTGTAATATGGAATCTCCTTACAATATTGTAAGGAGATTCCATATTACACTCGGGAAGAGTAGCAGAATGTATTTGGGGTGTAATTTGTTGTATGCATATGCTCTGTGAGAGAAATAACCTGTTAATATGACAATTTTGTAAATAAAAATCTTCATTTTGCAAAGAATTCTGGGAAAAAATGAAAACTCAAAAAAAACTTACCATGCTACTTACTTAAAATCTTGGAATGTCTACTTTCTAAAAAAGGGTAATTTGGGGGATATTTGTACTTCCCTGACTTGTTAGTGTCTCAAGAGATGAGGTTTACCTGATGTACTGAAGGCCTTATCAGATGTGATCAATTTTCAGTGATTGGCACCATAGTTTGTAGACTCTATAACTTTCACAAAGACCAAATAATTTTCACTAATTTGGGTTATTTTTTACCAAAGATATGTGGCAGTATAAATTTTGGCCAAAATGTATGAAGAAAAATTACTAATTTGCAAAATTTTATGACAGAAACAAAGAAAAAGGCATTTTTTCACAAAATTCACGGTCTTTTTTATTTATAGCACAAAAAATAAAAAAACTGTTAGTGATTAAATACCACCAAAAGAAAGCTCTCTTTGTGTGAAAAAAAAGACACAAATTTTATATGGGTACAGTGTTGCATGACTGAGTAATTGTCATTCAAAATGTGAGAGCGCTGAAAGCTGAAAATTGGTCTGGACAGGAAGGGGGTGTAAGTGCACTGTATTGAGGTGGTTAATACGGTTATCTGCAAAAGTGTCTGTTAGATGATAAAACTGCAGCTGGATAGCTCACTAAGGCCCCTTTCACACTGAGGCACTTCTAAACCGCCAGTAAAACACTGAGCTCTTTTGAAGCGCTTTTTAGGTGCTTTTGAAGAGCTTTTCTGGCGCTTTTGATGAGCTTTCCATTCATTTCAATGGAGAGGGGCGTTTTTTCATTGCGCCTGCGCACTGCCCCAGTGTGAAAGTGTTCATTGATTTTAATGGAAATACGTTTTTGTGAGCTTTTCAGGCACTTTTTTTAGCGTGAAAGCGCCTGAAAAGTGCCTATGTGTGAAAGGGGTCTAAGAGCGCCGCTCGGTGCTCAGATTGCTCGCCGCCTCTCTTCTCTCCCCCCTCTTGACCGACGTCATTCTCGGTCCTGCATGTTGAATTGTCAGACGAGGAGAAGAGAGGCGGCCAGTAATCTGAGCGCCGAGTGTCGCTCTTAATGAGGTATATAGCTACAGTTTTATCATATAACAGACACTTTTGCAGAAAACAGTATTAAACAGTGAATAATAGGAATATTCAGGGAAAACTTTAATATTGTCTGGACCCAGTCCACAGCCACCACTTTACCCCCCCGTCCACAGCCACCACTGTACCCCCCTCTCCACAGCCACCTCTGTACCACCCCCCAGTCCACAGCCACCTCTGTATTCCCCCTGTCTACAACCACCTCTGGATCCCCCCGTCCACAGCCACCACTGAACCCCCCAGTCCACAGCCACCTCTGTACCACCCCCAGTCCATAGCCACCTCTGTATCACCCCTGTCCACAGCCACCACTGTACCCCTCCCTGTCCACAGCCACCTCTGTATCCCCCCTGTCCACAGCCACCTCTGTATCCCCCCAGTCCACAGCAACATCTGTACCCCCCAGTCAAGAGCCACCTCTGTACCCCCCAATCAAGAGCCACCTCTATACCCCCCTGTCCACAGCCACCACTGTACCCCCCTGTCCACAGCCCCCACTGTACCCCCCCATCCACAGCCACCTCTGTACCCCAATGGAAAAAGACACACCCACCGCTCTAGGTGAGATCGGGAAGCCTACTGATCCAGTAGTTGCTCGCCTAGGCTCATCTCCGCACACAATGAAATTAGAAGAAATGGCCGCACACCACTGTAGATCAAAATCCTTTTTTATTTGGACATCCCAAAAACTACAGGAATCAGAATGCTGGGTAGATGCATTTCACACACTTCACGTGCGCTTAGTCATTAAACAGATATGTTAGCAAGACAGTTCTTATATAGTCCCACCTATAACAGGTGTCACCAGGTACTAATTGCAGACTTCCTGTTACATAGACTATACATGTGAAAAAGAGACCAATGAATATATAATTATATATAACACATATAAACAAAAGAAACAAATAACCAAAAATGTATATGTGCTCTAATAAGACAAAGTGTTGTTCTATAGAGACTAAATATAAAAGATATATAAAAACATTGTCATAAAACACCATATAGTCTTGTGTCACCCCGTGTCTTTATGCTTTAAAACAATTAACCGATAGGCAACAGTATCCTCCCCCACCTTAATATAAACAACAATCAATACATATAAGCATATACAGATCAATGGATGGGGGGGATCTCCTAACATAGGAACGGGAAAAAACAAACAGCACAAGACACAAAGAGACAGAAAAGACAAATGACACACAAATGTAACGTATATTGCAAAACCCATTCATGTACGATGCCGCTCCCATCTGTGAAAGACAGATGGGACACATCGCATATAGCACACCATGAAGTTGGTAGGACAGACAACCAGGAATGGACAATGGGGATGGGCGGCACAAATGTGGGTAAAAAACTCCAGTGAACCGCAATATTACCGCCCATCTATCTGTCCCTTTATTTATAACCCTGTGGCTAGTGAATGACCAAATGGGTCAGAAATAATTGGAGGAAGGATCTGAGGATGTGTATCGAAATGCATGTCTGGACATTGCTTCCATACACAGAAACAGTGGATGGTTGCGTAGCACATCACAATGTTTAGACAACCAAACACCAGCAATGGAAATGAGCGGCACAAATTTGGGTAAAAAACCCCCAGTGAACCGCAATATTACCGCCCATCCATCTGTCCCTTCATTTATAACCCAGTGACTGGTAAATGTCCACATGGGTCAGACATGAATACATGAATAGGGATGAGCCGAACACCCCCCTGTCCAGAACATGCAAACAGGCAAAAAATTTGTTCGAACGCGCGAACACCGTTAAAGTCTATGGGACACGAACATGAATAATCAAAAGTGCTAATTTTAAAGGCTTATATGCAAGTTATTGTCATAAAAAGTGTTTGGGGACCTGGGTCCTGCCCCAGGGGACATGGATCAATGCAAAAAAAGTTTCAAAAACTGCAGTTTTTTCAGGAGCAGTGATTTTAATAATGCTTAAAGTGAAACAATAAAAGTGTAATATTCCTTTAAATTTTGTACCTGGGGGGTGTCTATGGTATGCCTGTAAAGGGGAGCATGTTTCCCGTGTTTAGAACAGTCTGACAGCAAAATGACATTTCAAAGGAACTACTTGTGGCTAATAATGAATTGCCGGTCCGACAATACACATAAAAGTTCATTGATAAAAATGGCATGGGAATTCCCCACAGGGGAACCCGGAACCAAAATTTAAAAAAAAAATGACGTGGGGGGTCCCCCTAAATTCCATACCAGGCCCTTCAGGTCTGGTATGGATATTAAGGGGAACCCCGGCCAAATTTAAAAAAAAAAAATGGCGTGGGGTCCCCCTCAAAATCTATACCAGACCCTTCAGGTCTGGTATGGATTTTAAGGGGAACCCCGCGCCAAAATAAAAAAAATGGCGTGGGGTCCACCCAAAAATCCATACCAGACCCTTATCCCAGCACGCAACCTGGCAGGCCGCAGGAAAAGACGGGGGGAAGAGAGAGCAGCCCCCCCTCCTGAACCGTACCAGGCCACATGCCCTCAACATTGGAAGGGTGCTTTGGGGTAGCCCCTCAAAACACCTTGTCCCCATGTTGATGGGGACAAGGGCCTCATCCCCACAACCCTTGCCCGGGGGTTGTGGGGGTCTGCGGGCAGGGGGCTTATCGGAATCTGGAAGCCCCCTTTAACAAGGGAACCCCCAGATCCTGGCCCTCCCCCCTGTGTGAAATGGTAAGGGGGTACAAAAGTACCCCTACCAGGATACTGTATCTATATGGTGTTTTATGGCAATGTTTTATAGTCCCTATAGAACAACACTTTGTCACTTTGTCTTGTTACAGCACATATACATTTTTGGTTATTTGTTTCTTTTGTTTATATGTGTTATATATAATGATATATTCATGGGTTTCTATTTCACATGTATAGTCTATGTAACAGGAAGTCTGCAATTAGTACCTGGTGACACCTGTTATAGGTGGGACTAGATAAGAACTGTCTTGCTAACATATCTGTAATGTGTAATGACTAAGCACACGTGAAGTGTGCAAAACGCGTCTACTCAGCTTTCTGATTCCTGTAGTTTTTGGGATGTCCAAATAAAAGGATTTTGATCTACAGTGGTGTGCGGCCATTTCTTCTAATTTCACCTCTTTATCCCCCCCGTCCACAGCCATCTCTGTATCCCCCTGTCCACAGCCACCTTTGTACCCCCCCCATCCACTGCCACCTCTGTACCCCCCCATCCAGAGCCACCTCTGTACCCCCCCTGTCCATGGCCACCTCTGTATCCCCCCTGTACCCCTTCAACTTCATCTATTAGCAAGTGAATGCGGCCCTCCATGCATTCACATACATTGAATCCGGCCCTTAAGTGGAAAAAGGTTGCTGACCCCTGCTCTACACACTGTGCTACACCCTTACATATTTATAGCAAACATTGCCATAAAAACAGTATTTTTTTGTTTACAATACATTGCAATACATGTTTAGACTGGCCAACTGCATCAAAGTAATCCCTCTCAGGCTAGTCCCTTCTGTACTTTGCAAAATGCCAATTGCTTACTTGCTTATAGCATACTTCAGTGCATATAGTGCCAATATGGGGCAGATAAGACACAGTTGTGGAAGAGCTACAAGCTCTGGTCACTGACCTGCCTTGCAATATAAATAAAATATGTTGGTGCTTAAATCCAAATAGCTTTATGCGTATATATAACTGATTAGGTGCTAGAAGTGTCTGTGAATCAAAATCCCTGTTTTAATTCACATTTGCTACAATGTATAAAGCTGTATAGCAGTGTGCAGAGAGTTAATTCATATTTTTGGTGTCCTGGGAGGGGTTACAGGCTGGCTGTGGTGATATAAGCCTGCTCTCTGTCTCCAAGCTGATTGGTCAATATAAAATTTGATGGCTGACTGTAAATTTGTGATTATAGCCTCCCATTCCCAGACCTCACAATCATCTCAATACGCATCTGTGGAAATGTTAATTAATAATGATAATAAGAACAATTTCTTATTTCTATTACTAAAAGTGGCAAGAAAAACTTTAATGTCAGCAGATAGGAATAACCATAAAACCAGCAGATAAGGCTGGATCTTTAGTTGTGATGAACTTTAATTATTATGAGAACAGTTATCAGATTATCTCCCTGCTTGTTGCCAAATGTAATTCATTTCTGAGGGACACTTCTGATTTCCTTCTGAAGTTGTGGCATATTCAATAACCTGACAAGTTTTTGTTAGCCACTTAGGATATGGATAGTTTATATGCCTTTATAGAACATGCCCAAGGAATACAGATGGTTGAAATGTTATTACCAGTATATACGAACATTTTATCACAGATAGTTTGTTTCTTGTCAATACTACACATTGTACAGGAAAATCTATTTTTTCTTTTTCAAGATGATTACTTTTTACAATTGAGTGGTGCAGCGATGGGCTCGCATTTCTTTTCCTATATCCCAACGCATACATTGTTGTATTTGAACAGAAATTTGTGCATGCTAATGCTTTATTTCAGTTATGTTTGCTTTTTTGACAATGTGTTCGTCATATTGGGGGGAGGATGTGAGACCCTTTATACATTTTATGATCAATTGAATTCCATGTTGCCAGGGTTAAAGTTTATTTTATCTTGGGGCGAGACCTCCATACCATTTATGGATGTGAGGGTGTATAAAATGGTGACTATTTGTATACATACCTGTATGTGAAACTGACAGACAGGAACCAGATAATATTGTACTCCGGCTGCCAACCGGCTACGTATCTAAATCAGTACCCCATAGCCAAATGGCGAGGGTAAGACCGATAGTAAGTGACCCCATTATTATGGTACATATATATTTATATATATATATTTTATTGATTTTAAAAAAAAAAGAACACAAAGGGTAATAAGTACATAGCATAGTCTGTTAAATCATTATGTACAAAAAAGGTTGAAATGTCAAGACATTTAAGGTAACAATAAAAAAAAAATAAAGTGGCAATTGATAATAACCATAGGTTAGGTGTGTACTAGAATAAATAAGACAAACCAAGGATTTAAAGGAAAATACATATAGAAAATAGAGAGAGAAAGGGAGAGAGAGAAAAAAAAAGAAAGGACATTTAAGAAAAGAGGGAGGAATTGGGGGGGGGGGGGGGGGCTGGGAAGATATGGGAAATGGTCAAACCCATGTTGTCAAATGTTGGAAGCGAAATGTGTCTATGTCTTCTCCAATTAAATAGAAAGAAGAGAATGTTCAATATTTAAGTGATCAATATAAATTAGCCATGAGACCCAAACATTAAGATATTTATTGCGGGTATCGTTGAGAATGGAGGTTTATTTCTCATGTGCCATGGTGCCTAAAAGGCATTGTTTAACTTCTGTGAAAGGTATTGTTGATTATTTTCAAGCTTTAGCTAGGGCTTGCCTGGCTGCCAAGAAGACATATCCAACCAGCATCCTTTACGATTTATTCAGATGAGGGATAGGTTTGTGCAAAAGAGCTTCCCAAGGGTTCAATGTAAAGAATTGAATGTTGTAAGTTATAGATTTTGGTAGCAAAGTGTAATTTTTCAGTGTTGTCACATGAAAAGATATAATGAAATATTTACAAAAATGTAAGGGGTGTACTCAATTTTGTGAGATACTGTATATGGCAAGAGGGGAACAGTCTAATTTCATCAAATTGGACATTTGTTAGTGGCATGAAAACAAGCTAGTTGAGATATTTGTGCAACCCCATTATTAGAGAAAGGAGGTTATTGGAAATGCAAGATAAGTTGAAAGCTAGAGGGTATCCAGCTAAATAGCTGGACGCTGAGAAAACGATAAAAGAGGCTGAAGACAGAACAGAAGTCAGATGTAAAAAAGTGCAGGATTTCATTTGTCACACAATACTCACAGTTTTCCTAACAGATATATAACATGATAAAAAATGGAGCATTTAAGAGAAATTACACCACAATGGACGAGTTCCTTGGCAGTCCTTTAAAAGGGGTAAATTGATCAGAGATAGGGTGGTAAGGGTGGAATTTGTGAGGATTCCTGCACCACAGACTCTTATCTTTTAACATACTAAATACAATAGTATAGTATTTTTCCTTGATTAGCATGAGAAGAAAAAAAGGGGGATCCCTATTTCAAGGTTCCCTTTCCTCATACAATTGTGTCAGCAGCAGGTTTTTCCAGGCTCCCCACACCTGCAAATGTCAAGTGACCTTTCCTATAGGTTAAAGAAAGGTCAGGTGAGCTCTTATGCCCTGTACACACGGTCGGACATTGATCGGACATTCCGACAACAAAATCCATGGATTTTTTCCGACGGATGTTGGCTCAAACTTGCCTTGCATACACTTGGTCACACAAAGTTGTCAGAAAATCCGATCGTTCTGAACGTGGTGACGTAAAACACGTACGTCGGGACTATAAACGGGGCAGTAGCCAATAGCTTTAGTCTCTTAATTTATTCTGAGCATGTGTGGCACTTTGTGCGTCGGCTTTGTGTACACAGGATCGGAATTTCTGATAACGGATTTTGTTGTCGGAAAATTTTATAGCAAGCTCTCAAACTTTGTGTGTAGGAAATCCCGATGGAAAATGTGTGATGGAGCCCACACCCGGTCGGAATTTCCGACAACAAGGTCCTATCACACATTTTCCGTTGGAAAATCCAACCGTGTGTACAGGGCATAAGAATGTTCTAGAGGAGTCTTGTGCCCCTATTTAAGGCTGAAGTGCTCTCAGAAGTGCTACCTGTTAGCAGTACACTATCTGTGAGCTCTGGAGCCATAATACACAGAGCTTTAATATCGGGTTCACAGGGGTGTTAATCCAGCAGCATGAAGGCAGTTCTGCAGAAGATCCTTTAGAGAGCCAGAAAAGAAGGAGTGCAATATTGGCTGAAAAGGTGCCTTGACCTACCTCAGTCATCGGGGGCAACACCTTGAAGCTCCGCTACAGCCGCAGCCATCACCACTGCTGCCTCTGTCACCTCTGGAACTGCTGCCGCCATGGAGAAAGCCAGCTTAGAAGATGATCCCATAGAGGAAGAGAAAGAAGACACTTTGCCTCAGGAAGTAGTCCTGATCCAGCAGCCAGTGGACTTGTGAGGAGGAGGTAGCGTCAGCAAACAGACAGAGCACCGGGCTGCATGGCCCCAGCAGATCTGGTGCCATGCAGGTCTCCTGTAGACTGTGAGAAACTGTGAGTGTAAGCTGTCTGCCCGTACATCGTACGAGCAGGCAGTTTCAAACTGACAGGAAGAATCAATGATTAACCAGATCGCTCAATAGCGCCATGGTAGTTCAATAAAAACTACAAGCTGACATCCGCAAAGATGTTGGTACTTGTTCATTTATTCTCAGAACTCTGTGAATGAATGATGCGACTGTGGGAGTGGAGCACCGCATGGCCACACTCTTTTCAAAAAGTGACTGCTGGTATGGGGAACTTCTCCTCGTACTGCTGTCAGAGGGAAAGAGGGGATCATGTTACATGTCCCGCCCTAAAAACAAGTGTAATATGTAACAAGTTCCCAAAGGTGAATTTATCCTTTAAATTAATTTTGTCCAGTATGCAGCCATTTTGGTGACGTTCATGAAAAGGCAGTTTATTCTACCACCTGTACTGATTTTTGGCTATCAGTAGCAATAATATTGAAATGGAACTCAGGCTTCCAAATGTTAAAGTAAATAGGGTAAACATTTTACTTCTGTTCTATATCAGAAGCAAAAAGATTTCTTTAAAAGCGATGCAATCTCCTTTGGAATTTTTACCTTCCTTACTAGAATACTGCCAGTTGATTTTCTCTAGACATTTATACATCTCTATATCAGGACTTAAAATCCCCATATTCACATGTCAGGATTAATAGCAAAATGAAAGAAGACATGCTTGTATGGTCACAATTTGTAATTAATTTCAATAGTAGGTCACTATGGCAACAGAATTTTATTTTAGATAAGGATTTTTGTCTTTCCACAGATATAGCAGGATCTATTGGTTTTGCTGCAGTCTGGGAAAAACATTGGTGACTGGGTCAAAGGCACACTAGTTGGAGACAAAAGGGGTTTTTTTTTTTTAAAAAAAGGTTGGAATTATTCCCTATATTAGTTTCACTTGAAATATGGGGTGTCAATTTTAAAAACAGAAGGATTTTTATTTAAAACTGATAATAGGGTGTTTTATTTGCAATTTATTGCTTGTCCTCAAACTCTCTACCAGTGATTGTTGTACTATGGCATTTGGTATACAAATGCCTTTCACTAAACATCTGGATTAAAGCCCGGGTATTTATAAAGTCTTGGCAGATTCTCTCTCACAAATGGAACATTTTCATTCGCTCCTACCAGAGGCGGATCTGCATAAAGCCATATGTCCTCAGCACTTGTGGGAGTTGATTTGAATATTATTGTAGAGTCTATTAAAAACTGTGGGCCTATTCACCTGGCTGAGTTACTCTCAGGCCAGGTTTTTATAGCATAAGAAAAATACAAGCGCAGACTCATGGTGTACATAACGTTTGTTTATTGAAATATAAAAGATAAGATCGATACACTTACAAATGTAGGTGAATCACAAGCATCAAAAGTTCCTTCAGTACAGGGCCCTGAACAGTGTCACATCCGAGAGCAGGGGTAGATGAAATATCCACAGGATGGATGGATGCACTGGCTCCACAGACACTGGCTCATCAAGCAGCTACCAACAGGCTGCGAGCGAGCCGCTCACTGACTCCAAGATTGGCTCGGTCAGGACAAAGCTGTGGGCGCCTCCAAGACTTAGCCCAAGGAGAGCTCAGATGGAACAAGTTAACAGGGGACACCAGGGCAATGCCTTTTAGAGGGCGTGGCCTCCTTCCTCAGGTCTGCCCTGTGTTGTTCAGGGAGCCTTTTTGTAGCTACGTTCAAATGTCCAGGGTTTTAACCCTTTACTCTCAGATCATTAAGCTTTCACCGGAAGCTACATATTATAAAAAATCAACATAAATTATGTCTATATAAGAAATATATATTTAAAAATATATATAAATAGAAGACAACAATAAAAAAAGTTATATATTAATAAAAATCGATAATAAAAATAAAAAATATATATTGATATTTTTTTTAATTCGTTTTTGAATTGTTATGCAATTCGTTAATTGTTTTTTTGTTTTTTTTTTCAAAACATGTTTATTGAAAAACATATAGGGAAACAAAGTACAAATGTATTATATAGTTAACAAGAGACATATGCTAACGTAACATGTTATAGGTATACACATAAAAAGGTAATACCCAATGAAATAATGTGTCAAAATCTATTAAACATTAGATTTAGGTATACAGACAAAAAAAATAAAAAATTATTGGGATTCAGTAGATGGGGCGAGTAGAAGAAGATTAGATAGGATATTCTTAGAAGGATTACTCGTGTGATATTCAGCTTTTGTGTATGTGCATGTGTCCAGCACATGCAATATTGATTTTAAGTTTGAGGTAGATATGGGGGGGACATAAGGGAGAATGTGGGGGTCCAGGGGGGAGGGGGGATATAATATTTTTGTATTTAAAAACGAGGGTGAATATTTGATCGCATGTTTGTATTTATTTGATATCGTGGGTTGTTATGTGTGTGGCTGTATTTCAATCATATGAGTGTATAGTATACTTCACAGTGTTTAGTTTGGGTTCCAGAGATATGGTTTAGAACCAACCAGGTGCAGTTGCTTACTTGAATGACCAGAATGTAGAAAATGAGTGTGGGCATAATGTGAGGTAAAGTATAATCTGAGACTAAAGTTGACCCATGGAGGGATAGGGCCCATGGTTTGTGTATATTCGCTAGAGGACTGGAAGTGTTTCCAACAAACCCAGATAAATGTAAATTTATGAGGGGAGCTATTTTATTTATGTGTTTGTACCATTCAGATAAAGAGGGCATTTTGGTGGTGCCCCACAGTTTAGGGATGCACAATTTGGCTGCATTAACTAGCATCATGGCTAAAGTTTTGTGGTATGGTGTGTCTTTTAAGGCATGATGGTGGAGAAGGAGCTAGGCAGGCGTGAAGTCTACGGAACATGTGGTTATTTTTTGTGTTTGTGTATAGGCCTTCTTCCAGAAGACCTGGATGAGCAGGCAGTCCCACCACATGTGCAAGAGATCACCAGTTGTTTGTTGGCATCTCCAGCATTGGCCCGAGCTGGAAGCATCAATTTTGTGTAGAATGGCGGGGGTGCGGTATCAACGGGATATGATTTTATAATTATTCTCTTGGATAGACACATTGATTGAGCCTTTGTGCACACTACAATACATTTTTTCCCAGTTGGTATTGGTTAGGTTTATTTTAAAGTCATGGGCCCAGGCTTTGCAGGCTTTCCCATCGTCCGCATGAGTGTTTTCCCAGAACATGTCTTGTATAGTCAAAATGATGGGGGTTTCGATTTACGCAATGTTTTTCAAGAGGCGTTAAGGGTTTAGCTAGGTGGCTTGAGTGCTGGACAGAGTTTAAGTAGTTTTTAATTTGCAAATAGCCCAAGGTGTTTAATTGTGAATTGGCCCATAATGTGTTTATGTTTTCAAGTGAGTGAATTTCACCATTCTGGAGAAGATAGTGGATTTGAATGCCTATGCCTGGTTGCTTACTTGATAATGGGTGAGAAGTCAACCCCGGCAGAAAGTCAGGATTCATTAAGATTGGTGATAGTGGGCTAGGAACTGAAGAGAGTTTGAATTTGTGGCATATTTTGTTAAAACAGTGTAGGAAAGGCCCTATGACAGGGTGCTCTGAGAGGTCCTTTGGGATAAGAATTGGACGGATGCATGGTGCATGACTTAAGGGAAGTTTAGAAAAGGAATTTTCTAAGCATACCCAGTCTCTTATTTGGGGATGAATGTGCTAGTCTACAATGCGCTGTACATGGCACGTCCAATAAGAGTATTGAATGTCAGGTAGCCCTATTCCTCCCTTAGTTTTGGGTTGAATTAATTGGGTATAACTGATTCTAGGGCAATTCTGGTTCCATAAAAAGGCTCTGCAAATCGTTTGTAGGAGGTACAGTATGCGTAGGAAAATATTCATTTTGATGATTGCCGCTCTGCCAAACCAAGAACATTTTTATTTGTTCCAATTTGTAAGGTCTTCTGTAATATTCTTGAGTATTGGTTGATAGTTTTTTTAATATAGATTAGAGAGCTTTGTTGCTAGCTGAATTCCTAAGTAGGTTGTAGCTTCTGTTTGCCACGTGAATGGGAAATTTTGTTTACAACTTTGAGCTTTTGACGCTGTAAGCATCACAAGAGCATGAGATTTTGAAAAAAAAAATTTTGAAGTATGCTATAAATTGTAACAAGCCTAAAATCCTTTAGAAGGTGGGCAGACTTATCTGAGGCTCTGTGAGGAAGAGTAGGATATTGTCTGCAAAGGCAGCTAGTTTATCTTGTTTATTAGCCACTGATATTTCTTTAATGTTTGCATTTTTGCGAATTCGCCGCAAGAAAGGTTCGAGAGTAACAATAAATAGTAGGGGGGATAAGGGGCATCCTCGACAAGTGCAATACTTGATGGAAAAGGCGTTTGACAGAAGACCGTTTACGCAGACTTTCACTGTAGAGTTAATGTATAGTGACATTGTGCAGCGTATCAGTTGGTCGCCCAGACCTATTGCATGTAGGACTGCTTCTAGATAGTACCAAGCCAACCTGTCATATGCCTTCTCAGCATCTAATGACAGGAAGATACCAGGTTGTTTGATAAATCCAACTTGGTCTTTTGCTATTAATTTTGTGAGTAAGGGTATTAGGCAGGTAGTTGGAGACCAGTTTGAGATCTTTGCCGGGTTTTAGGATGACTGAAATATGGGCTTCTAGAAGATTGTTGGAGGGTGGATTTGGTTTTGATAGTTGGTTAAATGCTCTTAGAAGAGGGTTTGCCAGTGAGTTGGAGAAGGTCTTATAATAGGTTAAGGAGAAACCATCAGGGCCTGGGCTTTTTCCTAATTTCATTTGTTTGATAGCCGTCTTGAACTCTTCGATTGTTTAACCACTTGACGACCGCCTCACGCCGATGTACGTCGGCAAAGTGGCACGGACAGGCAAAATCACGTACAGGGTACGTGATTTGCCTTCCGCGGGTGGGGGGTCCGATCGGACCCCCCCCCGGTGCCCGAGGCGGTCATCTTTTGTCCAGCGGCGATCGGTGGTGAGGGGGAGACCATCCGTTCGTGGCCCCCCCCTCGCGATCGCCGCCGGCCAATCGAATCATTCCTTTGCTGCTGTATGCTAAACAGCAGCAAAGGAAATGATGTCATCTCTCCTCGGCTCGGTAATTTCCGTTCCGGCCCGAGGAGAGAAGACATCAATGTGAGTGCACCAACACACACACACACAGTAGAACATGCCAGGCACACAAAACACCCCGATCCCCCCCCCGATCGCCCCCCGATCCCCCCCCAATCACCCCCCCCCCCTGTCACAAACTGACACCAGCAGTTTTTTTTTTTTTTTTCTGATTACTGCATAGTGTCAGTTTGTGACAGTTACAGTGTTGGGACAGTTAGTATTACCCCCCTTTAGATCTAGGGTACCCCCCTAACCCCCCCTAACAAAGTTTTAACCCCTTGATCACCCCCTGTCACCAGTGTCACTAAGCGATCATTTTTCTGATCGCTGTATTAGTGTCGCTGGTGGCGCTAGTTAGTGAGGTAAATATTTAGGTTCGCCGTCAGCGTTTTATAGCGTCAGGGACCCCCATATACTACCTAATAAATGTTTTAACCCCTTGATTGCCCCCTAGTTAACCCTTTCACCACTGATCACCGTATAACCGTTACGGTTGACGCTGGTTAGTTCGTTTATTTTTTATAGTGTCAGGGCACCCGCCGTTTATTACCGAATAAAGGTTTAGCCCCCCGATCGCCCGGCGGTGATATGCGTGGCCCCAGGCAGCGTCAGATTAGCGCCAGTACCGCTAACACCCACGCACGCAGCATACGCCTCCCTTAGTGGTATAGTATCTGAACGCATCAATATCTGATCCGATCAGATCTATACTAGCGTCCCCAGCAGTTTGGGGTTCCCAAAAACGCAGTGTTAGCGGGATCAGCCCAGACACCTGCTAGCACCTGCGTTTTGCCCCTCCGCCTGGCCCAGCCCAGCCCACCCAAGTGCAGTATCGATCGATCACTGTCACTTACAAAACACTAAACGCATAACTGCAGCGTTCGCAGAGTCAGGCCTGATCCCTGCGATCGCTAACAGTTTTTTTGGTAGCATTTTGGTGAACTGGCAAGCACCAGCCCCAGGCGTCAGGTTAGCGCCAGTACCGCTAACACCCACGCACGCAGCATACGCCTCCCTTAGTGGTATAGTATCTGAACGGATCAATATCTGATCCGATCAGATCTATACTAGCGTCCCCAGCAGTTTAGGGTTCCCAAAAACGCAGTGTTAGCGGAATCAGCCCAGATACCTGCTAGCACCTGCGTTTTGCCCCTCCGCCCAGCCCAGCCCACCCAAGTGCAGTATCGATCGATCACTGACACTTACAAAACACTAAACGCATAACTGCAGCGTTCGCAGAGTCAGGCCTGATCCCTGCGATCGCTAACAGTTTTTTTTGTAGCGTTTTGGTGAACTGGCAAGCACCAGCCCCAGGCAGCGTCAGGTTAGCGCCAGTACCGCTAACACCCACGCACGCACCGTACACCTCCCTTAGTGGTATAGTATCTGATCGCATCAATATCTGATCCGATCAGATCTATACTAGCGTCACCAGCAGTTTAGGGTTCCCAAAAACGCAGTGTTAGCGGGATCAGCCCAGATACCTGCTAGCACCTGCGTTTTGCCCCTCCGCCCGGCCCAGCCCACCCAAGTGCAGTATCGATCGATCACTGTCACTTACAAAACACTAAACGCATAACTGCAGCGTTCGCAGAGTCAGGCCTGATCCCTGCGATCGCTAACAGTTTTTTGGTAGCGTTTTGGTGAACTGGCAAGCGCCAGCAGCCTAGTACACCCCGGTCGTAGTCAAACCAGCACTGCAGTAACACGTGGTGACGTGGCGAGTCCCATAAGTGCAGTTGAAGCTGGTGAGGTGGCAAGCACAAGTAGTGTCCCGCTGCCACCAAAAAGACAAACACAGGCCCGTCGTGCCCATAGTGCCCTTCCTGCTGCATTCGCCAATCCTAATTGGGAACCCACCGCTTCTGCAGCGCCCGTACTTCCCCCATTCACATCCCCAACCAAATGCAGTCGGCTGCATGAGAGGCATTTTTATGTCCTCCCGAGTACCCCTACCCAACGAACCCCCCAAAAAAGATGTTGTGTCTGCAGCAAGCGCGGATATAGGTGTGACACCCGCTATTATTGTCCCTCCTGTCCTGACAATCCTGGTCTTTGCATTGGTGAATGTTTTGAACGCTACCATTCACTAGTTGAGTATTAGCGTAGGGTACAGCATTGCACAGACTAGGCGCCATTTCACAGGGTCTCCCAAGATGCCATCGCATTTTGAGAGACCCGAACCTGGAACCGGTTACAGTTATAAAAGTTAGTTACAAAAAAAAAGTGTAAAAAAAAAAAATTATATGAAATAAAAAAAAATAGTTGTCGTTTTATTGTTCTCTCTCTCTCTATTCTCTCTCTCTATTGTTCTGCTCTTTTTTACTGTATTCTATTCTGCAATGTTTTATTGTTATTGTTATTGTTATTATGTTTTATCATGTTTGTTTTTCAGGTGTGTAATTATTTATACTTTACTGTTTACTGTGCTTTATTGTTAACCATTGTTAACCATTTTTTTGTCTTCAGGTACGCCATTCACGACTTTGAGTGGTTATACCAGAATGATGCCTGCAGGTTTAGGTATCATCTTGGTATCATTCTTTTCAGCCAGCGGTCGGCTTTCATGTAAAAGCAATCCTAGCGGCTAATTAGCCTCTAGACTGCTTTTACAAGCCGTGGGAGGGAATGCCCCCCCCCCACCGTCTTCCGTGTTTTTCTCTGGCTCTCCTGTCTCAACAGGGAACCTGAGAATGCAGCCAGTGATTCAGCCAGCTGACCATAGAGCTGATCAGAGACCAGAGTGGCTCCAAACATCTCTATGGCCTAAGAAACCGGAAGCTACGAGTATTTCATGACTTAGATTTCGCCGGATGTAAATAGCGCCATTGGGAAATTGGGGAAGCATTTTATCACACCGATCTTGGTGTGGTCAGATGCTTTGAGGGCAGAGGAGAGATCTAGGGTCTAATAGACCACAATTTTTTCAAAAAAGAGTACCTGTCACTACCTATTGCTATCATAGGGGATATTTACATTCCCCGAGATAACAATAAAAATGATTAAAAAAAAAAATATGAAAGGAACAGTTTAAAAGTAAGATTAAAAAAGCAAAAAAATAATAAAGAAAAAAAAAAAAAAAAACACCCCTGTCGCCCCCTGCTCTCGCGCTAAGGCGAACGCAAGCGGCGGTCTGTCGTCAAACGTAAACAGCAATTGCACCATGCATGTGAGGTATCACCGCGAAGGCCAGATCGAGTGCAGTAATTTTTCCAGTAGACCTCCTCTGTAAATCTAAAGTGGTAACCTGTAAAGGCTTTTGAAGGCTTTTAAACATGTATTTATTTTGTTGCCACTGCACGTTTGTGCGCAATTTTAAAGCATGTCATGTTTGGTATCCATGTACTCGGCCTAAGATCATCTTTTTTATTTCATCAAACATTTGGGCAATATAGCGTGTTTTAGTGCATTAAAATTTAAAAAAGTGTGTTTTTTCCCCAAAAAATGCGTTTGAAAAATCGCTGCGCAATTACTGTGTGAAAAAAAAAAATGAAACACCCACCATTTTAATCTGTAGGGCATTTGCTTTAAAAAAATATATAATGTTTGGGGGTTCAAAGTAATTTTTTTGCAAAAAAAAAAAACTTTTTCATGTAAACAATAAGTGTCAGAAAGGGCTTTGTCTTCAAGTGGTTAGAAGAGTGGGTGATGTGTGACATAAGCTTCTAAATGTTGTGCATAAAATGCCAGGACAGTTCAAACCCCCCCCAAATGACCCCATTTTGGAAAGTAGACACCCAAAGCTATTTGCTGAGAGGCATGTCGAGTCCATGGAATATTTTATATTGCGACACAAGTTGCGGGAAAGAGACAAATTTTTTTTTTTTTTTTTTTTTTTTGCACAAAGTTGTCACTAAATGATATATTGCTCAAACATGCCATGGGAATATGTGAAATTACACCCCAAAATACATTCTGCTGCTTCTCCTGAGTACGGGGATACCACATGTGTGAGACTTTTTGGGAGCCTAGCCGCGTACGGGACCCCGAAAACCAAGCACCGCCTTCAGGCTTTCTAAGGGCGTGAATTTTTTATTTCACTCTTCACTGCCTATCACAGTTTCGGAGGCCATGGAATGCCCAGGTGGCACAAAACCCCCCCAAATGACCCCATTTTGGAAAGTAGACACCCCAAGCTATTTGCTGAGAGGTATAGTGAGTATTTTGCAGACCTCACTTTTTGTCACAAAGTTTTGAAAATTGAAAAAAGAAAAAAAAAATGTTTTTTCTTGTCTTTCTTCATTTTCAAAAACAAATGAGAGCTGCAAAATACTCACCATGCCTTTCAGCAAATAGCTTGGGGTGTCTACTTTCCAAAATGGGGTCATTTGGGGGGGTTTTGTGCCACCTGGGCATTCCATGGCCTCCGAAACTGTGATAGGCAGTAAAGAGTGAAATCAAAAATTTTCACCCTTAGAAATCCTGAAGGCAGTGATTGGTTTTCGGGGTCCCGTACGCGGCTAGGCTCCCAAAAAGTCCCACACATGTGGTATCCCCATACTCAGGAGAAGCAGCTAAATGTATTTTGGGGTGCAATTCCACATATGCCCATGGCCTGTGTGAGCAATATATCATTTAGTGACAACTTTATGAAAAAAAAAAAAAAAAAAAAAAAAGTGTCACTTTCCCGCAACTTGTGTCAAAATATAAAATATTCCATGGACTCAATATGCCTCTCAGCAAATAGCTTGGGGTGTCTACTTTCCAAAATGGGGTCATTTTGGGGGGTTTTGTGCCACCTGGGCATTCCATGGCCTCCGAAACTGTGATAGGCAGTGAAGAGTGAAAGCAAAAATTTACACCCTTAGAAATCCTGAAGGCGGTGATTGGTTTTCGGGGCCCCGTACGCGGCTAGGCTCCCAAAAAGTCCCACACATGTGGTATCCCCATACTCAGGAGAAGCAGCTAAATGTATTTTGGGGTGCAATTCCACATAGGCCCATGGCCTGTGTGAGCAATATATCATTTAGTGACGACTTTTTGTAAATATTTTTTTTTTTTTGTCATTTTTCAATCACTTGGGACAAAAAAAATAAATATTCAATGGGTTCAACATGCCTCTCAGCAATTTCCTTGGGGTGTCTACTTTCCAAAATGGGGTCATTTGGGGGGGTTTTGTACTGCCCTGCCATTTTAGCACCTCAAGAAATGACATAGGCAGTCATAAACTAAAAGCTGTGTAAATTCCAGAAAATGTACCCTAGTTTGTAGACGCTATAACTTTTGCGCAAACCAATAAATATACGCTTATTGCCATTTTTTTTACCAAAGACATGTGGCCGAATACATTTTGGCCTAAATGTATGACTAAAATTTAGTTTATTGGATTTTTTTTTATAACAAAAAGTAGAAAATATCATTTTTTTTCAAAATTTTCGGTCTTTTTCCGTTTATAGCGCAAAAAATAAAAACCGCAGAGGTGATCAAATACCATCAAAAGAAAGCTCTATTTGTGGGAAGAAAAGGACGCAAATTTCGTTTGGGTACAGCATTGCATGACCGCGCAATTAGCAGTTAAAGCGACGCAGTGCCAAATTGGAAAAAGACCTCTGGTCCTTAGGCAGCATAATGGTCCGGGGCTCAAGTGGTTAAGGGACCATCTATTTTGTGTGCTTGTTTTTGGGAGATTGGTTTCAGACTATATTGCACTAAGAAGTCTTCAATAATAGATTTACATGGTCTGTTGTCTTCGGAAGGTTTCTTTTCAGGAGGCAGGTTGTAGACCTGTGCGTAATATTGTGCAAAGTGATTTGCAATGCCACCGCTATTAGACTACCCTGTGAGTGTATGTATAGAGCGAATTGTTGTTCTTGCTTTTTTGGATTGCAGGGTTTTTGCAAGAAGTTTTCCGCTTTTATTACTATGCTCATAAAACAGTTTTTGGGATAGAGCATAATTCTTTTAGACTTTTTTCCTAGTTCCTCACTTAGGTGAGCGTGTACATGGTCCAATTCTGTTTGGGTTTGCTGAGCTCTACTCAGTTTGCGTGCTTTTTCAAGATTTTGTATTTGTTTTAAAAGGTCATTTATGGATTCTTGTTTATTCCATTTGTGGATAGCTGCTATTTTCAGTAGTGTGCCTCTGACTACACATTTGTGTGCTTCCCATTGGGTCATGGGGTTCGTGTCTGGAGTGTTGTTAGTGTCAAAAAAGTCATTGATGTCTTTATTGATTATGGAAGTGTGTGAAAGGTCGGTGAGTAGTGATGTGACCAATTTCCAGGTTTTGCTGAATTGCATTTGTTCTGGGAATGTGATAGTCATAGGAATCGGGTGGTGATCTGAAATAAACATTGGTTCGATGGGCGCTTTAGAGAGAAATGGAAGGTCTTTTTGTGTGATGAATATGTAGTCTATTCTAGAGTGGTGGTTGTGGGGTGAAGAGAAAAAGGTATAATCCCTCACACCTTGGTGTAAAGTATACCATGAGTCGTGTAAGAGTAAGTCTTGTAGTTGAATCTTAATTTGACAGAGGGCTTTGTATGATAGAGAGGATGTTCCCGATGATGTATCTTCAAATGGGTTTAAGGCTACCTTGAAATCGCCTCCAAGTATAAGAATACCAGATTGGAAAGATGTTAGGGTCATTAAAATGTCCCAGAAAAAGCTGACTTGGGCGGTATTGGGACTATAGATATTTGCTACTGTGATTGGTCTATTCCATATAGAGCCTTTGATGAATAGGTAACGTCCATCTTCGTCTGTTAGAGAGTCAGATATGGGTAAGCATTTGGAAAGTAAAATGGAAACTCCTTTTGTTTTTGCTAGTTTATTAGTTGCATGATAGACTTTAGGGTAGTCCCTGTTTGTCAAAATGGGGAATGGGGATATTGTCAGACTTGAAATGAGTTTCCTGGAGACAGATGATATCTGCATTAATATTTCTTATGTAAAGTAGGAGCTGGGATCTTTTTTCTGGAAGATTTAAGCCTTTTGCATTCAGAGAGACTAATTTAATGCTCATCAATTTAGTGTTAGAACGAGGAGGAGTCATTGTGAATGTGTACATTTAGTTGTAGTCCTATGTGGAGAGAAAGAGAGGAAAATGAAAAAAAAAAACTATAGATGGAGATTAGAAAGGGAGTTAGTTTAGGTAAGAGGAGGGGTGAGTTTGAATTTATAGAGGTGGTGTGGGGTATGAGGGGATCCTAGGCCACCTATCCTGCTTTGAATGGGAAAGAGTACTGGAGTGGGTCAGCACAGGTATTCAATTTGTGGATGAAGAAATGGACACAAACTTAACAACATACGGACTGTAGGTGAAAGATATATCCCAGATCTCTCTGGTTTCATTTTGGATCAGTATTTTAGCATTGGGGCTGTAAATTCCGAACCAGCTAGAGATTAGTACTTTTCTGCCTGGGTTTTGCAGTTAAGTAAAGCTAGTACTATCCGTTAAGGCAAAAAGGAGTATTTATCTAGCTTGTTTGACTAATGATATAAAACATATACTTTGCGGATTTTGAGCTAGGGGAAAGAGGTTTATTAGTGATCAGGTAATAGTGTAAATTTGTTCTATTTGCATCGCTTGATTAATAGCTTAAGGTGCATCTCAGGGAGAAACAGTGTTGTATTGCGTTATAAGCATGTATGCTAAGCTCTTTGGAAGCTTGATTATAAAAAGTGCAGATATGACAAATTTATAGTATCTAGGGAGAACATAGGAAGAAGCATTAAACGTTTAACAGTAGGGATTTATAGTGGGGACGGAAAGTATTCGGACCCCCTTAAATTTTTCACTCTGTTATATTGCAGCCATTTGCTAAAATCATTTAAGTTAATTTTTTTCCTCATTAATGTACACACAGCACCCCATATTGACAGAAAAACACAGAACTGTTGACATTTTGCTATGACACTCATATATTTAACTCAGGTGCTGTCCATTTCTTCTGATCATCCTTGAGATGGTTCTACACCTTTATATGAGTCCAGATGTGTTTGATTATACTGATTGAACTTGATTAGGAAAGCCACACACCTGTCTATATAAGACCGTACAGCTCACAGTGCATGTCAGAGCAAATGAGAATCATGAGGTCAAAGGAATTACCTGAAGAGCTCAGAGACAGAATTTTGGCAAGGCACAGATCTGGCCAAGGTTACAAAAAATTTTCTGCTGCACTTAAGGTTCCTAAGAGCACAGTGGCCTCCATAATACTTAAATGGAAGACGTTTGGGATGACCAGAACCCTTCCTAGAGCTGGCCGTCTGGCCAAACTTAGCTATCGGGGGAGAAGAGCCTTGGTGAGGGAAGTAAAGAAGAACCCAAACATCACTGTGGCTGAGCTCCAGAGATGCAGTCAGGAGATGGGAGAAAGTTGTGGAGAGTCAACCACCACTGCAGCCCTCCACCAGTCGGGGCTCTATGGCAGTGTGGCCCGACGGAAGCCTCTCCTCAGTGCAAGACACATGAAAGCCCGCATGGAGTTTGCTAAAAAACACCTGAATTACTCCAAGATGGTGAGAAATAAGATTCTTTGGTCTGATGAGACCAAGATAGAACTTTTTGGCCTTAATTCTAAGCGGTATGTGTGGAGAAAACCAGGCACTGCTCATCACCTGTCCAATACAGTCCCAACAGTGAAGCTTGGTGGTGGCAGCATCATGCTGTGGAGGTGTTTTTCAGCTGCAGGGACAGGCAACTAGTTTCAATCGAGGGAAAGATGAATGCGGCCAAGTACAGGGATATCCTGGATAAAAACCTTCTCCAGAGTGTTTAGGACCTCAGACGGGGCCGAAGGTTTACCTTACAACAAGACAATGACCCTAAGCACACAGCTAAAATAACGAAGGAGTGGCTTCACAACAACTCTGTGACCGTTCTTGAATGGCCCAACCAGAGCCCTGACTTAAACCCAATTGAGCATCTCTGGAGAGACCTAAAAATGGCTGTCCACCAACGTTTACCATCCAACCTGACAGAACTGGAGAGGATCTGCAAGGAGTAATGGCAGAGGATCCCCAAGTCCAGGTGTGAAAAACTTGTTGTATCTTTCCCAAAAAGACTCATGGCTGTATTAGATCAAAAGGGTGCTTCTACTAAATACTGAGCAAAGGGACTGAATACTTAGGACCATGTGATATTTCAGTTTTTCTTTTTTAATAAATCTGCAAAAATGTCAACAATTCTGTGTTTTTCTGTCAATATGGGCTGCGGTGTGTACATTAATGAGGAAAAAAATGAACTTAAATGATTTTAGCAAATGGCTGCAATATAACGAAGAGTGAAAAATTAGTATTTTGTAATTATTTATTTTATACTTCAGTGATAAAGGTTCAGTCAGATTTTTTAGATGATCCGCGTGTGGATGGTAGGGATGAGCTGAATACCCTCTGTTCGGTTCGCACCAGAACATGCAAACAGGCAAGAAATTTGTTCGAACACGCGAACACCGTTAAAGTCTTTGGGACACGAGCATGAATAATCAAAAGTGCTAATTTTAAAGGCTTATATGCAAGTTATTGTCATAAAAAGTGTTTGGGGAGCCGGGTCCTGCCCCAGGGGACATGGATCAATGCAAAAAAAAGTTTTAAAAAACTGCCCTTTTTTCGGGAGCAGTGATTTTAATAATGCTTAAAGTGAAACAATAAAAGTGTAATATTCCTTAATATTTCGTACATGGGGGGTGTCTATAGTATGCCTGTAAAGGGGCGATGTTTCCCGTGTTTAGAACAGTCTGACAGCAAAATGACATTTCAAAGGAAAAAAAGTAATTTAAAACTACTCGCGGCTATTAATAAATTGCCGGTCCGACAATACACATAAAAGTTAATTGATAAAGACAGCATGGGAATTCCCCACAGGGGAACCCCGAACCAAAAAAAAAAATCACGTGGGGGGTCCCCCTAAATTCCATACCAGGCCCTTCAGGTCTGGCATGGATATTAAGGGGAACCCCGGCCAAAATTAAAAAAAAAAAATTGCGTGGGGTCCCCCTCAAAATCTATACCAGACCCTTCAGGTCTGGTATGGATTTTAAGGGGAACCCTGCGCCAAAATAAAAAAATGGCTTGGTTCCCCCAAAAAATCCATACTAGACCCTTATCCGATCACGCAACCTGACAGGCCGCAGGTAAAGAGGGGGGGACGAGAGAGCGGCCCCCCTCCTAAACTGTACCAGGCCACAAGTCCTCAACATTAGGAGGGTGCTTTGGGGTAGCCCCCAAAACACCTTGTCCCCATGTTGATGGGGACAAGGGCCTCATCCCCACAACCCTTGCCCGGTGGTTGTGGGGGTCTGCGGGCGGGGGGGCTTATCGGAATCCGGAAGCCCCCTTTAACCACTTTAGCCCCGGACCATTATGCTGCCTAAGGACCAGAGGTCTTTTTCCAATTTGGCACTGCGTCGCTTTAACTGCTAATTGCGCGGTCATGCAATGCTGTACCCAAACAAAATTTGTGTCCTTTTCTTCCCACAAATAGAGCTTTCTTTTTATGGTATCACCTCTACGGTTTTTATTTTTTGCGCTATAAACGGAAAAAGACTGAAAATTTTGAAAAAAAATGATATTTTCTGCTTTTTGTTATAAAAAAAATCCAATAAACTCAATTTTAGTCATACATTTAGGCCAAAATGTATTCGGCCACATGTCTTTGGTAAAAAAAATGTCAATAAGCGTATATTTATTGGTTTGCGCAAAAGTTATAGCGTCTACAAACTAGGGTACATTTTCTGGAATTTACACAGCTTTTAGTTTATGACTGCTTATGTCATTTCTTGAGGTGTTAAAATGGCAGGGCAGTACAAACCCCCCCCCAAATGACCCCATTTCGGAAAGTAGACCCCCCAAGGAAATTGCTGAGAGGCATGTTGAACCCATTGAATATTTATTTTTTTGTCCCAAGTGATTGAATAATGACAAAAAAAAAATATTTACAAAAAGTTGTCACTAAATGATATATTGCTCACACAGGCCATGGGCCTATGTGGAATTGCACCCCAAAATACATTCTGCTGCTTCTCCTGAGTACAGGGATACCACATGTGTGGGACTTTTTGGGAGCCTAGCCGCGTACGGGCCCCCGAAAACCAATCAGCGCCTTCAGGATTTCTAAGGGCGTAAATTTTTGATTTCACTCCTCACTACCTATCACAGTTTTGAAGGCCATAAAATGCCCAGATGGCACAAACCCCCCCCCCAAATGACTCCATTTTGGAAAGTAGACACCCCAAGCTATTTGCTGAGAGGCATGTTGAGTCCATGGAATATTTTATATTTTGACACAAGTTGCGGGAAAGTGACACATTTTTTTTTTTTTGCACAAAGTTGTCACTAAATGATATATTGCTCACACAGGCCATGGGCATATGTGGAATTGCACCCCAAAATACATTTAGCTGCTTCTCCTGAGTATGGGGATACCACATGTGTGGGACTTTTTGGGAGCCTAGCCGCGTACGGGGCCCCGAAAACCAATCACCGCCTTCAGGATTTCTAAGGGTGTAAATTTTTGATTTCACTCTTCACTGCCTATCACAGTTTCGGAGGCCATGGAATGCCCAGGTGGCACAACACCCCCCCAAATGACCCTATTTTGGAAAGTAGACACCCCAAGCTATTTGCTGAGAGGCATGGTGAGTATTTTGCAGCTCTCATTTGTTTTTGAAAATGAAGAAAGACAAGAAAAAACATTTTTTTTTCTTTTTTAAATTTTCAAAACTTTGTGACAAAAAGTGAGGTCTGCAAAATACTCACTATACCTCTCAGCAAATAGCTTGGGGTGTCTACTTTCCAAAATGGGGTAATTTGGGGGGGTTTTGTGCCACCTGGGCATTCCATTCCGAAACTGTGATAGGCAGTGAAGAGTGAAATCAAAAATTTACGCCCTTAGAAAGCCTGAAGGCGGCGCTTGGTTTTCGGGGCCCCGTACGCGGCTAGGCTCCCAAAAAGTATCACACATGTGGTATCCCCGTACTCAGGAGAAGCAGCAGAATGTATTTTGGGGTGTAATTTCACATATTCCCATGGCATGTTTGAGCAATATATCATTTAGTGACAACTTTGTGCAAAAAAAAAAAAAAAAATTTGTCTCTTTCCCGCAACTTGTGTCACAATATAAAATATTCCATGAACTCGACATGACTCTCAGCAAATAGCTTGGGGTGTCTACTTTCCAAAATGGGGTCATTTGGGGGGGTTTGAACTGTCCTATCATTTTATGCACAACATTTAGAAGCTTATGTCACACATCACCCACTCTTCTAACCACTTGAAGACAAAGCCCTTCTGACACTTTTTGTTTACATGAAAATTTTTTTTTTTTTGCAAGAAAATCACTTTGAACCCCCAAACATTATATATTTTTTTTAAAGCAAATGCCCTACAGATTAAAATGGTGGGTGTTTCATTTTTTTTTTCACACAGTATTTGCGCAGCGATTTTTCAAACGCATTTTTTGGGGAAAAAACACACTTTTTTAAAATGTAATGCACTAAAACACACTATATTGCCCAAATGTTTGATGAAATAAAAAAGATGTTCTTAGGCCGAGTACATGGATACCAAACATGACATGCTTTACAATTGCGCACAAACGTGCAGTGGCAACAAAATAAATACATTTTTAAAAGCCTTTAAAAGCCTTTACAGGTTACCACTTTAGATTTACAGAGGAGGTCTACTGCTAAAATTACTGCCCTCGATCTGACCTTCGCGGTGATATCTCACATGCATGGTGCAATTGCTGTTTACATTTGACGACAGACCGCCTCTTCCGTTTGCCTTAGCGCGAGAGCAGGGGGGCGACAGGGGTGCTTTTTTTTTTTCTTTATTATTTTTTTGCTTTTTTATCCTATTTTTTAACTGTTCCTTTCATTTTTATTTTTAATCGTTTTTATTGTTATCTCAGGGAATGTAAATATCCCCTATGATAGCAATAGGTAGTGACAGGTACTCTTTTTTGAAAAAATTGGGGTCTATTAGACCCTAGATCTCTCCTCTGCCCTCAAAGCATCTGACCACACCAAGACCGGTGTGATAAAATGCTTTCCCAATTTCCCAATGGCGCTGTTTACATCCGGCGAAATCTAAGTCATGAAATGCTCGTAGCTTCTGGTTTCTTAGGCCATAGAGATGTTTGGAGCCACTCTGGTCTCTGATCAGCTCTATGGTCAGCTGGCTGAATCACCGGCTGCATTCTCAGGTTCCCTGTTGAGACAGGAGAGCCAGAGAAAAACACGGAAGACGGTGGGGGGGGCATTCCCTCCCACGGCTTGTAAAAGCAGTCTAGAGGCTAATTAGCCACTAGGATTGCTTTTACATGAAAGCCGACCACTGGCTGAAAAGCATGATACCAAGATTATACCTAAACCTGCAGGCATCATTCTGATATAACCACTCAAAGTCGTGAATGGCGTACCTGAAGACAAAAAAATGGTTAACAATAAAACGCAGTAAACGGTAAAGTATAAAAAATTGCATACCTGAAAAGCAAACATGATAAAACATAATAACAATAAAACATTGCAGAATAGAATACAGTAAAAAAGAGCAGAACAATAGAGAGAGAGAATAGAGAGAGAGAGAACAATAAAACGACAACTATTATTTTTTATTTTATATATATATTTTTTTTTTACACTTTTTTTGTAACTAACTTTTATAACTGTAACCGGTTCCAGGTTCGGGTCTCCCAAAATGTGATGGCATCTTGGGAGACCCTGTGAAAGTGTGCCTAGTCTGTGCAATGCTGTACCCTACGCTAATGCTCAACTAGTGAATGGTAGCGTTCAAAACATTCACCAATGCAAAGACCAGGATTGTCAGGACAGGAGGGACTATAGTAGCGGGTGTCATGCCTATATCCGCGCTTGCTGCAGACTCAACATTTTTTTGGGGGGGTTCGTTGGGTAGGGGTACTTGGGAGGACATAAAGAAAATGCCTCTCATGCAGCCGACTCCATTTGGTTGGGGATGTGAATGGGGAAAGTACGGGCGCTGCAGAAGTGGTGGGTTCCCAATTAGGATTGGCGAATGCAGCAGGAAGGGCACTATGGGCATGACGGGCCTGTTTGTCTTCTTCTTGGTGGCAGCGGGACACTACTTGTGCCTGCTACCTCACCAGCTTGAACTGCACTTATGGGACTCGCCACGTCACCAAGTGTTACTGCAGTGCTGGTTTGACTACGACCGGGGTGTACTAGGCCGCTGGTGCTTGCCAGTTCACCAAAACGCTACCAAAAAAACTGTTAGCGATCGCAGGGATCAGGCCTGACTCTGCGAATGCTGCAGTTATGTGTTTAGTGTTTTGTAAGTGACAGTGATCGATCGATACTGCACTTGGGTGGGCTGGGCTGGGCCGGGCAGAGGGGCAAAATGCAGGTGCTAGCAGGTATCTGGGCTGATTCCGCTAATACTGCATTTTTGGGAACCCTAAACTGCTGGGGACGCTAGTATAGATCTGATCGGATCAGATATTGATCCGTACAGATACTATACCACTAAGGGAGGCGTATGCTGCGTGCGTGGGTGTTAGCGGTACTGGCGCTAATCTGACGCTGCCTGGGGCGACGCATATCATCGCCGGGCGATCAGGGGGCGGGTGCCCTGACACTATAAAAAATAAACGAACTAACCAGCGTCACCCGTAACAGTTATATGGTGATCAGTGGTGAAAGGGTTAACTAGGGGGCAATCAAGGGGTTAAAACATTTATTAGGTAGTATATGGGGGTCCCTGTCGCTATAAAACGCTGACGGCGAGCCTAAATATTTACGTCCCTAACTAGCGTCACCAGCGACACTAATACATCAGAAAAATGATCGCTTAGCGACACTGGTAACAGGGGGTGATCAAGGGGTTAAAACTTTATTAGGGGGGTTAAGGGGGTACCCTAGACCTAAAGGGGGCTAACAGTAACTGTCTTAACACAGTAACTGTCACAAACGGACACCATACAGTAATCAGAAAAAAAAAAATCTGCTTGGTGTCAGTGTGACGGGGGGGGGGAGTGATTGGGGGTGATCGGGGGGTGATCGGGGGGGATCGGGGGTGTTTTGTGTGCCTGGCATGTTCTACTGAGTGTGTGTGTGTTTGTGCACTCACATTGATGTCTTCTCTCCTCGGCGGCGGAGCGGAAAATACCAAGCCGAGGAGAGATGACATCATTTCCTTTGCTGCTGTTTAGCATACAGCAGCAAAGGAATTTTCTGATTGGCCGGTGGCGATCGCGAGGGGAGGGCCACGAATGGATGGCCTCCCCCTCACCTCCGATCGCCGGGGGACAAAAGAGGACCGCCTCGGGCACCAGGGGGGGTCCGATCGGACCCCCCACCCGCAGGAGGCAGATCACGTATATGTACGTAATTCTGCCTGCCCGTGCCGCCTTGCCGACGTAAATCGGCGTGAGGCGGTCCTTAAAAGTGGTTAACAAGGGGACCCCCAGATCCCAGGCCCTCCCCCTGTGTGAAATGGTAAGGGGGTACAAAAGTACCCCTACCATTTTACAAAAAAAGTGTCAAAAATGGTAAAAATGATAAGAGACAGTTTTTGACAATTCCTTTATTTAAATGCTTCTTCTTTCTTCTATCTTCTTTCTTCTATCTTCTTTCTTCTAACTTCTATCTTCCTTCGGTTTCTTCCTCCATCTTCTTCTTCTTCTGGTTCTTCTTGTTCTTCCTCCGGTGTTCTCATCCGGCATCCTTCTCCGTGGCGCCGGCGTCTTCTTCCCTTCTTCTTCTGGGCCACTCCGCATCCAGCATGATGGGAGGCTCCCACTGTGTGACGCTTATCCTCTTCTGATGGTTCTTAAATAACAGAGGGCGGGGCCAACCGGTGACCCCATCCTCCTCTGACGCACGGGGACTTCCCTGTGGCATTCCCCGTGACATCAGAGGGAGGCAGACAGGGAAGTCACCATGCGTCAGAGGGGGAGCGGGGTCACTGGGTGGCCGGGATCTGGGGGTCCCCTTTTTAAAGGGGGCTTCTAGATTCCGATAAGCCCCCCACCTGAAGACCCCCACAACCACTGGGCAAGGGTTGTGGGGATGAGGCCCTTGTCCCCATCAACATGGGGACAAGGTGTTTTGGGGGGCTACCCCAAAGCACCCTCCCAATGTTGAGGGCATGTGGCCTGGTACGGTTTGGGGGGGCGCTCTCTCGTCCCCCCTCTTTTCCTGCGGCCTGCCAGGTTGCGTGCTCGGATAAGGGTCTGGTATGGATTTTTGGGGAGACCCCACACCATTTTTAAAAAAAATTTTGGCCGGGGTTCCCCTTAACCATTTGACCACTGGGCACTTAAACCCCCTTAATAACCAGACCGATTTTCAGCTTTCAGTGCTCTCACACTTTGAATGACAATTACTCAGTCATGCAACACTGTACCCAAATGAAATTTTTGTCCTTTCTTTCACACAAATAGAGCTTTCTTTTGGTGGTATTTAATCACCGCTGGGTTCTTTATTTTTTGCGCTATAAAAGAAAAAAGACCGAAAATTCTGTAAAAAAATGCATTTTTCTTCGTCTCTGTTATAAAATTTTGCAAATTAGTATTTTTTTCTTCATATATTTTGGCCAAAATTTATACTGCTACATATCTTTGGTAAAAATAACCCAAATCGGTGGATATTATTTGGTCTTTGTGAAAGTTATAGAGTCCACAAGCTATGGTGCCAATCTCTGAAAATTGATCACACCTGAAGTACTGACAGCCTATCTAATTTCTTGAGACCCTAACATGCCAGAAAAGTACAAATACCCCCCAAATGACCCCTTTTTGGAAATAAGACATTCCAATGTATTTAGAAAGATGCATGATGAGTTTTTTGAAGTTGTCATTTTTTCCCACAATTCTTTGCAAAATCAAGATTTTTTTTTCTTTTTTTTTTTTTTTTTTTACAAAATTGTCATATTAGCAGGTTATTTCTCACACACAGCATATGCATACCACAAATTACACCCCAAAACACATTCTGCTATTACTCCCGAGTATGGCGATACCACATGTGTGAGACTTTTACACAGCGTGGCCACATACAGAGGCCCAACATGCAGGGGAGCACCTTCAGGCGTTCTGGAGTGCCCAGGCCAATTCTGACATTTTTCTCCTACATGTAAAAATCATAATTTATTTGCTAGAAAATTACATAGAACCCCAAAACATTATATATATATTTTTTAGCAAAGACCCTAAAGAATACAATGGCGGTCGTTGCAACTTTTTATCTCGCACGGTATTTGCGCAGCAATATTTCGAACACGTTTTTTTCAAAAAAACAAAACAGTAAAGTTAGCCCAATGTTTTTACATAATGTGAATAATGAAGTTATGCCGAGTAAATAGATACCTAACATGTCACCCTTCAAAATTGCACACGCTCGTGGAACGGCGCCAAACTTCGCTACTTAAAAATCCCCATAGGAGACGCTTTCAAATTTTTTACTGGTTACATGTTGTGAGTTACAGAGGAGGTCTAGGGCCAAAATTATTGCTCTTGCTCTACCGATCGCAGCGACACCTCACATGTGTGGTTTGAACACCATTTTCATATGTGGGCGCAACTTACATATGCGTTCGCTTCTGCATGCGAGCACACGGGGACACGGGGAATTTTTTTTTTTTTTTTTATTGTTCATTTTACTTTATTTATTTTAGTTTGAGGCTTTTTTCCAAAAAATACATTTTTTGATCACTTTTATTTCTATTACAAGGAATGTAAACATCCCCTGTAATAGGAATATGGCATGACAGGTCCTCTTTACAGTGAGATATGGGGTCAATAAGACCCCACATCTCACCTCTAGGCTGGGAAGCCTGAAATAAAAAAATAAAAAAATGATCCTGGCTTCGATCGTAGCGGTGAGTCGGTAGAAGCACCTGAGGGCGGCGAGAGGGGGGGGCGTCCCCTCTCACCTCCCGTAAGAATGATCAAGCAGTGGAACAGCCACTATGATCATTCCTATGGTGTAGGGAATCACTGGCTGAAAAAGCTGATATATGAATGATGCCTGTAGCTGCACCCATCATTCAGATATCCCCGCACAAAGTCAAGGACGTCGTATGACGGCCGGCGGGCGGGAAGTGGTTAAAACACATTTTTTTTAACACAAAATTGTCCATTTATACAATATTTCTAACACATAGCATGTACATACCAAAAATGACACCCCAAAATAAATTCTCCTACTCCTCCTGAGTACGGCAATACCACATGTGTGAGACTTCTACAGCCTGCCCACATACAGAGGCCGAGTACAGCCGAGTATGGCTGAGTATAGCCGAGTATGGCTGAGTATAGCCGAGTATGGCTGAGCATGGCTGAGCATGGCAAAGTATGGCTGGGTATCACCGAGTATTGCAGAGTATTGCAGAGTATGGCGGAGTATTGCAGAGTATTGCAGGGCATTGCAGGGCATTGCAGAGTATTGCGGGGTATTGCGGGGTATTGCAGAGTATTGCGGGGTATTGCAGAGTATTGTAGGGTATTGCAGAGTATTGCGGGGTATTGCAGAGTATTGCGGGGTATTGCGGGGTATTGCAGAGTATTGCGGGGTATTGTGGGGTATTGCAGAGTATTGCAGGGCATTGCAGAGTATTGCAGACTATTGCGGAGCATTGCAGAGTATTGCGGGGTATTGCAGACTATTGCAGAGTATTGCGGAGCATTGCAGAGTATTGCAGGGCATTGCAGAGTATTGCGGGGCATTGCAGAGTATTGCGGGGTATTGCACAGGGTCATTGCAGAGTATTGCACAGGGTCATTGCAGAATATTGCAGAGTATTGCACAGGGTCATTGCAGAGTATTGCACAGGGTCATTGCAGAATATTGCAGAGTATTGCACAGGGTCATTGCAGAGTATTGCACAGGGTCATTGCAGAGTATTGCACAGGATCATTGCAGAGTATTGCAGAGTATTGCAGAGGGTCATTGCAGAGCATGGGGGGGATGGCTGAGCATGGGGGGGATGGATGTGACTGTACATGTCACTGAGCTGCGCTGTGGGCACTACACATCCAGCCCACAGCGCGACTCCCATCCGATCTCTCCCCCTCTGTACCGATCGGTACAGAGAGGGGAGGGAGAAACCGGTGTCATGACATGACGCTGGTTTGTTTACATGTGATCGATCCATCTTTTGATGGAGCGATCACATGGTAAACGGCCGCGACCAGCGGCCGTTTACCATGATCCGTGATGCGCCGGGTCCTCTGGACCCAGCGGTCACGGATGTTCCCGTGTGCGCGCCCCAGGGGGCGCGCGGGAGCAGTTTTCTGGAATCACGTCATATGATCCCAGAGTTCCCAGAGTTATCCAACCGCCCTGCAGCCGTCATTTGGCTATGGGGCGGTTGGCAAGTGGTTAATATCCATACCAGACTTGAAGGGCCTGGTGTGGAATTTAGGGGGACCCTCCACCGTCATTTTTTTAAATTTTGGTTCGGGGTTCCCCTGTGGGGAATTCCCATGCTGTTTTTATCAATGAACCTTTATGTGTATTGTCAGACCGGAAATTCATTAATAGCCACGAGTAGTTTTAAATTACTTTTTTTCCTTTGAAATGGCATTTTGCTGTCAGGCTGTTCTAAACACGTGAAACATGCGCCCCTTTACAGGCATACTATAGACACCCTCCAGGTATGAAATTTAAAGGGATATTACACTTTTATTGTTTCACTTTAACCATTAAAATCACTACTCCTGAAAAAACTGCCTTTTTTAAAACTTTTTTTTTTGCATTGATCCATGTCTTCTGGGGCAGGACCCAGGCCCCAAACACTTTTTATGACAATAACTTTCATATAAGCCTTTAAAATTAGCACTTTTGATTTCTCCCATAGACTTTTAAAGGGTGTTCCGCGGCTTTCGAATTTGCCGCGAACACCCCAAATTGTTCGCTGTTACGCGAACTGGCGAACAACCGATGTTCGAGTCGAACATGAGTTCAACTCGAACTTCGAAGCTCATCCCTAGTGGCTGGTTGTTTGGTTTTCAGTTAAACAGATTTGAGTATTGCTGTAGATAGCTGTAACAAAACGCTTTTAGGGTTTTCTGACCCTTTTCATCACAACCCAGGAGGTTTACCTGTTGTGCGTTGCTGGATCAAAGAGTATAGATCTGTTCAATTTTGAGCTGGCAATAACGTTAATAGGCAATGGGATCCGGTTTGTAAAGGAGAACCATTGGGGAACTTTCTGAGCCATTTTGTAAAGGGCAATAGGTTCAGACTATGTCTCAGGATCAAAGCAAAAAGGGGGATGGGTACAGCGCTGCTCCAATGGTGTTTAAAAAGATGGTTACACACTAAGCGGCTAACACACCTCTAAGACATAGATAAAAGTAAATAAATCAGAAAATATATAGTGTAGCGCTATGCGTATAAATAATACAAAATATAAAACAGGAAATTAAGATCGAGCCATCTCTCAATGGCCAGCATATAGACAAGAAAAACTCCAAAATTAGATAAAGAGTGGCTCAGTGCAAAAAGTGCGCTATATATTACAAAATGACATGTAAAATAATAATTACAATACACCAGTGAAGTGTAAAGACAAGACCAAATAATGGATAAAAGATCAACCAAAAAAGTCCATTAATATTTAGATAATGTGTTCCTGATGAAAATCAAAAACCACCACCAACAGTCTCTGAGGGTTAACTGGTGAAGACAAAAAATGGAAGGCTTCTGGTAGGTGAAACGGTAAAACATCAAATGAAATGAGACGTCTGAGTGTATAACAGGACCATCACCAAAGCATCTTAGGAGGCTTACCGGAAGCAGGGGACTTAAAAAGACATACGTCTTACAAGTCTCAAAAAGCTTGTTTAGCCGCCAGGGCTGGGAGGATGGAACATCGGGTATCCACAACTTCAAATAGGGGGGAAGGGAAGATCTGTCACAGCATCAACCGTCCAGACGTTTCAGCAGGCCAACCGGATGTTTATTTGAAAACCATGAGAGAAAGAAACTCACATGGCGTGATATCGTTTAAAAAGCATGCATTTATTAAAATAATAAAAAAAAAAAAAAGAACACTCACATGATATAAAATCGTAAACAGCTCATATAGTATCAAACGCGGTGATCATAGGGGGTCCACCCAACATGTTTCGGCTAACGAGCCTTCATCTGGGGTGTGGAACCCCCCTATCCCACCGCTATTTAAACTGGAAATGACCCCCACTGGGAGTGTCACAACCCAGGGAGTGACCGACTGACGTCACTTCCGGTTCTCGAATTGATGTTAGTGTATATACAATGTGTATGAAATATATCACATAGACAATGTAATAGGCGGTATTTGTACCGCTGGCGCTAAATTTATGACTCAGAAATGAAGATAAATATAATATAAATAATGGTGACATTATGGTCGGCCGATCCGGAAGTACTCGGGATATAAACCAAGCCTCCTTATCGGCACAGCCAAATCGTATAGGACAGAGCGCCCTCGTGCTCTGCCCACTAAGCTCGGCCGAACCCTGAGGCCGTGCGCAATAGCGGAACTCACAAAGAGGAAGTCCGCCAGCGCACCAAGCCTCATTCTCGGCCGAGATATCCTATAGGCTGGGGCGCCGTCACACCCCGCCCCCGGATCCCACGTATTTAGCTTGTGTAAAGAACGCAGCCGGCCTCCGTTACTTACGGTCCGCCCACATTCCCATCATAGAGCCAAGCCTCTCATCCATATCAGCGGCATAGATATTTCCTGTGTGGAGAGCCGCGATTGGATAGAGAGGACCGGAACTGAGAAAATGAACAGAGGTTGCACTTGCCTCAAAGGACAAAACAATATTTCTATCGTTAGCATTAAGGTTCATAAAAAAGTCACAAATCGTCTTGGCTCCCAGTCCATAGGAGGAGGATGTCGTCTATGTACCGCACCCACAACAAAAGGTGTGGGCACTGCATATTATAGACGACATCCTCCTCCCATTTGGCCATAAATAGATTGGCCAGACTGGGAGCGAACTTTGCTCCCATCGCGACACCCTTATGTTGACGGTAGAATCTCCCATCGAACCAGAAATAATTGTACTGTGTTGCAAACTCAATTAGCTCAACGATGTAGTCCACCTGGGGTGAGGCAAGGGAAGCAACTCTATCAAGAAAACACTTGACTGCATCAATACCTCTACTTTGCGGAATGCAAGTGTAGAGAGATGCAACGTCCGCGGTTGCCATATATGTTTTTATCAATTTCCTGTTAGGTTTTTTACCCTTACCTAACATTTTATCAATATTTTTTATTCTTGCCGGATCTCCAGACCTTTGGCATTTGTTTTTTGTATAATTTTTATGTGTACCACCTCTGCTGACACTTCCGTCCATTGTTAGAGCGCCATGACTCAGTTCCGGTCCTCTCTATCCAATCGCGGCTCTCCACACAGGAAATATCTATGCCGCTGATATGGATGAGAGGCTTGGCTCTATGATGGGAATGTGGGCGGACCGTAAGTAACGGAGGCCGGCCGCGTTCTTTACACAAGCTAAATACGTGGGATCCGGGGGCGGGGTGTGACGGCACCGAGAATGAGGCTTGGTGCGCTGGCGGACTTCCTCTTTGTGAGTTCCGCTATTGCGCACGGCCTCAGGGTTCGGCCGAGCTTAGTGGGCGTGTCCTATACGATTTGGCCGTGCCGATAAGGAGGCTTGGTTTATATCCCGAGTACTTCCGGATCGGCCGGCCATAATGTCACCATTATTTATATTATATTTATCTTCATTTCTGAGTCATAAATTTAGGGCCAGCGGTACAAATACCGCCTAATACATTGTCTGTGTGATATATTTCATACACATTGTATATACACTAACATCAATTCGAGAACCGGAAGTGACGTCAGTCGGTCACTCCCTGGGTTGTGACACTCCCAGTGCGGTGGGATAGGGGGGTTCCACACCCCAGATGAAGGCTCGTTAGCCGAAACATGTTGGGTGGACCCCCTATGATCACAGCGTTTGATACTATATGAGCTGTTTACGATTTTATATCATGTGAGTGTTCTTTTTTTTTTTTTTTTTATTATTTTAATAAATGCATGCTTTTTAAACGATATCACGCCATGTGAGTTTCTTTCTCTCATGGTTTTCAAATAAACATCCGGTTGGCCTGCTGAAACGTCTGGACGGTTGATGCTGTGACAGATCTTCCCTTCCCCCCTATTTGAAGTTGTGGATACCCGATGTTCCATCCTGCCAGCCCTGGCAGCTAAACAAGCTTTTTGAGACTTGTAAGACGTATGTCTTTTCAAGTCCCCTGCTTCTAGTAAGCCTCCTAAGATGCTTTGGTGATGGTCCTGTTATACACTCAGACGTCTCATTTCATTTGATGTTTTACCGTTTCACCTACCAGAAGCCTTCCATTTTTTGTCTTCACCAGTTAACCCTCAGAGACTGTTGGTGGTGGTTTTTGATTTTCATCAGGAACACATTATCTAAATATTAATGGACTTTTTTGGTTGATCTTTTATCCACTATTTGGTCTTGTCTTTACACTTCACTGGTGTATTGTAATTATTATTTTACATGTCATTTTGTAATATATAGCGCACTTTTTGCACTGAGCCACTCTTTATCTAATTTTGGAGTTTTTCTTGTCTATATGCTGGCCATTAAGAGATGGCTCGAGCTTAATTTCCTGTTTTATACTTTGTATTATTTATACGCATAGCGCTACACTATATATTTTCTCAGGATCAAAGCAAACAGTATCTCTGCCTCTGGGGCGAAGAGCTCGGTGGAGATGTTCTAGGTCAATTGGTGTATCTAGGGGTCTTCCAAGTAAGTCATTAAAGATGGCTAGGGTGGCTTGTGAGAGGTGACTAGGATCGATTGTTTCCGAAAGGCCTCTGATTCTAATATTTTGTCTTCGACCTCTGTTATCGTGATCTTCAAGATTCCTGTGAAGATCTCTTAACTGCACAGTGTGAGCAGCCAGGGTGTGCTGGGCCTCATGGATGGCGATGTCATGGCATTCTGTAACTTCCTTTACTTCCTCTACGTGAGATTCCACTGCTTGCATATCTAGTTTGAGATCTGATATTGCTGCAGATAGGGTATCTTTTATATCTGTGGCCACTGCTCTGAGGTCATCCAGGCTAAGAGATTTAGCTGGGGGAGCAGGGGTGTCAGAGGGTTGTGTGTCAGGAGATCTCGATGGACTACTGCTCACAGTTCTGCTGGCTTCTGCAGCCTGAGGAGATAAGGCCACCTCGTGGGGCCAGGATCAGAAGATCTCAGGAATATTGCCACTTAGCTATGTGCCTGTGTCCCGTGGTGATCAGGAATAGGTGGCAGAGTGATCACGGTCGGGTTTCCCCATAGTGGATGCGTTCTTCACCCTCACTAGCTGGAAGACAAACCAAGGAGTATCAGTGCCTGAGAGGTTAGGCTGCCATCTTCTTCAGTGTCCAGGCCATGCCCCAATTGGTTTTCTTTTTAATTGATTGCTTTTTTACCAGATGGCTTTTTAGCAGATTGCTTTTTTATCAAATAACTTTTTAACTTTTTAACCCCTAGTGTGTCGTAGATGGTATGAATATATTAGTTTATTTGTTTATTTATTAGTTGATAAATGGCGATAAATCACCACTGCGCATGCGCGAATGGCGCTGGAAGTGACACAAGCGCGCCAATCATGACGCGGCGCCGGAAATGATATCACGCGCAATCGCGACTTACACGTGAAATACACACAACGCCAGCTTACGATCTGAATCAAGCATACAGATGGGCAGTGGCACATGATAGCAAAAGGAATAGAAATAAAACCAATCCGCATAACAATGTCCCCAATGACCCCAGTGACTCCGATGGATCATCTGTTTCTTCCATTTCCTCATTTCAGGCACAGTGATGACCAGAAAAAATGGGACCACAAAAACGAAAAGATGGATCTGGTCCTCAAACATCGGCATCTAAAGGCACTTCACACAATGATCGTAATCGATAACCTCCTCACTCTCATACACTTGCATGTTCCACTGTTTCTGGTGTTACTGGGTCTATCTCTCCTTCATCTCTTGCACAAAATGCGTCGGCTTCTAAGGTAAGCTCAGGTGCATCTAACACTAATTCGGGGGACTGTCGTCCTACACCCCCTTTGAGGGATGTGCGCACAGCACCGATATTTGTCTCACAGCCCTCTCAAGATCCCAAAAAGATGTTCAACACACAATCACCGACACCTGTAGTGAAGAAGACAAGTTCCAAGTAATTAATCTATCTTCTCACATCTTAACTCAGGATCAGATCCATGTTCTAAGTCTTGGTCTTACTTTTTGTCCTACCCAAAAAACTGACAGCTTTGAGATAGTAAAAGATGTTCAGTTAATTGCCAGAAAATTGATGTATAAAACTACTTTTTACAAAAATTATTCCTCATTGAGGTCTAGATTCCCATCCAATGATTTGGGGAAGGATCTTACCCTAAATGACATAAAAGCTATTGAGGAATAAATGGAGCTATGAGAGGAAGGTAATTCCATTGATGATTCATTCAATGATCCATGTAGTAACCATTGTAATGATCCTTCTGTTTCCAATCCATCAGCTGTTGAAAGATGTTTTCCACCCCCTCAATTGTACAAGCCCAAATCTTGTTCCTTCCCTGTTCTTCAAGGGAACCACAATATTTGGGCTTTTACACAACAAGTTACTAAAGAACATCAATCCATCAACTTGAATAATAACAAATCATCAAATCTTAGTTTAGCCCATCAAAAAGCATTAACCACTCTTAAATAAAAAAATCCAAACATAATCATTAAGCCTTCAGATAAAGACAGTAACATAGTGGTTATGGATCCTACAAAATATGAGAAGATGGTGATGGATAAATTAAAAAATCGTCACTGGTATATCACTCTACCAGGGTATCAAGTTAAGCAGATTAGAACTAATTATGCTAACCTAATTACTCATGCTTTTCATAAAGGCATCATTGATAGAAAAACGTGGGGGTTTCTTTCAGTAAAGGCTCCCAGAATGCCCACCTTGTACACATTACTCAAGATACACAAAAGCATGGTCCATCATCCTGGACGACCTATTATATCTGGGAACGGTTGTCTGTCAGAGTCTGCCAGGCAACTGGTCGATGACTACCTGCGGCCCCATGTGCTAGCTCTCAGCTCCCACATTTAGGACACTGCGGATCTATTGAGGGCTGTTGATGGAGTGGTAGTGCCTGAGAGGGCCTGGCTGGTGGAGGGTCTCTACAACTCGATCCCCCATGACTTGGGGGTTCGAGTTGTGGACACTTACAATGAGTTCATTTTGGGCTTATTGTATTTCATTTTGACTAACAATATCTTTTTGTTCAATCTCCCCCACTACCTCCAGGTGCAAGGTGTTGCAATGGAGACACGTTGTGCCCCCTCATATGCAAACCTGTACCTGGGGGGGTGGGAGCGATACCTATTCACATGTTCACACTTTTACATTTTACATTTTACTTTTAATTAATTATAAAAGTTCTTCTCATGCTTGAAATAAAATGTGAAAAAAATTCCGTGCAGAAATCTTCATGCATTCGTGCTCACTGTGCTCACAGTGCCCTTACCTTAAGGGGCTTAAATAAAAGCCTTGTAGAAAGTGCTGAGTGCTGATACGGATGACTGTTCTAGATGTTGTTGGCTAGTGGTGGCTGGCTTGCAGTGGATGGATGTCCTTGGTAAATCCTCATGGGGCTCGGTTCAGGGTTCCGGACATGATGCCAAGAAGAGAGAAAAGGGAAAACAAGGGTGCCGTTTGAAAGCTTTAGGAGGCCCCCTTGTTTTCCCTCTCTCTAGTAGCGCAGAGGTCCTTTTAATTTTAGTATATTGTATATATTTGAGACTCTGTCACATGTTCATTTTAGAGCCGCACATTGGTTATATATTTTTGCATTGTCAGATTTTGAGGAAGTGGTGAGTGCAGGCAGCTATTTCCTAGTATAGTTGTTATTTTATTTTATTTATTTTAGGTTGTTGAGGTTTTTGTTTCGGCAGCTCACAAGGTTTATACAAATACATTAGCCAAGAACACCTGGGGGTATTGGGCGTCACAATACTTAGGGCTGGAGGCAGAGGAAAAATTTTGTTTCCTGTAGACATGCTATGTCTATATGTTGTTTTTTAAGGTACTTAAATACTTTCACCCTCTTTTGTGGCGAGTTCATACCTTGAACATTTAATGACAACCAGTGTAGTGTCATGGTGGAAAAATGATTACGGATTTACCAAAGTCTACGGATGCAGCCCCCCATGGACTCAAAGAAGGGTAAAGTGAGGGGAGATTGTAGGGAAAGAAGAGGGAGGTAGTGAAAAAGAGAAAGAAATAGAAGCACAATAAGGCAGAGAAAAACTCAAGGAAATTTTGTTTGATAAAGCAATAGTGCACATAAAAGTGGGTCGAGAGACTCACCAAAAGGTCGGTGGTTAGCCAGGACCATAGTCCTAAGCAAGTGCCGACACTGTGGGGGCGCAGTGATCCACCAGACCCTTTCGGCTTGCTTAAACATTTAAACCATAAAAAATACAAAAAATGAGCACTTAATAAAACGTATTAGACACAAACTATTGAAGAAACAGAAATTTCTTGCTCAAACGAAAGATTGGGTTAAACCCATTCCAGGCCCCCCGGGTGAGGCCAGGGAAGGCCCAGGAGAGGTATCTAGCATAGAAGTGAGCAACTCAGGTGCTGGTATCAACTACCTATTAGGAAACTGTTGTGGTAAACTATATCAACCAGTCAGAATGTGCAATATCTTGTAGGTCAGAGATCATCCCTAATGGCCACAAGGAATAAGGTCACAGTCCATAGCCCGCAATGAGCACAGAGTGGACCTTTAACCTGAATAAGCAACAGCTGGCCAATAATGAATCTGAGACATCGACCAACTCCTCAAATGTAGGCAACCCTCCCCCAGGCCACCATCTATCAAATTGGGCGACCCAGGGAAAACCCACACCTGACAGTGCCAGCCACATTTAAATGTAGAACAACAATCATATGTTCATTAAAAAAAACCAAAAAATAAAAATAAAATAAAAGTTTGATACCAGCAATGCGGCTCATGGGAGCCTCTCAGTAACTGCGGGGAGATGGAATCAGCCTCTGTAAGTGTAGCCGAAGTAGGCTACAATGGGTAAGAAGCCTGAAATATAACTCAGGCCCATGTTGAAGTGAAAACACGGAGTTTAGAGAAGTTCAGTTCCTCAGCCATTGAGGACATCCTGGAAGCATTGAGCTTGAAGAGAGCGGAGGGTCTGGGAGGCTTGTTGGGATGCCAGCGATGGTTTGCGGGGAGGCTGTATCAACCGTGGGTGGGTGGATGAGGAGGACGCTTCCTTTTGGAATGGCGGCACATCCAGTTATAAGTCCTGAAAGTGGCGTCTCAAATCAGGCAAGGAAGATGCCTGAAATTGGGGACCTCGATGGGAAAAAGAAAGCTTAATGGGGAACCCCCACCTGTATTTAATACCATGGGTTTGCAGGATTTGGAGATATGGTTTCAAGTTCATTCTCTTTGCAATCGTGACTGGGGACAGATCTGCAAACAACTGGAGAGAATGATTTTGAAAGGAGAGATCTGGAAGTTCCCTCGCTGCTTGTAAAAAGCCTCTCTTTAGTGCGGTAAAAGTTAAATTTTAGAAAGACATCCCTGGGAGGGCCATCTGTAGTTTTAGGTGCAAGGGATCTGTGAGTGCGGTCAAATTCCAGACGTTCCAATGGAACCTCAGGTGCCAACTTCTGGAAGAAAGCAGTGGCCGTGCCTTGCAAGTCAGTTATGACCTCTGGAATCCCACAGATTCTAAAATTATCCCTGCGGGTCCTCTTTTCATTGTTATCCAGCTTGTCAGGCAAGCTTTCACGCTCAGCATTAAGTTTGTCAACCTCATTCTCATGGCCCTCTAGAACTCTGGTAGTTAAATCCATCCATTGCTCAAGCTGATTTGTGTGGTTGCCAAGCTCTTTAAGGCCTCGCATGAGATCAGAGGAAATCTTGCGAGAAGCTATGAAGATTTCATCCCTCACTATGGAGCAGAATTTGGATAACATTGCATCTGAGTCATGCAGATCAGGGCTTACTAGGTCCATGGGGAATGCTGCAGGCTGTCTGAAAAGGAAGCTGGACCCACTGCTGAGAGCCTCGTTGTGTCATCAGGCTCAGAAGGTTCGGGCGCCATCTTGCCCTTTCCAACTGCAGGAGAAGCTTTGTGCTCTTTGGCTTGTTTCACTTTGTTCTTCTGCGAGCAGGACATGCCTGCGGGTGCCTGGTGGTGTCCGTTTTCCCAGGGGCCTGATAGAATGTGTCTGCGGGTGAGTAGTGCTCTGTCAGCCGGGGATGTAGTGTCCAGTGGCGTGGACACAGGGACTATGCAGCCATATCCCACGAACACGCGTATGCGCTTTTTCATTATTATTTCATATACATATGTTATTTCATATTCACTTTTATTTTTAAATTTATTTTTATTTCCATTTATTATATTGTTTTGATATAGTTAATTCAGATATTTGGATTATCATTTCATTTTTTTTGTATCATTTTTTGGTCTGTTTTATCTGTCAGCTATGTAATTGTGGTTTTTGGTCTATTTATGTGATTTCATTGTTTTTCAAAACACACACAGCTGAGATACATAAACAGTTCCGCTGACATCATTCACACACCTGTGCTTTACACAGGGGGAAACCCTATTAAGGGAAGGTCAGTGGAACATGTCAGGGTAATGAATAAGCACAATGTAACTGTGTGAAACGCATCTACACGATGCACTTTCTACCATCCTGTGGTGTTCTATCTTTTGTTTTATTGAAGAGAAATAAAGGAACATTTGTTACTCCAGTGTGAAGCCAGCAATTTATTCCTCCACATCATTTGCACGGCAGGCGAGCCGAGGCTTGCACCCGTGGGAGGAGTCCTCTCCCCAGCTCTCCTGGAACCACTCAGCTGAAGCAATGTTTCTCTGTTCCTATGGTGGCACACGGAGAAGAGGAAGAAGTGAGAGTGCCGACAAGGGACTAAAGAAGAGAAGGATACATCGGAAAGGATCTGGGCTGCTCTGTGCAAAACCATTACATAAAGTAGGTAAGTATAACATATTTTTAATATAAAGAACCTTTATTATTACTTTAACCTTTGTTTTTCAAAAAATGTACATGTATGTTGGGTAAGCACGTGGCATCTTGGTATCCTATGGTTACAAGCACCTCCCCTGTATACCTGCCATGTGCTCAGCCACAATTCTCGCTACATAGCTGATGCTAACTCTCTCAACAGTATGTCACTAATCAGGGTGATTTGTAGCCTTTCACACCTCTCCCATCCACTCGATTCTCCCATCCGCACACTCGAGATCTTTTGTTTTTTGACAATAAGGAAACTTCCCTGCCATCAGAATACAATATTCAGCTTTGCAGGCTATAGCCTGCAGCGCTGATCAAGCAGAGAAAATCCAACAAGTCAGTTGTACAGAAGCCGATAGATCGACTTCTGTACAACCGCAGTGCCCATACATAGATCGAAGTAAGCCAATACCTGCTGAACCAGTCAAATTTTGATCCAGGTATGGCTGACTCAAGCATTGCAGACAGTGAGATGTGAACATAGTGCTCAATGTCCCAACTTCTGGTTGACAAAAGCCGTGCAAGCTAGCAAAACAAAATGACTACAATGCTATAAAATTCTCTAAAGAGTTGCCATTTTACATGTCTTTAGCAATACAGCAAGGAGAACATCACAACCTATATGATGTGATTATGTTCCCAAAATAAAATAAAGCATCTTTCTGTTTAAGTAATGTATGTGAATATAACTTTGTTTATGTGGCAAAGATCCCTTTTTTTCTAATGATGGCGCGTACACACGATCTGAAAATCGGACGACAGATCGTCCGTTTTGTTTTTTTTTGCATGCTAGTCACATATCAAAAATGGAGAGGATACTAAAGTTACAAAAATTCTTGTACGACAGAAAAAAAAATTGGAAGTGATATCATGTGTTGTAGTGTATTTCTATTGTATTTTTGGACGACAACTGTGCTGATTAAACGAAAGTCGTACGATCTGGAATCATACGAGAAACATTTTTGTGTTTGTCCGATCGGATAATATCAGATGAACTGTCGTGATCAGCTCTCGAAAGCTCTGTACTAACTATCTGATTATCGTACGATCACTTTAAAAGTGGTATTTTTCATCCGATTTTCGGATTGGGTGTACGGGCCATTAGGCTACTCAAGATCCATGAAGGATAACTTCAAGCAGTATAAAAGGCAACTGAAGGAGGCAATAAGTGAATCACGCAACGTGAGCATGCAGTGAGCATGCAGGGACAGCCATTTCCCCTAGACTAATCTACAATGTACGTAAGTTTTTTTTTTGATACAGCACAAATTGCAACTGGAAGAGACAATAGCAGAATGGAGAAATTGAAGAGGTAACCTTAACACAGATACCTGACAATAGAAAATCCAGGAGGAGACTTTGCATTCTGGTCTTCGCTTGCTCTTTTCATCACAAGTAAAGAGGCCCAAGCAAACCAGGCTGTCGTCCTCAATATAAGACTTTAGAGGAGGTGGTCAGCATATTAAAGAAATACTAAGGTAGTGTTAGGGACATCATTCAATTTCTCCTTATCCTTGCTGGCTTTCTTAACAATATGCTGCAACATCTACAATTGCAACTAAGGCAGGCAATGTTTGAGACCATTAAAAAATGTACCTCTGAAGTACTTGGGGGCATGTATACCTACTACTGCATCACCTCCCTCTCAAAGCACAACTCAACCTCCTGCGACTCATTCAGGTAATGGTAGAATTTGGCATACCTCTTCCAATCAATGCAGCACTATGCTCACTACCCATCCATGGGCCAAACCCAACCTTATCCTCAGCAGCCGCATCCACCTCCTCCCCCTCCAGTTAAACCACCTCACCGATTCAGGCCTGCACCATGAAGGCACTTTTCACACACAGTCAACCAGTTATCACAACTTGTAAGTTATGGTGAAATGTTAATATTTCTTTATGTATTGATCAATTTACCCCTTTTGTTTTTTGCCAAGTGCTAAAATCAAAATTGTTGTGTTTTGATTGCATTTCAAAAGGAAGAGCAGAATAGTTACACATAGTTGTATACATTATACTTGCATTGTAAGACTCATTTGCAAGAGTGTTGACCCTGTTCAGTGTGCAGAGCCATTCCATGTACCCATTCCCCCGTACCTGTGAAACTTGCATGTGCAGGAGAGTACATACAGACAATGTGTGCCATTTCACTATCTATGGGCTGCCTTCAAGCAGCTCAGTGATAACAAAAAAAGTTAACAAATGGCTGTGCATGCTGTACAGGTTTCCCTGTGAATGAACCCTCTCAAGCAGTGTAGATCTGTATGCAAGCAGCCTGTTTTTGTAAATGGAGTCAGGTGTAAGGACCTATCCACAGCTCTGATTTGACAGGTGCACAGGAATGAGTGCAAGGAAGTGGACAGATTCCGGGTTTGTCCCTTCCTTGCATACCTGTCTAAATTGGAGCTGCGGGTGAATCTGTATATTTACTTGGGCAGATTTGACCATGCAGATTTGAATGAATTAATGAACGCCTCTTCATGCTGGGCCTATGCATCAGTGTGAATGAGCCCTGTATTCAACAGTGACTATAGTAACTATAATATTTACCTGACATACGTATCTGGGCTTTCCTGTGCTCTATATGACTCACTTCTAAAAATGTGTTTTTTAATAAAAAAAGAAATTTTTTGCAAATTCCTAGTGTGTTTGTATGTTGATATACATATTGCTACTTGGGGTGCTCAACCTATTACAACACCTGTAGTGCAACTATAAATTCCATCTTGTATCTTCCTCTTGAATTCTTGCCATTAGCCAATGTTTCATGGGACTTGTAGGTTCACAACAGCTGAAATGCAGGTTACCAACCCTTGATCTATTCCTTCAAATGTTCTATTCTTACCATGGATTAATCCATTCAACATGGTCAGCAAAGTCATTGTAGGATAACATTCTTTGCAGAATAGCACTCATACAGTATACACAATATACAGTATATATGGTATATCCATACCTCTGCTAACTGAACATGGTAGAGTGCAAAGTGTTCAGATTTGAAAAATAACAGATGTATGTAACTTTGGTTTCCACATTATTTGAACCAGTAGATTGCTGCTGATAACAAGTGGTGGCTTGTAGCACTGCAATTCTTCGCAAGCACTAAACGTGTACTCGATATCACAATTCGCATATACATTTTAGCTAGAAATAAAGACAATTATACACAGCCTCCTTCTATTAATTTAATATAGAAAGTCTGGAAAAATGAAATGCGGTCAATAGACACAAAACTTTTAGGTTTTCATTCAAAAGCATGAAAGAGATTGTAAGGGAATTGAATGTGTAGGACTGCCAACATTCTTTAACTATAGAAAAAGAGAACATACAACTGGTGCAATAGGAGCAGCCCCCTTGGACTTTTAAGGCAGAAATAGGAGTAATGAAGTATGTAAAAGGCAACCAAGTGTCACTTTTATTAAGTACAAAAGATACATTTTAGCGTAAAAAAACAGTCACTTTAAAATATACAAAATACACCAATGATTTAGGTATACATAGATATGTATATATCAAACTCAAAAGCTAATAATCTAGGCACTGCCAGAGTCAAACTGAGGTCAGTCCATGAAGATTTGTAGCATGCATCCCGACATGTTTCGGAAATTTATTTTTTTATTGGTACATATTTTCCTTCATCAGGGAAGATTTGTTTTTGGGTGACTTTATCTTTATCTGCAACATAGATATAGTACATAGTATTTGTACAATGGTGCATGAAAACAGATAATTTTATACAATGAACTGTACGATATTTTTAGGCTAAAAGGTACTTACATACAGGGTTTATTGGAATAGCATGGGAAAATGATAAAAACAATAGCGGATGATCCACATTGGCTGGAAGAGTTCAAAAGGACAGATAGGTGGAAAACTGTGCAGTCCAGAGCCGGCCAATGCTTCACGCACACAAGAGACACCCTGATGTTTAAACCAGCAGGAGAGTAACACTATCTGAAAGGCCATAAATAAACAGGAAGGTTTTATGCAGTTTTATGCTGTATTTTTTAGAGACACAGCTTCTGTGCTGAAACAGCAAACCAAGGGCATACATTGCCCTGGATTGCCAGAAAAATTTTATAAATTACCTTTCACTGTGCTGATAAAGGTGCAGACATCAGAGCGGCAGTCCTCAGACTGAGAGAATGCCAGCTGTGAGTGAGCACTTTAAATAATGAGTCAGCTTGTGAGGAAGCCAATCCTCAATGGTTAATTGCATAGTGCTGGTTGTTCCGCCCCATTAGCTGTAAGGAGAAACAGCTGGGGCTGTTCTCTTTTTCTTTATTCAAAAGCATCAAGTTGCCATAGGATTTCTCTACATTGAGACATAAAATAGGAAGCAAACTGATCCTGTATGGTTACACCATTCTTGCTGCCATAACTTCCAGCCTCTTATCTCCAAATTCTGAACTAGTGAATCCTAAAATAGGAAGCCATCACATTGATGGACACATATAAGTAGGATGCAAGCATCTGCCATAGCTACTAACATAAATGAAAAATACTTATTTATAAATAAAATATTTGCCACTTGCTACTGGTTGAATGATAGCAATGTATTTCCCATCAATTGCACCCACACAGTTAGGAAAATTGCATTTTTTTTAATTCTTTATTTAAAATTATATAAAAAATACAAAGGTTACAAACTTCGATTTTACATATCCTTGTTGACCTTTACAGTCTCCCAAAACAACCCACCGACTCCAACCCCCCCCTCCTCCCCAACCCCCCCCCCCTCCCCAACCCCCCCCCCCCCCCCCCACCTACAGGTGCACTCCATCAGAGAAAAAGTACATATACAATTAACTCATAATAACTTTGGCAAATCTCTTGGATTTTTTAAAGGCTTCCCATTTGGCCCATTTAGCTCCACTAACCTCTCCTTCCCCAAACAAGAAGTCTGCTATTTCAGTCTTCTCTAGGATATATGTTTCATTAACCCTTGCAATCCAATCCCGAATCCTAGGTCCCTCTGCTTCCTGCCATTTTTTTGGTATTAAGCTTTTCGCTGAATTCAAAAGCACATAGGTTATGGAAAATTTAAACCTTCTGTTCAAGCCCTCTGACCCATGAAACAGGCAGACTAATGGGTCATCCGGAATCTTATTACCCGTAATCTCCTCAATGAGCTGGGTCACTTCCTGCCAGTATCTTTTAATAATTGGGCAATCCCCCCAGAGATGAGCCATCGTTATCCGGGGCCATACATCCTCTCCAACAATTTGAGGATTTGCCAGGTTGGAATTTGCTGATTTTATCAGGTGTCGCATACCACCTAGCCATGCACTTGTAATTTGTCTCAATCATTCTCGTATCTAGCTATGTGTTGCCCCTAATATGATCCCCACTGAGCTTTTACTACAGAATAATCCCAATTCATTTTCCCATTTTTTGATGAATGGCGGTACTTCCCGCTCTCCTCCACTCATCAATATTTTATAAAGCGCTGATATATTCTTCCTTGGCATTTCCCTTAAAAAAAAGCTTCTCTATTGGTCTGTAGTCTTTTTCCTCTCTTATAGGCGCAGGAAGGCCTCCGACAAAATGAGAGAGCTGGCCATACCACCACCCATTTACCTTCATTAAATCCCTATGTGCAGATAATTCCTGAAATGTGATAATTTTACCTTTCTTAGTGATATTTTTTAATTGTGCCTCCCTATTTATAATCCAATTTCCGCCCATTGCCTCCATCCCGGGGGGAAAGAACTCATTATCTTTTAAATAAATAAAAGGTGAATTATACTCCCATTTGTTAATTGAATAAATCTGGTCCCAAATTTTGAGTGTGTGACGTGTTATGTCATGTGAGTCTGGAACTAGATTCCTATATTGAGGAGGATTCCAAATCAAGTGATTTAAACGTGCATTACTTAAACCCATTTCCAAATTAACCCATCTTTTATTAGACCCCCCTTTTGCCCACTCTATCGTCCGTGATATAAATATCGCATTATAGTATTTTTTAAAGTCTGGGATAGCTAACCCCCATGTGCTTTTTCTCTACTCAAAACCGAGTGCGCTATCCGTGGTTTCTTATTGTTCCATATAAATCTACTTATTAATCCCGTTAATATTCTAAAGTATGTTTGAGCCAATGGGATTGGGAGCATCTGCATTTTATAAAAAACCTTTGGGGCCAACACCATTTTGTCTGTATTTATTCGCCCGATCCAGGGGATCGGGCAATACGACATTGTTTTTATTTCTCGTTTGATTTCGTACAGTAATTGCTAATTTAACCCCTAAATAAATAATGTTTTCCCTCCAGGGGAAATGAAGCACCCCCCTAAGTCTAGCTACTTCCTGTCTGTCTACGTTGATGTTTAGGGCTTCCGATTTACCTAGGTTGATTTTATAGTTTGAAAACTCTCCGTACTTCTTCAGGGTGGACAGAAGGTTGGGGATCGAGATCCTAGGTTTAGTGATAAAAAATAGCACATCGTCGGTGAATGCTGCCAATTTGTGCTCCTCTTTTCCCACCGTACAGCCGCTAATATCCGAATTTTTGCGGATCGAGGCCAATAAAGGCTCTAATGTCAAGACAAACAGAAGAGAGGACAGCGGGCAGCCCTGCCTAGTCCTGTTCTCCATTGTAAACTGTGCTGAGGGTATACTATTTACTTTAACAAATGCTGAGGGTTGATTATACAAAACTTTGATCCATTTTAGCATAGTTGGGCCGACTCCCATGGCTTCCAGCATTTTAATCATGAATCCCCAGTCTACTCTGTCAAATGCCTTCTCAGCATCTATTGACAGGAATAGACCTGAGGACCCACTAGTTTTAATAGCCTCTGAAATAAAGAGAGACCGCACTCCATTATCTCTCCCTTCTCTCCCTGGAATAAAGCCCACTTGGTCCGGATGAACCAAGTAGGCCATTTTTTCCTTTAACTGTAGCACCAGTACCTTGGCATAAAGTTTAATATCTGCGTTTAAAAGCGTAATCGGCCTGTAACTGGAACATAGCGTGCGATCTTTGCCTTCTTTTAATATCAAGGTCACTGATGCCATTAAAGCTCCCTTACAAAAATCCCCTTGCTTCCCCAACCCATTCCACACCTGACAGAGCCTCGGGACCAAGGAGTCCCTACATTTTTTGTAAAAATAAGATGTGAAACCATCTGGTCCGGGACTTTTACCCGGAGGAGATGATTTTAAAGCTAGGCAGATTTCTTCTTCGGTTATCGGTCTAATTCTTCAGTTTCTAATTCAGACAAGATGGGTAGCCCCGCAGCTTTCAAAAAATCTCTAACCCTCTCCTCTTTTTCCCAGCCAATATTTTCGCTCTGTCTAACAGAATAAAGGGCTGTAAAATACTGCCAAAATTCTTCACTTACCTCTTTAGATGTATGCCTAAATTCTCCTTTTTTATTTTGAATTTTATCAATTAAATTTATATCCCTTTTTTTCTTCAAAATTGAAGCCAAATGTTTGCCCACTTTGTTTCCCCACCGGAAACTGTCTTTTAAATGTTTATTCATAATTCCATTTGACTCTGTCTCCATTAAGTCTTTAAGTTCTTTTTTTTGGTTATTAGTTGCAGCATAAGGGGCCTATCATTCCCTTTACAGGCTTTATGGGCTTGTTCAAGTTTAAAGATTTCTGAGATAAGATTCTCCTTCCTTTTTACTCTTTCTTTTTTCTCTCCGGCCCCAATACAAATCAAACCCCCCCTAATATACCTAATATATAGGTCTCCCACAGGACTGTACCCGAGATCTCTCCCATGTCATTGGTCAAAAAGAACTAATCAATTTCCTGCTGAATTTTTCCAGCTACCTTATTGTTCCTAATAAAATTTTCATTGAGTCGCCATGTATACGGGAGCTTTTGAAGCCCTTTTAAACTCACTTTCATCATGACAGGGGCATGATCTGAAAGCGTGGTAATCTCTATCTTTGATTCCCCCACTGATTCCAGCAGACTGTGATCCACCATCAAATAATTCAGTCTTGAATAGGTCCCGTGCACAGGAGAGAAGAAGGTGTAATCCCTGGACTTCGCATGTTGCACTCTCCATACATCTATCAATTGACAATCATACAATTTACGCCCTATGTTAATTAAGTGGTTTCTACTTACTCCCTGTGCACTTGACGTACTATCCAGGACTGGATCTAATATCACTTCCCCCACCTTAAATTCCATCACCTTATTCAGGATCTGAGAGCGATATTTAATCGGGGTTCTATTCGGACAATAAACATTGGCAAAAGTAAAAATCCTTTCACCTAGTCTAACCTTCAGAAAAAGGAAACGGCCCTTAGGATCTATTTTCCTTTCCATTAGAATATAGTTGATCGATTTAGAAAACCCGATTGCCACTCCCTTCACCCGTTTAATCGGGGAATCACAGTAAATCCAGCTTGGGAAATTTCTTGAGTACAGCTTGGTGCCCACTTCCAACGCTAAATGGGTCTCCTGCAGGAAAACCACATCCGCCCTGTACTGCTGTAATTCTCTAAGCACTTTATGCCTCTTACTGGGAGAGTTAAGACCTTTTACATTACATGTCAAACAAATAATTTCCATCCGACTAGGACTTCAAGAAACAAACCTTGTTTCAAACACCGGGATATACCATTTACACTCTGCTTGAAATGCCTCTGCAGGCATGCGGCTGTTGCTCTGACGCCTCCTCTACTACTTCCACTCGCTTCAGAAGGTGGTCCATATCTGACCTTACATTGAGGATCTCTGCTTTAATTGAGTTTTCTAATTTGACAAACATATCCTGCATCTCAGTTTTAGTTGGGAGTGCATCCGTGCCAAAGTCTACCTCCATGCTGAGGTCCAGATCTCCTTCGAGGGGTGTCTCACCTCTGGGGGTCCCCCCTTGGGCCCCCTTGTTTTTAGCTGGATCTTTCTTCTTAGCTTTTACGCCCTGTTGTCTGTTATCCATGCCCGGGTGTTTTTAGGTGCGCTTCTTTTAGATATTTTTGGATCGAGCTTGTATTTAGGCTTTCTCTGGATTTTTTAGATTCCACAGCGACCTCTCATGATCCACTTCACCCAGCTCGCTACCTCTTCCTTGCATCTGGCTCTCTCTTAATTGCTTCTTATGCCTCTTTGCCCCTCTTAAAATCCCCACCGTTAGCGTTTTCTTTGCGTCTGTAATTGTTTTCTTCTTACGATCTCACAGCACCTTTTTGAGCAATTATTAATGGGAAGAGGCTATTAAATCCTTTTATTAGCAATCAAACATCAACACCTAGACAGCGGATTAAAGTCTAGGCAGTAGGTTAGTAATTTCAGAAAATGCGCTTAGAGGCCTTCTCGCCCCGAGATGCGGACAAGATTAGATACTGCACGCCAGCTCACAATGTCCTCCTTAGCAAAATGACCCTCAGATCAGACTCTCCAATCTCAACACCGTTATATTTATCAGCATCCGCTCGGCTTATTTGAATGGATAGTAATGCTGAACCACAACTCAGTATCTCTTTTGCACAAAAATTACCGTATTTATCGGCGTATAACACGCACTTTTTTCCCCTTAAAATCAGGGGAAAATCATGGGAGCGTGTTATACGCCGATCCCCGCTGATTTTTTGCGATCGCGCCGACATACACATCTGAGTGTACAGATTTAAATATGGCGCCGGCGGACTCGGTGAAGGGCGGAGCCGAGATACGCAAAGCTGAGTGTACTCGGCTCTTTTCAGCTCCGCTCACAGTCCCGCCACTGGGCGGGACTGTGAGCAGCGCCGAAAAGAGCGAGTACATTCGGCTATGTGTATCTCTGCTCTGCCGAGTCCCTCAGCAACTATCACAATACTGTGCATGTGTGATAAACTATGTAGCTTGCTGTTGACTTAAATAAAAAGTACCATAAAAAGTGCATACTAGCTTAGGACTGAATCATTGTGAGGTACCTACAAAGAGAGATAAAGTATCAATAGAGTTAGATCTATTGCACTTGATACAATATAAAGCCCAACAAGAAGATGACACATATGCATATACAGTGCCTTGCAAAAGTACTCACCCCCCTTGGCTTTTTACCTATTTTGTTACATTACAGCCTTTAGTTAAATGTTTTTTTTAATCTGAATTATATGTGATGAATAAAAACACAATAGTCTAAGTTGATGAAGTAAAATTAGAAAAATATATACATAAAACTATTTTTCATAAATAAAAAACTAGTAATTGCCATGTGTGTATGTATTCACCCCCTTTGTTATGAAGCCCATAAAAAGCTCCGGTGCAAGCAATTACCTTCAGAAGTTACATAATTAGTAAAATTATGTCCACATGTGTGCAATCTAAGTGTCACGTGATCTGTCATTACATATACACACCTTTTTGAAACGCTCCAGAGGCTGCAACACCTAAGCAAGAGGCACCACTAACCAAACACTGCCATGAAGACCAAGGAACTATCCAAACAAGTAAGGGACAATGTTGTTGAGAAGTACAATCCAGGGTTAGGTTCTAAAAAATATCCAAATCTTTGATGATCCCTAGGAGCACCATCACATCTATCATAACCAAATGGAAAGAACATGGCACAACAGCAAACCTGCCAAGAGACGGCCACACACCAAAACTCACTGACCGGGCAAGGAGGGCATTAATGAGAGAGGCAGCACAGAGACCTAAGGTAACCCTGGAGGAGCTGCAGAGTTCCATAGCAGAGACTGGAGTATCTGTACATAAGATGACAATAAGCCGTACGCTCCACAGAGTTAGGCTTTATGGCAGAGTGGCCAGAAGAAAGCCATTACTTTCAGCAAAAAACAAAATGGCACGTTTTTAGTTTGCAAAATGACATGTGGGAGACTCCCAAAATGTATGGAGGAAGGTGCTCTGGTCCGATGAGACTAAAATTGAACTTTTTGGCCATCAAAGAAAACACTATGTCTGGCGCAAACCCAACACATCACATCACCCAAAGAACACCATCCCCACAGTGAAACATGGAGGTGGCAGCATCATGCTGTGGGGATGTTTTTCAGTAGTCGGGACTAGAAAAATGGTCAGGGTTGAGGGAAAGATGGATGGTGCTAAATACAGGGATATTCTTGAGCAAAACCTGTACCACTCTCGTGTGATTTGAGGCTAGGATGAAGATTCACCTTCCAGCAGGACAATAACCCCAAACACACTGCTAAAGCAACACTTGAGTGGTTTAAGGGGAAACATGTAAATGTGTTGGAATGGCCTAGTCAAAACCCAGACCTCAATTCAATAGAAAATATGTGGTCAGACTTAAAGATTGCTGTTCACAAGCGCAAACCATCCAATTGGAAGAAGCTGGATCAGTTTTGCAAGGAGGAATGGGTAAAAATCCCAGTGATAAGATGTGGCAAGCTCATAGAGACTTATTCAAAGCGACTTGGAGCTGTGATAGCCGCAAAAGGTGGCTCTACAAAGTATTGACTTTAGGTGGTGAATAGTTATACACATTGACTTTTTCTGTTATTTTGTCCTATTTGTTGTTTGCTTCACAATAAAAAAAAATCTTCAAAGTTGTGGGCATGTTCTGTAAATACATGCAAGTCCTCAAACAATCCATGTTAATTCCAGGTTGTGAGGCAACAAAACACGAAAAATACCAAGGGGGGTGAATACTTTTGCAAGGCACTGTATGTGCTATGGGTCAATCCTTCATTAGTATGTAGCTTGGTAAGTAAAGTCTCTAAATGCACAAAGGAAATATTCTGGTTAGATACGTAAATGTTAGAATGAGCCTTTTAGCAAGTAGAATACTGTTTTCAGAACAAGGTGTTCTGGTGCTGGAAATGGCTCTGTAATAATCTCAGCAACACACCAAAACTGTAAAAAGAAAATGTGAAATGATGTTAACGCTCAATTTTTTACAAAGTCACAATGTCTGTGTCAACACGTTCTAATCATTATACAACATTGAAATATCACCTTTTCACTGACATCCCTGCAAGTCAATACAGGAAAAGCATCCTCATGGGTAAACAATAAAAATGCACAAAGCTATCAAACACATGTAAAATGCACAAAAACACAAGGGCCTTCAATAATTTTTTCATAATTTTAATTTCTCATTGCTATAAACATAGCAAAACTTGTTTACATTTAAGAAATGGAATACCCCATAACATATTTGGCAACACAGGCACGGCAAGATGTTTTGAGGGTTCCATCCCCAATGATGAATCTTGGTCTCTGAAGACTAGAACTATTGATACTAATTTACTGGGAGACCAACATCTCTACTTTATTTATCATTGTTATTCATCATTAACACATACATGGCATATTATAACTGTGTTCACAAATTAAAAAAATATCCAGGAAGACATCTAACTTCATTTTACTTCTCAGCTATAGTCTTTTTAAATAAACAGGAGCTAAGTGCTGATCCTTAGGAACAATAAACCATAGCAACAAATCAGAATTAATTTTGCTAAAGTTATTCCAATACATTATTGTTTCTAATTTGTTGTCAAAATTTTTTGTATGAAAGATATAGTTTTTTTACAGGTTATGCTAGGTTGACTCTTCTTTGCAAGGTAAAAAGCTCATTGGTGATGAGTCAGGATAAGCATTAACAGAAAAAGGCTATGTACATATTTAATTTGGTTTACTGCCAAAGAATTAAGCCCCAGTGCTTTATTTAATTTATATTGTGGAGACTCAGTCTCAGGTTACAAAGTACATGCTAAGCATTTCCTTACCAAACATAATACAGTGAGTTTATTGCTATAAATAAGTGATTCAAAAATTCAGACTGCCATCCTTAGTTGCAATGGTAGTAGTTGGGCCTGGGAGAGTGCAAGAAACTGGTTCATGACTCATAATGACCACTAAGGAAATTCTTAAGAGAGAAGAAAGACCCAACACAATATGTTCTGGTCATAGAACTATATTCAATGATGTAGGAGAACAGATGGTTATACAACAAAATAAACTTTATACACAATACACAGTTTGCAATGTGCACTGCTAAGCATCTCCTCACCAAATATTATACAGTAAGGCAGATTTACTAAAGCTCGCAGCTGTGTGCAAAATCTGGTGCGGCTGTGCATAGAAACCAATTAGCTCTATTTTCAGCTTGTCCAATTAGGTTTTGTTAATAAAACTTGGAAGCTGATTGGTTTCTATGCACAGCTGCACCGGATTTTGCACTTTCCAGTTTTAGTAAATCAACCCCAGTGTTTTTATTTAATGTTATCAATACAGGTATATTGAGATCTAAAATGAAAATGCCATCCTTAATGTCAATGGTTTTGGTGATGGAGCCCTGGCAGGGGGCAAGGAAATGGTTTATGTATTATGTTGTTTACTAAGAGAAGGTATTACAAGAGAATCATGTAGGAAAACAGTGATATAATGGGACAAAGACTGAAAATTTACACACACAGTTCACTCTTCAATCCATATTTTTGCCAGGGAAGATCTGCCCATAGTACAAATGGAGCTCCAAGGCACATACAGATGTGCAGGCACAGTTGTGTGCAGGTGTGTGCATATGTGCGGGCACGTGCGCACGGCATCCCTGGACCCCTGCACCCACTGCTACTACTGGCACCAAATGCACTTTTTAAGATGAGCTGTGGTATTGGTCAGTTGCTATCTGATCTACAGCATTCCCATGTTCCTGTTGCCAGTTCCTATGTTTGACTTCTGTTACCAACCTGGCTTGCCTCTGACCACGCTTGAATGCTACCTACCCTGACCTTGGCTTGTCTCTGGAATCTGCCTTTGCCTCCTTCCTCATCTGAACTTCTCCATTGCTGCTGACCTCAGCCTATGTCCTGACTATTCTTCTGCCTGCCGCCTATGCCTGATCTGCCCTTCTGTTACTGACCCAGCTTGCTTGACCTCATATCCTGCCTTATCCTGTTTTCCGAGTGCTTCCTGACTGGTACGCTACCTACCTGGTCTCTGCTAGCCTGTTCTGCACCTGCCACCTGTCATCAGCCAGCAAGTGTCTGCCAGCCTGCTGTCTGCTAGTTCAGGTTCTGCTGAATCTGCCCACCATCAGCTTTCTCTGTCACCTGGCAAAGGTCCAACTACCTGCCTGTCCAGTCTGCTGGACACCATACAGGCTCTCATACCTCACTATGCTCTGGCCCCTGAGTCAAAGCTATATTAGAGGCCTCCCTCTTCACGTCAGGCACAACCACTTAGGTGAAAATTTTATTTTATTTGATTATAACTTGTTTGACACACAAAGGTTTAACAAAACTGTAAATTTGATTGCATAAAAAAATATTAAATCACTGATCCCCACACATATAAAGATTCAGGTTAAACATTTTAACTTAATGCCTTTGGGAATATTCTGTGGAACTGTATTATAATAACAATACATTGGGCACATGTTCCAATTTAGTTAGAACTAGTTAAGGATGTTTCAGTTAATTCAATTTCTGTTCCAATAGTATCTATTTTTTATGATTGGACTTTAAACGCCAGTATCTCTAGTGTTAAGAATGTTTTAGAATGCAATCTAAATGTATTAGACTGTTCAGTCTAAATGTGCCAAGTGATGTCATCCCATGACCTTTCACTTTCATAGTGTTCTCTCTGTAGTTGGAAAGCAAAGAAGATTGTACACTCCTAGCTCTGCAACACTCCAAATTTATTACAAAAGACTATCTGAGGACATGTCAGGATGATTCCATTTTTCAAATGCTTATCAAAAGAAACAAATCCAATCTCAATATGCTGTATACAGTATCCCACATGCAACCAAGTGCAATTACACACCCAGCTAGAATAGCCTGTCAAAGACCAAAGTTTATTCAGGAGATTCTACTTAACCTTACATAACTTTCTTGATGAGTCCCACAGCACAATAAACAAAATACTAAGATGTATTAGTATTAGTATTAGATGTATTAGTATATTGTAGCTAAATGGTGAAGATTTCAGGAAATACAGTGTCAAGTAGGGATGAGCTGAACACCCCCCAGTTCAGTTCGCACCAGAACCTGCGAACGGACCGAAAGTTTGAATGAACTTTAGAACCCTGTTAAAGTCTATGGGACTCGAACGTTTGAAATCAAAAGTGCTAATTTTAAAGACTAATATGTAAGTTATTGTCCTAAAAAAGGTTTGGGGACCCGAGTCCTGACCCAGGGGACATGTATCAATGCAAAAAAAAAGTTTTATAAACAGCCGTTTATTTGGGAGCAGTGATTTTAATGATGCTTAAAGTGAAATATTCCTTTAAATATCGTACCTATGGGATGTCTATGGTATGCCTGTAAAGTGGCGCGTGTTTCCCGTGCTTAGAACAGTCCCTGCACAAAATGACATTTGTGAAGGAATAAAAGTCATCCAAAACTGCTTGCGGCTTTAATGTAATGTCAGGTCCCGGCAATATGGATGGAAATCAGTGAGACAAACGGGATGGGTACCCCCCCAGTCCATTACAAGGCCCTTTGGGTCTTGTATGGATATTAAGGGGAACCCCATACCCAAATGAAAAAAAGGAAAGGTGTGGGGCCCCCAGGCCCTATATACTCTGAACAGCAGTATACAGGCGGTGCAAACAAGACAGGGACTGTAGGTTTGTTGTTAAGTAGAATCTGTTTGTAATTTTGAACTGGTACATTTTTAAAGTGTAGCTCCAGCCAAAAAATCTATTTTTAAGATTTGTTTTGCTGTCTCTGCACCTCTTCAGAAGATTTCACCTCACTTTCTGTCCCAATGACAAATGTTTTTTGAAAATTTGGGGTTTTTAGTGAAACAGGGATTGGTGATAAAGCATCAGTGGAGAGGAGGCACATTTTTCCCATATTAACTCTTACAGGAGAGTGCCTGCCTTGGGCACTGGTGCTGGTGCCACAACACTGAAACCCCTCACAGATACTCTAGTTGGAGCGCAGGAAAGAGCCCTGCTGCAAAGTGTTGCATCAAAAATTGTAATTACACGCCCCTGTTAAACAGCGGCAGAAAAATTGGGCCTTGGCCACTGCTGCCAGAACACTGCAACCCCTCACAGATACTATAGTTGGAGCGCAGGAATGAGCCCTGCTGCAAAGTATTGCATCAAAAATTGTAATTATACGCCCCTGTTAAACAGGGACTGAAAAATTGGGCCTTGGGCACTGGTGCTGGTGCCACAACACTGCAGCCCCTCTCAAATACTATAGTTGGAGTGCAGGAATGAGCCCTGCTGCAAAGTATTGCATCAAAAACTGTAATTACACGCCCCTGTCAAACAGGGGCAGAAAAATTGGGCCTTAGCCACTGGTGGCGGTGCCCAGAACCAAAAATGTTCTCACAAGCTATCAGCATGAAAATTGAGGAGGAAGAGGATTGTCACTCAGCATAACAGGATAGTCACTCAGCATGAGTATAGGCAGTCTTGAAGAGATCTCACATTAAAAAAAAAATTATTTGGTTACATCAGCATCAGGTGCTTGGTAGCTGGTGGTCCAAGACTGATTCATTTTTATGAAGGTCAGCCAATCAAGCGATTCGGGGGACAGATGCACCCTGTGATTGGTTACAAAGCCTCCAGCAGCACTGAATGTGCGTTCCGAAAGAACGCTGGATGCAGGACAGGCCAGTAGCTCAATTACATACTGTGCAAGCTCTGGCCAGTGATCCATCCTCAAGACCCAGTAACCCAGAGGATTTTCGGTGGGAAAGGTGTCCAAGTCTGATCTTGCCCCTAGGTATTTCTGCACCATGTGAATCAGACACTGACGATGGTTGCTGGATCAGATCATACCTTGGGGCTGCGGACTAAAAAATTGTCTGAACGCATCGATCAGACGGCCACCTTCTCCACTGTCTCTTCTATGACTGACTGAAGCCTCAGCAACACGTTGTCCAGGAGGACCAGGAAATTGTAACCTCCCAGGCTCTGGAAACGCGTTGCACAAACCTTTCTGCAAGGCCTCCCAAGGCCTCTGCTCCCTCTGCGACGGCAAGATAAGGTCCGCAACCTTGCCCTTGTAATGTGGATCGAAGAGGGTTGCCAGCCAGTAATGATCCCTCCTCTTGACACCACGAATACGAGGATCCTTCCGCAGGCTTTGCAGGATCAGGGAGGCCATGCAGCGTAGGTTTGCTGAGGCATTCGGTCCAGAGTCCTCTGGGTCACTAAGGACAACATGATCCGCAGCCACCTCCTCCCAGCCACATACAAGTCCATGGGTTTCTTCAGACTGTAAATGATCCCTTGAAGACTGCTGCTGATGCTGAGTGCCAGGCTCCACCTCTATGCTGACACAATCCTCCTCCTCCTCTTCCTGTGTGATCGGCGGGCATGCAGGAACACTGTCTGGATAAAGGGGGCCTTGAGAGGTAAGGAAGTCCTCCTCTTCCTCCCTCTGTTCTGCCTCAAGTGCCCTGTCCATTATTCCACACAGCGTGTGCTCCAACAGGTGGACAAGAGGGACAGTGTCACTGATGCATGCACTGTCACTTATCACCATCCTCGTGGCCTCCTCAAATGGTGACAGGACAGTGCATGCATCCCTGATCATAGCCCACTGGGGTGGGGAAAAAAAACAAGCTCCCCTGACCCTGTCCTGGTGCCATAGTCGCATAGGTACTTATGATGGCCCTCTGCTGCGTGTGCAGCCGCTGCAGCATGGCCAACGTTGAGTTCCACCTTGTGGGCATGTCACAGATTAGGCGGTTCTTGGCAGGTTAAATTCCTTTTGGAGGTCAGCCAGCCGAGCACTGGTATTACATGACCTGCGGAAATGCACACAGACTTTCCTGGCCTGCCTCAGGATATCCTGTAAGCCCAGGTACCTGCCCAAGAATCGCTGCACCACCAAGTTATGGACGTGAGCCAAACAGGGCACATGGGTCAGTTGTCCCTGTCGGAGGGCGGAGAGGAGGTTGGTGCCATTGTTGCAAACCACCATTCCCGGCTTTAACTGGAGTGGCGTCAACCACCTCTAACCTGCCCCTGCACAGCTGACAGAATCACTGCCCCAGTGTGGCTCCTGTCCCCCAAGCACACCAGCTCAAGCACTGCATGGCATTTTTTTGCCTGCATGCTTGTGTAGCCCCTTGAACGCCTACGGAGTTGGTTCCGCTGGTTCTGAGGACAAATCCGCACAGGAAGAGGCCATGGAGGAAGAAGAAGAGGAGGGGGTGGAGGAGAGAGGTGTGGCAGAATCATCAGTAGTAGAATCCTGCATCCTTCCCAGCTGCCAGAAGAGTCACCCAGTGCTCTGTGAAAGATAGGTAACATCCCTGTCCATGCCTGCTGGACCACGAGTCAGCAGTAATATGTACCTTACCGCTGACCGCCCTGTCCAGCGAGGCCAAGACATTGCCTTCCACATGCTGGTAGAGAGCCAGAATCGCCTTCCGTGAGAAAAAGTGGCGTTTGGGAACCTGCCACTGAGGAACTGCACATTCCACAAACTCACGGAAAGGGGGCAGAGTCTACCAACTGAAAAAGCAGCAGTTGAAGTGCTAGCAATTTATCCAAGCTAGCATTCAACTGCTGGGCATGTGGATGGCTGGGAGCGAACTTCTTTCGGCGGTGCAGCAGTTGGGGCAGGGAAATTTGCATGGTACAATCTGAAATTGGTGTACCGATAGCAGATTGCCCACAAGTACTTGGCCGTGACAAACCTAATTCTACACCTTCATTCCTCTCAGTGCAGGTTTCAGAGAGGACTGAAGGCTTAGTGGGGTTGGAGATCCCAGCTGATGAGGAGCAAGGAGAGGTCCGCTTTGTTCTTTGGTGTGGGTCATTTAGGTACACTTGCCAACGAACTGCATGGCTGATCAACATATGTCTGGTCAAGCATGTGGTGCCCAAGTGGGTGATGTTTCGGCCAATGCGAGAAATGCTTGAGACATATGTTGAAAATAGCACCAAAGAACTTTTGGAATAACGCACAGAGACAGCAGCGCCCTGCATATGCGGAGCTCTGCGGTGTGATGCAGTCGGTGTGCTACCCTTAAGCTGGCCCCTGAAGGGCATCCTGCCTCGTTGGAGATGCGCCTCCTCCTCCTCTCTCCTATCAGGACCCACGTGGAGTCAGTGACTTTCTCATCATCCCCTCCCTCATCACTAGAGCAAAGCTGGCAGTATGCTGCAGCTGGGGGAACATGACTGCCAGATTGCTGTCCTTCTTGGGCACCCCCTCTCTCTGGGCTCACATTACTGCCTTCCTCTAGTTGGGTACCATTATCGGAGCCTTCAAAACGCTGGGCATCCTCCTGGAGCATGTGCCCAACACTGTGGTCAAACAGTTCGGGGGACTCCTCAGGAGGACATGGTGGAGCTAGGGAAGAAGTGACCGATGTCATTGAGCCGGTTGGAAGAGGCCGCGTTGAAGCTGCTTTGCCAGACAAAGTACCCTGAGCCTGGGTGAGGGAGGATGACAAGGATGGCTTGGTCATCCACTCTACAAAGTCTTCGGCATGTTGCGGCTCAACACGGTCAGCTGCCGAAAAAAAAGACAAGCGTGTCCCACGGCCACTTGCTGATGAGGATGCACCATGTCCACGACCAGCACTGTTGCCTCTAGACATAGAGTCTGCTTGCCCTCTTTTATTGGCTTGTGACTGTCTGCCTCTCCTTGTTGGCCTTCCAGACATACTAATTGCCTGCAGTGAGATGTAGCTGCACAAAGCTGGGATGTATATATACACTGATTATACTGCAGCTAGCAGAATCAACTGCCTGCCTGTAGTATTATTTGTATGAGAACACCAGCAATTGTCTTCAGGTAGCTTTAGGTGCACACTGTGCAGAGAACGCAGTACACTAACTCTAAATACTGCAGCTGCCTGCCTGTGGTATTAATAGGATCAGAACACCAGCAATTGTCTTCAGGTAGCTTTAGGTGCACACTGTGCAGAGGACACAGTACACTAACTGTAAATACTGCAGCTGCCTACCTGTGGTATTAATAGGATCAGAAGAACACCAGCAATTGTCTTCAGGTAGCTTTAGGTGCACACTGTACAGAGGACACAGTACACTAACTGTAAATACTGCAGCTGCCTGCCTGTGGTATTAATAGGATGAGAACACCAGCAATTGTCTTTAGGTAGCTTTAGGTGCACACTGTGCAGAGGACACAGTACACTAACTGTAAATACTGCAGCTGCCTGCCTGTGGTATTAATAGGATCAGAACACCAGCAATTGTCTTCAGGTAGCTTTAGGTGCACACTGTGCAGAGGACACAGTACACTAACTGTAAATACTGCAGCTGCCTACCTGTGGTATTAATAGGATCAGAAGAACACTAGCAATTGTCTTTAGGTAGCTATAGATGCACACTGTGCAGAGGACACAGTACACTAATTGTAAACACTGCAGCTGCCTGCCTGTGGTATTAATAGGATCAGAACACCAGCAATTGTCTTCAGGTAGCTCTAGGTGCACACTGTGCAGAGGACACAGTACACTAACTGTAAATACTGCAGCTGCCTGCCTGTGGTATTAATAGGATCAGAAGAACACCAGCAATTGTCTTCAGGTAGCTTTAGGTGCACACTGTGCAGAGGACACAGTACACTAACTGTAAATACTGCAGCTGCCTGCCTGTGGTATTAATAGGACCAGAACACCAGCAATTGTCTTCAGGTAGCTTTAGGTGCACACTGTGCAGAGGACACGGTACACTAACTGTAAATACTGCAGCTGCCTGCCTGTGGTATTAATAGGATGAGAACACCAGCAATTGTCTTCAGGTAGCTTTAGGTGCACACTGTGCAGAGGACACAGTACACTATCTGTAAATACTGCCGCTGCCTGCCTGTGGTATTAATAGGATCAGAAGAACACCAGCAATTGACTTCAGGTAGCTTTAGGTGCACACTGTGCAGAGGACACTGTACACTAACTGTAAATACTGCAGCTGCCTGCCTGTGGTATTAATAGGATCAGAAGAACACCAGCAATTGTCTTCAGGTAGCTTTAGGTGTACACTGTGCAGAGGACACAGTACACTAACTGTAAATACTGCAGCTGCCTGCCTGTGGTATTAATAGGATCAGAAGAACACCAGCAATTGTATTCAGGTAGCTTTAGGTGCACACTGTGCAGAGGACACAGTACACTAACTGTAAATACTGCAGCTACCTGCCTGTGGTATTAATAGGATCAGAACATCAGCAATTGTCTTCAGGTAGCTTTAGATGCACACTGTGCAGAGGACACAGTACACTAACTGTAAATACTGCAGCTGCCTGCCTGTGGTATTAATAGGATCAGAACACCAGCAATTGTCTTCAGGTAGCTTTAGGTGCACACTGTGCAGAGGACACGGTACACTAACTGTAAATACTGCAGCTGCCTGCCTGTGGTATTAATAGGATCAGAACACCAGCAATTGTCTTCGGGTAGCTCTAGGTGCACACTGTGCAGAGGACACAGTACACTAACTGTAAATACTGCAGCTGCCTGTGGTATTAATAGGATCAGAACACCGGCAATTGTCTTCAGGTAGCTTTAGGTGCACACTGTGCAGAGGACACAGTATACTATCTGTAAATACTGCAGCTGCCTGCCTGTGGTATTAATAGGATCAGAAGAACACCAGCAATTGACTTCAGGTAGCTTTAGGTGCACACTGTGCAGAGGACACAGTACACTAACTGTAAATACTGCAGCTGTTTGCCTGTGGTATTAATAGGATCAGAACACCAGCAATTGTCTTCAGGTAGCTTTAGGTGCACACTGTGCAGAGGACACGGTACACTAACTGTAAATACTGCAGCTGCCTGACTGTGGTATTAATAGAATCAGAACAACGGCAATTGTCTTCAGGTAGCTTTAGGTGTACACTATGCAGAGGACACAGTACACTAACGGTAAATACTGCAGCTGCCTGCCTGTGGTATTACTAGGATCAGAAGAACACCAGCAATTGTCTTCAGGTAGCTTTAGGTGCAAACTGTGCAGAGGACACAGTACACTAAATTAAATACTGCAGCTGCCTGCCTGTGGTATTAATAGGATCAGAACACCAGCAATTGTCTTCAGGTAGCTTTAGGTGCACACTGTGCAGAGCACACACTACGCTAACTGTAAATCCTGCAGCTGCCTGCCTGTGATATTAATAGGATCAGAACACCAGCAATTGTCTTCAGGTAGCTTTAGGTGCACACTGTGCAGAGGACACAATACACTAACTGTAAATACTGCAGCTGCCTGCCTGTGGTATTAATAGGATCAGAAGAACACCAGCAATTTTCTTCAGGTAGCTTTAGGTGCACACTGTGCAAAGGACATAGTACACTAACTGTAAATACTGTAAATACTGTAAAAACACCTGCTTGCCTGTCAGTATATTAAGAAGAGAATAACAGGAATCGATCTAGCTAAACTGAATACAGTGTATATATATATATATATATATATATATATACACAATACACTGTAAGTGCAGCTAACTGACTCGCCTGCCTACTCTATCTAACAAATCAAATGACACTGTCTCTCTGTCTATCTCTCTCCACCGTCCCAACACACTACACAAAGCCGCCATGCAGGTGGCCTTATAGTGTGGGGCGTGTACTAAACCCCCTGAGCCATAATTGGCCAAAGAAACCCTGGCTTTGGCCAATTACGGCTCTCTGTACAGACCGCGCTGTGATTGGCCAAGCATGCGAGTCATAGTGCATGCTTGGCCAATCATCAGCCAGCAATGCACTGCGATGCCGCAGTGAATTATGGGCCAAATGTGGTGCGAAAGGTCCATAAAGTTTGCATTTCGACAAACAATCGAACAGGCGATGTTCGAGTCGAACATGGGTTCGACTCGAACTCGAAGCTCATCCCTAGTGTCAAGTAATTAAAGCATATTCAAGTAATCCACATATGTAAAGCTCAGGAAAAACATTGACAGCTATAAAGCTGTAATCTTTAGTGTAGATAAATTATTACTTTTCATTGTAGAAAAGGTATTACAATCATGCCTAAATCATGTTTTCATTCATCTGCTTGGACCATGGATGTAAGTAATATATTCTGTAATCCCCACTTTACATGGTTTTGGGACATCTTCTACTATTAGTAGAACTGGGTACTGTAACTAAGTCTGCTTATTATGTTGACACTGCTATTATTTATTTAATCACATTAAGAGATGTCAGACTTGCTCACCAGTGTGGGTTCTTGCAGTATGTAATGTCAACATATGCTTTGGCTCATGCATTTAACATATCAATAACACCCGTTGTTAAACAGGCAGCATCATTTTTTACAGTAATATTATGACACTTAGGCTCACAATTTATCAGTCCTTTTTTTGAAGAGACCTCTTAAGTGTCACTTTTTTCCACAAGATTATTACATCATTTTTCTAAATATACTGTAGTCTATTGTATACTGTGAGGCAGTATATGAATGAATATATAGGCATCATCTTTAATCTTTTAACTATATCACATCATCAGATAAAATTATATCCACCCTAAACAACATTTATACAACTTAGACTGGGAAAGAAACAAGCAAGCAAGCTTTCACAGCAGTGTGGTTTTGATTAGAACAGTACCATATTGGACCATCACATTGGCATCAAAAAGGTGTACATTCTTTATTAACTGGAGGCTAAAATGAAAAATGGCATAGATCTTATACACTAGCAAAAATGAAACTTTTTTTTTTTTTAGATCAAGTGCTCTTACATCACTGTCAACTCCTTGCGAATGCATAGGCTGTATTTCTTCAACATGATCTGTCTTAATTGAGTCTTTAGCTTCTCAATGGGATTTTCATACTTGATGTGATTGTATTAAGCCATTTTAGTGTTGGTTATTCTCTTCTTCTTTTCCCTTCAGCTTTTCCAAGCATTTTTGCATTTTTCCAGTGAGTTGGTTCTTCTCATAATAAGTGAGACGCTTCAATCTAGTCATTTATACTTCTAGTGAATGGTTAGACTTGACTTGTTGAAGGATCCATTTGTTTGTTTTCTTTATTCTGAATGCTGTTCTTAAAAATCTTCACCAACACCAAAGTTCACAAAACTCAATACTTTTTCTGTCTTGCTTCTTCATTAACCAGATTTTGCATCCACAGTTACAGAAAATTTCATAGCTTGGACAATTCTGATCCTTGTTCTTATAGACACGTCAGTACGTTTAAAGATCTTTAATAGGTCTAGGGGGAGACATACATAGGAGAGAACAAGGGAGCTGCACACCCTGAAATAGATAAAAAGAATTTTGGATTCCCCTAATTGGGCTTTAAAGCAGCAAAGTATACCGTTACAAAGATCATTGATAAAACAATTTATTTGACAAAATGTCCAATATCATATGTACATGTTGAATCTGGTTCAATAATGAGTTCATATTCCATAAGACGGCAAAATGCATTTCACATCATTACATTACATGGTGTAGTAAAATGCCGAAGCCCCGACGCGTTTCGACCTGAGTGCGGTCTCTTCAGGGGGCACCTCTAAATCTATAAAGTAATACAAATATTAAGACTGGTAGATAATTTTCTATAAAAGATTACATTGGATAAAACATAATGATGGATTATTACCGTTGAAGTGAGGTAGACTTATCAAGTGGGAGCATTGGGGAGCCACAGAGGGGTCCGGGCGGCGTGCAGGCCATCCCCACCCCCCACCCAGGGAAAGAGCCAGCTCCCAGGGGCTTGCAAGGAGCCACACTGATGCACGTCCCCCCGGGGGAGCGAGAGACCGAACACCTGCAACAGATATCCATGAGCAGCCATTAGAAAAGTAACATAGTAGTGTGTAAGTCATCGTTGTATGTATTGATTTAGATTGTATATGGAGACCAAAAATGTATGTATGTTTACAGGGATGGTAGTTGGATCACATAGATGAGACAAATAAATGATCAAATTAAGTTAGTGTTGCTAGCGACCCCAATACAATGTGCAAGTGGTGCCTGATATGCGAGTGAAAATGTGTGCTGTGAGTGAAAGAAAACAGGGAATCCTTGGGAAGGTGCATGATGAGGAAAATCGTGGTGTAATGGTGTGGCGGTCCAAGTGTTGGCAAAGAGGTGAAGGGTAAAAAACAAACCAAACAAAACAAAACAAAAACTGTGAGGAAAAGAAAAAATGATGAAGAGCCAACCAAATGGCAGTGTGTGAAGAAAAAGGGAATGTGACATGAAGTGGTGTGACTGAAAACCATATTAAATTTACCTTGTGCTGTGTAAAGTTGTATGGGGTATGAGGCTAGTTGGCTTGGCAGAAACCAAGCTGCAATTGCTGAGAAAACAGATATCGTTTGTCCTGACCAGCATGGAAAGACTATTGACTGGTAAACATTTTGGTCTCCTATATATAGCTAAGCTGAGGCTGATAGGATAATCACATGCAGGTGCCCAACTCCCCCACCCACCCAGGATCATGGCGTGTGGGCCGCCAGCTGCAGCCCACGTGTGGCTCCCTCGGCGTCCCGGAAGACCGGCCGGTCCCGACCACCGTCGTCACCTCCGTCGCAAAACGCGTGACGTCATGACGGCGTGCGCGCGCCGGGCCCCCGCGCACGCGCACACCGCCACGAGCGCTCCGGAGGCGAACACGGGACGCCGCCGGCAGGGTGGAGCTCGCCATGGCGCCTAATAATAGACGCCAAGCAGAGCAAGCAAGGGGGCGTGCGGGATAACCACACGTCCCCACCCTGCCGGGAAGTCTCGAGGAAGCCAGGCTCCACCCAGAGGGGGGAGGGAGAATGAAACCGCACCCACCGGGACCCATCAACGATCCCCCAAGCATGAAATCCACATATAGACTAGCATATGCATGGTCATAAATGTACCAAGAAAAACAATAGTGATAGATGTTACATATATTAAACAGGGGCAGGGTGCCAAAGCCCTGACCTCGGACTCCTGCATAGAAGCCAATAGAGTTTAGTCATGAATTACCATGTGAGGTAATGAATGTCATGCAGTACAGGAGTCTGTTCCTCCTGGTGCATGGAAAGGGAAAGGATTGGATCTCAATCCAGTTCCCCCTTGATTAGAACAAAAATGTTCAAAAATTGTATATATGTTGAAATTAAATTGGTAAATGCAGGATTCCGAAGGTGGCATGAGACACACTGCTTCCTGTTTTGATCTCTGGTATGTCAAAGCGGGGAGGGGTGTTTAACCACCCAAGAAAATTAGAACTAGGGGGAGACATACATAGGAGAGAACAAGGGAGCTGCACACCCTGAAATAGATAAAAAGAATTTTGGATTCCCCTAATTGGGCTTTAAAGCAGCAAAGTATACCGTTACAAAGATCATTGATAAAACAATTTATTTGACAAAATGTCCAATATCATATGTACATGTTGAATCTGGTTCAATAATGAGTTCATATTCCATAAGACGGCAAAATGCATTTCACATCATTACATTACATGGTGTAGTAAAATGCCGAAGCCCCGACGCGTTTCGACCTGAGTGCGGTCTCTTCAGGGGGCACCTCTAAATCTATAAAGTAATACAAATATTAAGACTGGTAGATAATTTTCTATAAAAGATTACATTGGATAAAACATAATGATGGATTATTACCGTTGAAGTGAGGTAGACTTATCAAGTGGGAGCATTGGGGAGCCACAGAGGGGTCCGGGCGGCGTGCAGGCCATCCCCACCCCCCACCCAGGGAAAGAGCCAGCTCCCAGGGGCTTGCAAGGAGCCACACTGATGCACGTCCCCCCGGGGGAGCGAGAGACCGAACACCTGCAACAGATATCCATGAGCAGCCATTAGAAAAGTAACATAGTAGTGTGTAAGTCATCGTTGTATGTATTGATTTAGATTGTATATGGAGACCAAAAATGTATGTATGTTTACAGGGATGGTAGTTGGATCACATAGATGAGACAAATAAATGATCAAATTAAGTTAGTGTTGCTAGCGACCCCAATACAATGTGCAAGTGGTGCCTGATATGCGAGTGAAAATGTGTGCTGTGAGTGAAAGAAAACAGGGAATCCTTGGGAAGGTGCATGATGAGGAAAATCGTGGTGTAATGGTGTGGCGGTCCAAGTGTTGGCAAAGAGGTGAAGGGTAAAAAACAAACCAAACAAAACAAAACAAAAACTGTGAGGAAAAGAAAAAATGATGAAGAGCCAACCAAATGGCAGTGTGTGAAGAAAAAGGGAATGTGACATGAAGTGGTGTGACTGAAAACCATATTAAATTTACCTTGTGCTGTGTAAAGTTGTATGGGGTATGAGGCTAGTTGGCTTGGCAGAAACCAAGCTGCAATTGCTGAGAAAACAGATATCGTTTGTCCTGACCAGCATGGAAAGACTATTGACTGGTAAACATTTTGGTCTCCTATATATAGCTAAGCTGAGGCTGATAGGATAATCACATGCAGGTGCCCAACTCCCCCACCCACCCAGGATCATGGCGTGTGGGCCGCCAGCTGCAGCCCACGTGTGGCTCCCTCGGCGTCCCGGAAGACCGGCCGGTCCCGACCACCGTCGTCACCTCCGTCGCAAAACGCGTGACGTCATGACGGCGTGCGCGCGCCGGGCCCCCGCGCACGCGCACACCGCCACGAGCGCTCCGGAGGCGAACACGGGACGCCGCCGGCAGGGTGGAGCTCGCCATGGCGCCTAATAATAGACGCCAAGCAGAGCAAGCAAGGGGGCGTGCGGGATAACCACACGTCCCCACCCTGCCGGGAAGTCTCGAGGAAGCCAGGCTCCACCCAGAGGGGGGAGGGAGAATGAAACCGCACCCACCGGGACCCATCAACGATCCCCCAAGCATGAAATCCACATATAGACTAGCATATGCATGGTCATAAATGTACCAAGAAAAACAATAATGATAGATGTTACATATATTAAACAGGGGCAGGGTGCCAAAGCCCTGACCTCGGACTCCTGCATAGAAGCCAATAGAGTTTAGTCATGAATTACCATGTGAGGTAATGAATGTCATGCAGTACAGGAGTCTGTTCCTCCTGGTGCATGGAAAGGGAAAGGATTGGATCTCAATCCAGTTCCCCCTTGATTAGAACAAAAATGTTCAAAAATTGTATATATGTTGAAATTAAATTGGTAAATGCAGGATTCCGAAGGTGGCATGAGACACACTGCTTCCTGTTTTGATCTCTGGTATGTCAAAGCGGGGAGGGGTGTTTAACCACCCAAGAAAATTAGAACTAGGGGGAGACATACATAGGAGAGAACAAGGGAGCTGCACACCCTGAAATAGATAAAAAGAATTCTTTTTATCTATTTCAGGGTGTGCAGCTCCCTTGTTCTCTCCTATGTATGTCTCCCCCTAGTTCTAATTTTCTTGGGTGGTTAAACACCCCTCCCCGCTTTGACATACCAGAGATCAAAACAGGAAGCAGTGTGTCTCATGCCACCTTCGGAATCCTGCATTTACCAATTTAATTTCAACATATATACAATTTTTGAACATTTTTGTTCTAATCAAGGGAGAACTGGATTGAGATCCAATCCTTTCCCTTTCCATGCACCAGGAGGAACAGACTCCTGTACTGCATGACATTCATTACCTCACATGGTAATTCATGACTAAACTCTATTGGCTTCTATGCAGGAGTCCGAGGTCAGGGCTTTGGCACCCTGCCCCTGTTTAATATATGTAACATCTATCATTATTGTTTTTCTTGGTACATTTATGACCATGCATATGCTAGTCTATATGTGGATTTCATGCTTGGGGGATCGTTGATGGGTCCCGGTGGGTGCGGTTTCATTCTCCCTCCCCCCTCTGGGTGGAGCCTGGCTTCCTCGAGACTTCCCGGCAGGGTGGGGACGTGTGGTTATCCCGCACGCCCCCTTGCTTGCTCTGCTTGGCGTCTATTATTAGGCGCCATGGCGAGCTCCACCCTGCCGGCGGCGTCCCGTGTTCGCCTCCGGAGCGCTCGTGGCGGTGTGCGCGTGCGCGGGGGCCCGGCGCGCGCACGCCGTCATGACGTCACGCGTTTTGCGACGGAGGTGACGACGGTGGTCGGGACCGGCCGGTCTTCCGGGACGCCGAGGGAGCCACACGTGGGCTGCAGCTGGCGGCCCACACGCCATGATCCTGGGTGGGTGGGGGAGTTGGGCACCTGCATGTGATTATCCTATCAGCCTCAGCTTAGCTATATATAGGAGACCAAAATGTTTACCAGTCAATAGTCTTTCCATGCTGGTCAGGACAAACGATATCTGTTTTCTCAGCAATTGCAGCTTGGTTTCTGCCAAGCCAACTAGCCTCATACCCCATACAACTTTACACAGCACAAGGTAAATTTAATATGGTTTTCAGTCACACCACTTCATGTCACATTCCCTTTTTCTTCACACACTGCCATTTGGTTGGCTCTTCATCATTTTTTCTTTTCCTCACAGTTTTTGTTTTGTTTTGTTTGGTTTGTTTTTTACCCTTCACCTCTTTGCCAACACTTGGACCGCCACACCATTACACCACGATTTTCCTCATCATGCACCTTCCCAAGGATTCCCTGTTTTCTTTCACTCACAGCACACATTTTCACTCGCATATCAGGCACCACTTGCACATTGTATTGGGGTCGCTAGCAACACTAACTTAATTTGATCATTTATTTGTCTCATCTATGTGATCCAACTACCATCCCTGTAAACATACATACATTTTTGGTCTCCATATACAATCTAAATCAATACATACAACGATGACTTACACACTACTATGTTACTTTTCTAATGGCTGCTCATGGATATCTGTTGCAGGTGTTCGGTCTCTCGCTCCCCCGGGGGGACGTGCATCAGTGTGGCTCCTTGCAAGCCCCTGGGAGCTGGCTCTTTCCCTGGGTGGGGGGTGGGGATGGCCTGCACGCCGCCCGGACCCCTCTGTGGCTCCCCAATGCTCCCACTTGATAAGTCTACCTCACTTCAACGGTAATAATCCATCATTATGTTTTATCCAATGTAATCTTTTATAGAAAATTATCTACCAGTCTTAATATTTGTATTACTTTATAGATTTAGAGGTGCCCCCTGAAGAGACCGCACTCAGGTCGAAACGCGTCGGGGCTTCGGCATTTTACTACACCATGTAATGTAATGATGTGAAATGCATTTTGCCGTCTTATGGAATATGAACTCATTATTGAACCAGATTCAACATGTACATATGATATTGGACATTTTGTCAAATAAATTGTTTTATCAATGATCTTTGTAACGGTATACTTTGCTGCTTTAAAGCCCAATTAGGGGAATCCAAAATTCTTTTTATCTATTTCAGGGTGTGCAGCTCCCTTGTTCTCTCCTATGTATGTCTCCCCCTAGTTCTAATTTTCTTGGGTGGTTAAACACCCCTCCCCGCTTTGACATACCAGAGATCAAAACAGGAAGCAGTGTGTCTCATGCCACCTTCGGAATCCTGCATTTACCAATTTAATTTCAACATATATACAATTTTTGAACATTTTTGTTCTAATCAAGGGGGAACTGGATTGAGATCCAATCCTTTCCCTTTCCATGCACCAGGAGGAACAGACTCCTGTACTGCATGACATTCATTACCTCACATGGTAATTCATGACTAAACTCTATTGGCTTCTATGCAGGAGTCCGAGGTCAGGGCTTTGGCACCCTGCCCCTGTTTAATATATGTAACATCTATCATTATTGTTTTTCTTGGTACATTTATGACCATGCATATGCTAGTCTATATGTGGATTTCATGCTTGGGGGATCGTTGATGGGTCCCGGTGGGTGCGGTTTCATTCTCCCTCCCCCCTCTGGGTGGAGCCTGGCTTCCTCGAGACTTCCCGGCAGGGTGGGGACGTGTGGTTATCCCGCACGCCCCCTTGCTTGCTCTGCTTGGCGTCTATTATTAGGCGCCATGGCGAGCTCCACCCTGCCGGCGGCGTCCCGTGTTCGCCTCCGGAGCGCTCGTGGCGGTGTGCGCGTGCGCGGGGGCCCGGCGCGCGCACGCCGTCATGACGTCACGCGTTTTGCGACGGAGGTGACGACGGTGGTCGGGACCGGCCGGTCTTCCGGGACGCCGAGGGAGCCACACGTGGGCTGCAGCTGGCGGCCCACACGCCATGATCCTGGGTGGGTGGGGGAGTTGGGCACCTGCATGTGATTATCCTATCAGCCTCAGCTTAGCTATATATAGGAGACCAAAATGTTTACCAGTCAATAGTCTTTCCATGCTGGTCAGGACAAACGATATCTGTTTTCTCAGCAATTGCAGCTTGGTTTCTGCCAAGCCAACTAGCCTCATACCCCATACAACTTTACACAGCACAAGGTAAATTTAATATGGTTTTCAGTCACACCACTTCATGTCACATTCCCTTTTTCTTCACACACTGCCATTTGGTTGGCTCTTCATCATTTTTTCTTTTCCTCACAGTTTTTGTTTTGTTTTGTTTGGTTTGTTTTTTACCCTTCACCTCTTTGCCAACACTTGGACCGCCACACCATTACACCACGATTTTCCTCATCATGCACCTTCCCAAGGATTCCCTGTTTTCTTTCACTCACAGCACACATTTTCACTCGCATATCAGGCACCACTTGCACATTGTATTGGGGTCGCTAGCAACACTAACTTAATTTGATCATTTATTTGTCTCATCTATGTGATCCAACTACCATCCCTGTAAACATACATACATTTTTGGTCTCCATATACAATCTAAATCAATACATACAACGATGACTTACACACTACTATGTTACTTTTCTAATGGCTGCTCATGGATATCTGTTGCAGGTGTTCGGTCTCTCGCTCCCCCGGGGGGACGTGCATCAGTGTGGCTCCTTGCAAGCCCCTGGGAGCTGGCTCTTTCCCTGGGTGGGGGGTGGGGATGGCCTGCACGCCGCCCGGACCCCTCTGTGGCTCCCCAATGCTCCCACTTGATAAGTCTACCTCACTTTAACGGTAATAATCCATCATTATGTTTTATCCAATGTAATCTTTTATAGAAAATTATCTACCAGTCTTAATATTTGTATTACTTTATAGATTTAGAGGTGCCCCCTGAAGAGACCGCACTCAGGTCGAAACGCGTCGGGGCTTCGGCATTTTACTACACCATGTAATGTAATGATGTGAAATGCATTTTGCCGTCTTATGGAATATGAACTCATTATTGAACCAGATTCAACATGTACATATGATATTGGACATTTTGTCAAATAAATTGTTTTATCAATGATCTTTGTAACGGTATACTTTGCTGCTTTAAAGCCCAATTAGGGGAATCCAAAATTCTTTTGATCTTTAATAGGTCTTTTGTCCTTGCTCTTCCAAGTCTTCACCATATTTCTTGACTACTCGATCCTTTCCTTTTAATAATTTATTCAAGAAGCAGGATCTGTACACCACTTCAATATTTTTATTATCAACTTTAAAATAATTTTCTAACTTCCTTCATGAGGTGCCAAAGGTACCTATGGGCGTAGTGTCATCAGTATATCAAAGGTGTGTTTTCTCCACCAATCCTAAAACCTCCATAATCTTTTCAGCCCTGCTTCTTTTTTTCTTTTTTTAATTCTGTATTTTATTTTATTTTAAACAATTTTTATACAAACAAACATAGTACAATTACGTGCGTACCATGAAGAATAGCATACCACAGTTCAGTTCTGTTTTTGGTAGATATACAAAATCTTAAAAATCATATTCCTTATATTATAATTCTAATGGTGGTATACTCTTCGACCTCTGCCACTCTGACTACATAATAAAACAAAACAAAGAAAAAAAACCCTCTATTTCCGCTCTGCTAGGGCACAGCCATATTCCCTAGAGCAGGCAAAGAGGGACCATTGTTTCCATTTTTATGATGATGAAGAAGATATCTGACAGGATCGGATCCCAGATTATGGTCAGTAAGCTGACCAATGATGTCTCACACTTAAGACCTAAATTCCTCTAGTTTCCGACAAGACCAGAATGTATGGAGCATAGTACCCTCTGCCTCTCCACAACACCAGCAGATATTCATCCTTTCCGGATAGATTTTCTGCAGCAGTGTTGGAACTTTATACCAACGTGTGAGGATCTTATAACCCAACTCTTGAAATTTACTAGCCACTGAGGAGTAATGAGCAAAGTATAGAATATATCCCCGTTACTCTTCGGAGACTATGATGTCCAACTCTCTTTCCCATATCTTAAGGAATCCCGGGACGAAACCCTCATGCGGATGTATTAGCAATTTATATACCTCAGATACCCCATGGGTAGAGGGTGCTTCTACCTAGCATAGATTCTCCAACGGCATGTTAGAACGGTTTGACCACTCCCCACAAAGAAGAGAGATGAGAAAATGAGTAAGTTGCTGCATCTGCCAAGGATCAAATGGCGGATTGAAAAGCGACTGTATTTCCGCCCTAGTCTTCAGCTTAGAGTCTTCAAGGTAATCACCTAGACAAAATTTACCTTGCCCAAAGATTTATTTTAAATGGCTATCAGTGTGGCCTGGGGGAAATGCCAGATTTCCCAATATTGGGTAGAGCGGAGTAATTTCCCCTTCTATCTTAGAAAAAAGATGGCTTTGTTGCACTACTTTCAGAGTTGCCCCTATAAGGGGATGATTCTGTAGAGTTCCAAATGATCTTGGCCGTGACCATGGCACACACTGAAGTGGAATCTCGGTACAAGATTTTTCAATAACTACCCAGGCTTTATGTCCCCCGTCTCTACACCATGCTAGTACCCTAGCGAGGGGCACTGCCTGGTAGTATTGAATCGGGTCTGGGAAGGCCATGCCTCCCTGGGTTTTAGGCATAGCCAAATAATGGTAGGATAGGCGTGGGTGCTTTTTTGCCCAGATAAATCTGATAAAGACACTATGCACTGATTTAAAAAAGGACCCTGGAAAAACTATTGGTAGACTCTGAAAGAGATACAATAGGCTTGGCAGGATATTCATTTTAAGAATAGCATTCCTGCCCATCCATGTATAAGGACCTTTGTTCCATCTCTCCAAGTCAGAAGAGAGATCCCGCAGTAGCGGAAGAAAAGTAGCTGAAAATATTTTGTCTACTGAGGAAGTCAATTTGACCCCTAGCTATGTCAGGTGTGAGGATGCCCATGGGAAAGAGAATGTTTTTTGAAGAACTTGTACACGAACAAGGGCCAACGTAATATTAAGCTATTCTGATTTTTGAATATTAATTTTAAAATTTGAAAGTATAGTATACCGATTAAACTCGCTTAATAAATCTGGCAACGTGGTTCCCGGAGATGTGATGATAAACAATATGTCGTCCACAAAAGCAGCAATTTTATGGCCAGACTTGCCAAAAAAACCATGCCATTAACCATGCCATTAAAAAAAACAGCCATTAAAAAACCCTGGATTTCAGTACTTCCTCGAACATGTCACAAGAATGATTCTAGGGTTAGTATGAAGTTCAATGGGGATAGGGGGCATCCTTGTCTTGTGCCATTATTTAAATTAAAATAAAGAGAGGTCACCTCATTGATTCTGATAGCTGCAGATGGAACCAAATATATAGCCTCTATCCATTTACTGAATGCCTTACCCACACCAATATGAGTTAACGTCTCCTTCAAAAATGTCCAATTCACTCTGTCAAAAACCTTTTCTGCATCGGACGATAACAGACATACGGGTATTTTACAAAGATGAGCAAGATGAAAAATATCTAATTCTCTAGTAGTATTATCCTTCACCTCCTTAGTAGGCATAAACCAAGCTTGATCAGGGTGGATGACATTTGGAAGGTGAGGTTGTAGTCTTGATGCTAGGATCCGTGTAAAAATTTTAAAATCCACGTTTAATAGAGAAATAGGTTGATAATTCATACATTGGGCATGATCCCTACCCTCCTTAGGCATCACTGTAATATGTGCCCTTAGAGTATCTATTCGTATAGGTTGATCTTCCAGAAGAGAATTAAATGCTTTTGTAAATCTGAGAGCTAAAATTGGAGCAAATGCCTTGTAGTATGCAATCGTGTACCCATCTGGACCTGGAGTTTTATGAGGCTTAAGTATCTTAATCGCCCTCAAATATTCATTGGTTGAGATTGGAGCGTTCATTGATTCAGACGCATCATCAAGTATTGATGGTAGGCCCAAGGAGGAAAGATATTCCCAAATTAATTGTTGCTTTTGTACCAACTGGTCAGTGGATAGATTCGTCGACAAGTTATAGAGGGATAGATAGTACTCTCAGAAAACTTTTGCAACTTAAAAAGTGACGTTTCAGAATCGATATATGGGACATCATTTCTCTGGGAGATTTCCCTAAGTGAGTGGGCCAGCAATTTACACGATTTATTCCCATGTTCATAGTGTATGTTTCTGACTCTTAATGTCAGTATATTAGTATCGTGTCTAAGCAAAGAGGCCAGTTTTTCTCGCTCAACCCTAAGGTCTGCTGCTACAGATTGATTTTTTATGCTTAGATTCTAGGTTTTCAATCAAGTTTAATTGGGTTTGAAAAACAGCTTGCCTATTTTTCCACAGTTCCATCGCCTTTTGAATCAGCAAACCTCGCATGACACATTTATGCGTTTCCCATAAATGAAGAAATGTCCTCTGTGTCATTGTCAGTAAAGATTCTGGCCATTGCCAAAGAAAGGTCGATTCGTAGTGGACCTTCTTGTATCAAAGATTTGTTAAGTTTCCACGTCCATGATCTAGTTCCGGACTTGTCCAACTGAAGATCTATAAAAGATGGAGCATGGTCAAACACAGTCTGTATACCAATTGAGGAGCTCACTAAATCTGGTAATAAAGACTGGGATACCATTACATAGTCAATTTGAGAATAGCTGTCGTGTGGTGCCTCTGGCCAATTATGGCTCAGGGAGTTAAGTGCACGCCCCACACTATTTAAGGCCACCTGCACGTCGGCCCTGTGTAGTGTGTTGCTGCCCTTATAGAGAGATAGAGAGAGAGTGTGTCATTTCATTTACTTTGAGCAGGCAGTTTATTCAGTTAGCTAGATCTCACTGCAGACCATTCCTGCTTTACTATTTCTAATATACTTCAGGCAGGCAAATGATCCAGTTTAGCTAGATCTCACTACAGACCATTCCTGCTGTACTGTTTCTATTTCTAATATACTTCAGGCAGCCAGTTGATTCAGTTAGCTGCAGTGTATTTCATATATATATACAGGCTTGTATATATAAATATAAATATACATATATATAGTCTAGCCAAGCCTATACCTGACTGTAGGCAATTCCTGGAGTATGTGTTCAAAGACATCTTCAGGCAGGTGACTCATTGAGCTGCAGTTCATTTAATATATATATACAGGCTTGTATATATAGTCTAGCCAAGCCTATACCTGACAATAGGACATTTCTGGAGTACGTGTTCAAAGACACTTTCAGGCAGGTGACTCAGTGAGGTGCAGTTTATAAAATATATATCCACTGTATTGTAGTCCAGCCAAACCTATACCTGACTGTAGGCCATTCTTGGAGTACGTGTTCAAAGACACTTTCAGGCAGGTGACTCAATGAGCTGCAGTTCATTTAATATATATATATATATATATATATATATATATATATATATATATATATATATATATATATATATACAGGCTTGTATTTATAGTCTATCTATAGTCTAGCCAAGCCTATACCTGACGGTAGGCCATTCCTGGAGTGCGTGTTCAAAGACACTTTCAGGCAGGTGACTCAGTGAGGTGCAGTTCATAAAATATATATCCACTGCTTTGTAGTCCAGCCAAGCCTATACCTGACAGTAGGCCATTCCTGGAGTATGTTTTCAAAGACACTTTCAGGCAGGTAAATCATTGAGCTGCAGTTAATTTAAGCCAAAGCAGCAGTGGCTTGGGCACCACATGCCTGACCAGACATATGTCCAGCTCCCATGCAGTCCATTGGCAACAGTACTTAAAAGACCCACACCAAAGAACAAGGCAGACCTCTCCTTGCTTCTCATCAGCTGGGATCTCCAATCCCACTATAACTTCAGTCCTCTAAGAGACCTGCACTGAGATGAATGAAGGTGTAGAATTAGGTGTCCCAAGCACTTGCGGGCAATCCGCTAGCGGTACACCAATATCCGATTGTAGCAGGCAAATTTCCCTACCCCAGTTGCTAAACCGGTGAAAGAAATTCGGTCCCAGCCATCCACATGCTCATCGGCTGAAAGCTAGTTTGGCTAAATTGCTAGCACTCCAACTGCTGCCTTTTCAGCTGGTAGACTCTGCCCCCTTTCGAGAATTTGTGGAATGTGCGGTACCTCAGTGGCAGGTTCCCAAACGCCAATTTTTTTCTTGAAAGGCCATTCCGCCACTCTAACGACATGTGGAAGGCAATGTCTTGGCCTCGTTGGACAAGGCCGTCAATGGTAAGGTGCATATTACCGCTGACTCATGGTCCAGCAGACATGGACAGGGATGTTAACTTTCTTTCATGGCACACTGGGTAACCCTGCTGGCAGCTGGGAAGGATGCAGGACAGGGTGCAGTATTTTTGGAGCTTGTTCCACCACCACGCCTCCAAAATGCTGGTAGTGGTGATTCTGCCACACCTCTATCCTCCACCCCCTCCTATTCTTCTTTCTCTATGGCCTCTTCCTGTGCAGATTTGTCCTTGGAACCAGCTGTGCTCTGTAGGCGTTCCTGGGGCTACGTAAGCACTCAGGCAAAAAGATGCCATGTGGTGTTTGAGTTGGTCTGCTTAGGGGACAGGAGCCACACTGGGACAGAGATTCTGGCAGCTCTGCAGGGGCAGGTTCAGAGGTGGTTGACGCCACGTCAGCTTCAGCCAGGAATGGTGGTTTGCGACAATGGCATCAACCTCCTCTCCACCCTCCGACAGGGACACTTCATCCATGTTCCCTGTTTGGCTCACGTCCTTAATTTGGTGGTACATCGGTTCTTGTGCAGGTACCCGGGCTTACAGGATCTCCTGAGGAAGGCCAGCTAAGTCTGTGGGCATTTCCGCCGGTCATATAATGCCAGTGCTCAGCTGGCTGACCTCCAAAAGAATGCAACCTGCCCAAAAACTGCCTCATCTGTTACATGCCCACCAGGTGGAACTCAATGTTGGCAATGTTGCAGCGGCTGCACATGCAGCAGAGGGCCATCAATGACTACCTGTGCGAGTATGGCATCAGGACAGGGTCAGGGGAGCTTGGCTTTTTTTCGCCACTCCTGTGGCTCATGATCAAGGATGCATGCACTGTCCTGTCACCATTTGAGGAGGCCACAAGGATGGTAAGCAGTGACAGTGCATGCATCAGTGATACTGTCCCTCTTGTCTACCTGTTGGAGCACTCACTGTGTGGTATAATGGACAGGGCACTTGAGGCAGAACAGAGGGAGGAAGAGGAGGACTTCCTTACCTCTCAAGGCCCCCTTTATCCAGACAGTATTCCTGCAGGCCCGCCTATCACACAGGAAGAGGAGGAGAAGGAGGATTGTTTCAGCATGGAGGTGGAGCCTGGCACTCAGCATGAGCAGCAGTCTTCAAGGGATCATTTTCAGCCCCCAGAAATCCATGGAATTGTACGTGGCTGGCAGGAGGTGGCTGCAGATTAGGTCGTCCTTAGTGACCCAGAGGACTCTGAACCGAATGCCTCAGCAAACCTACACTGCATGGTCTCCCTGATCCTGCAAAGCCTGCGAAAGGACCCTCAGATTCATGGTATCAAGGAGAATGATCAGTACTGGCTGGCAACCCTTCTTGATCCACGTTACAAGGGTAAGGTGGCGGAACTTATCCAGCTGTCGCAGAGGGAGTAGAAGATGAAACATCTTCAGGAGGCCTTGCAGAAAGGTTTGTGCAATGCGTTTCCAGAGGCTGGGAGGTTACAATTTCCTGGTCCTCCTGGACAACGTGTTGCTGAGGCTTCGGTCAGTCACAAAAGGAGTGGTGGAGAAGGTGGCCATCTGACTGATGCGTTCAGACAATTTTTTAGTCCACAGCCCCAAGGTCTAAACAGTTCCAGCAACCATCGCCAGCGTCTGTTGTACATGGTGCAGGAATACCTAGGGGCAAGATCAGACTTGGAGACCTTTCCAACCGAAAATCCACTGGGTTACTGGGTCTTGAGGATGGATTACTGGCCAGAGCTTACACAGTATGCAATTAAGCTACTGGCCTGTCCTGCATCCAGCGTTCTTTTGGAACGCACATTCAGCGCTGCTGGAGGCTTTGTAACCGATCACAGAGTGCGCCTGTCCACCGATTCGGTTGATCGGCTTCACCTTCATAAAAATGAATCAGTCTTGGATCACCAGCTACCAAGCACCTGATGCTGATGTAACCGACTAATTTTTTTATGAATGTGAGATCCCTTGAAGACTGCCTATGCTGATGCTGAGTGACTATCCTGGTATGCTGAGTGACTATCCTATTCCTTCTCAATGTTCATGTTGATAGCTTCTAAGAACATTTTTGGTTCTGGGCACCACCAGTGGCTAAGGCCCAATTTTTCTGCCCCTGTTTAACAGGGGCATGTAATTACAATTTTTGCTGCAATATTTTGCAGCAGGGCTCGTTCCTGCGCTCAACAAGAGTATCTGTGAGGGGTTGCAGTGTTGTGGCACCACCACCACTGGCTAAGGCCCAATTTTTCTGTTTAACAGGGGCGTGTAATTACTATTTTTTTTTCCATTAAAGAGTTTTTATTGAAAGTTAATGCAGTTTAACATTCAAAGCCATTTTACGTTGTTAATCTAAAACATATATCCATAGCCTGTAATTGACATCCAGAGTAATAGCAACCCTCTGAAATAACTTCTGAAATACCGACTGTAAATCTTGCAGACCTACGTCCTACACTGGGGTTGAATAAAAAGGAGATAGCTATTAAATTTGTCTCTCGTTTCAACCTGATTGCTGAATGGATCAAATTAACTAATATGCCAATGAACATATCTATTATGTAACTTTGAATTCCAGAAGTAGAGGCTCAATTTTTGTTGTTCAGAGAAAGTATAGAGTAGTAAAGGGAAAGTAGAGAAAGTAATAGAGTAAGAAGAGATTAGAGTCATCTTATAAAGTGAAAATGTCTCTCTCTCTCTCCTTGGTCACCATAGCACATCCGGCTCTGCACGTAAGTGTCACAGGAATTCAGTACCCAGAGGGATATTTAAGCATTCATTAATTGATCATATGTTGGAGAGACCCTGAAATAGAACCAGGGGGTCCACGTTTTGTGATATCGTTCTATGTCATCTGAGGTTTGGGCTAATAAATCTTCCATACGACAGACCTCGGCAACCTTTTGCAACCACTCTTTCACCAAGGGGGCCTGAGTACTCTTCCAACGTAATGGAATCAGGGCCTTGGCAGCATTTAAGAGGTGCTTCGTTAGGGATTTTTTGTACCTTCTGTGCGGAAAGTTAGAAATGTGGAGTAGACAACATGCTGCATCTAAGGTGATTCTGGTCTCCGTGATCTGCCGTATGATATCTCTCACTCCCGTCCAGTAAGTTTCCAGAATTGGGCATTGCCACCAAATATGGAGGAGTGTACCTCTCTCCCTGTCGCATCGCCAGCATCTGTCAGAGGCCCCCGGGAACTATGATTTCAGTTTAAAGGGTGTGAAATACCATTGAGCCAGAAGTTTGTACGCCGTCTCCTGTGTTTTCGTACTGATAGAGCATTTATGTGCCAACGTACAAGCTGTTAGCCATTGATTATCAGTAATATCTTTTTGTAGTGTTCTGGACCATTCTGTTCTAAATCTGTCCTCAACGGTTGTTGTAGGGTGCTGGAGCCATGAGTAAGTGGCAGAGGTCGCCCTGGGGAAGTCATCCCCCCCGTGACAAACTGTCTCTAGTTGTGTCATAGGTCTTTGAAAGAGAGGTTGTTTAGTCTTGTCTGTGACAAAGCTGCGTAGTTGAAAGTATGACCACCTGGGTAAGTGGGTCAAGCTGTTGTCCTCTTTTAGCACTGAATAGTCTTTCACCTTATCTTTTCTGAAGCAGTCTCCTGCGGTCAGCAGTTTTGATGGGTCCGGCGCTTGGAAGATCCCACTCACCAAACCAGGGCCGAAATCTGGATTATTCTGTATAGGTGTCAGTGGGCTCATTTGTGTCGTTAAGTCATATTTCTTAATCACCGTCTGGAAGGCCTCCAAAGTGGTAATTACAATTTTTGATCTAATATTTCACAGCAGCGCCTGTTCCTGCGCTCAACAAAAGTATCTATGAGGCTTTACAGTGTTGTGCCACCACCGCCTAAGGCCCAATTTTTCTTCCCCTGTTTAACAGGGGCATGTAATTACAATTCTTGATATAATATTTCACAGCAGGGCCTGTTCCAGCGCCCAGCAAGAGTAACTGTCAGGGCTTCCAGTGTTCTGGTTCCATCAACACCTAAGGCCCAATTTTCCACAGAGTGTATAGGGAAGGCCATATAGTATATACAGGCGGTCCCCTATTTTCCATAATCCGACTTAAAAATGGAAGGAGACAACAGGAAGTGAGAGGAAATCTACCCCTAGGAAGGGAAATTGTCTCCTGTAAGAGTTAATATGGGAAAAAGGTGTCTCCTCCACTGATTTATCACCAATCCTTGTTTCCCTTAAAAACCCCAAATTTTCAAAATCCAATTGTCATTGGCACAGAAAGTGAGGTGAAATCTTCTGAACAGGGACACAGACAGCAAAACAAATGTTACAGAGGTGATAACCTTTCCCTATGTTTTTCAAAAAGCTTTAAAAAAGATTTTTTGGCTGGAGCTACCCTTGCAAAATTGCCTTTTCTTTTTTTAATTTGGGTTCCCCTTAATATCCATACAAGACGCAAAGGGCCTGGTAAATGGCTGGGGGGGGGGGGGGTACCCATGCCATTTCTCTCACTGATTTTCATCCATATTGCCGGGACACGACATTACAATAAAGCCTCAAGCAGTTTTAAATGACTTTATTCCTTTAGAAATGTCATTTTGTGCAGGGACTGTTCTAAGCACGGGAAACACGCGCCACTTTACAGGCATACTATTGACACCCCCAGGTATGATATTTAAAGAAATATTTCACTTTTATTTTTTCACTTAAAGCATCATTAAAATCACTGCTCCCGAAAAAATGTCAGTTTTTAAAACTTTCTTTTCCATTGATACATGTCCCCTGGGGCAGGACCCGGGTCCCCAAACCCTTTTTAGGACAATAACTTGTATATTAGCCTTTAAAATTTGCACTTTTGATTTCTCACGTTTGAGTCCCATAGACTTTAACGGTGTTCAAATGTTCCTGCAAACTTTCGGTCCGTTCACATGTTCTGTATGCGAACTGAACCGAGATGTGTTCGGCCCATCCCTAGTCTCTAGTTCCTCACTGTACAGGGTCTGTAATGTGAGGAGGATTCCCTGTATATAGAGTCTTATACAGGAGTGGAGTTCAGTCAGGATACAGTGTCACACCAGAAGATATAGCATATCAGCTATCCAAAACTGAAGAATGGAGATTGACTGACAATTCATGAAAAATGAAGAATGCAATCTTTGTGGAAGATAGACAGGGGTAAATCTCCAGATTCTCAATTTTAAAGACACCAATCAGGATCCTCCATACTTACTTTGTCAGGGCTGTTTGAAGGAATTTGGGGGCCCCAAGCAAAATGGACATGGAGGACCCCCAACCCTGCCCCCCCCGGCACGCACACACGCAAAGCCTACAGGAATCACAGCATAGCGATACAGTTTAAGTTCACAAAATTTACAAAGCAGAGAAAAGACTACAGTAGAGTGTACTGTAGAGTATTTTCTCTGCTTTGTAAATTTTTGCAAAAAGCTTTAATAAATATTACCTGATTCAAAAAGAAGCAATAAGATGGAAATGTAATGGTAAAGAACGAAGAAAATGGAAAGAAAGCTATGGCAATTGTTTTTATTGTGGTCAGCAAGCTACCATAATTTTATTACTAAATGGGTCTTGATGACTGCCTCCCCCACTTACTACTCCCCCCCTCCCCCGTGTTCTTTTTAACCCCCCTCCCTCCGCGTACCACATGGCAGGAGATTCAGTTTTCTGTTCCCGGCCGGCCGGTCTGAAGGGAAGTGAGCACTCAGTGTGTGCACTTCCTGTCAGTCCGGCCGGGAACAGGAAACGGAATCTCCTGAGTCCTGTACCGCCGCACGGACTGCAGGAGGAAGGAAGAGGAGCTTGGCCACTCTACAGGCTGCAGCTTATAGGAAGCGGCGGCGCGGCTGGGGCCCCAGGCCAGCTCGGGGCCCCAAACAATTGCTTGTTTTGCCTGTCCTGTCGCGACGGGCCTGGACTCTGTAGAGGGTTAAGAACAGCCATAGATGAGTCGAAAACTGAATGTTCTGTCAATCGAAAAACTAAAATGGCATATACAATTGCACCATCATTTGTTTTTTTTCTAAAAAAAAAATCCAGCATGTTGGATCAGGCACTTTCGAGTGTGGCACGAAAAAGCAGGGAGAAGACGTGTGGACACCAGCACCAGTATGTTAAAATTAGCACTTTATTTCTGAATACTTTAATGTGGATATATTTGCACAAGAGATTGTTGATGAACGTTTTATGAACTGCATCTTCTAATCTACATTTATTTCTAAAGGGAGGGGATTATAGTATGGTTTTCTCTTATGCATATTGGATATTAATTTGAATATATGCACTTCATTATATAAGGTGAAAAGCACAGACACTTTTCGAGTACGGTAAGGGGGAGGTGTATTGTAGTACGGAGAAGCATCACATACATATGTAATCTGCACTGTTTGCATATTGATTGACATTTATGTGCATTGCAACATAATATCAATTTTTTACACAGTTAAAAGGAGGGGTACTGTAATACGGTCAGTTACAGTACATTCAATGCATTTTTTTTTTTTTTCACAATTTGTGTTAAAGGTATTCACCAGCCCCAATAGAGTATACATTCAAGTGGTATATGAGGGAGGTACATTGTAGTGCTACACCAATATTACAATATTACTTTTTATTTTGTTCTTTAGATTCACAATACAGAGGATATAAATTAAGTGTATTAGCCTAGCACGGTAACCAATACAAAACATTACCCTTTGATCATCATGAATACACTGTTTAATGTTTAAATGATCTTTTTCAACCTTCACCACATTTGGCCTGTTTTTTAGGGATGAATACATTTTTGCTAATATTTTTTACAAAATGTTCCCATTTTCTGCTCAGTGGAACTATACAGATTATTTGATATCATTATTAGAGTATTCTTCTTTTTCTTGCTCCTTTGTAGTGTTAAGAAAAAAACTAAGCCTTATTAAAGGCTGCAAAACATTTATGAATATATTTTTCCTGTCTACATGTAGTGAAAATGATCATTAAAAAAATATCAGAAATTATAAATGATTGAATAATTGTGATTTTCATTATTCTTTTTTAAGAAAGAATATTTAATGGAAATGGAATATTCTATATTTAATCATTTTAAAAATGTGCTCACCTAAAATATAAAAGTAATGATGGTGATCTTCTTCTTATTATTTTTATTATATAATGTATTAAGTATGTTTTATGTATAACGTAATCTAAAATTGTAACAGTTTTGAATATATTTTTAAATTGGTTCTAAAGCCTAAACATTTTTTACCTTAATACCTCTCCTGCCAATGGCTCACACTGCTGTCAGTCAAATCTTGTGACAATGGAGCTGGAGATGGGGCTGAGGCACACTGTCTGTGTCTATGAATGCAGGCAGTACACCTTGGAAATGAGCCCGCAGGTGTGCGACCATAGAAAGTGGCTTCCTATAGTGGTGCACCGAGAAGAGGAGGAGCCAGGACCTGCCGTGAGGGACCGAAGAAGAGGATCAGGGCCACTTTGTGCAATTCTATTGCACAGAGCAGGTAAGTATAACAAGTTTGTTATTTTAAAAAAAAAATAGACTTTGCAATTACTTTAAATATTACATTATTAGTGGTCAATAAGTTCTACATGTCAATAAGTTCTACAGCACAGATTTTTTTTTTATTCATAGACTATTTACAGCTTTTTTAATCTGATGCCCTGGCTTTATAAATTACTGCAAAAATAGTCAATAAATTTAGAGAAAATCCAGGCAAATTAATTTGCCTGGATTTGGATTTCTTTAAATATTGCCCCTCAACATTACTCGTCAATTGCTCAAAATAAAAGCTACCTAAATACCTAATATATTGCTGGCTATCGCAGTAAGCGGCATTGGAGGGCTACAAACAGATACAAACAAAGCCTGGGCATTGGTGTGTGTATTGGTCCAGCAATGCACCAGCACCTTTGCAGCCATAGTGCTATTTGCTGGGTGTTTGGTGTGCTCCTGTACCTTTAAGAAGGGGTGGGCTGCCCTTCAGTCCACCTGCCCACATTTATCCATCAGAATGCATGTGCCTCCACTGTGGGGAAACTCATATTGCTAATCACTTCAAAAACAAGATTGATACAATCCGTGATGAAATCTCCATTCTACAGGTATCTCCCCCAGCTAAGACCCCATGTCAACAGGTACAACTGACACTCCCCCTATTCAAATCTGCTACTGCAGATGAAGTTGCTAAACTCCTTTCTATCGCCCACCTAACCACCTGTCCCCTGGACCCTATTCCCTCTCAAATGCTACGGTCACCCTCTGACCCCATCCTACACTCTCTAACCCACATCTTCAATCTCTCCCTCACCTCTGGCATCTTCCCCGACGCTCTAAAACATGCACTGGTCACCCCCATACTCAAAAAGCCGTCCTTGGACCCTACCAATCTTAACAACCTACGCCCTATCTCTTTGCTCCCCTTTTCCTCTAAACTCCTTGAACGCCTGGTTTACAACCAACTGAGTGACCACCTCATTAAAAACAACCTTCTTGATCCCCTTCAATCTGGATTCCGCCCTCAACACTCCACAGAAACTGCTCTTTTAAAACTCACAAATGACCTACTAACTGCAAAAACCAATGGACACTATTCTGTACTCCTACTTCTGGATCTTTCAGCTGCCTTTGACACGGTTGACCACCCCCTCCTCCTCAAAAAACTTTACTCCCTTGGTCTCCGTGACTGTGCTCTTCAGTGGCTCTCATCCTACCTATCCCAACGCACCTTCAGTGTCACTTACAATTCTACTTCCTCCACTCCTCTTCCCTTCTCTGTCGGGGTCCCCCAAGGTTCTGTTCTTGGACCTCTTTTATTTTCAATCTACACCTCTTCCCTGGGTCAGCTGATAGCCTCTCATGGTTTTCAATATCATTTCTATGCTGATGACACGCAAATCTATCTCTCCACCCCTCAACTCACTACATCAGTCTCTTCAGGCATCACTAACTTACTAACCGACATATCTGTATGGATGTCACACCACTTCCTCAAACTCAACTTGTCCAAAACTGAGCTTATAATATTTCCTCCCCCACGTGCCTCTTCCCTTGACTTCTCTGTCAAGAGCAATGGCACAACCATCCACCCGTCCCCACATGTCAGGGTGCTAGGTGTTATCCTGGATTCTGAACTCTCCTTTCAGCCCCACATCCAATCACTTTCCAAAGCTTGCCGCCTCAACCTCCGCAACATCTCTAAACTACGTCCCTTTCTAACCAATGAAACCACAAAACTCCTGATTCACTCCCTGGTTATCTCTCGCCTTGACTACTGCAACTCACTCCTCATTGGCTTACCTTTAAACAGACTATCCCCCCTGCAGTCCATCATGAATGCTGCTGCCACACTTATCCACCTTACAAACCGCTCAGTGTCTGCTACCTCTCTCTGCCAATCCCTCCATTGGCTGCCACTCGCCCAACAAATTAAATTCAAAATACTAACAATAAGTTACAAAGCCATTCACAACTCTGCCCCCAGCTACATCACTAGCCTAGTCTCAAAATACCAACCTAATCGCCATCTCCATTCCTCCCAAGACCTCCTGCTCTCTAGCTCCCTCATCACCTCCTCCCATATCCGCCTCCGGGACTTCTCCCGAGCCTTGCCCATCCTCTGAAATTCCCTACCCCAATCTGTCAGACTGTCTCCAAAACTTTCCTCTTCAGAGAAGCCTATCCTGCCTCCATCTAATAACTGCACTATTTTCTCCATTAGCTCATCCCCCACAGCTATTACCCTTTTGTTTAACTTGACCCTCCCTCCTAGATTGTAAGCTCTAACGAGCAGGGCCCTCTGATTCCTCCTGTATTGAATTGTATTGTACTTGTATTGTCTGCCCTAATGTTGTAAAGCGCTGCGTAAACTGTCGGCGCTATATAAATCCTGTATAATAATAATAATAATAATAATAATAATAATATTTTAGTCTTAGAACCACAGATATCAGGGTGCCGTGACGAGGCTCTGTGGCTTACGCATGCGTTTGCAAATGTGTGCGGACTAAACCCCTGTTTTTAACGCATACTGTTAGACAGGTCAATTTGGTTGTCTGCGAGCTGGTGGTAAGTAGGCTTGGAATTTTTTCCTGGGCATTCCCCAGGCTTTGTTTGTATCTAAATACCTAATAACAGCAAAATACAGACAGTTACTGAAAATGACACTCTTGCTTAAGAAATAAAACAATCCCTGTGGACTTTAGATACCGTAATACATTTAAAAAATCGGTCCACCAATGCCAAATCTCTAGTATAGTAGTGGTTGCATGCAGATAAGAATGCTGTGTCAGCTCTTTCTAATAATTATATATTTTTCTCTTTTGAGGACTGGCTAGACATGTTCTCATAATATGCATACATGCATACGCTCCACAGCTGTTAAAGAGACGATTGTTAAGCTTCATACAAGATGGTATTTCACCCTTGCTAAGTTATGAGATCTTCCCAACGGTATTGAAGACCTGCTTTAGGGGTTGCCCTGACAGAGGTATACGCCTTCACATATTTTGGAGCTGTAAGATACTTAAACTGCTCTGGCAACAGGCTACCACCAAGGTAACTCAGATCACTGAGTCAATATGGGGTACTGTGTGTACAATAATCAGGACAAAAAAATGAACTTTGCTACCAGTTGTCCTGTCCCTGCAGCTGAAAAACACCCCCACAGTATGATACTGCCACCACCATGCTTCACTGTTGGGACTGTATTGGACAGGTGATGAGCAGTGCTTGGTTTTCTCCACACATACCACTTAGAATTAAGGCCAAAATGTTCTATCTTGGTCTCATCAGACCAGAGAATCTTATTTCTCACCATCTTGGAGTCCTTCAGGTGTTTTTTTAGCAAACTCCATGCAGGCTTTCATGTGTTTTGCACTGAGGAGAGGCTTCTTTCGGGCCACTCTGCCATAAAGCCCCGACTGGTGGAGGGGTGCAGTGATGGTTGACTTTCTACAACTTTCTCCCATCTCTCGACTGCATCTCTGGAGCTCAGCCACAGTGATCTTTGGGTTCTTCTTTACCTCTCCCACCGAGACTCTTATCCCCCGATAGCTCAGTTTGGCCAGGCGGCCAGCTCTAGGAAAGGTTCTGGTCTTCCCAAACATCTTCCATTTAAGGATTATGGAGGCCACTGTGCTCTTAGGAACCTTAAGGGCAGCAGAAATTTTTTTGTAACCTTGGCCAGATCTGTGCCTTGCCACAATTCTGTCTCTGAGCTCTTCAGGCAGTTCCTTTGACCTCATGATTCTCATTTGTTCTGACATGCACTGTGAGCTGTAAGGTCTTATAAAGACACTTGTGTGGCTTTCCTAATCAAGTCCAATCAGTATAATCAAACACAGCTGGACTCAAATGAAGGTGTAGAACCATCTCAAGGATGATCAGAAGAAATGGACAGCACCTGAGTTAAATATATGAGTGTCACAGCAAAGGGTCTGAATACTTAGGACCATATGATATTTCAGTTTTTCTTTTTTAATAAATCTGCAAAAATGTCAACAATTCTGTGTTTTTCTGTCAATATGGGGTGCTGTGTGTACATTAATGAGGAAAAAATTAACTTAAATGATTTTAGCAAATGGCTGCAATATAACAAAGAGTGAAAAATGTAAGGGGGTCGGAATCCTTTCCGTCCCCACTGTATATATACAATATCTCACAAAAGTGAGTACACCCCTTACATTTTTGTAAATATTTTATTATATCTTTTCATGTGACAACACTGAAGAAATGACACTTTGCTACAATGTAAAGTAGTGAGTGTACAGCTTGTATAACAGTGTAAATTTTCTGTCCCCTCAAAATAACTCAACACACAGCCATTAATGTTTAAACTGCTGGCAACATAAGTGAGTACACCCCTAAGTGAAAATGTCCAAATTGAGCCCAAAGTGTTAATATTTTGTGTGGCCACAATTATTTTCCAGCACTGCCTTAACCCTCTTGGGTATAGAGTTCACCAGAGCTTCACAGGTTGCCACTGGAGTCCTCTTCCACTCCTCCATGACGACATCACGGAGCTGGTGGATGTTAGAGACCTTGCGCTCCTCCACCTTCCGTTTGAGGATGCCCCACAGATGCTGAATAGGGTTTAGGTCTAGAGACATGCTTGGCCAGCCCATCACCTTTACCCTCAGCTTTTTTAGCAAGGCAGTTGTCTTCTTGGAGGTGTGTTTGGGGTTGTTATTATGTTGGAATACTGCCCTGCGGCCCAGTCTCCGAAGGGAGGGGTTCATGCTCTGCTTCAGTATGTCACAGTACGTGTTGGCATTCATGGTTCACTCAAAGAACTGTAGCTCACCAGCACTCATGCAGCCCCAGAGCATGACACTCTCACCACCATGCTTGACTGTAGGCAAGACACACTTGTCTTTGTACACCATCTGAACGTAATAGGTTTATCTTGGTCTCATCAGACCACAGGACATGGTTCTAGTAAACCATGTTCTTAGTCTGCTTGTCTTCAGCAAACTGTTTGCAGGCTTTCTTGTGCATCATCTTAAGAAGAGGCTTCCTTCTGAAATGACAGCCATGCAGACCAGTTTAATGCAGTGTGTGGCATATGGTCTGAGCACTGACAGGCTGACCCCCCACCCCTTTAAACTCTGCAACAATGCTGGCAGCACTCCTACATCTATTTCCCAAAGACAACCCCTGGATATGATGCTGAGCACGTGCACTCAACCACTTTGGTCGACCATGACGAGGCCTGTTGTGAGTGGACCTGTCCCGTTAAACCACTGTATGGTCTTGGCTACCATGCTTCAGCTCAGTTTCAGGGTCTTGGCAATCTTCTTATAGCCTAGGCCATCTTTATGTAGAGCAACCATTCTTTTTTTCAGATCCTAAGAGAGTTCTTTGCCATGAGGTGCCATGCTGAACCCCTAGTGACGTTTACCATCCAACCTGACAGAACTGGAGAGAATCTGCAAGGAGGAAAGGCAGAGGATCCCCAAATCCAGGTGTGAAAAACTTGTTGCATCTTTCCCAAAAAGACTCATGGCTGTATTAGATCAAAAGGGTGCTTCGACTAAATACTGAGCAAAGGGTCTGAATACTTAGGACCATGTGATATTTCAGTTTTTCTTTTTTTAATAAATCTGCAAAAATGTCAACAATTCTGTGTTTTTCTGTCAATATGGGTTGCTGTGTGTACATTAATGAGGACAAAAAAATGAACTTAAATGATTTTAGCAAATGGCTGCAATATAACAAAGAGTGAAAAATGTAAGGGGGTCTGAATCCTTTCCGTTCCCACTGTATATATACAATATCTCACAAAAATGAGTACACCCCTTACATTTTTGTAAATATTTTATTATATCTTTTCATGTGACAACACTGAAGAAATGACACTTTGCTACAATGTAAAGTAGTGAGTGTACAGCTTGTATAACAGTGTAAATTTTCTGTCCCCTCAAAATAACTCAACACATAGCCATTAATGTTTAAACTGCTGGCAACATAAGTGAGTACACCCCTAAGTGAAAATGTCCAAATTGAGCCCAAAGTGTCAATATTTTGTGTGGCCACAATTATTTTCCAGCACTGCCTTAACCCTCTTGGGTATGGAGTTCACCAGAGCTTCACAGGTTGCCACTGGAGTCCTCTTCCACTCCTCTATGACGACATCATGGAGCTGGTGGATGTTAGAGACCTTGTGCTCCTCCACCTTCTGTTTGAGGATGCCCCACAGATGCTCAATAGGGTTTAGGTCTGGAGACATGCTTGGCCAGTCCATCACCTTTACCCTCAGCTTCTTTAGCAAGGCAGTTGTCTTCTTGGAGGTGTGTTTGGGGTGGTTATCATGTTGGAATACTGCCCTGCAGCCCAGTCGCCGAAGGGAGGGGTTCATGGTCTGCTTCAGTATGTCACAGTACGTGTTGGCATTCATGGTCCCCTCAAAGAACTGTAGCTCCCCAGCACTCATGCAACCCCAGACCATGACACTCTCACCACCATGCTTGACTGTAGGCAAGACACACTTGTCTTTGTACACCATCTGAACCAAATAGGTTTATCTTGGTCTCATCAGACCACAGGACATGGTTCTAGTAATCCATGTTCTTAGTCTGCTTGTCTTCAGCAAACTGTTTGCAGGCTTTCTTGTGCATCATCTTAAGAAGAGGCTTCCTTCTGGGATGACAGCCATGCAGACCAGTTTAATGCAGTGTGTGGCATATGGTCTGAGCACTGACAGGTTGACCCCCCACCCCTTTAAACTCTGCAACAATGCTGGCAGCACTCCTACATCTATTTCCCAAAGACAACCCCTGCATATGATGCTGAGCACGTGCACTCAACCACTTTGGTCGACCATGACGAGGCCTGTTGTGAGTGGAACTTGTCCCGTTAAACCACTGTATGGTCTTGGCCACCATGCTTCAGCTCAGTTTCAGGGTCTTGGCAATCTTCTTATAGCCTAGGCCATCTTTATGTAGAGCAACCATTCTTTTTTTCAGATCCTCAGAGAGTTCTTTGCCATGAGGTGCCATGCTGAACCCCTAGTGACCAGTATGAGAGAGTGAGACCGATAACACCAAATTTAACACACCTGCTTCCCATTTACACCTGAGACCTTGTAACACTAACAAGTCACATGACACCGGGGAGGGAAAATGGCTAATTGTGCCCAATTTGGACATTTTTACTTAGGGGTGTACTCACTTATGTTGCCAGCGGTTTAGACATTAATGGCTGTGTGTTGAGTTATTTTGAGGGGACAGCAAATTTACACTGTTATACAAGCTGTACACTCACTACTTTACATTGTAGCAAAGTGTAATATCTTCAGTGTTGTCACATGAAAAGGTATAATAAAATATTTACAAAAATGTAAGGGGTGTACTCACTTTTGTGAGATACTATATATATATTCCACAGTTTGAGACTATATGTAGAACCATCCTCAAATTCCAAGCTTGCACTCCTGCTGTCTCCAGAAGACAGGTGCAGGACTGTAAAGAAGCTGTCTGAGGATGAAATGCATCACAGTTGTAGTTTCCTAGATGGGTAGGGACCTGTCGCTGTGATTTTGTAAAAAAAAGCTAAGCATTTTGTGATGTCGCACCAGATTCTGTGTGCACTGGTTCTAATAAATCTCCCCTTTGACTTTCTGAACAGCCTGAAATTCAGCCTGACAGAAAGGTTTGGGAGACTTTAGATGCCTGCACTACATACCTGCAGACGTTTGCCCCCATTGACAATTTCTCTTTTTGGATTTCTTTCTATCATTAGAGTCAATTTTCTAAAGGACAAAGACTGCTGATTTAGCAAAGTGAATGTTCACTTAGCTTAGTTAACCACTTGCCGACCACCCACAGTAGATTTACTGAGGGCGGGCAGCTTGTACAGGCAAAACTGCTGGCAACACCCCCCTGTGACAGCTGATCACGTGATCACAATGTCAACAAAGCTGCTATGAATCAATATCAGTATATGTCAATATCAATATAATACTGTTATGAATCATAACAGTTTTGCTTCCTTTGGTAGTGAGCTGTGATTGGCCCCCAGCTATCACATGGTACCTGGGCCAATAACAGCACCTTTTACCATGTGATTAGCTGTAGGCAATCACAGATCATTAGTTTTCACAGTTGTCATGAGCAGGATTCATGACAGCTGAGAGCATTGCTGGCACAATGATCTTCATTGTACCAGCAATCAAATTGTAAAAAAAAAAAATCCCTGATTACCCCCCCCCCCAGAGTAGTACAATGTTATTATGGTAACATTGAACTACTCTGACCAAAGTATTTTAAAAAAAATAGTAAAAACATAAAAAATAATGTTAAAAAAATATATATTTCAAATTGAGAATAAAAAGGTATTTGACATTTTTTTTTTTTAGTTTTTTTTTATAACATGCTGTCACCAGTCAGTGTTCCTGATCACCGCCACACCAGTCATATTATGACGCTGTACTGCCCTGGTGATGGTGTGTAAAAAAAAATTGTGAAAAGAAAACAAATTTTATTTAATTTCTTAATTTTCCAAAACAATTTGACAAACAATAATAATGTATCTTACAAAACCAGGTACCCCCTCCCCTCCATAAAGTGCCAAATGTGGCAGTGGAGGGGGGGTGGGAACAAAAGGAGCCTCCCCTTTTGGGTGGAGCTCTGCTTTAAGTGGTTAATAAGGTAAATCTGTGCTCACTTACATTATCCAATTATGTGCAATAACAAAGAGTGGTAACCAACACTTACTGCTCCTACTACCTGAAATCACCCATACCTTATGCCATTCAAAACTATATTTGTGCCAGATTAGCTTGCATGCTGTGACTACTCTGGCTTCACTATTTCCATGTGTTTATTAGCTGACTGAACCACCATGGCACTCTATTAATGATACGGTGAGACCATTTCTTATTCCATACGTGCTGTGAGCACACATACATGCAGTAGACATTGGAGCAGTACGTACATGGAATTTCTGTTGAATTATATTGCACTTTGAATGGATGGACAACATTATACATGCAGAAAACTATAAAGAACCAGCACTCCAGATTTATTCTTATGCATACCATTAATATATTAATATTCTTATCATCTAGCACATTTGTTGGAGTTGTTGAACAACATGACATTATATTACATAGTTAAAGAAATATATATTCCATAACAGAGTACAATGTTTAAACTAAAACAATTATGATTGTTTATGCATTACCTTTATACATGTTTGAGTAAGTTATGCCCCATTATAGGCGTATTGTGTTTTTAAACCTTTTCTGTTCAAATATTTTATTGAAGTACAGCAATGTGCACATATATACACAAACAATATATTTGTAAAGCAGAATACTCATATGGATGTGACAGCACACAGGCATTCCACGTATTACTGGTATAGTAAAATGAAATAAAATCAGAGCTAACATTGTGAATGAATTCTTTTATTGACTATCTGAATTTTTATATGAGACAATGAAACCTTCCATTCACATCTACTTGTATTTTCATACTGAAGCCCAGAGCTCCTCAAACATGGACAGAGCTTTACTCCCCCATAATTGGTGTATTACCTAGTACCCCTACAGCAATAATGTTCCCTTCATTGTAAATAGAGTATTACAGGATCACATGCCATACAGTGCCATCACATGCCGTACAGAGCCATCGCATGCCGTGCAGAGTCATCACATAGCGTACAGTGTCATTACATGTTGTACAGTGCCATCACATGCCGTACAGTGCCATCACATGCCCTACAGAGTCATTACATGCTGTGCAGTCTTCACATGCCATACAGTGTCATTACATGTTGTACAGTGCCATCACATGCCGTACAGAGTCATCACATGCCGTACAGAATCATCACATGCTGTACAGAGTCATCACATGCCATACAGTGCCATCACGTGCCATACAGAGACATCACATGCCGTACAGAGACATCACATGCCCTACAGAGACATCACATGCTGTACAGAGTCATCACATGCCGTACAGTGCCATCACATGCGGTACAGATTCATTACATGCCGTTCAGTGTCATTACATGTTGTACAGTGCATCACATGCCGTACAGTGCCATCACATGTGGTACAGATTTATTAAATGCTGTACAGTGTCAGTACATGTTGTACAGTGCATCACATGCCGTACAGAGTCATCACATGCCGTACAGTGTCATTACATGTTGTATAAGAGTACAGTGACAGAGAGATGATTTGTATGTACAATAAAGACTCTATAAAGACTCTGGGGACATATCAGGGGTCACTTTAGATGTGGGAGAGTTGTCAGTCTCCCTCTCCTTTGTACTATACACAGGTATGCTCTATACACATAGCATTGTGTACATTTCAGAGAACAGACACAGGGCACAGGTCACTATGCTCCTCACCATGTCTCCTCTTCTGATATAACACAGTGCTATGTGTATAGAGATTACCTGTGTTCATTGCTGAACATGAGAAATGACTCTCCCCCCTCCCCCCATTGGCTGGAGGAGACGCTGATACAGACTTTGAATGAGTGAGGGGAGAGAGAGTTTGGAGGACAGGGGAAAATGAAAGCGCAGGGGAGAGTTGTTGGAGTCTCTCAGAGAGCTTCCATAGCCAGAGAAAGGTGAGGAGACTTCACTGTTTGTATCACACTGTCTCTGCTTCCGGGTTTTAGCTGGGGACACGCTGCCATGGAAACAGAGGCATGTGAAGAACGTGCTTGTTCCAGATAGTAGCCTGGGTGTGCACCTCTTCACCAAACACACCCACATGTCCTCCAGAGGAAGGGAGTGAAGGAGTGGCTGGATTGTGGAGATGTTTCCATCCCCTGGAAACGTTTGAACTGAGAAAGAACCGTTAGAGGCTGATCCTGGGATCTTCAAAAGACTATTCTGCAAAAACTAAAGGGCTGGTGAAAGAAAGAAATGCAAGGCAGGTATGAGGGTAGCATGTAATACCTATTTTTTCATTCCCATACGTCTCCTTTAAGAGCCACCTCAGGATTCCTATGAGGGTCCCTAAGGAGGGAGCTTGAGGGTAACTGTTCATAGTAGTCAGCAGAAGTGTGGCCATAAGACAGAAGGAGGGTGGTCTGGTCTCCCTGGGTTTCAGAAATAGGCTTGGGAGAGCAGTTGTGAGGACCATTTGAGGGGAGAGAGTATGAAGAATGGAAAAGGGAAGACAGAGAGGGAAGGGGCCTGTCACGGAATTTAGTAGACCAGACTGTGTGGACTGCACAGAGGAAATCAGAAACACATGTAAGTGAAAAATAAGGGTGTTTAGTAAATAAGTGACAAATAAGTGAAATCTAAACAGTGCAAAACCAACCACAGACCCACAAACTACAAATAATATATACAAATAACTAGAGATACCGGAATCGTAAACAAAGCCAGGCCGAGGTCATACACAGGATGGGTAAGATGGGAAACCAACAGGACAGGGAGAGGATGGATAGATAGGCTGCAGGGCAGGGATACAAGGAAATCAGGGCACAGGAGGGACAGGTCCAGGATGGGTTCGGGATAGGGATCGGATCAGATCAGATCAGAAACAGGCTCAAGGTCAGGATACAAGCAGCGAGGTCAGGGCACAGGGAGAAAGATACCAAGGCAAGCATGTGAGGGCTTGCCGGGTATTTATAAGGCCGCAGTAATTGACCTCAGGTTACACCTGAGCGCACAGGGTGCTGTCTGCTCCACACTGCCGGAGTACACCCGCTAGTGGACACCGGTACTAAGGCCCAAGGATGCAACAGTGCCACCAGCAGGTGAGTCCTCTTATTACAGGTCCTAGGAGTTTGAAGACACCCGCTGGTGGACACTGGTATTGCGATCCAAGAGACCGATAGCGCCCCAACGGGTAAACCTTTTTATGACGTACCCCCCACAAAGGAGCAGCCTCCGGACGCTCCAACTAGATGAAATTTTTCAAAGTTTATGGCCTCAAACCGAACAACAGATGAGGGCACATCAGGCTGGGCATCGGGTACTTCAGGCTGGGCATCAGGCACTTTAGACTGGGCAGCAGATACATCAAACTGGACAGCAGGCACATCAGAGCAGACAGCAGGCTCCGGGTCGTCGAGCTGGGCAGCAGGCTCAGGGTCGTCGAGCTGGGCAGCAGGCTCCGGGTCGTCGAGCTGGGCAGCAGGCTCCGGGTCGTCAAGCTGGGCAGCAGGCTCTGGAACATTAGGCTGAACAGCAAGCACCGTAAGGGCAGGCTGGATTACAGGCACCGGCTCAGCAGGCTGGGTAATGGGCCCGAGCTGGACACCGGGCACTGGTCCGGCAAGCCGAATAATGGGTACTGGCTTAACAGGCCGAGTGACGGACTTAGTAGATTGAGTAAAGGGCACCGGTTTAACAGACTGGGTAACGGGCACCAGCTCAGCAGACTGGGTAACGGGCAATGGCTTAGCAGACTGGGTAACGGGCACCGGCTCAGCAAACTGGGTAACGGCCACTTAAACTTCAGGCTGACACACGGGCATCGAAACTTCAGGCTGACACACGGCACTGAAACTTCAGGCTGACACACGGGCACCAAAACTTCAGGCTGACACACGGGCACCGAAACTTCAGGCTGACACATGGGCACCGAAACTTCAGGCTGACACACGGGCACCGAAACTTCAGGCTGAGACACCAATATCAAGACATCCGGCTGGAAAGCAGGCAAGGAGACACCAGGCTGGAAGGCAGGCAACAAGACATTAAGATGGAAGGCAGGTACCAAGACATCAGACTGAGAAGCGGGCACATCAGACGGGGAAGTGGAGACATCAAGCTGGAAGGCAGGCACGACACTTCAGGCTGGAAGGCAAGCACCGAGACATCAGGCTGGAAGGTGGGCACATCAGACTGGAAATTGCGCACATCAGACTGGAAAGCGGGCACCAAGACTTCGGGCTGGAAGGCAGACATCAGGACGTCAGAACGGAAAGCGGACACATCAGACTGGAAAGCGAGCACATCAAACTGGAAAGTGAGCACATCAGACTGGAAAGCGGGCACATCAGACTGGAAAGTGGAGACATCAAGCTGGAAGGCAGGCACTAAGACATCCAGCTGGAAGGCAAGCATCGAGACATCAGGCTGGAAAGCGGGCACATCAGACTGGAAAGCGGGAACATCAGACTGGAAAGCGAGCACATCAGACTGGAAAGCGAGCACATCAGACTGGAAAGCGGGCACATCAGACTGGAAAGCGGGCACATCAGACTGGAAAGCAGGCACATCAGCCTGGAAAGCAGGCACCAAGACTTCGAGCTGGAAGGCAGGCATTGAGACATCAGGCTGGAAGGCAGGCACTGAGACATCAGGCTGGAAGGCAGGCACATCAGACTGGAAAGCAGGCACATCAGGCTGGAAAGCGGGAACATCAAGCTGGAAAGCAGGCACCACGGCATCAGGCTGGAAGGCAGGCATCGAGACATCAGGCTGGAAGGCGGGCACATCAGACTGGAAAGCAGGTACATCAGACTGGAAAGCGGGCAAATCAGAATGGAAGGCGGGCACATCAGACTGGAAGGCGGGCACCGAGACTTTGGGCTGGAGGGCAGGCATCAGGACATCAGACTGAGAGGCAGGCACATCAGACTGGATAGCAGGCACATCAGACTGGAAAGCAAGCATCGAGACTTCGGGCTGGAAGGCAAGCACCAAGACATCCGGCTGGAAGGCAAGCATTGAAACATCAGGCTGGAAGGTGGGCACATCAGACTGGAAAGCTGGCACATCAGACTGGAAAGCGGGAACATCAGGCTGGAAGGCAGGCACATCAGGCTGAAAGGCAGGCATCAAGACATCAGACCGGAAAGCGGACACATCTGACTAGAAGGTAGGCACAACAGGCTGGAAAGCAGGCACATCAGGCTGGAAGGCAGGCACCGAGACTTTGGGCTGGAAGGCAGGCATCAAGACATCAGACTTGAAAGCCGACACATCTGACTGGAAGGTAGGCACATCAGGCTGGAAGGCAGGCACATCAGGCTGGAAGGCAGGCACCGAGGCTTTGGGCTGGAAGGCGGGCATCAAGACATCAGATTGGAAAGCGGGCACATCAGGCTGGAAGGCAGGCACATCAGACTGGAAGGCAGGCACATCAGACTGAATAGCAGGCACTGGGTTGGCAGGTTTAGGTGGGTCATCAAGTTTAACTGGCATGAACGCAGGCTGGAACAGGTTGGTTAGTGTGGAGGCAGGTTGGGTTACTGGCAGGATGGTGTGGATCAAGAAGAACTTTCGTTTCTTTTTTGGTTTAGCCACTGCAGCTTTGTACATAGGTGCAGGGTTGTAAGAAAAGTATGTATCTGGGCAAAAGGAAGACCAAGGAACGGTGGCTGGAGGAGGGTTCTGTGGGGTTGTTACAGGTGGAGGAAAAAAAGGCAGGTGGATTAAAGGCAGGATAGGTGCTACACTTGGAGACTGGGTAGTAGTATTTGGTAGGGAGCTGAGTAAACTGGGCTGTAGCTGAGGTTGCCATAGGTGACAGGGAAAAATGGGGTTGAAAGAGAAGAAAAAGCAAGGACCTCTCCAATTGGGTCCTGCCTCTTTCGGAGATATTAGGACTATTACGGTACCAAAGGGATGTAAACAAAACTTTTGTAAAAAATTTTTCTTTTATTCAAAAATGAGATTTAAAAAGTCCCACAAAGGACACAAAATATAAACCATAACATATTAATACATATATCAGAAAAAAGAATTCCCCTGAATGGACTTTACCGGCACTTGCTGACACATGATAGATAGTGAGTACGTCTACCAGAGCATATATAGTAAAAAGGTTTTTTATTTAAACATAGCATAGATTAAAAACAGATTACAACATATATTCAACGGAACATAGTGTAGAGGTAATGCATAACAACATTGTTGCAAAACAGTAAATTGTACGAGGGCTCTTGTTCACGCGTTTCGGAATCAGTATTATATTTATCCTTCTTCAGGGATGTAGCAAGGAAAGAGCACTTCGTCTAAAGTAATTAAAATACAACAAAATGAGTGGATTGTCATAACATATAAATGTAAATATGTTGACATCAATCTATGTATATCACTCACTTCAGATATGTTGCGTTGAATTGTTTAAGAAAACTTTCAAATTAAGATGGCTTTTTTCTGATATATATGCATTTATTGGATGTGGCACTGCTCCTCTTAGGCCTAGGGAAGCTAATTACCCTATTCAGTTTAATAACATATTAACACAATCACAGATTAATTGTTACAGCAATGTTGACAATCAATTTGTAAAGATAATGCCCACACAGGCGCATGGAGGCAGGTTATATGGTACTTGCAGACATGACCTCTACAGTTTCGCGGTCACAGCCGCTTCTTCAGGAGGCGTCTATTAGTACATATTCTACAAAATGAAAAAAGTACAATATCAACATTACAATCGGAAAGATACATATAACATAGGAAGCACACAGTTGGTATTGGAGAGGGTAATCTAAGTTAAATGTTGCACTCACCAACCTGTGCCCACAAGGGGTTTGGAGCGATACTGTGAGACGCCCTCAACAGGCGTTCCCCTGGTGGCGAGCCAGGGAGGCAATTAAGGTGATACTATTGTAGAGAAATAAAGGTATAAAAATTAAAAAATGTATAAACTGCGGGTTCTACTAACTAAGAGAGCCACCCGGTGTAAGGTCAGGGTAAAGAGTGGTGGATAAAAGAAAAGGGAGGGGAGGAGGGGTTTGGTCCACAAGGGGAGATGGAGGGAAAAAAGAAAAGAAGGGAAGAGGAAAAAGAAAAGGGACAAAGGAGAGGGAGAGGGAGTGAGGGAAGAAAGGGAAAATAAAGAAAGAGGAGAGAGGGAGGAGGAAAAAAATGGGGAAGGGACAGAAGGGGAGGGAAGGGAAGGGGGGGAGGGGGAAAAAAAGGGGGGAGGAAAGGGAAGGAGGGATGATAGGAAAAAAGGAGAGGGAGAAATTGTGAAGGGGGAAGGGGGAGGAAAAAAGAAAGGGAAAGGGGATAGAGCATGAGGGGAGAAGAGAAGGGGACGGGAAGGAGTGTGGGGGGAAGGGGAAAAGCAGGAAGAAAAGGGGGAGAAGGGGGGAGAGAGAACCTACCACCTGACCAGGGTAATATGCAGAAAGGAGCTTTAAGGAGCGGAGGGTTTTAGTATCAAATAGATATACCCACCGTTGCTGTATTATTAAAAACTAGACTCGATGGCCATTTGCACCCAGAGTAAGTGAATGGTGGAACTATAATGGGCAGGGATAAACTCTATGGAGCCCAGCTGCTGCTTCTCCTGATTGACGCTGCGGCGTCAACCATTGTGGAGCTGCGCGCTTGCGCTGGATGGTTTCCTTGCGCTTGCGCAGCAGAGGGGGATCGGACCCGGAAGAGATGGCAGCTGTTGTTCTCAGCGCTGCCTGACTTCCGGGTTGGAGGCATTTAAGATGTTCAGACTCATTTGCAAGCCCAGAGAGGCACACACCCAGCAGTCTATTAGCGCCGCTTGGAGTTTTGTAAGTACTTGCCACATGTTCTTTGGGGAGGGTGGGGGATACCATTGCATCACTCTATACCATCTTTCTTTCTTTCCTTGTAAGCGTTCCTCCCTTTGGTAGAAATGCTTAGCAAATTGCTATAACTGTACAACAAATATCCTTCATTTATGCATTCATTTTTTTCCCAGCGGCTCCCCACAGCATTGCGGCACGGCCTCTACGGCCATTATAGTTCCACCATTCACTTACTCTGGGTGCAAATGGCCATCGAGTCTAGTTTTTAATAATACAGCAACAGTGGGTATATCTATTTGATACTAAAACCCTCCGCTCTTTAAAGCTCCTTTTTGCATATTACCCTGGTCAGGTGGTAGGTTCTCTCTCCCCCTTCTCCCCCTTTTCTTCCTCCTTTTCCCCTTCCCCCCCCCCACTCCTTTCCCTTCCCTTCTCTTCTCCCCTCACGCTCTATCCCCTTTCCCTTTCTTTTTTCCTCCCCCTTCCCTCTTCACAATTTCTCTCTCTCCTTTTTTCCTATCATCCCTCCTTCCCTTTCCTCCCCCCTTCCCCCCCCCTTCCCTTCCCTCCCCTTCTGTCCCTTCCCCATTTTTTTCCTCCTCCCTCTCTCCTCTTTCTTTATTTTCCCTTTCTTCCCTCACTCCCTCTCCCTCTCCTTTGTCCCTTTTCTTTTCCTCTTCCCTTCTTTTCTTTTTTCCCTCCTTCTCCCCTTGCGGCCCAAACCCCCCCCTCCTCCCTTTTCTTTTATCCACCACTCTTTACCCTGACCTTACACACCCGAGTGGCTCTCTTATTTAGTAGAACCCGCAGTTTATACATTTTTTTATTTTTATACCTTTATTTCTCTACAATAGTATCACCTTAATTGCCTCCCTGGCTCGCCCCCAGGGGAACGCCTGTTGAGGGCGTCTCACAGTATCGCTCCAAACCCCTTGTGAGCACAGGTTGGTGAGTGCAACATTTAACTTAGATTACCCTCTCCAATACCAACTGTGTGCTTCCTATGTTATATGTATCTTTCCGATTGTAATGTTGATATTGTACTTTTTTCATTTTGTAGAATATGTACTAATAGACGCCTCCTGAAGAAGCGGCTGTGACCGCGAAACTGTAGAGGTCACGTCTGCAAGTACCATATAACCTGCCTCCATGCGTCTGTGTGGGCATTATCTTTACAAATTGATTGTCAACATTGCTGTAACAATTAATCTGTGATTGTGTTAATATGTTATGGTTTATATTTTGTGTCCTTTGTGGGACTTTTTAAATCCAATTTTTGAATAAAACAAAACATTTTTACAAAAGGTTTGTTTACATCCCTTTGGTACCGTAATATTCCTAATATCTCCGAAAGAGGCAGGACCCAATTGGAGAGGTCCTTGCTTTTTCTTCTCTTTCAACCCCATTTTTCTCTATTCACGTAAAGGATGATGGTACCTATTAACGATATTACACCCTACTCTCCTAACCACGTGGCTAACTTCAGAATATAGGTGACAGGGAGATTTTTGGGTAGGCAGGTGATTAATGGCAGGGCTGGAATGTTGAGGCTTAGCTAAGTGCAGGAGATCTGACCATGTCTGTAGCACAGGTTGAACAAATGCTGATTCACACCCGGCCTGACTAACCAGGGATTGTACTGAATGGATGCAATCAGACAACACCTGCTGTGAACAAACGGAATAATGTTCCATAAAAGAGGCTGAATCATCTTCTAATAACCATACCAGGGATTCAACTTGGCCATAATTGAAGGGGGGAGAAAAATCATTGCTTCCTTCAGGAATGCATGAGAGGGCTGGTTTTGCACATAACTGGATCAGGGGCTGAAAATCTTTAAATGACATATACCCCTGATCCACTAGGGAATGAGCTGATCGGATAGTTTCCATCAGCTGGTCACTAGTCCACTCTTTTAAAATCTGGCGACAATATTCACCATCCTCTTCTGCTAGCAGTGAATAATAAATGATTTCATTGAAATCCATATTAGCAAAACTAACAACCAGGATGGTTCCTTAATGCAGCCACGTCTGGTCAGGGATGGCCTTGGTATACAGTCACGGAATTTAGTAGACCAGACTGTGTGGACTGCACAGAGGAAACCAGAAACACATGTAAGTGAAAAATAAGGGTGTTTATTAAACACAAATAAGTGAAATCTAAACAGTGCAAAACCAACCACAGACCCACAAACTACAAATAATATATACAAATAACTGGAGATACCCAAATCGTAAACAAAGTCAGGCTGAGGTCATACACAGGGAGGTCAGCAGATGGGTATAGATGGGAAACCAACAGGACAGGGAGAGGATGGATAGGCTGCAGGGCAGGGATACAAGGAAATCAGGGCACAGGAGGGACAGGTCTAGGATGGGTTCGGGATAGGGATCGGATCAGATCAGATCAGAAACAGGCTCAAGGTCAGGATACAAGCAGCGAGGTCAGGGCACAGGGAGAAAGATACCAAGGCAAGCATGTGAGGGCTTGCCGGGTATTTATAAGGCTGCAGTAATTGACCTCACGTTACACCTGAGCGCAGAGAGTGCTGTCTGCTCCACACTGCCGGAGTACACCCGCTGGTGGACACCGGTACTACGACCCAAGGATGCAACAGAGCCACCAGCAGGTGAGTCCTCTTATTATAGGTCCTAGGTGTTGGAAGACACCCGCTGGTGGACACTGGTACTGCGATCCAAGAGACCGATAGCACCACCAACGGGTAAACCTTTTCATGACAGGGCCCCTAGAGGGGTCTGCAGTTGGGGCAGTGCACAGATTATGGTAGTAAGAGGGAATTGTCAAGATCTGGAGGTAAATAGTGGGTAATCCAGGGCCTCCAAAGTTTTTCGTAGGGAGCAAGTGATTCTTCCATTGTTGGAAATTCTGAATGCCAAGAACGCGGTCACGTACACCACGTACAACGAGACTAAAAAAAGGGCAGTTCAGTACTAAGCGAACCCTTTGGACTCCTTTTGCTTTTCTCGTGTTAGTAAACGTTTGGTGAAAGACGATTCACGATTTTTCAGACTCGTGGTTTTAAGATCGTATTTCTGCTTTTCAGTTTGTTCTTGTGGGTTTGTATCTGTTCTTCAGTGCGTGCAGTGAGTTCCCATTGACTTTTCATTGTGTTCTTGTTCGTTCGTTACTGATTTTCAGGTCGCTCTTCACAGGCCTAGCTGTTGTTCAGTGCGTTCTGTTACTTCGTTCTGAGCAGCCAACCATTTTCTAGCCATGTTAATGTTACGTACTCATCGTAGAGTTCGTGCTGTGTGGGAGCTTGGTGTTGGGGTCCTTACTTTGACACAAGCCCAGTCCATGAACAGGGCGAGGAGGAGTTAATGGACCAAGAATTGGTTGCTCCAGCGTGACCAATTCTGTCACATGCCTTTGCTCTGTAAAAATGTGCTAAAATGTGTACAGTGTGTATTTATATCTTTGTATTATGACACTTCTTACCTGTCCAGTGGGCTGCCAATAGTGTAAGTAAGGAGGGGCTGGCCAAAGTAATACACATTATTTAGGCATTCATCTCTCAATGGAGTGGAGAGTGTTACCTGTCCAAAACATCCCCCCCCATAAAATTTATCAAATGGCCCATGAGAGGGTGGGGGGAGGAATCTGATAGGTGGACCTTACACCTTTGTCTTTAAATACTCCCTAAAATAAATGTAATACTGATGTTGGCCAAGAATGTTTGTGTCTAATCTGCTTTCTATGTTTATGTGCAAAATGATTTATATTTATTTCTTGTTTGACTCCACAGTTTCCTTCCAACCCACAGGAATGGCAGACTGTGGCCTCCCACTTTGCCCAGCAGTGGGACTTTCCTAACTGATGGGAAACACATCCACATTGTCCCACCACCCAACTCAGGGTCATACTATTACAACTACAAGGGGTTCTATAGTATTGTGATGTTGGCGGTGGTGTCGGCTACTTATGAGTTCCTGTATGTGGACGTGGGGAAGAATGGCCGGATGTCAGATGGTGAAGTCATCACCCAGATCGAGTTCTACAGGCGTCTCCAGAATGGCAGCGTGGACTTTCCACCTCCAGAAGACAATGTGGAAGGACTCCCATTCGTCTTCGTTGCGGATGAAGCGTTTGCGCTGGGAGACCATCTTATGCGGTTATTCCCTATGAGGACCCTCACCCTGGACCAGAGGGTTTTTAATTACCAGTTGGCCAGAGCCAGAAGAGTGGTGGAGAACATGTTTGGAATAATGGCCAGCCGGTTCCGCCTATTTTTTACACCCATTCACATGGCAGAGTATAAACTTAATCACATCATCCTGGCTTGCTGTGTTCTCCACAACTTTTTAAGGAGAAATTCTGTGAACTATGTTGGCTCAGTTGGGCCTGAAGCCGGAGTTATGAATCTCAATGAGGCAACCCTGACTAAGCTTGAAGCTGGCTGTCCTGGCTTGCCCCCCCTGAGTGCCCACGCGGTCCCTCTAAGATACATGGAATACTTTGCGAATAGGGGGGGCATCAATATGCCAGACAATGTCTGAGACATTTTTTTATTTTTTTTATTGTTTTTCAGAAAAATTACATTACATTTACTGCTTGTGTTTCTTTTAGCTGATCATTACTGAAATTTGGGCAGTCCTGAAAATGGCGTGATTCAGTAAAATGTGAAAACACTGTTGTGTGTTATTTACTAAAGGCAAAGACACTTTACACTACAAGTGCACTTGAGACTGCACTGAAACTGCACTTGTAGTGCAAAGTGGATTTGGCCTTAGGAAATAACCCCCATTGTTACTGAAAACACAAATTTTCACACAAAAAAAGTTTATTTAGCATTGAAAGAAGAAGCCACACATTGTTGATTAGCAAGATTTTTAATACAAGCACAATCACATGTGCATTTATAAAAGTTTTTTAAAACAAACTAACATGTTTGTGGTATAAAATATTTGTAGTTGACATTATTAATACAAGTAGAAATGTCCTTTTAAGGTAAAACAGGCATGTTTAAAACCAACAAGAAATACACAAATCTAGAACTTACAAAGTTCAACTTTTGTAGAAATTGAAGGCAATATCAGACATGAGTATTTCAAAACTGTGTTTGATATTGCGTTCAGCAGATGGGGTGAAGTCACCCCTTAAAAAGCCAAATTTAGAAGATGCACACAAATTTCAGAATGTCAACATGCGCTAGCTGCCATCATGGGGGATCAATGGACGTGTTTTGTGGGTGCAACCCCTTCCTCTTAGCTACTTTATTATTGAGGAAGGGGTTGCACCCACAAAACGCATTCATTGATCTCCCCTGATGGCAGATAGCACATGTTGACACACTGTGTGCATCTTCCAAATTTGGCTTTTCGAGAATATAGTACAAAATGTGAAAAAAATTTCCAGGAAAAAAAGCCAACAAAATTAGGATTTTCGAGGGGTTTTAAACTCTCCCTAAAACATCAGTGATGTTCTTCATTTTGTTTTGAACATCATTGATGTTTTGCTTGATGTTTTCCAAGTCCCTATTACGCCCCATGATCTCCCCGATCAGGATCTGGGCACTTTCACTGCTGAAATGACCTTCATCCACAACATCACGATCACCTATAAATATAGAAACAAAAATGCACCATGTATTATAAAAATGCCGGCATCCATCTCTTACCTGAGCCTGTGGTCGCAGACACTTACCTGTTGTGGTGACAATTTCAACCACGTCTCCCTCATCCTCCTCCTGTTGGCTTTGTGGCATTTCCACTTCTTCATGAGGTGGGGGGTCTGTGGTCTCCTCTGATGATTGGTGTCCTCCGAGTCTTTTCTCCCCTATGTTTAAAAAAATAGGTATATGAAACATTGCTTGGAAGTGGGGTACAATTGTCTATTTTGGCAGAGTTGCAAGATGAAGAAATGTTTTGTAACTTTGGCAAGCTTAAATACTTACCTGTTTTGTACAAGCTTCACAGAAGGAGACACCCCTATAGTATACACTGGAGCACCTGTGTGGGCCCCCTAAGAAAAAGGGTGTTCTTGTGTCCCACACTAGTGCTGCAGCATCCAGATGTGTAAACAGCTGCTGAGTGTCCTCTCCTTACACAGAATCTAGTTTGCATTTCATTCTAGTTACAAACCCATCTAGACAACAAAATTATTATAAGAGAAGTAGGCCAGAAAAAATGTATTGAAATGCATCTGGCCAAAACATGGTGTTTGATTGGCCGAACGAACAATGTTTCCTACGAACAAATAATGTGCCCATGAACATGAAAGTTGCCATTTTAAACTGTACAGTAAACAGTAAACAGTAAAGAAAAGCACATGAAGCAGCACGAACATAATAGAAATAAAGAATAGGAACACAGGACAACTACTTACTTTTTTGCAGCACTCTCCTGATTCTTCTATACTGATCGTGCTCCCTTAATTTGAGGTCCGACCACCGCTTCCTCAGTTGATCCTTGGATCGTCGTACCCCAAAATTTTTGTGCAGACTCTTCACAACTTTCGCCATGATCTTGGCCTTTCTGACACTTGGGTTGGGGTTAGGTCCATACTTCCCATCATAGTAGCCCATCAATAGCCCTCTTCAGTATGTCTACCATCTCCACCATCTCCACCATCTCCACAAAGGACATATTTGAGGCCTTAAATCATCTCCTCCGGGATCGGGACGTTTCTGGCTCCGAGCTTTCCTCCTCCTCCTCGTTGCTGTAATTAGCACGCACCTGCTCTGTCTCTGCCATGTGCTCTTCCCCCACTGCGCCGAACGAGAAGGGACGGGGAATAGACTACAAAGAATGTCAGGGGCGGGCGGAGTTTCACGCATGCGCAGTGTATATAAAGCATAACACGCGTGCGTAGTACGTACAATCTGTGAGCGGAGGAAGGAGTATTGGAGGCGCCGATCGTGATAACGAAGGTAACATTTAAACTTGGGCCTATACTGTTTCTAGATTGAGGCCTATATTGGGACAAGATTAGGAGACTTTAGCCTGACATTAGGGTTTGTCTTGTGTATTGCAGATAAAATGGATGGCTTCAATGACCACAACTTCCTCCCCCTGTTCATAGACAAGTACAGGGAGCTGCCCTGTCTGTGGCAGATCAAACATCCTCATTATAATCATAAACAAAAGAGGCAGGCAGCGCTGGAGAAACTGCTGGAGTTGGTGTAGCTGGTGGTCCCCACTACAACCATCTACTATTTAAAAGCCAAAATTGGTGGCCTGAGGAGCATTTATCTTAGGGAGCGCAAGAAGGTCCAGGATTCCCAGAGATCCGTAGCTGCAGCAGATGATGTTTATCCTATCCCCAGCTGAGGCTTCCGATGTCCAACCTGGGACTTCCAGCCAGGAAGAAGTGGAGGAGCCCAGCTGGAGCCAGGTATAGCATTGTTCTACACATTTCTGGTCAATAAATAAATGATGTTTACTAGATGTTATTATTGATCACTAATTGCTGATTTAATAAAGTGTTGTACATATCAATAGACAGTAGTGGGGAAAAATAATTGGGACAAGAATGAAAAATGTTGGGCTCAGAATGATGGTCTGTTCTATTTGTTAACATTCAATTTGCAACAGTTATGAGGTGAAAATTGTGTGTGATTAATGAAGAAAAAACTGAAACTATGTCCCTTTTTCATACACAGGAAGACCTCAGCCAGGAGGAGGCTGTGGAATGTGGCACACAGGAGGAGGCTGTGGAATGTGGCACACAGGAGGAGGCAGGGGTTAGTGGCAGCTAGGAGGAGGTGGGGCTAAGTGGCAGCCAGGAGAAGGCCGGGCCCAGTAGGAGCCTGACAGAATCGCAGGTCCCTCCCCTCCGCCTTCCAAACAAAAGACCAAGGAAGGGGAGTAACCTGCAGGATTCAGCACTCAGGCTGATTCAGGAGGCTTCTGCGTCCCTCAGAGCCTTCCTCACACGTGAAGAGGCCTTTGCCTCCATGGCTGCCACTAAACTGCAGGGCATGCAGGAGGGCCAACGCCTCATGTGTGAGGAAATCATTTATAAAGCATTAAATAAGGGGTTGAGGGGCAAAATCACACCCAATACCCACCTGAGTGAGTTGCATCATCCTCCTCCTCCTGCCGCCACAACTTCACCACAACAGACACAGCGTGGAAGGAAGTATGGAAGGAAGACCAGAGAGTGATGACCTGGGTTCAGTCTGTTCTGACAAAAGATGTAGGCTCTTGTATGACCACAGCCTGGGGACATAGATGTCATCTGCTGCTGTTCATGATCTCTTGGACTTCTGGACCAGATTGAACTCCCTTATATATGGACTCCTCAGGCCACCAATTTTGCAGGAAAATAATTGATGTGTGCCCTGGGGGCCAAAGGCTTCGCCAATTTCTGGTGTTTCTCCAGCGATGCCTTCCTCTTTGTTTGGTTATGAGCCCTTAATACATTTTTGGTATGATTTTTTTTTTGTTTCAATAGTTTTTATTAATATTTTAGTTCATATAACAGAAATATTATATATCGATAGTAATGTTGAACAATGAAGCATTGCAAAAACATCAAAGAGATTGATATTACATGTACACAGTGCAATGAGGTGAGAAGAGATAGAGTATACAGTTTACACTACAAGATACCAATAAATTGCGTGAATAAGCAGTATGTAGGGCGATAAGTTGAGTGTGAGTTCTGTGTCCGTTTATGGACGGCACTGAGGAAGTTCAGTAGATCAGGGGTCGAACTCTCCCCGGATACCCCACTGGGATCATTCTGTATCCCTGAGAGAGTTCAGCCCCACTATCATAGATGAGGGATAGTAAACACACTCAAGGTAGGGGAAAGACGTTGGTATTTGAGTACCATGAGAGCCAGGGCGACCATTTGCTGAGTGTAGGAGGGAGGCAACCCTTCGAGGAGGCTAGCATGCGTTCGTATTTGCAGTGGAGGTTAGTGAGATCTAATACTTCAGTGATCGTAGGGGGGAGGGGATTTTTCCATTTTCTAATAATTGATAATCTGGCTGCCAGAAGAATGTGATTTAGTGAGGTCTGTAGGTTTATAGGAAGTTGGTCTATTCCCAGGGATAGAAGTGCCATTGCTGGGTTCAGCGGAATGCGGATTTGGACTATGTCCGATAGGACACAGAATATTTTTGTCCAGTACGGAAAAAGTTTGGGGCAGCTCCATAGAGTATGTAGGAGGTCTCCCCTATACCCGCATTGTCTCCAGCAAGCATCGGAGAGGTGGGAGCTAAACTTGGATAGTGTTACAGGGGTGTAATATCATTGGAGAGTGATTTTTGCCGATAATTCCCACAGTGTGGAGCAATTGGAGGATTTCTGATTAAGTTTACATGCTTTTTGCCACTGGAGTGTGGTGAAAGATTGGTGTAAATCCGATTCCCATTTCGTGTGGGGTTGGGATTTAACAAAGGAAAGCTTGCGTTGGAATATGTTGTATAACAAAGTGATACCTTTTTTCTGGGAGGTAGGGGATGTTAGGAAGGCCCATGCTGATGGATAGATTGGAGAAGGTTAGGTTTGTTGTGTAGGCAGTGTGGAATTTGTAGGTATAGATAGAAGTCATTTTGTGGGAAGTCGAACTCTTTTTGGATTGTCGAGAAGGATTTTAAGGAGCCATTTTCGTACAAGTTATGAATATATCGTATTCCCCGAGCAACCCACTGTTTGAGGGATAGTTGCGCTATCATGTGGTTTAGGGTGAGAACGGGAACACTCATTGCTACTGTGGGGATGCTAGTGTCAGAGCACCTTAGAAGGTTAAGCCATGTTTTGAGGGTTATTATCATTGTGGGGGGGAGATAGGAGGGGGGTTTAGCACCCATTTGAGTGCTGAATAGCCATAGATTTGTTGGGACGACAGAGCTGTATGTGGATTCTATGGCTCCCCATGTAGTTGACAGCGTTGGAAGGAACCATTCTTTTAATTGAGTCAATACTGTTGCTGAGAAGTAGTCTTGGAAGTCTATATAACCTAGTCCCCCAAGTAGTCAGTGCTTTTTTAGTTGAGAGTGTGCGCATCTCTATTTTTTCCCCTGCCAGATAAATCTAGATAATAGGGCTTGTAGGGATTTAAAATAGCTGGTTGGTACAGGAATAGGTAAATTCTGAAAGCGATATAGGATTTGGGGGAGATGAATCATTTTGAACGCAGCTAATCTGCCCCCCCAAGAGAATTTGTGTTTACCTAGTTGGAGGAGGTCATTTTGCACTTTGTTTCTCAAGGGGAGGTAATTGTATGAAAAGAGGGATTTTGTGGACTTTGTGAGGTGGATGCCAAGGTATGGTATGCTGGATTCTGCCCATGTATATGGAAATTGATGTTGTAGTAGGTTGCGTGATACTGCATCTACGCCAATGTCTAGGATGTAAGATTTAGTCTCGTTTGCATTGTAGTATGAGATGTTTCCAAACCATGACAGTGTTTTTTGTATTTCAGTCAGGGATGGTGTGGGGTTGGTTATCATTAGAATTACATCGTCCACAAAGAGACTTATTTTGTGGATTTGGTTTCCTATGTTGATTCCTGATATGTTAGTATTGATATGAATGTGCTCAGCTAGGGGTTCCATTATCAGATTAAAGAATAGGGGCGATAGGGGGCATCCCTGTCTAGTGCCGTTGGTTATGCGGAAAGGAGCAGAGAGGAGGTTGGATGTGTATACTTGGGCCGAGGGATTGGTGTATAGAGCCATTACCGCTTGGTGGATGTGACCTTCAAAACCAAATTTTTGGAGCACCATGGATAGGTAGGTCCAGTTTACTCTGTCGAACGCCTTCTCTGCATCTAGGGATAGAAGCAGAGAAGGCGTTCCAGTCGAGCTTGTGTGATGTATAATATTAATCAACCTTCTAGTGGCATCTGATGTTTGCCGTCCTTTCGTGAATCCAGTTTGGTCAATATGTATAAGGGACGGAGAATGTCGACGAGTCTGTTCGCCAGTAATTTAGCATATCATTTTAGGTCAATGTTCAGTAGAGATATTGGGCGGAAGTTTTGAGGTTTGGTGGGTTCCTTACCAGGTTTGGGAATCGTAATCACCAGAGCAGAAAGCATTTCCTTAGGAAAGGATGAAGAGGATGCTGCCTGGTTGAATAGGTTGCAAAGGTGAGGGGCTAAGATTGTGTTGAATATTTTAAAATATTCTCCCGTGAAGCCGTCAGGGCCAGGGGATTTGGAATTAGGAAGTTTTTCAATGGTTGCTTGGATTTCAGATTGTGTGAAGGGGGTGTTAAGGCGTGATAGTTGTTCCGATGAGAGTGATGGTAGGTTAATGTGGCTAAGGAAGGATTGTATTTTCTCTTGGGTAGGTTGGTGGGTATGGGTGTCCGACTCTAGATTGTACAGATCACTATAGTAGGAGCTGAAAGCGTCAGCTATAGCTTTGGGATTGATATGTTTGTCTTGGTTAGTAGGGTGGTAGAGATGTGCTATTCTGGTTTTTAGTCATTGCCCTTTGATACGTTGGGACATAAGTTTCCCTGCTTTGTTATTAGTGACATATGATCTAGCTTTCAATTTCCTGATGTTTAATTCATAGGTTGCTAGTAGCAATGAGCGAAGCTCATGTCGCAATTTAAATATTTGGGATTGCAATACTGGTGATGGATTTGATTTGTTTTGTTGGTCAGCTGTCACTATTTTTTTAGTTAGTACCTCTATCTGCTGTGTTCTCCTTTTTATTTTAGCACCTAATTGTATGAAGAAACCTCTCATGAAGGATTTATGGGCACTACACAATATCGCTGGGTCAGCCACTGAGCCTGTGTTGTTAAGGAAGTATTCCGTCAGTTTTTGAGATAAGTACTGAGCATGTTTAGTGTTTTGTAAAATAGAGTTGTTGACTCTCCACATAAAAGAGTAATGCCGCGTACACACGAGCGGACTTTACGGCAGACTTTGCCCGGCGGACTTTTTGACGGACTTTCTGAATGAACAGACTTGCCTACACACAATCAACCAAAGTCGTCGAATTCGTACGTGATGACGTACGACCAGACTAAAATAAGGAAGTTCATAGCCAGTAGCCAATAGCTGCCCTAGCATGGCTTTTTGTCCGTCGAACTAGCATACATACGAGCGGACTTTTCGACTGGACTCGAGTCCGTCAGATAGATTTGAAACATGTTTCAAATCTAAGTCAGTCCAACTATTGAGAAAACAAAGTCTGCTGGAGCCCGCACACGATCGAATTGTCTGACGAAATCTCGGCCGCCGGGCAAAGTCTGCCGTAAAGTCCGCTCGTGTGTATGCGGCATTAGATTTAGAATTGTTGTTGATCAGTTTGAGGCTGACAGGTGCGTGGTCTGAACAAGTGATATGCCCCGTACACACGGTCGGATTTTCCGATGGAAAATGTCCGATCGGAGCGTGTTGTCGGAAATTCCGACCGTGTGTGGGCTCCATCGGACATTTTCCATCGGATTTTCCGACACACAAAGTTGGACAGCAGGAGATAAAATTTTCCGACAACAAAATCCGATCGCGTCAATTCCGACCGTGTGTGGCCTGTTCCGTAAAACACATAGGAGAGTATAATTCAAAACAAAAATCCGTTATTAAGGGCTCAGAACCAAACAAAGAGGAAGGCAACACTGGATCAACAGGAGAAATTAGTGAAGCCTGGGACCCCCACGGCAGACATCAATTCTTAAACCTCAAAATTGGTGGCCTGAGGAGTCCATATATAAGGGAGGGCAGTCTGGTCCGGGATTCACAGAGACTTGGATAACAGCAGATGACATCAGTGTCCCCAGGCTGTGGTACCACAAGAGGCTGCATCTTTTGGCCGACCAGACTGGATCCAGGGCAATCACTCTCTGGTCTTCCTTTCACACTTCCTTCCCAGCTGTGGCTGTGCAGTTGGAGATGTGGCAGGAGGAGGAGTAGGACCTGGAGGAGGAGGAGGACTGGGAGGACCTGGAGGAGGACTGGGAGGACCTGGAGGAGGACTGGGAGGACCTGGAGGAGAGGGAGGAGGAGGAGTAGGACCTGCAGGAGGAGGAGGAGGACCATCCCAAAGCTGTGTGTGAGGTGTAATGTGGCCCCTCACACCTTTCTCCAGAGCCTCTGATATGAGGGCCTGACACGTGGCTTTTTGGCCCTCCTCCATCCTCTGCATTTTATAGGCTATGAATGCCGCAAGGTTCTCCTGCATGGTGTGTGGTGCTCCCAGGACCTCTGTAGCCCTACAAAAAAATCTGATAGCCGCCTCCTCTAGGGCACTCCTCCTCCTGCCACTTTCTGTTTCCAGGGGGGGTGGAGGGACCTGCAGATCAGCCACCTCCTGGCTGAGACTTCCCTGTGTATGAAAAAGGGACATGGTTTTAGTTTTTGCATCATCAATCACAATCATAAATTAGTACTCCAAACTAACATCTAGGTAACATCATTGATTGGACAAGCAGAAATATTTAGAGGAATGCTATACCTGGCTCAATCTGGGCTCCTCCACATATGGCCTGGAAGGCCCAGGTTGGGCGTCAGAAGCCTCAGCCAGGGGGGAAGGAAGCGTGGAAGGAAGACTGGAGAGGGATGGCCTGGGTTCAGTCTGGCCTGCCAGAAAGTGCAGCCTGTCGTAGTACAACATCCTGGGGACATAGATGTCACCTGCTGCTCCGGATCTCTGTGAATCCAGGACTTTATTGCGCTCCCTCAGATATGTGCTCCTCAGGCAACCAATTAATATCTTTAAATAAGTGATGTCTGCCGTGGGGATCACCTGCTTCACAATTTCACACAATTGCTCCAGTGCTGCCTTCCTCTTTGCTTGGTTCTTGTAATGGGGGTGGGTAATCTCCCACAGACAGGGCAGCTCACTTAGCATATCAATGAATAGTGACATGAAGTCAGTACCTCTCATTAAGATATCCATGTTCACTGCAAGACACAACACAAGACAAAGCCTAATGTCACACCAAACTCTCCTAATCTTGTTACAATATAGGCCTCAATCTAGAAGCAGTATAGGCCCAAGTTTGTCTCTTACCTTCGTTCTTACAATCGGCGCGCCCAATGCTCCTTCCTCCGCTCACAGATCGTACGTAATACGCACGCGTGTTACGCTTTATACACACTGCGCATGTGTGTAACTCCGCCCGCCCCTGACGTTCTTTCTATTCTATTCCCCGCCCCTTTTCGTTCGGCGCAGTGGGGGAAGAGCATGATGGCGGAGTTACAACAGGTGCGTGATAATTCGAACAACGAGGAGGAGGAGGAAAGCCCAGATCCAGGCACGTCCCGATCCAGAAGGAGACGTTTTAAGGCCACAAATATGTCGTTTGGGGAGATGTTGGAGATGGTCGACATCATGAAGAAGTCCGACTATGACGGAAAATATGGGCCTTACCCCCATCCCAACATCAGAAAGGCCAAAATCATTGGTAAAGTGGTCCGGAGTCTGGAGAGGAATTTCGGGGTACGAAGGTCTAAAGATCAGCTCAGGAAGCGGTGGTCGGACCTGAAGTTGAGAGAGCCGGAGCAGTACTGAAAGATCCGGAGAGTGCTGCAAAAAAGTAAGTAGTTGTGCTGTGTTCATATTCTTTCTGTCTTTATTCCGTTCGTTCTGCTCCATATGCTTTTAGTAATTGTAACGTTTAAAAGGGCAACTTTAATGTTCATGGGCCCATTATTCGTTCGTATCAAACATTTTTTCTTTCGGCCTCTAGAACACCATTGTTTAGGCCATATGCATTTTCACACATTTTTTTTGGGCCTACTTGGATGCAAAATATTTGTTTGTGTAGATGGGTTTGTTACTAGAATGAAATGCAAACTAGATTGTGTGTAAGGAGAGGACACTGAGCAGCTGTTTTCACATCTGGACACTGGAGCACTAGTGTGGGGGGGGGCACACAGGTGCTCCAGTGTATACTATAGGGGGGTCTACATCTGTGAAGCTTGTACCAAACAGGTAAAGTATTGCAGCTTGACAAAGGGCAATAAAAAATATACATCTTGGAACTCGGCTAAAATAGACAATTGTACCCCACTTCCAAGCAATGTTTCCTATTTCTAGTTCTGCCATCAAATATCTGTGTGCTAAGTATACCATTTTTGTTTTACATAGGGGAGAAAAGACTCGGAGGTCACTCCTCATCCCAGGAGACCAGAGACCCCCCCCTCTGGAAGAAGGGGAAATACCTACCCAAGAAGAAGAGCAGGAGGAAGAAGAAGATGTGGTGGAGATTGGCACCACAACAGGTGAGTGTCTGCGACCACAGACTCAGGTAAAAGAGATGGATGTTAGCAGATTTTTGAGACCTGTTTTTTTTGTTCTTTATCTCTTTTTAGGTGATCGGGATCCAGAACGCTTTACATCAGAAAGTGCCCAGATACTGATAGGGGAGATTATGGGATGTAATCTCCAATTGCAAAACATCCAGCAACAAATCACTGATGTTATTAAAAAAAATAATAACATCATTGATGTTTTGGGGCGAATTTAAACCCCACAAAATCACCTGTTTTATGTTAATAAAATTTTTACAATGTTTCGAAAAGCCAAATTTGGAGGATGCACACAGTGTGCCAACATGTGCTATCTGCCATCACAGGAGATCAATGAACGCGTTTTGGGGGTGCAACCCCTTCCTCAATTATAAAGTAGCGTTGAGGAAGGGCTTGCTCCCCCAAAACACGTCCCTTGATCCCCCCTGATGGCAGATAGCACATGTTGACATTCGTAAATTTGTGTGCATCTTCCAAATTTGGCTTTTCCAGGGGGGATTTCCCCCCATCTGAACGCTATATCAAACCCAGTTCCTAAATACTGATGTCTGATATAGCCTTCAGGTTTTACCTAATGTGAACTTTGTAAGTTCAAGTTTTTTGGCTTTCTTGTTGGTTTTACACAGGCCTGTTTTATCTGAAATGGATATTTCGATTTTTGATAATGCCCCCCCACAAAAATTGTTATACAACAAACATGTTGTTTTGTTTTAAAAACCTTTGGTAAATGCACATGTGATTGTGCAGGTATAAAAAAGTGCCTTACTCAAGAATGTGTGGATTATTGTCTCAACGCTACAACACTTTTGGGGTGATGTAATTGCTGTTTTATGCAAAAATGGGGGTTATTTCCTAAGGGCAAATACACTTTGCACTACAAGTGCAGGTTCAGTGCAGTTGCAAGTGCACTTGGAGTGAAATGTGTTTTTGCATTTAGGAAGTACCAGCCAACACTATTCTTTATAAGGTTACCCAATCACGACATTTTCTGCACTCAACACATTTCTGTCAGGGTCAGCTAAAACAAACACAAGCAGTAAATGTCCACCAAGAATTTCTTTGGGTTGTTTTTTATTTGAAAAAGGTGTCACATATTGTCTGGCATATTGATAGCCCCCCTACCCGCAAAGAACTCCAGGTATCGTAACCGGACATCACGGGCATTCAGGGAGGGCAAGCCAGGACGGCCGCTTTCAAGTGCCGTCATTGTTGATGTATTTGGGATTCCGGCCTCAGGCCCAACTGAGCCAGCATAGTTGGCTGAATGTTTTCGTAGAAAATTATGGAGAACACAGCAGGCAAGTATTATATGGTTCAGTTTATACTCCGCCATATGGATGGGTGTCATAAATAATCGGAACCGGCTGGCCAGGATTCCAAATGTATTCTCCACCACTCTTCGGGCTCTGGCCAGCCGGTAATTAAAAACCCTCTGTTCCGGGGTGAGGGTCCTCATCGGGAATGGCCGCATCAGGTGGTCCCCCAGCGCAAATGCTTCATCAGCAACGAACACAAATGGGAGACCTTCAACATTGTCCTCTGGAGGTGGCAAGTCCAAGCTGCCATTCTGGAGACGCCTGTAGAACTCCGTCTGGGCGATCACTCCACCATCGGACATCCGGCCATTCTTCCCCACGTCCACATACAAGAAGTCGTAATTAGCCGACACCACCGCCAACATCACTCTACTATTAAACCCCTTGTAATTATAATAGTACGACCCCGAGTTGGGTGGTGGGACGATGTGGACGTGTTTCCCATCAATTGCCCCTCCGCAGTTAGGAAAGTCCCACCGCTGGGCAAAGTGGGAGGCCACAGTCTGCCATTCCTGTGGCGTTGAAGGAAACTGTTGAGGAAAAAACAATAAACATTACTATTTTTTCACAGAAACCTGGCAAGCAGATTAGACACAAACATTATGGGTCAACCTCCAGATAGCATTTATTAAGGGGAATTTAACAACAACAAAGTATAAGGTACACCTATCATATCCCCCCCCCCCCCCTCATGGGCCATTTCTAACATTATAGGGGGGGGGGAACTCTTGGACAGGTAACCCTCTTCACTTCATTGAGAGATGAATGCCTAAATACAGGGTATTACTTGGAACAGCCCCTCCTTAGTTACACTATTGGCAGCCCACTGGACAGGTAAGAAGTGTCATAATACAAAGATATAAATACACACTGTACACATTTGAGCACATTTGGACATTCTGCTATTACCTATCAAGATCATAATAGGATACAAGAACTTTAAACAGTACCATTGGAAAGTATACAGGCAGGCCCGTGCACTACATGCTTTGGGGAATTCATCCATAAATCTGAGCACTATAGAGGTGGGTATATTGTGTATGGGTTTGGCAAAGACAGCAGATAGATGATTGAGGATAGAGAATTGGGATCAGCTGACTTAGCAGTTGGGGGAGGGAGGGCTACAAAAAATTTGGGGACACCACAAAAAAAAGCCTCTGGCCCTCTGCCTGAATTTAAATCCAAAATAACATTTCCAAACATTTTAGGGGGTGTTTGGGGTAAAGCACTACTATGGAGCTGATACAATACATTGTTAAGTGACTACATGAGGTGAATATAGGGCAGGAGACACCATGCTGTGGAGGTTATTGAAGGGCAAATATGTATGAAGGACATAAAATAATAATTACATAAAAATCCAGCATGCATGAGAACAAAGGGGACATTCACAGCATATTACAATCATGGTAATTAGGGAATGAGGAAAGAAATACAATATATTATCAAACATTCAATACAATAAAATGTGATATAAAAGGATAAAAATCTTACCTTCATATACTCCTTCTGTAGGACCTGGATGATGGCAGAACAGGTCTCTAAGATAATGATCCCCAGAGCCTGGGGGGAGATGCCTGTCGAGAACTTGAGGTCCTGCAGACTTCTCCCTGTCGCCAAATACCGCAAGGTAGCGACCAACCTCTGCTCCGGAGTGATGGCTTGCCTCATGCAGGTATCCTGCCTGCTGATATAGGGGGTCAGCGAAGCCAACAAACGGTGAAACACGGGGTCCGTCATCCTGAGAAAATTCCTGAAATCATCAGGATTATTCTCACGGATCTCACGGAGCAAAGGCATATGACAGAACTGGTCACGCTGAAGCAACCAATTCTTGGTCCATGAACTCCTCCCCACCCTGTTCATGGACTGGACTTGTGTCAAGGTCAGGACCCCAACACCAAGCCCCCGCACAGCACGAACTCTACAAGGAGTACGCATACGAAACATGGCTAGAAAACGGTCGGCTGCTCAGAACGAAGTAACAGAACGCACTGAAGAACAGCAAGGCCTGTGAAGAGCGACCTGAAAAACAGCAACGAGCGGACAAGATCGCACAGAAAACTCCAATACGAACTGACTGCACGCACTGAAGAGCAGATACAAACCCACAAGCACAAACTGAACGGCAGAAAACGATCTGAAAGCCACGAGTCTGAACAAGCACGAATCGTCTCTCACCAAACTTTTACTAACACGAGATTAGCAAAAGGAGCCCAAAGGGTGCTGCGCTTGGTTCTGAACCGGCCTTTTCTAGTCTCGTCATACATGCTTGACGTCACCGCGTTCTTGGCGATCGGAAATTCCGACAACTTTGTGCGACCGTGTGTAGGCAAAACAAGTTTGAGCCAACATCCGTCGGAAAAAATCTGAGGATTTTGTTGTCGGAATGTCCGATCAATATCCGACCGTGTGTACGGGGCAATAGTGTGGATGCGGGATTCTTGGACATTTTGTAGTAACCATTTATCTGACAGAAATAAATCTATGCGAGAGTAAGTGTTGTGCCGCGGGGAGAGGTACGTATAGTCTCTCTCCGTCGTGTGGCAACACCTCCAGACATCATAAAGGTCGTTATCTGTAAGAAAAGAAGTTAGTGGGGAAGCAAAGTGTTTGGGACTAGAGGACGAGTCCATTGCATTATCAGGAACAAGGTTAAAATCTCCGCAGATGAGTAATTGTCTCTGTTGAACTAATCTTATTTTGTTTAAAGTTGCTTTAGGAAACTGTGTTTGTCTGCGGTTTGGGGCATACAGATTTACCAATGTATACACCACATTGTCAATGGTGCATACAATGATGATATATCTTCCGTCTGGGTCCAGTGTGCAGGAATGTTGCTGGAAGGATACAGTGTCTTTTATAGCAATAAGGACTCCTCTCTGTTTCCGTGTGAAAGATGCTTTGAAGAGATGTGGAAAAGATTTGTGTTGGCATATAGGCGTAGCATCCACTGCGAAGTGCGTTTCTTGGACGCAGAGAACATCGCGGCCATGTGTCAGCGCGGTCTTCCATAAGGAGGCTCTTTTAGCCAGATGGTTCAGACCTTTGACATTAATAGTCAGAACGTTGATAGACATTGTGGAACAAGGTGGGTACAGTGTGGTGTATAGAAAAACTCACTGTTGGTAGAAGATTGTGACGTTCCTCGGAAAGGGATCAAGGGAGTATAATCGTCCAGGCTCTCCGGTACCTTGGGTATACGCAGTTCACCTTAGGTTAACCGTATGGTAGCTATATTGGTAAATTACCTGCGAGGGGTACAACAAAGTGTAACGCAAGCACTGTACAGTGGTGGTCTGCAGAACTGTTAACTGATTCTCTGGCCGATGTACCCCTCGCAGGTGATCAAAGGCACTGTGTCCCACGTCCGTGGGATGCGAAACTATTAGTGGTAAAAGAACTGAAAAATAGAACTGAAAAATGAAAAAAAAAAGGTCAGTAAGCGCAACTGGTCTTACTGACTAGTTGTAGGGGTAGTGTTCAATAAAAAACGTGTATCAGCTAGACATAGGACCGGGGATGTATGTCGCTGAGAAAGTAAGATAGTGCGAGAGTTGTTACTTGCTCCTGGAATTACGAGGGCCTGTGCACTGGGCTCCTGGAAGATAAGGACTGGCCTGGTCCATTTGCTCTTCATATGTGACCTCAGGAATTATTCCCCAGGTTTGAAGTAGGCGTAATCCATCTTGGGGATTATTGATGACAGTAGTCGTCCCGTTTTTGGTGATTAGGATAGTAGCCGGGTGTCGCCATTTATATGGGATTTTACGATTATTAAGTGCTTTAGTAACAGTTTTCATCTGTCGTCTCATGTTCAGAGTGTATTTGGATAGGTCTGCATACAGGTGAATTTCATTGTATGGAGCAGGGAGGGCCGAGAGCGTCCTGGCTTTCGCCAGCAGTCTTTCCTTGGTGGGGAAGAAATGTATTTTCATCAGGACATCTCTGGGCACCGATGCCTCTAAGTGTTTAGGTTTGGGGATGCGGTGGATGCGGTCAATGATGCGCTCAATTGGAGATAAGTCAGGGAGCAGTTTAGCTATCATGTCGCCTGCATAGGTCTGCAGGTCGGCTGGGAGAACTGACTCAGGGACCCCTCTCAGTTTGACATTGTTTCTCCTCGAGCGGTCCTCGAGGTCTGCGAGTTTTGCGTTAATCCAATCCGTATCGTCAGCCTGGTCTTTATATGCGTCTATTAATTCATTGACTGTGGTGGTGCAGGCCTCCATCTTGTGCTCTATGTGTTGCACTCTGTCCCCCATTCCCTGTAATTGACCTGAGAAGTTATTAATCATGGCTGATATATTTGTCATAAGGGAAGTCTGAAGCGACAGTAACATGTCCTTCATGGTTGTATCCAGGACCGGTAGGCCCGAGGTCGGGTAATTAGCAATGGAGGATGCTAAATTAGGGCCTACCTGGTCTGGATGTGAGGCAGCCATCCCAGCGCTTGGGGCCTGTATCTCAGGATCCATCCTCATCCGAGCTTTCGCAGGGCTGGTGGATGTCGGGCTGTGCAGAGTGGATTCCCCGTCTGGTAGTGGGGCAATCTCCGTGTCCCATGTTCCCAGATCATCATCAGGGAGATCGCTGTAGGAGGATGAGGCTTGAGGGGATCCGCCGCCGGCGCCATCTTGCCGTTGCCCGTCCTCTGGCGCTGGCATGATGAAGAAATCCGTCAGTTTTTTAGGGTAACTATCCTCTTTGCGTTTTCGAGACTGCATCGGGCGGTGTGCTGCCAGGTTCTGGAGGTCTGTGGTGGGTTTGTGTGGCTCTATCTCGCTGGGTGATCGCTCTTTCCCCAGTCTTTGGTCAGAGCTCACGGCTTAAGCGGCCATCTCGATCGTGCGCAAGCCACGCCCCCCGGTTTGATTTATTATACTCGCCTATGTGTGTTTTCCTTCAAAAAGGACAGTTTGTTTGTAAGGAGGCAGGTACATTTCAAAAATACAATGTGAGATTAACAAGAGACACCAACACCAAGCAACCTCCTTGAGATTAAATAATACAAGATAATAATCGTGTTGTGGTAACTTGATACACAAAACACACCCAAAAATATTCTGGAGTTAAAAAAAAAAAAAAAAAACACAAGATCAGGCGTTAAAAAAAACAAAAAATTAAAATTTAATCTAAAAACATCCAAAAAAAATATACATTTTCGGTAGATGTGACAAATAAAATATTATATTGATGAAATCACAATAAATAATAAAGAAAGAAGTTTGTGAGAAGTCTCGGTGAATATGAGCAGCAAAACTACTTCATTCTTCTAGCATTATAAAGAAGAAGAGAGTGCGCTGCATTAAACTATTTAAAACATTGCAGCGTGACGAAAGTGCTATAGCCATTCCGAATGCTAAGTTTAACAGACCGAGCAGTTCCGTCTCGGAATTTATTCTGAGCATGCGTGGCACTTTGTGCGTCGGAATTGTCCACACACGGTCGGAATTGACGCAATCGGATTTTGTTGTCGGAAAATTTTATAGCCTGCTCTCAAACTTTGTGTGTCGGAAATTCTGATGGAAAAAGTCAGATGGAGCCCACACACGGTCGGAATTTCCGACAACAAGCTCCAATCGCACATTTTCCGTCGGAAAATCCGACCGTGTGTGCAGGGCATAAGAGTTTGAATTGGCGATGGATCACAGACTGGGGTTTGTTGTTCAGGAGAACCACAAGAGGAGGGTCGATGGTATTTGGAATACTTCGGTCCATAAGGTTTGCAGCATGGAACAGTCCCACCAAATATGAATGGTTTTTAAACTTTTTATATAGTACTAAAAATGATTTTTGGTATTTTAACTCCCTTTTTTGTATTGTATAATAAGCAAATGCACTACTCTCTTGATTTTGATTAACTCTTTCCAGAACAAAAAATCTCTTTTTTAATTTCCCTTGCACATGATTGGGTATTGGAAATAAAGAAGCTTTTATTGTATTTATCAATCTCAGTGAACATTTACTTTAAGTGAATAATCTCTATTCCTTTAGTAAATAAATTAGTAGGTGCAATAACTTCAAAAACAAAATTGACACGACTTGTGATGAGATATCCAGCTTCCAGCTTCCTCCACCAACCAACACACCAAGTCCAACACCACACTCAACACTTTCCTCTTTCAACCCTGTTAGTACTGAGGAAGTTGCCAAACTCATTTCCACAGCCCACCTCACCACCTGTCCCCTGGACCCTGTACCTTTGTAACTATTGCGACCACCTTCCTGCTCTATAACCCACATCTTCAACCTCTCCCGCTCTTCTGGCACTGCCCACAACATTCCACTGAAATTGGCTTACTAAAACTCCCCAACGACCTTCTAACTGCTAAAACCAAGGGCCAGTACTCCATACTCATACTCTTAGAACTTTCTGCTGCCTTTGACACAGTTGACCACCCACTCCTCCTCAATAAACTCCACTCCCTTGGCCTCCATGACTCTGCTCTTTCCTGGTTCTCCTCCTACCTATCTCAGCGCACTGTAATGCCCCGTACACACGGTCGGACTTTGTTCGGACATTCCGACAACAAAATCCTAGGATTTTTTCCGACGGATGTTGGCTGAAAACTTGTCTTGCATACACAAGGTCACACAAAGTTGTCGGAAAATCCGATCGTTCTGAACGTGGTGACATAAAACACGTACGTCTGGACTATAAACGGGGCAGTGGCCAATAGCTTTCATCTCTTTATTTATTCTGAGCATGCGTGGCACTTTGTCCGTCGGATTTGTGTACACGCGATCGGAATTTCCAACAACGAATTTTGTTGTCGGAAAATTTTATATCCTGCTCTCAAACTTTGTGTGTCGGAAAATCCGATGGAAAATGTGTGATGGAGCCTACACATGGTCGGAATTTCCAACAACAAGGTCCTATCACACATTTTCCGTCGAAAAATTCGACCGTGTGTACGGGGCATAAGTGTCACATACAACAACATTTTCCTCTTTCTGTTGGAGTACCCCAAGGCTCTGTCCTTGGGCCCCTCCTATTCTCTCCCTATACCTCTTCCCTGGGCCAGTTGATAACTTCCAATGGAATTTGTTATGCTGATGACACCCTGATCTATCTCTCCACTCTTCAACTCACCACCTCAATCTCCTTATGCATCACAAACTTACTAAATGACATATCAGTAGGAATGTCACACCACTTCCTCAAACTCAATCTTTCTAAAACTGAGCTTGTAATATTTCCTCCTCCCCGATCCCCTCCCCATGACTTTACCATCAAGATCAACAGCACAACCATTGGCCCCTCCACACATGCCAGGGTGCTTGTTGTAATCCTAGACTCTGACCTCTCCTTTAGCCACCACATCCAATCATTGGCTAAATCTTGCCACCTTAACCTCCACAACATCTCCAGAATTTGCCCCTTCTTAACTAAGGACACCATTAAACAACTTATTCACTCTTTGGTTATTTCCCACCTTGACTACTGCATATTACAAGCTCAGTTTTAGAAAGATTGAGTTTTAAGAAGTGGTGTGACATTCCTCACTGGCCTACCTTTACACAGGCTATCCCCCTTCAGTCCATCATGAATGCTACTGCCAGACTAATAAACCTTACTAACCGATTTGTGACTCCTGCCCCTCTCTGCCAATCTCTCCACTGACTTCCCCTACCCCACTGTAAAAAATTCAAAATACTAACCACAACATACAAGGCCATCCACAACATCTCCCCCAGCTACATCACCAATCTCATCAGCAAGCGGCATCAGCATGGAGGAGGCATGGACACTATCGCCAAACAGCAGCATAGAGGAGGCATGGACCCCAACGGCAGGCAGCAGCAGCATGGATCAGGGATGGAGCCCATCAGCATGGACATCAGCAGCAGGCGGCATCAGCATGGAGGAGGCATGGACCCCATCAGCAAGCGGCATCAGCATAGAGGAGGCATGGACATCATCAACAGGTGGCAACATGGAGGAGGCATGGACCCCATCAGCAGGCGGCATCAGCATGGAGAAAGCATGGACATCATCAGCAGGCAGCAACATGGAAGAGGCATGGACACCATCAGCAGGCGGCAACATGGAGGAGGACTGGATCACGTCAGCAGCAGTCAGCACGGAGGAGGACTGGATCGCACCGGCAGCAGTCAATAGCATGGAGGAGGACTGGATCGCATTGGCAGCAGTCATCAGCATGGAGGAGAACTGGATCACATCAGCAGCAGTCATCAGGATGGTGGAGGACTGGATCACATCAGCAGCAGTCGTCTGCATGGAGGAGGACTGGATCGCATCGGCAGCAGTCAGCATCACATCAGGCTGGGTAGCCGGCACCAGTTTTGCAGACTGGGCAGCAGGCACTGGATCGATGCGCACAGGATCAGCAAGCAACATGGATAGTGGCAGAGTTATAAGAGCAGGAGAAAAGTTTTGTTTCTTTTTCTTTGGCTTAGATACTGGAGTTGTGCATGTAGTTGCCTTGTTCTGACCAGAGAGTACTGCGGACGGGAAGGTAGTAACAGCACTAGGGAGAATAGAGGGAAGAGTAGCAGAAATACAGGAAGAGGCCTGAGATGTTGCTATGGGTAATGGCACTTCAGGGGGAACTTTCGATGGATTACATACAGAGCAAGTGTGCTTACTGGTGGCAGGGTACTGATCTGCAGGAGGTAACGAACACTCAGTTGCAGCTGTGGTTGCTAAGGGTAATAGAGGAATAGATTCTTGATTCTTATCAGCAGCTCTGACTTTATGTGACTCATCTATCACTGGGGATATGATCTCTGACCAAGCTTGTAGTAGAGGTTGAACTAAAGTCAGTTTGCCTCTCCCTTGCTCACATTGCTCAATTAAACAGTGCACAGAAGCAATACAATTCAACAATACCTGTTGTGAATAGGCCGAATACTGCTGGAAAAAAAGAACCTGCACAATGTTTCAGGAACCATTCCAAAAATCCAGCCTGGTACATACCCTGTTTCCCCGAAAATAAGACCTAGCGTGATTGTCGGTAATGACTGCAATATAAGCCCTACCCCCCAAATAAGCCCTACCCTGTTTCCCCAAAAATAAGCCCTACCCTGAAAATAAGACCTACAATAACTTTAACTAGGTCTTATTTTCAGGGAAACAGGGTAGAAAATGAAGGCTTGAAAACATCAGGCCCTGAGAGGTAAACTGAAATAGTAGTGAAAATCTACCCTCAACAGCTAAAGCATGTGCAGTCAGAATGCTTCCAAGCAGCTCCTCCTCAGTGAGCTCCTGCCAAAGTGAATGACACAAATCCTTATCCTCTACAGCAAGTTGCACACGGCAAATAACCTTCACTCTAAGCATCTTGACAGAGGAACAGCAAAAATCCAAAGCAACCGGCTCCCAGTTCCCAAGTAGTCGTTGGTGGGCATCACAAATATGTCAGGAATCAGTGGCTAAAGAGACCAGACACGTAGCTACACAAGGGAACTGAGGCCAAACAAAGGATATATATATTAAAGTGATATTTATCTACAATGAAACACACAGCAAACCATGAACACAGCAAACAACAAATGTGAACAATCCTAACAAAGAAAAAAAACGAAACAAACCCCCAATGAGCAAGAACTACTAACAAACCTAACTACTGACAAGGTAACTAAGAACTAAACTACTGACTAAATACAAACATATACAATGTAATGACAGGGGTAAACAGGGATGCAAGGAAGGGGGTTCACGATACTGAGCAGAGGAAGGCAGGAGCAAGGCAGAGGGGATCAAGGCTGGAAACTAAAGCAGGAACAGGGCAGAGGGATGCAGGCTGGATCAGGCAATCAGGAACAAAAAGCAGCAAGGAAGGAACCAAAATCGTGATGCACCGGGGGAAGGGAGGAGAAGCCTTAAGTAGTCCTCTGGCAGCTGAACACTAATTTGCCTGATTTCCCCAGCCTGCTGGCTCCTGGGAGAAATCTGCTGGTGGACACTGGACCTGCAGCAAACAGCCCAGAACAGGATAGTGCCACCAGCAGGTGAACTTAATCCTAACATTAGGCAATCCTTGAAAACTCACTTATTCAGGGAAGCCTACCCCACCTCCACCTAAGAACTGTACTTGAGTTCCCTCCATCAGATCATCCCCTTCAGCCATTACCTTTTGTACCACCTCCCCCTCCCTTTAGATTGTGTCCTTGAGTTGGGCCCTCCTATTCCTTTAGTATTAAACTGTATTGTAATTGTACTGTCCCCCTTTTCTATTGTAAAGTGCTGCGCAAACTGTTGGTGCTATATAAATCCTCTATAATAATAAGTATAATAATGAGCCTAGGTTAGAAAAAGACAAAACACATTCTTACCAATTTCAGTAGGATTCCATGAACTTGGAGGATGACTGGCTTGTGCAAAAATTATCATACAGTGACTGATAAACTGGCAGATATTAAATACAGGGATTTTCTAACAGGGTAGAAAATCACTCTCAGCAATAATAGTAAATAATCTTATCAATGTAAATGATCTGACAGAGTAGCTGGCAGTGAAGATGCTGTAACATATGTGCAAAAACTACTACATCATTACCAAATGGAATGATATCAATCAACAATAATTAACTTTTATATGTAGATAACTTGGCTATTTGAACTTTTTAGTAATTGTCTATATCATGTTCATAAGAAGAATATCCGGCTGTAGTGAACGGTACATGTAACACGCAAACCTTATATACGAGGTGTGGTCCAGATCCACTGCTGGAGAAAGGAAACATCCATCAGTGTAACTAGGACCAGACCCCACAAATCAATAAAATCTTTAAACAACTCCAATAACATATTTAAAAAGGGAACGTACATATATACAAGTACCAGTGAATTAAAACCAAAAGTGAGAAACAATATTCATATAAGATTAATGTGTAGTTTTAACTCAAATATATCCACGGAATATTATCACCAGCTATATTGGCAATGCTGTGACTGGTGAAGTCCCACAAAACAAGACAGAATAGAGAGTCAAAAGAGGAAGGGAACCACCCCAGGGAACCTGAACAGAAGAAGGAAAAAGCAAGAAAAAGAAAACAGGAAAAAAGAAAAAGAACAAAAGTAAGAAAAGAAAAGGAAAAAGAAAAAGAGACAACAAACAGGCACTTCGCAAGGCGATAATTCATAAAAATGAGTGAAATCCCAAATTTAATCCATTAGGGATCCGTGTGTCTTAAAGTGGTTGTAAACCCTTATGCCGTGTACACAGGGGTGGACTTTCCGACCGGACTGGTCCGACGGACCGAATCTGGCAGACAATCTGACCGTGTGTGGTCTGCATCGGACTTCCGACGGACCGTTTCGGATGGAAACCCAACGGACTTTAGATTTGAAGCCTGCTTCAAATATTTCTGTCGTAACTCCACCGGACTCAGTTCCTAAGGGAAAGCCGTTCGTCTGTATGCTGGTCCGACGGACCAGATACGACGCAAGGACAAGGTACTACATCTCGCGCTCGCTGCAATAGGAAAAACAAATTTTCCTATTGCGGCGAGTGCGAGGCGACGATGTCCCTAGGTATGGATTTTAAGGGGAACCCCCTACGCCGAAAAAACGGCGTGGGGTCCCCCCAAAATCCATACCAGACCCCTATCCAAGCACGCAGCCTGGCCGGTCAGGAAAGGGGGTGGGGACAAGCGAGCGCCCCCCCCCCCTCCTGAACCGTACCAGGCCGCATGCCCTCAACATGGGGGGTGGGTGTTTTGGGGGAGGGGGCGCCCTGCGGTGGCCCGGACTTCTGCGTTGTCTTCCTCCCTCTTCTCTTCTTCCGATGTTGACACAACGCTCTCTCCCGCTGTAATGGTGTGTGAGCTGTGCGTGATGACTTACGTCATAAGGGGGCGTGATCAACATCACCCAGTGACCATGCCCCCTTATGACGTCACAGTCCCAGCATGCCCAGGGGCTGTGACGTTATAAGGGGGTAGGGTCACCGCCTATATAAGTCATCGCGCACCGCTCACACACCATTACAGCGGGAGAGAGCGTTGTGTCAAAGAAGATAAGAGGGAAGAAGACGACGCAGAAGTCCGGGCCACCGCTAGCAAAAGAAGATAGCGGAGGAGCTGGCAGAAGAATCGGTGAACCGGGAGAAGAGGTCGAATACCGGGAGAAGAACCGGACACCGGGTGAAGAGGTCGAACACCGGGAGAAGAGGCCGGAGAGCAGGAGAAAAACCAGACACCGGGAGAAGAGGCCGGAGAGCGGGAGAAAAACCGGACACCGGGAGAAGAGGCCGGAGAGCGGGAGAAGAACCGGACACCGGGAGAAGAGGCAGGAGAGAGTGGCAAAGTCAGAAGAAAACCCCCGAAGTCGGAAGAAGACCCCCGGAGCTGTCTAATAAATTACTTTTAAAAAATTGTCTAGTGTGTTTTTGTTATTGACACCTTTTCCCTAGGTGAATGGGTAGGTTCATTCACATAGGGTGGGGGGCCGGGATCTGGGGGCCCCCTTATTAAAGGGGGCTCCCGGATTCCGATAAGCCCCCCGCCCACAGACCCTGACAACCAACGGCCAGGGTTGTTGGGAAGAGGCCCTTGTCCTCATCAACATGGGGACAAGGTGCTTTGGGGTGCGTCCCCCTCCCCCAAAGCACCCACCCCCCATGTTGAGGGCATGTGGCCTGGTTTGGTTCAGGGGGGAGGCTGCTCGCTCGTCCCCACCCCCTTTCCTGACCGGCCAGGCTGCGTGCTCGGATAGGGGTCTGGTATGGATTTTGGGGGGACCCCACGCCATTTTTTTTGAGTAGGGGATTCCCCTTAAAATCCATACCAGACCTAAGGGCCTGGTATGCCCCGCGACGGGGCTCGCAAGGTGTCAGTCTCGCAAATAAAAGCGGTGAGATTGACTTTCTTTTCTAGTCCCGTCGTACCCGAGTCACGTTCAAAATGAACAGACTTGTTCATGTGTGGGCAAGTCCGTTCATTTGGAAAGTCCGCCGTAACTCCGTAGGGAAATAGGTCCACCGGAAAGTCCGGTCGTGTGTAGGCAAGGCCGTCCATAGTCCGGTCGTGTGTAGGCAAGTCTGTTCATAAAAAAGTCCAGCCAAAGTCTGTCAAAAGTCCGTCAGAAAGTCCGTCGGACCAGTCCGGTCGAAAAGTCCGACCGTGTGTACGTTGCATTACAAACCACTTTTCACTACAGGTAAGCCTATAATAAGGCTTACCTGTAGCTACCGTGGATATCTCCTAAACCTGCACCTATCCCCTGTATCAGCATGTCATTGGCACATGCGCACTGAAGCAAAGGCTCTTTTGTGCCATTGCTTCAGCTGACGTGTCATTACCGGCAGCGGCCGACGTCATCGCAGCTCTGGCCAATCACACTGCCGGAGCCCTCGATACCCGGAAATAACTCTGGGAGACATGCCGCCTGGCAAAGCAGTGTGCCAGGACTGCTGCGGGGGGCTTCGATCTAAGATGAGTATTTTATAATGAGCTAGTATGAAAACTGAAAAAAAAAACTGATGCATGCATGAATGCAGAGGTCATAAGACTGAATACATATAGATTTGTGTTACAGAACTTATAAATGCTTAAATCAAAGAAGGGGCTTGGGCTTGTTTTCACATATTGCAAGACCCATTTAAAAAAATTAATTTATGAGCAGTGCTAAGTTGCAGATGCTGTCAAATTAATCATGATTCCACAATCAAAATTCACATACAAATGTGTAAGTAAACGTCTATTTTGATCTGACATCAACAGCATTGGTGAATACTTCTCAAAATAATTAAGATTGCCTTTGAAGATTTTTTTTCACTCCAGCCTAGCACATATGGAATACAGTGCTTAAAGTGGGTTCTAAAGGTTGTAATTAAAAAAAAAACAAACATACATATATACTTACCTGCTCTGTGCAATGGTTTTGCACAGAGCAGCTCCGATTCTCTTCTTATTAGTTCCCCTGACGGCAGTCCTGGCTCCTCCCCCTTGCGAGCCAAGTCTCTTGCTATGGGCGCACTCGAGCAGTGAATGGACATTGTCTATTCACACATAGAGCGCGGCTCAGCCTCTCTCCTCTATGGCTCACTGGCTGTGATTGACAGCAGAAGGAGCCAATAGGGGAAGAGTGACTAGGAAGAGTCGCTGCTCACCTTCACATCGCTGGATCGAGATGGGGCTCAGATAAGTATAAGGGGAGCTGGGGGGGAGTGCGCTGAACCCAGAAGGTTTTTTGCCTTAATGCATAGAATGTATTAAGGTAAAGAAAACCTTCTGCCTTTAGGACCACTTTAACTTTTAGAAATGATAACGAGATACAACAGTGCTGTTATTTCTTTCTGACCTGCCTTTTTTATGACATCCAAACAATGAGTTTACAAACTGCATGAAAAACTGCAATAAAATATGTGCAGTACTCATAGAAAATCCTATAATTACCAGTTGGCTCTTTTAGATTATGCATGGCCTGGGTCTTGCCATTTTAGGGTTCTCTACCAGTACCATGTCTGACTACTAATTACTTGGAATATTTGAAGACTTGCAGTGATGACATGTGGGGGTATGTGGATTCTGATTGACAGAGTTTTGACCTCTTTCAACATCTGAAGTCCAGAACTGCATTAGGCGTTAGTGCACGTGTGGCAGTGTATTTCCGTGTATTTCTGGCTAGGCCACTCCAGGACCTTGAAATGCTTCTTACAAAACCACTCCTTCATTGCCCGGGCGGTGTGTTTGGGATCATTGTCATGCTGAAAGACCCAGCCATGTTTCATCTTCAATGCCCTTGGTGATGGGGGGAGGTTTGCACTCAAAATCTCACGATACATGGCCCCATTCATTCTTTCATGTACACAGATCAGTCGGCCTGTTCCCTTTGCAGAGAAACAGCCCCAAAGCATGATGTTGCCACCCCCATGCTTCACAGTAGGTATGGTGTTCTTTGGTTGAAACTCAGCATTCTCTCTCTACCAAACAGTTCTACTTTGGTTTCATCTGACCATGTGACATGCTCCCAATCCTCTTCTGGATCATCCAAATGCTCTCTAGCAAACCTCAGATGGGCCCAGACATGTACTGGCTTAAGCAGAGGGACACGTCTGGCACTGCCGGATCTGAGTCCCTGGCGGCGTAGTATGTTACTGATGGTAGCCTTTGTTACGTTGGTCACAGCTTTCTGCAGGTAATTCACTAGGTCCCCCCATGTGGTTCTGATATTTTTGCTCACCGTTCTTGTGATTATTTTGATCCCATGGGGTGAGATCTTGCATGGAGCCCCAGATCGAGGGAGATAATCAGTGGTCTTGTATGTCTTCCATTTTCTAATTATTGCTCCCACAGTTGATTTCTTCACACCAAGCTGCTTGCCTATTGCAGATTTAGTCTTCCCAGCCTGGTGCAGGTCTACAATTTTGTTTCTGGTGTCCATCGGCAACTCTTTGGTCTTCACCATAGTGAAGTTTGGAGTGTGACTGTTTGAGGTTGTGGACAGGTGTCTTTTATACTGATAACAAGTTCAAACAGGTGCCATTAATACAGGTAATGAGTGTAGGACAGAAGAGACTCTTAAATAAGAAGATACAGGTCTGTGAGAGCCAGAAATCTTGCTTGTTTGTAGGTGACCAAATATTTATTTTCCACCATAATTTGCAAATAAATTCTTTCAAAAATCAGACAATGTGATTGTCTAGATTGTTTCCACATTTTGTCTCTCATAGTTGAGGTATACCTATGATGACAATTACAGGCCTCTCTCATCTTTTTAAGTGGGAGAACTTGCACAATTGGTGGCTGACTAAATACTTTTTTGCCCCACTGTATGTACACATACAGTACAATAAGAAGCTGATTGGCTAACATGCACAGCTGCAAGAGTGTGTGCACTTACCAGTATTAGCAAATCAACCCCTGTGTATGTGTGGATTGAGTGGATTGACATTTGCAGCTCTTGTTTTCTCACAGGACTGGACTTATTTATATATCTATATATTTTTATATATGTTATTACATTTAATTTGTGCTTCACATATGTCATTACATTTAATTTGGGTTTACAGTATTAGGATTGGATTTTATATGTCACTTTTAGTTTGATGCAAGTTCATATATACCGTATTTATCGGCATATAACACACACTTTTTTCCCCTTAAAATCAGGGGAAAATCGTGGGTGCGTGTTATACGCTGATCCCCGCCGATCTCCGCTGATTGTGAGCAGAGCAATCGCTGCCGAGATACACATAGCCCAGCGTATTCAGCTCTTCTCGGCTCCGCTCATAGTCACGCCCAGTCCCGCCATTGGACCCCTGTTATTTCCATCATAGGGCGGGACTGGGTGTGATTGTGAGCGGAGCCGAGAAGAGCCAAGTACACTCGGCTATGTGTATCTCGGCTCCGCCCAGTCCCTGCGATCTCGGTGGCGCTCGCTCCGCTCCGCCCATTCCCTGCGATCTCGGCGGGACCAATTTTAAATCCATCCAAGGCTGCAATGACAAGGCTGCAATGGACACTGGGGGCAAGGCTGCACTGGGGCAAGGCTGCAATGGACAGTGGGGCAAGGCTGCACTGACAAGGCTGCAATGGACATGGGGCAAGGCATCACTGGGGCAAGGCTGCACTGACAAGGCTGCAATGGACACTGGGGCAAGGCTGCACTGACAAGGCTGCAATGACACTGACAAGGCTGCAGATGGACACTGATAAGGCTGCATTGATGGGCATTTAAATGTAAGTTTTTTTTTTCCTTAAACTTCCCTCCTAAAAGTTTTTTTCCTTAAAATTCCCTCCTAAACTTGGGGTGTGTGTTATACGCCAGCACGTGTTATACGCCGATAAATACAGTAAGTGACACATGGAGGCTTGTGGACACACTTTATTAGCTTTACAATATGTTTAAATAAATTGTGAATAGAATAGAATTGCACTATTTTGAAAGTGAGCGCTGCACATTTTTGGTCTATTTTTTTTAGCTTTTACTGCTTTTTACTTAACTTTTTTCCCATAACTTACACTATTTTGATTAAAAAAAGTGCAACCCCTTAAAGTTCTTTATCTTTATACATTTTTCTTGAGGTTTCTCTTTGCTTTTAATTTTAACCTAAATTTATGTATTAAATAGTAGTGCTTTGTTTACTACAAACCTGGCATGTGGATTTTGAACTTTGCTAGACTTCATCAGATTTATGTTTAATGGACTGAATTGTATATGTGATTTTTATATAAAATGGTTTAAGATTATCTCTCTGTGATGAGCCATTGAAAAAGGATTTATCCAGAAATATTCTATAATGGTCTTCTGCATTAAATTTTGCACTGCATGCTTGAAGAGAAACTTAATACCATGAAAGTGAAAGAGCTTAAAGTGTATTTAAAATCAAAACCTTTTTGTTTTGAACAGAGTAGGGAAGTGATCAAATCCCTGTCAGACTTTTATTATTGTCTGTTTACCTTCTAGAAAGATTCATCCTGTTTGTTCTGGGGACCTTTGTCACAAGGACAAAACTCAAAAGGAAAAACAAAAATTTACAGTTGTCTCTATAGCATTATATTGGGGAACTTGTCCAATGGGGACATCTGTTAGAATTGTCAAGAAAGGATTTTTTTCCTCACTTTGGAAAGATTGCCTTTCACTTCCTGCTGTGTCTCCAGAACAATAATTAAGCAAAAATCTCCTCAATAGGACAGAAACTGTAAATAAACAAAACCCGTGACAGAGATTTTAACAGTTTTCTACTCTACAAAAAGTTTTGGCTTTAGATATACTGTAAGTTGGCCATCCGTAATGCAATCATATTCAATATATGGGGAGATTTTCAGTGAATTACTATTGTGCCACTGACAAAAAATGAGGAGCATCTGCCCAAAGGGACACAGAAAACCAAAATACATTTTCACTACCAGCCAAACAGGTACATTCACACTATTGGATGTCAAGGTTTTTTACTTTTGGTCATCGTGCAACATTTTTTAATGTTGTTATCATAACATATTACTTTAGGAATCGAACATTTCTTATTTCATTTGTTTTCATGCCATATAATTTGTATTTTGGACTATACGTATCAAAAAAATAAAAATTTGTAATCATTTTATTCAGCGCCTCTTACATTTTCCTGAAGAAGTGACCATGTCTCTGCCTCAAAACACTTTTACAGTGTTTTTATGCATAATCCATGACTAATAAACATCCACTTTAATGAATAAGCAGCCTAAGTACATCTTTTGCTGATGGGTACCTCCAATAGCATTTCACATTTTTTTTGAGGACTAAAAATCTTTCACCATGGGGGGGAGATGGGCGGAGCCTAGCGGAGCAGACATGCATTGTTAGAGCTCTACACCGCTGAGGAGAGAAGAGAAGGACAAAGCGGAGCCTGCAGGCTCAAAAGGTATCCATTTGAACCTTTTTGCCCCAGGGAACAAACTGTGAAAGTTTGGGCAGGAAATATGGTACTGGGAGGAAACCGTGGCAGAAATAAAAATCACCTCACAAAGAGCTCACAGGCACTCACTGCAACTAAAGCAGCTCCAGTCACCTCACAAGATACAGCATCAGGGAGCTCTCACAGACAGAAAATGTCACAGCAAGACTCTCCATTTGAGTCAGATACAGAACAAATCCTCTCACAAACTTCTCCACAAGCCTCCTCAGCATCCCCAGTAATATTATTACAATTTGAAAAGATGCTTCATAAGGCTTTAAAACAAACCTCAGACCAAATAACAAAAAGCCTAACCAAAGAAATAAGAGAGCTGGGAAACCGCACCGCAGCCTTAGAAATAAAAATGGATGAAATTGAAGTTACAACCCAAGTATATATAACAGAATTGGAACAATTAAAAGAAGAGAGTTTAATACTTCAAACTAAGCTCGAAGATTACGAAAATAGAGCCAGACGTTCAAACTTGCGCATAAGGGGAATACCTGAAACTGTGACAGACCTGCAATCTACTATTACTGCTCTATTACAAGAACTAAAGCCAGATATCCCTATTGAACGTTTAGAACTGGACAGAGTACACAGAGCCCTCACAGCCAAAAAGAAAGATGGACCCCCACATGATATAATCACAAAATTTCATTATTACAGAACTAAAGAACAAATACTAATTGCTGCAAGAGAAAAAAAGGAACTTAAAGCGGATCTTCACCCGTTTTTTAATCAGCATCTCGGTGGCTTCTAAAAGCAACACCGAGTGCCATATGGAGCTTTTTTTTTTTTTTTTTTTTCCTACCTTGCGTTATCAGTCTTTCTTTGTTTCTGTCCCTGCGGCTGTGGGCGTGGACTTTGCGGGTATTGACGTCATATCCTTCGTTCCCCGCAATGTCTCCTGGGATCTCATTGTCTTTCATCCCAGGAGACATTGCGGATAACCTCCGCAAAATCTCGCGAGACTTTACCTACGACGCCGCTCGTTGTGATGGCAACCGGAGCTGTTGACGGCGCTCCGATTTCTCTCTACTGCGCATGCGCATGATCATGAATAGAACGGGCGGTGCATGCTGGTCGTACAGCAGCACCGTATCCCGGAAGAGCATGCCTGTGGGTTTCACATGCCCACAGGCAAGATGAATCCCGTCATGATCCTATAATATAAGTTTATATTTATGGACAAAACGGACAGCAAAGGTCTTTTGAAATGGAATACGTGAGTTACTTATTCTTGTGTCTTAATATTTTTCATTGTGCCAAAAAAAAAAAAAACTCAGAAACAGTGGAATCCCGCTTTAATTTTCAAGGACACAATTATCAAATTTTTGCTGACCTATCCCAACTTACTATTACTAAAAGACGATCCATGAAACCCCAACTAATGGAACTGCAACGCCACAACATTATGTATCAATGGGGCTTCCCCTTTTCAGTCAGATTTAACTACCAAGGTACAATTTACAGAAGCAGATCAGCAGATGAACTACAACAAACCCTTTTAAAATTAAATCTGACAGAACCCACAAGCAGCAACTCTCCCACACGCAGAAGAATGACATCATCTTCACCTTCAGGCAGCACTCAGAAAATTTCAGAACAAAATGGGAATCATCATTCTCACAAAAGAGGCCGTTATGCCACATTATCCATGGACCAAGAAGATTCAATGGACTGACATCCTAATTCCTGATATCTCTTCATTTATTATACTAAGAGATGGTTCTCTATAAAAAACCTGTATTTATAACTGAATGTAACTGCATTCTGATAGTCACACACTGTGTGGGATCATGTTACATTCCAGTTATATTTCTTATTACTTCTGATTCATATAGCCTTAGAATATATAAGAGAAATAAGGAAATTCTTGTTCAGTTATATATTATCAGGTAATAACAATAGATTTATTACTTTTTAGCACAAATATGTTCAATAATCCAGAAGTAATGGAAGCTTTTTCTTTCTTTTCTTAAAACAAATATATTATTACCTAACTAGTTCCTAGAATTATGTTTTTGTTTATTCTAATCTGAAGCAATACAACCTCAATTTTATGAGTTAACATATCTAAACAGTTACATATGAATAAAATATTTAATTGTTTACTTCCAAAAGGGTTAAAATCCCAAAATAATTCAAACTATCTTCATCAATACCAAAGTTATTAACAGTACCTTTCTAACTGAATTATTTAGCCTAGGGCAAGACTAACCATATACAACCACCCTGGAATAAATAATTTCAACAAAAACTATATTCTGCACTCCAATTAATGAAACATCATTTTGATGTCTTTTGACATAGCACTTCTCTCCTGTAAGCGGAAGATCCGTGTACCCCCATTAGCCCTCCTCGTTCTCCCAATCATATTATGTGGGAGTGTGACGAAGGCACTTATTCCCCTGAGAGAGATATTTACTCTCTTTCACGGGTAAATTGTGATTACTTGCAAAAAATAATTTATATAATGTATCATCTAATCTCATATGTTTTTTGTTTACTCTTTACTCCAGAATTCACTGGTTTCTTTTCTATCTATTCATCTCTTCAGTCCACACAGGTTGATCTGCGCAGTCAGCTCTGCATAACAAAAAGTAAGTCAAAACTATTTGATCTGTTGCCATGGCACCACTGAATATACTTTCCCTGAATGTTCAGGGAATAAATGTCCCTCAAAAAAGGACCAAAGCCTTCCGTACTTTTCATAACAAGAAGGCTCACATAGTATGCCTCCAAGAAACACACTTCACCAAAGATTCTACTCCAAAATATATTTCTCCTTTTTATCAACAAATTTACACGGCTTCTGCCTGTACCAAGCAAAGGGGAACTCTAATTGCATTTCACCGATCCACACCATTCACCTTATCATCAGAAATTAAAGACCCAGAAGGTAGATACCTGATACTCATGGGTTATATAATGGATACAGCAATCACGGTGATTTCCTACTACGCTCCTAACAAACAACCTACACCATTCCTCTCACATTTATTACAAGTGATTAATACACACAAAATAGGAACAGTGATAATGTGTGGGGATTCGAACCAGGTCCTCCTCCCATTTCTAGATAAATCACCTTTTACACCATCCAAAATAACCTCTAGATTACCTTTTTCTCAACTTCTTTCCAAATACAATCTGGTAGATTCGTGGAGAGAAAGTAACCCAATGAAAAAGAAATTCACTTATTTCTCGCACCCTCATCAAACCTTCACCAGAATAGATCATATTTTTCTAACAATAGGAATGATACCAGAAATTATTGCATCAGATATAATTCCGATTCCGTGGTCTGACCATAATGCAGTATACAGACTATGTGCTTTGGATTCAGACTGTATTACACGATGGATTGTTCCTTTTCTCTTTGAATCCTGAGATATCATCTGTCGCTTATCGGTACCATTAAGCTGAGGTTGTGGGGAGCCCCAAATTTTCCCTGTGCCTTTTTTGACCGCTGTAATAGCGGTCAACGGGATCTGGTAAGCATATCTGATATTCCACCTCGGGTGTGAGGAACCACAGAAAATTTCCCCCACTGCATCCTCATCTTTGTTGTGGCCCTTTCTGGCACCTTTTTCCTAATTTATCACGGACTCTTTTTGGTTTTGGACTTTATTCATTTATCTATTCAATTATTTGTCTTCAATTAATTTTCGGGACATTAATGTATGATATAGTTTACATTTATCTTGCACTATTGTTATTGATTATTAATTCATTTTACAGCTTTTAATTATGTTTTAGCGCCGCATCTCTTTTGTATTATTATCTATGGTGGGATTTGGAGACTAGATCTCGATGCAGGCTGCTTAGATTTCACCACACTGTACATTTTTATGTTTTACCTTGAGCACAGCTTTCACTTTTTGTTTTTGCCAGTATACACTACTATAGCCTCAGCCATACCAAAAGCGCATGACCCAACGTGGTACTTACCGGACATAATGCTCAAACACCCACTACATCAGATGGCCATTGAACAAGCTTTAAAGGAATACATATCAATTAATAATACAACAGACATCTCCCCAATAACACTGTGGGAAGCTCATAAGCCTGTCTTGCGTGGTACAATACAAAGACAAATGGCACTATTTAAACAGGAACGCAAAAATCTAGCAAACAAACTAGAACTCAATTTTAATGCAGCCTACATATCATTTCAAGATAATCCATCTCAGAGTACAAAATCTCATCTGGAAAAATCTAGATTGGAATACGATCTATTTCTCACTGAGTCAGTTGATAAATCCCTCAAACGCTCCAAACACAATTTCTACATGAATACAAACAAACCAGGTACATATTTGGCTCGGGCATTAAATTCAACTAACAAATCTTTCAAACCAATACGTTTGAAACTATCAAAAAATGTTTACACTTGTAATCCAGTTAAAATAGTCCATAAATTTCACTCACATCTCGCAACTTTATACAAGACAAACAATGAATTTAATCCTACAGAGTCTGAATCCTTCTTCTCAAAAATAACCTTACCTGAGCTATCTCAGAATCAAAAAAGCCTATAACTATAGATGAAGTTGCTAACGCCATAAAAGACCTAAAACTTAACAAAAGACCAGGCCCAGACGGCTACTCAGCTTTATACTATAAAACATGCTCAGAAATACTCTCTCCCATTCTCACTGAAACTTTTAACAAACTTCTAGATGGACATTCTTTTCGGCAAGAAACACTAATGGCAATTGTTTGTATGATCCCAAAACCCCTTTCTGATGATACTTCCTGTGTGAATTATCGGCCTATCTCTCTGTTAAACCTCGATATTAAATTATTAGCAAAAATAATAGCAAAACGCCTCAATAGCATTATAGGAAAATTAATACATAGAGATCAAGTAGGCTTCATGCCAAATAGACAGGCAGGCGATAATATACGCAGGGCAGTGTTATTGGCACATATTGCTAAAAAACGGAAAATCCCTTTATGTTTTCTATCTCTCGATATTAAGAGGGCATTTGACACAGTATCCTGGCAATATATGCAATATTCATTACAAAAATGGGGTTTTGGACCCCACTTTTTAACATGGATCAAAGCATTATATAATAAACCCAAAGCCTATATAAAATATGCTGGATACAAATCTGAAGCCTTTAATATCGAAAGAGGTAACCGACAGGGTTGCCCATTATCTCCCTTATTATTTGCCCTTATACTCGAACCCATGGCCCAATACATCAGAACAAACCAAACTATAACTGGCATTGAAGTAGGAGGTTTTACACACAAATTATGTATATTTGAAGACGATATATTACTTTTTCTATCATCACCACAGGTCTCTGGTCCTAACTTAATACCAGCTCTTGATGGATTTGCAGCCCTATCCGGCCTTATGATTAATCCTAAGAAATGCCTAGTGCTTAATATTTCACTCACAAATAGGGATGAGCCGAACACCCCCCTGTTCGGTTCGCACCAGAACATGCGAACAGGAAAAAAGTTCGCTCGAACACGCGAACACCGTTAAAGTCTATGGGACACGAACATGAATAATCAAAAGTGCTAATTTTAAAGGCTTATATGCAAGTTATTGTCATAAAAAGTGTTTGGGGACCTGGGTCCTGCCCCAGGGGACATGGATCAATGCAAAAAAAAGTTTTAAAAACGGCCGTTTTTTCAGGAGCAGTGATTTTAATAATGCTTAAAGTCAAACAATAAAAGTGTAATATCCCTTTAAATTTCGTACCTGGGGGGTGTCTATAGTATGCCTGTAAAGGGGCGCATGTTTCCCGTGTTTAGAACAGTCTGACAGCAAAATGACATTTCGAAGGAAAAAACTCATTTAAAACTACCGCGGCTATTTATGAATTGCCGGTCCGACAATACACATAAAAGTTCATTGATAAAAACGGCATGGGAATTCCCCACAGGGAAACCCCGAACCAAAATTTAAAAAAAAAAAATGACGTGGGGGGGGTTCCCCTAAATTCCATACCAGGCCCTTCAGGTCTGGTATGGATATTAAGTTGAACCCCGGCCAAAATTTTAAAAAAAAAATGACGTGGGGTTCCCCCTAAATTCCATACCAGACCCTTCAGGTCTGGTATGGATTTTAAGGGGAACCCCGCGCCAAAAAAAAAAAAAAAAAGGCGTGGGGTTCCCCCAAAAATCCATACCAGACCCTTATCCGAGCACGCAACCTGGCAGGCCGCAGGAAAAGAGGGGGGGACGAGAGTGCGGCCCCCCCCCCTCCTGAACCGTACCAGGCCACATGCCCTCAACATTGGGAGGGTACTTTGGGGTAGCCCCCCAAAACACCTTGTCCCCATGTTGATGAGGACAAGGGCCTCATCCCCACAACCGTGGCCGGTGGTTGTGGGGGTCTGCGGGCGGGGGGCTTATCGGAATCTGGAAGCCCCCTTTAACAAGGGGACCCCCAGATCCCGGCCCCCCCCCCTGTGTGGAATGGTAAGGGGGTACTTACCCCTACCATTTCACTAAAAAAGTGTCAAAATAGTTAAAAATGACAAGAGACAGTTTTTGACAATTCCTTTATTTAAATGCTTCTTCTATCTTCCTTCATCTTCTTCTTCTTCTGGTTCTTCTGGCTCTTCTGGTTCTTCCTCCGGCGTTCTCGTCCAGCATCTCCTCCGCAGCGTCTTCTATCTTCTTCTCCTCGGGCCGCTCCGCACCCATGGCATGAGGGGAGGCTCCTGCTCTTCTCTTCATCTTCTTCTTCATCCTCTTCTCATCAACATGGGGACAAGGTGTTTTGGGGGGCTACCCCAAAGCACCCTCCCAATGTTGAGGGCATGTGGCCTGGTACGGTTCAGGAGGGGGGGGGCCGCACTCTCGTCCCCCCCTCTTTTCCTGCGGCCTGCCAGGTTGCGTGCTCGGATAAGGGTCTGGTATGGATTTTTGGGGGAACCCCACGCCTTTTTATTTATTTTTTTAGGCGCGGGGTTCCCCTTAAAATCCATACCAGACCTGAAGGGTCTGGTATGGAATTTAGGAGGAACCCCACGTCATTTTTTTTTTTAAATTTTGGCCGGGGTTCCCCTTAATATCCATACCAGACCTGAAGGGCCTGGTATGGAATTTAGGGGGACCCCCCCACGTCATTTTTTTTTTTTTAATTTGGGTTCGGGGTTTCCCTGTGGGGAATTCCCATGCCGTTTTTATCAATGAACTTTTATGTGTATTGTCGGACCGGCAATTCATTAATAGCCGCGGTAGTTTTAAATGAGTTTTTTCCTTCGAAATGTCATTTTGCTGTCAGACTGTTCTAAACACGGGAAACATGCGCCCCTTTACAGGCATACTATAGACACCCCCCAGGTACGAAATTTAAAGGGATATTACACTTTTATTGTTTGACTTTAAGCATTATTAAAATCACTGCTCCTGAAAAAACGTCCGTTTTTAAAACTTTTTTTTGCATTGATACATGTCCCCTGGGGCAGGACCCGGGTCCCCAAACACTTTTTATGACAATAACTTGCATATAAGCCTTTAAAATTAGCACTTTTGATTTCTTCCATAGACTTTTAAAGGGTGTTCCGCGGCATTCGAATTTGCCGCGAACACCCCAAATTGTTCGGTGTTCGGCGAACTTGCGAACAGCCAATGTTCGAGTCGAACATGAGTTCAACTCGAACTCGAAGCTCATCCCTACTCACAAACATGGAATTGATCCCGGCTAGGGCTGCACTCCCATTCACATGGGCAGAAAAATCAATCCCATATCTTGGAATTCATTTAACAGCATCTCATTCTGACTTATTCTCAACCAATTATCCTCCTGTATTAAGACAAATCTAATAAAACAATGGTCGCAACTTCCTTTATCCTGGATAGGGAAGATTAATGCAATCAAAATGACTATTCTACCCAAATTGCTTTATCTATTCAGAGTCCTCCCTATTCCAATTCCTTCCTATTTTTTGAGAATAGTACAAAAAAGAGCAACTTCGTTTATATGGGGCTCTTCTAAACCACGTATACCTATAGACACACTACATCTTCCCAAAAATAAAGGAGGCCTGGGATACCCTAATTTTACTAACTACTACAGAGCAGCACATTTGGCCAGTCTGTCCAAATACCATGCAAAACAGGAAATCCCATTATGGGTATTTATAGAGGCTTCAGAAAATGACCCTCTATTAATATCAAATTTATTATGGCTTGATCCTAAAGACCGCTTTAAAATTCATAATCCCATAACTAAACACTTCTTATCTCTCTGGGATAAACTAAAAACCAAATATCAGTTACAATCTCCACACAATCCTCTCCTTTCTTTTATCAGAAATCCGGCCTTTTATCCGGCATGGATCTACCCAAATTCTTTTAAAGCTTGGACAACATCAGGCATTCAGACACTAAATGACTTCATAGCATCTAAATCATTCCTTTCATTCCCATCGCTTAGAGAAAAATATGATCTACCAAACTCTGAGATATTTAGATATCTCCAAATCAAAAATTTCTATACACCATTCCTAAAGGGGGATATACAATTATCCCAATTATCCATTTTTGAATCAATCTGTACAAAAGATCCATTTGCTAAAGGTACAATTTCATCACTTTATAATCAATTATATGGAGTAGCAAATCTTAATAGACCCTCTTACGTTCAGAGGTGGGAGGAGGACCTGGGACGAACTTTAGAAGACACGGACTGGTCTAACATATGGCTCACATCTAAGTTATCTTCACCCAACATCTTAGCACTGGAGACAAATTATAAAGTCCTAACTCGCTGGTACCTTGTACCCGCTAGAGTGGCAAAATATTCACCTAATACCTCAGCTCTTTGTTTTCGAGGATGCCCAGAAATAGGCACATATTTACACATATGGTGGACGTGCCCAGTAATCCAAACCTTCTGGCAGGAAGTCTTCGTGATTGCATCTAAAATATTTAAAAAAATAATACAACCAGTTCAATATTTAACTTTACTTAATCTAAAACCGGAATGGTTAACACTCTCTCAATTCAAACTTATGATCCAACTAATAACGGCTGCAAAACAAACAGTGGCCAAGGCATGGAAATCTCCTACATTGGTACTAGCAGAAACAATTCACAGAATGAATAATACAATGTCCCATGCTAAGATGGTAGCCATCGATCAAAATCAAATTCCAAAATTTGAAAAACTTTGGCATCCTTGGATAAAACAACAGTTCCTGTCAAACTTCAATGACTCTGTCCTGTTGCCATGGTAACAGATTAAATGACTTACAGAGACACCCATTCTAAGGCTTCAAAGAGAACTAAAAAGAATAATAAACTGATGAGCGGGACAACCTTGTGGACCATACCTCTACCTTTCAATCCTTTTTCTTCTTTCTCTTTCCTTTTCTCCACCTTACGATTAAAGCTCATTATCAGAATTTATTTGACCTATATACACTCTACTTGTAAACAATATGTATAGTAGGTATAAATCATTTAAATACCTACAAAAGTAACTAAGGAAATGATATATATCTTTAATTTAGGTTTACGTGAACCCAATGTTTAATATTTGAAATTTCATGATATTTACCTATATAAACCCTACTGTAAAACAATGAGCTTACTTTATAGATCCTTGTAAACTTACTTTATGTATCTTTATAATATTGTATACTCAATAAACTTATTTTGACAAGGAAAATCTTTCACCATACATTATACCAGGATCCACAGACTGCAGTTAAGGATCGTCCGGACTACTCGACAAGCAATGAATGTGATCTTTCTCTGAAAGAGTTTACTTTAGGTTGCCTTATCCCTTTCAGGTGTTCAACAACTTCACAAATTTGAGTATACTATTTCAAACAATCTCCTATCTAGTTTTAAACTTTTTATGTACCTATTTCTATTTATTACACTATAAGGAACTCTCTTGTGGGTGTTTTTTTATTTGTTTCTTTTTTTCATATTCTTCCCCTCTTTGGGAGATTTTCAAGCTACACATACTGTGTTTTATTAGGAGGAACAATTTGAACATCTTTTGTTTTTGTTTTTTGCCTGCCTGTGTTCACACTGAGATTTACTAAGACAAGACGCGGTAGGAAATCGCCTCATTAGGGACACAGGGAGCAACAAAAATTGAACAGAGGTTTTAGCTATTTCCCGCTCTATGCTAAGCTACACAAACTACATAGATTGTCCGAAATTGTCATTGAAAACTGAACTCCAGGTGAATATAAAGTACAAAATTAAGGCAGCTCTGTAACCATTAATACATAATGTAATATGTGTTTGGATTTCACAAAATTGGTGACACATATCTGGGATTCACTGTGGTAAAGTTCTAAATCCAGAAAAGCCAATTTATCAGGATCCATGACATGAGTGAGGGCCAATTCACACCACATGCAGTCCAGTGCGTTTTTTTTTCTGCATCAAAAACACATAGAAAGTAGGTTATATGGTTTTAAATGGCATAGTTCACACCAGTGCTTGCAGTTCCAGAAAAAAAAGTAGAACATGCTGCATTTTTTCTGCACTGGACTGTACTGGAAAGCTGTAAAAAGCATCAAAAACTCATGGGAACCCACCGGAACACATCTAAACGCACCAAAAATGTACTGGAACACCCATGTTCTTATTTAGGGTTAAGGAAAAAAAGGGGGGAAAATGTACTGGACTGCATTAAAAATGCACCAAAAACGCATCAAAAACGCACTAGAACGCATCAAAAACGCGCATGCAAAAAAGCATCTGGAGCGCATCCGGACTGCATTTCTATGGTGTGAACTGACCCTAAGGAAAAGAAATGGGGGGGAATCGCACTGGACTGCATTAAAAACTTACCAAAATGCATCAAAAACGCGCTGAAACACATCAAAAATGGGCATGCAAAAAAGCATCTGGAGCGCATCTGGACTACGTTTCTATGGTGTGAACTGGCCCTGAAGGAAAGCCCTAATAGGTTGTGATTGCAATGCTGTACAAATGATTCCACACTCTCTATAGTGCCAACTCAGAGAGAGTGTTGAGATATGTGATATACTGGAACTAGACTGTGAGGATGGTGCAGTGGTGAGTCTGCCATCCAAAAGTGGTTAGGGCCTTGGGTGCCAGGACAGTAGGGGTATGGGGGCTTGTGGCAGGGGAAGTTTTTTTGATGATTTCTTCCAACAGAAGACCTTGTTAGTGGTTTAATCATCTATGTTCCTCCTAAATTTTCCTAATTTATTGGCGATAAGGTTATCCTCTTTCCTTTTGGTATTTCTCTTAAGGGTCCTAAGCGAAGTTTGAGGGAGCTGCGTGTAACATTGTGAAATGTCACCACACAGTTCTCTAATCCTCTAATAAACAGTCAGGGTCTCAAATTTCCTTTTTCTCTGTGTGATAATAACTTTAATCCATCGGTACAAAATTTAGACACATATACCCATTCTTTCAGCGAACCTGGGTCTAAAAAAGAACACCTTTTGAGGACTCTAAGACCTCTGGGTGTTATCTCATGGAGGAGGCCCATTTCATACTGGAGGCAGCACAATTTTGTTTAAAGCACAACTATTTTGAGTTTGATGGTATTTTTTATTTGCAGTACCAAGGCACAGCTATGGGACCAATTTTGCCCCAAGCTATGCTAACTTAACTATAGGTTATTGGAAACTCCAGCACATTGCCCACAACAACCCTTTAGCTGCCCAGGTGATCTATTACGGACGCTATACCGATGATATAGTTATCATATGGGATGGCACTATAGAGAGCATGGAATCATTTGTACAGCATTGCAATCACAACCTATTAGGGCTTTCCTTCACTTATGTCATGGATCCTGATAAACTGGCTTTTCTGGATTTAGGACTTCACCACAGTGAATCCCAGATATATGCCACCAATTTTGTGAAACCCACTGCTAGTAATTCCTTCATCCACTATCAGAGTTGCCACCATCCCTGGTGGATTAACAACATTGCTAGAAGCCAATTCCATAGCATTCACCAAAATTGCACCAAGGAAGAGGATTATTAAATACAGGGGAAACTCCTCACTGAAAAATTCCTGGATAAGGGATACCCCTGCTCTTGTGCAAGAAGCTTTCCTATACTATGCCTCTAAACCTTCTCCCAAGTCTAAGACATCAGATGGCCCCCAACCAACACGTTTCACAGACTTGAAAAACGTAACATAAATAAGTCACCGGGACCAAATGGCTTGCACCCGAGGGTCCTTAAGGAACTCAGTCAAGTAATTGCCAGCCCGTTGTTCCTAATTTTTACTAAGTCTACTGACTGGTATGGTACCAGCTGATTGGAGAAAAGCCAATGTAGCACCAATCTTTAAAAAAGGACCAAGATATATCTCTGGGAACTACAAATCAGTTAGCCTAACATCAATAGTATGCAAGCCCTTAGAAGGGATGATAAGGAACTATATACAAGATTTTAGTAATGAAAACGGTATCATTAGCAGTAATCAGCATGGATTCATAAAAAATCTTTCTTGCCAAACAAATTTATTAACCTTCTATGAGGAGGTGATCTGTCCTCTAGATGAAGGAAGGCCCGTAGACGTAGTGTTTCTGGATTTTGTAAAGGCATTTAATAACGTTCCCCACAAACGTTTACTGTACAAGCTAAGGTCTGTTGGCATGGACCAGAGGGTGAGTACCTGGATTAAAAACTGGCTACAAGGGCGAGTTCAGAGGGTAGTGATAAATGGGGAGTACTCGGAATGGTCCAAAGTGGAAAGTGGGGTCCCTCAGGGTTCTGTCCTGGGACCAATCCTATTTATATTATTCATAAACGATCTGGAGGATGGGATAAACAGCTCAATCTTAGTATTAGTGGACAATACTAAGCTAAGCAGGGCAATAGCTTCTCCACAGGATGTGGAAACCTTGCATAAAGATCTGAACAACTTAATGGGGTGGGCAACTACATGGCAAATGAGGTTTAATGTAGAAAAATATAAAATAATGCATTTAGGTGGCAAAAACATGAATGCAATCTACTCACTAGGGGGAGAACCTCTGGGGGAATCGAGGATAGAAAAGGACCTGGGGGTCCTAGTAGATGACAGGCTCAGCAACAGCATGCAATGACAAGCTGCTGCAAGTAAAGCCAATAGAATATTGGCATGCATTAAAAAGGGAAATAACTTCAGAGATAGCTTAGCGTCAATTTTGACATTAATGTATTTTTGTAACAGATTACAACACTCAATACATTACAAGTAAATATCTTTATAACAACCCAGTGACTTTATAGTAATTAATATGGTACATTTTTGTTTCACGTTCTGCATATCTATTACATGTACATTTTCTGTCCCTATTTATTTATTTATATTTAGGAGGGTCTTTGGTACATACATTTTTTATGCATTTTCTATGTATCTATATATAGATTTTTTCCTTTTTGGTGTTGTTTATTCTTATTATCCCATTTATATGTAAACACCATGACGGGATGTGTTAGCATGTATTACGTTTGATCATCGTTTATTGGGTATAAGTGTATACATGCTTTCAAACTATACTCTAGGCTAAACTAGATCCTTCTCCATCCCGACCCACAGGTGTTTCTTAATTCTTTTGGGATTACAAGTTTTTTTAATTGTATGCAAAGGGTGTAAGCCCAAGTGTGAGGTGCTGATTGGTGGTTTTATTAGTTTTCTCACCCCACCCTTTTGCCTATTTATACACATTTTATTTTTGTCTACTTTAGCTATGAGTAAGCATCCAATGATGTGAAACGCATTAGTGATTGTACCCTGTCTTGTCTCCATTTATGTGACTGTATTTTGGATTTTTTACATTCTACAAAAAAGATGCCTTTCTTCAGAGTGCGGCAACCTTTCTATCTCAACTTCCGAGATGAAATGATAATTCTCCCACTCTACAAGACTCTGCATCCGGCCGCACCTAGAATATGCCATCCAGTTCTGGGCTCCAGTCCTCAGGAAGGATGTGCAGAGAAGGGCAACAAAGCTAATAAAGGGACTTGAGGATCTTAATTATGAGGAAAGATTACAAGCACTGAACTCATTCTCTCTGGAGAAGAGAGGCTTGAGAGGGGATATGATTTCAATGTACAAATACTGTACAGTTCGGAACAGTTTGGATTACATCATACAATCCCTTATACTGCTATCAGATAATAATACCTATACTAGATTCACCCATTGCCTGAATACACCCTAGAAGCCGCTAGATTGGCAAACTGAGCTTCCCAATAGGACATCATCTCTGAAGTGGAATTATCCTTTCTTGTCAGTGGCTTTCTATAAGACCCCATATTTCTACCACTTACCTAAAAACCACAAGGATCAACACAACCCACCAGGATGACCTATTGTGGCCTTGATGAAGAGAGTCACTGGCGGCTTCTCTATGTATGTCGATCGGTTTCTTCAGCCTTTGGCTCAGATCCTTCCATCGTACATTAGAGATAGCGAATCGCACCGCACCAAAGTATGCCCTACTTTTGGAGATGAACTACAATCAGATCGCATAGTGTTTTTGTACCATGCGATCCAGTGCAGGCAAATGCACTGCATTTGTGACCTGCATTTGGGGTGTTGTTAACTTTGCACTGACACCCACTGCAGATCGCAAGGGCAGTGCAACTGGACCGGCACGGAATGTACCGCATTCTGTTGTGAATGGGCCCTAAAAGGTAGCTTTGGTGATAAACTGTTGGTCACCCCCACAAGTCTGATGCAGCAGTATGTAGGGCAGTGTACAGAGATAAATGGTTTGTAGGGTAGAGCACAGGGGTCAGAGGGGCATAAAATAAGGTAATTAGGGCAGATGACAGGTGTCAGTTCAGCAATAAACAGAGTGCAGGGTCAGTGGAATGTAAGCACAGGTCAGATGTACATAAGGCACAGTGCAGCAGTCAGTGGTGTTTAACATGAAGCTGCCTGTTTCCTACTTTCAGGCAGCTGCCACTCCAATGCAAAATAAATGCTGATGTCTAGCAGTTACAAACATGTACATTATAGGCAGCAGCAGCCTTACATAATAATGCCAGTCCCCACTGAGGATCTGTGATTACAGCCTCCTGGCACTGACCCCCTGCAGCTTTTCCACCTCCAGCCTTCAGTTAAGTGCTTTGCAGGAAGTGCTGCCCCACAAGACCATCCTGTGGCTTCCCAAGCACAGACACCATTTCTCTCATCCACATACTGCCCCAGGACGGGGACAGAATGCGACCCACTCGCCCCTTTCTTAGTAATTTGCTCGGCTGAGCTTATCGCCGCTCTGAGGTAGAAGACTCGGGCAGGGGTTGGCGTCATGTCAGGTTGTGATCTACCTGTCAGATGGTGGTGATCGACAGGTAGATCATGATCATCGGGTTGCCGACCCAAATATTATATTACATTGTTACAACTTGGGGGTTGTTTAACTCAAATGTAGGGCTTATCTGTGAGTTCAATCAACATCAGATATGCCTTTTCAGGGCTTTGTCTGCACAATTTTATTTAAAACAGAAAGAAAAGTTCACAGCAAGCAGCTTCCCTTGCAGGCAGATTGGTAACCACCGCTCTAGGTAACTGGGTTCAAGTTTCCCGTCCCCTGCTAGGTGAATGACTGTGAGAGCTCCAGGTGCTGGCAGTTGCTATTCCAATAGTTTAGGTGCAATGAAAAATCTGGACAGCCGCACTCCGGATTGGGATAATAAAAGTAAAATCTTGTTTATTGAAAAAATGACATGGTTTAAAATCCGTACATTGCTCTGTTGGAGTGATGCAGCATAACCTATAACGCGTTTCACGCTCCCATTGAGCGCTTACTCATAGCTGGGTTGTACAACAATGATGGTCACTTATATACACATTATACGTCTCACACATGACCCCATATTAATTGTATAACTCTGAACAGCTGATCGTTGGATTGTGTGGGATCTTGACTTGGAATTAATTGGGTGTGTATTCTATGGTGGAATTTTTTGTTACTAAAGACGTAAATGTGTGAACAAAGTGTTTATATAAACAATACAAAAACAATACAAAAATATCTATGGATAAAAAGTTTATATTGCTTTCAAAAATTTTTTGAAAAAAGGAAAGTTAGGGAAATACCGAATCTCCTTTCTTTCCACGAGACTGAGATAGATGCTAAAACTAACGTTTAGACGTGTAGGTGTATGAATCATCATGTAGATGGATACAGGTATAGGTATATGTGAGTTGTGTGGCTAGGTAGCCACGGAATAGTGTGAAAGGTGTCATATATCTACTCTGTTCGCAAATATTATAAAAATATATTATATGAATAAAGATACTATAAACAATGTTGTAAAAAATATTACAAAAAACAGATGTGTCCCCTAAAGGACGAGTTCTAACATATGAAGACCTACAATAGTGTCTATGTGACTTTCAAGTCCCGCAACCCCGTGCGAAATTCACCAAATTTGAGATGTAAATATGGTGTATGTGTATACAGTGTATAAGTGCTTTTTTAATATTTTGAAAATCTACAAAAAAGTTTTGGGTATTTTATAAATGCATGTATATGCATATATACGTTCATATATGTGCGTGAATGAGAGAAAGTGAAAATAAAGAAAAAGTAAAAATGAAAAGTGGAAATGGAAATACATGTGTATACATATATATAGTGAAAAGATATATATATATATATCTGCCATCATAAAAATATATATGGAATATATATAAAATACATGAAATGAAAACTGGACAAAGTGTCCGTACCTTAACTGGAGAACACGGTTCAGTTAAGGTACGGACACTTTGTCCAGTTTTCATTTCATGTATTTTATATATATTCCATATATATTTTTATGATGGCAGATATATATATCTTTTCACTATATATATGTATACACATGTATTTCCATTTTCACTTTTCATTTGTACTTTTTCTTTATTTTCACTTTCTCTCATTCACGCACATATATGAACGTATATATGCATATACATGCATTTATAAAATACCCCAAATTTTTTTGTAGATTTTCAAAATATTAAAAAAGCACTTATACACTGTATACACATACACCATATTTACATCTCAAATTTGGTGGATTTCGCACGGGGTTGCGGGACTTGAAAGTCACATAGACACTATTGTAGGTCTTCATATGTTAGAACTCGTCCTTTAGGGGACACATCTGTTTTTTGTAATATTTTTTACAACATTGTTTATAGTATCTTTATTCATATAATATATTTTTATAATATTTGCGACAGAGTAGATATATGACACCTTTCACACTATTCCGTGGCTACCTATCCACACAACTCACACATACCTATACCTGTATCCATCTACATGATGATTCATACACCTACACGTCTAAACGTTAGTTTTAGCATCTATCTCAGTCTCGTGGAAAGAAAGGAGATTCGGTATTTCCCTAACTTTCCTTTTTTCAAAAAATTTTTGAAAGCAATATAAACTTTTTATCCATAGATATTTTTGTATTGTTTTTGTATTGTTTATATAAACACTTTGTTCACACATTTACATCTTTAATAACAAAAAATTCCACCATAGAATACACACCCAATTAATTCCAAGTCAAGATCCCACACAATCCAACGATCAGCTGTTCAGAGTTATACAATTAATATGGGGTCATGTGTGAGACGTATAATGTGTATATAAGTGACCATCATTGTTGTACAAACCAGCTATGAGTAAGCGATCAATGGGAGCGTGAAACACGTTAGCGGTTATGCTGCATCCTTCCCTTGCAGGCGTTTTTACCATCAGCATGAAATTAATAATATTCAGCATCCTGGCTCTCTTTAACAGCACCGTTGCTCAAGCCTTGTGCCTTGGTCCTCCTGACCATTTAGCACAACATCCCAGTTCTTGTGCACAAATGCTGTACCTCTGTCAGCTCTCTGTCACTTTCCTGCAGCTTCCCGCTGTTTGGTCTCTCAGTCTTGGACCTCTGTCTTTCCTGTCCCAGACAGCACAGAGCAGACATGCATACCTTTGTGCTACCTTGCACACCCACAGGCTCCTCGGGAGGGTGGAGCCTAGAACCCTAGTTCTGATTACCATAAGAACCCAACACACACCAGCAGTGTTCCTGCTGTCTACAAAACCTGGCCCAGATTGCCTTTCTGTACCAAGACGAGGCACCACTTTGCCACTATATATTAGGACACAGCTACAAACACTCTGATAACCCTTCTACAACCTTTTCATCAAACAATCATTATTATTGTAGTGTATCTGTTCTTCTACCTACCAAAATGATGTGAAACGACTTTGTTGTCATTCATTCTCCTCTATCTATATGTATGTATAACGTGAACGTTTCAAATCTTTTTGATGGACTCGAGTCTGGTCCAAAAGTCCGCTCGTCTGTATGCTAGTCCGACGGACAAAAACCGACACTAGGGCAGCTATTGGATACTGGCTATGAACTTCCTTGTTTTAATCTGGTCGTACGTCATCACGTACGAATCCGTCAGACTTTGGTTGATCGTGTGTAGGCAAGTCCGTTCATTCGGAAAGTCCGTCGTAAAGTCCGTCAAAAAGTCAGCGGGATAAAGTATGCCGTAAAGTCCGCTCGTGTGTACGCGGCATTAGATTAAGATGCCTTTGTTATATAATGGAAAACACATTTCTGAACTCTTGAGATGGGTCATTTACAAATAGGAAATTTAGTTCATACTCTTCGACACTTTTTCTAGATTTTCTGTCGAATATTTATAAATTAAAAAATATTTTTTTTCTTTTCTGAAGAAGTGCTGTGTAGGACAGCTATTACAGGGTTTGCTAAACTAAGGGAGTAAGAAAAAGAGCACCCAAATTGTTACATTTTCATTGAACAATCATTACTATTGTAGTGAAACTGTACTTCTACCTGCCAAAAATGATGTGGAACAACTGAAATGTTAACTTTGTTATCATTCATTCTCCTCAGCATTTCAAAGGCCCTTATGTCTGGAAAAGGTAAAACATGGTTAGCTACATAGAGATATTTGAACATCTTCTTAGTTTATTTTTTGTATTTGTGTAAGGACTATCACTCCTTCCTGCTTGTTTGTCAGTCGGGTACCTGCTGGTTCCCCATCTGCTGAGCACTGGGTAGCTAACCACTTGCAAGTTGTCTGATGCTAGCTGTTTGCCTTTGGCTCACCCTGGTTCCTGCTTCTAAAGCTTCTCCACAAAATCTGGGAACAATATGCATTTTTTAAATTTTCTTGTTTATTCAATGCCGCAATCTGTCTGAACACAATATCACACTTTAACCAATGTGTAAGCATTTTTCCAGCCCTGCTCTATAATGTACATGTGTGATCTTCTGAGGTTTGCTGGTAAGCCATCACTGCCAGGCATTCCTTTGATAACCCTATGAAAAGATTCCCTTTTATGATGCAAGGATGGGTGAGAACCAGTGCCAATTTGTCTACCGGTAAGCAGAGTTTTAAAACCATACTCTTTTCAAAATCAATAGAAATCAATACAACAGGAAGAAAGAAATTCAAATATCATTTAAAAAGATATTTCATATATAATGTATTGTTTGTATGATGTCTAGTTGATACTAATGTATAACTATTTCTATTTTTACTTTAAATTTACTTGTAATAATGAAAGGATCTATCTTGAATTTATTGACCAAATGTTCAAATTGATTTTTTTATTGTAATATATAAAGAATTATAAGTATATAAGAATAAGTAATGTATAACATTTACAGGTATTTTTTATCATGCATGAAGATCACAGTACTCATGACATTGCCTTTATATTTCTTTCTCACCAAAGGGTCAAAACATATTTTTTTCAGGAATAATGCAGGATTAGCATTTACTGCTTCGATCTAAAATATTGGGCCAGAGATGACAGGATCATATAAATTCAGATGTCTGTGTATTAGTTATTGAGGTTGATTTTTTAAAGGACTGATCACTTTGCAAAGGGTATGTACACTTAGATTTGTAAATAATATGAATCTTTGTTCACTTTGAATACCCAATCATGTACAGGGAGAAAAAAAATCAAGATTTTTGCTTTTTTTTTATTTGATGGTTTAAGTGAACTTAGCTTGGCCTTATTTAGCAAGCTAAGAGAACATTTAATTTGTTTAGTGATTCATCTCTAAAAAGCAAATCAACCTCATCATCTTTTTGGCTGTGTATATAGCTAAAGTGTTACTAAAGACAATGTTTTTAATTAAAATACAAAACATGTTATAATTACCTGCTCTGTGTAATTGTTTTGCCAGATCGGCCCTGACCCTTCTCTTCTGGGATCTCCTGGAGGTGACCTTGGCTCCTCCTCATCTCTGTGTTCCCCCATAGCACACTGAACTCATTAAATGCTCACCCCTGAGTTGTGCGTGTTTATGGAGCCACACTCCATAGATACACACAGCAGGTCTTGACCCCACCCCTGCTTATTACTCACAGCAATTGATTGTTCGAGTCCCTGTGTAAAGAGGAAGAGAGGGGAGAAAAAACATGCAGCTGTGCACAGCACTAAATCAAATGAGGACTCAGGTTGGTATTTAAGGAGGTGGGGAGGACAGCAAACTGTAAAACATGTTTTACCTTAAAGGGGTTGTAAAGGTTCATGTTTTTTCACCTTAATGCATCCTATGCATTAAGGTGAAAAATATCCGACAATAGCAGCCCCCCCAGCCCCCCCATTTTACTTACCTAGCCCGTTCACCTGCTGCGCTCGCCCCCGATTTCCTCTTAGCCGCTCAGCCTGGCCGTTGACTGGCTAGAGTGGATGGATTAAAAGCAGCGCAGCCATTGGCTCGCACTGCTGTCAATCACATCCAATGACGCGGCGCGCCGGGGGGTGGGGCAGAGTGATACATCACGGGAGTGCGCCCGCAAGAACTAAACACCATGCGAGAGAGCTCGCATGAAGGTGTTTAGTTCTTGCGGGGAGGAGCTGAGACAGACGCCGAAGGACCCCAGAAGACCAGGTTCGGGGCCACTCTGTGCAAAACAAGCTAGACAGTGGAGGTAAGTATAACATGTTTGTTATTTAAAAAAAAAAATACCTTTACAACCCCTTTAATGCAGGGAAGGCATTAAGGTAAAGAACATTTTGGCTTTAGAACCACTTAAAGTGGATGTAAACCCACTCTCATCAATTATACTGCCATAGTGCTGAACTATAAGGATATACATGGCTCCTGTATGTATCCTTACCTTTCAAATATCTCCCCTTTTTCTATTTGGAGCCCCCAACTCCGGATTCAGTGGGCGGGTCTGTTATCTGGCACTCGGTGGGCGGAGTCGTGATGCCAGTAGACTCCCCACCCACCTCCACACTCCCCTTGGCCAGAGCATGCACAGGAGAGGCAGAGCGCGTTCTGGGTAAAAGCAGAGCGTGCTCACGGCCCCCCCACATCGGTCCCCCACATCTCCCTTCATGGCTTTTCATCATCTGCTTCTCCCTCCCACGGCTTTCACCTGAAAAGCCATGCAGGGAGATCGGTGCTCACAGCTGTCCCCGCCGCACCGTTCATCCCTGGCTGTCCTCCATGTCTTCCTCCTCCTCCAGCGCCCATGTTCTCCTCCACCCCCCTTCTTCTTCTCTGGTCCCCCTCCGTGTCCTCCTCCTCCGCCCCCCCATCGTCCCCCGCAGCCAGCTTTCCTCCTCTCCCGTGGGCTGGGTTGGGGGAGCAGGGGAATCTGTCAGGATGGAGAGTGGAGAAGGGGGCCGGTATGTCATTTACCTGCCCCTTTCTTTCGTTCATTACTGATCGCTCCTGTGTCCTGTGAAAACTGAGCAGAGTAGCCTGTGTGTTACTCTGCTTTAGTTTATGAATGGAGAGGAGCCTCTGTCTCCTCTACATTTATCTTCAATGCAGAGAAAAGGACTGGGGAATCTGTGTTCTCTGTCCCTTTCTTTGTCCCAAATGGGAGATGTCAGGGGTCTCTGTTTAGACCACTGACATTTCACCAAAGCCCCCAAGAGGGCTGATAAAAAATCTATAAATATTACAAAATAAAATTGAAAAAAAAAAAATATAAAAAAATAAAATAAAAAACCACTACTACACCACAACCGCCCCCCATACTGACACAGTCCAGAGCCCCAAGACCCCCCCCCCCACCCAAAAGGATTATGAAAAAAAATTAAGAACAAATTAACTTGTTAAAAGAAAATACATAACAATTAAAAAAAAAATGACTAACACTGTCCACTGCCCTACTGACACCAGCCACTGACACTGACCACTGCCCTACTGACACTGACCACTGCCCTACTGACAACGAACACTGCCCTGCTGACACCAACCACTGACACCGACCACTGCCCTACTGACACCGACCACTGACACGACCACTGCCCTACTGACACTAACCACTGACACCGACCACTGCCCTACTGACACCGACCACTACCCTACTGACACCGACCACTGACACTGACCACTGCCCTACTGACACGGCCCACTTACACTGACCACTGCCCTACTGACACCGACCACTGCCCTACTGACACCCACCACTGACACTGACCACTGCCCTACTGACACCAACCACTGCCCTACTGACACCAACCACTGCCCTACTGACACCGACCACTGACAACGTCCACTGCCCCACTGACACCATCCACTGCCCCACTGACACCAACCACTGCCCTACTGACACCGTCCACTGCCCTATCCCCCCACCCCCTTTTCCAAAAGCACTGTGAAAAAATATATTTAAAAAATAAAACCACACCCCCCCATCATTGTGAAGAAAAATAGAACCAAAATAAATTGTAAAAAATAATTAAAATGTAAAATTGTAAAAAAGAAAAATGCATTTTGAAAAAAAAAATTAAATTGTAAATAAAAAAACTACCCACCTTCATACACTCTACACTCCTCTCCTGCACATACCACCCACCTCCATACACTCCTTACTCCTCTTCTGTACATACTACTCACCTCCATACACTCTGCACTCCACTCCTGCACATACTACCCACCTCCATACACTCCATACTCCTCTTCTGTACATACTACTCACCTCCATATACTCCACACCCCTCTCCTGCATATACTACCCACTGCCGCCCACTCTGCACTGTACATTCCCTATTTAACATTACCACATTCTGTAAGTCATCTCAAATTGTATTAAACCACACCCCTTTAAGTCAACGCCCAATATTTTATGCAAATTGTAGCACACTCTAATAGTGTAGGTTCTAGAGTGAAGGTTGTTAGTGTAGGTAAATTTAGGCCGGCCTGGCTTGCTGCCAGGCCTGTTTGTTTTTGTTTGATCTGGGCTGGGAGTGGCTCACGGTAGGCTGGGTGACTCACAGGCAGCATCACCACGACCTCCCCCTTCTTTCTAGAGCTCTCTAGAAGGATCTGGAAAGAGAGGAGGAGAGGGGATGTGGAGCTGCCTGGGGTATTCTGAGGAGCCCTGACCAATCCTCAACTTGAAATTGGCAAGGATCATCATAGTTTGGGAGAAGTTGTCAGGTGGAGGAGTTGGAGATGGAGTACTGAGGCTTTCGGGGCCTTGGAGTGAGCTCTCCAGTCTGGGGGGGGTGACCTTGGGCCTGGGCTCGGGTGCGTACAGGGCTCTCCAAGAAAACATGGAGTTGTCCTGGACAGGAGGCATAGGGGGAGCAAGAGAGGACAGAAGGAGAGAGTACTGCCGGGCAAATCTCCAGGGAGAGGAAGCAATAGTTGCAGCCAAGAGGGATGGTGAGTGGCATGCACAGTCGGGAGGACTGGGGAGGCACACCTGAAAGGACTGGGAGAGTGCAGTCGGAGATGGGTGCAGAACCAGAGGAGAGGACTGTGGTGTCGTGGGCAGTGGAGTCGGGCAGCTGCAGCCAGGAGGGCTGGCAGGGCCTGAAGAGGGCTGACTGGGATCAGTAACCGCACGTGGGACAGCTAGTACCAGAATTTACTACTTTCTTTTTACTACACCATAGGGGCCCGCGGTCCCTGCCTGTGAAGAGCATTTGCTTTAGGCCTGGCAGAGTCAGTGTTAGGCCTACAGTGCTAGCATAGTCTGGAGAAGGAAAAATAGGAAGCGATGTGCAGGAGGAGTATGGAGCGATAATCAGAAGAGAGGAAGCGATGTACAGGAGGAGTATGGAGCAATACTCAGAAGATAGGAAACGATGTGCAGGAGGAGCATGGAGCGATACTCAGAAGATAGGAAGCGATGTGCAGGAGGAGTATGCTGCGATACTCAGAAGATAGGAAGCAATGTGCAGGAAGAGTAAGCAGCGATACTCAGAAGATAGGAAGCAATGTGTAGGAGGAGTATGGAGCAATACTCAGAAAATAGGAAGGGATGTGCAGGAGGAGTATGGAGCGATACTCAGAAGATAGGAAGCAATGTACAGGAGGAGTATGGAGCGATACTTAGAAGAGGGGAAGCGATGTACAGGAGAAGTATGGAGCGATACTCAGAAGATAGGAATCGATGTACAGGAGGAGTATGGAGCGATACTCAGAAGACAAGAAGCGATGGATCCCTGATGACGTCAGAACGCACTGACGAAACCAGTAAACGGACGTAAACGAACGTGACACGCCACTTCCGCTCGTAACTTGATTTTTCCTGCTTTTTTGTTTGTTTGTTTACCTGCATGAACCCTTATGTGGGTAATGTGGTTTTAAGCCCGTTTTTTGCCTATTAAATAATTTGGCTTTCTTCCCCATGGGAGTTTTTTATCCATTTTTTCCACATTCTTAACATCTATGGTCTTTATGACCCATCTTGGGAAGTCCGTTTGCATGCATCCAAGTAGCCTCAGTGCTAATCAAGACACCTGAGGTCCAGCACCTGAGTTCCAGCATCTGCACTTAGCCGTGACAGCGAGAAGCTCTGTTGGTTGTTCCCAAAAGCGTGTTTAACTCCTGTAATGGGAGTCACCTCCATCTGGTGAGTAGGCCGTGTGGCTGGTGATGGTGACTGAATACTGTTATTCGATGCTCTGCTGAACCCAAGAAAGATTTGCTTAGAAGCCTTATGCACTCAGAAGTTCCGTTTTATCATTATTTAAAAATTTGATTTATGGTTGATTCATCATCAGTTTTTGAACACATTGATATCTATGGACTTTTTCTTTAATTTTTAATTGTAATTTTTCACCCTGTATATTTTGATTATTTCTATTATTTAGTAATTTCTCACTATGATGATTTAGTGTTTAACTCAGCTGGTAGACATTATCACTGATATTATTTCAACATTTTCATGATTGTTTTCACAACAGAGTGATTTTGCACTTGCACTTTAAAAGGAGCGCGGTTTGTAATTAACTTGTTAATTACCTTTTTGCTTTTTTACTATTATTATAACGTGCAGCTCCCCAATTAATTAATTTTCCACATGCGCGAGTAGGTAGTTGCTACCATTTTCAACTCCTGTATCATGTCCGAACACTCTCTGATCAACTCCTGTATCATGTGGATGGATACGGAATATGACAGGATGGATGGATATGACAGGATGGAGATGTTTGGGTCATGATTAGACAGCTATGATTAAAGATGGTAAAAGATGGGGATGGGAAAAGACATTGTGGTGCAGGCTGGAGAGGATGACTTCTTTATTCAGCTTGATATTTGTACAAGAATTGGTGTGAGCAGTCAGGTGACACAAGTAGGGACTTGGTAGGAGCAGTCAGGTGACACGGGTAGGGACTTGGTGGGAGCAGTCAGGTGACACGAGTAGGGACTAGGTAGGAGCAGTCAGATGACTCGTGTAGGGACTTGGCAGGAGCAGTCAGGTGACACAGGTAGGGACTTGGTGGGAGCAGCCAGGTGACACGGGTAGGGATTTGGTGGGGGAAGTCAGGTGACACGAGTAGGGACTTGGTGGGAGCAGTTAGGTGACACGTGTAGGGACTTGGTAGGAGCAATCAGGTGACACGGGTAGGGACTTGGTAGGAGAAGTCAGGTGACACGAGTAGGGACTTGGTGGGAGCAGTTAGGTGACTCGAGTAGGGACTTGGTGGGAGCAGTCAGATTACAAGGGGAATGAACTTGGTGGAGCAGTCAGGTGACATGGGTAGGGACTTGGTGGGAGCAGTCAGGTGATACGGGTAGGGACTTGGTGGGAGCAGTGAGGTGACATGTGTAGGGACTTGGTGGGAGCAGTCAGGTGACACATGTAGGGACTTGGTGGGAGCAGTCTGGTGACACGGGTAGGAATTTGGTGGGGGCAGTCAGGTGACACAGGTAGGGACTTGGTGGGAGCCGTCAGGTGACACAGGTAGGCACTTGTTGGGAGCAGTCAGGTGACATGTGTAGGGACTCGGTAGGAACAGTCAGGTGACACGTGTAGGGACTTGGTAGGAGCAGTCAGGTGACACGGGTAGGGATTTGGTGGGGGCAGTCAGGTGACACATGTAGGGACATGGTAGGAGTAGTCAGGTGACACGAGTAGGGACTTGGTAGGAGCAGTCAGGTGACACAAGTAGGGACTTAGCCATAAAAAACACTAATGCTCTGTACACACGATCGGATTGTGAGCTTGGTGGCTGGAAGTTCCGACCATGTGTATGCTCCATCGAACATTTGTTGTCGGACTTTCCGCCAACAAATGTTGGCTGGCAGGTTCTCAAATTTTCCACCAATAAAACTTTGTTGTTGGAATTTCCAATCGTGTGTACACAAGTTCGAATGCACAAAAGTTCATGCGTGCTCGGAATCAAGCAGAAGGAGCTGCACTGGCTATTGAACTTCTTTTTTCTCGGCTCGTCCTTACATACCCATCCCTTTATTATTCCTGGTGCAACTATCCTGAATGTTTGAACACCCCATAATTTTCCAATGTAAGAATAGATGATTTACACATTTGTATCATTCCACCATTCTGTTCCTTATGTACTGTTTGACTGTACCTATTGCAAATGTTCAATAACAATTATTGATTCATTGATGAAAATTCATTAAAGTGTATTTTTTTCCAAAGAAATTGTGTTTGAAAAAAGACTGTGCAAATACTTTGTGACATAAAAAAATTGCAACACCCATCATTTTATTTTCTAGGGCCTATGCCTATGTCACCTGAGGCCAGTCAGGTGACACAGGTAGGGACTTGGTGGGAGCTGTCAGGTGACACAGGTAGGAACTTGGTGGGAGCAGTTAGGTGACATGTGTAGGGACTTGTTAGGAGCAGTTAGGTGACACGGGTAGGGACTTGTTGGGAGCAGTCAGGTGACACGGGTAGGGACTTGGTGGGAACAGTCAGGTGACATGTGTAGGGGCTTGGTGGGAGCAGTCAGGTGACACGAGTAGGGACTTGGTGGGAGCAGTCAGGTGACATGTGCAGGGACTTGGTGGGAGCAGTCAGGTGAAACGAGTAGGAACTTGGTAGGAGCAGTCAGGTGATACGTGTAGGGACTTGAGAGGAGCAGTCAGGTGACACGAGTAGGGACTTGGTAGGAGCAGTCAGGTGACACGAGTAGGGACTTGGTAGGAGCAGTCAGGTGATACGTGTAGGGACTTGATAGGAGCAGTCAGGTGACATGAGTAGGGACTTGGGAGGAGCAGTCAGGTGACACGAGTAGGGACTTGGTAGGAGCAGTCAGGTGACATGAATAGGGACTTGGTAGGAGTAGTCAGGTGACACGAGCAGATACTTGGTGGGAACAGTCAGGTGATACGTGTAGGGACTTGATAGGAGCAGTCAGGTGACACGAGTAGGGACTTGGTAGGAGCAGTCAGGTGACACGAGTAGGGACTTGGTAGGAGCAGTCAGGTGACACGAATAGGGACTTGGTAGGAGCAGTCAGGTGACACAAGTAGGGACTTGGTAGGAGCAGTCAGGTGATATGTGTAGGGACGTGATAGGAGCAGTCAGGTGACACGAGTAGGGACGTGATAGGAGCAGTCAGGTGATATGTGTAGGGACGTGATAGGAGCAGTCAGGTGATATGTGTAGGGACGTGATAGGAGCAGTCAGGTGACATGAGTAGGGACTTGGTAGGAGCAGTCAGGTGACACGAGCAGGGACTTGGTGGGAGCAGTTAGGTGACACAACTATGGACTTGGTGGGAGCAGTCAGGTAACACGGGTAGACTGTAAGCTTTGAGCGCATTCAGCCTTACTGGGTGTAAATATGAAAAGTGAGACATCCACCCCTCCCCCACATAACATATCCTGGTGATCAAAAGGAATGTTGCAACTGTGATCCTCTGCCCATCTCTGACCAGACACAGCTCCCCTAAATCAAATCACTTGTCTGTGTATCTTCTGTTGGCCGTCCTGTGAGTTTACTGCACCATGCATTTCCTTCTCTCACACTGATCTGTGGATCACACCCCATGATGAGAAACATCCAGTCAAAACCCAGACAAAGCAAGCCAATCCTGGGAAAGCTGGAGAAGAAAGAGGGTAGGGAAGGGGGAGGGGGGTTGTGAATTGTGAAGTACACAGAATGCCTGTTTCATGCTTGTGCGTGAGATATGTAAATCACCTGTCACTCACAGCACTGGGGAAGAATGGACTGGTTCTCTGTCTGTCCATTTTTATCTCACTGAAAAAAAATATGAGGATTGCTCAGAGATGGATTAACTCTTCGTGGCAAGACTGGGCATAGATGACATTAAATCCTATACTTTATAAGGTTCAAGCCTTAATTATAAATGTTTTTTTCAGGCTTAAATCCACTTTAACACAGCTAAGCACCTTCTTTTATACTGCTTATAATTTAAACTAAGATTTATAAACAAATCAGATTTCACAGTAGTGAAAAATGTGTTCCACCAACAATTTACTCAATTCACACATGCATTTTTGTTCTCTGGGATTGAATCTGACAATTAACTATTGTTTTTTTCTATTAACAAAATAAATTGTATACCTCTATACCATGAAGATATTAGCCCAGTCCACCAGGTGTATGGGCTGGTATCTTCCTGAAAAGGGGGCTGCATATATGAACTTGGCTGTATGTTCTTTACATCAGCCTTAAAAGGGACTCTAGATGGTGAATCTAAAATGGGACTAGCCTGTAACTGTTTACCCATTCCAGTTAAAGTTATTATTCATTATACTGATTTTGCAGCCACTAATGTAAAACTACTGAACACACAACCACATATTTTATAGGTCAAGTATAATATGCAACTTAAAATGTAAATTCAGCCAAAAGTGTATCCATGCTTCACTTTTCATCACTTTGACAATGGTTAGGACAAATAGTGAGTGCAGAGCTTCTCTAAATAGAAAAAAATAGTTTTGAATGGAGTCCTACTGTCACGCACCTGGTCAGAGGCTGAAGTGCTGAGAGGGCTCCCCTTGCGGCTGAGTTCAGAACACCCCTGGAGGTGGTACAGGGAATGCAGTGCCCAAAGAAGCATGGGTTGCCAGTTGTAGTAGTCTGCAGAGCTGATCAAAGGATGGCAGCAGGAACAAGTAGGATGCGCTGTAGGGCAGGTGTCCTTAGCAGTTCCGGGTGTACTTGGCAGCAGGGCAAAACAGAAAGGAGAACCAGAAGCCAGGCCAAGGGTCATACACAGTGGATCAGTCAGTAACATAGGCAAGTAGTGGAAACTGGAACAAGCCAGGGTCATACATGGATGGACAGGTAATAGCAGAGTCGGTGATCCAAGCTGAGGTCAAACACAGTGGATAAAGCAGAGGTGAAGCCAGAAGTTTAAACCAGGGGTCAGAGCCAGCAATCAAAGTGAATCAGGTCAAAAGGCAGGTAACAGGAAGGTAACAGGAAGTCCAAGATCAGGAGACACAGGAACACAGTGGGGATGATGACAATCCAGCAATTTGTGAGAGGAGCTGCTGTCCTTAGATACTAGCAATCAGCATGCTTGCTTTGCATGCGTTGATGCACACACAGATTTGCCATAGTGTGCCGTTCGCTAATGCACATGCGCAAATTAGCAAGGCCGTATTAGATATTGTCGTATTTGCCAAAACTTCTCGTAATTCTTCCCTGACATCTACTTTAAAACAATAAGTGTTTATTAAATATAGGTTAGCAAGAACTCAGTGTTAAATTTACAAATTACAGTAAACTATATACAACTTTGTTTGCCTAATAATAGCTTGAAACGGATAGCACAAAGCAAAATTCTACCTCGGACCAATGTAAGTATGCATATCGCATGTAATAGTAACACGGGTGGTAACGTCCCACCATATAATAACCTTTGTACAGATGCTCTGTTTTGATATTTTCATTGCTTTAGTAAATAACACCCCATGCATTTGTAAGAATTCTACAGGAATAAAGATGACTGTTTACACAGCCTCTGAGACTATATAAATCACCACATAGTCCCTTATTTCAACATTTCATTTGTCAGCATTTTAAAATAATTCCAGAAAATGCTGCTGAGGCATTTTGCCATCTAAGTACATGATACTGTCTCAAAGGACAACATTTCTAGTTTTGACACTGCCAGATATTACATGTAGAATTTTAAAGATAACATATTAGGTGCGCTATAAGGGGGGGTTCTATGATATAGGGCTGGAATAGTGTTTACAATGTGCCTAGTGCTTATATTTACTAAAATACATTAAGTAAGATAAATCAATAAAATAAGCTGTCCTTATTTGTGTCCTGTATCATTTGTGTGTTTAACACCTTAATGCATATACACATATCTCAAAAATTGCAAACACTCATTTATGCTTCATAAACAATCCACATAATCAAAACTAAATACACATTAACAGTGTTTACATAAATAAATTTAATTCCACTTAAAAAAAGTTTATTCCCACAGTACTTATTCATTAAATACCTCTTGTGCTCGCAATATAATTATTTTTTTGCTGTGATGAAAACACTCACCAGACTTCATTTGACCACTTATTAAAAGTAAGATCACTTTTAACCTCCACCATGGATATCCAAGATCCACTGCCATCTCTGGGTTATTCCATCTTCAGCCAATTGTTATGAACCTCTTATGGGACCATAATTACCTTCTTCACCTCCAATTGGTCATTGACAGTTTCAAGTTCAGTAGCATACATAGGAAGGAAAATATCTGCATAGTATAAAAACCGTTTAAGCTTTTACTTATTAAACCGTTAAATTCATCAACATCCCCTAGTGCTATAATCAGCACTCATATATAGTCATGGCCGAAATTGTTGGCACCCCAGAAAATTTTTCCAGAAAATCAAGTATTTCTCCAGAAGTATTGCAGTAACACATGCTTTGCTACACACATGTTTATTCCCTTTGTGTGTATTGGAACAAAACAAAAAAAGGGAGGAAAAAAAGCAAATTGGACATAATGTCACACAAAATTCCAAAAATGGGCTGGTTAAAATTCTTGGCATCCTTTCAAAATTGTGGATAAATAAGATTGTTTCAAGCATGTGATGCTCCTTTAAACTCACCTGGGGCAAGTAATAGGTGTGGGCAATATAAAAATCACACCTAAAAGCAGATAAAAAGGAGAGAAGTTCACTTAGTCTTTGCATTGTGTGTCTGTGTGCGCCACACGAAGCATGGACAACAGAAAGAGGAGAAGCGAACTGTCTGAGGACTTGAGAACCAAAATTGTGGAAAAATATCAACAATCTCAAGGTTACAAGTCCATCGCCAGAGATCTAGATTTGCCTTTGTCCACAGTGCGCAACATTATCAATAAGTTTGCAACCCATGGCACTGTAGAGAAAAATTGATGAAAGGTTGCAACGCAGGATAGCCTGGATGGTAGATAAGCAACTCCAAACAAGTTCCAAAGAAATTCAAGCTGTTTTGCAGGCTCAGGGAGCATCAGTGTCAGCGCAAACTATCCGTCGACATTTAAATGAAATGAAACGCTATGTCAATAGACCCAGGAGGACCCCACTGCTGACACAGAGACATAAAAAAGCAAGACTACAGTTTGCCAAAATGTACTTGAGTAAGCCAAAATCCTTCTGGGAAAACGTCTTGTAGACAGATGAGACCAAGATAGAGCTTTTTGGTAAAGCACATCATTCTACTGTTTACCGAAAACGGAATGAGGCCTACAAAGAAAAGAACACAGTACCTACAGTGAAATATGGTGGATGTTCAATGATATTTTGTTGTTGTTCAATGTTGTTTTGCTGCCTCTGGCACTGGGTGTCTTGAATGTGTGCAAGGCATCATGAAGTCTGAGGATTACCAAAGGATTTTGGGTTGCACTGTAGAGCCCAGTGTCAGAAAGCTGGGTTTGCATCCGAGATCTTGGGTCTTCCAGCAGGACAATGACCCTACACAATGGGGGTTATTTACGAAAAGGCAAATCCACTTTGCAATACAAGTACAAACTACAAGTGCAAAATGCACTTAAAATTGCTTAAAAGAGTGCTTAAAAAATTGCTTACACTAAAAGTGCTCTTGGAAGTGCAGTCACTGTAGATCTGAAGGGGGACATGCAAGGAAAATAAAAAACAGCATTTTAGCTTGCACATGATTAGATGATAAAATCAGCAGAGCTTCCCCTCATTTCAGATCCACCCCTCAGATTTACAGTGACTGCACTTCCAAGTGCACTTTCAGTGCAATTTCAAGTGCACTTTGCGCTTGTAGTTTGCACTTGTAGTGCAAAGTGGATTTACCTTTCATAAATAACCCCCAATATCTTTTACTTTTTGCTATAATAAATATCGCAAATTAAAAGAACAAAAAAAACACATTTTTTCCTCAGTTTAGGCTTATATGTGTTCTTCTACATAATTTTGGTTAAAAAAAATCGCAATCGGCGTATATTGATTGGTTTGCGCAAAAGTTATGGCGTCTACAAAATAGGGGATAGATTAATGGCATTTTTATTAATATTTTTTTTTTAGTAGTAATGCCGACGATCAGTATTTTGTATCGGGACTGCGATATTGCGGCAGACAAATCAGACACTTTTGACACATTTTTGGGACCAGTGAAATTTATAGCAATCAGTGCTATAAAAATGCACTGATTACTGTATAAATGTCACTGACAGCGAAGGGGTTAACACTAGGGGGCGATCAAGGGGTTAACTGTGTTCCGTAGGTGTGTTCTAACTGTGGGAGGGTGGGACTAACTAGGGGAAGAGAGAGATCGGTGTTCATAATTTGTATGAACACTTGATCTGTCTCCTCTCCCCTGAGAGAACCGGGATTTGTGTGTTTACACACACAGATCCCGGTTCTCGCTCTGTAACGAGCGATCGCGGGTGCCCAGCGGTCTTACAGCTACAACGGCTCGCACAGAGGAGCCATCCTGCCGCAGTGTAACTGCGGCGGCCAGTCGGGAACCGGTAAAATAGGAAAATGTATTTGTAAGCTTTTATTGTCCATAATTTATTTTATGTAATTTCAGTTTTAGTATTTATATCTGTTTGAGTAGCAAGGGTGTTGATAAACCATATTAAGAGAGATTTATTTGATTTATTTATTCCATATTTTCAATGTTAAGGTAATACATAAGGAATAGGCAGCAACCACTAGTTTAACAGCGGAAAAGGTTAAGTGAGGTCCAGTGAGTGGGTATTTCTATTAGAGGTGACACAAAATGTTGTCATCACAGCTAAAATAAATTATTTTGAGAGCACAAGAGGACTATAGTCATTAAACACTGGGAAGTGTTTTTTCAGTAGAATTTAATTTACATATACAGTATGTATGTGTATTAAGGTGTATACACACAAACAACACGGCACAAATAAAATCACACACCTAAAGTGGTTGTAAACCCTCTCATATACCCAGTGAAGTGAATAGCCTCAGATATTACACAGAGATTAAACAAATCCTCTTACATAGGTTTTACTTGTTTAACTGCAGTCTTCTCTTCCCTACACCCCTTCAAAAGTTGTAGTTGTGGTAAAATCCTTCTCCATCTGTAAGCATCACAGAGAACGGGGCTGAGAGCGGCAGTTCCAGTGTGTGAGAGCTGACTGGAGGATCACACTACCCTTTTCAGGGCCATCTTTAATATTGATTTGACCCTGGGCAAACATTTTCTTGCCCCCCCCAAGCAATTTTGCTCTCCATCCCAAGCACACCTCTGTACCTCCCCCCTCAACACATCTCTGTACACCCAGCACAACTTTATACCCCCCAGCACATCTTCATACCTCTAGAAGACCTCTGCACCCCCTAGCACACATCAGCACCCCATCACTCTTCCATATCCACCAGCACATCTCAGCACCCCCCTGCTCCCCACCCCCCCTCCACACACACACATACCTCTACACCTTCCAACATCCTCTGCATGCCCTAGCCCACCTTTGTACCCCCAACACACCTCCTTACCCCCAGCAAGTCTCTGCTCCTCCCACCCTGTACCCCTCCATACCCTCTGCACATCTCTGTGCCTCTAGAACACCTATGTACACCCTGCAAGTCTCCATACCCCCAGTATGCCTCTTTCTCCCCCCGGTACATCTATGTACTCCCCCAGGACATCTCTGCACCCCCTATTAACCTCTGTACCCCCAGTATGCCTCTGCATACCCTTGTACTTCTATGTACTACCCCAGCACCTCTCTGCATCCCCCTGTACCCATCCATACCCTCTGAACATCTTTGTACCTCTAGAACACCTCCATACCCCCTGCAATTCTCTGTACTCCCAGTATGCCTCTGCACTCCTCCCTCTCCCCCAGTACATCTCTGTTCCCGCAACCCCCCACATCTTATGTAATCCCCCAAACATACATGCATACACATCTTTGTAACCTGTTAATACCACATAGCCATGTACTATGTCTCAGGCTACTGTGGCTTCTCTGGTGGAGGCGGAAGTACACAGAGGGCAGAGCCCACACAGAACCTTGGTTAGCTGGGTCACTAGTGTTATTGATATTGATGCCTTGAACCTCTCCCATCACTTCTGGCAGCTTCCGGTATGCAGTGGAATAGGGACTCAGGAGAGGCCCCTGTGCTGGGAAGGCACCGGCTTCATTTCACTAACTGGGCACCTCTCTACTCCCTATATATCCAAAGCTGCTGGAGGTGAAGAGAGAGGTTCAGGGCAGCACAGCTGCCCATCAATATTATCAACACTAGTGACCCCCTGATACAGAGTGTACTCCTGCTGCCACCAGAGAAGCCACAGAGCTGTCGCCCAAATCTGCAAAGTAAGGGTCCAGGAACCTCAGTTCCCCACCAGATCATCATGTACAGCAGCACTAGTGAGCCCAATGCTGCAATCCCAGGACAAAGCCATCACGGGACAATAAAAGCAAAAAGGGGCATGTATGCTATCTGTTGGCAGGGTGAGCTCAAGGGGCATCTGCTTTGGGCTCCACAACAATGATTGGGCCCAGGGCAGCTGTCCCTTTTGCCCTGTGTTAAAGACAGCCCTGACCCTTCCCACAGCGCACAAGAGCGAAGGAAGGATACAGAGCTGTGTTCTGAATAGACAAACTATGTGCTTGGCTCCATCCCCCGTCACAAATTTATCTCATGTGTCGGGAAAACTTTGCAGAAGTGACTCATGCTTAAAGCAGAGGAACAAAGCACCAGAGAGAAAGATGCTTAAAACTTTGGGGAGTGATAAGTAAACGCTACAGATATGTGTACTTTGTTCAGATTTCATGACATTACAACCACTTTAAGTAGGGTACACACTATGAGAAAATCGGCAGAAAAATTCTGTACGAGGCCCGATCGTTTAATTTTCTCATAATGTGTACACAACTTTTGACATCCGAATCAGACTTTCCAAACAAAAATTTCCGAAGGGATCAAATGCAAAATTTTTCTCGTACGTGAACAGAACAAACAATTTTTGTGTACCGTTTTCATACAGTTCTCATATGAGAAAAATCAAATACAAAAGACTGCGCGTGATCAGAAGCAATAAACAACAAAAAAAAGCCTTTGCTGTTTGAGAATTGTCATACAATTTGTACCATCCTTGGTTTCCACCTGCTGTAAAACATCAAGGAAAACCGTACAAAGTTCTTATAGTGTGTACTGGGCTCCAATTTATATTATTTGTTTACGTACTTATTTATTTATTTATTTAGTCAATATAATTGCTGGATACATTGTAAACACAATTTTAATATCTGCACAGGTAAGAGCATAGCAGCTAGTACCTTTTTAGGGTGGGGTCACATTATTTAAGATCAGTGCACAGCCACACCTAATATATGTATAGAAAAATAATTTACGGGGACAAATCTTGAAGCATGGGTCTGTCTAGGGAATTAGGGTTATTGTTTGTAAGGAAAACAAATTACACCAATAGAATAAACAGTTTCAGAGCTCCACTAACTTTTTTTATTATTTTTTTTATTGTTAACTTGATATATTACCCAGGAACAGCTGATGTCACCAGGGATCCCTACCACATAAGCAAAGGGCAGAGACAGTTGTGACCTCACTGCTTAAATATGGCCACTGGCCATATTTAGGCAATGACATTGACCAAATATGTCAATCACCATACTTGATCAATGATGTTACCACTATGCCTGCCCCTTACCTTATATATTATAGCTAATGACAGGTGGGGGAGCTGTCATTCGGCTATGAGTTGCGTTGAGATAAGCCATGTGTTCCAGGTCATTGGGGTTTTCTTTTTCAGTAAATTGGCAGGTATCGAGCATTGTGATTTATGATGAATTTACGAAAAGGGACTTTTTGGGGATTTTTTTTTTATTAAGGATTTTTCAATGTATGGGTGTCTTTACTTCTAGTTTACATCTTTTTTTTTTTTTTTAATGAATAGGGGGTAGGAATCGTTATTTTTAAAGGGGCTTCCAGATTCAGAGACGCCCCTCACCCACAGATTCCCAAAACCACATATTAGGTGGGGCAACAGTACAGTAATGTCATTACAAACAGAAGATATGCGCACACAGAACAGAAGTATGGTGTGCAGGGACTCCTACATGTTTATATGTGTTATATCCTTGGTGCATGGCAAGCTAAAATGTTATGCCCCGTACACACGGTCGGATTTTCCGATGGAAAATGTCCGATCGGAGCGTGTTTTCGGAAATTCCGACCGTGTGTGGGCTCCATCGGACATTTTCCATCGGATTTTCCGACACACAAAGTTGGAGAGCAGGAGATAAAATTTTCCGACAACAAAATCCGACCGACAAAGTGCCACGCATGCTCAGAATAAATAAAGAGATGAAAGCTATTGGCCACTGCCCCGTTTATAGTCCCGACGTACGTGTTTTACGTCACCACGTTCAGAACGATCGGATTTTCTGACAACTTTGTGTGACCGTGTGTATGCAAGACAAGTTTGAGCCAACATCCGTCGGAAAAAATCCTAGGATTTTGTTGTCAGAATGTCCGAACAAAGTCCGACCGTGTGTACGGGGCATTACACTGTTGTCTGCCATCTTGATAAACGTTCTCTGGACTGGCCTGTGACATGTGCACCGCCTATCAGTAATAGAGTAATAGGACACACTTGCCACTTACTACCGCTATGTTAGCATCCCTTTTTATACCTGTAAAATGAAAAGTTCGACTTGACTCGAACACCCCTTATAAATATATATATATATAAATATATATATATTTATTGTGACTGGTATGCAAGGTGATATAGTGCAATGTTTCTCAACTCCAGTCCTCAAGGCGCCCCAACAGGTCATGTTTTCAGGCTCTCCATTAATTTGTACAGGTGATTTGATCAGTTTCACTGCCTTAGTAATTATCACAGCCGTTTCATCTGAGGGAAATCTTGAAAACATGACCTGTTGGGGCGCCTTGAGGACTGGAGTTGAGAAACACTGATATAGTGGATAATCGCTACATTTCACCTCGCATTCGTTCTGTTGTAAGGGATTGAACAGGAATCCGGCCTGGGTTTTTCCAGCCTTTTGTGGCTGGGTTTTGGTCTGGATGTTCTGGTCCACTTGAGCCCACACTCAGGTGGACTTTAAATAACCAGGAAGAGAGCTCAACAGGGCTCTGGTTTTGAGACTCAGGAAGGAACCTGAGTGAGAGGAGCTCTGGCTATTGGACTATAAGGTTTGCTTTACCGCATGTTTTGTGGGTGACGGGGACCAGCCCCGCACTGTCTAGAGAGGAGACTGTTTGTTTAGTTAGCGCCGGATGGCAAGGATTTACTTTACTGTTTTGTTTATTTTTATTTTGCAAACCTCCTGTAAAAAAACCTGGCATTCGCCAGATTTTTAAGAAAGTGCCTGTTTGCTGACTGTCCTTCAGAAAAGGTGATCCCCACAAGCTAATCTTCCCACAATCTCTCTCTCTCTCTCTCTCTCTCTCTCTCTCTCTCTCTCTCTCTCTCTCTCTCTCTCTCTCTCTCTCTCTCTCTCTCTCTCTCTCTCTCTCTCTCTCTCTCTCTCTCTCTCTCTCTCTCTCTCTCTCTCTCTCTCTCTCTCTCTCTCTCTCTCTCTCTCTCTCTCTCTCTCCTTATATATATAGGGAGAGATATATTATCCAAAACATAGCCATTGAACATACTAATATTGCATAGACAATTTCCAATGTGGGGTTTAACACCCAGTGATATATTATTTGTCACATAGCAAAATTAAAGAGAAGAGGTCAATGGCAGGACATCATATACACTTTAACCTGATGTGGTTGCTGCATGGAGCAACCCAACAACTTGTAAAAAGTGACATATTGGGATTGATTTTTCAAAGGTGTAAGGATTTTTCACTCAGCAAAGCTGAATGATGAAAGCTGAATGAGGTGAAGTTGTGCTGACTTCAATCATTCCATCAAGTGCAAGCAAAAATCCTGCTTTTTTTTATTTTCCTTGCACATATTCAGATATTTTTGTAAAGTGAATGAGCTTCACCTCATTCACTAAGCTAAGTGACTTTTTCAAATTAAACTATTATACATGATTTATACACTAAATAAGAAGTAATCAATGTGCACACCTCAAATTAAACCCCCCCCCCATTGTATATTTTAATAGTGCACACCTTTGGGGATTTTGCTTGGATTTCTAGTCAATACAACTGTTTAAACAAAAATAAATGATACCCATATGGCATCATAATCCTCACACTGAAAGAAAATTAGACTTGACTAGTATGTCAAATAATAAACAAGTACAGCAATTACACATTTGAAGACCTTTTATTTTTCATATTATTAGTTCACCATTTTTCAACAAACAATTGCAGCATATTCATTTTTAAAGCCGTGCTTCAAGAAAAACTTTTTCTATTTTCTCCTGCGTTTTTCTGCTATTCCCATAAGAATATCACTGAAAAGTTGTGCTGAAAAATAAGACACAAATAATCCTTTTACAAATAGGCATCTACTATAAATGAGGCTGAATATAAATGTGGCGGAGAAGCAAGTCCTCAGGGCCACAATGTTACAAACATCTCTCTAGAACACAGACATTCAAATGATTCTTTGCATATTCATACATAATAGTTTCACTAGCTGGGAAGCTGCATTGCTTCTCAATGAGCCACACACTGGGCAGAAGGAGTCTATGGATCATCTAAAGTTGAGGACGTCTATTAAGAATGTATTAGGATCAAATCCCATTAAAATTTTTGAAAACCTTTCTGTAGTATATGTTTTGTATGTATGCATAGACTGACCAAGTCTAGCAAAATAAACATTCGTATATTATTATTATTTAAAATATACTACAGGCATTTCTAAAATTATTTATCTATTTACTTGTGCCAGTGTTCAGAAATATAACATTAGGCTCTACATTCTTTCCATTTTCATCTACTGTCGTTTTTGTCAGCATATTCTTATTGGAATCTTAAAGTGGTTCCAAGGTCACAAAGTTTTTTTACTTAATATTTGTGCCCCTCCCCAACTACTTACCTGAGGCCAGTATTGATCCAGAGTGGTGTCCCTCCTCTTCAGCAGCACTACTCTTTCTCCCTGGTCTCACAGGACAGATTGATAGCAGTGGGGGCCACTGTGAGGAGGGAGCAGTGGGCAGGACCGAGCCATGATGTGTGTGTCTATGGGTGCACACAGCCCAATTCAGGAGCGAGCCAGCACGTCTGCCCAGATAGCAAATTACTTTATATGGTGGCAAACACAGAAGAGGAGGGACAAAGAGCGCCACGGTTGACTCCAGAAAAAGAAGTTCAGGGGCACTCTGTGCAATACCAGTGCACAGAAAAGGGTAGTATAACTACTTTTTTATTTTAGGTAAAACAGCAAGTCTTTAGAATCACTTTAATTACCATTTACAGATTGAAGCTTTTATTGTTTCTGGGACTTTTTCTAATATGTCCAAGATTTTCTTTCTATGGTGCACCAAAAGGCAATGTTAAAGCATATTTAGAATGTATAAATATTTAGAACTTTCCATCCAAGAGATGTAGCGTATCTTTTGAAGAGTAGTGTTGTCATCCTAGGACAGTACCACAGAACATCTGGCCCTCTCTTCTTCTCAATAGCATAAAGGGAGATGTTCTGTAGTCCAAATAGACAGCTGAATACAATGCTAACTGATGAAAATGGCATGTGGTCATGGCAGGATCAACATGTTATTTTTTGCACTGCCTTGCTCACATGGGCTTTAGCTTGTAAAAAGTGTACAGAAATGTTTTGCCAAACCACCTGAAAAGCTATGGAGAAACTTTAAGGAGCTTTGTTGAGGACATTAAAGAACTCTTCAGTTCCAGTTGTTGATGTTTAACACAGATCTTAATAATAGTGCTAACTGTCACTTTAACTAAACAGCTTGCGAGCTATATAAGACTTGCTAGCAGTTTGTTTTAAGTGTAACTAAAGGCAAAACTTTTTTTTTAATTGAGTGGAGAGGGATTAGAACACCTGCCAGATTTATTGCTGTCTGTGGCCCCATTAGTAAGATTCACTCTCTCTATTTTGTCCTGTTTATTATTATCATTGAAAGTGAAAGTAAAAGAAAATCTCAAATTTTGGGTGAAACCAGAACAACAAAAGAGTGAAAATTTTCCAATGAGGAGACTAGTTCTGGTGACCTAGTGACGCCCCAGGATTCTCTCACTTTTGGGGGGATTTCCTCTCACTTCCTGTTTTGGCTATTGGACAGGAAGAAAGGGAAATCTCCCCTATGGGACAGGAGTTATAGTCCTCAGGGCTCATTTACACTAACTTCAATACATGGCATTGGGCAGAAATCACTCTGAATGCCAGTCAAACCCCTTCACTAAATAAAATGGTTAGCTTACAGTCCTTTTTACATGTTGTGTTTTCTTTGCTTTGCTTTGCTTCAAAAATGATACCCCATGTAATTTAGTAGGAAAAGAAAAAGCACTGTGCCAGTGACACAAATATTGTGACAAAATAAATCATACAACAATTTTTTTTAAAAGTTCTAAAAAGTCCAATGGAGAAGGAAGGACAGGAGAATCCACATGGGCTGCCGGTCCAAGAGTCAAAGCAGGCTCTTTAATTGACAAGGGAAGAAAGGACAAGTGCCTCTAAGTGTAATATTTCACAAACAGTTTATTAAAACCAACAGATTGTGCACCAACATGAGGTAGAAGATAATTAAGCACATCAAAACATAAGCTGGTGCTTCCGCGGTGCTGATAAAGATGATGCAGGGCTTGCACTTACAGGGAGCCATCAGCTGAGCCTGTGGCTGCGGTCAAACCCACGGGGCCAGGATGGGAGGACCAGAGCTGTGTATGATGCTGGAGCGCAACATGGCACACACCCACCGGAAGTGGCAACCAAAGGAAGTGACGCATTTCAGACTGCTGTGCATGCTCTGAAATGCATTGCATCACTTCCTTTGGTTTCTATTTCCGGCAGGTGTGTGCCACACTGCGTTTCAACATCATACACAGCTCTGGTCTACCATCCTGGCTCCGTGGGTTAGACCGCAGCCACAGGCTCAGCTGACAGCTCCCTGTAAGCCCAAGCCCTGCATCATTTTACCAGCACCGTGGAAGCACCATTTAATGTTTTGATGTGCTTAATTATCTTCTACCTCATGTGAATGTACAATCTGTTGGTCCTAATAAACGGTATTGCAGGTATGAGATATCAACACACACAGGGCATCTGCCAAGCTTCAATAAAGGTACAAAAAAGCATCACCGAAGCATCATCGATGCACCACTGAAGCATCATCGAAGCATCACCGAAGCATCAAAAACCCATCAAAAAAGCATGTTGAAGCAGTAGGTGCTTTAATGTGTGTTGAAGTCAAAGCAAGGTAAATGATTCCTATATCCAAAATGGAAAAAAAAATTGGGGCCAAAGTTACAATTTAAAGTAAGTATCACCACTTCCATTAACCCTTTTACTGCCATCGATGTACGGCTTACTTCGGTGGCAATGGCTGCTTTTACACACACTCCTGGATACTACAGCATTCAGGAATGTGTGTGTACCTTACAAGCAAACTGCTGGCTTTCTGGCGGAAGTGATTTCGGTAGTTTTGGGGGGGATGATGCCAGTTTTAAAGCTTGACATGGTGGGTATCTCATCTGTTAGATTTTCCAAAAAACTGGGTAATATATTGTGTCTGCATGTACTAAGATTAACTTTAGTGTATGCTTATTGAAAATATGCATTCGATAAACCATTGCACTATTATTATGTGAAAAAAATTTCTACCACCATTTTACTTTCCAGGGTCTGTTTCAGAAAATATATAATATGTGTGTTTTAACATGTGTGCAAAAAGGGCAAAAACTGCCCTGGCAGCAAAAGGGTTAAAGATATTTCAACCTAAGAACAAAATTTATTATATTGCAGGTTACCTGTCCTTAGCATTGGTGGCTATGTTCATTTAATTTTCAGGTGTGCTGCTATTCATCTTTCCTGTAATGATGACTGTCAGTGTAGACTAACCTGGAGGTTAGAATACAGTGTCATTTTCTGTGAGCTGATTTGAAAGCACAGATAATGTTATCCCAATATCCTTAAAGTACTAATTCCCCCCCCCCCTTCCATTAAATGGAGATGAAGGGTAGAAGGCATGTTTGAAGTCCAAATAACACCACTTATGTTCTAGACAGCCTTTGCAACACAAAACAATTAGTGAATACAATAAATGCTACCACAAAAAGTATGAATAAATAGTGCTCAGTCCATAATAATATAAATTCTATGTTCGATATTTCACAAATAAAAATGACAGTCCATAAGAAAGTGAAGATGACACTTGTGTCTTGACACCAGAAATCACCCCTTGTCGTGCTTGCATCAAACAAACAATTGCATACAAAGGCTGATGCCAGAAAACATACAAAATGACAGGCAGGGTCCTCTGGCACCAGCTAGTCCATAAACTGTTGCGTGAGTCTGTGTACTTCCTTCCAGAAAGTCTCTAGGCTTGGGCAACCCCAAAATATGTGTTATGCTGGCCATACACTATACAGAAAATCGGCCGAACCCATTTTCGAAAAAAGAACGTTCGGTAATGACCGCAAACGATCACGCCATCAGGTAAGTAAAGATTTTCGATCGTTAAATCGTTTATGAACAGCAATGTATCGTTTTTTCGTTCGTTTTTTTCATTTATAAAAGGAAGTGTCAAAATGTGTTTGACCTCTGCACTGTGGCTTCCTGTGTTTGACGAGGAGCAACATACGTTCGTGCGTACGTCGGAACGAACCCTCTACCTACAATATGGATGTGGATGAAAGGACCATTGGCATAGTCATGCTTGGAGTGATGGCTATACAACAAGCAGAGGAACCCATAATCAAAAGGCGAAGGTTATGGAGTAAAGAGTGGCTGAAGAACCGGGATGACTTCTCTCATATGAGATTGGTTCGAGAGCTCAAGGAAAACAATCCAGATGACTATCGGAACTATCTGAGGATGCCTGATGAGTCCTTTCAGCTCTTATTGAGTAAAGTGTCACCCCTTATTACCAAAACAGACACCGTTTTAAGACCAAGCATCCCAGCAGAGCAGAGACTGGTAGCAACACTTCGCTTTCTGGCAACTGGCCGAAGTTATGAAGATTTAAAGTTCACTACCGGAATCTCTGCCCAGTCACTTGGCCACATCATACCAGAGACCTGCCAAGCCATTATAAAGATTATGCAAGAGGAATACCTAAAGGTAATGACACACTGCTTTTATTTTTAACTCTCAAACACTGTACAGCTTGCTTTGTTTAACTTTGATTTTAGAAGCCCTAAACATATCAGTAAACTCAAACTAGTTCATAACATGTCAAACTGACAAACATAACATATTTAAACCCAAATGTATGTTATTCACAAAGATGTGTACTGATAATCATGTCCCCAGTTGCTTTGTTGACGATCCTGCTTTGGGAATGGTACGTGCCACTGATGCATTTGTTGAGGTACTTGCAATGATTGTGTGTGTGTGGTTTGCAATGATTGTGGGTGTGTGGTTTTGTGCTCAGCTAAGTGTGTATTTGTGGTCAGCTCCCCCCTTAACCCTTTATTAAGAAGTTGAATGAGTAATGGTTCCAGTAATTGTTTTTGGTCTTCTGACATCCTGCGCATTTTCTTTGCTGCAAATGCACCCAGGTCATCACATTCATCCTTCTTCTGATTTAACGCTGCAGATGCTTGTAGTAGAAAGTAAGCCTTAAATTTTTTTGTAACATATATTTTTATCTTTGCACAGCTGCCATCATCTGTGGAGGAATGGAAATCAACTGCCAAACAATTTGAAGACTATTGGAATTTTCCAAACTGTGGTGGTGCCATAGACGGCAAACATGTTCGGATAATACCCCCAGCAAACTCTGGCTCATTCTTCTACAATTATAAAGGCTACTTTAGTATTGTCCTAATGGCAATTGTCAATGCCAAATATGAATTTATTTTTGTTGACATAGGGAAAAATGGCAGAAATTCGGATGGGGGAATAATAGAGAAGACCTCTTTTTTCCAGCACTTAAAAAATGGACTTCTACATCTCCCATCCCAAGAGGATACAGTTGAAGGTCTCAACTTCTCCTTTGTTGCCGATGACGCGTTTGCGTTATCTGAGCGTATTTTAAAACCTTTTGCCCTCAAAAACCTGACCCCTGATCAAAAAATGTTTAATTATAGGTTATCTCGTGCTAGACAAGTTGTTGAAAACGCGTTCGGTATTATGGCCAACCGTTTTAGAATATTTCACACAGCAATAAATGTAGCCCCCCCAAGAATTGACACAATAGTCCATAGTTGCTGTGTGTTACACAACTTCTTACGGCGTACTAGCTCCACCTACATGCCCCAATCCCAGTTGGACCAGGAAGATTCTTTGTCTGGGGATGTCACGCCTGGCGAGTGGCGTAATGACACCGAAGGCTTATTAAACCTAGGCCGTGCCCCACCACGTCTCTCCAGTCAAGTCGCTCGCCAGAGTCGCATTGATTATATGCACTATTTTCTGGGTCCTGGAGCAGTAGATTGGCAAAACAATGTCTAAATTCTATGTACATTTGAGTGGCTGCATTTATATATTATTTCATTACTTAATACAGATGTCATGTAAGATTTTTCTTTAAATAAAAAAAATTACCAAGTTACATGTGCTTTGATTTTTGGCTGTATTCTCTTAAATGTTTAGTTTCATATGTGTACATATAAAGGTGTATAATAAAACATAATATTATGACTTTACCTGACTGTCTGCCATTTCGTCAAATGTTCCATCTTCTTCATCTCCTGAAATATTCTCACTGATACTGTCTAAACTTGACACAGAGGGTCGTGCTTCCTCCTGGTCAGTCAGAAAACGTAGACTCTCAAAATACCACAGGCGTGGCACATATACTTCATCTGCACCTGCACCAGATCTTTTGGATTCATTAATTTTATTTAATTCTTTTTTGAAGATCGTACGCAGATTGGCTATTTTTTTGGTCACATAAGATATATCTGCTTTTGCATACACAACAGTGCATAGTTCCACTAATTTAGTATACGCTTCTTTACATTTTTGACGATCTGAGTAGTCTTTGGAGCGCACTTTCCATAGACATGTAAGGTCTCGGTACATTTCAATGAATTGTGGCAGGAAATGTGGTGATGTAAATTTGTCCACCATTGCTCCTGTAATAATCAAAAATGCAGCATTGTTCAGTTGCCAAACTACACCTAACAATTAATACCCTATAACTATTGTACTGGTCTGCTTACCTTCAGTTCTTCAAAATCTTCTGTGTATTGGCCCGTGTAATCCTTTTGTCTGGTCAGTGGCAAGACAACGTTCTGTTCGGTGTGTGTTAAGCACCATACACACGATCGGACCTTGTACAAACTTTCCCGTTGTTTTTTTTTTAAAAAGGGCCTTGTCTCTCTGAACTTGTATTGCATGCAGACGGTCTGACGTTTAGGCAACAACAACGAACGTAGTGACGTTACAACGTACGGATCACACTTCCAAAGAAGACGTTAAATTCTTCGGCGTCACGCTTCGGCTCCCTCTGCTAATTTCTAATTATTATACGTTTGGTCAGTGCAGATTCGTGCGTTACTTTGCGTTTACGACCGTTTTTAAAATTGTATGCCAGCCATGTTACACAATCCTAGGAGAGAGTGTGTTGTTTATGGGCTTGCAGTTCTTGCTGTGACTCTAGCCCGGTCCAGGAATAGTCAGAGTAGTAGGATGAGGATTATTTGGGCCAAAATTTGGCTACTTAATCGTGACCAATTTAGCCATATGCCCTTGCTGCGTGAGCTGCAGGAGAATAATCCAAATGATTCTCTGAATTATCTCCGGATGACGGACTCCTGCTTTCAGCAACTATTGTCCTTGCTGTCCCCCTATATCATGAAGCAGGACACCTGCATGAGGGCTGCTATTCCAGCAGAGCAAAAGCTCATAGCTACCTTACGTTATTTGGCGACAGGGAGGGGTCCCCAGGATATCAAGTTTACCACTTGGATCTCTCACGAGGCTCTGGGAGAGATTATTCCTGAGACATGTAGTGCTATTATCCAAGTCCTGCAGAAGGACTATATTCGTGTAATTTTTTGGATTTAATATCACCTTCGTGTTTTTCTAAAGTATTTTATAAATTTATTATTCCATCCTTCCCATTTTTGTAATATGCTGTGAATGAATGCCCTCTTTGTCCTCATGCATGCTGTAACTTTTTGGTGGCCTACATGCATATTTTCCTTCACTAACCTCCCCAGCATGCTACCCTTGGCCCACACACACCTAGCCTAGTAACTTAAAACTGTATTTTTTTAGACTTCATTTTTATGTTTACCACAAACACCCCCTAAAATGTGTCCCAATATTATTCCTGTCCTTTAAATTCATGCAGAGTGCAAGATTCCCTTTTTGGTTGTGCAAATACTTATCCCCCCCCCCTAAAAAAACACCCAAAAAACAGTCAACCGATATAACTACTCTATCTGCTGATTTTGCTAAACACATACATAGTATACCTTATTTTTTTAGGTAAGATTGCTGCCTAAATTCTCCAAAGCATGTAGTGCAAGGGCCTGCAAGATTACCTTCAAAAGGTCAAAATGATACGTTCAGTATGATGAATTTAGCTTTATGAGGGGCTCACACCATCCCTGTGCTGTGCTGACTTCCTGTGTTTATAACTTTATCATAACGAATAATCCTAATTAATGAACATTGTTATTATTTTGTCCGATGTATGTCAAAATGTGTATAGATTTGAACAATGTGCCTTCTGATTTACGGATTTGCCCACTTCTTACCTGGCCACTGGCCTGACAATGTTCTAAAGATGGATGGTCAGGCAAAATAATAAATTATTTTTCATGCATTTAGCTCTCATGGAAGTGTAGAGGTTTACTTGTCAAAACCAGCTACCAATTCAACTCCCCCCCCCTTAAAGTTTAGGAATGTGCCACCAGAGGGGGTGAGGGAGCATATAATTAGAATTTTGCCTTTTTTGGATGTTGGGATGAATGGACGCCACTCTGACGGAGATGTGATGATACGTACTGAATTTTAGGATCTTATACAAAAAGGGACCTTAATTTTTTAAAATGCTCTGGACAATATTGAGGTACTAAATTTTGTCTTTGGGGCAGATGAGGCTACATTGCCTCAGAGAAAAGTGATGAGCCTTTTTCCCGACCAGCTCAATAGGCTGTGATGCCAGCTATGGCAAGTGCATGTGCTGGTTTGGGCTCCCAGAATGCCCGTTTTGTCAGTGAACAATATATGGACTACTTTTTTACTTGCTGATTAATTATTTTACTTCTTAATAAAATGAGATTTCCAAGGAAATACTGTTGTCTGTTTACTAGCTTTGCAAATAGCCTTGATCTTTTTATTTTTTGCCACTAATGCAAACCAACCTGATGTGCAACATGAGGTGACAATCTCACTTTGAGCTAACTATTATATTGTGCTGTGTCTCAGCTACACACATTTTAGAGTACACTGTCAATGTAACCACAGCAACTTAACAAATATACTGGTGTTGAGCATTGAAATAAAAAAACACACATTGTTTTTTTTCAAAAATGTTTTTATATGTGCACATTCCTGTGCGTTTTTTTCTTTGTACAAACAGGCATATTATAAAACTGAAATTGTATGACAACCACGAACTTACAAAGTTCAACATTAACAAAATATGTTAATTTTTTATTTTCTTTATTTATTATAAACAATTTTTTTCAAAAATTTTTGCTTAAAAATCTTGATGTAAAATTTTTTAGGAATTTTTTTTTGATTTTTTTGATATTTGGTGTGTAATTATTTTTTGATAATATATATTTTTTTTAATTTTTTTTTTTAATTTTTATATCATTTTTTTTTCAAAAATTTTAGCAAAATATTTAGATAAAATTTAGGTTTTATTTTTTTTTTTATTTTTTTTTTTATCATTATTTTTTTATCATTTTTTTGGTCATTATTTTTTTTTGTAAAATTTTCTTCATTATTTTATAAATTTTTTTTTTAATTATTTTTTTTTTTTTGAATTAACAAACATAAACAATAATTTGGACATAATCATGCAGCAGGAAATGAAGAACATGATAGATGTTTATGGACGTCAAAAGTGTTTAGATTCTACCCAAAACATCTATCATGTCCTTCATTTCCTGCTGCATTGTGTTGAGACGAGCTCTCATGGCATCTATTTCGCCATTCCATAGCATTATCTGAGCTATGAGCCTTTGGGTGCTGTCTGTTGTAAAGTGGTCAGGTGGCTCTTCCACAACCAGAACATCACCTAAAAAAGCGAGAAAAAAACATGTATTTAGAAATATGCAGGCATACATAGATTACCTGAAGCTGGGGTGTCAGACACTCACCTGGTGAGGTACAGGCTCCCACTTCCCCCACCTCTCTTTCATCATGTGTGATGCTGGTGCTCAGTTCAGGTTGGGTGTCCCGGCGATGTTGTGGCTCCCGGCGATGTTGTGGCTCCCGGCGAGGTTGTGGGTCCCGGCGATGTTGGTTGTCCCGGCGAGGTTGGGGGTCCTGTTGACCCTGTTGTCTGTGTCTTTGATTCCCTATGAACAATTAAAAAAAGGTATACTTAACACAGATATTTATGGCCCGAAATAGGAATATGAAACATTGCTTTCAAGTGGTGTACAATTGTCTGTTTAGGAAGAGAACCAAGTTGAAGACATGAAACCGAGCCCTTTCTTTGATGGCCGTCTCCATCCAGCCTACCCTACCGCATTTGGGTCGCACGCAATATCTATGCTTGTTGGTTGTTAACCATTTTATTGCTCTCTCTATGTATTTAATATTGTGAAATAAAAAGTTTTTAATTTTACATTCTTTTCTCTTATTCACCTGGAATACTTTAGCACCGCTATAATCCCCTGTCCCTTTACACATTGGTTATGATTAAAAAGACCTTTGACCCCAAATTCAATGCTTACCTTTTTGTGCCAAGTTTTTATGGTGTCCCACACTAGTGCTCCTGAGTCCAGATGTGTAAACAGCTGCTGTGTCCTCTCCTTACATTCCACTGAATCTATTTATCAATTAATTAACATTTCAAAGACATCTAGACAACAATTTTTTAAATTCGTTCAATCACATAAATGATCATGACCAAAACAGTCATAAGCCTATATCAGTTTAAAAAAGTCGTATTCATTGGCAAACGATCACTGTTGGTCCTTACGAACGTTATTTCCTACCCGCGAACATTATTTAACCACCTACGAACATTCAGTATAACAGTCAAGAAAAGCACATGGAGAAGCAGGCAAGTGAAGAATCATAAATGGGACACACAAGTACTTACTTTTTCGAAGTTCCTTCCTTATTTTGAGGTACTGATCTGGCTCCCTGTTTTTCAGGTCAGACCAGCGCTTCCTCAGTTGGTCCTTCTTTCTATGGACCCCAAACTTCCGCTCCAAGGCCTTCACCACATCAGTGAGGATTTTGTCCTTGACCAAATTGGGATGTGCATATGGGCCATGTTTCCCATCGTAATCTTGCTTTTTCAAGATTGAAACCATCTCCACCATCTCCTCAAATGACATGTTGGTGGCCTTCCTGGATCTGCATTCTGACACATGTGTCTCTGCCATTGTTGCTCCTCACTACGCACCGAAGAGAAAAGGGGCGGGCAATATTCAAGAAAAAGAACGTCAGGGGCGGAGTTTCAGGCATGCGCCGTCTATGTCAAGTTAACACGCGGTACGAACGAATGCGTGATGCCGTTCGGGTAGCGGAGTTTTCACGCATAGATAGTGTATATCAATCGAACGAGCGTGTGATGTAAGATTACGTTCTGTTTGTGTGCGAGACAAAGGCAATCCGAGAGTCCCCGCAAAAAGAAGCTGGTTCTAAATTCTGTCGCTACCGTTCGTAATTTTTAATGACATTTTTTTAATTTGAAATGTCATTTTGCTCTCTGACTGTTTTAAACAGGGGAAACATGCGCCCCTTTACAGGCATACTATAGACACCCCCCTAGGTAATAAATTTAAAGAAATATTACACTTTTATTGTTTGACTTTATTCATTATTAAAATCACTGTTCATGAAAAAATGGGTGTTTTGTAAACTTTTCTGTCCATTCATACATGTCTCCTGGGGCAGGACCCAGGTCACCAAACACTTTTTATGGCAATACCATGAATATAAGCCTTTAAAATTAACACTTATAATTATTCATGTTCAACTCCCTTAGACTTTAACGGTGTTCACGTGTTAAAATCAATTTTTGGCCTGTTCAAATGTTCTGTTGCAAAACTAACAGGGGGTGTTGGTCTCATCCCTAATGGCAATTAGCTTGCATATTATGTCTTAAAATTATCACTTTGGAATTCTACCATAGACTTTTATAGGTTGGCAAATTAGAAAATGTTGTATGGGGCACACTGCAAACAGCCCCCCCCCCCACAGCTGCCCTACTGTCAATGCAGCGTGACCTGTGCCCAATACAGCGTGACCTGTGCCACATACAGCATGACCTGTGCCCAATACAGCCTGGTCTGCCTCTGCACCATACAGCCCCACCTATGCTGAGGAAGAGGTAAGCTACTAGGATCAGCAGAGAGCGGGATTGGCCACTGTACTAGCTTTCATTAGAATTATCCCGTCTTCCCGGGGCTCATCACATAGCCCCACCTCTTGGCCCGACGCCTTTGATGATGTCACATGTCCTGCATTGGATCGGTGTTCTATCAAATGCACTGGCCCAAAAGGTGGAGCTATGTGACGTGAGCCCCGGGAACATTGGAAGTCCTAATAAAAGCTCTTACATCGGGCAATTCAGCTCTGCTGATACGGACAGCTCGCCTCTTCCTCTCCTCTCTCTTCCCCTGGCTGGGAGACTGTGCCGGCAGTGCTCTTATCCTCACTGGGCCCCACTCGGCTGCGGGCCCCGTAGCGCCCGCATGGGTCAATATGGTGGTAGTTACGACCCTGAATGCATAGTAATTTTTTGGGGTACAAAAAGTGAGTCCCATATCAATAGACAGCAGTGGCCAAAAAGGATTAGGACAAGAATGAAAAATGCTGGAGTCAGAATGATCTTCTTTCCTATTTGGACACATTACAAATTAAAAAGTCATGACATGAAAATTGTTGATGAATGATGTCCAAAAATTAAAATGATGTTGGTTTTACACACACAGGAACTTTAGAGCCAAGAAGAGCCTGGGCCCAGCAGCCAGACAACAACTGAGTGCAGGATCCCTCCCCTGCGTCCTCCCAAAAAAAGGGCCAGGAAGAGCCAACATCTGGATGAGGCCACAGCTGAGTTCTTAACTAGGGCTACTTCTCTGATAAACACAGCACCCGATAGTGCTGAAGGGTTTGGCAGTTTTAATGCTAGTAAGCTCCGTGAGCTTGACGCAGATCAAAGGGAGCTATGTGAGGCTCTAATCATCCAGCTCTTCAGCAAGGCCAGGAAACAAGAGCTAACCACTAAATCTCATGTGTGTCATTTGAACAACACTCCTCCACAACAAACCTACCCACCCCAGCAAGCCCACCCACCTGAGCAGCATGGTGGTCAGTGGCAAAATCAGCCCCAAGGATCCACAACAAGGCCACTGGTGTGGGGAGTTTAGGGGCTAATAATTTAGCAGGTTGAATTTTTGGATTTCAGTATGATTTAATAAGCTATATTTTTTCGTTTGATGTGTATCGTTTGCTCTTTTTCCTTTGAAATTATAATTTTAAATTGTGAGGACAGAGAACATGTCTAATAATTTTGTAAGTTTATTTATGTTGTGAATGCACAATAAGCAAAATGGCCTTAAAAAAAAAAAAAAAAAGGATTGATATCACTAGAACACAAATCCTAACTAAAATATGTTTGTCTGTACTCTGTCAGTATAACCAGCAAAGCAGATTTATTCTTAAGCCATTAAAAATTCGTGATGGTCCTTGCTTCCGACCATGCGTGTTTGTACTTTGGACTAAAGTCCGATGGTATTTTGGGCACACACGATCGGAGTTTTGTTGACAGAAAGTTTGTCCGTTCGTAGCCAACAAAAGTCCGAATTAGAAAAAATGTGTCCGATGGAGCGTACACACGGTCAGATGTTGCTCCAGAACTGCTAATTTGCATGTTTGTTGTCAAAAAGTCCGATCGTGTGTGCGGGCCTTTATATAGTTGGTGTTGACGATTGATCATGACGTTTGGACGCGAACGTATTTGACACGAATATTTCCCTTCCGGGTTAAATTATTTTCAACCATGCGCAGTAGCAACCATTTGTTTTTTCACGGACGAAGAACGCATTAAACTTGCAATTTATCGTACGTTCGGCAGAAAATTTCCAAACTTGCCGTTCGTTTTTTTTCCACAAAAACGTCACAAACGATTATCGATTTGTGCCCATTAACTTGCCGAAAAACGAACGAAGTGTCTATATGAACGATTTTTCGGCCTATTTTCTGTATAGTGTATGGCCAGCATAAGAGTGTTCCCCTTTCTCTCCAGCATCTCCAACAGTGATCTGAGGCTTCTGGAAAGGAACGACTTAGGACAGATGATACCATCTGGTGTGTAACTTATAATTACATTCTTGAATGCGCGAGCACAAGGATGATTTAAGGGCAAACTGTGTGATTTTTCCCGGCTTGAACAGGAGTAAAAGACCACCCCAATTCTGTTTCCCATTTAAGGAGTCCAGGTAGCCTGAAATCTGCCGGCGGGGAGATCAGTAAGGAGTACATTGTGAAGAGGGTGCCTTCGTCCATACAATGATACTCAAATGGAGTTGGTGACCATCTCTACTCTGCTGGGGATCCCAGTGTATGGAAAAAGTGATGGAGCTGAAGTGCCTTTCAAAAATCGAAGGAGCATCTCCCATCTGGCTGCGTCAGAACCGAGATGGAGGGGCACCTATCTGTGGAAAGGAAGTTTGGCACTTGGAAGCACCCGTCTCTATCAGGTTCTGGAATGTACCTCCACCCAATCCCAGGGGAAAATCGGGGGTTACTCAAAATGGGCTATAAAGGCGATTTGGTGGTGGAAATAGCTGAGTTTTTGCACATAAGATTGCAGACCCTGAGAGTAGGGCCAATAGTAGGGTGTGTTTTAAGCAATGGGGCAGGGTACGAAAGCATCAGGAAGCCCTACAAAGAGGGACACTAGTGAATTGTTATTCTAATTGGGTCCATAATTATTGGTCGCCCGCGTCTGCACCAGTCAATCACCCGCGTTAGATGAATGGCCTGGTGGTATTTCTGGATATCCAGTACCGCAACTCCCCCGTATATTTTTGGAAGAGTCAGGAGACGCCCTCGGATCCTGGGCCCTTTTTTAGCCCAGATGAATTTAGTGAAAAGTTTGGCTACTTGTCTAAAATAGGCTGAGGGGATATGGATGGGTAGAGCCTGAAATAGGTACAGGAATTTGGGTAGAACACTCATCTTTATGATGTTGCATTGGCCAAACTACGAGTGTCTTGATGCCATTTGTCCAGAAGTTTACACACTATACCAAGAGGAGGTGGAAAATTCAGTTTAAAGGGGTTGTAAAGGTAAATTAAAAAAAAAAAAAAAAATAACAAACATATCATACTTACCTTCACTGTGCAGCTCGTTCTGCACAGAGTGGCCCCAAACCTGCTCTTCTGGGGTCCCTCGGCGGCTGTTTCAGCTCCTCCCCGCAAGCACTAACCACCTTAATGCGAGCTCCCTCGCATGGTGGTTAGTTATTGCGGGCGCGCTCCCGTGATACAGCCGGTGGCCATAGCCGCTCACTGTATCACTCGGCCCCGCCCCCCAGCGCACCGCGTCATTGGATGTGATTGACAGCAGCGCGAGCCAATGGCTGCGCTGCTTCCAATCCATCCACTGTAGCCAATCAGCGGCCAGGGTGAGCGGAGGAATAGATGTCGGGAACGCGAAGCTGACTTTCGAGGCGTCAGGTAAGTTAAACGGGGGGGGGGGGGGCGCTATGGCCGGCGGTATTGTCAGAAGTTTTTTCACCTTAATGCATGGAATGCATTAAGGTGAAAAAATTTTTACCTTTACAACCCCTTTAAAGAAGTCGACCAATGATGAGGGGATAAGCGTCCCTAGATATTTCAATGCTTGGAAGTCCACTTAAATTTAAAACTGAGCTGTAAGTAGTGCAATTGTTTGGGAGATATCCCCACATCCATGGCCTCAGACTTTGAATAATTAATTTTTAAGTTTCACAGGGCGTCGTATCGCTCAAGTTCCTATAGGAGATTTGGTAGAGAAATAGTTGGATTTGAGAGAGAAAATAGTATCATCCACATATGCAGAGACTTTATAATGGGAACTTCCCATCTGTAGGTCGTTCCACCTAACCCTACTTAGGAATGGTTCCAGAGTGAGAGCGAATAGCAACGGCGAGAGAGGACAGCCCTGCCGGGTTCCGCTTGAGATTGTGATCGGTTCGAGAACATGCCGTTAACATTAACTGCGGCCTCCAGAGCAGTGTAGGCCCCTGCAATCCACTGAATCATCCTGTCACCCACGTTGAAGCACCAAAGGGTTGCGAACATGAAGCTCCAGTTCATCCTATCAAATGCCTTCTCGGCATTGGTGCTAAGGAAGACACAGTGCACTTTAGTGTGGTCGACTAGATGTATTAATTTTAGAATATTTGTGGTATTGTCACATGCCTCGCAGGTGGGAACAAATCCCACTTGATCCAGATGGATCAGTTGGGGAAGATATAGTTGAAGGCGTGTGGCTATAATTTTAGTGGAGAGTTTCAGGTCTACATTAAGTAGCGAGATAGGTCTATAACTACTACACAAGGAGGGGTCTTTACCCTCATTGTGTATGACTGAAATGTGAGCCAATAAGGTAACAGATGGGAAAGAGGAGGATTGCCCTAAAGCATTGAATGTCTTGATCATGTGAGACCCTAGGAGGGATAACAGGGTCTTATAGTATTGGATGGCCATCCGGGCCCGGTGATTTGCCGGGCTTGACCGAGTTCACCGCCATCTGCAACTCCTCAAAAGTAACATGGGCCTCCAGATCGCTCCACTGTAGGGACGATAGCCGGGGAAGACAGGCCGAGGAAAAGTAGTCGCTCATTTGCGTCTACAACCGGAAACTCCCTGGGAGATTATATAAAGAGGAATAAAAATCCCCAAAGGATTGAGCTATATGTTTTGGGAGTGTAATCTTCTGTCTCGTTGGGCCCACCACTTGGGGAATATAGGATGCTTCCCGCCAATCACACAGGGCCCTTTCTAGTTGTTTACCGCACTTGTTGCCGGATTCATATTGAATTCTCCTACAGGTTTTTATTGCTGCCTTAGCTCAGTACCGAAGTAGCTCGGACACTTGCTGGCACAGGTGTGTGAGGTAATGCTCAGTAGATTAGTCTGGAACCTGTTTATGGCGTAGTTCGAGTGTCTGTATGTCCATAAGTAGCATTGTAAGTTTTGCTTCTCGGGCACGCTTGATACGAATGCCGTGTTTGATCAGCACCCCCCGAATTACCATTTTTTGCGCTGCCCAAATGATCCTGGGGTCACTCCCTGGAGTGTTGTTAAAGTGAAATTACGTGGTGAGTTCTCTGGTTATGTCTGCCAAAACATTCTCTTGCAGTAAACTTTTGTTTAAGCACCATCACCACTCCCGGGAGGGAGAGGGATTTGTCTATACCGCAGTGTAATGGGTGAGTGGTCTGACCAGGTAATACTTGTATGGTCCGAAAGGTGCTTATGGGGGGTCAGGAAGAGGTTTATCTGGGAGTAGGAATGGTGTGAGGTAGAGAAAAAAGTGTGGTCCCGTTCACCCGGATAGAACAGGCACCATGTGCCAATAAGCTAATGCCTATGGATAGCCTTAAGAATACGTCTGCAGATGCCGGGGAGAATGGTGGCAGCACCAGTGGCTGCGGGAATCGAGGGGCCCATGCACACTGTTTCCTTCATTCAGATACCCTTTTAAAAAGTGATCTGAATCTTTGGAGGTATGTGGCTCCTGGCAACAAGCCAGCTGCTGAACTTGCCTTTCTGGTCTTTTTTACCATCTATGGTCACCTTCAGCGCGTGCTCTTTGACACAGCAGAAACATCTAGTCATCCCGGCAGTTTTAACATTCCCCCCTTTTTAGGAAATATAGAAGGCATTGTACTCTGCATGTGACCAGAAGCCCGACACATGGGCGAAGCATGTTGGGAATTCCATCCTTTATTGCTGCGTTACTGTGATTGTAAATAATAGTATTTGCCATTTTTGTATCTATCCCGCTTCCTGATCTTTTAACGTGTAAATTTTTATTTTGCTCCTCAAAATAAAATAATTTTTTATACACTATTTTTGATATTTCTCCAATTGATTTGCACCTAAAAAGTGCCAATTTTTTCTGCCTATTACCAGCGCCAGTGGATGTGTTGACATTCGGGTCCAGAGCAATATTGAGATTCCCGCCTAGTATCAGCTTTCCCTCTGCAAACCCCACGAGGGAGGACAAGGTATTACAGAGGAAGGTATCTTGATGTAAATTTGGAGAGTAAACTGTGACCATCGTCACCTTAACACTGCCAATATGACCTTTAAGAACAAGAATCTGCCTCCTTCATCCGCACATATGTCCAATAGGGACCAGGGAATGCGGCTAGAGATCAGTATGGAGACACCTTAAGATTTAGCTAACTGGTTTGAGGCATGGTAAACAAAGGGGTAAAGCCTGTTCTGAAGAAAAGGGAGTTTGCCCGCTTTGAAGAGGGTTTCTTGTATAAACGTCACATCAGAACGAGCACGTTTCAGATCATGCAAGAGCATCCTTCTCTTCTCAGGGATATTTAGCCCCTTGACGTTGTTGGATGTGATAGTCATGGAATCCATCACAGTGACCAGCGAGGGAGAAAAAAAGAGGGGGGGTCTTAAGAGCTAAGGCGGGGTTAGAGAAGGGGAAGAGGTTAAGAGCTGGGAGAGACACTAGAGGAGAGATGAAAGAGAGAAGAGGTAAGGGATAAGGTAGTTATAGGCGGAGAAGTGGCTCGGGGTTCAAAGCCCAAGAGCCCAGTCTCCAGCAACTAGATATTTATAGAAGCACTCACTGTGTGCCTGGTGAGGGAAAGTGGTAGGAAATAGCAGGTAGGTAGCATCCTGAACTTTCCAGCAGCTTGTTACCAATATGCCCACAGGCTGTAAAGTACATGCAACAAAATAAACAGTAAGGAGAACCCATCAGTAGATCTGAGGACTGATTTTTTCCCAGTGAAGGGGTGATCATGAAACGCCCCTGTTCTTCAGCTGGGGTCTGTGAAACAAAGAGCAGGAGATAGGGGTGCAGTCCAGTCATTTAAACGGGCACAACTGAGAGCAGTCTGATTTCACTTCTTAGGAGGAGCTGAAAAAACTGACTTGGAGACAGGTCTGCAAAATATTTTTGTGTACGGGATAGGAAGCCTGCTAGGGTGGCAATCACAGTGACAGGTAGTCTGGGTTAGAACCCATAAAGAGTTAAGGAACCAATGCCTTGGCAGCTACATGGAACAACAGTACAATAGGTCAGTTCACAGAAGCTATATATTCACCGTACCTCAGCAGCCTCATGCCGCAAAGCAGCAAACAGGAATGCAGAGAGGGATCCAGGTATCAGGTCCCAAAGGGCAGCACCAGCTCTACTGGCAGGTCGCGGTAGTGGTTGTAGCCAATTCGGGACCGCAATGGCAGCCATCTCAAGGAAAGTGAACAGTGCTGGCAGATCATCCGGGTACTGGCGAGCAAATGATGAGGAGCCCTTCGGGACCACAGAGACAGGGGGAATCCCCATCGGTATGTGCAGCCTAATTGGCGAAGCTTATCCAGGAGTGGACATAGCAGCGCTCGGCGCTGGAGGGTCACCCTGGAAAGATCAGGGAATATCTTTACTGATGCCCAGTTGAAGTCCTCTTCTCCTCACTTTGAGGCCTTCCTGCTGATCAGCTCTTTGTGTGTGTACTGGTGGAGGCGGAGTTTAACATCCCGCAGTCTGTTGGGGTCCGAGGAGCAAGGGCCCAGGGCTCTGTTTACCCTGTCTATCTCCAAGTTTACCGGAGGGACCAAGTCGAGGAGCCTGTTGAAGATCACCAGTACAGTGTTCTGCAAATGCTCAGGCCCGGTAGCCTCAGGGAGGCCTCTGAGCCACAAGTTATTACGGTGGCCTCCAGTCCTCTAGGTCCTCCAGGTGGAGTTGCAGGGTCGACACATGGATGGTTTGGGAGGCCTTCACTGCTTCCATTTGGGAGATGTGTGTTTCTAGGGCAGAGATAGCAGTCTCCCTTGTGCAATTTTGGTGCAATTCCTCCTGTCGAAGAAAAAGTGCCTCAACGTATGCTTTGGTCAGCAAGGCTTGGATAAGGGCACGCAAGTCTAAGTCTCTGGGGTTCAATAGAGACACCATTTGCTCACATGGAGAGCCTCTCGGGTGGGAGACACCATTTGCTCACATGGAGAGCTTCTCGGGTGGGAACGGAGAGCATTGGGTATGTCAGAAAATGTGTCCGATGTTGATGAGGCCGGAGAAGCTGGAGAGGCCGCCATCCGGGAGGTCTCTGATGCCCTGCCATGTGTATCCACCGGGAACTACATGATCGCAATCCAAAGAAGAAGTGTTGGATTTCCACCGGGGAGAGGCTCTATGAAGGTTCTTTACCTTCCGCCGTTTAGCAGAGTTCATTCCAGGGAATATTCTGCCAGGAAAATTTAAGTTTGTTGGAGAATAAACAGGAGCTCAGGCTCTACATGTCCCTACTATGCCATGTCCAGGCCACGCCCCAATATTTATTGGTTTATGCCTTTTTTTTCTTTTAATCATATTATCAGTTTCACAGCTTTTATGCAGGCTTTAGCCACGTGATGATGATTGTCAGAGAAAAAAAATGATTTCTTTCACAGTAAACTATGAATTATTTTGAATACAATAAGCTGCAGGTATTCTCACGTATGAACTGAATTAGCTTTTCTATCAAGGGCCAAAAATGCATCAGCAAATACAGTGACCACTGGTCAGTGAGGCTGCCCATCAACTTAATGGGTCATTAGTAGGGAGGAGCTTCGAGTTCGAGTCAAACATGAGTTCCACTTGAACATCGACTGTTCGGTCGTTCGATGAAAATCGAACATTATGGGGCGTTCGTGCCAAATTCGAGCGGCGCGTCATGCCCCATAATGCACTGCATCGTCGCAGTGCATTGCTGGCTGATGATTGGCCAAGCATGCACTATGACCTGCATGCTTTGGCCAATCACAAGGTCATCAGCAAAGAGAGCCAACATTGGCCATTATGGCTCAGGGGGTTAAGTCCACCCCCCACACTATATAAGGCCGCCTGCACGTCTGCCTTGTGTAGTGTGTTGCTGGCAGATAGAGAGATGGAGAGAGGGAGATGGAGAGAGAGAGCGGGAGAGTGTCATTTCATTTACTTTGAGCAGGCAGTTTAGTCAGTTAGCTAGATCTCACTGCAGATCGTTCCTGCTGTACTGTTTCTAATATACTTCAGGCAGGCAGTTGATTCAGTTAGCTGCAGTGTATTTAATATATATATATATATATATATATATATATATATATATATATACAGTCAGACTGGTATATATATTGGTATATATATATATATCCACTGCATACAGTTTAGCTAGATCTCACTGCAGACCATTCCCATTCCTGCTGTATTGTTTCTAATATACTTCAGGCAGGCAGTTGATTCAGTTAGCTGCAGTGTATTTAGTATATATATATGCATCCCGGATTTGTGTGTAAATATATATATATATATATATATATATATATATATATATATATATTATATCCAGTTTAGCTAGATCTAACTGCAGACCATTCCTGGTGTACGTATTCAAATACACTTTCAGGCAGGCAGGCCAGGCAGGTGATTCAATGATCTGCAGTGCATAAAATATATATACAGTCTCCTACATATATATATCCACTGCATTCTAGTCTAGCCAAGCCTATATCTGACTGCAGGTAGTTCCTGGTGTATGCTTTCAAATATACTTGCAGGCAGGCAGGCAGGCAGGTGATTCAGTGATCTTCAGTGCATTAAATATATATACAGTCTCCAACATATATATATCCACTGCATTCCAGTCTAGCCAAGCCTATATCTGACTGCAGGCCATTGTTGGTGTACGTTTTCAAATACACTTTCAGGCAGGCAGGCAAGTGGTTCAGTGATCTGTAGTGCATTAAATATATATACAATCTCCACCATATATATATATATATCCACTGCATTCCAGTCTAGCCAAGCCTATATCTGACTGCAGGACATTGCTGGTGTACATTTTCAAATACACTTTCAGGCAGGCAGGCAAGTGATTCAGTGATCTTCAGTGCATTCATTAGATATACAGTCTCCATCATATATATATCCACTGCATTCTAGTCTAGCCAAGTCTATATCTGACTGCAGGTAGTTCCTGGTGTATGTTGTCAAATACACTTTCAGGCAGGCAGGCAGGTGATTCAGTGATCTGCAGTGCATAAAATATATATACAGTTTCCTACACATATATATATATATATATATCTACTGAATTCTAGTCTAGCCAAGTCTATATCTGACTGCAGGTAGTTCCTGGTGTATGTTGGTGTATGTTGTCAAATATACTTTCAGGCAGGCAGGTGATTCAGTGATCTGCAGTGCATAAAATATATATACAGTCTCCTACATATATATATCCACTGCATTCCAGTCTAGCCAAGCCTATATCTGCATGCAGGCCATTGCTGGTGTACATTTTTAAATACACTTTCAGGCAGTGTCAGGGCTGGGCTCAGCCCTTCCTTCTCTGAGCTGGCCGTTCAGCTGTCGGCTAATTGCAAGCTCCCATCTCTCTCCACAGTTACCCAGCTGTTGTTGATTCTGCTCGTCAGTCCTGCCTACTTAAAGCCATCCATCTCTGCCTTCGCCTTGGTCCAATCACAAGAAACCAACTCCTGTGTTCCTGTTTAAAGACTGGCTTTGCTGACATACCTTCTGACTCCTTATCCTGCTTGCTGTTCCTCTACTTGGATCCCTGACTTCTGGCTTGGCTAATTACCCAATCTGGTTACTGAACTCTGGCTTGGCTGACTACCCGATCACGGCTCACCTGGAATCCCCCACTGTGGCTGCTCTGGTACAACCTGAGTTGCAGGCCATCCCTGCTGCTGCGCCAGTCTCTGTGCAGGCACCCACCTTGAGTATTAACACCATAAGAGGTATGTCTGGTTCTGCCCCGCTTCCCCAGTGATTTGGGGGTTATCCAGTTCAATGCAGAGGGTTTCTCAACAAAGTTGAGATATATTTTGAGATGCTGTCCCAGGCGTTTCCCACGGACAGAAGCAAAGTAGGGTTTGTGATATCTTTGCTTTCTGAGAGAGCCTTGGCCTGGGCTAACCCTCTATGGGAGACGCAAAAACCTGTTGTCTTGAGTTACCCTGAGTTTGTGGCCTCCTTTTAAAGAGTATTTGACATTCCCGCACACTCCGCTTCTGCTGCCAAGTGCCTCATGTCCATCAAACAGAGTACGAGAACTGTTGCCGACTACGCCATTGAGTTCCGTACTCTGGCAGCAGAGGTTGCTAGGAACAATGAGGCCCTTGTGGCTGCTTTTTCTCATGGTCTCTTGGATTCCATCAAGGATGAGATAGCAGCTCGAGATATACCCACTGAGCTGAAGAGCTTGATCTCGTTTGCCATCCTCATTGACTCTAGACTCAGAGAAAGACTTTCTTTTAAGGAGTGCCTGCAGAAGCCTCCTGTACCTTTGCCTTCGAGCTTTGCAGTCCCACCCGTGCCTCCCTCCCCTCCCATGCCTCCTGGTATGGAGTCAGTCAATGAAGATGAACCCATGCACTTGGGCTTCACGCGTATCTCTGCGGATGAGAGAGCCTTTAGGAGGAGGGAGAGATTGTGCCTTTATTGTAGCCAGGCAGGTCACTTTTTGAAGTCTTGTCCTACCCGTCCTGGGAACACCCAAACCTCGAGGTCCTGTCGTGGACAGACCTTAGGTGGCATTGTGTCATCCCCAGTTATACAGAAGGATAAGCCCCTGGTTTTGGTCACCCTTTCTTGGGCTAAAAAGGGGGGTTAAGATCTGGACTGACCACTCAGACCACCTCCATCCCTAAATACATAGAAACATGGGGGGGAGGATCGCCCTGGGACTTTGAGTGAGGTGGGAGAGATTAGGCACACATACATGACAGTGTGATAAAATAAATTAATTTTATTATTTACAGGATGCTGCAACCAATGGGAATAGCAATAAGTGTGCATTACCCGGCATAGTGGCCAAGTTATCAGCAATAGCAAACAACAAAACATCAATCATTACACACAGTACATATCTGTAAGACAACAGTACAATACATAATAAGTAGCTGCATCAGTTGGTGAACGTACAAAGTAAAAAATGGGTGAATTGTTACATACATGGATAAAGCAATGTGTGAGTAATATACCCACAACACAACAACAACCCAACAGTAAAAAGCATATAACGAGCATCGATAGTGCCCTACGCGTTTCACGAGTCTCAGCTCGCTCTTCAGGGGCAGATGCGTCAATATAATATCTGAAACAAAACATGATAGGGTAAGTGGATATATAGGGATGAATGAGAAGGTAGAAATGGGGGGAGTGTGGTAGTTGGTAGAAGAGGTCAAAGATGTGGGAGACCTCCTACTTACCACTCCACTGGGTTGAGTCACCGAGCATTGATGCCAAAACGGTGATGAAGGGAAGTCCTGCTCGGGAGCTGAGGGGGCTCAGCGAACGGAAACCACAAATAGGAGAAACCAGATGCATGGCAGGGACTGCGTGGGGCATGTGATGAAGGATGTACAATGTAGCCCGAAAGCGTATCTAAAAAATATATATATAGTAAAATGTATATAGAGATATGTAGGTCTCAAACATATACATATATTAAATATATTCAAAAGGGGATGAACTGGTCTGCACTTATAACCCAAATATGCCCACTGTTTTGGTCTGTTTTGACTATTGGCCACTACTCATTTGCATACCCAGTGCTTTTATATTATATTCTGCTCAGTTAGGTTCCACTTCTGCTACCCCTGGGGGCACTCTTTGGTGAGTTGGGTTCCCCCTCGTTTTTTGCCTTGGGGGTGTTGTTGTTCGTCCAGCTTGGGAGCTGCGTTGTGCACCAGGGAGGTATCCCCTACCTCCTGCTGTCCTCGTCTGCCCTTCGGGACGGGCTTGGCCACCTGCACTTCGGCGTCATGTTCTCCACGCCCACACTGTGACGTCTTTGACTCCAGTTGTGGGCTGTGTGGAACATCCCGGAGGCAGGGACCGTGTCTGTTTGTACACGCCTCCCTTGACGGCAGACGTCCTTGACGCCGGTCCGTCGCCTCCGTACATGACGCTGGGGGCGGAGCGTTTGGATCCACCGTGGGTTTATCTGGGTGCATGGCACGGCTGCGAGTCGCATTTGATCTTCACGGGTCTGACGCTACGGTTATAGACTTGAGAGTGCACTGTTCAGTTTGGGGTTGCTTCAATTCTCATCAGGTATTATTTACTTTCCACACTCATTACATGTGTGACATTAATCCCTCACACCATATAGAGATTGTCTACTCATTTCCTATTACCATTCCTACATCTACATTATTCTTTTTCCCTTATTATTTTTAGCTCATCATTATTTGTAATATGCATTATATATTTTTTTCTTTACCCCACAGCCTCCCTACCTACACCCTTGGCTAATCCTTTTGGGCTATTATGTTATAAGTGCAGACCAGTTCATCCCCTTTTGAATATATTTAATATATGTATATGTTTGAGACCTACATATCTCTATATACATTTTACTATATATATATTTTTTAGATACGCTTTCGGGCTACATTGTACATCCTTCATCACATGCCCCACGCAGTCCCTGCCATGCATCTGGTTTCTCCTATTTGTGGTTTCCGTTCGCTGAGCCCCCTCAGCTCCCGAGCAGGACTTCCCTTCATCACCGTTTTGGCATCAATGCTCGGTGACTCAACCCAGTGGAATGGTAAGTAGGAGGTCTCCCACATCTTTGACCTCTTCTACCAACTACCACACTCCCCCCATTTCTACCTTCTCATTCATCCCTATATATCCACTTACCCTATCATGTTTTGTTTCAGATATTATATTGACGCATCTGCCCCTGAAGAGCGAGCTGAGACTCGCGAAACGCGTAGGGCACTATCGATGCTCGTTATATGCTTTTTACTGTTGGGTTGTTGTTGTGTTGTGGGTATATTACTCACACATTGCTTTATCCATGTATGTAACAATTCACCCATTTTTTACTTTGTACGTTCACCAACTGATGCAGCTACTTATTATGTATTGTACTGTTGTCTTACAGATATGTACTGTGTGTAATGATTGATGTTTTGTTGTTTGCTATTGCTGATAACTTGGCCACTATGCCGGGTAATGCACACTTATTGCTATTCCCATTGGTTGCAGCATCCTGTAAATAATAAAATTAATTTATTTTATCACACTGTCATGTATGTGTGCCTAATCTCTCCCACCTCACTCAAAGTCCCAGGGCGATCCTCCCCCCCATGTTTCCCTTTCTTGGGCTAAGTCGTCTATCGAGATACAGGCTCTAATCGACTCTGGGGCTGCAGGCCTGTTCATTGATGCTGCCTTTGTATCAAAGCACTCGATTCCACTGCAGCTGCGTGACACTCCACTTGCTATTGAGGCTCTTGACGGGAGACCTCTACAGCCTGCCCATGTGACTCATGAGACGGTTCCGTTGTCCATGGCCCGTAGGCTCTCTTCACCATGAGATAATTCAATTCCAAGTGATTTCCTCTCCTAAGTTTCCACTGGTTATTGGTTATCCTTAGTTACAGAGGCACAACCCCTCCTTTGATTGGCTCCGTGCTGAGGTTCTCTCCTTGTCACCACAATGCAGTGAAACATGCTTCCGGAAGGTAGCCAAGGTCCTGTGTACCTCTTCACTCTCCTCCCTGCCAGAGGAGTACCGTGATTTTAGCGATGTCTTTGACAAAGGTCAAGCCGGTAGTTTGCCTCCACACCGGCCATATGATTGCGCAATTGACCTTCAACCTGGTGCCACTCCCCCTCGTGGCCGGGTTTACCCTTTGTCGGTCTTGGAGGATAAAGCCATGGAGGAGTATGTTGCAGACGCACTTTCTCTGGGTTTCATCTGTAAATCCTCGTCTCCTGCTGGTGCTGGTTTCTTCTTTGTGAAGAAGAAGAGCGGTGAATTGAGACCTTGTATTGATTATAGGGGTCTCAATCGTTTCACGATTTAAGAATGCCTACCCGATCCCGTTGATTACAGAGTTATATGACCGCCTCAAGGGAGCAACGGTTTTCATTAAGCTTGATCTGAGAGGGGCTTACAAACTAGTGAGGATTAAGGAGGGCGACGAGTGGAAAACTGCGTTTAATACCAGAACAGGCCATTATGAGTATCTTGTAATGCCTTTGAGCCTTTGTAACGCCCCGGCAGTTTTCCAGGAATTTATTAACGATGTCCTCCGAGATTTGTTGCAGTTATGTGTGGTGGTTTATCTCCATGATATCCTCATATTTTCCAAGTCCCTGGAGAGCCACCACATAGATGTCTGTCGTGTGCTTCAGAAATTAAGAGAGAACAATCTCTATTGTAAACTGGAGAAGTGTGAGTTCCATCGGGAACAGGTTAAATTCATGTCATTTTCACTGCTGGTTTTTTGATGGACCCAGTGAAACTTTCGGCAGTCTTACAGTGGCCTCGACTCGTGGGGTTACATCCTCTGCAGTGTTTCTGTCATATACCAGATAAGGCCAGAACTGTGTGCAACAGAGTGAACCAAACATAAATAGGTGAGAGTAAGTTTATTAAGGAAAATGCATATGTGAACACACCACCAATACAGAGTGAACAACCAAACAATTAGTGATATAAAACCAACCAGCATATGTAGCAAGAGGGAGTACCAGAATCATAGTCAAGCCAGGCCGGGGTCATAAGCAGGGAATCAGTAGCTGGGAAGGGAAACAAACAGGACAAGAGAGGATGGATGGATCACAGGAGGGATGGGTCAGGTACAAGGCTCAGAGTCCAGAGTCCAGGGTTCAGGTAACGGACAGGAAACAGGATCAACAGGTTCCAGGAATCAGGCTTCAGGATCAGGAATCAGAGTAACAGGATACAGGTCAGGGCTCAAGGACAATACCAGGGCAACATAAGTCTGCAATTGCTGGGTATTTATACTGCAGCTCTGCTAATTAAGGTCAGGTGATACCTGTCTGCAGAGGGGAATACCTGCTCCATACTGCCGGGATTCCTCCATTGGTGGATGCCAGTACTGCGGCCCAAAGGTGACAGAATACTTGCAGGAAAGAGCAGCTCCGAACTGCCAGGAGACACCTGCTGGTGGACCTCAATACTGCACGCTAAATGATTGATATTACCAGTGGAGAAGACCTTTCCTGACAGTTTCCTGGGTTTTGCCAACTATTACCGGAAGTTTATTCGTAACTTCTCGTCTCTGGTCAAGCCCCTGACTGATATGACCAGAAAGAACGGTAACCCACAGAGTTGGTCTCTGGAGTCCATTAAGGCCTTTGAAAGTCTCAAGGCTGCCTTCGTTTCTGCTCCTGTGTTGGCACATCCTGATCCTACGTTACCTTTTATCCTTGAGGTTGATGCTTCTGAGACTGGTGTTGGCACCCTTCTGTCTCAACGTCCTACCTCTGAGAGTGCTATGCATCTTTGTGGCTACTTTTCCAAGAAATTGTCACCTGCTGAGTGCAATTATGAAATTGGTGACAGAGAGCTGTTGGCAATCATTTTAGCCCTGAAAGAATGGAGACATCTCCTCAAAGGTACCACTGTGCCGGTTCTCATTCTTACTGACCATAAGAATCTCACATTCTTGTCTGAGGCTAAACGCCTCTCTCCCAGAAGGGCGCGATGGGCTCTTTTCTTGTCAAGTTTCAATTACATTGTCTCATTCTTACCCGGTACTAAGAATCTAAGGGCTGACGCCTTGTCACGACAATTTTCCTCCACTTTCAAGTTGGAGTCGGTTACGGCTCCTATGATTCCTCCTGATCGTATTCTGGCTACTGTTTGCACCAGTCTTACTTCTCCTTTGGGTGACAAAATTCTTGCTGCTCAGGTCGATCCTCCTCCTAAGAAACCTTGTGACTGCTGCTTTGTCCCAGAGTGTCTCCATACTGCCGTGCTCCAGACTTATCATTCTCCCAAGGCAGCTGGCCACCCTGGGAAGAATCAACTCGTTTGGGCCATTTCCCAACAATTCTGGTGGCCTAGTCTACGTGCTGATGTAGCTGCCTGTTTCGTGTGTGCTCAGAGTAACACTCCACGACACTTTCCAGTGGGCCTCCTACAACCCATACCCAATGGAGAGAGGCCCTGGACCCACCTGTCTATGGATTTCATTGTGGAGTTGTCCAACTCCTAAGGCAACACAGTAATCCTTATGGTGGTTGACCGGTTCTCAAAGATGTGTCATTGTATTCCACTTAAGAAGTTGCCCACTTCTAAGGAACTGGCTTCCATTTTTGTTCGGGAGATCTTTCACTTACATGGGCTACCCAAGGTGATTGTCTCGGACAGGGGTAGTCCGTTTGTGTCCCGGTTCTGGCGAGCCTTTTGTGCACAGCTGGGAATTCAGCTTGCTTTCTCCTCTGCGAATCACCTGCAGTCTAATGGGGCCGCAGAACGAGCCAATCAGTCCTTGGAGCAATTCCTACGTTGCTATATTTCTGACCATCACAACAACTGGTCAGCTATGGACCTCATCCCCGCATGGATTTCACATCCCGCTAGGTACACACCTGCATTCACCCACTATCCATGCATCCATGCACTCCTGTTCGGACTCATTCGACATCAGGTTCACATCTCCCTCCCACCACATTTGTGTTTTCACATTTAGTTTCATTTCCCCTTCACCACTTGTTTTTTTTTCTTCCCTTTTCCTTTTCTCACACCTGCTCTCCTCTTTCTCCTTCTCTCTCCCCTCTTGTTCCCCACTACCTGTTTCTCTCGAATTACCCAGCTACATATTTTCTTCTCTCTTTCCTTTTAGTCTCCCTTTTTCCCTTCACCTCTTTCTATATCTTTACTCCTTTTTTCCATTCACACTAATTTTTTTCACCCTTCTTATTCCCCTCCCTTGTTTTAACATCTTTCATCTTCACTTTAATTTTGTTTTTTCACTTTTTGTCTTCATCCACCCCACAGCAACACTTTTTTCCTCCCTTTTTCCCTTCTAGATTCGGTTCCATTGTTCCACCACCTTTCTACACTGTTATTCCTGCGGGGCGTTGTTCATTTTTGTGTTTGGCCCGCCGCGGCATGTCCCTTCAGCTCCCGTGCAGGGCATACTTGGTTTGGTCTGGGGATTTCATGGCTGCACCACCACTGTGTGGACCACACATGTAAGTGTACGGGCAGTTCGGGTCCATCAGGGAGGACCCTTCTTGCCTGTTTGTGTTTTTTTCTTTTTTCCCCCTTTTTTTTCTCCTTTTTCTCCTTTCCCCTTTTTTTTCCTTTAATAAAATAATATTTCCCTCTATTTATTTATTTTTTTATTTTATTTTTTAGATTATCACTATGGTTCCTTGCTCCTGATGATAGCTTAAAAACCTTGAAACGCGTAGAGCCAACATCAACCTAGTGTACACAATGATGCATCTGTTCAGGCCGTTCCATATTAATTGGTTTTCTCTTTCCTCAATAACCCCCCTTTTTTTGTTTTTCATATATGATTATTTTCTCCATTCAATCATGCATTCATGCTTTAAATGTTTTTATATTATATATTGATTCCTTGTTGGAATATGTATGTATGTATATTTTTTCTGGCTCCAATGAATTGTAGTAGTTGTACGAATAGTTTTATATAGCATCATGCATTGAATTATTTGAATACCAAAACTCTATGACAATTTGAATCCATTAAAAGCTATCAATTTCATTCCTGCTCCCGTGTGTTTATATAAAGTCCCGCTACTTTTTTATTTTTTATTTTTCATTAGTTTCAACTGGTCAGACCTATTACCATGGGCAGAGTTTGCTCACAGCAGTGCCTTGAATTCTGCTTCCAGATTGTCTCAGTTTATGGCAAATTATGGTTTCCAACCTTCCATGTTGCCTGACTCATTTGTTCCGCAGAGTATTTGTGCGCTAGAGGAGCATCTCCGTGGTCTTCATTCCACTTAGGCACAAGTCCAGGAGGCTTTGCATCATGCTAATGATAGGTATAGACTCCATGCTGACCGCAGACGCCTGCCTGCACCTCCCTACCAGGTTGGGGACAGGGTCTGGCTGTCATCTCGCAACCTCCGACTTTGTGTTCCCTCACTGAAATTCGCACCTAGGTTTATTGGGCCTTTCCGTATGCTTTGCAGGATTAACCCAGTGGCTTACGCGTTGGACCTTCCTCCTAGTATGCGCATCTCAAATGTGTTTCATGTCTCCTTATTGAAACCTTTGGTCTGCAACTGCTTTACCACTTCGGTGCCATGCCCTCACCCTATACAGGTTGAGAACCATGAGGAGTATGAAGTACAATCCATTGTTGACTCCCGTAGGTTCCGTGGGCGCATACAGCACCTGGTGCATTGGAAGGGGTACGGTCTGGAGGAATGCTCTTGGGTCTCATCCTCGGACGTACATGCCCCTGTCCTCTTCCATGATTTTCATAGATGTTTTCCCCTCAAGCCCAGTGGTCTTCAGAGGGGGAGGGGTCATTGAGGAGGGGGTACTATAAGGGCTGGGCTCAGCCCTTCCTTCTCTGAGCTGGCCGCTCAGCTGTCGGCTAATTGCCAGCTCCCATCTCTCTCCACAGTTACCCAGCTGTTGTTGATTCTGTTCGTCAGCCCTGCCTACTTAAAACCGTCCAGCTCACTTGATCTCTGCCTTCGCCTTGGTCACATCACAAGAAACCATCTCCTGCGTTCCTGTTTAAAGACTGGCTTTGCTGACATCCCTTCTGGCTTCTTATCCTGCTTGCTGTTCCTCTACTTGGATCCCTGACTTCTGGCCTTGATGATTACCCGATCTGGTTACTGAACTCTGGCTTGGCTGATTAACCGATCTGGTTACTGAACTCTGGCTTGGCTGACTACCCGATTCGTTACTGGACTCTGGCTATGCTTTGACAATGCTTACTCTATTTACCTTTTTTATTTTTATTAATAAACAAGTGTGATTTTACTGTACTTCTGTCTCAGTCTGGTTCATGGTTTCTGGCAGGCAGGCAAGTGATTCAGTGATCTGCAGTGCATTAAATATATATACAGTCTCTAACATATATATATCTACTGCATTCCAGTCTAGCCAAGCCTATATCTGACTGCAGGCCATTCCTGGTGTACGTTTTCAAATACACTTTCAGGCAGGCAGGTGATTTAGTGATCTGCAGTGCATAAAATATATATACTGTCTCCTACATATATATATCCACTGCATTCTAGTCTAGCCAAGCCTATACCTGACTATAGGCCATTCCTGGTGTACGTATTCAAAGACACTTTCAGGCAGACAGGTCAGGCAGGTGATTCAGTGATCTGCAGTGCATAAAGATATATATACAGTCTCCTACATACATATCCACTGCATCCTAGTGTAGCCAAGCCTATACCTGACTACAGGCCATTCCTGGTGTACGTTTTCAACAACACTTTCAGGCAGGCATGCAGGCAGGTGATTCAGTGATCTGCAGTGCATAAAGATATATATACAGTCTCCTACATATATATCCACTGCATTATAGTCTAGCCAAGCCTATACCTGACTGCAGGCCATTCCTGGTGTAATTTTTCTAGTAAACTTCAGGCGGTGTTTTGCTAATCCAATTTTACAGCATGTCTGGAAGGCCACCAAGGAAAGGCAGATGCTCACAGGCCACTAAAAGAGGGCAAGCAGGCTCTGTGTCTACAGCCAACAGTGCTGGTCGTGGACACGGTGCATCCTCAGCATGTGGCCATGGGGGGTCCTTTTTTCGACAGCTGGCCGAGTTGAGCCACAACATGCAGAAGAGTTGGTAGAGTGGATCACAAAGCCGTCCTCATCCTCCTCATCCTCTGTCACACAAGCAAAGACAAGTTTGGCTGCCAATGCAGCTACCAAAGCGGCCTATTCCATCGGCTCAATGGAATCAGTCACTCCTTTCCTAGCCCCACCATTATGTCCTGAGGAGTCCCCCGAACTGTTCGACCACAGTGTCGGGTACATGCTGCAGGTGGATGTGCAGCATTTTGAAGGCTCCGATGATGGTACCCTGGTTGAGGATGAAGGCAGTAACGTGAGCCCAGAGAGAGGGGGTGCCCAAGAAGGACAAGAAACTGGCAGTCATGTTCCCCCAGCTGCAGCATACTGCCAGCTTTGCTCCAGTGGCTAGGAGGGAGGGGATGATGAGGTCACTGACTCTACATGGGTGCCTGATAGAAGAGAGGAGCAGGAGGCACATCTCCAGCGAGGCAGACTGCCCTCCAGGGGCCAGCTTAAGGACAGCCAACCAACTGCATCACACCGCAGAGCTCTGCATGTGCAGGGCGCTGCTGACTCCGTGCATTTTTTCAAAAGTTCTTTGGTGTGGGCCTTTTTTGAGACGTGTGCAGCAGATTGCCCTGTTGCTGTTTGCAACATATGTCTGAAGCGTATCAAGCATGGCCAAAACAGCAGCTGCTTGGGCACCACATGCTTGACCAGACATATGTTGAGCTCCCATGCAGTCCGTTGGCAACAGTACTTAAAAGACCCACACCAAAGAACAAGGTGAACCTCTCCTTGCTTCTCATCAGCTGGGATCTCCAACACCACTATACCTTCAGTCCTCTCAGAGACCTGTACTGAGAGGAATGAAGGTGTAGAATTAGGTGTCCCAAGCACTTGTGGGCAATCTGCTAGCGGCACACCTAAATCCAATTGTAGCAGGCAAATTTCCCTAACCCAGTTGCTAAACCATCAAAAGAAATTCGGTCCCAGCCATCCAGATGCTCAGTGGCTGAATTCTAGTTTGGCTAAATTGCTAGCACTCCAACTGCTGCCTTTTCAGCTGGTAGACTCTGCCCCGTTTCAAGAATTTGTGGAATGTGCAGTACCTCAGTGGCAGGTTTCCAAACGCCATTTTTTTCTCGGAAGGCCATTCTAGCTCTCTACCGGCATGTGAAAGGCAATGTCTTGGCCTCGTTAGACAGGGCGGTCAGCGGTAAGGTGCATATTACTGATGACTCATGGTCCAGCAGGCATGGACAGGGATGTTACCTTTCTTTCATGGTGCACCGGGTAACCCTGCTGGCAGCTGGGAAGGACCCAGAACAGGGTGCAGTAATGTTGGTGCTTGTTCCGCCACCACGCCTCCAAAATGCTGGTAGTGGTGATTCTGCCACACCTCTCTCCTCCACCCCTCCTCTTCTTCTTCCTCTATGGCCTCTTCCTGTGCAGATTTGTCCTCGGAACCAGCGGTGCTTCATAGGCGTTCTAGGGGCTACGCAAGCACTCAGGCAAAAAGATGCCATGCAGTGCTTGAGTTGGTCTGCTTAGCAGACAGGAGCCACACTGGGGCAGAGATTCTAGCAGCTCTGCATGGGCAGGTTCAGAGATGGTTGACGCCATGCCAACTTCAGCCAGGAATGGTGGTTTGCGACAATGGCACCAACCTCCTCTCTGCCCTCTGACAGGGACACTTCCCCCATGTTCCCTGTAAGGCTCATGTCTTTAATTTGGTGGTGCAGCGGTTCTTGTGCAGGTACCCGGGCTTACAAGATCTCCTAAGGCAGGCCAGGAAAGTCTGTGGGCATTTCCGCAGGTCATATAATGCCAGTGCTCGGCTGGCTGACCTTCAAAAGGAATGCAACCTGCGCAAGAACCGCCTCATCTGTGACACGCTCACCAGGTGGAGTTCAACATTGGAAATGCTGCAGCGGCTGCACATGCAGCAGAGGGCCATCAATGAGTACCTGTGCGAGTATGGCACCAGGACAGGGTCAGGGGAGCTTGGCTTTTTTTCGCCACTCCAGTGGCTAATGATCAAGGTTGCATGCACTGTCCTGTCACCAATTGAGGAGGCCACGAGGATGGTGAGCAGTAACAGTGCATGCATCAGTGATACCTTCCCTCTTGTCTTCCTGTTGGAGCACATGCTGCGTGGAATAATGGACAGGGCACTTGAGCAGAACAGAGGGAGGAAGAGGACTTCCTTACCTCTCAAGGCCCTCTTTATCCAGACAGTATTTCTGCAGGCCTGCCTTTCACACAGGGAGTGGAGGAGGAGGAGGATTGTGTCACCAAGGAGGTGGAGCCTGGCACTCAGCATCAGCAGCAGTCTTCTAGAGATCGTTTTCAGTCCCCAGAAACCCATGGATTTGTACGTGGCTTGGAGGAGGTGGCTGCGGATCATGTCGTCCTTAGTGATCCAGAGGACTCTGGACCGAATGCCTCAGCAAACATACGCTGCATGGCCTTCCTGATCCTGCAAAACCTGCAAAAGGACCCTCGGATTCGTGGTATCAAGGAGAGGGATCAGTACTGGCTGGCAACCCTTCTTGATCCACGTTACAAGGGTAAGGTTGCGGAACTTATCCAGCCTTCGCAGAGGGAGCAGAGGATGAAACATCTTCGGGAGGCCTTGCAGAAAGGTTTGTGCAATACGTTTCCAGAGCCTGGGAGGTTGCAATTTCCTGGCCCTCCTGGACAATGTGTTGCTGAGGCTTCGGTCAGTCACAGAAGGAGCGGTGGAGAAGGTGGCCGTCTGACTGATGCGTTCAGACAAGGTGTGATCGGTCAGCCCCAAGGTCTGATCGGTTCCAGCAACCATTGCCAGCGTCTGATTTACATGGTGCAGGAATACCTTGGGGCAAGATCAGACTTGGAGACCTTTCCAACCGAAAATCCACTGGGTTACTGGGTCTTGAGGATGGATCACTGGCCAGAGCTTGCACAGTACGCAATTGAGCCACTGACCTGTCCTACATCCAGCATTTTATCTGAACGCACATTCAGTGCTGCTGGAGGCTTTGTAACTGATCACAGAGTGTGTCGGTTGATCGGCTCACCTTCATAAAAATGAATCAGTCTTGGAACACCAGCTACGAAGCACCTGATGCTGATGTAACTGATTAATTTTTTTTATGAATGTGAGATCCCTTGACGACTGCCTATGCTGATGCTGTGTGACTATCCTGTTATGCTGAGTGACTATCCTATTCCTCCTCAATGTTCATGTTGACAGCTTCTAAGAACATTTTTGGTTCTGGGCACCACCACCAGTGCCTAAAGCCCAATTTTTCTGCCCCTGTTTAACAGGGGCTTTTAATTACAATTGTTTCTGTAATATTTTGCAGCAGGGCTCATTCCTGCGCTCAACTAGAGTATCTGTGAGGGGTTGCAGTGTTGTGGCACCAGCACCAGTGCCTAAGACCCAATTTTTCTGCCCCTGTTTAACATGGGCGTGTAATTACAATTTTTGATCTAATATTTCACAGCAGGGCCCATTCCTGCGCCCACCAAGAGTAATTGTGAGGGCTTACAGTGTTGTGGTAACACCACCACACCACCACCAAAGGCCCAATTTTTCTGACCCTGTTTAACAGGGGCATGTAATTACAATTCTTGATACAATATTTCACAGCAGGGCCCGTTCCAATGCCCACCAAGAGTAATGCCCCGTACACACGGTCGGATTTTCCAATGGAAAATGTCCGATCGGAGCGTGTTGTCGGAAATTCCGACCGTGTGTGGGCTCCATCGGACATTTTCCATCGGATTTTCCGACACACAAAGTTGGAGAGCAGGAGATAAAATTTTCCGACAACAAAATCCGATCGCGTCAATTCCGACCGTGTGTGGCCTGTTCCGACGCACAAAGTGCCACGCATGCTCAGAAGAAATTCCAAGACGGAACAGCTTGTTCGCAATGGATACAGCACTTTCGTCACGCTGCAATGTTAAAAATGGTTTAATACAGTGCACTCTCTTCTTCTTTATAATGTTACAAGAATTAAGTAGTTTTGCTGCTCATAATCACACACACTTCTCACAAAGTTTTATTTTTGTTTTTTTATTGGTATTCCCTGAATATATTGTTATTAGTTGTCACATCTGACATAATTTTTTATTTATTAAATTTTTTGGGGGATTTTAAGCCTTTTTTTTTTTTATTTAATGTTTGTATTTTTTCAAAGTAAAAATAAGGGAGAACCTGCTGCGCCAACCAAACAAACAAAATAAAAGAAAATAAAAAATGAAATTAATAAAACAATGAGCAGCCAACACCACCAGTTAGACTAATTGTGAAGATAAATATAAAGCAAAAAAGTGTAGCGCTATAGTATGTCAGTCGGCAACACTATGGAGTGTGTCGAGTAACATACCCAATGTATATCAAATGTTTAGGTCCTGCTAGACCTCATAGGAAAAAACAATATACCAGTGAAAAATCTAATATTCAAAAGAAAAACACTAGTAACATGTCTTATGTAGCAAACAGTATGGATATATGTGCATCAAAAAGTTAAGCCCAAACCCTCAAAACAAAACACAAGCATGTAAGGGTGGGGATAAGTGATAGGTCCCTGAGGTGAGGACAGTTCATTTAATCAAGTAGAGGCATCCTGGAGCATAGACATAATAGCATCTATTCTTATTCTTGATAAACTCTTCCAGTGTTCAGCCAGGTACAAGAGTGATATAAAATGCCCTTACCGGACGCGGTGGACTCACAGGCCGTTGGCGGTGAGTCATGCGAGCTTGAACCATAAAGCACGGTAAGGTAACAGCTGTTCCTGGTCCGCAACAGAAGGATCCTGGGAAGGTCTCCAATCCCGAACAATCCCCCCGATTCGTCCTCCAGCACTCACTTGGGTCTCAGGTAGTTAGAGACAGGGAAAACAGGAGAAAGAAGGCTCCACATAGTGTAAATTCCGGATTATCAGGAAATTTATTGTATAAAAAATTCCAACAAAGAAAATTCCAAATAAAAGCAAAGTTCATACAGACGTAAAAAGATGTGTTTAGCGCAGTAGACAGATGGTTTAAGGTAGCGTCCTACACCCGATGCGTTTCGTCTGAAAAGACATCAACTGGGGTCTAGCAGGACCTAAACATTTGATATACATTGGGTATGTTACTCGACACACTCCATAGTGTTGCCGACTGACATACTATAGCGCTACACTTTTTTGCTTTGTATTTTTTCAAAGGCTGATCTTTGTTCAATGTTATTTTTATTTTTACTCCAGAATATTTGTGTGTGTGTTTTGTGTGTCAAGTTAAACCAACACCATTGATATCTTTTATTATTTAATCTCCAGGAGATTGTTTGTTGTTGGTGTCCCTTGTTCATTTCACATTGTATATTTGAAATGTACCTGAATCCTCACCAACAAACTGTCATTTTTGAAGTAAAACACATAGGAGAGTATAATTCAAAACAAAAATCCTTTATTAAGGGATCAGAACCAAACAAGGAGGAAGGCAACACTGGATCAACATGAAAAATTAGCGAAGCCTGGGACCCCCACGACAGACATCAATTCTTGAACATCAAAATTGGTGGCCTGAGGAGTCCATATGTAAGGGAGGGCAGTCTGGTCCAGAATTCGCAGAGATCCGGATAGCAGCAGATGACATCTGTGTCCCCAGGCTGTGGTACCACAAGAGGCTGCATTTTTTGGCCGACCAGACTGGATCCAGGGTCCTCACTTTCTGGTCTTCCTTCCACGCTTCCTTCCCGGCTGTGGGTGTGCTGTTGGAGATGTGGCAGGAGGAGGAGTAGGACCTGGAGGAGGACTGGGAGGACCTGAAGGAGAGGGAGGAGGAGGAGGAGGACCTGCAGGAGGAGGAGGAGGACCATCGCAAAGGTGTGTCTGAGCTGTAATTTGGCCCCTCATACCTTTGTTAAGAGCCTCCAATATGAGGGACTCACACATGACTTGTTGGCCCTCCTCCATCCTCTGCATTTTATATGCAATGACGGCAGCAATGTCCCCCTCCATGGTCTGTCGTGCTCCCAGGACCTCTGTAGCCCTCCAAAAGAGTCCTCTGGCAGCCTCCTCTAGGGCACTCCTCCTACTGCCACTTTCTCTTTTCAGGGGGAGTGGAGGGACCTGCAGATCAGCCAGCCGGCTCGGCCTGGCCACCTCCTGGCTGAGACTTCCCTGTGTATGAAAAAGGGACATGGTTGTAATGTTTTGCATCATCAATCACAATCCTAAATTAGTACTCCCAACTAACATCTAGTTAACATCATTGATTGGACAAGCAGAAATATTTAGAGGAATGCTATACCTGGCTCAATCTGGGCTCCTCCACATGTGGCCTGGAAGGCCCAGGTTGGGCATCAGAAGCCTCAGCCGGGGGGGAAGGAAGCGTGGAAGGAAGACTGGAGAGGGATGGCCTGGGTTCAGTCTGGCCTGCCAGAAAATGCAGCCTGTCGTAGTACAACATCCTGGGGACATAGATGTCATCTGCTGCTCCGGATCTCTGTGAATCCAGGACCTTCTTGCGCTCCCTTAGATATGTACTCCTCAGGCCACCAATTAATATCTTTAAATAGGTGATGTCTGCCGTGGGGATCACCTGCTTCACAATTTCCAACAATTGCACCAGTGCTGCCTTCCTCTTTGCTTGGTTCTTGAAATGGGGGTGTTTAATCTCCCACAGACAGGGCAGCTCCCTTAACATATCTACGAATACTGACATGAAGTCATTATCTTTCATTAGCATATCCATGTTCACTATGCAGGGGAATTGGCGCTGTCCAGCTATATGTGCATAGAGGAATATAAAACCTCTTTGATAAATAAATAATTGTAAAAGAATAATTGTAAAAGAACAATATGTAACAGGGGCTGTGGTGTACCAAATACAAACAATACCCTTAATAGATAATAATAAAGTGCAACAGGCTCCTAAACATAAAGAATGTGCCTTAATATCAATTTATCAAATGCCCATGTGTACGTGGAGAGATATACCTCAAATATACAGTATATAAAATACAACCAGTATCCCTGGCAGAAAAAGCAATAAAGTGCAATAGTGCTTCTAGACAGATATGTAAATGTGCCTTAACCTCAAATAAATCAACTTCCATATGAGTATATAAAAAGGGATAAGTTATGCCCGCAAGTGGATGAACAATTGTGGCAATCAAAATAGTATTGGCAAATCAAGTAGACAATTATAGCATGGAAAAATGAAAAAATCCCCAACAAGTGTGCATAAAATTGAAAATAAAATGTATATAAAAAAAGGGTGAAACATAAATGTTCAAGTTCCAAGTCCCAAAGATGTGTCCTTATGGTGGAAAAAAACGTGATCTCCGTTTTAACTGGTGTAGTCCCCGTCCTCCATTACACCCCCACTCGTGCTTGCACTCACCGGACTACCTCACCCCTGCAGGGGTAAAGGCATGTGTGGAAAAATCCCGCGGTGGCGAGTCCAAGGAGCGTTCCTCCGTCCAGCGGTATAGTGTCCTTAGTGATATCCCCAATAACAGACATCCATATAAAGTGAGGAAGAAGGAAACTTCATAGCGTAACTCCACAAAAATACGATTTTATTAAAAGTCCTTAACAAACGTGGTAAAAAAGTATAAAATCAATATGAAAAGCACCGGAGCTGACAGTGCTCCAGATCCCGGAACTCAGCTGTTGAGCGGCGTGGTATGGCGTGCGTTCCACCGCCCACAGCTGGAAACCGGAACAAACACAAAGAGAAAGCGACGTGTGCGTGTCACAAGGCCACGCCTTACGCGTTTCGTCATCAAGACGTCATCCGAGGCGTGGCCATCTTGACACTCCACACGTCTATATAGGGAAATGGAGGTGCCGCGAAAGCCAATCCGCTGCTGCTAACCTACCCTCGTGACCTCCATTCGTGATCTCGTGGTGTACTAGTTGATGGTTTTGCGCCATCATGTGGATAAAATAGATATTAACATGTTTGGGCGCCTCCATTTAATTCACAACGTTGGATTAATATGAAAAACATATTATAATCTGCAGAAGGTGTAAAAACAATAATAATGGATATAAATAACACTGCATGCCCCAAAACGCACAATACCATGTAGGGAATGTGTATAAAAAGATATATAAAAAATGTAAAAAAGTATATATGCATAAAAATCATATATGTAATACAACATGGGTGTAAAAATGAAAAAAAGAAAAAAAAAAAAAAAAAAAGAAAAAAAGAAAGAAATGTAACTACGGGCAATGAAAACATGGTGCGTGGTGGGAGCAGCAACATCAGGCATGGCAAAGCCATGTATATGTAAAAAATATATATATGTATGGTAAACATCTAATACAAATATGATGTATGCAATTGGACCTGTGTTCAGAAAAAAGGAGTAAAATCCATAAAAATCAAGGGGCCTGTGTAGTCAAATCCCAAGACCCTGGTATAGGAAACCGGTAAACTGCAGTGGAATGTGTAAGGTACAAGAAGAATTGAAAAATACAGTAAAGATGATTCAAGTATTGATGTAGATGAGGGTAGAAACTTAAAAACCCAGGCCAGATCTAAGTTTAATATAATTAAAGGAGTCTAGGGGTTACAAGGGGGTTGGTATAACTGATGGGGGAGGCACCTAGAAATTGGACAAGAAACAATTAAGATCTATCTCTACGTTCAGTCCCCTGGGAACCAGGCAGTCCAAACGATGTATCCATCTTGTTTCATTCTGTGATATAAGCACCCTCTTGCTGCCCCCCCTCCAGTGACTTTTAACGGTATCAATCCCGTAAAAAATCAACCCAGACGGGTCCCTGTGATGGAATTCATCGAAGTGTCTGGAGAGATTATGTTTAGGAAACCCCTTTCTGATGTTATTAATATGTTCCCTAATCCGTACACAGAGGGGTCTGGTAGTCCTGCCCACATATTGCAGCCGGCAGGGACATTCGATGATATAAGTTACATGGGTGGTATTGCAAGTAATCAACTCTCTAATCTCATACTCCTTGCCATTCCTGGCTCTAAAAGATGTTCTTTTTTTAGGTTGTTTTTTACTGACCCGGCAGGCCAAACACTTTTGACATTTGTAAAATCCCTTCATGTCAGAGAACAGTTTTACATTCTTAGGAGGATCAATAACGTTGTGGACCAAATGGTTTCTAAGGGTGGGTGCTCTCCTATGGATGAACCAAGGTTTTTTTTGTCAATAAATTCCCAAGGGTTCTGTCAGATTTTAAGATCGGCCAATATTTCCTTACAATGTGTTCAATAGATCTATATTGATTGTTGAACCCTGTGACAAAGGAGATGTCTGCCGGAGAGTTCTTCTCATTATTACCCTCCTTTATTAACAAGGAGTTCCGGTCAAATCCTTGTATCTCGTTTCTTATTCTGACCAGAGTTTCCGGGTCATATCCTTTATCTGAAAACTTCTTAATTAAGGTATCTGTCTGGTTCCGATAGTCTTCGATGTTCCCACAATTCCTCCGTATCCTCAAGAACTGCCCCTTAGGTATGTTCTTTTTCCATTTCGGATGGTGGCAGCTCGAGATGGGTATATACCCATTACGGTCGGTGGGTTTGAAAAAAGTCCTTGTTGACAACTCACCATCCTGTTTAAAAATCTGTAAATCTAAATATTCTATCGAGTCCCAGTCAGTCTTTCCAGTGAAGGAAATGCCATATTCGTTCTGGTTGAGTTCAGCCAGGAACCCCTCAAAAGAGTCAGAGTCCCCTTCCCACAGAATAATTACATCGTCAATATATCGACGGTAAAACTTTATCTCGGGTCTTCTGATACCATATATATAGCGCTCTTCCAATAGGTCCATAAATAAGTTCGCCACACTCGGCGCGTACTTGGCACCCATAGCAACCCCCTTCTTTTGTACATAGAAATCTTTTTGATACCAGAAGTAGTTACTCCCCATCGCCAGTTCCAGGCCTTCCAAAATAAATTGTATTTGCTCTTGCTTGAGGTCTGAACCTTCGTGTAAAGCTTTCTCGACCCCTCTTAACCCATCCTTCTGCTTAATACTTGTGTACAATGAATTGACATCAATCGTGGCCAAGAGACAACGATCAGTTCCAGTGATTGTTCTCAATTCATTGATGAGTTGAGTGCTGTCCCTGAGATAGGACCTTCCCTTTACCACTGCTGGTTTCAAAAAACGATCTATATATTCGCCTAATCTCGAGAATAGGGAATCCAATCCACTAATGATAGGTCTAACCGGTGGTTTATTCAGCCGCTTATGTATTTTGGGCAGATAGTATATAACCGGGGTTTTCGTGGAATCCGGAATCAGGTACCTCACTTCTTTTTTGTTCAAAATCCCTGCTACACTCCCCTTTTTTACCAGCCTTTTTAGGCTCCTTAGATATTGTGGTTTGGGATTACATTTCAATTTTTTGTAGGTGTTTTCAACACCCAGTAAATTCTTCATTTCTTCTTCGTATTCCTCTTTTTTCAGGATGACTAGGCCCCCTCCTTTATCGGCAGGTCTTATTACCACCTCCTTCCTTTTACCGATATCTTTGATTGTTTTCCAAATATGGGAGCTTCTAGATTTCCTTGTGCCCATTTTGGCCAGGTCATTCTCTACCATTCGTTTGAACGCACCTATACATTGATCCCCAGGGACCTTGGGGTTAAAAATGGAATTGTTCCTAAGTTCAGTGTGGGTATAACCATCGGTTCCGTTAGCTGGGCTGACTTTTTTATTCAGAGCATAATGCTTCTTTATCTTCAATTTCCTAATGAATTTTTGTAAATCAATGTACACTTCGAACTTATCAATCCCTTTTTCTGGTGCATATTTCAGTCCCAAGTCCAATATCTTCAATTCGTCATCCGTAAAGGTTGCTTCACTTAGATTGTAGATTCCTTGGCCTAGTATTCCCTTCTTCTTTTTTGGCTTCCCTCCTCGTTTCCCTCTGGTCTGTTTCTTTCGTAACCTCTGGGTTGGTATTCCGGCCCTCTCTCTGAGTTCATGTTCCTTCCATCTTCTAGATTCATACATGGATGTTGTGGGGAAAACTGATCTCGATACCCATTCGTCCTCTGTGTCCTGTACATACCGGGTGGAGGATCTCTCCTCTGAGGACCATAGGGGTCTCGCCCCATCCCCCTCCAACTGGGTGGATGGTATTATACCCTCGCATTCCATCTCCCAGGGGGTCTGTCTCGTGGTCTTCCATGCTGAAAATCCCTCTCTCCTTGGTAGTCTCTCCTGTTCCTAGGGTCCCGCTGGTGCATACGTGCTCTCCCATATCTAAGTGGGGAGTATCGGTTGCGAGTAGGTACATTATATCTCGGGGTACCTGGAGATCTTCCATAATACTCATCCCTCCTGTTTTCCAAATGTCTAGGTGGAAAATTGGGGGTTCTGGGGATCTCTTCTCTCCTGTTGGGTGTTGTATGTTCAAATCTGGTATGACGCGGAGTATTCGGATTCTGAGTATCTCCCTCTATAGAATCATCAGTAAAGTTGTCATCCAGGGATAATTCCTCCATGTCTACATTTGTTTCACCCAACTCCATCTGCCATTTGTAAACCTTCTTGTTGGTGTAATCTAAGACATCCCTTTTGTATTTCTTTTGTTTTTTAGCCTGGATGTCTGTATCATATTTCTTAATATGCTCTTGCAGTTCCCTCTCTTTAACTTTATAGTCATTCTGGCTGCTAAATGGTAACAATAGTGATTTTATTTCATTGATGCTGACCTCTACCATCCTCATTTTCAGTTGTCTCCTTTTAATGATATTACCAAGGAGTTCCTTCTCACATTTAGAGAAGAAAGAATACCACTCCTCCATAAGGCTGGCATCATTCAGGCCATCATTGGGATTCAGGTCCCATCTCAATCTTCTCGGTGCCATATTTTCACCAATATATGTCTCAAGGGTGGCAATATCCCACCACACCCTGAGTTGCTTTTCAAGCAAATGTCTAAGCTGTTTAAAAAGACTGTTCATGTCCTGCATGTTATTGACCTGTTCTTGACTGAATATCCCTGTGAGGTTGATATTACGGTTCACCATATAGCCAAAAATATCCATAGCTGCAGAAAAGGGAAGTACACCTTATAGGTGACAAAAAATATATATGACAGTAAATCCGCGCTTAGGAATAAGAAGAAAAAGAGACTGCTGCCCCCCTAATGAATGAATATCACCGAGGTGATATCTAAAAATGGATAATATTCTAAGCAGGGGAATTGGCGCTGTCCAGCTATATGTGCATAGAGGAATATAAAACCTCTTTGATAAATAAAACGGAATAATTGTAAAAGAACAATACGTAACAGGGGCTGTGGTGTACCAAATACAAACAATACCCTTAATAGATAATAATAAAGTGCAACGGGCTCCTAAACATAAAGAATGTGCCTTAATATCAATTTATCAAATGCCCATGTGTACGTGGAGAGATATACCTCAAATATACAGTATATAAAATACAACCAGTATCCCTGGCAGAAAAAGCAATAAAGTGCAATAGTGCTTCTAGACAGATATGTAAATGTGCCTTAACCTCAAATAAATCAACTTCCATATGAGTATATAAAAAGGGATAAGTTATGCCCGCAAGTGGATGAACAATTGTGGCAATCAAAATAGTATTGGCAAATCAAGTAGACAATTATAGCATGGAAAAATGAAAAAATCCCCAACAAGTGTGCATAAAATTGAAAATAAAATGTATATAAAAAAAGGGTGAAACATAAATGTTCAAGTTCCAAGTCCCAAAGATGTGTCCTTATGGTGGAAAAAAACGTGATCTCCGTTTTAACTGGTGTAGTCCCCGTCCTCCATTACACCCCCACTCGTGCTTGCACTCACCGGACTACCTCACCCCTGCAGGGGGTGGCCTTGTGACACGCACACGTCGCTTTCTCTTTGTGTTTGTTCCGGTTTCCAGCTGTGGGCGGTGGAACGTACGCCATACCACGCCGCTCAACAGCTGAGTTCCGGGATCTGGAGCACTGTCAGCTCCGGTGCTTTTCATATTGATTTTATACTTTTTTACCACGTTTGTTAAGGACTTTTAATAAAATCGTATTTTTGTGGAGTTACACTATGAAGTTTCCTTCTTCCTCACTTTATATGGATGTCTGTTATTGGGGATATCACTAAGGACACTATACCCCTGGACGGAGGAACGCTCCTTGGACTCGCCACCGCGGGATTTTTCCACACATGCCTTTACCCCTGCAGGGGTGAGTTAGTCCGGTGAGTGCAAGCACGAGTGGGGGTGTAATGGAGGACGGGGACTACACCAGTTAAAACGGAGATCACGTTTTTTTCCACCATAAGGACACATCTTTGGGACTTGGAACTTGAACATTTATGTTTCACCCTTTTTTTATATACATTTTATTTTCAATTTTATGCACACTTGTTGGGGATTTTTTCATTTTTCCATGCTATAATTGTCTACTTGATTTGCCAATACTATTTTGATTGCCACAATTGTTCATCCACTTGCGGGCATAACTTATCCCTTTTTATATACTCATATGGAAGTTGATTTATTTGGGGTTAAGGCACATTTACATATCTGTCTAGAAGCACTATTGCACTTTATTGCTTTTTCTGCCAGGGATACTGGTTGTATTTTATATACTGTATATTTGAGGTATATCTCTCCACGTACACATGGGCATTTGATAAATTGATATTAAGGCACATTCTTTATGTTTAGGAGCCCGTTGCACTTTATTATTATCTATTAAGGGTATTGTTTGTATTTGGTACACCACAGCCCCTGTTACGTATTGTTCTTTTACAATTATTCCGTTTTATTTATCAAAGAGGTTTTATATTCCTCTATGCACATATAGCTGGACAGCCCCAATTCCCCTGCTTAGAATATTATCCATCTTTAGATATCACCTCGGTGATATTCATTCATTAGGGGGGCAGCAGTCTCTTTTTCTTCTTATTCCTAAGCGCGGATTTACTGTCATATATCCATGTTCACTGCAAGACACAACACAAGATAAAGCCTAATGTCAGACAAAACTCTCCTAATCTTGTTACAATATAGGCCTCAATGTAGAAGCAGTATAGGCACAAGTTTGTCTCTTACCTTCGTTCTTACGATCGGCGTGTCCAATGCTCCTTCCTCTGCTCACAGATCGTACGTAATACGCACGCGTGTTACGCTTTATACACACTGCGCATGTGTGTAACTCCGCCCGCCCCTGACGTTCTTTCTATTCTATTCCCCGCCCATTTTCGTGGGGGAAGAGCACACGGCGGAGTCACAGCAGGTGCGTGATAATTGCAGGAACGAGGAGGAGGAGGAGGAAAGCCCGGATCCGGACATGTCGCGATCCAGAAGGAGACGTTTTAAGGCCACAAATATGTCCTTTGGGGAGATGTTGGAGATGGTCGACATCATGAAGAAGTCCGACTATGAAGGAAAGTATGGGCCTTACCCCAACCCCAATATCAGAAAGGTAAAGATCATGGCGAAAGTGGTCAAAAGTATTCACAAGAATTTCGGGGTACGAAGATCGAAAGATCAGCTCAGGAAGCGGTGGTCGGACCTGAAATTAAGAGAGCCGGAGCAGTACCGAAAGATCTGGAGAGTGCTGCAAAAAAGTAAGTAGTTGTGCTGTGTTCCTATTCTTTCTGTCTTTATTCGTTCGTGCTGCTCCATATGCTTTTCTTAATTGTAACGTTTAAAAGGGCAACTTTAATGTTCATGGGCCCATTATTCATTCGTATCAAACATTTTTCTTTCGGCCTCTAAAACACCATTGTTTATGCCATATGCATTTTCCCACATTTTTTTTATGCCTACTTGGATGCCAAATATTTGTTTGTGTAGATGGGTTTGTTACTAGAATGAAATTCAAACTAGATTCTGTGTAAGGAGAGGACACTGAGCAGCTGTTTTCACATCTGGACACTGGAGCACTAGTGTGGGACCCCAGAACACCATTTTTATTAGGGGGGCCACACAGGTGCTCCAGTGTATACTATAGGGGGGTCTCCATCTGTGAAGCTTGTACAAAACAGGTAAAGTATTGCAGCTTGACAAAGGGCAATAAAAAAAAGACATCTTGGAACTCGGCTAAAATAGACAATTGTACCCCACTTCCAAGCAATGTTTCCTATTTCTAGTTCTGCCATCAAATATCTGTGTGCTAATTATACCATTTTTGTTTTACATAGGGGAGACTCGGAGGACACCCCTCATCCGAGGAGACCACAGACCCCCCACCTATGGAAGAAGGGGAAATAACACCAACCCAAGAAGAGCAGGAGGAAGAAGAAGATGTGGTGGAAATTGGCACCACAACAGGTGAGTGTCTGCGACCACAGACTCAGGTAAAAGAGATGGATGGTGGCAGATTTTTGATACCTGTTTTTGTTTTGTTTCTCTCTTTTTAGGTGATCGTGATCCAGATCCTTTCACATCAGAAAGTGCCCAGATCCTGATCGGGGAGATCATGGGGTGTAATGTCGAATTGCAAAACATACAGTAAAAAATCAATGATGTGATTAAAAATAATAATAACATCATTGATGTTTTGGGGCGAATTTAAAACCCCACAAAATCACTTTTTGGATTGTGGTCCAATCTTTTAAATATGTTTGCAATGTTTTGAAAAGCCAAATTTGGAGGATGCACACAGTGTGCCAACATGTGCTATCTGCCATCACGGGAGATCAATGGACGCGTTTTGGGGGTGCAACCCCTTCCTCAATTATAAAGTAGCGGTGAGGAAGGGCTTGCTCCCCCAAAACACGTCCCTTGATCCCTCGTGATGGCAGATAGCACATGTTGACATTCGTAAATTGGTGTTCATCTTCCAAATTTGGCTTTTCCAAGGGTGATTTCCCACCATCTGAACGCTATATCAAACCCAGTTCCTAAATACTGATGTCTGATATAGCCTTCAGGTTTTACCTAATGTGAACTTTGTAAGTTCAAGTTTTTTGTCTTTCTTGTTGGTTTTACACAGGCCTGTTTTATCTTAAATGGACATTTCTATTTTTGATAAAGCTACTCCAAAAATTGTTATACAACAAACATGTTGGTTTGTTTTAAAAAACTTTTGTAAATGCACATGTGATTGTGCAGGTATAAAAAAGTTGGTTACTCAAGAATGTGTGGATTATTGTCTCAACACTACAACACTTTTGGGGTGATGTCATTGCTGTTTTCTGAGAAAATGGGGGTTATTTCCTAAGGGCAAATCCACTTTGCACTACAAGTGCAGGTTCAGTGCAGTTGCAAGTGCACTTGTAGTGAAATGTGTTTTTACATTTAGTAAATAACAGCCAACAGTGCTTTGTATAAGGTTGCACAATCACGCCATTTTCTGCACTCAAAACATTTCTGTCAGGGTCAGCTAAAACAAACACAAGCAGTAAATGTCCACAAAGAATTTCTTTTTTTTTTATTATAAAAAGGCTTCACAGATTTGCTGGCATATTGATAACCCCCCTACCCGCAAAGAACTCCAGGTAGCATAACTGGACATCACGGGCACTCAGGGAGGGCAAGCCAGGACGGCCACTTTCAAGCGCCGTCAGTGTGGTTTGAAGTATCATTCCGGCCTCAGGCCCAACTGAGCCAGCATAGTTGGCCGAATGTTTCCTTAAAAAGTTATGGAGAACACAGCACGCAAGTATAATATGGTTCAGTTTATACTCCGCCATATGGATGGGTGTCATAAATAGGTGGAACCGGCTGGCCAGGATTCCAAATGTGTTCTCCACCACTCTTCGGGCTCTGGCCAGCCGGTAATTAAAAACCCTCTGTTCCGGGGTGAGGGTCCTCATTGGGAATGGCCGCATCAGGTGGTCCCCCAGCGCAAACGCTTCATCAGCAACGAACACAAATGGGAGTCCTTCAACATTGTCCTCTGGAGCTGGCAAGTCCAAGCTGCCATTCTGGAGACACCTGTAGAACTCCGTCTGGGCGATGACTCCACCATCGGACATCTGGCCATTCTTCCCCACGTCCACATACAAGAAGTCGTAATTAGCCGACACCACCGCCAACATCACTATACTATTGAACCCCTTGTAATTATAATAGTACGACCCCGAGTTGGGTGGTGGGACGATGTGGACGTGTTTCCCATCAATTGCACCTCCGCAGTTAGGAAAGTCCCACCGCTCGGCAAAGTGGGAGGCCACAGTCTGCCATTCCTGTGGCGTGGAAGGAAACTGATGAGGAAAAAACAATAAACATTACTATTTTTACTCAGAAACATGGCAAGCAGATTAGACACAAACATTATGGGGCAACCTCCAGATAGCATTTATTAAGGGGAATTTAACAACGCCAAAGTATAAGGTACACCTATCATATTCCCCCTCCCCCCTCTCATGGGCCATTTCTAACATTATAGGGGGTGTGTGGAAATCTTGGACAGGTAACCCTCTTCACTTCATTGAGAGATGAATGCCTAAATAATGGGTATTACTTGGAACAGCCCCTCCTTAGTTACACTATTGGCAGCCCACTGGACAGGTAAGAAGTGTCATAATACAAAGATAGAAATACACACTGTACACATTTGAGGACATTTGGACATTCTGCTATTACCTATCAAGATAATAATAGGATCCAAAAACTTTAAACAGTACCATTTGAAAGTATACAGGCAGGCCCTTGCACTACATGCTTTGGGGAATTCATACATAAATCTGACCAGTAAAGAGATGGGTATAGTGTGTATGGGTTTGGCAAAGTCAGCAGATAGATCATTGAGGATAGATAGAGAATTGGGATCAGCTGACTTAGCAGTTGGGGGGAGGGAGGGTTACTAAAAATTATTTGGGGACACCACAAAAAAAAGCCTCTGGCACTCTGCCAGAATTTAAAGCAAAAATAACATTTCCAAACATTTTAGGGGGTGTTTGGGGTAAAGCACTACTATGGAGCTGAAAAAATACATTGTTAAGTGACTACATGAGGTGAATATAGGGCCAGGAGACACCATGCTGGGGAGGTTATTGAAGGGCAAATATGTATGAAGGACCTAAAATAATAATTACATAAAAATCAAGCATGCATGAGAACAAAGGGGACATTCACAGCATATTACAATCATGGTAATTAGGGAATGAGGAAAGAAATACAATATATTAGCAAACATTCAATACAATAAAATGTGATATTAAAGGATAAAAATCTTACCTTCATATACTCCTTCTGCAGGACCTGGATGATGGCAGAACAGGTCTCTGGGATAATGATCCCCAGAGCCTGGGGGGAGATGCCTGTCGAGAACTTCAAGTCCTGCAGGCTTCTCCCTGTCACCAAATACCGCAGGGTAGCGACCAGCCTCTGCTCCGGAGTGATGGCTTGCCTCATGCAGGTATCCTGCCTGCTGATATAGGGGGTCAGCGAAGCCAACAAACGGTGAAACACGGGGTCCGTCATCCTGAGAAAGTTCCTGAAATCATCAGGATTATTCTCACGGATCTCACGGTGCAAAGGCATATGAGAGAACTGGTCACGCTGAAGCAACCAATTCTTGGTCCATGAACTCCTCCCCACCCTGTTCATGGACTGGACTTGTGTCAAGGTCAGGACCCCAACACCAAGCCCCCGCACAGCATGAACTCTACGAGGAGTACGCATACGCAACATGGCTAGAAAACGGTCGGCTGCTCAGAACGAAGTAACAGAACGCACTGAAGAACAGCAAGGCCTGTGAAGAGTGACCTGAAAAACAGCAACGAGCGGACAAGATCGCACAGAAAACTCCAATACGAACTGTCTGCACGCACTGAAGAGCAGATACAAACCCACAAGGACAAACTGAACAGCAGAAAACGATCTGAAAGCCACGAGTCTGAAAAAGCGCGAATCGTCTCTCACCAAACTTTTACTAACATGAGATTAGCAAAAGGAGCCCAAAGGGTGCCGCGCTTGGTTCTGAACCGGCCTTTTCTAGTCTCGTCGTACGTGGTGTACGTGACCGCGTGGTTGGCGATCGGAAATTCCGACAACTTTGTGCGACCGTGTGTAGACAAAACAAGTTTGAGCCAACATCCGTCGGAAAAAATCCTAGGATTTTGTTGTCGGAATGTCCGAACAAAGTCCGACCGTGTGTATGCCCTATAACTGTGAGGGCTTACAGTGTTCTGGTATCACCGACACCTAAGGCCCAAATTTCTGCAGAGTATATAGGGCAGGCCGTATAGTATATACAGGAGGTCACCTACTTTCAAACATCCGACTTACAAACGACTCCTACTTACAAACGGAGGGAGACAACAGGAAGGAATCTACCCCTAGGAAGGGAAATTCTCTCCTGTAAGAGTTAATATGGGAAAAAGGTGTCTCCAGTGATGCTTTATTATCACCAATCCTTGTTTCCCTAAAAACACCAAATTTTCAAAATCCAGTTGTCATTGGGACAGAAAGTGAGCTGAAATCTTCTGTACAGGGGCACAGATAGCAAAACAAATGTTACAAGGGTGATGATAACCCTTCCCTATGTTATCCAAAAAGCTTAAAAATAGATTTTTTTGGCTGGAGCTAAACTTAAAAAATGTACCTGTTCCAAGTTACAAACAGATTCAACTTAAGAACAAACCTACAGTCCCTGTCTTGTTTTCACCACCGTATACTGCTGTTCAGAGTATATAGGGCCTTGGGGCCCCACGCCTTTTCTTTTTTTAATTTGGGTGTGGGGTTCCACTTAATATCCATACAAGACCCAAAGGGCCTGGTAATGGGCTGGGGGGTTACCAATGCCATTTTTCTCAATAATTTTACATCCATATTGCCAGGACCCGACATTACATTACAGCCGCAAGCAGTTTTAAATTACTTTTATTCCTTTAGAAATGTCATTTTGTGCAGGGACTGTTCTAAACATGGGAAATACGTGCCAATTTACAGGCATACTATAGACACCCCCCAGGTACGATATTTAAAGGAATATTTCACTTTTATTTTTTCACTTTAAGCATCATTAAAATCACTGCTCCAGAAAAAACGTCAGTTTTTAAAACTTTCTTTTGCATGATGTTACATGTTCCCTGGGACGGTCCTCAAACTCTTTTTAGGACAATAAAAAATTCGCACTTTTGATTTCTCACGTTCGAGTCCCATAGACTTTAACGGTGTTTGAATGTTCGCGCAAACTTTCGGTCTGTTCGCATGTTCTGGATGCAAACTGAACCGGGGGGTGTTCGGCTCATCCTAGTCATTAGTTAGATGTAGGAGGTGGGACTGGCTAGGGTCAAAAGAATACTTTGTAGTAAAAGTCAGTATGTGCATAATTGGATATCTCTGGTTTAAGGGGTCTCACTGATCTCTAGAGGATTATGAAATATATCTGCAAGCACTACTGGATGCCAGCACATAGAGGCAATTTGACAGAAGCAGTTGGCAGGTTCTGGCTATTAAAGTAAAAGATAACCAGCTGTCCTGCATTATATGGGAGGACAGCAAGGGCCCATCCACATTTCATAGTGTTACACAATGGGGGAGAGTACCATTTACCTGGGGAACAACAAGAAATAAGGTAAGTATTTGTACACATCTCCCCCAGGCAAATAAACAGTTAACCCAAATTCTTTAAACAATATTCAAAAATAAAGCTGTATGTTTCTTTAAAAAACTGTAAAAATGTGTTCCAAAAGCAGTCAAGTTGCTCATTTGGATATTGGTTCATAAGATTTAGACACGGTCTGTGCTGGTAGGGGTGGTACCACTCCAGGTAAATCTCAGTAGAGACTTATCACTTCCCCCTCCCCCCAGTCTGGCGCCACATCCAGGTGCTAAAATGCATGCAACAGGGGAATGCATCCACCATGGTTGCTACTGCCCATCTTTTAAGTGAGTTGGCGCCCTGGAAGGGGTATTTAAACACAGACAGGCCTTAGACATGCCTCTTTGTGCTTAGTATTTCTGAGCAATGCAGCGCAACATAATTTTCTGCTGTAAGTTCTTAGTCATTTCTCCTACTCATATGACCATCTTTCTTTCGTTTGTGGCAATCACTTTATAAAATTGTTGGTATTATTACTACATACATTTTGCTTTCCAATATATATTGATTATATTTTGATAAAGCATTCATAGTTATTTTTTTAAACTTCTTACAGGTTGTTTGTCATATTTTACTTCTACCTTGCGCTGACTTTGGATTTCCTATGGTTTTATGTCACAATGGCCCCTTGGAGGGAATTGGGTGCGTGTGAGCACATATGGGTTGTGTGGGCATTTCTGAGTGCATTCATGTACGTAGATTGCCATTAGCTTGAGAATGTACTTTACATACTGTAAATAAATTTATCTGTTAGTTGAAATGTTTTATCTTTAGTATAATATTACATGTCTCATCTCTTGACAAAGCAAAGTCTACCTGGGAAACACATTGAGAAATAACCTTCACCATTAAGAATGTATACAACTTTGTGTACCTTGTAATCTAATGGGTCATGTAGACCATGCTAAGTTTATGATATATGCCTGGTGAATGTTGTGAGTTGGAGACATAATGAACTCAGAAACTAGAATGTCATGTATTACATTGTTACTTTTGGGAAAAAATTTTTTTTAATAATTTTAAAATAAAATATTTATTTTGTTCATTAATCTCTATTTGTGTCATAATTTGGTAACACTAAGAGGCCCATACATTTTTTAAATGTTTCTGCTCATGGACACTGCTAAATTTGACTACAATGCTATAATGTATCTACTAAAAGTGTTTTTAACCCTAAAAGAAAAAAAATGTATGATCCTGTTCCTTGAAAGCATGTTATACAGCACAGTGCTTGTGCTGTGTCATTTGAGCTTTGTCACCTAAAAAACCTGGCTGATCCTGCCTGGCTATACCCTCCCCCTGTAAACTGACCACCATGTATCACAGCTGCTGAGCTCTGACACCGTGGTCAGTTTACATGCCTCTGTCATCCGCAGCTCTCTGTAGCTCTCCTCTGTCCTCTCTCCCCCATCCTCTCCCCCCTCTCCTCTGTCCTCCCCCCCCCCTCCCTGCCTGTCAGCTCGTGTGTGCAAGTTGTGTCCTCCACGCCCCTCCCCTGCTGCTGCCATACTATGTAAAATAACTTTCTTTACTAACTAGAACCAAGTCTGTTATAGCAAGTTAAATCATTCAGTGCCTTTCTTTTTAAAAAATTATGCGGCCCAATACCTTATGCAAGACCGCCGCTGAGCGGTCACATGACCCCAGATCTCATATTTAAGAGGTCCTGTTCACATTCCTTGTAATAGGAACAAAATTGACCCAACATTTTTTTTTAAAAAGACAGTGTCAAATGAAAAAAATGAAAAGTAAAATAAATAAAAAAACCACACATGTGAGGTATCACCACAATTGTTAAAGTGAGAGCAATAACCCTAGCCCTAGACCTCCTCTGTAACTCAAAACTGGTAACCTGTTTAAATTTTTAAACATCGCCTATGGAGATTTTTAAGGGTAAAAGTTTGTCGCCATTCCACGAGCGGGCGCAATTTTAAAGCGTGACATATTGGGTATCAATTTAATCGGCGTAACATAATCTTACAACGACTGCCATTTTATTCTCTAGGGTGTTAGAAAAAATATATATAATGTTTGGGGGTTCTAAGTAATTTTCTAGCAAAAAAAATGATTTTAACTTCTAAACAACAAGTGTAAAAAAGAGGCTCGGTCACCTGCTATAACAGAGGGCATTTAAGTTAATAGAGAAAGTGACTTAACAACCACTTTAATTTTGTACTCATTTTCTTTTTATTTTGATACATCAACTCCAGTGTGGCTGCCACAAAGGACCTTACGTTTTCTCACATTAAAGATTTGGCTTCCTTGAATAATTATTATTATTGTCATTACCAGTTTCAGATTAAATCGGGAATTCATTAGATCAGCCAGTCATGGATACTATGTTAGGAATTTATGCTCCGATATTCAAAATTTGGTGTTGTTCTCCTGACTTTTGCAAAGAACAAATAGAATCATTTTTACAGTGGTACATTAACTGTTTACTTTTTTTTGACAAGCATCTTAAGACATTCCATGGCATTTACTGCTGTTTAATGTTCTTGTTAATGATACCTACCCATTGTTTGCTGCTTTTTCTGATAAGCTAATGAATATGAGGATCATACAGTCTGACATGACATTTCCTGTTAGAATGTATAAAAGGTCAGTAAGTACCCAATGATGGGGAGATTGCCATATTAATCCTATGTTTCTACCCATGTTTTCTGTCTGTCTTCACTACTCCACTACTTATTTTGGTCATGGCAGGCCTACCCTGGATGGCAGCAGAAGACATCAGAGACCTGAAACTAAATATTTTCTTTAAATGCTTTCTACAAATGGCTTCTGATTTTAAATCTAACTTTTACTGGTTTTTACTAACAATATATGTAGACAATTTTATATTGTGTTATCATGTATTGTAATGAAATGTATATTCTTAAATCATGTGACAGTGTTATATTGAAAGACACTCATGTTTGTACAATTGCAGATCTTTGGTCGGTATTTGATACTACTGCCAAATCACAAGGGTAAATATCAAAGTACAGTGCTTGATATCAAATGTTTTAAGGAGCCAAATAACAATGCTAAGATGGGATTTTTCACACTCAGGAGCATATGTAACCTCTTTGTTCTGGTCCACCTTACTACCAACACAGAAATTTATCAATACATTCTTATGAGTCTGACACCAATCCTAATAGCTGAAATATTTCATCATTTGCTTGATGCCAAATGACTCAACATACGTTCTGAAAAAAACTATGTTTGGAGATACATTTTATGACTAGTATGTTTGTAAAGTATAACAGTTAAAAAAAAAATCATACAGCCAGAAAAAAATCCCTTGTTTTCTTTGTTTTTCTATTGTAATATATTGTTCAAGAGAGAAGAGTTTGTTTCATAAAATGTCATCTTTTACTTGGAAACTGTCTGATGCAATCTACTCTTATTGCAGGCCCTAACTGATGAAATTGTATCTCATATCAGACTGTGATCACTCTTGAGAAATTGCAAAGACATCAATTTCCTGATGCTGCACCTAGCCATGAACAATTGAGTTCTAGCTGTAATGTTAAAAGCAGTTTGCGCAAGCCATGCTACTGAGCTTAAATCAACAAAATTCTAAATGCATTGCTAAGTTTTTTTATTTACTGCTACCAAAAATTGGAGAGCAGGTAAATGTATCAGACTTTTCTCTAATAACATTTTATCCAACCCTTCTCTTAATTAACAAAGTAAAGTTAAAAAGGTATGGTATTGTTATTTTAACTGTATTAGTAATTTCATTGGGATTTCATTCTTTCATTATTACAAGGCAAGCACAAATACAAACAACAAAACATTGTATTATTTAGCTAGATGCCAAGTTGGGTTTGAATCATAATAATTTCATAGGGACTGCCTATGCAGCATCAGTAACTAATGTTTCTAACATACAAACTAGACTTCTCTTTAAATTACCTTCAAAAAATCTAAAACATTTTAAGAAATGCATAACAAATTTAACTTTCTGGGTTAAAAAAGTTAGCATATTAGAATTAAACCATTATTCCAGTTTAAAATAAAACAAGTCCTGCAGTATTTAAAAAAAACAGCCACACTGCAATACTCACCTATCTCAAGCACTGTCTTTTGCAGACTCACTGTCTGTTATTGGTTAAATGATTCCAGACATCTAGGACACAACCACTGGAGGAGAGTCACTTATTGCTCTGGATTCACAGGAGAAAAAAAAAACGTTGTCCTTCTGTCCACTATTATCTGCAGCATTTTATACCAGATCACTGCTGGAGAAAGTAGAAGAGGAAGAGGACCCATAAAGTCACATAACTGAACAGAAGACTGCTGAAAATATGTTATGTATTTGTTGTCTTGAAGTAAAAATGGTACAAGATGAATCTTTATTGGATGCCATGGGTTACTGTCCTTAAGAACAAGCACTATTTACTTGTAGGGATTAGCTGAACACCCCCCAATTTGGTTCGCTCCAGAACATGCGAACAGACAAAAAATTTGTGTGAACACTGTTAAAGTCTATGGGACTCAAATGTGAAAAATCAAATGTGTTTATTTTAAAGGCTTATATGCAAGTTATTGCCATAAAAAGTGTTTGGGGACCTGGGTACTGTCCCAGGGGACATGTATCAATGCAAAAAAAGTTTTTAAAAGGGCCGTTTTTTCAGGAGCAGTGATTTTAATAATACTTAAAGTGAAACAATAAAAATGAAATATTCCTTTAAATATCGTGCCACGGGGGTCCCCTTAGTCTGCCTGTAAAGTAGCGCCTCTTTCCTATGTTTATAACAGTACCGCAGCAAAATCACATTTCTAAAGGAAAAAATGTCATTTAAATTGCTTGCCTTTGTAATCTATTGTCGGATCCTGGCAATATACATAAAAAATCATTAAAAAAACAAATGGCGTGGTCCCCCCTCCCCAGTCCATTATCAGGCCCTTCAGGTCTGGTGTGGATATTAAGAGAAACTCCATGCCAAAATTTAAAAAAAAATGGCGTGGGGGTCCCCCCAAAATAAAATCCAGGCCATTCAGATCTGGTATGGATTTAAAGTGGAACCCAGTGCCAAATTTTAAAAAAAATGGCGTGGGGGTTCCCCCCAAAATCCATACCAGACCCTTATCCAAGCATGTAACCTGGAAGGCCGCAGGAAAAGGGGTGGACGAGAGAGCACCCCCCCTCCTGAACCGTACCAAGCCATATGCCCTCAACATAGGGAGGGTGCTTTGGGGTCCCCCAGATCCTGCCCCCCTATGTGAAAGGGTATGGGGTACATTGAATCCCTACCCATTCACCAAAAAAGTATAAAAAAAGTAAAAACAACAGCGGACAATTCCTTTTTTTTAAAAAAAGTGTAAGTGTCCCACAATGTCAATCCATGTTCAATCACGGCCCCGGGGGTCCCGGGAAAAAGATACGGAAAAACTCCGCCTCCATGGGAGGCGTCCTGCCGGCTGCTGCCTTTTCGCGGTGACAGCTGTTATATAGACAAGGGCGGGGCCACCGGGTAATGTAAATGGGTGACCCCGCCCCCTCTGATGTCACATGACAAGGGTTGTGGGGATGAGGCCCTTGTCCCCATCAACATGGGGACAAAGTGCTTTGGGGGGGACCCCAAAGCACCCACCCCATGTTGAGAGCATGTGACCTCGTACGGTTGGGGGTGCTCTATTGTCTCCCCCTTTTCCTGCAGCCTGCCAGGTTGCATGCCCGGATAAGGGTCTGTATGGGGGACCCCCACGCCATTTTTTAAAAATTTTGGTGCGGGGTTCCCCTTAAAATCCATACCAGACCTGAAGGGCCTGGTATGGATTTTGGAGGGACTCCCACACCATTTTTTTTATTTTGGCGCAGGGTTCCCCTTAACCAGTTCAATACACCATGTTATATAAACTACACTGCCTGAATTGACTGAATATAGAGTCTACCCTGAGTATATAGGCTACACTGAATGCAGAGTATATATATGTATGTATGAATATATATATATATATATATATACATACATATATATATATATATATATATATATATATATATATATATATATATATATCAAATACACTGCCACTAGCTAACTAACTCTAGCTCAAACTATCTCCGTCCACACACTATACACGGTCGCTATGTAAGCAGCCTTATATAGTGTGGGGCATGGACTTAGTTCCCCTGAGCAATGATTGGCCAATGCACCCTGCCTTGGCCAATTATGGCTCTCTCAGCAGAGCGTGCTGTGATTGGCCAAAGCATGCAGGTCAGGTGAATGCATTGGCCAATCATCACACAGCAATGCACTGCCATCTAGCAGTGCAATATGGGTCATTCTGTGGCACTCAAATTTCCCAAGAACGCCCCATATGTTTGGTTTGTTTTAGAACAAATGAACGCTCGATGTTTGAGTCGAGCTCATGTGAACCGTGGGCTCATCCCTATTTACAGGCAGAACCATTTTCAAAAGCTACAATCACATAGTTTTTATCATAACAAATTTCCCAATCAAATATATGCATGGCCACTAATTTCACATTTTTCACACCTAACTTTTTTATATGTTAATAATTCTAAGCAAAACAAGGTACATTTCTCATGTCTTTGTTGAGGGTAAATTATATAAGTGGTTCTCCATATAAGGTTAAACTTCATGAAATTACCATGTGGAGTTGTTCAGTCAACTAAGAGAGGCTAAATAGGTTTGAAAATCGTATAATAACTGTGATTTTCAAAGGTGATCAGCAACCTGCCCTGCCATACAATATAAAAAATAAAACATTTTAGAGCTCATACATGGACCATGTGTAAAATCCACAAATTGCAAATATTACAACAAACCCAACTGAAGTTAACCACCCTTACATGTTCCTAACTACCACAGTCACTGTAAAGGGGTATTACACTTTTGGAGTTCACAATATACCAGGGAGCTGTTTTATTGTGTTTGTGGTTTTTATTTAAACATTTGCGATACTGATACAAAAATGCCCAAGCATTAAAGGGGTTATGAGCAGGGGTAGGGAATATGGATGTGCCCTTTTTGCTGATCATATTCTTATGTGTATTACCTCCCCGATTTTGCCTAATCATTAAAAAAAAAATGCTTGGTGAGTTTGGTGGGGTTGAATTAAGTCAACTAAATTAGAGACTCTAAATAAAAATCTGTCAACTGACAGTATCACCCATCTACGATCCTACTTTCCTTGTACATGGCAAAAGCCTGCTTTCCAGACCGGGGAATAAAATTGACCCCGGAAATTCTAACATACAGTTATTCAAAATATTGAAAGAGAAATTAGATGTATGGTTTAAGCAGATTCTACATTCACTAGGTGAATGTATTAACACAGTTAAAATAATGTGACTACGAAAATTGATGTATTACTTCAGGTCTCTTACTATTCTGATATCATTATGGATTCTCAGAAAATTTTAATTTAGGAGCATAACATTTGGGGCACAAAGGGACATAGGCTCATAATACCCTTTATTCTAGAAAACAACAGGGGGGACTGGGAGTTTTGCACATAATATACTGTATATTATTATTAAACTGAACAAATAGCACAGATCTATATTCTACCACATACCTATTTGGATACATTTGGAGCAGGTGTACATCATAAGTATTCAAACGACCTTCTGATGTGGATTGTCTCCAAACAGAGACCAGCCATTATGTGCTAGACCATGTGCCATTCTTAAAAATTGCAGGATGATGCATGTAAACAAACTTCCCTCAAATCCCTCTTACTCTGCATTATCTACCACCTTAAACAACCTGTTTTTTCCACCTGATCAACCACCTTAGCACTTTGTGTGGTGGTTAAACAAAGGCTACATCATGTTAATAACGGGAAGAATATAGTTGCATCTTTCCAACATTCGGATGCGTCCAAATGTCCGAATAAAAAAATAATGAATTTCAACGAATACGAAAGAAATTATAGCGGATATAATGAATGAATTCTACATGATTCGGTAATTCGTTAAAGCTCTAATGAAACAAAAGGTCAGCTCAAAGTAAATCTTACAGTCCAATCAGCTGATTAATTTTGTGCTGGAGGTTGGATTACTGGCAAAGTGCATTCCTGAGAACTGAGTGAGAAGGGTGTTGTATTGTATTTGAGCAGAGGAGAAGAGATATTGTAATTGTGTGCATTAAAAGATTCAATAAACAAACGACATTCCAAACTACGAATCATTATCACGAATATATATCCATACATAAAAATCGAATTTCAACGAATACAAATGAAATTATAGCGCATATAACTAATGGATTCGACATGATTCGAGATTCAGTATAACGAATATTTACACTCTACGAATAATAACGAATTATCCGAAAACGTATTAACGTAACATAATGTATATAACAGAATGAAATTACGTATTTTACGAATGACAACAAACTGAAACTAAACAAAATTTGTGCACACGTATACTTTTTAGCATGGGAATAGACTTGAATACTGTTATAGAACCAGAGGACTAATCCAAGTTGATAGAATGTAAAGGGGGTCCTAAATGTGTCCCCAGTGGAAGCGAACGACAAAGTCTTCTCTAGATGGTACCTGGTTCATAGTAGACTTGGGAAAGCGTATCCTGACTCCTCCCAAATTGCTTTAGACAGTGCAGGATGTATGGTGGCACAGGTGAAGGTGAAATTGTTTTGGACTTTGTTTTTGGTCTTATACCTGTATACTTAATTAAATAGAAAAAGTGAAAAAAGGTTACGCTGTCTGATACCTCTGAGAAATCAATCCCCAAAAGAAATGACTTAATAATCAATTAATCAACACAATATACACTGCCCAAAATTTTTTTAAGAACACTTTGAAAACACATCAGATCTCAATGGGGAAAAATATCATGCTGGATATCGATACTGATATTGACTGGGTAATGTATTAGGAATGAAAGGATGCCACATCGTTTGATGGAAATTAAAATTATCAACCTACATAGGGCTGAATTCATGCTACCAGTAGTGACACTGACCCTAGCCAAATGCAAAACTAGTGAAAAATAGTCAAAAAAGATAAGTAGGGAAAAAATTTCAGTGGCCTCCACCTGTAAAACAATTCCTGTTTTGGAGGTCGTCTCATTGTTACCCATCTAGTGCATCTAATTTCATTAACACCAAAGGAGCTGAAACTGATTAACAACCCCCTCTGCTACTCAACTGACCAGATCAATATCCCAGGAGTTTAATTGACTTGATGCTATACTCTGATTAAAAAGTGATCTTTTAATTTTTTTGAGCAGTTATATAGACACAGTGTAAATCAAACGTGATATGAATATATCAAAAAATATATATTAAAAATTTGTAAAATTATGAGTTAAAAGCAAGTGTCCATATCTGATTCCAAAAAACAAATATAAAGTAAACTGCTCCCAGTGCTTCAACATTCATAAAGTGCTTCCATGCTCCACCATTGCTCAAAGAAGTATTAGCCTCTTACTAGATAATCATGATCTCTAGATTAGAGGATATCATAATAAGCAGGAGATAAAAGGGTGTCCTTTAAGCAATCTCGATCTCACAGCAGCACTAGTCAGGAATGGATCCAATGCTCGATGGTCAGCGTGCCAGCTTCCACACATGCATATCAGAGCTCGCTGCAAACCAGGAGTCAGCTCTCCCTTTCACTCGGGTCGTGACTTGTATTTTATATGCAAAAAAGAAGGCTTATTGTGCATTATATCCACACTCTTTATTAAAACTAAAAATATTACAGGTGTTTAAAAGTATAGTCTAGTGGTAGATAGATAATCAGCAGGTCCAGAACGTGGTGACGTCACAACTCCTGTCTCCAACTGACGCGTTTCCCAATAAAATACATCATCTGGGATTGGAGGAATTTATTTTTGTTGCTCTGTTGCTATCTTTGTAAGGTGACCTTGGGTGTTTTGAAAGGTGCCTATAAATATAATGTATTATTATTAGTAGTAGTACTAGTAGTAAACATAAAATCTTTCAGAGGACATGGTAACCCTAGACTAAATTGATTCAACTTCCAGCAAACCTTTTTCAGAGGTATATTATTTTGGAGGTTACATGGTCAGGGACCTGGGTTGAGCTGGAGGGTAGCATGTTCCCCTCTTCTTTCTTCCCTTTTAAGTGCTAGCAGCATTGGCATTGGGGAGAATGTCCTTTCCCACCCTAGTTCTCCTCTGCAAGATATGCATTCTTCCCTTTCCTGCACCTTTCCTTTTTTGCATTTACTGTAATTACTTTACAGTTTCAGACCTTTAAATTATAGACATCCCTGTCAGGGCTGGGATCTGAACCCAAAACCTCTGCTGCATCCAGCAATAGCTCTTCTTGCTGATACACCTGAGATGCTGGACAGCTTCCTGTCTGATCCTTTGGACTTTCTTGCATTGTCTCTTGTTTCTGGTGAACCTTAAACTCTTTGCTCCTCCAAACATTGAACTTCCTGATTTAAGCCATGTCTGTGCACTTCCTGTTTGCTAGATTATTGCTCTCTCTCCAGCCGATATATTGCTTCTTTGTGTACCTATAGCTGTCCTTATGTTCATTACAACTCTTTACCAACCTTTGGCTTGTTCCTTGACTACGCTTCCACTTGATCCCAATCTGCTACTGGACCCTGGCTTGCTCAGTTCCTGGTAGAGCGATCCTGAGGACCATGACTTGGTGCTGACATGCAGCAAAACCCATCTCCACTATCCAGACCTGTGGTGAATACCGGTTAGTGTTTAGACCATGCACCTCGGATAAGCCCACATCATCCACCAGGAGTAGGTGCTTGTTTACTTATTCTGCTGATCAGTGGGAGCCTCTCTACTGCTATAGCTACTGAGTCTTTCTGAGTCTTACCCCTGACCATGACAATCACTGTGGAGATGGGATTGACGGAAATCCACCATAACGTTTGTAATTTTAATACAAATTATATGCGGACAATACTTGGTTGAGGATTCAGTTTTATTGATAAGTACGGGCTTTTCTTGGTTAATCTGAATTACAGCCAAATCAGATATATAATGTCTGTCAATAACCTATAAATAGAACATTATGTGCTGATTTATTGTTGGATAGCTGTTGTGATACTCTCCATACAAACTGCATTTTTGTGTTGCATGTTTGGAAACTAATAAAAATCAGTTAAAAGCAAAATCAGTTCTGGCTAATTTCAAGGCTAATGACAAACAAAGGGCAAAATGGTACTCTCAGGATCCCTGCCAAGATTTGCAGTATCGCTGCCATGAATTACAGAATCTTTGCAGGACATCCAACAAGACTCACAGAATCTTTGCCAGGACTTACCTTAGTATTTACAGAATCCAAGCCAGGACTTCTAGAAGTAACCTAAGATGAAGTTGGACATGTCCTTCAACCAGAAAGTGGTCGGTGTTGTGTCTTCTCACCAGCTCCCCCTTGTTAAAAGCTAAAATACTCACCTGCAAGATTGCCTTACTGTTGCTGACCCAGATTGTTCCTGACTTTTCTCCTGCCTGCTGTGGGCCTTGGCCTCTACTTGGATTCTGACTAGTCTCTTGCTTGCTCCTACCTCAACCCTTTGCCTAGACTTAGACTACACTTCTGCCAGCCACCTGCCTTGACGTTTTTCTTGATCCCAAGTATGCTCTAAACTCCTGTCTCCACACTGTAGCCTCCTTGTTCCCCTTGATGGAGTAATCCTGAGCGCCACAACCTGGTACCAGTGTGCAGCTTAATCCATCTCCTCAATCAGGTTAAACTCAGCTGGTGCTTAGACCCCATCCTTGAGTAAGCAAATATCATCTGCCAAGGGGTGTAGTCATAACAGAGGCATGTACCAATGCAAAAATTAAAAAAAATAAAATAATCAATACCGTTTGGCAGAGAGGGCCAACTGTTTTGTGTAAATTTGGGGACAATCCATTGTAAGATTTACACTTCTAAACAAAGCAAAAATGAAATCCCCCAGCATCATAATAACTGGAAAAAGAATGGCCAAACCAATTTCATAGAACAGCATGTGTGCAGGACCACACCATATTGTTTACAAACTTGAATAAAATGTCAACATAGAGTGCACAAAAACACCTCAAAAAGGCAGTTGTTTTGAGGAAATAAAAATAATAGAGCCACATTTCAGAGACAATAGTTATATATTGGAGCAGGATGCATTTTGAGAGGGACACACAACATGCAGGTTTTTTATAAAATTAAAATTCACATATATGACATAAAAAGGTAGACATATTGGGGTTGATTTACTAAAGGCAAATCCACTCTGCACTAGAAGTTCACTGCAAGTGCACTTGGAAGTGCAGTCGCTGTAGATCTCTGTAGATCTGAGGGGAAGCTCTGAAATGAGGGGAAGCTTTGCTGATTTTATCATCCAATCATGTGCAAGCAAAAATGCTATTTTACATATTCAAAGCAAATAATATTGCACACACTGTAATGCCCCGTACACACGGTCAGATTTTCCAATGGAAAATGTCCGTTCGGAGCGTGTTGTCGGACATTCCGACCGTGTGTGGGCTCCATCGGACATTTTCCATCGGATTTTCTGACACACAAAGTTTGAGAGCAGGCTATAAAATTTTCCGACAACAAAATCCGACCGCGTTAATTCCGACCGTATGTGGCCAGTTCCGACGCACAAAGTGCCACGCATGCTCAGAAGAAATTCCGAGATGGAACAGCTCGGTCTGGTAAAATTAGCGTTCGGAATGGATACAGCACTTTCGTCACGCTGCAATGTAAAAAATGGTTTAATACAGCGCACTCTCTTCTTTATAATGTGAGAAGAACAAAGTAGTTTGCTTATATTCACACAGACTTCTCACAAACTTCTTTCTTTATTATTTATTATGATTCCCTCAATATATTTGATTTGTCACATCTGACCAATTTTTTTTTGTTTGTTTTTAATAGTAAAAAAAGTTTTGTTAAAAAAATTTTGTTTGCTTTTTAATAAAGAATATTTTTGGGTGTGTTTTGTGTGTCAAGTTACCACAACACCATTGATATCTTGTATTATTTAATCTCAAGGAGATTGCTTGGTGTTGGTGTCTCTTGTTAATTTCACATTGTATTTTTGAAATGTACCTGCCTCCTCACAAACAAACTGTCCTTTTTGAAGGAAAACACACATAGGCGAGTATAATTGAACCAAAAATGCCTTTATTAAGGGCTCAGAACCAAACAAAGAGGGAGGCAACGCTGGAGAAACAGCAGAAATTGGTGAAGCCTTTGGCCCCCAGGGCAGACATGATTTTTTTTCCAGCAAAATTGGTGGCCTGAGGAGTCCTTATGTAAGGAAGTGCAGTCTGGTCTGGCTTCTCCTGGCTGCAACTTAGCCCCGCCTCCTCTTGGCTGCCACTTACCCCCGCCTCCTCCTGGCTGCCACATTCCACAGCCTCCTCCTGTGTGCCACATTCCAGAGCCTCCTCCTGGCTGAGTATGGTATGAAAAAGGGACATCGTTTTAGTTTTTTATTCATCAATCACACACAATTGTCACCTCATGACTGTTGCAAATTGAATGTTAACAAATATAACTGATGATCATTCTGAGCCCAGCATTTTTCATTCTTGTCCCAAATATTTTTGCCCACTACTGTCTATTGATATGTAAAACACTTTATTAAATCAGCAATTACTGATCAATAATGACATCTAGTAAACATCATTTATTTCTTGACTAGAAATCTGTAGAAGAATGCTTTACCTGGCTCCATCTGGGCTCCTCCACTTCTCCCTGGCTGGAAGTCCCAGGTTGGACATCGGAAGCCTCAGCTGGGGTGGAAGGAAGAGTGGAAGGAAGGGTTGAGAGGGATTCCCTGACTTCAGTGTGGTCTGACAGAAATCGCAGTCTCTCATAGTACCACAGCCTGGGGACATAAATGTCATTTGCTCCAGCTCCAGATCTCTGGGAATCTGTGACCTTCTTGCGCTCCCTAAGATAAGTGCTCCTCAGGCCACCAATTTTGGCTTTTAAATAGGGGATGGTTGCCGTGGGGACCACCGGCTTCACCAACTCCAGCAGTTTCTCAAGTGCTGCCTGCCTCTTTTGTTTATGATTATAATGCGGGTGTTTCACCTGCCACAGACAGGGCAGCTCCCTGTACTTGTCTATGAACAGGGGGAGGAAGTTGTGGTCATTGAAGCCATCCATTTTATCTGCAAGACACAACACAAGATAAACCCTAATGTCAGGCAAAACTCTCCTAATCTTGTTACAATATAGGCCTCAATGTAGAAGCAGTATAGGCCCAAGTTTAGATCTTACCTTCGTTATCACGATCGGAGCCTCCTATACGCCTTCCTCTGCTCACAGATCATACGTACTACGCACGCATGTTATACGTTATACACACTGGACATGCGTGTAACTCCGCCCGCCCCTGACGTTCTTTCTAGTCTATTCCCCGCCTATCACGGGTACTCACCGAGGCCGAGATGCTGGGAGTGGCTTCCCTTGCGGCTAAGCGCACCACACCCCTGGTAGTGGTACAGAGGGTGTAGGGCACAGAGAGGCACGGGTCGCCTGCAGGCAGGAAGCTTCTTGAGAGGAGGACTTCAGTCACGCAGAGATGAGAGCAACGGTGGCTCTGACCCAGAGCTGGAGAAGAAGACCCGGCCGGGGTTCTAACCCGCAAACACAATGGGAGCTGGGATAAGTGCAGGAGATCAGGCACTGAGAACCCAGTAGTGGAGAGTCTATGATGCAGACCGATAACTTAATACTGGAGACTGGTAGATGAGGAAGTCCTTGAAACAGGCCGAGGGTCAAACACAGCAGATGGTAAGTAGAGGAATCCTGAAGGCAAGCCAGAGGTAGGGGATTGGAGATGTCAGCAGAGAAGTCCGTTTAAACAAGCCGGGGTCATACACGAGAAGGCAGGAGAATCCGGAGACAGGCAGAGGGTCAAACACTGGAAGCAGATCGTGGGAAAGTCCTTTAAACAAGCCGAGATCAAATGCTGGAGAGAGACAAGGTAGGTCAGGCAAATCCGGGTCAAACAGGTAAACACAAGAAGCAGGAATCAGGAACGGAACACTGGAAGCTGAAAGACAAACCAGCAATTAAACAGGGCACAAGTCAGTCCTTATATAGGCCAGAAAGGGGGCGTGACGCTGACGAGCGAACGTTCGTACGCCATTACGCCGTTACGCCGTGTAGTGAACCCGTGTGTGCCGCTACTTTGCTAACGCGCATGCGCCGAAGCGCGGCTCCGCCGCGCAAACGCACAGGAACCTTCCGATGTTGACAGGCTCTTTTCTGACAGTGCCCCCCCCCCAAAGGGCAACCTCCGGGTGCCCAATCTGGCCAGTACTCCCGGATATTTCTTGTGGAATGTTTGTATTAACCGTGGGGCATGTATATTGGAGGAGGGTTCCCAAGAATTATCTTCTGGGGGGTACCCCTTCCACTTGACCAGGTACTGGATATGACCCCCCCTCCTTCTACAGTCCATTATAGCCTCAACCTCGAATTCATCTTCGCCTTCAATATTAATTGGAGGAGGTGGCAACTCCTCCCTTCCTGGAAAAGAACTGGGAGTTACTGGTTTCAAAAGGGAAGTATGAAAGACAGGATGAATTCTGTAAGAGCTGGGTAAAGAGAGTTCAAAGGCCACGGGGTTCACTACTCTCTTTATCTTGAAGGGACCAATAAACCTTGGGCCTAATTTGCGTGAAGGACAAGAAAGTTTGAGGTTTGTTGCAGATAGCCAGACTTCATCCCCAATCTTAAAAATTGGGTTGCTCCTCCTCCCCCTGTCATAGTATTTCTTGTAGCTGTCCTGAGCCTTCTTCATAGTTTCCTGAATTATTTGAAAATTGGCTTGAATGGAATTTATTCGGTCTTGCACCGCGGGAACTGATACTTCTGAAAAAGATTTAGGCAAAAAAGAGGGGTGAAATCCATAATTAGCCCAGAAAGGAGTTTGATTGGTTGCTGTATGTATGGAATTATTATAGGCAAATTCTGCACAGGGGAGGAGTGAAACCCAGTTGTCTTGAGAGCATGAGCAGAAACAGCGCAGATATTGTTCCAGCGTTTGGTTCGTCCTCTCTGTTTGACCATTACTTTGAGGATGATATGCTGAGGATAGGCATACCTTGATTTCCAGGGATTTACAAAGGTCTCTCCAAAATTTTGAGGTGAACTGGACTCCTCTGTCAGACACAATGCTAACGGGTACTCCATGTAGCCTAACCACTTCCTTGATGAATATATCCGCGGTATCTGAGGCAGAGGGTGTGCCCTTCATGGGTAAGAAGTGGGCCATTTTTGAAAGGCGGTCGACTACTACCAGAATGGTGGAGAATCCTTCAGCAGGTGGTAGGTCAACGATAAAGTCCATAGCCACTTCCTTCCAGGGTTGCTCTGGAATGGGTAATGGTCTTAATAGACCCCAGGCTTTTGCATTGGATCCCTTGCTGCGCTGGCAAATAATACAAGAGTTTACGTAGTTCTTACAGTCCTGACTCCACCCTGGCCACCAGAAGGAACGATGTATTAGTTCTGAGGTCTTTTGTACCCCGAAATGTCCTGCAAATTTGTTATCATGAAATGTTTTTAGTACCAAGGGTCTTACTTGCGCTGGAACAAATATTTTGTTTTGGGCCCATAGTAAACCATCCTGTTTCCTCAGTGTGGGTACTTCAGGGTTTAAGCATTGGCTGGAGGCCTGTTCAATGGCAGTTCTTAGATCTGGCTGGATTGAACAAAGAAAATTCTGTGAGGATAGAATAGTACCAGGTTCTGCTGTTTGAGAGGTTTCTGGGAACATTCGAGATAGGGCGTCCGCTTTCCCATTCTTGGAACCAGGCCGATAGGAAATGTGAAAGTTGAACCTGGAGAAGAACAAAGCCCAGCGGGCTTGCCGGGGTCTGAGGCGTTTTGCTGTTCTAAGGTACTCCAGGTTCTTGTGATCTGTGAAGATCATAATGGGGTGAGAAGCGCCCTCCAAAAGATATCTCCACTCCTCAAGAGCAAATTTGATGGCCAGTAGTTCACGCTCCCCCACGTCATAGTTCCTTTCCGGCGGGGACAGTTTCCGGGAGGCAAATGCCACAGGATGAAGAAGGGCCTTCTGGCCTCGTCTTTGGGATAGAATTGCTCCTAAAGCGGATTCTGAGGCGTCTACTTCCAACACATAGGGAAAAGCGGGGTCTGGATGCAGTAGAACCGGGGCAGAAGTAAATAGATTCTTCAGTTTATCAAATGCTTCCTGAGTTTCTGAGGACCACTGGAATCGACTTTGCTGGCGAGTCAGTTGGGTTATGGGAGAAATGATCGATGAAAATCCTTTTATGAACCTGCGATAAAAGTTGGCAAAGCCCACAAATCGTTGGACCCCCTTTTTGTCTGTAGGGGCTGGCCATTCTTGGATAGACTTCACTTTCTGAGGATCCATTGAGACCCCTTCAGTGGAGATAATGAACCCTAGGAATTGGACTACTGTTTTTTCAAATTCGCATTTCTCTCCCTTTAGGTAGAGTCCGTGCTTCCTGAGGATCGTGAGTACCTTCTTCACATGGACCTGGTGTTGCTCAATGGTTGTAGAGAAAATCAGAATATCGTCAAGGTAAACAATCACAAAGTCATCTAAGTATTCACGAAAAATATCATTTACCAGGTGTTGGAATGTAGCTGGGGCATTGCACAGACCGAATGGCATCACTAGATATTCAAAATGTCCGAACCTAGACCTAAAAGCCGTTTTCCACTCATCCCCTGGGCGTATCCGCACCAAGTTGTAGGCGCCCCTTAGGTCAAGTTTAGAGAAAACTCGTGCGGTTCGAAACCGTTGGAACAGTTCTGGGATGAGGGGAAGTGGATAACGGTTCTTGATGGTGATCTTGTTGATCTCCCTGTAGTCCACACAAGGCCTTAAAGTACCATCTTTTTTTTCAACGAAGAAAATCCCTGCTCCAGCCGGAGAAGAGGAAGGACGAATGAATCCCTTTTCAAGGTTTTCGTTGATGTAGGACCGCAGAGCCTCCAACTCCTTTTCTGATAGAGGGAATATACGACCAAAAGGAATCTCGGAGCCAGGTAAGAGATCAATGGGACAGTCGTATGGTCGGTGAGGAGGCAAACTGTCAGCTCTCCTTTTGTCAAAAATGTCCATGAATTCATGGTAGGCTGCAGGGACGTGCTGAAGGTGATCAGGAACTGGCTGGACAGTTAGACAGGAAGCTGTGCAGACAGGACCAGAGGTGAAGCAGTGCTGGGAGCAGTAGGCCGAAGAGAAGGAGATCTTCTTCTCACTCCAATTGATATGGGGGTCGTGAGCTTGCAGCCATGGAAGTCCCAGGATGATAGGGAACATGGGGGAGCAGATGATGTCAAAGCACAGAAATTCTTGATGTCCTGAATCTGTGATGGTGAGAATGGGTTTAGTTTCTTGGGTAACAGGCCCAGGACAGGGGGATGATTCATCGGCCAGGTGGATTTGGAGCCTTTGTCTTTTATTTTGCAGAGGGATGCGTAAACTTCGAGATAGGGATGTATCCAGGAAGCAGCTGCAGGCGCCAGAATCAATAATGGCTGGTAGCCGGATCTCCTCGCCTGCCACCTGTAGGGAGACAGGAAGGACAAGATGAGTTGTACTTGAACCATTGACTTGAAAGTTCATAGCTGTTTGTAATTGGGACTTACTGGGTCTTATAGGACAGTTGCGCAAAAAGTGGCCTGACCCTCCACAGTATAAGCAGAGATTGGCCTCCCGCCGGCATTGTTTCTCATCAGGTGTGAGTGGAGCCCGGATCAGTCCCAGTTGCATTGGCTCGCTCTCCAAGGTAGAGGAGGAAGGGACTGCAGGAAGAGGATGACCTGTGGGGACCCTGGGTAGCATCCATGTAGGCCGAGGGGATTGAAGACGTTCAGAACGTCGTTCCCGTAGACGTCGGTCTAGTTTTATGGCTAGCTGGATCAACTCCTCCAGGGTGGAAGGAGAATCAACGCGTGCCAATTCGTCTTTGAGAGTCTCTGAGAGTCCCTGGCGGTACTGGTATTTGAGAACCGCCTCATTCCATCCAGTGTCCCCTGACCATTTCCGAAATTCGACCGTATAGTCCTCCACCGGTCTTTTTCCCTGGACTAAGGTATGTAAGATGGACTCGGCCGTGGCTATGCGTTGGGGATCATCATATAATCTTCCCATAGATTCAAAGAAGGTTTCCACGGAGTTTAGTAAGGGACTTTTCTGCTCCAGGAGGTTGTGAGCCCAAGCTTGGGGTTCTTCGGACAACAAGGAAATGATGAACCCTACTTTTACTGTCTCAGAGCTGAAAGTCTTAGGTTGGAGAGCCAGGTATAACAAGCAGGCGTTTTTAAATGCTCTAAACCTCTTCCGATTTCCGGAAAATCGTTCGGGTGTGGGCACCCTAGGTTCTGGGAGAGTCATAACAACTGCAGGAGCTGTGCTGGAGTGATCTTGTGAAGAGCTGGCCCCACTGGGGGATGTGGAAGTTGCATCCCCGGGAGATAAGATTAGGTGCTGGAGACGACCTTCTAGTTGGAAATAGCCATCTTGTAGCCTCTGGACTGCTTGCGTAAGGGTCGTTACCTGCTGGCATAGAGCTTCGAGAGGGGAACCCACTCTGTCGGCCTCAGACATCGGGCTGGTTTGTACTATCACGTGTACTCACCGAGGCCGAGATGCTGGGAGTGGCTTCCCTTGCGGCTAAGCGCACCACACCCCTGGTAGTGGTACAGAGGGTGTAGGGCACAGAGAGGCACGGGTCGCCTGCAGGCAGGAAGCTTCTTGAGAGGAGGACTTCAGTCACGCAGAGATGAGAGCAACGGTGGCTCTGACCCAGAGCTGGGGAAGAAGACCCGGCCGGGGTTCTAACCCGCAAACACAATGGGAGCTGGGATAAGTGCAGGAGATCAGGCACTGAGAACCCAGTAGTGGAGAGTCTATGATGCAGACCGATAACTTAATACTGGAGACTGGTAGATGAGGAAGTCCTTGAAACAGGCCGAGGGTCAAACACAGCAGATGGTAAGTAGAGGAATCCTGAAGGCAAGCCAGAGGTAGGGGATTGGAGATGTCAGCAGAGAAGTCCGTTTAAACAAGCCGGGGTCATACACGAGAAGGCAGGAGAATCCGGAGACAGGCAGAGGGTCAAACACTGGAAGCAGATCGTGGGAAAGTCCTTTAAACAAGCCGAGGTCAAATGCTGGAGAGAGACAAGGTAGGTCAGGCAAATCCAGGTCAAACAGGTAAACACAAGAAGCAGGAATCAGGAACGGAACACTGGAAGCTGAAAGACAAACCAGCAATTAAACAGGGCACAAGTCAGTCCTTATATAGGCCAGAAAGGGGGCGTGACGCTGACGAGCGAACGTTCGTACGCCATTACGCCGTTACGCCGTGTAGTGAACCCGTGTGTGCCGCTACTTTGCTAACGCGCATGCGCCGAAGCGCGGCTCCGCCGCGCAAACGCACAGGAACCTTCCGATGTTGACAGGCTCTTTTCTGACACCGCCCCTTTTCGTTCAGCGCAGTGGCAACAAGGAGGAGGAGGAGGAAAGCCCGGATCCGGAAACATCTGGATCCAGAAGGAGACGATTTAAGGCATCAAATATGTCCTTTGGGGAGATGATGGAGATGGTCGACATCCTGAAGAGGGCCGACTATGATGGAAAGTATGGACCTTACCCCAACCCCAATGTCTGAAAGGCCAAGATCATGGCGAAAGTGGTCCCCCCCTAAAAAAAGCCTCTGGCACTCTGCCTGAATTTATATTACAAATCACATTTCAAAACATTTTAGGGGTGTTTGGGGTAAAGCACTACTATGGAGCTGATAAAATACATTGTTAAGTGACTACATGAGGTGAATATAGGGCCAGTAGAGCATGCTGGGGAGGTAAGTGAAGGCAAATATGTATGAAGGAGTAAAAAAAATTACATAAAAATCCAGCATGAATGAGGACAAATGGGACATTCACAGCATATTACAATCATGGTAATTAGGGAATGAGGAAAGAAATACAATACATTAGCAAACATTCAATACAATAAAATGTGAGATTAAAGCAGGGATCCTCAAACTCCGGCCCTCCAGCTGTTGCAGAACTACACATCCCATGAGGCATTGTAAAACTCTGACATTCACAGACATGACTAGGCATGATGGGAATTGTAGTTCCTGAACACCTGGAGGGCCACAGTTTGAAGACCCCTGCATTAAAGGATAAAAATCTTACCTTAATATACTCCTTCTGCAGGACCTGGATGATGGCAGAACAGATCTCTGGGATAATGATCCCCAGAGCCTGGGGGGAGATGCCTGTCGAGAACTTCAAGTCCTGCAGGCTTCTCCCTGTCGCCAAGTACCTCAGGGTGGCGACTAGCCTCTGCTCCGGAGTGATGGCTTGCCTCATGCAGGTATCCTGCCTGCTGATATGGAGACGACCTTCTAGTTGGAAATAGCCATCTTGTAGCCTCTGGACTGCTTGCGTAAGGGTCGTTACCTGCTGGCATAGAGCTTCGAGAGGGGAACCCACTCTGTCGGCCTCAGACATCGGGCTGGTTTGTACTATCACGTGTACTCACCGAGGCCGAGATGCTGGGAGTGGCTTCCCTTGCGGCTAAGCGCACCACACCCCTGGTAGTGGTACAGAGGGTGTAGGGCACAGAGAGGCACGGGTCGCCTGCAGGCAGGAAGCTTCTTGAGAGGAGGACTTCAGTCACGCAGAGATGAGAGCAACGGTGGCTCTGACCCAGAGCTGGGGAAGAAGACCCGGCCGGGGTTCTAACCCGCAAACACAATGGGAGCTGGGATAAGTGCAGGAGATCAGGCACTGAGAACCCAGTAGTGGAGAGTCTATGATGCAGACCGATAACTTAATACTGGAGACTGGTAGATGAGGAAGTCCTTGAAACAGGCCGAGGGTCAAACACAGCAGATGGTAAGTAGAGGAATCCTGAAGGCAAGCCAGAGGTAGGGGATTGGAGATGTCAGCAGAGAAGTCCGTTTAAACAAGCCGGGGTCATACACGAGAAGGCAGGAGAATCCGGAGACAGGCAGAGGGTCAAACACTGGAAGCAGATCGTGGGAAAGTCCTTTAAACAAGCCGAGGTCAAATGCTGGAGAGAGACAAGGTAGGTCAGGCAAATCCAGGTCAAACAGGTAAACACAAGAAGCAGGAATCAGGAACGGAACACTGGAAGCTGAAAGACAAACCAGCAATTAAACAGGGCACAAGTCAGTCCTTATATAGGCCAGAAAGGGGGCGTGACGCTGACGAGCGAACGTTCGTACGCCATTACGCCGTTACGCCGTGTAGTGAACCCGTGTGTGCCGCTACTTTGCTAACGCGCATGCGCCGAAGCGCGGCTCCGCCGCGCAAACGCACAGGAACCTTCCGATGTTGACAGGCTCTTTTCTGACACCGCCCCTTTTCGTTCAGCGCAGTGGCAACAAGGAGGAGGAGGAGGAAAGCCCGGATCCGGAAACATCTGGATCCAGAAGGAGACGATTTAAGGCATCAAATATGTCCTTTGGGGAGATGATGGAGATGGTCGACATCCTGAAGAGGGCCGACTATGATGGAAAGTATGGACCTTACCCCAACCCCAATGTCTGAAAGGCCAAGATCATGGCGAAAGTGGTCCCCCCCTAAAAAAAGCCTCTGGCACTCTGCCTGAATTTATATTACAAATCACATTTCAAAACATTTTAGGGGTGTTTGGGGTAAAGCACTACTATGGAGCTGATAAAATACATTGTTAAGTGACTACATGAGGTGAATATAGGGCCAGTAGAGCATGCTGGGGAGGTAAGTGAAGGCAAATATGTATGAAGGAGTAAAAAAAATTACATAAAAATCCAGCATGAATGAGGACAAATGGGACATTCACAGCATATTACAATCATGGTAATTAGGGAATGAGGAAAGAAATACAATACATTAGCAAACATTCAATACAATAAAATGTGAGATTAAAGCAGGGATCCTCAAACTCCGGCCCTCCAGCTGTTGCAGAACTACACATCCCATGAGGCATTGTAAAACTCTGACATTCACAGACATGACTAGGCATGATGGGAATTGTAGTTCCTGAACACCTGGAGGGCCACAGTTTGAAGACCCCTGCATTAAAGGATAAAAATCTTACCTTAATATACTCCTTCTGCAGGACCTGGATGATGGCAGAACAGATCTCTGGGATAATGATCCCCAGAGCCTGGGGGGAGATGCCTGTCGAGAACTTCAAGTCCTGCAGGCTTCTCCCTGTCGCCAAGTACCTCAGGGTGGCGACTAGCCTCTGCTCCGGAGTGATGGCTTGCCTCATGCAGGTATCCTGCCTGCTGATATAGGGGGTCAGCAAAGCCAACAAATGGTGAAATACGGGGTCCGTCATCCGGAGAAAGTTCCTGAAATCATCAGGATTATCCTCACGGATCTCACGGAGCAAAGGCATATGACAGAACTGGTCACGCTGAAGCAACCAATTCTTGGTCCATGAACTCCTCCCCACCCTGTTCATGGACTGGACTTGTGTCAAGGTCAGGACCCCAACACCAAGCCCCCGCACAGCACGAACTCTCTGAGGAGTGCGTATACGCAACATGGCTAGAAAACGGTCGGCTGCTCAGAACGAAGTAACAGAACACACTGAAGAACAGCAAGGCCTGTGAAGAGCAACCTGAAAAACAGTAACGAATGAACAAGAACACAATGACTAAGTCACACGGAGCTTGCTTGCATGCACTGAAGAGCAGATACAAACCCACAAGCACAAACTGAACAGCAGAAAATGATCTGAAAACCACGAGTCTGAAAAAGCGCAAATCATCTCTCACCAAACTTTTACTAACACGAGATTAGCAAAAGGAGCCCAAAGGGTGCCATGCTTGGTTCTGAACTGGACTTTTCTAGCCTCATCGTACGTGGTTTACTTCACCGCGTTCTTGGCGATCAGAAATTCCGACAACTGTGTGCGACCGTGTATACGCAAAACAAGTTTGAGCCAACATCCGTCGGAAAAAATCTTAGGATTTTGTTGTCGGAATGTCCGATCAATGTCCGACCGTGTGTACAGGGCATTAAGGTGTTATTTCTACCATTTCTAATGGGTCTTATTAGTAAAAACCACATCCCAATTTAGCATTGAAACAACATTAATTTAAATACCCCACCAGCAGTAACCAACAGCAACAGGCCAAATATTGATGCTACACGATGATGATGAACATCACTACATACTTGTACAAAAAGACATCAATATAATAGTAGGTATATTAGAAAGCAACAGATATATGAAACACCAATCAATAGAGCAATCTAATGCAGCAATGAAGAAAATTACACGTTCAATGATCTTACACGAGAGCATAATAAACAAAAGCATCGCTGCACACATTTATAAAAAAACATTGATGTACTTAGAAATATTGCAAAGCAAATGGAAGCAATAACCTTCCCTCGATAATGTGAATTGTGATCTATAAACATGCATAAAAGAGTAACTAGGTGGTGGCTACAGTGTAAAAATTGCCTTGCAAAAGGTTGATTGGAATAGCCACTTTCATAGTCCTGTCTGTTGATTTCTGCTTGTCAAATCATTCTCTACATATAAGAGTTGTTTTAAATATATTAGTCCACGCTGATAAATATAAATCTATAAAAATAAAGAATAAGTATCCTAACTGCTGTATAAACACCCCTAACAAAACTAATATGAATAGATAAATAAAATATAGCACTATAAAAATAACAGTGAAACTTTAATTCAAAATATGTGTGATAAATAAATCTGTGCTGAAAATCCTCGAACATAAAGTGCATAACAACAACTCTATAAGTGCAGCAATTTGTTTCAAAGTGTAAATCATGTGAACAATCACAATAGGCAAATCATAGGGGTTTATAAAGTGTCAAACATATAACATGCAAAAACATTGGGTTTAAAAAAAAAAGTCCATATAAAGCTCCCAAAGGAGTAAATTAATTAACGTGCAGATCCTGTGCAACAATAGCAATAGGCAGTTCGGATGAGCTCATAAAAGATCCATTTTGGTGCTCAGCATTAGAGAAGATGGTGTTAACTCCTCCACCACAGACTCATTACCTTTATCGACTAAGACTCACACATCCAAAATGACCTCTTCAACTAATAAGAAGGTATTAACAGGCTTTTGTATGAGACCACTGTCAGTATAGAAACCGCACCTCCACCGGTCTTCAGATAATACTTATATAAATTAATAAGAGATGAAGAATTAGATCATCATAGCACAACCAATGTATTTTGAGTTAAAAATAAATGGCTTTAAAATCACGCACATAGCATAAGTGTTTGTGCAGCAATAAGGGACTTCAGCTCAATATCTCCCAGGCTGTGGCAATCCACACCACCAACTCTGCCTGTGTGAGTGCCTGTCCTCAATGCAGGGCCGGATTAACATAGGGCCTATTGGAGCTGCAGCTCCAGGCCCCTTAGCTTAAGAAAGGCCCATTTAAAAAAACAAAAAAAATCACAAAAAAAAAAGACCTACTTAACCACTGGTCAAATTGGGGCTCCTATCATCTATGGTTCCGGAGATACGGCACTCCTTGTGCAGCCTGTCAGAAGCTACATACAGAGCAGCCAGTTTAAATACAAGCTGACACACTCTTCAGCAGACTGAGAGGATGAGCTCACAGTCCCTCTCCTCACTTCTTGTCAGAGGCTCTGAGCTCATTGGACAACTTGGAGCAGAGTTTGCAGAGTTTGACAGGCAGCACCGCCTGCCTGTCAAACCAGGTCACTCCCCAGCCATTTCCCATGTTAGCCACCTTCCTTCAACTTATATCACAGGTGACCATTTCCCAACCTGCAATGTTACCAGCTCTAGAATGGGCACACATTTGTTAGTTCAACTAAAGGAAATCTTCTCAGTCCTCATATTTGTTCTGCCCATTATTAGTACTCATTTAGTTTTGTGATTACTACTGTGATGTATAGAAGAACATAGGGGATGTCAGCTATTCTAAATATACCACTGGAAAAAAAAAGTGTCCCTATGATATTAAAGCGGTAGTAAATTTTGCTAACATTACTACTTTTTAGAGGCCCTGAGGTAGGTTATGTACACTTACCTGTCAGACTGAGTCCTCCAGCGCTGCACTGTGATCAATCCGGTGGGTCCCGGGCACTTCCATCTTCACCCCGTCTTCCTTCCGGGTTCTGTGCCTTCATCCACTTGCCTTCACGGCTGTGTTGCTGTCACTTTCACGCATGCTCATGCGCATCCTCTCTCTCTCTCATCCTCCCTCCCTTACCCCTCACCCCTCTCTCATCCCCTTTCTCTCTCTCTCATCCTCCCTCTCTCTATTTAATTTAATTTGCTATAACAAAAAAGTTTGCATTTTTAATTATTTTTTATTTTATTTTTTTATAAAATGCCCCACCATAATCCTCAGCACCAGGCCCATAATGTTCTTAATCCGGCCCTGCCTCAATGCATGATGATGTTGCAGTACTGTAGTTCTGCCTAACTAGTTTTGTCACAAAAAGACTTCCTCAGGAGTAGGGATGAGCTTCGTGTTCGAGTCGAACCCACGTTCGACTCGAACATCGGCTGTTCGGTCGTTCGCCGAATTGCGAACGATATGGGCCATTCGTGCCAAATTCGTGTGGCGCGTCACGGCCCATAATTCACTGCGGCATCGCAGTGCATTGCTGGCTGATGATTGGCCAAGCATGCACTATGACCCGCATGCTTGGCCAATCACAGCGCCGTCAGTAGAGAGAGCTGTAATTGGCCAAAGCCAGGGTGGCTTTGGCCAATTATGGCTCAGGGGATTTAGTACACACCCCACACTATATAAGGCCGCCTGCACGGCGGCCCTGTGTAGTGTGTGTTCCGGTGTGCTGAGAGATAGAGAGAGAGAGAGACAGTGTCATTTGATTTGAGTTAGATAGATTAGGCAGAACAGTCAGTCAGTTAGCTGCACTTACAGTGTATTGTGTATATATATGCATCCCAGGTGTTGCATATATATATATACACTGTATTCAGTTTAGCTAGATCCGTTCCTGTTATCTTCTATCTAGACTATTTACATTTAGTGCAGTGTGTCCTGCTCACAGTGTTCAGCTAGATCCGTTCCTGCTATTTACATTCAGTGCAGTGCGTCCTGCTCACAGTGTTCAGCTAGATCCGTTCCTGCTATTTACATTCAGTGCAGTGCGTCCTGCTCACAGTGTTCAGCTAGATCCGTTCCTGCTATTTACATTCAGTGCAGTGTGTCCTGCTCACAGTGTTCAGCTAGAGCCGTTCCAGCTATTTACATTCAGTGCAGTGCGTCCTGCTCACAGTGTTCAGCTAGATCCGTTCCTGCTATTTACATTCAGTGCAGTGCGTCCTGCTCACAGTGTTCAGCTAGATCCGTTCCTGCTATTTACATTCAGTGCAGTGCGTCCTGCTCACAGTGTTCAGCTAGATCCGTTCCTGCTATTTACATTCAGTGCAGTGCGTCCTGCTCACAGTGTTCAGCTAGATCCGTTCCTGCTATTTACATTCAGTGCAGTGCGTCCTGCTCACAGTGTTCAGCTAGATCCGTTCCTGCTATTTACATTCAGTGCAGTGCGTCCTGCTCACAGTGTTCAGCTAGATCCGTTCCTGCTATTTACATTCAGTGCAGTGCGTCCTGCTCACAGTGTTCAGCTAGATCCGTTCCTGCTATTTACATTCAGTGCAGTGCGTCCTGCTCACAGTGTTCAGCTAGATCCGTTCCTGCTATTTACATTCAGTGCAGTGCGTCCTGCTCACAGTGTTCAGCTAGATCCGTTCCTGGTATTTACATTTAGTGCAGTGCGTCCTGCTCACAGTGTTCAGCTAGATCCGTTCCTGCTATTTACATTCAGTGCAGTGCGTCCTGCTCACAGTGTTCAGCTAGATCCGTTCCTGCTATTTACATTCAGTGCAGTGCGTCCGGCTCACAGTGTTCAGCTAGATCCGTTCCTGGTATTTACATTTAGTGCAGTGCGTCCTGCTCACAGTGTTCAGCTAGATCCGTTCCTGCTATTTACATTCAGTGCAGTGCGTCCTGCTCACAGTGTTCAGCTAGATCCGTTCCTGGTATTTACATTTAGTGCAGTGCGTCCTGCTCACAGTGTTCAGCTACATCCGTTCCTGCTATTTACATTCAGTGCAGTGCGTCCTGCTCACAGTGTTCAGCTAGATCCGTTCCTGCTATTTACATTCAGTGCAGTGCGTCCTGCTCACAGTGTTCAGCTACATCCGTTCCTGCTGTTTACATTGAGTGCAGTGCGTCCTGCTCACAGTGTTCAGCTAGATCCGTTCCTGCTATTTACATTCAGTGCAGTGCGTCCTGCTCACAGTGTTCAGCTAGATCCGTTCCTGCTATTTACATTCAGTGCAGTGCGTCCTGCTCACAGTGTTCAGCTAGATCCGTTCCTGCTATTTACATTCAGTGCAGTGCGTCCTGCTCACAGTGTTCAGCTAGATCCGTTCCTGCTATTTACATTCAGTGCAGTGCGTCCTGCTCACAGTGTTCAGCTACATCCGTTCCTGCTGTTTACATTCAGTGCAGTGCGTCCTGCTCACAGTGTTCAGCTAGATCCGTTCCTGCTATTTACATTCAGTGCAGTGCGTCCTGCTCACAGTGTTCAGCTAGATCCGTTCCTGCTATTTACATTCAGTGCAGTGCGTCCTGCTCACAGTGTTCAGCTAGATCCGTTCCTGCTATTTACATTCAGTGCAGTGCGTCCTGCTCACAGTGTTCAGCTAGATCCGTTCCTGCTATTTACATTCAGTGCAGTGCGTCCTGCTCACAGTGTTCAGCTAGATCCGTTCCTGCTATATACATTTAGTGCAGTACGTCCTGCTCACAGTGTTCAGCTAGATCCGTTCCTGTTATCTTCCTACTGACAGGCAGGCTTGTCTGGTTACAGTATATAAAGCTACCTGAAGAAAATTACAGGTGTTCTTTTTGATCCTATTAGTACCACGGTCAGGCAGCTAGACTATTTACATTTAGTACAGTGTGTCCTGCTCACAGTGTTCAGCTAGATCCGTTCCTGTTATCTTCCTACTGACAGGCAGGCTTGTCTGGTTACAGTATATAAAGCTACCTTAAGAAAATTACAGGTGTTCTTTTTGATCCTATTAGTAACACGGTCAGGCAGCTAGACTATTTACATTTAGTACAGTGTGTCCTGCTCACAGTGTTCAGCTAGATCCGTTCCTGTTATCTTCCTACTGACAGGCAGGCTTGTCTGGTTACAGTATATAAAGCTACCTTAAGAAAATTACAGGTGTTCTTTTTGATCCTATTAGTACCACGGTCAGGCAGCTAGACTATTTACATTCAGTGCAGTGCGTCCTGCTCACAGTGTTCAGCTAGATCCGTTCCTGGTATTTACATTCAGTGCAGTGCGTCCTGCTCACAGTGTTCAGCTAGATCCGTTCCTGGTATTTACATTCAGTGCAGTGCGTCCTGCTCACAGTGTTCAGCTAGATCCGTTCCTGGTATTTACATTCAGTGCAGTGCGTCCTGCTCACAGTGTTCAGCTAGATCCGTTCCTGCTATATACATTTAGTGCAGTACGTCCTGCTCACAGTGTTCAGCTAGATCCGTTCCTGTTATCTTCCTACTGACAGGCAGGCTTGTCTGGTTACAGTATATAAAGCTACCTGAAGAAAATTACAGGTGTTCTATCCCAGCTTAGTGCAGCTACAGGCCATTAGTATGTCTGGAAGGCCAAGAAGGAGAGGCAGACAGTCACAAGCCAATAAGAGAGGGCAAGCAGGCTCTGTGTCTAGTGCTGGTCGTGGAGACGGTGCATCCTCATCAGCACGTGGCCATGGGACACGCTTGGCCTTTTTTTCGGCAGCTGGCTGTGTTGAGCCGCAACATGCGGAAGACTTGGTCGAGTGGATGACCAAGCCGTCCTCATCCTCCTCATTCTCTCTCACCCATGCCCAGGGTGCTTTGTCTGGCAAAGCAGCGGCCTCTTCCCTCAGCTCAATGTCATCAGTGACTCCTTCCCTAGCTCCACCATGTCCTCATGAGGATTCCCTCGAACTGTTTGACCACAGTGTTGGGTACATGCTCCAGGAGGATGCCCAGCGTTTGGAAGGCTCTGATGATGATACTGAGCTCAATGAAGGCAGTAACATGAGCACGGACAGAGGGGGTGCCCAAGAAGGACAGCAATCTGGCAGTCATGCTCCCCCTGCTGCAGCATACTGCCAGAGTGTCTGTGAGGGGTTGCAGTGTTGTGGCACCAGCACCAGTGCCTAAGACCCAATTTTTCTGCCCCTGTCTAACAGGGGCGTGTAATTACAATTTTTGATGCAATACTTTGCAGCAGGGCTCGTTCCTGCGTTCCAACTAGAGTGTCTGTGAGGGGTTGCAGTGTTGTGGCACCAGCACCAGTGCCTAAGGCCTAATTTTTCAGCTCCTGTTCAACAGGGGCATGTAATTACAATTCTTGATCTAATATTTCACAGCAGGGCCCTGTGAGGGCTTACAGTGTTTTGGCCACAGCAACACCTAAGGCCCAAATTTCTGCTGAGTATATAGGGCAGGACCCTACTTTCAAACATCTAACTTACAAACGACTCCTACTTGCAAACGGAAGGAGACAACAGGAAGTGAGATGAAATCTACCCCTAAGGAAGGGAAATTCTCTCCTGTAAGAGTTAATATGGGAAAACAATTTCTCCTTTCCACTGATGCTTTCCAATCCTTGTTCCACAAAAAAACCCAAATTTTCCAAAAACATTTTTCATTGGGACAAAAAAGTGAGGTGAAATCTTCTGAAGAGGAGGAAAGACGCAAAACAAATGTCACAGGGGTGATAACCCTTCCCTATGTTTTCCAAAAAGCTTAGAAAAGATTTTTTGGCCTGAGCTAAACACATTAAAAATGTTCAAAATTACAAACAGATTCTACTTAACAACAAACCTACAGTCCCTGTCTTGTTTGCACCGCCTGAATACTGCTGTTCAGAGTATATAGGGACCTTTCCTTATTTTAATTTGGGTGCGGGGTTCCCCTTAATATCCATACAAGACCCAAAGGGCCTGGTAATGGACTGGGGGGTACCCATGCCGTTTGTCTCACTGATTTTCATCCATATTGCCATGACCCGACATGACATTAAACCCGCAAGCAGTTTTAAATGAGATTTTTTCCTTTAAAAATGACATTTGGTGCAGGGACTGTTCTAAACATGGGAAACACGCGTCACTTTACAGGCATACTATAGACACCCCCCAGGTACGATATTTAAAGGAATATTTCACTTTTTTTTTTTTACTTTAAGCATCATTAAAATCACTGCTCCCGAAAAAACGGCCGTTTTTAAAAGTTTTTTTTGCATTGATACATGTCCCCTGGGGTAGGACCCGGGTCCCCAAACCCTTTTTAGGACAATACCATGCAAATTAGCCTTTAAAATGAGCACTTTTGATTTCGAACGTTCGAGTCCCATAGACGTCAATGGGGTTCTAACGTTCGTGCGAACTTGCGGTCCGTTCGCGGGTTCTGGTGCGAACCGAACCGGGGGGTGTTCGGCTCATCCCTACTCAGGAGCAGTGAAGTGAGTCAGAAATCTGTCTGTGTTAAAGACAAAGATTTGTAGCCTCCCTGACGGTATTCCCGAGTGTGGCTCGGGGTTAAATTTCAGCACCATTAGCGGTAACCCGAGCCACACTCGGGATTACATCTCAATATCCTGGTGTGGTATACTTACCTTGTCCCCAGGATCCTGCAATGTCCCCCCGTGCTGTCTGCGCGGCTCCGTCCTCTGCCTGAAGCCTCTCTGTGCCAGGCTCCATTTCCTGCGAGCGTCGTAATGCATGGGGCGGAGCCTGACGGCAAATTCAAAAAATTTAAAAATCATAATAAATACAGTACTGTAATCGTACAGATTACAGTGCTGTATGAAATCATTTCACTTCCATTTTGTCCCCAGTGCTTTGGCCCATGCCCTGCATGCAGTTTTATATTATATATACTGGTCTTTCTGCCTGGAAACTTGAGATTGTCCATAGCAACCAAAAAGTGTCCCTTTACATCAAAAATGGCTTTAGACCAGCTAGAAAACTGCGATAGTAAATTAGAACACTTGCAGAATTGAGCGATAGTGAATCGTGGGGAAATTTATTTTATTATTATTATAATATTATTTTTTTGTTTGCTTTGTTTTACTTACCTTACCCCTTCATTCCCTTGGCGGAGACGTGCTCCCCCTCTCTGCACGGGGCCCCGGCTCTTCATTGGATAGTTTGACAGCAGCGTAGCCATTGGCTCCCGCTGCTGCCAATCAAATCCAATGATGTGAGTGCCGGGGGCGGGGCCGAGTCCGGCATTCGTGTCTATGGATGCAAATGCTGGACTCTGGTGCATGCCTGCATGGCAACCCCCTGGGGGTTATCTAATGTGAGGAGGAGCTGCAAGAGCCTCAGAGGGACCCCAGTAGAGGAGGACTGGGGCCACTCTGTGCAAAATGAGCTGCACAGTGGAGGTAAATATGACATGTTTGTTATTTTAAAAAAATAAAACACGAAGGTTTACAATCACTTTAAGGAGATACAATACTGATATCTGCAAAAAAAAGTCTGAGTGCATTATACTTGTGAGTGTAATATATTCTTTTGATTTTAATAAAGTTTATAGTGTTTTTACAGTATTACTCATTTTGTGCTTCTTTCTTTGTATGAAATACCTGGTGATCCTACCAGTCCCCCTGCTTTCCTATTTCAAACTGACCATAGTAGGCATGGTAGCAAATCCTTCCCATTGTGGTCAGCTTTCTGGCCCTGCTGAGAGAACAGTGTGCCTGTCATCCAATGGTCAGGCTGATATGCCCCCTGCACAGCTCTTCACTAGGAAGATTAGTGTATCACTCTTTCTCTGCCTCCTGCTGACATACTGCCTGTAGTCTCCACCCCCACCTCTTATGCTGAGACCAAGGATTATATGATCACTCATAAAAAAATAAAAAAATAAAAAAAAGTATTTTAAATATAAATATGTATATACGGTATATGAATAGGGGGGCTTGCAGCACTGAGCAGCACAGTGAAAACAGGAAGGGTACACTCCAATATTTATAGCCCACCACACTGCAGTTTAATGTAGCTGTACATTGTACAGCATAGTGTAGCTCTGTAGGTGTTACAATAGCACTGTATAGTTGCACTAACACAACTATCTCTCCCTGAAATCACTGTCAGCTGTCCTTTACTACTACTACTACTCTAATTCCAAGGCAGACTGTCATACTGTCAAAAGGCAAGAGCTGAATTTTATACAAAGGGAGCAGGAACTTTTTTCCAAAACCCCATTGATGGCTATACTCTGACCCCTGACTACAATCCATGCAATGTACTGTGAAGGTGGGTCACTTCTGGTGCTCAGGCAAGTGAACCCCTAAATCCACTGTTCAGGCAAACTGAGAGTAATGTATATTTACCTTGAAACCATCCCAGCAGCAAACTCTAACCTCATTATATACTTGCAATGAATGGACCATATAGGAGATTCAAAACACTGGAAAGTATTCATTATCACACAGAGCCAGAGATCTGCCAGCATCTCAATGAGCAAGCCTTGATTGTTTCTCTATTTTTTTGAAGGGGAGTGAATATGTATTTCAGTATACAGTACCATCTTCACCTGTTGGCCAGCAGAAAAGATCATGTTGAAACTAAAGGCAGAGCAATATAATGCCGCGTACACACGAGCGGACTTTACGGCGGACTTTGCCCGGCGGACTGGATTTCGTCGGACAATTCGATGTGTGTGGGCTCCAGCGGACTTTGTTTTCTCAAAAGTTGGACGGAATTAGATTTGAAACTTGTTTAAAATTTATCCGACGGACTCTTCTTTCTAGCGGACAAACCGATCGTCTGTGTGCTAGTCCGACGAACTCAAACTGACGCATGCTCTGAAGCAATTACAAGACGGAAGCGCTCGGTCTGGTAAAACTAGCCTTCGTCTTGAAGCTAGCACATTCCTCTTCTGTCGTCTTTTAATACAGCCTTTTTTTAGGATTGATAATGCGAGAGGAATGAAGTTGTTTTTCTGCTTTATATTCACACAGAGTTCTCACAAACTTCTTTCTTCGTGATTTATCCTCCTGCCATGACTAATATAATATTTTGTAACAGCCAGATCTCCATAAATTTTTAATTGTAAAATATAATTTTTTTTTTTTGTTTTTTTTTATTTCAACACTTTAGCTATTTTACAATGTGTGTTAAATGCTAACCACATTTTTGGTGTGTATTTTCAAGTTACCACAATTAACATTCATATTTTGTGTTGTTTGAAAGAACCTTAATGAGGTTGTTGTCCCTTGTTCATTAGACATAGGGGGGTGTATTTAACAAATGCAAAATCATTTTTCACTCCAATTGCTAATTATACATATAATTCCACATAAAGAGCATTTTGAAGTGTGTTCGCTGTGGATCCGAGGGGCACATGCAAGGAAGCCCAAACCAAAACAATTAATTTTTTTTTTACATGTTTTTCATAAAAAATCAGCAGAGCTTCCCCCGAGCTTGTTTTTGACAAAAGGCTTAAATCATTTAAGAATATCAAGTGAAACGTTCACTTGAGAAATTGCACACCAAGTGCACTTGTTGGAAGTGCAGTCGCATAAAAACTGAGGGCAAGAGCTTAAATTCGGGGAAGCTCTGCTGATTGATTCCTAAAATCATGTAAAATCAAAATACATTCTTTTTATTTGACAAAAACACACATAGGGGTTGCTTTCCTAAAGGTAAAAAGGCTGTGCATTTTAGAAATTGCATTTGCCCCCTGCAAGAGCAGTTGCTCCCAAGCTTTATTAAATGTGAAGCAGCTCTGCTGACTTCCATCATCCAATCATGTGCAAGCAAAAAGGTTTTTTTTTTGGTTTTACTTGCACAGGATTGGGTACTCTTTGCAAAGTCAAGCTTTTAACTAATTTCTGATGCTCTGGAGCAATTGCACTTGCAGAGGGCAACTGCCCTCTGCAAAGTGCACAGACTATTTGCTTTTGTAAAATCAACCCCATAGTCTTTTCGACCTGTACCTGCCTACTCCCAAACAAAATGGCGTCTTTTAATCCAAACACATAGGCAAGAATGTAAGGTAAACACAAAATTTTTTTTATAATAAACACAAAAATTAGGAAGGCAACACTGGACACACTTTGAGAATCTGGGAAGCCTTTCGTCCCCCAGGACACACATCAAGTTTCAGGACAAGAAAATAGGTATCTTGCGACTATAGGGAGCACAGGGAGCACAGTCCGAACAGACAGAAACCAGGCAATCACTTTCGACTCTTCCGTGTAGCCTTCCCTCCACGCTTCTCTGCAGCCTTCCCTCCACGCTTCTCTGCAGCCTTCCTCGGAGGTTGTGCCTCTGGTGGTGTACTTGGGGCAGGAGGAGGAGGAGGAGGAGGAGTGGCTTCATCTGCTATATATGTGTTAGCAGTAAGCTCCCCTCTCAAGCCCTTCTGGTAAGCCTGGAAAAATAGACCCTCACAGAGGAGGCGTTGGCCCTTTTCCAACTCCTGTAATCTGCCGGCTAGATAGGTGCCATACGCCTCCTCTACATTGGGAGGTTTACTCAGGATCCGGCTTGCTTCCCGTATGAGCTCTAGGGATTCCTGCTCTGTTGCAGTCATCCTCCTGGGCCTTTGGTGGAGAATGCGGAGGGGAGGCACCTGGCACTCCGTGCGGCTTCTACTTGGCCCAGCCACAGCCTCCTCCTCTCTCCCACTGGGCAAGGCCTCCTCCTCTCTCCCACTGGGCAAGGCCTCCTCCTGGCTGAGGTCATCCTGTGTAAAAAAAAGGGACATAGTTGTAATTTTATGTTATGCAATCACACACAATTTTCAGCTCCTTAACTTTCAAAGATAATTACACAAAATAGTAAAGGCTATCTATTTGACCACACCATTATTTCAGATGATCAACAAGATCTGAAGTTACGTATATATTTGGCCACTACTGTCTAGTGATATGTCTACATATTACTCTTTGTGCAGAAGTGATTTTTGATGAAGCACTTTCAAAATTAACACCTTAACATCATTAATAACATTTACACAATCCCAAAATGTTCCAAAAAAGTATACCTGGCTGAAGCTGGGCGCATCCACTTCATCTATGGTGAAAAGGCCCAGTTCATCCTGGGACTCCTCAGCTGGGGTGGAGGTGGATGGAAGGCTGGAGGGAAGGCTGGAGGGAAGGCTGGAGGGAAGGGTGGAAAGGGATTGCCTGGCTTCGGTCTGCTCATCCAGGAATTGCAGTTTGTGGTAATACCACAACTTGGGTACATAAACTTGGTCAGCTGCTGCCCCGGATCTCAGCGACTCCTGGATTTTTCTGTGTTCCCGCTTATACATATTACGCAAGATACCTATTTTCCTGTCCACAAACTTGAGGTCTGCCTGGGGGAGTCGAGTCTTCACAAACTCTAAAAGTGTGCCCAGTGTTGCCTTCCTAACATCACGATTATAATATTGGTGGTGTTTGACCTCCCAGAGGTTTTTCTTCTGCTCATAGAGATCAATGAAATGTGTCAAAAACTCTTCCTCTTTAAAGGGATTCATTATTTCTGCAAGACAAGACACAAGATCAAAACTTAAATGTCAGTCCCAAATCTCAGGATTAGTTTGTGTTGTAATCTAGGGGACACACACGGGGACACACACAAACACACACACACACACACACACACACACACACTTTAATCTTACCTTCGTTTGTTCCGCTCGCTACTTCCGCACGGACATACATAGGCCATCGTACTAGCTTTATATACACTGCGCATGTGTCATGCTCCGCCTGCGTCGCCCGCCCCTGACGTTCGTAAGTACGATTTGGCCCGCCCCTTCACTCTTCGTTGCGCAGTGGGAGTAGATAGCAAAAGATGGCGGAGCGATTAAGTGAGAGTAGCGCGGAGGAAAGCCCGGAGCCCCAAACATCCACATCCCGGAGGAGATATAAGGCCACCAACATGGCTTTTGGAGAGATGGTGGAGATGGTGTCCATATTAAGAAGGGACGACTACGATGGCAAAAAAGGACCGTACACACGACCCAATCTGAGAAAGGACAAAATAATGTCCTCAGTGGTCACCGCTCTGGAAGAGAAATTTGGGACAAAACGTTCCAAAGAACAATTGCGGAAGCGGTGGTCTGACATAAAAAGTCGTGAGCCAGAGCAATATTTCCGAATAAAGAAGCTGCTGAAAAAAAGTAAGTACTTGTGTTTTACTATTGAGATACAGAACTTGCATGCTGATCCTTATTTTTGGCGGTTTTTCTGCATCGTTCGTAAATACCGTTCTTTGGAATAGATCGTATACTTTATAAAGTGACGTTATTTTTTCGCCAAATACGATGGGACAGGGTTGGATATACATTTATGGCTTGATAATTTTGCGCATTCCCACAATGAGTTGATGTGGTGTAGATGTGTTTGAAAATATAATGCTTCATCCAAAATGATTCAGTGTAATGTAGGGACAGGACACAGCAGCTGTTTCCACATCTGGACTCACGAGCACTATAGTTGTTGGGAATGATTTAGCAGTCCCACTATTGTTCTTCGATTTTATTTGTGTCTAAATTTTTAGACTTTTCTTCCGTACGTTTTTTGGCTCTGCGTAACTTCTGCATACTTTCAGCTATTAAAACCATTCAACTATTAAAATGTTCGTCTCTTTTAGCTGATGTGTGGTCATTTTAAAATTTGTTAATAACATTTATACTTTATTAAATAATAATTTTTTATTAACTTTTTTCAACATTGAATTCAATGGGAGCATGCTTGAAATCCTCAAATTCTTCTTCCGCTCCCAAAAGTTTCCGGTCCTTCATACTTTCACCTAGAGACACCAAACAAACTTTACAATGTTCACTAAATATTCATCTATCTGGCTATATCCTTTCTGTTTGATATTTTTTTTAATTTTGGAGAAAAACCTTTTTGTTTAGAGGTCATTTCGTGACATTTTAGACATTAATCAGAGTGTACTGTGTTTGTTTTGTTGCCATGGTTACCCAAGCTTCTGTTATACACAGGGGGGAGGTGGCTGGAGCATCTCAGCTCTGATTACAGAGCCCGGGGGGAGGGGACAGACACACCATGTACTGATTTATAATATAGGAATATGATGGGGCAGTTTTGATGGCGGTCATTTTAGCCATGTAGCTATTCTGCTTTCCCACGCATTTTGCGAAGGAAATGCATTTTCTAGTGTACTATGTGACCATAACGAAATTTTTGAGGGGTAATACACATAGGAGATCATTGAGGTGTCAGCATCTGTGAAAATTTCCTAAAAATATTAAACAACGTTCTACTTTATTTATTAAAACATAAAAGATCAGTGTTTTTTAACTATATACCTTTTTTTCTAATCTCATAGGGGAGAAAAGACTCAGACAACAGTCCAAGGATCTCAGGACCCCCCCAAGTCACCAGCCTGAGGCCGAACCTACCCCAAGCCCCAGCCCAAGACCACGCCCACCCGACGACCTTGAGGAAGGAGAGGTGGAGGAAGTGTGCGAGGTTTCAAGCCCACCAAGTGAGTGACTGACACCCCAGCTTCAGTTTTACTGTATTTTGGCGTGCATATTGTAAACCTTGTTTTTATTCACTCGTTTTAGGTGAGTTTCTGGTTGTGGAAGGCCAAGCGGCAGAGCACTTCACCACAGACAGTGCGCAAAGATTAATTGGCCAGATTATGCTGTGGAATGGCCACATAGATCAAATGCGTGAACAAATTCACAGCATGAAACTTCGCCTGGACTCCATGCAACAGGAAATGAAGAACATGATTGATGTTTTGGGCCGAATATAATCACGTTTGGCCTAAAAACATCAATCATGTTCTTCATTTCCTTGTGAAGTTATTTTGTTAACACAAAGTTTTTGAAGTTTTTGGGGGTATACCCAAATTTAAAGTGTGTGATGCACACGGTGTGTCATCATGTGCTATCTTCCATCATGGGTTAGCAATGTACTTGTTTTGTGTTTGCAAACCCTTTATCCTGAAAAATCTTTGGTGGTGAGAGGAACCAAAAATGGGTTTGCACACACAAAACACGTACATTGCTCTCCCATGATAGGAGATAGCACATGTTGACTTGACCCTTTCTTAAAGGTCAATTTTGAGCATCTTATAAATGAACAATTTCCAAGGGTGACATTACATGCACCGTTCTCGAAATATTGTTGAACTTTGTAAGTTCATTTATATTCTAATTTTTGTTTCTAAAAACACTGTTGTGTATGTAAATCTTGTTAGATAAAGGTCTATATTTTAGAGAAAAAATGGCTTTAATAATTTAAGAAAATAGTATTTTTTTACACAACGTAAAATATTTTTGAAATAAAATTATAAAAAAAAAAAAAAATAAAAACATATGGTAAAAAATGCACCTTTCAATGTGCACCAAGTAAAATTTTTTACCCTATACAATGTGTGTGGCTGTTTCTTGAAGTCAAAATTTAGGGGTTGTTTTTGTGGGCCTGATTAACTAAAGCGAAACGCACTTCACACTACTACAAGTGCACTAGGAGACAGACATAACTTAAAGGTAAACAACAAGAAAAACAAGATATTTAGATAAAACAATTTTCGTTTTGATTTATGATCTAAACTTACAGCTGTTGCTGAATAGCAATGGCCCCCCGACCATTAAAATAATTGACATAACGGTCACGCACTTGACGTGCGGTTCGGGGGGCCAAGCCAATACGCCCAATTTCTAGGCCTGTTAAAGTGCTAGTAGACTCTTCCAGTCTGGGCTCAGGCCCAACAGAGGATAGATATGTGGCTGAATGTCTCCTTAAAAAGTTATGCAAGATGCAGCAAGCAAGGATGACATGGTTGATTTTATAGTCCGCCAAATTAATAGCCGTAAGGAAGATACGGAACCGGCTGGCCAGAATACCAAAGGCATTCTCCACAACCCTTCTTGCTCTGGCCAGCCGATAATTAAATACCCTCCTCTCAGGGGTGAGTGTCCTTTGGGGGAACGGCCTCATCAAGTTCTCACAGAGAGCAAATGCTTCATCAGCAATAAAAACTGAGGGGAGTCCATCCACATTATCGTCATCAGGTGGCAATTCCAGGCCACCGGTCTGGAGACGATGGCACAGCTCGGTCTGTGCAAAGACTCCTCCATCAGACATCCGGCCGTTCTTCCCCACATCCACAAACATAAACTCCAAATGTGCCGAGACCACCGCCATCAAAACTACACTATGGAACCCCTTGTAGTTAAAGAAATAAGACCCCGAATGCGGTGGTGGCACAATCCGGACATGTTTCCCGTCAATCGCCCCGACACAGTTGGGAAAGTCCCAACGGTCAGCGAACTGGGAGGCCACAGTCTGCCATTCCTGTGGACTTGTAGGAAACTGTGGAGTGCAAAAAAAAAAGATAAGGACTTTAATAACAAAAATTTTAGTTCAGATTACACCAAAACATTAGTAAACAACAGCAGTCAAATATTATGAATATGTGTGTTTGTAATTGAAATGTTGAAAAACATAAGGCACACTTATTAAGATTAATCACCCCCTATGATGGCCCATTGATACATTTGAATGTGGGGGAGGGGTTCTAATTAGGTTAACAAACACACCTGACTGGATGAAACATTAGTGGGGTGGGGGAGGGGTTCTAATTAGGTTAACAAACACACCTGACTGGATGAAACATTAGTGGGGTGGGGGAGGGGTTCTAATTAGGTTAACAAACACACCTGACTGGATGAAACATTAGTGGGGTGGGGGAGGGGTTCTAATTAGGTTAACAAACACACCTGACTGGATGAAACATTAGTGGGGTGGGGGAGGGGTTCTAATTAGGTTAACAAACACACCTGACTGGATGAAACATTAGTGGGATGGGGGAGGGGTTCTAATTAGGTTAACAAACACACCTGACTGGATGAAACATTAGTGGGGTGGGGGAGGGGTTCTAATTAGGTTAACAAACACACCTGACTGGATGAAACATTAGTGGGATGGGGGAGGGGTTCTAATTAGGTTAACAAACACACCTGACTGGATGAAACATTAGTGGGGTGGGGGAGGGGTTCTAATTAGGTTAACAAACACACCTGACTGGATGAAACATTAGTGGGGTGGGGGAGGGACAAACAAGACAATGGAGCAGACAATATACATTGTTCAATGGACTATAGTCTAGAGATAAAAATGCACCCAGCATTGCATGGTGGGGAGGTTAATGAAATAAATTAGGCATGTATAGGGCAATAAATTATTAAAATAGGCATTCACAAAGAGAAAGGGGACATTCACAGCAGATTGAAAGCATGGCAATTAGGTAAAGAGGACAGTTCTACAATACATCCAAAAACAGTTAATACATATCATGTAATGTTAAAGGATAAAACTTACCTTCATATATTCCTTCTGCAGGACCTGAATAATAGCAGAACAGGTCTCTGGGATTATGATCCCCAGAGCCTGGGGGGAGATGCCTGTCGAGAACTTTAAGTCCTGAAGACTTCTCCCTGTCGCCAAATAACGTAACGTGGCAACTAGCCTCTGCTCCGCACTGATGGCTTGCCTCATGCAGGTATCCTGCCTGCTGATATAGGGGGTCAGCATAGCCAGCAGACGCTCAAAGATGGGGTCCGTCATCCTGAGAAAATTCCTGAAATCATCAGGATTGTTCTCACGGAGCTCACGGAGCAAAGGCATATGACAGAACTGGTCACGCTGGCGCAACCAATTCTTGGTCCATGAACTCCTCCTCGCCCTGTTCATGGACTGGACTCGGGTCAAAGTATTAATCCCAACACCAAGTCCCCACAAAGCACGAACTCGAGAATGAGAACGTCCACTCGACATGGCTTCAAAACGGTCGGCTGCTCAAACAAACAAACTTATAACAAACGCACTGAAGAACAGCAAGGCCTATGAAGAACGACCTGAAAATCAGGAACGAGCGGAGCAGAACGGCCTGCAAGGCAGGTTACGAACTGACCAACACGCACTGAAAAGCAGATACAAACCTCACAAGCACAAACTGAACCGCAGAAAACGAACGAAATAAGCTGAAGTGTGAAAAGCGCGAATCGTCTCTAACCAAACTTCTACTAACACGAGATTAGCAGAAGGAGCCCAAAGGGTGCCGGAGTGGGGCTTGGACTTCCTTTTTCTAGTCCCGTCGTACGTGCTATACGTCACCGCGTTCAAAACCAGCGGACTTTTGCAGTGACCGTGTGTGGCCAAGTCCGTTCGTTTTTAAGTCCGGCGCAAGGAGCAAACAAAGTCCGACGAAAAGTCCGCCGGGCAAAGTCCGCCGTAAAGTCCGCTCGTGTGTACGCGGCATTAGAGATAAGTAGATGTCTAACTGCCTGTTATTTTTAGTGAGACATCTGCATGTGGCTAGCTTTAAAGTGATAATAAAGGCAATTTTTAAAAAATAACAAACATGTCATACTTACCTGCTCTGTTCAGCGGTTTTGCACAGAGCAGCTCCGGTCCTTCTCTACTCAGGTTCCCCATAAGCGCTCCTGGTCCCTCCCTTCTGCTGAATGCCCCCAGAGCAAGCCACTTCCAATGGAAGCACCCGAGCCAGTGCGCTCCCAAGCTGCTGCTCTTCATGTCATTCACACACAGAGCTGTGGGTCACCCTGCTCCCTCTCTTTTCTTGATTGACAGGGAGGGGGGCCTGCTGCTGCTGCATAGGGAGGGTTTTTTTAGGATGAGGATAAAAAAAAATGTGTGCAGTGTTCATTTAGAACCATTTTAAGCTTTAAAATACAGTAATCTTTAGCAGATAAGCTACCACACCAAGATATTTCACTATGTTTTTATTGAACAAAAACAAAAGAATTAAATACCCAATTTTTATTGGCTTTTAAGCACCACCATCCGCACTCAAAAATTCACAAATTGTTAAATCATTCTAAAGAGCCTGCCTTTGTGAATGTCTGTATACACACATGCAGAAGGTTTCCTCTTTAGTTTTGTTAATTAGCAAAGTCATTGCAGCTTCATTTCTAAAAGCCTAAGATCTCAGCACCTGGCAAACATGCTTCAAAACAGGAGGCGTGTTTATTAAGTGAACTCAGGATTCAGTAAAGAATGCAGCTTGCAATTCTTTATTAAAGCTGAACTCCAGGCAGTCTTTATTAGAGCTAAACAATACAACAGTCAGAGAGCAGAATTTACTGATCAATTATAACTAAGAGATTTTGGAGATGGGGGTTCATGAATAAGTGGCCCAACAATAAAGGTGGGACACTTGGTTTATCTTTTTTTTTTCCAGTGATGCCAGAACAGTAGCATTAAATAGTAACTATCCTTAAAAAGGTTACTATAGCACATCGTCAAAAAAAATCCAAACATGGATGAGGCTCCTGCATGCAGCTGTTCATGCCTTTGTAAATCTTTTCTGGCACTAGTAAAACCGCATTGTTTTAACAAAACGAATACTGCACATAGTGAAAATAGCTTTCAGAAAACACTTATTTGACAAATGTATTAAAGGAGCAAGGACTGTTAATTAAGCAAAGTGAATGTTCACTTATAAAAAGGAAGGTTTTCTCAGCATAGTGAATGAAGTGATACTATGGGGGTTATTTACTAAAGGCAAATTGCACTAAAAGTGCACTTGGAAGTGCAGTCGCTGTAGATCCGAGGGGGACATGCAAGGAGATTAAAAACAGCATCTTAGTTTGCATATGATTGGATGATAAAATCAGCAGAGCTTCCCCTCATTTCAGATCTACCTCTAAGATTTACAGCGACTGCACTTCCAAGTGCACTTGCAGTGAACTTCCAACTTGTAGTGCAAAGTAGATTTGCCTTTTGTAAATAACCCCCTATGTTCAGTTGCATCATGCAAGCAAAAATCTTTTATTTTTTAGATGCAGATGATTGGGTAGCCTAAGTGAGCATAGCTCTTTATCACCTTTATGTTAATTAGTGAACATTAGCACTGCAGAGTTAGTTTTTTTTTTTACTTTTTTATTAAAATGACTTGATGTAATGCTAGCACAATTTGCAATCTATAAGGGAAAGGAATATTGGAGTTAAGTTACTTTTTGTTATTTGACCTTCAAAATGTTTCAGAATACTAACTTGATCAATGCTCTTGTTGTGCTCATAATTATAAATTATGTTGCCAAAGTATATTGTTCTGTAACTCTCTTCTAGAGGGAAGAATCCATTGTATGTGTCCATAGTCTCCAAACTGTTGTGGTAACACACATGCTACAAACTGTTATGATAACACACCAGAGCAATTTCTTCATCTTCAACTATTCACATTATTGGGAAGTACAATAAACTCTTTGAAAAGACTTATCAGATGTATTATTTCACATTGTTGCCTTGACAGTTTTTTTGACTTTATCCCTTATTTACTGCATAAACAGGCAGTGCAGATTGATGTTTTACGTTCATCTCAAACCACTTCAGTAATTAGTGATGCATTCTGCTTTTTGGGACTAAAAATTAAAAACACCTAAAAAGACTACATCTAATAAAAACGAAATGTATGTATTTGAGTTATCAACAAAATTCATTAGATGAACATTTAAGGGTTGGCTTGCTAAAGGCAACTAGGCTGTTCACTTTCGAAGGGAAGTTGCATTGTGCAAGGGATTTTTTCCCAGAGGTAAGTGAAACAGATAAAATTTCCTTGTCAAAAGAAGTTTATTGAGTATACAATATTATAAAGATACATAAAGTAAGTTTACAAGGATCTATAAAGTAAGCTCATTGTTTTACAGTAGGGTTTATATAGGTAAATATTATGAAATTTCAAATATTAATCATTGGGTTCACGTAAACCTAAATTAAAGATATATTTCATTTCCTTAGTTACTTTTGTAGGTATTTAAATGATTTATACCTACTATACATATTGTTTACAAGTAGAGTGTATATAGGTCAAATAAATTCTGATAATGAGCTTTAATCGTAAGGTGGAGAAAAGGAAAGAGAAAGAAGAAAAAGGGTTGAAAGGTAGAGGTATGGTCCACAAGGTTGTCCCGCTCGTCAGTTTATTATTCTTTTTAGTTCTCTTTGAAGCCTTAGAATGGGTGTCTCTGTAAGTCATTTAATCTGTTACCATGGCAACAGGACAGAGTCATTGAAGTTTGACAGGAACTGTTGTTTTATCCAAGGGTGGCAAAGTTTTTCAAATTTTGGAATTTGATTTTGATCGATGGCTACCATCTTAGCATGGGACATTGTATTATTCATTCTGTGAATTGTTTCTGCTAGTACCAATGTAGGAGATTTCTATGCCTTGGCCACTGTTTGTTTTGCAGCCGTTATTAGTTGGATCATAAGTTTGAATTGAGAGAGTGTTAACCATTCTGGTTTTAGATTAAGTAAAGTTAAATATGGATCTGGTTGTATTATTTTTTTAAATATTTTAGATGCAATCACGAAGACTTCCTTCCAGAAGGTTTGGATTACTGGGCACGTCCACCATATGTGTAAATATGTGCTTATTTCTGGGCATCCTCGAAAACAAAGAGCTGAGGTATTAGGTGAATATTTTGCCACTCTAGCGGGTACAAGGTACCAGCGAGTTAGGACTTTATAATTTGTCTCCAGTGCTAAGATGTTGGGTGAAGATGACTTAGATGTGAGCCATATGTTAGACCAGTCCGTGTCTTCTAAAGTTCGTCCCAGGTCCTCCTCCCACCTCTGAACGTAAGAGGGTCTATTAAGATTTGCTACTCCATATAATTGATTATAAAGTGATGAAATTGTACCTTTAGCAAATGGATCTTTTGTACAGATTGATTCAAAAATGGATAATTGGGATAATGGTTTATCCCCCTTTAGGAATGGTGTATAGAAATTTTTGATTTGGAGATATCTAAATATCTCAGAGTTTGGTAAATCATATTTTTCTCTAAGCGATGGGAATGAAAGGAATGATTTAGTTGCTATGAAGTCATTTAGTGTCTGAATGCCTGATGTTGTCCAAGCTTTAAAAAATTTGGGTAGATCCATGCCGGATAAAAGGCCGGATTTCTGATAAAAGAAAGGAGAGGATTGTGTGGAGATTGTAACTGATATTTGGTTTTTAGTTTATCCCAGAGAGATAAGAAGTGTTTAGTTATGGGATTATGAATTTTAAAGCGGTCTTTAGGATCAAGCCATAATAAATTTGATATTAATAGAGGGTCATTTTCTGAAGCCTCTATAAATACCCATAATGGAATTTCCTGTTTTGCATGGTATTTGGACAGACTGGCCAAATGTGCTGCTCTGTAGTAGTTAGTAAAATTAGGGTATCCCAGGCCTCCTTTATTTTTGGGAAGATGTAGTGTGTGTATAGGTATACGTGGTTTAGAAGAGCCCCATATAAACGAAGTTGCTCTTTTTTGTACTATTCTCAAAAAATAGGAAGGAATTGGAATAGGGAGGACTCTGAATAGATAAAGCAATTTGGGTAGAATAGTCATTTTGATTGCATTAATCTTCCCTATCCAGGATAAAGGAAGTTGCGACCATTGTTTTTTTAGATTTGTGATCTGTCTTAATACAGGAGGATAATTGGTTGAGAATAAGTCAGAATGAGATGCTGTTAAATGAATTCCAAGATATGGGATTGATTTTTCTGCCCATGTGAATGGGAGTGCAGCCTTAGCCGGGATCAATTCCATGTTTGTGAGTGAAATATTAAGCACTAGGCATTTCTTAGGATTAATCATAAGGCCGGATAGGGCTGCAAATCCATCAAGAGCTGGTATTAAGTTAGGACCAGAGACCTGTGGTGATGATAGAAAAAGTAATATATCGTCTGCAAATATACATAATTTGTGTGTAATACCTCCTACTTCAATGCCAGTTATAGTTTGGTTTGTTCTGATGTATTGGGCCATGGGTTCGAGTATAAGGGCAAATAATAAGGGAGATAATGGGCAACCCTGTCGGGTACCTCTTTCGATATTAAAGGCATCAGATTTGTATCCAGCATATTTTATATAGGCTTTGGGTTTATTATATAATGCTTTGATCCATGTTAAAAAGTGGGGTCCAAAACCCCATTTTTGTAATGAATATTGCATATATTGCCAGGATACTGTGTCAAATGCCCTCTTAATATCGAGAGATAGAAAACATAAAGGGATTTTCCGTTTTTTAGCAATATGTGCCAATAACACTGCCCTGCGTATATTATTGCCTGCCTGTCTATTTGGCATGAAGCCTACTTGATCTCTATGTATTAATTTTCCTATAATGCTATTGAGGCGTTTTGCTATTATTTTTGCTAATAATTTAATTTTGAGGTTTAACAGAGAGATAGGCCGATAATTCACACAGGAAGTATCATCAGAAAGGGGTTTTGGGATCATACAAACAATTGCCATTAGTGTTTCTTGCCGAAAAGAATGTCCATCTAGAAGTTTGTTAAAAGTTTCAGTGAGAATGGGAGAGAGTATTTCTGAGAATGTTTTATAGTATAAAGCCGAGTAGCCATCTGGGCCTGGTCTTTTGTTAAGTTTTAGGTCTTTTATGGCGTTAGCAACTTCATCTATAGTTATAGGCTCATCCAAACTGCTTTTTTGATTTTGAGAAAACTCAGGTAAGGTTATTTTTGAGAAGAAGGATTCAGCCTCTGTAGGATTAAATTCATTGTTTGTCTTGTATAAAGTTGCGAGATGTGAGTGAAATTTATGGACTATTTTAACTGGATTACAAGTGTAAGCATTTTTTGATAATTTCAAACGTATTGGTTTGAAAGATTTGTTAGTTGAATTTAATGCCCGAGCCAAATATGTACCTGGTTTGTTTGTATTCATGTAGAAATTGTGTTTGGAGCGTTTGAGGGATTTATCAACTGACTCAGTGAGAAATAGATCATATTCCAATCTAGATTTTTCCAGATGAGATTTTGTACTCTGAGATGGATTATCTTGAAATGATATGTAGGCTGCATTAAAATTGAGTTCTAGTTTTTTTGCTAGATTTTTGCGTTCCCGTTTAAATAGTGCCATTTGTCTTTATATTGTACCACGCAAGACAGGCTTATGAGCTTCCCACAGTGTTATTGGGGAGATGTCTGTTGTATTATTAATGGATATGTATTCCTTTAAAGCTTGTTCAATGGCCATCTGATGTAGTGGGTGTTTGAGCATTATGTCTGGTAAGTACCACGTTGGGTCATGCGCTTTTGGTATGGCTGAGGCTATAGTAGTGTATACTGCATTATGGTCAGACCACGGAATCGGAATTATATCTGATGCAATAATTTCTGGTATCATTCCTATTGTTAGAAAAATATGATCTATTCTGGTGAAGGTTTGATGAGGGTGCGAGAAATAAGTGAATTTCTTTTTCATTGGGTTACTTTCTCTCCACGAATCTACCAGATTATATTTGGAAAGAAGTTGAGAAAAAGGTAATCTAGAGGTTATTTTGGATGGTGTAAAAGGTGATTTATCTAGAATTGGGAAGAGGACCTGGTTCGAATCCCCACACATTATCACTGTTCCTATTTTGTGTGTATTAATCACTTGTAATATATGTGACTGGAATGGTGTAGGTTGTTTGTTAGGAGCGTAGTAGGAAATCACCGTGATAGCTGTATCCATTATATAACCCATGAGTATCAGGTATCTACCTTCTGGGTCTTTAATTTCTGATGATAAGGTGAATGGTGTGGATCGGTGAAATGCAATTAGAGTTCCCCTTTGCTTGGTACAGGCAGAAGCCGTGTAAATTTGTTGATAAAAAGAAGAAATATATTTTGGAGTAAATCTTTGGTGAAGTGTGTTTCTTGGAGGCATACTATGTGAGCCTTCTTGTTATGAAAAGTACGGAAGGCTTTGGTCCTTTTTTGAGGGACATTTATTCCCTGAACATTCAGGGAAAGTATATTCAGTGGTGCCATGGCAACAGATCAAATAGTTTTGACTTACTTTTTGTTATGCAGAGCTGACTGCGCAGATCAACCTGTGTGGACTGAAGAGATGAATAGATAGAAAAGAAACCAGTGAATTCTGGAGTAAAGAGTAAACAAAAAACATATGAGATTAGATGATACATTGTATAAATTATTTTTTGCAAGTAATCACAATTTACCCGTGAAAGAGAGTAAATATCTCTCTCAGGGGAATAAGTGCCTTCGTCACACTCCCACATAATATGGTTGGGAGAATGAGGAGGGCTAATGGGGGTACACGGATCTTCCGCTTACAGGAGAGAAGTGCTATGTCAAAAGACATCAAAATGATGTTTCATTAATTGGAGTGCAGAATATAGTTTTTGTTGAAATTATTTATTCCAGGGTGGTTGTATATGGTTAGTCTTGCCCTAGGCTAAATAATTCAGTTAGAAAGGTACTGTTAATAACTTTGGTATTGATGAAGATAGTTTGAATTATTTTGGGATTTTAACCCTTTTAGAGTAAACAATTACATATTTTATTCATATGTAACTGTTTAGATATGTTAACTCATAAAATTGAGGTTGTATTGCTTCAGATTAGAATAAACAAAAACATAATTCTAGGAACTAGTTAGGTAATAATATATTTGTTTTAAGAAAAGAAAGAAAAAGCTTCCATTACTTCTGGATTATTGAACATATTTGTCCTAAAAAGTAATAAATCTATTGTTATTACCTGATAATATATAACTGAACAAGAATTTCCTTATTTCTCTTATATATTCTAAGGCTATATGAATCAGAAGTAATAAGAAATATAACTGGAATGTAACATGATCCCACACAGTGTGTGACTATCAGAATGCAGTTACATTCAGTTATAAATACAGGTTTTTTATAGAGAACCATCTCTTAGTATAATAAATGAAGAGATATCAGGAATTAGGATGTCAGTCCATTGAATCTTCTTGGTCCATGGATAATGTGGCATAACGGCCTCTTTTGTGAGAATGATGATTCCCATTTTGTTCTGAAATTTTCTGAGTGCTGCCTGAAGGTGAAGATGATGTCATTCTTCTGCGTGTGGGAGAGTTGCTGCTTGTGGGTTCTGTCAGATTTAATTTTAAAAGGGTTTGTTGTAGTTCATCTGCTGATCTGCTTCTGTAAATTGTACCTTGGTAGTTAAATCTGACTGAAAAGGGGAAGCCCCATTGATACATAATGTTGTGGCGTTGCAGTTCCATTAGTTGGGGTTTCATGGATCGTCTTTTAGTAATAGTAAGTTGGGATAGGTCAGCAAAAATTTGATAATTGTGTCCTTGAAAATTAAGTTCCTTTTTTTCTCTTGCAGCAATTAGTATTTGTTCTTTCGTTCTGTAATAATGAAATTTTGTGATTATATCACGTGGGGGTCCATCTTTCTTTTTGGCTGTGAGGGCTCTGTGTACTCTGTCCAGTTCTAAACGTTCAATAGGGATATCTGGCTTTAGTTCTTGTAATAGAGCAGTAATAGTAGATTGCAGGTCTGTCACAGTTTCAGGTATTCCCCTTATGCGCAAGTTTGAACGTCTGGCTCTATTTTCGTAATCTTCGAGCTTAGTTTGAAATATTAAATTCTCTTCTTTTAATTGTTCCAATTCTGTTATATTTTCTTGGGTTGTAATTTCAATTTCATCCATTTTTATTTCTAAGGCTGCGGTGCGGTTTCCCAGCTCTCTTATTTCTTTGGTTAGGCTTTTTGTTATTTGGTCTGAGGTTTGTTTTAAAGCCTTATGAAGCATCTTTTCAAATTGTAATAATATTACTGGGGATGCTGAGGAGGCTTGTGGAGAAGTTTGTGAGAGGATTTGTTCTGTATCTGACTCAAATGGAGAGTCTTTCTGTGACATTTTCTGTCTGTGAGAGCGCCCTGATGTTGTATCTTGTGAGGTGACTGGAGCTGCTTTAGTTGCAGTGAGTGCCTGTGAGCTCTTTGTGAGGTGATTTTTATTTCTGCCACGGTTTCCTCCCAGTACCATATTTCCTGCCCAAACTTTCACAGTTTGTTCCCTGGGGCAAAAAGGTTCAAATGGATACCTTTTGAGCCTGCAGGCTCCGCTTTGTCCTTCTCTTCTCTCCTCAGCGGTGCAGAGCTCTAACAATGCATGTCTGCTCCGCTAGGCTCCGCCCATCTCCCCGAAACAGATAAAATTTCACTTTGCAAAGAATATTCAATCATGTGCAAGGAAAATTAAAAAACAACTACATTTTTGCTTGCATATACTTGGATTATTGAAGTCAGCTCAGCATAGCTTAACGTCCTTCACTTAGCACTGGGCAAAATTCCTTCACAAAGTGCATGTTCCTTTGCAAAGTGTACAGTCTACATGCTTTTAGTAAAACAACCCCTTTGTATCATAGAGAAATAATTATGCATCCATTTAGCAAAAGCCAAGGTAATGAAACTGTCCTGTAGATTTCTTTCTTTCAATCAAAGCTGACTGTAAGAACAATGCAAGTCCTTTCTAGAAAAAAAACCTTTTCACTAAGCAACAGACAAAACAGTTTTCATCCATATTGAGTAGGAACTGGATGCTTTACAAGTTCAACATCCCTTAACAAAAATGAATGAAGATATGGAATTAGAGAGCATTAAGAAATATTATCCAGAAATTACACCTACCTGAACTTTTGTGAAACTGAGGAAAATAAAAGGAGACAATTAATTTGGTAGTTCAACTGGCATATTTAAATTTAATATAGCTCAATTTGACAAAAAATATAGGGAACTCTGTTACAGTCATCTGTCATTGGTTTATTTCCTTTACCAATCTTTATCAAGAATCGACAATATGTATATATCTTTCCAATAAAGAAAACACACACAATCTTTTAACCCACACTATTTTCATTTCTAGGGGACAGGAAGCAAGGTCAATTGCTGCCAAGGCTGGGCCCAGCTCTTCCTTCTCTCAGCTGTCGGCTAATTGCCAACTCCTTTCTATCCACAGTGGCTCACCTGTTGATGATCCTGCTTGTTGATCCTACCTACTTAAGCCGTCCAGTCCAGATGATCTCTGCCTTCACCTTGGTCACATCTCTAGAGACGCTTTCCTGTGTTCCTGTTAAAGACTTGCTTGGCTGACATTCTTTCTGGCTCCAGATCCTGCTTGCTGTTCTACTACGCTGTTCTCTGGCTCCCTGATGTTTTGGCTTGTCTGACTATCCGTTCCGGTTCCTGAACTCTGGGTATGTTTTGACTACATTTACTCTGTTTACCTTTTTTTATTATTATTAAACAAGTGTGATTTAACTGTACTTTCGTCTCAGTCTGATTCATGGTTTCTGACAATTGCATACTTGTAATAAAATTGTATTGGAATTCTATAGGAATTTAAACTTTCTAATGAGAAAGTTTAAAGCCTAATTTCAAGTCACTAACATAGGCACTCACTGTGAGCACTGTATAAACTGTATGTAGCATCAGCTACATACAACTTGAAGCAATTCCAATTTCGGTATGGAGACTTCCCATTCTGTACCCAGAACAAAATCAAGTAGGGCTGAGCACTACTCACAGGAAGCATTGTATTTTTATGAATTAATTCACTACTTCTGCTGATGGCTTAGGTGGAAATCATGACAACTTCGGTTCACCTCTTTACCTCAGCCAATTAGGGACAGCCCTGTATTCATTTGTAATATACTTGCCTTCCTGTGAATGGCTGAAAAATGCTCATTCCACCTCTGCATTGTTCCGGTACCACTGCTGAAACTCAGCATTTCAAACTGTGTGTAGCTGATGCTCCATTCAGTTTACACAATTCTCACAGCGAACGCATGTGGTAATGGGGAAATAGTTTGTTTGCAGCACCTTGGTTCAAACAAACTATTTAAAGTTAAATGAAACCTGGAGTTACGCTTTAAGACTTCAGCTACAGTAATGTTCATTTCTAAGTATTGCTGTTACAGACTGTTCATTAGTAAAATGTGTTCATCTTTCAAGCTAGCCTTATGCCCCGTACACACGATTGGACTTTCCGCCAACAAAACCGTGGACTTTTGTTCGAAGGATGTTGGCTCAAACTTGTCTTGCATACACACGATCACACAAATGTTGGCCAACAATTACGAACGTGGGAACGTGGTGACGTACAAGATGTACGACGAGCCAAGAAAAAGGAAGTTCAATAGCCAGTGCGGCTCCTTCTGCTTGATTCCGAGCATGCATGAACTTTTGTGAGTCGGACTTGTGTACACATGATCGGAAATTCCGACAACAAAGTTTTGTTGGCGGAAAATTTGAGAACCTGCTAGCCAACATTTGTTGGCGGAAAGTCCAACAACAAATGTTCGATGGAGCATACACACGGTCGGACTTTCAGCCAACAAGCTCACATCCAACATTTGTTGTTGGAAAATCCGATCATGTGTATGGGGCATTAAAGGCATCTCAGGTATAGGAATGAACAAATCTACTCTGTTTCGATTCATGAGGGTTTGTCGCATTTTACATAAAATATGCAAAACCTAAACTTAGCAGTGATCCCCAATGAAGTCTGCAGGGGTGTGGGGTGAAAACTGACAATTTTTAAGGGAAACTACTGTCAAAAAATAGCATGCAGATTGATCAACAAAGAAAAAAAGAAAGCAAATTCCCAAACTGGCTTACCAATCAGCCTGTAACAAAGCAAATTGTCCTGTCTAACTGTTTACAATAAAACCAGGGCTTTGGTTTGCACACATTTGCAAAAATATGCGTAAACTGCAGGGCCACTTCACTTCAGGACTGTACTGCAGTCCTAACTCTATAAATTTTGAGAGTCTCCCAAGTTGGAGCACATATATATATAGATATATATAGATATATATCTATATATATCTATATATATATATATATATATATATATATCTATATATATATATATATATAAAATAATTGATATATTGAGGGCAGGTAGGGAGCCCACCCCTCCTTAAAGGTATAGGAACGCACTGAACACCCAGAAATAGTACAATGGCAGTAAAGGTATCCAGTGCATCCCCTCACCAATTAACCAACATTACAAACAAATGGCAACCACCTCAACCTTTAACTGGCCTTTGCAGCAATGAGCACATGGAAGGGTGACGCATGTTAAAAAACATCAAAGAAAATTTCCCAGTTTGCTTACCAACCAGCCTGCAACAAACCAAATTGTGTTGTGTGCACAATGTGTACAGTGTGAATGCATAGGCAAAGCATACAAAACAGAATACAGTTACTGTATATACAGAATGTACAAATTGTAGATATGCTGACTTATCAGCATACTGTAGTTAAACACAGACAATTCTACATAAAATGGAAGACATATAAAAGACAATATGGGTTCAACATGGCTGAACTACTTTTCAAATTATGTGAAATATATATATCTGTATCCTTTACAATTAAAGCATTCGAACAAAGAGTACCACAGACTGTGATTCCAAGAGAAAAACAATCAAACACAGAGATAATTTAGTCATTTTTGCAGTGTCTGGTGTGGAACCTGGTGACTTTTCCTTCACGTTTTGTAAACTGTACAAGAAATAGACACTTTATTGTGTCTTCAAACATTTCCCTATTAACAGCATATATGTCTTTTAACAATCCACAAGTCACCTTTAGTTTATGATATCCTTCTAAACTGTTAGGATTTGGAATTGGGGAGAAAAAACATAAATTAGTTTGTCCAGATCAGCAACATTCTTTGTGAGATCTGAGTGGAGTCCTTCACCTGCTGAGAAAAAATATAAGTAAGCAAGTGAAGCAACACACTCCCCAACAAAATCTAATAGGGAGAAAGTCCAATATCCCCTTAGGGGCTTAAAATAGTTTTCTAGTTTCTGACATCCCCTTAGTTACTCTACTTTTTCCACTACATTGTGGATAATAGGGGTCTAAAATAAAACCTCAAAACATCTTGTAAGAACTCTCCCATAAAATGGATTTCTCTGTTAATCTTTGTAGCTTCTGGGACTCTGTACTTACAGATAGGGATGGGTGAATGGTTCTGCCCGAGCATCAGTTTGGGACGAACATTTGATGGTTCTGTTGTACGCCGAACAGCCAAATTTGCAGGGTGTTCACCGGGGAGAATACCCTGCAATACAATGAGTTCTTTTACCATTCAGGGCACAGTGTACGCTGGTTGTTAAGGAGCGGGGCCAGGAAGCCGGCTGCTGTGTCCTTAACAACCGGCGAGTCATCAGCTGTCAATGGGTTTCCCTGCTGACAGCTGAACAATAAAAAAACGTGTTGTTTAAAGAAAACAAACGAGAAAAAAACAGCGTGGGGTCCCCTCCCAGTCTATACCAGGCCCTTCAGGTCTGGTATAGATTTGGAGGGGAACCCTACTTTAAATTAAAAAAAAAAAACAGCGGGGGTCTTTCCAAAATCCATACCAGACCCTTATCTGGGCATGCAGCCTGGCAGGTCAGAAAAGGGGGGATGAGCGAGCGCCCCCCTCCTTAACATACCAGGCCACATGCCATCAACATAGGGGTGTGGGTGCTTTGGGGCAGGGTGGGACAAGGGCCTCTTCATGACAACCCTGGGCTGTGGGGCTTATCGGAATCTGGAAGCCTCCCTTACCAGGGTGCCCCCAGATCCTGCCCCACCCTATGTGAATAAGTATGGGGTACCAAAAAAATTGCAAAAAGTAATAAACACAACAGACAGTTTTTGACAAATCCTTTATTAAAAAAATAAAAAATGGTGACCTTGATGTAAATCGATCATCAATCACGTCGCCTGCCGGACCCGAAAAATAGAAAAAAATGTAAAACTTCTGGGAGGCCTCCCACCAAATGCCTCCCCTCCACTTGACATTTCTTATATAGGTAAGGGACAGGGCCACCTAGCTATGTCACCTGGTGGCTCCGCCCCGTGTGATGTTACATGCCCAGCATGCACCAGTCCGTTACGTCATGTTGGGGCGGGGCCACCTGGTGATGTAGCTATATGCTCCCTCCCCTTACCTATATAAGAAATGTCAAAGCAGAGAGAAGGCATTCAGTGGGAGGCCTCCCAGGATGCGGGAGCATTTTTTATTTTTTCGGGTCCGGCAGGCGGCGTGATTGACGATGGATTTTCATCGAGGGACACTATTTTTTCATTTTTACCAAAGGATTTGTCAAAAACTGTATCTATTGTTTATGACTTTTTTCCACTTTATTGGTGAATGGGTAAGGGTACTGTGTACCCAATACTTATTCACATGGGGCGTGGGATCTGGGGGCTTCCAGATTCAGATAAGCCCTGCACTCGCAGACCCCGACAACCAAAGCCCAGGGTTGTCAAGAAAAGGCCCTTGTCCCCATCAACATGGGGACAAAGTGCTTTGGGGTTGGGGGGCAGAGCCCCTCTGCCCCGAAGCACCCACTCCCCCATGTTAAGGGCATGTGGCCTGGTATGGTTCAGGAGGGGGAGCGCTCGCTCGTCCCCCTCCTTTGCTGACCTACCAGGCTGCATGCTTTGGGTCTGGTATGGATTTTGAGGGGACCCATGCCATTTTTTTTTATTGTGGCTTGGGATTCCCCTTCAAATCCATACCAGACCCAAAGGGACTGGGGTGGAACCCCACGCCTTTTTTTTTTCTTTATTTTTGCAATAGTAGGGACTGCAAGTCATTTTAAATGGGATTTGACTAGCTTTTTGTTTTGTTTTTTTTTGTTTTTTAGAAAAGTCATTTTTCCTGCACTTCTGTGTGCTCCTTCAAGTTGAAATATTTTCTCGATTTGGATCGAATCTACATCCACCGCATGTCGGTACAAGCTCGTTTGACTCATGGCTAATGGCCTGTGAGTCCACCACCGTCAGTAAGAGTAGCTCATCTCTCTCCTCATTTTATGCATAAATATGAAGGCATTATTTAGAATGTTGGTCCAATATCAAGAAGCAATATAGAGACCCGGATGGAATAACAATATTATTATATATTTATCAGTATGAATACTCTTTGCAGATATATTAACATGGACTACATATGTTAAAACACTCCTATTTGTATCATTGCCTCCGATATTTCTTTTTGATCATAGGCACTTTATTACATTGTTCTAATTATCTTGAGAGAGTTAACTTATAGGCGGTTGATGCACGACCTACCATTTTCTTTTCACACGTTTTCACTAACCTTTAGGGTCTATGCGATTTTGTGTGCCCCACGATCATTTATATATTTCTGTGCTGTCTTAGTGGATCCCACCTATACACTACTATGCTTATTTAGAGCACATGTTTTCTATTTTTCCTTAATGGAAAACTTTATTTGTATGTGTGCGATTTTCTGTGACTTCGAGTTACATTTTTGCCATATACATCTCATCGTTTAACGTTTATATATTCACTATAGTTGCATTTCACATTTTCATTATATGTGTGATTTTTAATTCAGGCATAGTTGCATTTTTGCAATTAGATATATGTTTTTTATCACATATACACTGTTTTATTCACTCAGAATCCCAGAGTGTTACATTATCGTCTAAGGCACAATTTGCATTCAGACTCATATTCTGATATGCTTTTGTGAATTATTATACATCACTAGTGCTACACGTTTATTTACATTTTTGCTGCAGCATGTTTTATGCATGCTTCAGATGTGCCACTTTACGGGCACATTAAGGGGATCCCCCAGGCACTATATTTAAAGGAATTTTTTATTTTTAAGCATAATTAAAATCACTGCTTCTGCAAAAATTATCATTTAAAATAAAACATTATTTATTGATACATGGGCCCAAGGCAGTACCCAGACCTCCATACCCCTTTTAGGACCAATTACTTGCATATAAGCCTTCAAACTGGGCACTTTTGATGTTTCCTGTTCGGCTCCATTGACTTAAATAGGGTTCGCCGTTCGGTTTAGAACATTTAACCTGTTCAAGAGTCCTGCTGCGAACCGAACAGGGGGTTGTTCTGCCCATCCTTACTTACAAACTACTTCTGATTACACTTTTTACTGTGGCCTTTGCAGTAGCATTTGCCACTGGCCAAACTTTGGGCCAATCAGGAAACATGACCATACAGACACGTGCATACTTGTAAGATCCTGACTTGGGCATCTGGATATATTTTTTTGTAATCTCTGTAAGAGATGTTCAGCTTTTGGTAACACTTCTGGTAACAGGTAAAAGAAGAAGTGGTATGTTTTAAAACAACTGTGGTAAACCCTGGCGCTTTCCTATGCTTATTTACTAAGGCAGCCATAACTGCTTTTGACTGATGACACAGTCCATGTGTGAAGCTGAAGGGAAAAGAGTGTCTGGCAGACATAAAAGGTAACCTTTTTGCAAAGTCCTGTTTCATAAGAAGCCCCCCCCCCCCCACCGTGGACCACTTGTTCTTCTTGTTCTGGGGTCCTCAAAGTTTAATTATTAATACCAGCTCTACTGGGCCAGAACTAGGGTGGAATCTTTAAGTTGCATGGACCCAGCAAGTGTCCGGGGCTGTAATGCAACATTCTTAGTCGCCTGGTCTATTTCCATTGTGTGCGTTTTAATTTTAGTATGGCTACCTCAGCAAGAAGCTGAAAGGCTGAAGACAGCCAATCAATTAGTTTAGCATGCTTGATTGGTTTACCTGCCGAAGTAAAAACCCTCTAGCCCTTCAAATGGAACCAAAATCATGCACCACGCCAAAAGTGCTCTAATTCTGTACTATCTATATAAATGTATATTCTTTTGATAGCTCACAGGCTTTGCTCAAGCATGGAGCTCTACTTATTGAGCTGGGAAAAAAGAATCCAATGACTCTGAATACAGACCGTCCTTCTGAGTGATAACTGCATATTCAGTAAGGATCTTGCCATCTTCAGGCAGCCTGTATCCTGCACTGGGCTCACAACAGCTGATTCCTACATCTATTTAACACATGTTGTTTTCTTTGTCTCCAGCCTCCAATACAGGCAATAAGGTGGCTGGGTTAAATGTTGCATTGTTAGATTTGTACATAAACAACAATACAAATTTGTGTTTTGTGAACCTTTCATTATTTATTATTATAAAATATTTAGTTTAACTGTTTGCAAAATTTGCTGCACAGAATGTAGGAGCATTAAAGTTAAATAATTGACCAAAGTAATGTCTGTAACTTTGTCTAGTAGCACCTTGCATACAGCTACTGCTCTGAAATAGCTGTGTCAAATCTATTACTGGGTCCAGCTTGCATAAAATCTATCTCAGTGGCTTGTTTTTTTTTCTATCATGTTCTCTGTGTAATAAACCAGTTTCATGTTTCAAAAAGACAACCTTTTCCTGGCAATTTTATAATTTCTCTTTGCTTGCTCTGTTGTTAGTTTTAGCAAGATAACACAAGTCCTTAGTTTCCATCTTACATTATTTTCCTGATGTCACAACATAATATATTATAACAATACCGTGCAGTCTAGCAGAGATGTCCCTAAATCCAAGGTTTTCTTCAGCTTACCACTGTACTTACAAGGAAAAGGGATACATAATTTCACAATTCACACATTCTGCTTTGGATTTCAAAAATAGAAATAAATAAAAGCAAAAAGTACCAATAAGTATATGAAAGAACAAAAAAAAATGATCAGCCAGATCTAAAACTATAAAGCAGCTTGCTGCAGATGGCATCTATTCTAACAGGGTGTGTGGACTTGGCCTGATTTGTTTGTCATATTTGAATTTTATTTATTACTCTCACATAATGGACCGCACAACAAGTTATTATAAGACATTTAGATTTAATTTTTATAGAAAAAGTTATTTTATAGCCCGTCCATCTAGGCTCCGTTAAAGTGATTGTAAACGATCACCTTGTAAAACAATCCATTCAATTTAAAATAGAAATGAAAGGCAAACAATTTTTGTATAGATATGAAAAAACACTATAAATACCTTTTTCATTAATGATCACATTCCCTCTGTTTTTAGTTGCATAAGAGCTGGGGGAGAAGAATCAGCAGCAAACTGAGATTGCCAGTTAATGACTGTACAGCGGAGGTATGTCAGGACAAGTATGATCATTGGAGGAGAGTACACTGAGTTCCCAGCATAGCTAGAGAACTGACCACGGAATACTCTCCTGCTTAGTGTGGTCAGTTTTTAATAGGAAAGCAGGGCGACTAGCAGGGACACAAGGGATTTCACATAAAGGAAGCTGTCAGGACCTGGACTCAAACCCGGGACCCCTTCTCTATCCTTGTGTCTTGATTGCTGTTGAACCTTGAACTCCTTGCTCCTCCCATGAACTTCCTATATAAGCCTTGTCTCAGCACTTCCTCTTTGCCAGGTTATTGTGCCTTCTCAGCCAGTACCTTGCTCTTGTCTTCTCTGCTGCCGTCTTTATTTTGCTACCACTCGTGATCGACCCTTGGCTTGTTCCTTGACTACTCTACTGCCTGCAACAGGTTGATCCCAACCTGCAACTACTCATTACCAACCTTTTGCTTTGTTTACTGACCACGCTGCTGTTTGATTCTTATCTGCTCATCCGCTACTGGACCCTGACTTGCTCACACCATTGTGGGGCAAACCTGAGAACCGTGACCTGTTACTAACACGCAGCTAAATCCATCTCCACCATCAGAAGCTCTGGTGAACACTGGTTAGTAGTTAGACTCCACACCTCAGGTGAGCTTGTGTCATCTGCCAGAGTGACTGCCTGTGTACCTATCCTGATGGTCATTGGTAGTCCTGCAACTGTTATACCAACTGGTCTTAGAGCCTGAAGCCTGATCGTGACAGAATAACCTGGCCTAAAACATGGAGGCTGCTATAGCAAATCAGAAAAACAGGGAAAAAAAACTGCGCTAAGGTAAACACCTATATGTGATATACAAGATATATAATAAACACCTAAAAGCGTTAGGCAAAATGTGAAGGAAGCAGCAATTCTCTTATATAACATCAATATAATAGAAAAAAATTAGAAACGTTAGAATCGCGCTAAACCTGTGAGTGTGTATCAACCACAAATAAATTTATAAATATGCAAATCATTATCAGTTCAGTGTAAATAAGTGAAACATAAATAATGATTCATACATCCCATATACACCCAATCTCAATGGTTGTGAATAAGAGAACAAAATACTTGGGGTGATGAAAATGTGGATCAAACTTAAATGTACATAAAAATAAAAATAAAATAAAAAGTCTCAGTGAGTGGCTGAAAGGAACAACATCCACCCGTGCACAAATTGGGAATCAGGTTCATCCAAAAATAAGGTAACTCTTCATCTGCTGTGTGATATAAACTTGTGATCCACCACCGCTATAGAAGAAATCACTTCTTACCAAACGACCATGAGGATCATGATGAGCATATATGGCTGTGACTCTGGAATACACCACACGTGCTGACTTGCTGTTGGGTCCTCAGATCACCTCATTGATAAACAGGCCCATAGGATGCACACAGCATGTAAAAAAACATAGGAGCTAAGATAGTGTAAAACCTTCAGATTTATTAAGAGGTATGCACCGTACACACGGTCGGACTTTGTTCGGACATTCCGACAACAAAATCCTAGGATTTTTTCTGACGGATGTTGGCTCAAACTTGTCTTGCATACACACGGTCACACAAAGTTGTCGGAAAATCCGATCATTCTAAACGCGGTGACGTAAAACACGTACGTCGGGACTATAAACGGGGCAGTGGCCAATAGCTTTCATCTCTTTATTTATTCTGAGCATGCGTGGCACTTTGTCCGTCGGATTTGTGTACACACGATCGGAATTTCCGACAACGGATTTTGTTGTCGGAAAATTTTATATCCTGCTCTCAAACTTTGTGTGTCGGAAAATCCGATGGAAAATGTGTGATGGAGCCTACACACGGTCGGAATTTCCGACAACAGGGTCCTATCAAACATTTTCCGTCGGAAAATCCAACCGGGTGTACGGGGCATTAGAATCATAAGGATAGCCTTAAGTCCGATGTGTCGGCCGTACACAGTCGGACAAACCCGTTTTACTGGAAACACAAGCAGTGACTTGAGGTGACGTCAGCACGTCGTCCTGCTCTGCCCCAACGCGTTTCGTAACAGAATTACGTCATCCAGGTTTAGCGCGATTCTAACGTTTCTAATTTATTCTGCTATAGCAAATGCTGTGGCTCCTTTCAGGCAGCAAATTGCAGGGCTGTAGGAGTTTGGTGTCACCTACCAAGAAAAATTTGCCGGATTGGAAACTGTGGTGAAAGGGCAACATGAAGAGTTCCGTGCTCTGCAAAAAACAGTTGCTGCACCTATGTTCCCGAGATGATGCTAACGCACATATGCCTCACCCACCCAAGTTTAATGGAGATCGCAGCCATTACAGAGGTTTTCTTAACCAGTATTGCATATATTTCCAAATATGACCCACTGCATTCACTTTTGATAAACAAAAGGTAATGTTTGTTATCAACCTCCTGACTGGGGAAGCGCTAGCCTGGGCCTCCCCTTATATAGAACAAGACAGTGCCATGCTGAATAATTTCCAGACTTTTGAGGCTGCGATAAATCAGGTTTTTGATGATCCCAACTGCTGTGCTACTGCTGAAGCAAAGTTGCATAGTTTACGGCAGGGTAAACATTCTGTTGCTAAGTACACAGACAAATTCAGATGTTGGATCACAGATATCACTTGGAACCCAGCAGCACAAAAAAAGATGAGCTTGCCATCGTGGAGAATCCTAATGGTCTTGAGGCCTTCATCGGACTATGTATCCAAATTGATCAAAGACTTACAGAAAGGAGGAAGGAGAGACTGGGAATGTTTGGAAGTAATGGTGGCATGCATTTCTCTGTCAGTCAATTTGTTCAGATGGATCCAAGAGTTTCTCCAGATTCTGACACAGCTGAACCTATGCAGGTTGATGCAATTAAGAGATCCATTTCTACTCAGGAGAAAGAGAGAAGACGTTCGGAAAACCTGTGTTTATATTGTGGGGACTCTGGGCATTGCACAGTTAACTGTTCTAACTAGGTTAGAAGAACAATTGCGGCGACTGATGTGATCATGCCTGAACAAAAACTCTATTACCCAGTCGATCTCCCCATTGATTCATGAAGAGAATACATTCTGTATTATCTCATTTTATCATTTTATCATCCCTATTAAACTCATCTCTGATGGTATTGAAATTCCTTGCTCTGCTATGCTGGACTCTAGGGCTGGGGGGAACTTTATGGACATTGCCCACAGTAATAATATCCAAACAAGAAATAAGTCTGCTCCTATCGATATGGAGACGGCCGATGGTTCACCCTTAACTTCAGGACCTGTTACCCATGAAACAGTCCCTTTGGTACTGCAATTTGAGGCTAACCATTATGAGACCATCAGTTTTCATCTGATTACGTCATCCAAATTTCCTGTCATCCTGGGCATTCCTTGGTTTTTTCACCCATAATCCCTCCATCAACTAGGAAGCACCGATTATAAACTTTACATCCCCCCATTGTGAGGAATTCTGCAGAGAACCTTGTCAAACAAGTTCTTTGCCGGTCAAGGAATCACAGGTGGATGTTGTTACTACGCAGTCATATGACAACCTGCCTCCACAATATCGTAAGTTCCAGGATGTCTGTGATAAGAATGCCAATCAGTTACCTCATTGCCCATATGATTGTCCCATTGTACTGCTCCCAGGGGCTGAAATACCATTTTTTTTGGCAAAATCTTTTTATTGAACAAAAAGAAGAGATTGTATACAATAGGTCATCATGACAATCATCCAAATGAATAAATGAGATTACCAATTTTAGGTAAACAACGACATCCCTTACAGATATGAATATTGGTACAAGACAACACTATCGGTATCATATACAATAGTTTAGATCTATATAACATTTGAATGCAGGTGAGATCGACTTCATCAACTTTTAGTATATCCATTACACGGTTAGATTATAGAAGGGGGAAATAAACAGTAAAGGTTTTGGGTCATCCTTTTTGAATTGGATAAGTGGAGAGGAGATCTGCAGAGCCTAACATATTTAGATTTTTGGTCATACACATGTTTCGGGTGTTTTTTGCCACCTGTCCCAAATCTTGTCATATTTAGATGAACACCCCCTATTAGAATACATTAGTTTCTTGTATGGCAGAACATTATTAATTTCTATCAGCCATAGTATAAATTCCGGTGGAGTGGGTCTCATCCAGACCCTGGCTATGACTTTGCGAGCAGAAAAAAGCGTTTTGTGTAAAAATATTTTAGTGAATTTATCAAGATCTGGATCCGGAAAAATTCAGAGGAGTCAAGGCTTTGGCTGGAGTGTGATGGGGGAGCCCATTTTATCGTGTAGGAACTGTACCATCTGTGCCCAGAAGGCTTGAATTTTAGGGCATTGCCACAATAAATAAAAATAGGGCATTGCCACAATAAATAAAAATAAGTACCCACTGCCTGGCTTCACATTTGGCAATTGGTAGATTGGTTGCTCTTGTATTTGGAGACCCTAAGAGGTGTGAGATATGCTCTGTGTGTTATAAAAATTTGTGTTAAACGGTCCGATAATTTAGGAGACACTAGTTTGCACGTGTCAAGAGCATCACTCCACTCAGAATCCTCCATAGGGCCCATCTCCCCCTCCCACCTGGTCTTCAATGTATATGCTGATGTAGTTGCCTGTGGGAGTGTTAGCATAGTGTAGAGTTGCGAAATCAATTTCTTAGGCTCGGGACATCTTACGGCCGCCAGTAAAGGATTATCATTCAAGACTAGATCGTCTAAGGGAAATTGTGCATGGAAGGCATGTCGTATTTGTATATATCTGTAAAACATTTGATTTGGCAGCGTGAATTCAGTTTTTAAACTATCGAAAGTCTTTAATTTTCCATCATGAGTGATTTGAGCCAGATAAACTATTCCCCTTGAACTCCATACTCTATTGTCCTGTAGGAGGTTAAATTCTGGTAAGGACGTATTATACCAAAGGTGAGGGCAGCTATGAGGTGACATGATATGTAACCTGTCAGAGGCCATCCCCCACACCTTCCTATACTGGTATAAGAGTGACCTTCGATCATTATTTTGGCCTTCGTCTCCCCCTCTGCCCGTTATCGCTACAAGGGGGTCTAGGGTCGGCCGTATCCATTTTGGACAAAGAGAGTGTAGAAATCTATCTCTATCCACTTTATCAATATGAAAGATTTGTGAGAGTTGGGCCGCAAGGTAATAAGCATTAAAATCAGGTAATGCCATTCCAGCGAGGTCCGTTGGATGGTTTATGCCGCGTACACACGAGCGGACTTTACGGCGGACTTTGCCCGGCGGACTGGATTTCGTCGGACAATTCGATCATGTGTGGGCTCCAGCGGACTTTGTTTGCTCAAAAGTTGGACGGACTTAGATTTGAAACTTGTTTAAAATTTATCCGACGGACTCTTCTTTCTAGCGGACAAACCGATCGTCTGTGTGCTAGTCCGACGAACTCAAACTGACGCATGCTCTGAAGCAATTACAAGACGGAAGCGCTCGGTCTGGTAAAACTAGCCTTCGTCTTGAAGCTAGCACATTCCTCTTCTGTGGTCTTTTAATACAGCCTTTTTTTAGGATTGATAATGCGAGAGGAATGAAGTTGTTTTTCTGCTTTATATTCACACAGAGTTCTCACAAACTACTTTCTTCATGATTTATCCTCCTGCCATGACTAATATAATATTTTGTAAAAGCCAGATCTCCATAAATTATAAATTTTAAAATCAATTTTGGACTAATTTTTTTTTTTTTTTTTTATTTCAACACTTATCTATTTTACAATGTGTGTTAAATGATAACCACATTTTTTGTGTGTATTTTCAAGTTACCACAATAAACATTCATATTTTGTGTTGTTTTAATGAACCTTAATGAGGTTGTTGTCCCTTGTTCATTAGACATAGGGGGGTGTATTTAACAAAGGCAAAATCATTTTTCACTACAAGTGCTAATTCTACATTGAATTCCACAGAAAGAGCATTTTGAAGTGCCTTCGCTGTGGATCCGAGGGGCACATGCAAGGAAGCGCAAAAAAAAAGCAAATAATTTTTATTTAACATGATTTTCTTTTTTTTTAATCCAAGAAAAAGTTTTTATTGAAATAGCAAGTACTTACAGTCCAAGACAAATCACAGTTAAATTGTACATAGTAGCCTGAACAGGCATATTTCCATATAAAAACCAGGCATATACAAAAGTGAAGAGTACATCCCACTGTTAGAAAATAAAATAGAAAGTAATAACACAACCTCCTACCTATGGAAATATCAACCCTCTATCTGTAACCAACCCGAGTACAGAGCTCCAATCAGGGCTAAAGGCGGGGTACACCAATGCTCAGCAATTATTAAGGCGCAGTAATCTGTCCATGATCAGGTCCTCCGGAGCTAACCCAGGAGTGCCTAGCCAAGGTTCCCATAGTTTTTCAAATTTTCTGGAACATCCCCTGTGTTGATATATAATTTTCTCCATTCTTAATATATGTCCTAGTGCAGTGATCCATTCCTTGACTGAGGGAGGCGTTTCAGATTTCCAGTGTACCATGATTAACTTGCGGGCCATAAATAGGGCTCTAGTTAAAGCTTCCCTGACGTGGGGTTCCCACTCTAGTTCATCTAACACATTCAAAATACAGTGTCTAGGGTCCAGCGGTATGGAGACCCCAAACACTGCGTTCAGCGTGTCCACCACCCCCCTCCAGTACACATGTAATCTGGGACATCTCCATAGCATATGTATTAAATCTCCGTGATCTCTCTTACATCTAGTGCAGGTTGGAGTGGGAAGAAGTCCCATATTATGTAGCCTATGGGGTGTGTAATACGCTCTCAGAAGTGTATATAGTTGCGTTAGTCTTTGTGTTACATTCAGTGAGCATATGGAAACAGACTGCAAGACCTCCTCCCATTGATCCCCATCCAAGGGTCCAACATCCAACTCCCATTTCTCTTTTACTGTCAAAGGATGCTTTAGAAGGTATTTGTGGAGCAAGATGCTATAGCTCTGGGAAATGAATCCTTTAGAGGTCTCTGCCCCTTTAAGCAAATCTGTCAGAGGGTTCGAGCCAATGTGCCAATCAGAGGTTTTAGACTGTGCTTCAAATGCATGTCTAAGTTGCATATAGTAAAAAAGCATGGAGGACGGGAGGCTATATAGGTCCCTTAAGTTGTCAAATGAGGATAGTTTGCCCTCTCTTATGATTTGCTTTAGGTAGAAAATGCCAAACCTCTTCCACCTTTCCGCATGTTGCAGTTTAGCAAGTTCTGGGTAGGACTCATTTCCCCATATAGGACTGTATTCGTTGATACCTGTCGCCTCCTGAATGTATTTAGTTTTGTTCCATATTTTTTGTATGAGGGCATAAGTGGGAAAACATTTCTGAGGCTTACTAAAGGCTGCGGCCTCCAAGGCCGTGGGAACGGATTTAACCCCTAACGTATGTAGCATTATATATTCTGAAGCGCTAGGGACCCTGGCCGGAGACTCCCCCTCCACGGCCATGGTGCCTATTAAATGTTGCATTTGCGATGACAAATAATAAAGCCATGGATTTGGCAATGCAAGTCCACCTTCATCTTTAGGGCGTTGTAAGTTTTCTAGTTTTATCCTTGGTGGGCGGTTCTTCCAGATCAGTTCACGAAAAATGGTATTAATTATTCTGAATATCTTAAGTGGGATGACTACCGGAGAATTATGTAGTATGTATAGCAGTTGAGGCATCAGAATCATTTTAATTAGATTCACTTTGCCTGCAACCGACATACACAGAGCATTCCAGGTTTTAACTCGCAGCCGAAATCGAGCCAGTAGCGAGGAAATATTCAACTGACTATATTCCCCAATCTTAGGAGAGATCTGTATCCCCAAGTATTTGAAGGAAGCGGACACTGGAATTCCCCCAACTTTCTCTTCATTTAATAGTCTTACATCATCTATTGGCATTAGGGCTGACTTGGACCAGTTTATTTTAAGGCCTGAAAAATCTCCAAAGCGAACCACTGTATCCATTGTGTTTTTTAGGGAGTGGTCAGTGTCACCCAAAAGAATCATAGTATCATCCGCGTAGAGCATCACCTTCTCCTGTTTGTCACCATAACAGAAGCCGGTGATATCCCGGCAGTCTCTGACCCGTATTGCCAGCGGCTCAATGGCTAGAGCAAACAGCAGGGGGGACAAAGGGCACCCCTGCCGCGTACCCCGCCCCAAAGTAAAGGGCAGTGACATTCTACCCGCCTCTCTAATGATCGCCTGAGGGCAATGATATAATAAACGCACCCAAGAAATATATATCTCTCCGAAGCCGAATCTCCTCATTACCTCCCATAGGTATGGCCATTCCACACTGTCAAAGGCTTTCATTGCGTCGAGAGACAGCAATGCCCTTTTACCTATATTATCCGGTGGGGACTGTATGTTAAGAAACAATCTTCTAAGGTTTATTGCTGTTGATTTGTTGGGCATAAATCCCGCCTGATCAGAGTGTATAATTGAGGCAATAGCCTTATTCAACCTTATAGCCAGAACCTTTGCCAATATTTTGATATCTGACTGCAATAGGGATATCGGTCTATATGAGGCCGGGTCTACGGGGTCCTTGCCAGGTTTTAAAATTAGAACAATGTGGGCTCTAGACATGGAGGGTGGCAGGGTATTGTGCTTCCTAGCGGTAAGAAATACGTTTAAGAGCTTGGGGAGTAGTATCTCAGAATAGGTTTTATAAATTTCCATAGGGATACCATCCCCTCCAGGGGCCTTACAGTTAGGGAATGCAGCCACCGCCTCTTGCATCTCGTCAAGAGTCAGAGGGGCGTCTAATTCTATCTTCTGGGATTCCGTAAGCTGTGGAAATACAATGCCATCTAAGTAACTGGACAGCTCGTCGGAGCTATATCTGGAAGAGGAGCAATATAGCTTCTCATAGAACTCCGCCAACGTCTGAAGTACCTGATCTGGGGAGTGTACCAGCCGTCCGTCAGCCCTCCTTATGGATCCGATTGCCGGAGATCTCTTATCAGAATTGGCTATTCTGGCTAAGAGGCGTCCAGTCGTCTCCCCTTCCTCAAAAAAGGCAGTCTTTGAAAAGAACCTCTTTTTGTCCGCCGAGGAGGTCAGCAGGTGCTCATAAGCTGATTGAGCCGACTGCCAAGCCTCCCTCGCGGAGTCAGTTGGGTCTTGGACATATCTTGCCTCAAGGGAGTAGGCATGGGATTCCAGTGTGTCCCGCAGCGCTTCAGAATGTTTCTTAACCTTGGTAACCTCATTACTAAGTATTTTCTTAAGGTGTGTTTTGAAGCCCTCCCATTCTGTAAGGGTAGACATTGAGCCCGGTTGACAGGAAAAAAACTTTTTTATGTTGCCTTCTAAGTTCTCAGGGGAGGTAAAAAGCTGAAGCCAAAAGGCATTAAATTTCCACGGTACCTTAGGGAGTGTGGATTGGTGGGATACAATGAGGTTTATCACCAAATAGGAGTGATCAGAAACACACCGAGGTTTGTAGGAAATGTCTAGCACCGAGGAGAGCATAGCCGGGTTTCCCACTGCCAAATCTATTCTAGATAAGGAGCCGTGTGCTTTCGAGAAACAGGAGAACTGTTTAGCAGTGGGATTCCGGTGTCTCCATAAATCCAGCCATCCCACTTCCCGTAGCAATCTAGCCAGCGGAGTCAGACCACAAGAAGCCGGGGTGCCCGGGCCCGGGTGTTTATCCAGGGCCGGAGCTAGCCAGCTATTGAAATCGCCCACCAACAATAACGGGAGATCCGGCTTCCCCTCCAGAAATTCTAGGAGGAGCCGGAGTACCCGAGCATTAAACGGGGGGGGAATGTACACGCAAGCCAGAATACATTTCAGAGTACCAATACGACAATACAAAAATACAAATCTACCCTCTTGGTCTATTTTGGACTCAAATTCTTGATAGTCCAGGGAGCTGTGTATCACTACACTCACCCCCCGAGAGAAGGAGGTGTGAGTGGAGTGGTACGACCACCCAATCCATCTATATCTCATACAGCCTAGAGAATCAGACGTTAAATGTGTTTCCTGTAAGCAAATAACTGCAGGATAAAACTTTTTCAGACATGAGAAAATCATAGTGCGCTTCAGGGGGGAGTTCATGCCCCTAACATTCCAGGAGATCACTGGTGTACCCGCCATGGCAAAAACACAGTTAGTTGTGGGGGAAGGTTAGAGGGTGGCTTGCCTGTGCAGAGACCACCGAAATCCTGTTGTGAGGGAATGCAGCAGGCTTGAGTAAATTCAAAATAGCAGGTGGTTAGTGGGAGTGAGACTCTTGGACTGCGGTAGAAAACAGGATGTATAGAATAACATAGCACAATGGTGCCAACAAACAGTAGTGCTACTACACTGAGGTATTTCCTTTTGTGGTTTGGTGCTCTCACTCCTGTGAGAGAGCAGGCAAGGATAAACAAAGTGGGCATCCAGATGAGCCATGCCAACGGGGCAGGCCCATAGGGCCCAACATGGCCTAAAAACAGACCAACTAACAATTCAGACATCACAAGTCAAGTAAAAGGGGGGTTTCACAGTTCAGTTCCTCTCGCTGAAGAAATATGGGATGATTCCCGGCACATGGGTAACTTTGAAGAGGACAGGTAAGTTGGTAAGTTATGGTAAAAGGGTGTAAAAAACCAAAGTGAAAAGGAAAAAAAAAGGGGGAAGGGGGCCCAGATACGACTTGGTGGTTACCGTGTGGACCAGAAAAGACAGCAAAAAAGAAAAAATGTGGCATCTCGATGTGTAGGCAGCTCTCTTACCATCCGGGAGTATGTCCTGTTCAGTCGCCTTCCACCTCAGCACGATGACGTCGTAGTGCTTGTTCATTATGGTCCAACCAGGCGGCAGCTTCTCTGGCAGAGTCGAAGAATTGTGCATGTCCATCCGCTGTTACTCGGAGCTTCGCTGGGTATAGCATAGCGTATGGCAGTTGCAAAGCTCTTAGGCGCCTCTTCACATCACTGAACTTAGCTCTATTTCTTTGCACCTCGGCCGAGAAGTCTGGATAGAAAGACACTCTTACGCCATTGAACTTCACTGTGGCCTGTTCTCTTGCGCAGCGTAGCACTGCCTCTCTGTCACGGTAATGCAGCAGTTTGGCCAACATTGACCTGGGGGGAGCACCCTGTGGGGGAGGCCGCCCCGGTACTCTATGGGCCCTCTCCACTGTAAAGAATGGTGAAAAGGCTTCTCGGCCAAACAGTTCAACCAGCCAGCTTTCCACAAACGATGTGGGATCTCTACCCTCCGATTTCTCAGGGAGGCCGACTATACGGACATTGTTTCTGCGTAAACGATTTTCGGTGTCTTCTGCTCTGTTATATATATCTTGGGCCATGCGATAGGCTGCCTTTGCTTCTCGCGCCACCGGGGGTAACTGCTCCTCCAAATCACTTACTCTGCTCTCAGCTGCAGTTGCTCTTTCTCTAAGCTTCTGGAGGTCCTGTCTAAGTAGTGAGACCTCTTCCCTCAGGCCCCCAAACTGCTCCTTCATATCAGTGACTGTGGCCGTGCACACATTAACAGCCTTCAAAATATCAGCCAGGGTGGGCTGCTCCAGGGTCTCAATTATCTCATCTGACGGTGGGGGGGAGGGAGGATGACTAATGTCCTCATGGAGCTGCTCAGGCATGGTGTCTGTATCAAGGCCCCAATCAGCTTGTGCAAAAAGATCTGCAGCTTCCCCGTTACTTGTAGATCCCCCAGCTTCCTCCGGGATTTGTATTTTCTGTGTATAGTATGTCATGTCTCTGTACTGCTCCTTACCCTGTCCTTTCAGCTGCTTCTTACTGGTATTTTCCCTGGGTTTGTCCGTCGTTCGCGGCGTGCGCTGTGCTTTGGCTGCTGCAGCGGCGGCGCCATCTTGCGAGTCCGGTCCCGCCATCTCCGACGGGCCTCGGCGGGTCTTTGCTCTCGTGCAGAGGGCCGGTGGTGGGTCCGGATGATAGGGGGTCTCGGTAGCCAGCTGGGGGGCCGAAAAAATCAGGATCTGAGGTGCCGGGAAAGGATCAATCTGAGGATCAGGCAGGAGCTGTGAGAAGTGCGTCCTCTCACATGCCGGTCTTGGCCACGCCCCATAACATGATTTTCTGAATAAATCAGCAGAGCTTCCCCGAATTTAAGCTCTTCCCCTCAGATTTTCAGCGACTGCACTTCCAACAAGTGCACTTGCTGTGCAATTTCTCAAGTGAACGTTTCACTTGATATTCTAAATGATTTAGCCTTTTGTCAAAAACACACATAGGGGTTGATTTCCTAAAGGGAAAAAGACTGTGCACTTTGTAAAGTCCAGTTGCCCTCTGCAAGAGCAGTTGCTCCCAAGCTTTATTAAATGTGAAGCAGCTCTGCTGACTTCCATCATCCAATCATGTGCAAGCAAAAATGTTTTTTTTTTTATTTTACTTGCACAGGATTGGGTACTCTTTGCAAAGTCAAGCTTTTAAATAATTTCTGATGCTCTGGAGCAATTGCACTTGCAGAGGGCAACTGCCCTCTGCAAAGTGCACAGACTATTTGCTTTTCTCAAATCAACCCCATAGTCTTTTGGACCTGTACCTGCCTACTCCCAAAGAAAAAGGTGTTTTTTAATCAAAACACATAGGTAGGAATGTAAGGTAACCAAAAATGTATTTATTTTATTATAAAAAAAAATTAGGAAGGCAACACTGGAGACACTTTTAGAATCTGGGAAGCCTTTCGTCCCCCAGGACACACATCAAGTTTGAGGACAAGAAAATTGGTATCTTGCGACTATAGGGAGCACAGGGAGCACAGTCAGACCAGACAGAAACCAGGCAATCACTTTCGACTCTTCCGTGGAGCCTTCCCTCCACGCTTCTCTGCAGCCTTCCCTCCACGCTTCTCTGCAGCCTTCCTTGGAGGTTGTGCCTCTGGTGGTGTACTTGGGGCAGGAGGAGGAGGAGGAGGAGTGGCTTCATCTGCCAGATATGTGGTAGCAGTAAGCTCCCCTCTCAAGCCCTTCCGGATAAGCCTCAAAAATCAGACCCTCACAGAGGAGGCGTTGGCCCTTTTCCAACTCCAGCAATCTACTGGCTATATAGGTGCCATACGCCTCCTCTGCATTGGGTGGTTTGCTCAGGATGAGGCTTGCTTCCCGTATGAGGGCTAGGCATTCTCCTGGGCCTTTTGTGGAGAATGCGGAGGGGAGGCACCTGACACTCTGTGCGGCTTCGACTTGGCCCAGCCACAGCCTCCTCCTCTCTCCCACTGGGCAAGGCCTCCTCCTCTCTCCCACTGGGCAAGGCCTCCTCCTGGCTGAGGTCATCCTGTGTAAAAAAAAGGGACATAGTTGTAATTTTGTGTTATGCAATCACACACAATTTTCAGCTCATGACTTTCAAATATAATTACACAAAATAGTAAAGGCTATCTATTTGACAACACCATTATTTCAGATGATCAACAAGATCTGAAGTGAAGTATATATTTGGCCACTACTGTCTAGTGATATGTCTACATATTACTGTTTGTGCAGAAGTCATTTTTTAGGAAGCACTTTCAAAATTAACACCTTAACATCATTAATAACATTTACACAATCCCAAATAAAAGAAAAAAGGATACCTGGCTGAAGCTGGGCGAATCAACTTCATCAATGCTGAAAAGGCCCAGGTCATCCTGTGACTCCTCAGCTGGGGTGGAGGTGGATGGAAGGCTGGAGGGAAGAGTGGAAGGAAGGCTGGAGGGAAGAGTGGAGGGAAGTCTGGAGGGAAGGGTGGGGGGAAGGGTGGAAAGTGATTGCCTGGCTTCGGTCTGGTCATCCAGGAATCGCAGTTTGTTGTAGTACCACAACTTGGGTACATATACTTGGTCAGCTGCTGCCCCGGATCTGAGCGACTCCTGGATTTTTTTGTGTTCCCGCTTATACATGTTTCGCAAGATACCAATCTTCTTGTCCACAAACTTGAGGTCTGCCTGGGGGAGTCGAGTCTTCACAAACTCTAAAAGTGTGCCCAGTGTTGCCTTCCTAACATCCCTATTATAATATAGGGGGTGTTTGACCTCCCACAGGTTTTTCTTGTCCTCATAGAGCTCAATAAATTGGCACAAAAATTCTTCCTCTTTAAAGGGATTCATTTTTTCTGCAAGACAAGACACAAGATCCAAACTTAAATGTCAGTCCCAAATCACAGGATTAGTTTGGGTTGTAATCTAGGGGACACATACACACACACACACACACACACACTTTAATCTTACCTTCGTTTGTGACGCTCACTACTTCCGCACGGACATACGTAGGCCATCATAATAGCTTTATATACACTGCGCATGTGTCATGCTCCGCCTGCGTCGCCCGCCCCTGACGCTCGATTTGGCCCCGCCCCTTCACTCTTCGTTGCGCAGTGGGAGTAGATAGCGAAAGATGGCGGAGAGATTAAGTGGAAGTAGCGCGGAGGAAAGCCCGGAGCCCCAAACATCCACATCCCGGAGGAGATATAAGGCCACCAACATGGCTTTTGAAGAGATGGTGGAGATGGTGTCCATATTGAGAAGGGAGGACTACGATGGCAAAAAAGGACCGTACACACGACCGAATATGAGGAAGGACAAAATAATGTCCTCAGTTGTCACCGCTCTTGAATATAAATATGGTGCAAAACGTTTGAAAGAACAATTGCGGAAGCGGTGGTCTGACATCAAAAGTCGGGAGCCAGAACAATATTGGCGAATAAAGAAGCTGCTTAAAAAAAGTAAGTACTTGAGTTTTACTATTGAGATACTTAACTTGCATGCTGATCCTTATTTTTGGAATTTTTTCAGCATCGTTCGTAAAGACCGTTCTTTAGAATAGATATGATACTTTAGAAAGTGACGTTATTTTTTCGCCAAATACGATGGGACAGGGTTGGACATACATTTATGTCTTGATAATTTGTCGAATTCCCACAATTAGTTGATGTGGTGTAGATGTGTTTGAAAATATAATGCTTCTTCAAAAATGATTTAGTGTAATGTAGGGACAGGACACATCAGCTGTTTCCACATCTGGACTCACGAGCACTATAGTGTACTATGTGACCATAAATACATTTTAGAGGGGTTATACACATAGGAGATCATTGAGGTGTCAGCATCTGTGAAACTTGCCCGAAAATGAGCATTGTTTATAATTGTTGTTCAGAGGTAATGTTCATCCTGTCTTCAAAATTTATTATGATGAAAAATTGGCCACAACTCATAACCAACGTTTAACTTTATTTATTGAAAGCTAAAATATCAGTGTGTTTTAACTATACCTTTTGTTCAATTCTCATAAGGGAGAAAAGACTCAGACAACAGTCCAAGGATCTCAGGACCCCCCAAGTCACCAGCCTGAGGCAGAAGATACCCCAAGCCCCAGCCCAAGACCACGCCCACCCGACGACCTTGAGGAAGGAGAGGTGGAGGAAGTGTGCGAGGTTTCAAGCCCACCAAGTGAGTGACTGACACCCCAGCTTGAGTTACTGTATTTTGGCGTGCATATTGTAAACCTTGTTTTTATTCACTCATTTTAGGTGAGATTCTGGTTGTGGAAGGCCAAGCGGCAGAACCCTTCACCACAGACAGTGCGCAAAGACTAATTGGCCAGATAATGCTGTGGAATGGCCACATCGATAAAATGCGTGACCAAATTCACAGCATGCAACTTCGCCTGGACTCCATGCAACAGGAAATGAAGAACATGATTGATGTTTTGGGCCGAATATAATCACGTTTGGCCTAAAAATATCAATCATGTTCTTCATTTCCTTGGGAAGTTTGTTTGTTGCAAAAATTGTATTTTAAATTTTTGGGGTATACCCAAATTTACATTGTGATGCACACGGTGTGTCATCATGTGCTATCTTCCATCATGGGTTAGCAATGTACTTGTTTTGTGTTTGCAACCCCTTCATCTTGAAAATTCTTTGGTGGTGAGAGGAACCAAAAATGGGATTGCACACACAAAACACGTACATTGCTCACCCATGATAGGAGATAGCACATGTTGACTTGACCCTTTTGTAAAGCTCAATTTTGAGCATATTCTAAATGAACAATTTCTGCAAGGGTGACATCACATGCACCGTTCTCTAAATGTTGAACTTTGTAAGTTCTTTTTTTTTTTGTTTGGTTTATAAAAACACTGTTGTGTATGTAAATCTTTTTATATAAAGGTCTATATATTTGTGAAAATATGCCTTGAATAATTTTTTAAAACTAAAATTATTTACACAACGTAAAATAATTTACCAAAAATTCAAAAAAAAAAAAAAAAATTTTGATAAAAAATGCACCTTTCAATGTGCACAAAGTAAATATTTTTACGGAATACAATGTGTGTGGCTGATTCTTGAAGTCAAATTTTGTGGTTTGTTTTTGTGGGCCTGATTAACTAAAGCTAAATGCACTTGACACTACTACAAGTGCACTAGGAGACAGACATAACTAAATGTAAACAACAATAAAAACAAGATATTTAGATAAAACTATTTTCTTTTTAATTTTTTGAAGAAACTTACAGCTGTTGCTGAATAGCAATGGCCCCCCGACCATTAAAATAATTGACATAACGGTCACGCACTTGACGTGCGGTTCGGGGGGCCAAGCCAATACGGCCAATTTCTAGGCCTGTCAAAGTGCTATCCTGTTCCAGTCTGGCCTCAGGCCCAGCAGAGGATAGATATGTTGCTGAATGTCTCCTTAAAAAGTTATGCAAGATGCAGCAAGCAAGGATGACGTAGTTTAGTTTATAGTCCGCCAAATTAATTGAAGAAAGGAATAAACGGAACCGGCTGGCCAGAATCCCAAAGGCATTCTCCACAACTCTTCTTGCTCTGGCCAGCCGATAATTAAATACCCTCCTCTCAGGGGTGAGTGTCCTTTGGGGGAACGGCCTCATCAAGTTCTCACCGAGAGCAAATGTTTAATCAGCAATAAAAACTGAGGGGAGTCCATCCACATTCTCGTCATCAGGTGGCAATTCCAGGCCACCGGTCTGGAGACGATGGCACAGCTCGGTCTGTGCAAAGACTCCTCCATCAGACATCCGGCCGTTCTTCCCCACATCCACAAACATAAAGTCCAAATGTGCCGAGACCACCGCCATCAAAACTACACTATGGAACCCCTTGTAGTTATAGAAATAAGACCCCGAATGCGGTGGTGGCACAATCCGGACATGCTTCCCGTCAATCGCCCCTACACAGTTGGGAAAGTCCCAACGGTCAGCGAACTGGGAGGCCACAGTCTGCCATTCCTGTGTACTTGAAGGAAACTGTGGAGTGCAAAAAAAAATAAGATAAGGACTTTAAAACATAAATTGTATATAAAAAAAAAAAAACATAAATTGTATATCAGATTACACCAAAACATTAGTAAACAACAGCAGTCAAATATTATTAATATGTGTGTTTGTAATTGAAATGTTGAAAAACATAAGGCACACTTATAAGATTACTCACCCCCTCTGATGGCCCATTGATACATTTGAATGTGGGGGGAGGGGTTCTAATTAGGTTAACAAACACACCTGACTGGTTGAAACATTTGAATGTGGGGGGAGGGGTTCTAATTAGGTTAACAAACACACCTGACTGGTTGAAACATTTGTGGGGTGGGGGAGGGGTTCTACTTAGGTTAACAAACACACCTGACTGGTTGAAACATTTGAATGTGGGGGGAGGGGTTCTAATTAGGTTAACAAACACACCTGACTGGTTGAAACATTTGAATGTGGGGGGAGGGGTTCTAATTAGGTTAACAAACACACCTGACTGGTTGAAACATTTGAATGTGGGGGGAGGGGTTCTAATTAGGTTAACAAACACACCTGACTGGTTGAAACATTTGTGGGGTGGGGGGGGTTCTAATTAGGTTAACAAACACACCTGACTGGTTGAAACATTTCTGGGGTGGGGGAGGGACAAACAAGACAATGGAGCAGACAATATACATTGTTCAAGGGACTATAGGCTAGAGATATAAATGGACCCAGGATTGCATGGTGGGGAGGTTAATGAGAGAAATTATGCATGTAGGGCAATAAATGATTAAAACAGGCATGCATGAAGATAAAGGGGACATTCACAGCATATTGAAAGCATGGCAATTAGGTAAAGAGGACAGTTCTACAATACATCAAAAAACATTTAATACATATCATGTAATGTTAAAGGATAAAACTTACCTTTATATATTACTTCTGCAGGACCTGAATAATAGCAGAACAGGTCTCTGGGATAATGATCCCCAGAGCCTGGGGGGAGATGCCTGTTGAGAACTTCAAGTCCTGAAGACTTCTCCCTGTCGCCAAGTAACGTAATGTGGCAACTAGCCTCTGCTCCGCACTGATGGCTTGCCTCATGCAGGTATCCTGCCTGCTGATATAGGGGGTCAGCATAGCCAGCAGACGCTCAAAGACGGGGTCTGTCATCCTGAGAAAATTCCTGAAATCCTCAGGATTATTCTCATGGAGCAAAGGCATATGAGAGAACTGGTCACGCTGGCGCAACCAATTCTTGGTCCATGAACTCCTCCCCACCCTGTTCATGGACTGGACTCGGGTCAAAGTATTAACCCCAACACCAAGTCCCCACGCAGCACGAACTCGAGAACGAGAATGTCCACGCGACATGGCTTCAAAACGGTCGGCTGCTCAAACAAACAAACTTATAACAAACGCACTGAAGAACAGCAAGGCCTATGAAGAACGACCTGAAAATCAGGAACGAGCGGACCAGAACGGCCTGCAAGGCAGGTTACGAACTGACCAACACGCACTGAAAAGCAGATACAAACCTCACAAGCACAAACTGAACCGCAGAAAACGAACAAAATAAGCTGAAGTGTGAAAAGCGCGAATCGTCTCTAACCAAACTTCTACTAACACGAGATAAACACGAGATTAGCAGAAGGAGCCCAAAGGGTGCCGTAGTGGGGCTTGAACTTCCTTTTTCTAGTCCCGTCGTACGTGCTATACGTCACCGCGTTCCAAACCAGCGGACTTTTGCAGTGAGCGTGTGTGGCCAAGTCCGTCCGTTTTTAAGTCCGGCGCAAGGAGCCAACAAAGTCCGACGAAAAGTCCGCCGGGCAAAGTCCGCCGTAAAGTCCGCTCGTGTGTACGCGGCATTAGTTTATGCCAAGGGAGTTTGTGCCTATTGTTGCCCCAGACAAACGGTTTAATGAGGGTTTTGAAATGCTTAAGCACCAAGTACACTGGTGAGTGCCAGAGCATGTATAGAACTTTTGGTAACAAGACCATTTTTATTAAATTTATTCGGCCCATCACTCCCAGTGGGAGACGGGCTCATGCCTGTGTCTTCTGCCTTAGCATTTCCTGCAATGGTGTAATTTTGAGCAAGGTGTAGTCTGACGGGTTTCGGGTAGTTCGTATTCCCAGATACTTTATGGTGTCTACTCTCTGTAAGGGAAGCAGGGCCCTATCTCTAGGTGGTGGAAAGCTGTCTAGAGGGAGTATTTGGGACTTGTCCCAATTAATCCGGAGTCCGGAGAATATGCCGAACTGCTCTATGAGGGCCAAAGCTAGGGGTAGGGAATCTCCTGAATCATCCAGATACAGCAGAGTATCATCAGCATATGTGCTTATTTTTTCCATAATCTCCCCCCTCTGCAGGCCTACTATTCCCAAATGTTCCCGGATAGCTATAGCAAGGGGCTCTGCCACCAAAGCGTATAGCAACGGCGACAGAGGACACCCCTATTTCGTACCCCTGGAAAGAGGAAATTGTTGTGAAGGCCACCCATTCGCCAGTACCCTCGCCACCGGATCCTGGTTGAGGAGCTGGATCCATTTTATGAATCTAGGGCCTAGCCCAAATTTATCCAGACAGGTCCACAGGTACCTCAATTCGACTGAGTAGAATGCCTTGGCAGTGTCCAATGCAACGACTATTCTGGACCCTGAATTGTCATGCATCGTCTGGAGGTTAATAAAGAGCCTCCGGAGGTTAAAAGACGTGTTTCTCGGGGGCGCATGCGTGGACTGCTCCAAGATGGCTGCTTAAAGCGGGGTTCCACCCAAATTTTGAACAATATCTGTATGTATTCTCTTCCTTGCCTAGATGCTGACATGCCGTTTAAAAAAATTTAAATCACCGTAATTACCTTTTATTTTTCTATTCTTCTTTGCACTTCCTGGTTCTCCTCCCGTGGGAGTGGGCATGTTTCTAGCCTCTCCCAGACTCCTGGGAGCTAATTTCAGGCTTCCCAGGATGCCACTGAGCATGTGCGGGAACGAGCGGTGAATGCTGGGAGCACAGCATTCACCACATCCAGGAAATAAATGCTTGTGGGCTTCAAATGCCCAAAATGAAGATGGAAACCGCCTGCAGTGAATAATATAAGTTATTCTTTCTGACGAAATCTGACACAGACGGACATATTACACACAATACGTGAGTATGTAATGCTAAGAAGAAAAGTTTGTAAATGAACTAAAAAAAAACGATAGATAGGTGGACCCCTGCTTTAAGTCCGGAGCTCCGCACTGCCCCAGCCACACGGCGCACTTAGCGAGGGATCCGGGGCCCCGGGGGCCGCAAAAACCACCTAGTCTGCGGGCGGAATAGCTGGGGCACAAGCCCATGATGGCAGGATTGTCCAGGAGGGACTTAGAACCACTCTTCAGAGCCTCGGCGGGGCGGGCCGAATCCAAGATGGCGGATGCCATGCTGCTGAATACACAGAACGCTGAGGAGAGACAGGGAGACAAGCTGTCTTATGCTGCAGTGACCCGCTCTTCCCTTCCTGGGACCCCAGTGAGTACTCCCAAACCTGCTGCACACACCCCAGCATTTACAGAACCCATTACTTCACAGTCGCTGGAGGAGCTTCAGCACTTATCTATGGGGCCTACCTCTCCTAACACAGTGACAGGGCCTGTAATGGCAGACATCCCCTCTCACACACTGCTCTCTGCTCCGGACCTCTTCTCCCAATTGTCAGCCCTTTTAGACAGAGGCCTGGCTCAAACTGCAGCTAAAATCACGGGAGACATCAGGGAAGACTTCCAAGTACTAGGCACCCGGATGGAAGCCATTGAGGATAAACTTGACCATACCATTTCTAAAACCAGACAGAACTCTGCCCACATCCAGGTGTTACAGGATCAGCTGGACATTGCGCTTTCTCGTATCAATGATCTTGAAAATAGATCTAGAAGGGAGAACTTCAGAATTAGGGCGCTCCCAGAATCGATAACGGACACAACATCGGTAGTTCAGGACTTTCTCAAACTAATTATCCCTGACATCCCTTCACATAAGTTGGAGATAGACCGAGCTCACAGAACATTGGGACCGCCGAGAAAAGATGGCCTGTCTAGGGATATAGTGGTTAAACTTCACTACTTCTCGGTGAAGGAAGAAGTGATGAAAAAATGCAGATATCAACACCCTCTCATGTGCAGAGGTCATACCATACAAGTATTCGCTGACATCTCACCAACCACAATACAAAAAAGCATTCCTTCCGCAGCCTACAAGATGGTGAACGGCTACTTCTAGATCTTCGCCTCATCTCACAAGAGTCAGCAATGGACATGACGAACTCATGACGGGATCTTCCAAACACCCCTCTCCAGCGAGTCCTCTACAGCTGGTTTGGAAAAAACCCAAATACAAGCGCTCTAAAGAAGCCAGACCTCCATGACACCACGAGTCAAGGATTTTTTCTTATTGCTAACTTTCTAACTGGACTCTCTCCTCAGTGTTCAGTCTGAGCTCCAAGAGACTCTGGGGCAGATGTACCCCTGATACATTTTTTTTTCACTCTCTTTTTTCGGGGTTTTGTTTTCATTTTTTTTTTTTTTAGTTAATTTTTTCCTGGCATCTGTACCGTTTGCGGCCTATAGAGGTCCTTTTATTAAGAGCTAACTACAGGGTTATATCGTTACTGTAGACTCTCATGGATATTGGTCAGGGCTTAATGTTAATTCTTTGTTTAGCACTTGCCTCCTGGTGGTTTTAGGCATATAGTTACCACTGTTAATAACCGTGGAGGTTTAACCCCTAATAATAGCCGTAGAAAAGCTTTCTAGGTGGGTCCAGTACTGTTCCCCCGGGGTTGGAACATGAAGAGTCCTTCCCCCCCCGGCCTTTTTTTTTTCTCCGGGAGGGGGGGAGGGACTGCGAGGTGGTGGGCGGTCGGGGGCCCCTGATCCCTCAAATCAGAGTGATTCTATTTTTTATATTTTTATAGTTTTGTTGTATAATTAAAGGTGCGCCGAGGCTGGGGCAGTCAAGCCGCACCTCCCCCTACCCCACGGTTTAGGTAATTCCTTCTCCCTGGGTTAGGAGTCCACCCTGCACGCAGGGACTGGACGTGTCTTTTTCTCCGATGGGTGATGTGCTTCGAAGCCTTCACTGCTCTCTGAAGCCCCTAGGGGGCTTGAAGCACCCATCCTCACCTTCCCCTCCTTCCTCTCTTCTTCTTTCCTCTCTAACGAATCTCGTTTTTGCAGTTGGTCGTCTGCCTGTCGATGTCCATTTTCCACACAAGAAGCGAAGATTCCCTTCTCTGCACTGGATGCAGCTCCCCACAGCTCCTTAGATCAGGTAAGCGTTGATGGATTGGTGGTAGGTCCACCCCCTCTGCTTCATGGCTGTCGATGATTCATCGTCTTCCCTACTAAGGGTGGCGACTCATAATACCCAAGGGCTAAACTCACCTTCTAAACGAAGGAAGGTCCTAGATTAAATGAAGTCCCGCAAAATTGATGTCCTGTTTCTTCAAGAAACACACTTCCCGATCCGGTACAATCCCAATTTCCTTCATGCCCAATTCCCCTTGTTTTATTTAGCTAACACGGAAGATAAAACTAGAGGGGTGGCTATCCTCATTTCAAAGAGTTGCAGATTTACTTTGCAACAGGTGCTGCGGGGAGGTATATCCTTGTGAAGGGTTCTATAGAGGGTAGACTATTTTCTCTAGTATCTTATTACGCCCCGAATGCAGGACAACTCAAATTTTTCAGTAATCTGTTTAAGACTCTTGATCCCCTACTGGAAGGATCCACGATCTTAGGCGGAGATTCTAATGTCGCCTTTGACCAGGGCCTAGACAGATCCAAACCTCCCCGTGCTCAAACCGTACGCCCGACTAGGAACAGTTCTAAGATAGCTAAATTGATATACTCACAAGGTCTCACGGACATTTGGAGGGAGTTAAATCCAACCAAAAAAGATTATACTCATTTTTCCCACGCACACCAATCTTATGCCCGACTGGACCATTTGTTAGTCTCCAATAGCTTAATTCTGTCAGCCCGAAAAGCACAGATCACTCCTTGTTGAGTGTTATAGTAAACAACCAAGCCCCACAAACCAAACCCGCTTTCTGGAGACTAAAAGAAACAATTATTTCTGACCCTATTAGGAAAGTAGAAATCGAAAAGGCTATCTCTGACTACTTTATACTAAACGACACTGCAGACGTTTAGCTGAAACCTTATGGGCTGCTCATAAGGCGACCATTCGAGGGAAACTAATCCAAATAACTTCCCAAATTAAAAGGGAACACAGGGTGGACATAGACAATCTTGAAAAAACCTTCCAAAAACTGTGTTCGGAGCACAAGAGAGATCCAGCTCGGGTACCGGCGTCCCGGCTGGATGCGGCACGCCTGGAGCTCAATTTAGCTCTTACAGTCAAGGCAGAAAAACACATTTTATGGCAAGGAGCAAAATACTACTACCAAAAGGATAAAGCTGGGTCTCTCTTGGCCTCCCGACTCACACCGCATACTAACTCGTACACCTTCCCTAGAATTAAAATAGCAGGCCAACAACACACGGTGAATCCTCTGAAAGTCATGGAAGCCTTCCATGGATTCTATGCGGATCTTTATAGTGAACTTAAGTTGAATGGAACTCAGGCTGTTACCAAATTCTTGGATAACCTGCCGATTCCCACTCTGTCGGCGGAACACAGAGATAGGCTCGAAGCTCCTGTATCTACTGAGGAAGTTCTAGCTGTAATAAAAAAACCTAAAGAGATGTTCAGTTCCGGGTCCAGACGGTTTTTCCACACCATATTATAAAACTTTTGCGAATACATTAGCACCGTACCTGGCCACATTTATTAACTCTAAAATCAAAGGGGACCCTCTGGACCCACAGATGAATGCTGCATTCATCACCGTCATCCCAAAACCGGACAAGGACCCGGGTGAGGTATCTAACTACAGACCCATATCTCTGATCAATAACGATCTTAAAATAATGACTAAAATTATGGCTGATCGCCTAGCGTCCTTTATCAGGTCTTATATAGATAAGGACCAAGTCAGGTTCATTCCTGGACGGCAGGGTCCTGACCAAATCAGAAGAACAATTGATGTGGTCTCTATCTTGCAATCTGGCTGGGATGGCGGCGGTGATCAAAAGGGTATGTTGCTGTCTCTAGACCTACAAAAGGCTTTCGACTCTGTTTCTTGGTCCTAACTGTTTTCTATTCTAGAAAGATGGGGCTTTGGCCCCCGATTCTCTGGACTACTTAAATCACTATACTCTAACCCCGAAGCTAGGATTAAATTACAAGGACAACTTTCAGAACCTATTAAAATAGCGAAAGGGACCCGCCAGGGATGCCCGCTATCGCCACTTATATTTGCGATAGCAATCAAATCGCTGGCAATCGCTATCCGCACTAACCCAGACATAGCAGGGGTCAGATGTGGCCCTAAAATTCACAAATGCGGCTTATTTGCCGACGATCTCATTCTCTACCTTACGTCCCCGGTTACATCCCTCCCTGTTGTATGTAAGCTCCTGGAGGACTTTGCCAAGAATTCAGGTTTACATGTCAACTATTCTAAATCCCAAGCACTCAATGTGTCACTCTCAGAGTCTCTGGTATCTCGGATGAAGGACTCCTTCCGCTTTTCATGGAGTGAGTCCTCCATACGATATATCGGTATCAATCTCACACCTAAATTTGAACAACTATATCAGGCTAATTACCCCCCATCTAGAAAAAATTGGAATCAGATCTTAAGCAATGGTCCCCGCACCAACTATCCTGGCTAGGTAAAATAAACTCTGTCAAAATGACCCTTCTCCCAAGACTCTTATATATATTTCGCTCGCTCCTGATCGCCATAAGAAAGGACCATCTTCTGGCATTCCAAAACAAGGTGGTCAAATTTATTTGGGGTAATTCTGGTCATCGACTTGCGAGACATTCCTTATATAATCTGAGAAATAAGGGGGGACTGGGCCTCCCGAATTTTTTTTGGTACTACCAAGCTGCCAGACCTGATTGGGTAGAAATGGAGAGGCAAGCAGTTCCATCCTTCACTATAGATTTCCTCCTCTGGTGCCCTCCACAGACTAGGCCTCCCATCCTATCTCCTTCATTGTCACAGTCAATGAGGATTTTAGACACTCTTAGGAAGTCTCCTTCTTTGGTATCACAAAGCAAGCCCTTAGCCCATATTTTCCGTAACCCGGATTTCCATCCGGGCCTGGATATCAAAGCATTTCAGTGGTGGCTAGACAGGGGAATGTACCGGATCGGGAACTATTTTACCTCAGCTGGACCAATTTCTCTAGCCCATTGCATTAAACATTTGGACCTACCCATTGCGGAGAGGTTCTGATTTATGCAACTGTCACACTTTCTTCATTCCATTTGGGTATCTAAACTGGAACCACCTCAATTCACTCCATATGAACTATGGTGTGGGCAGCTTTTGGAGCAGAGGGGGGGTTCTCCATAATCTACTCCTCGCTTGCAACAAGTGGTCGGAAAACAACATTAATGCTGGAGTGGGAGAGGGATATACAGGAATCCTGGGACCTGGAACACTGGCACAAAACCTTCTTTAGATCCTTTAAAGGTATACTCAATATCACATTAATTGAAGCTAGCCTGAAGGTCATCACCAGATGGTACCTAACCCCCTCCCGGCTTTCCCTCATGTATCCCTCGGTCTCTCCTCTATGCTTCCGCGGTTGTCATAGGAAGGGCACCATGATGCACATTTGGTGGGAGTGTCCCAAAATCAGAAGCTTCTGGAACAAAATTTTCCACATCATATCTAAAGTCACAGCCCTGACAGTTCCCAAGTCTCCTTTGACGGCTCTACTCAATCACCAAATTCCCGGGGCCCCGGAATACATGCAAAAATTTATATTTTTTATACTGCTTGGTGCCAAACTCACCTTGGCCAAAGCTTGGAAGCTTCCTAAGGTCTCCATTATAGCGGCAAAAGGAAAAATTTCATGGATAATGGCCCAAGAGAAGATGGTGAGCTCCATACTAGACACCTCAGTGCAGTTTGAGAAGACTTGGGAACCATGGACTAAATACATAGAAGTAGGTGCTTCCTCACATTCAAGCTTGTAGTACTAAGTACACCCAGGAACTGACTGGCGGATGGCTAACTCTTGTTGCTCTCTCTTTCTCTTTCTCTCACCTCTTTACCTCCCCCCCCCCACTTATCTCCTTATCCCCTTACGTGATGATTCGGGACATGTCCCAATGTAACTACGACCTGTAAAAGAACGTATGTTAAGTTGGTTTCGAGATATATTTTCATATGCTTTAATTGTATAATAGTTTCATTCTATTCAGTAATTCCATCTGGAGTCAATCCTAGAGTGATCTATTCAACCGGTTTTGAATGTTTATAATTCAGACAGTCCCCACTAGAAGCCTAGAGGGTATAGCTAACTCTTTATCCGACTCAAGGCCTCTAAAAGCTAGGTGTCGATCTCCTCTCCTGCACAGTGTGATCCCTATTGGGGTGCTGGGAGACGAGACGATATATTAGGACACAAAACGTACAAGGGTCTGGGACGGCTCAGTAATCGTTTTTACAAACTCCTTAGGACGCCCAATGATTTCTTGAAGACTGTCATTCCATTGATTAGATTATTGATAAGTAGATTTATTTGACTGTATCATGTCTCTGTTTATCACTGGACAAGTTAAATGTAAAGGTATATCCTGTTATCCTTTGGAAAAACCAATAAAATACTTTAAACAAAAAAAAAAAGACGTGTTTCTCCCTGGCATGAATCCAGCCTGATCCCCATGAACCAGTGACAGGATAACTGTATTAAGGCGAATAGCAAGAATCTTAGTGAGAATCTTAACATCCACCTTAAGCAGGGAGATGGGACGATAAGATTCCGGGAGATGTGGATCTTTACCAGATTTGGGAATTAATATTATTGTAGCTTCCCTCATGGAGGCTGGGAGGTCTGCGTTTTCAAAAATGGAGTTATATAATGCAAGTAATCTAGGAATCAGTATGTGGAGTAAAACTCCACAGGTAAACCATCCGAGCCCGGGGCCTTAGACCTAGGAAATTCAGTGATTGCCCTGGAGATTTAATCTCCCGTCAAAGGAGCCTCTAGCTCTTTAGTTTGTTCCTCTGTTAGTTTAGGGATTGATATTTCAGCTAAAAATGATTCCATCAAAGTGGTGTCACTTGGAGCTGTGGTGGTATATAGGGCAGCAAAAAATTCTCTGAATAAAGATGTTACTTCTGTAGGTTCTGTTACCAGACCACCATCCTGAGAGTGGAGTGAAATCACCACCGGGGGTCTCTCTTCACAATGCACCATATATGCAAGTAACTTCCCGGCCCTTTCTCCATATTCAAATTACTTTTGTCTATGGAAGAAGAGTTTGCGTCTGGATTTTTCATAGTGCAACTGATCTAATACTCTGGAGCATATTTTAAGGTTGTCAGCTTTACCTGTGTTGGGATCTTCTAAAAAGGCCCTCTCTGCCGAGAGTAGGTGTTTAGTTTCTATATCTGTAGTTATTTCAGAGGCGCGTTTCAGCTTATTGATACGCATGGTAAGTATCATACGTGCATGTTTTTTGAATGTTTCCCAAACTATTTGTGGTGATGCAGATTCTCCATTAATCTCAAAAAATTGTTCCCACTCAGCAGCGAGATCATCATCCTCTGGAAACAAAGTTAACCAGAAGGGGTTCAATCTCCATGAATTTGGGGGTCGAGTATGTGGTAGGGAGAGTGTGACCCAGTACGGGCAGTGATCAGATAGCGATCTAGGGGAAAATCCCCCGTCTAGCAGTCTAGGAAGCAGTGATTTGGATAAAAGAATAAGGTCTATGTGGGACATAGAGTTGTGTGAGGTGGAGAAGCATGAGTAGGCCCGTAATGTGGGGTGTTTATACCTCCACGTGTCTATTAGGTTAAAGTCGCTAAGGAGTCTTGCAAATCTTGTTGGGCGGTGGGGTGTGGTGGGAGAGAGGGATCCAGCCAGTCTGTCTAGTGTTGGGTTTAACACATTGTTAAAATCGCCAAGCCATATAGCTGGCACATTAGGATGCATAGCCATGAAATCAAACCCCTCAGTCAAGATAGAGAATTGATATGGAGGTGGTACATAGAACGCCAATACTAGTATGGGGTCCCCATGTATTTTAGCTCTCAAAAAAACATATCTACCCGCTGCATCCGTCTCTGAACCCTGGAGCTCAAAGTGTGTGGTCTTAGCAACTAGTATCGATACTCCTCTAGAGTGTGTGGTATGTACAGAGTGGTACGCCCATCCCAACCATGGGCGTTTAAGTGTCTTATGTACCGAACCTTCTGCATGGGTTTCCACAAGTACCACCACATCTGCTCTTTGTTTTTTAAGTTGAGCAAAAACAGCTGACCTTTTTATTGGGTCCCTAACCCCACGTACATTCCATATTACTAATTTCAATGAGGCCATGGTGCGAGGTGTTTGTAGTGTGTGGCTCCAGGGTTCAGATCACCCCCAAAACTAATTGGTGGTAGAAACGATCTCCAACAGGCGATTGTCAGCAGTAGTGTTATTATTTTGCTATGAGTCCAAAAAGAACATATCTGTGCACAATAAAAGACCTTGCCTTGTAACATTATTAACCATACATCCTCCCTCCCCGCCCTGCACCCCCCCAACTGGTGCAGGCTGTTTTCCCGAACTGCCAACATGGCATAAACATTGTCCAACCTGAGAAGAAAACTGTATAGATTAGTAAAACACAGGAAAAGGCCATTAAGAGCTGTATAATTAACCTTACAGTGGTAGCCACTACAGCAATAATCTGTGCAAATCATCTCAGATTGTAAACTGTGATTAGTGGGGCGGCTTTACACTGCATAACGTAACACTGAGTAGGACTGTGCTCGCTACCATGGCGAGCTTGCAGGCATGATGCTTCCCTCCGCCGAGGGAAAACATTATGCAAACATTTTAGAGAACAAATACAGAACATATGCATACCCCAGAATAAGTATACATGTTAGAGGGTTAGTCTTTCCGTAAGCCTTGGGTAATGGTTCCAGGAGATGATGCAATGTGACAGTGGTATCCTCAATCATCATAGAATCGCTGCGTTCAAGTAGAAAGCTGACTGTTCCAGGTATATTCACTGGTAAAGTGCAGCACCTTACATCTCAGGAGCAACAGTATCAGAGAGCAATGTCTAAATGCAAACCATTGCTCCTTTCCTTTATATAATAGTATTCAAAGGTGCAAATCAAATGCACATGGAAGGCATAACAAATTTGAGGTAAAGAGTAAAAGAACAAGGCTACTTATCTGTGTGCTTCACTCTGCTCCAGCCATGAAATGACTGCCTCCGGATTCCCAAAAATTGTGCGCGGTCTTCTCCCTCTACGCTCAAACGAGCTGGGAAAAGCATTGCATATTTTATATGTTTGATGCGGAGTCGTCATTTGGCTTCCATAAATGTTTTGCGTTTGCGTTGTACTTCCGCTGAAAAGTCTGGGAATACAGCAACCATTTTGTTACCAAAGGGAATGTTGCCTTTTTCTCTGCTGAGACGAAGTATAGCATCCCTGTCTTTGAAATTGAGAAATTTGGCGATAAATGTGTGCAGGGGCGCTCCAGATGGTGGTGGTCTGCCCGACATGTGGTGTGCCCTCTCCACAACAAATGTGGGGGAGAAGGCCTCTCTGCCATGAGTATCACAAAGCAGTGTTTCCAGGAATGTGGTGGAGTCACCCCCTTCTACCCCCTCAGGGAGACCTATAAATCTGAGGTTACAGCGTCTGATTCTGTTCTCTAAATCATCTTGCTTTTGCAGGATTTGATTGACTTGTAGCTGCATAGCCTCAGTGGAGTGCTGGGGGGGGGGGATCCTCCACTATGCTCAGACGAGTCTCAGCCTCAGTGACTCTGTCTCTCAATTTCTGAAAATCCTGTCTCACCAGGGAAATATCTACCTTCACTTCTTCAATCCAAGCTGTGAGTGTAGACTGACATGCAGCGACGGCTTCCTGACACACATTGATAGCTTCCAGTACCTTTGCTGTGTCTGCAATAACAGATGTCTCCTCTCCCCTCGTGGCGCCGCCATCTTGTCCAGGGGATTCTTTCTCCTTCTCCTGACGGCGGTACTGGACAAGCTTGGAGGTCGTTGTAGCCGGCTTTTTCGGCGGTGACATGATCCCTGTGTCTGTATAGTGTAGTGGGGATCATTTTGGGGTTGTTATTTGCGGTTATTAACACAGGATTTGTTCTGAAGGATAGACTGTCGGCGGAGCTCAGCTGCCTAGCGTCCTATCCTATGCCGCTCCAGGCCACGCCCCCCGGCTGAAATATCTTTTAGTCGCCTTTTCAATCTTTCAGAACCAGAATTAAAGGTTCTCAGGGAATGGATTGATGAGAATTTAGAGAAGGGCTTCATTAGACCCCCACATTTCCTGCAGGGGCAGCCCTGTTCTTTGTTGCAAAAAAAGATTTCACCTTGCGTTCATTGACTACCGGGACCTGAATAAAATCACTATTAAAAACCGCTATTCCTTCCTTTAGTCATTAAAACGTTGGAAAGACTCCGCTCTGCCAAAGTCTTCACAAAACTAGACTTATGGGGGGCACATAACCTCATCCGTATGCGTCAAGGAGACTAATGTAAAACTGTCTTTAGAACAAGATATGTCCATTTTGAGTCCCTGGTTATGCCTTTTGGCCTCTGCAACACCCCTGCCACTTTACAACACTTCATCAATGATGCTTTTCGAGACCTATTGGATCTCTGACCGTGCAGCACAGGCTCCCTGTAGGTAGGATCCAACAAAACAGCAAAACATAACCCCATATGGATCAGAATAAAGGCACCACTGTACCCCCTTACCTGGGCCTGACTAGTGCTTGGGGCTCCTGCTTCCACTGTGGCTGTCAGTCTCTCCTCCATCTTTAGCAGAGAACACAGGTACTGAGAAACCATCTGTTTTTCGATTTTCTTGGTCCCGGCGCCATCAACGAGGGCCGGAACCGTAAGCCGTGAGTCTTTTTGGGAAAGATGCAACAAGTTTTTCACACCTGGATTTGGGGATCCTCTGCCATTCCTCCTTGCAGATTCTCTCCAGTTCTGTCAGGTTGGATGGTAAACGTTGGTGGCAGCCATTTTTAGGTCTCTCCAGAGATGCTCAATTGGGTCTAAGTCAGGGCTCTGGCTGGGCCATTCAAGAACAGTCACAGAGTTGTTGTAAAGCCACTCCTTCGTTATTTTAGCTGTGTGCTTAGGGTCATTGTCTTGTTGGAAGGTAAACCTTTGGCCCAGTCTGAGGTCCTGAGCACTCTGGAGAAGGTTTTCATCAAGGATATCCCTGTACTTGGCCGCATTCATCTTTCCCTCGATTGCAACCAGTTGTCCTGTCCCTGCAGCTGAAAAACACCCCCACAACATGATGCTGACACCACCATGCTTCACTGTTGGGACTGTATTGGACAGGTGATGAGCAGTGCCTGGTTTTCGCCACACATACCGCTTAGAATTAAGGCCAAAAAGTTCTATCTTGGTCTCATCAGACCAGAGAATCTTATTTCTCACCATCTTGGAGTCCTTTAGGTGTTTTTCTAGCAAACTCCATGCAGGCTTTCATGTGTCTTGCACTGAGGAGAGGCTTCTGTCGGGCCACACTGCTATAAAGCCCCGATTGGTGGAGGGCTGCAGTGATGGTTGACTTTCTACAACTTTCTCCCATCTCCCGACTGCATCTCTGGAGCTCAGCCACAGTGATCTTTGGGTTCTTCTTTACCTCTCTCACCAAGGCTCTTCTCCCCCGATAGCTCAGTTTGGTCAGACGGCCAGCTCTAGGAAGGGTTCTGGTCATCCCAAACATCTTCCATTTAAGGATTATGGAGGCCACTGTGCTCTTAGGAACCTTAAGTGCAGCAGAAATTTTTTTATAACCTTGGCCAGATCTGTGCCTTGCCACAATTCTGTCTCTGAGCTCTTCAGGCAGTTCCTTTGACCTCATGATTCTCATTTGCTCTGACATGCACTGCGAGCTGTAAGGTCTTATATAGACAGATGTGTGGCTTTCCTAATCAAGTCCAGTCAGTATAATCAAACACAGCTGGACTCAAATGAAGGTGTAGAACCATCTCAAGGACGATCAGAAGAAATGGACAGCACCTGAGTTAAATATATGAGTGTCACAGCAAAGGGTCTGAATACTTAGGACCATGTGATATTTAAGTTTTTCTTTTTTAATAAATCTGCAAAAATGTCAACAATTCTGTGTTTTTCTGTCAATATGGGGTGCTGTGTGTACATTAATGAGGAAAAAAAATGAACTTAAATGATTTTAGCAAATGGCTGCAATATAACAAAAAGAGAAAAATTTAAGGGGGTCTGAATACTTTCCATCCCCACTGTACATGTCCCGATGTACAGGGACATGTACAGTGGGGATGGACATGGAACCTCTGAAGCTGAGAGGGATTTCAGTCATACCATATCTGAATGACCTGTTGTTTTTAGCAGACTCCAAAGAACAAGTCTTGACAAATCTCCAGGTGTCTCAGGCTCACCTCAAGGACTTATGGTGGATCTTGAATCTAGAAAAATCAAATCTAGAGCCCACGCAGGAGATGAAGTTCTTGGGCTATACCATAAACTCGGGGCTTCAAAAAGTTTTTCTGCCACAGGAGAAGAGGGAGAAGATCCAATCTGCGGTGAGACAGGTTCAGACCAATTTCTCAGTGTCAGTCAGATCAGCAGTCTTAGGCCTCCTCACGACATTGGTTCCAGCTTTTCAGTGGGTCAGATTACATTCCAGACCCCTCCAGATGGATATCTTACAAAAAAGATCACACCAGGAGCTGCTAGAAAAACATATCAAACTTAACTCAAACATAAAGCGGGTGCTCTGGTGGTGGAGGAATTCAACCAACCTGGCAAAAGGTCTTTCCTGGGTCTTTCCCTCAGACAAAAGTCTAACAACAGACGTGAGTTCTTGGGGCTGGGGAGCCCACCTGGATGGTCAAACCTCTCAGGGGCCTGGTCCAAAGCCGAAGTCCGAAAGTTCTCAAATTGGAACTGAAGGCAATTTTTCTTAGTCTCCTAGCTTTTCAACAATGGTAAGGGGACAACGTGTTCAGGTTCTCTTAGACCATACAACTGCAGTGGCTTATGTGTTGAAACAAGGAGGAACCAGGAGCAGAGGGCTCCTACAGCTGGCCAGTCAGCTACTTACCTGGGCAGAACAGAATGTGGCCTCATTGTCAGCAGTCCATCTAAAGGGATCTCAGAATCTGCTAGCAGACCTACTAAACAGAAGGAGGCTGGTGGAAGCAGAGTGGAGTCTGAACCAAGAAGTTTTCTTGATTAACTCAAAGCTTGGGGGTAACCTCAAATAAATCTGTTTGCCAGCCAACATAACTCGAAAGTACAGAAGTTCTTCTCTCTCCGCCGAGAAAACCAGGCAGTAGGCATAGATGCTCTCGCCCATCCGTGACATTACCAGCTGTGCTACCCCTTTCCCCTGATACCACTTGTTCTAAGGAAATTTCGGAGGGAAAATACCAATCTGATCCTGGTCACTCCGTTATGGCCAAAAAGGCCTTGGTTCGCGAACACTACTAAACCTGGCTACAAAACCTCCATGGAAGCTGCTGCCCAGAAAGGACCTGCTAATGCAGGGGTCAGTGAACCATCCGGAAGCAGATTTCTGAGGAAGACCTCCTGAAAGCCTCTTCTAAGGGCCTCCATGTCAAAAGTTTAGTGTCAGTCTTAGAATTTCTCCACAATGGAATGGAGAAGGGGCTGGCAGCCAGCACCCTGAAAATCCAGGTGGCGGCTCCAACCCTAGAAAAAAGTGAAGCAATCCTGCTTATAATGGGCCATCCTGGGGGATGACTGTTGATTTGTGGACTTTGGGGATAATATAAAGAACAGGGAGTATAGGGGCTTGTGGGACCAGGTATTTAGCCTCTTTCTTGTCCAAAATGTTCCCTTTTGTACCTTTTTTAACCCATTCTATGAATTCAGCCTTTAATTTTAAAGTGGGGACTCCCTTTAACTCTTTATAAGTAGTTTTATCACTAAGATGTTGATGTAAATTGTTTTTTAAAGAATGATTAATTATGCAGGGTATCATTCCAGATGCCTTTGTTTAATTTTAATTGTAGGTAGAACACACTTGGTGTTTTGTTTTTATTGTTGTGCAAGTTGCCTAGTTTAATTCTAATACTATCTGATTTAATTAAATGTGTGTACTGTTGTCAAATGGGTGGGCTGTGAATGGCTGTACACGTTCACTCGTGTCAGGAGTATTTATTTAACCCACTAAATGGCACAAGAAGCCATGACGAGTCATTAGTCTAATCTCAGTCAATCATATTTTATCTGGCCAAATACGTGACCTATCATGTGACTGGGACGCTTCCTGACCACGTCATTATGAAGAAACGTCGAGGCGCATCCCGGTCACGTTTTTACTTCCGGTTTCTACAGTCCCAGGCGGTGGAACACACGCCGACCAGATACAGTGCGAGTGGTACAGCTGGTTCACAACCCACCTGGTTCTCTATGCAATATCCCTTCAGTGCCGAGGCAAGGCATTTTTTAAAGTAAGAGGCCATTTGGCAAGTTGTTTTATATTTGTAATTTTAATAAAAAGATATTATGCAATGGTCCTGCTCTCTTTATCTTTTCTGAGCAACTATGGATTGGAGTGATCTCCCAGGCTTACTCCATCGGATTTCACCCTCATAAGCGACAGTGGTGATGGTGTAGAGATTCAATTTACTCCAGTGATATGGACATCCTTGCTATTTCACTTATTTGAACATTTGTGATCACTTTGCACTTAATGTATTTTGCAATAGAATACTAATGCTGCTTCATATTGCACTTGTATGTTATGCATTTTTGTATTGAGTTACTAATGTCATATACAGTATGTATCACAACTTATTTTATTTCTCACGATTTTCAATAATTGTGTTTTTTTCATAATAGCGCCCCCTTATGACATACAACCCACATTTCACAAAGTTAGCTAATTGAACTTTGAGGGGAGCAGCTCATATATTACTCACATTGTTTTATTCCCTTTCTTATTTGTAACTTTACTGTTGTCTTAATTTTTAATTAAAAAAAGTATATTTTATCCAAAAAAGTGCACTTGTAAGACAGCTGTGCAAATACGGTGTGACAGAAAGTATTGCAACGACCGCCATTTTATTCTCTAGGGTGTTAGAAAAATATATATATATATATAATGTTTGGGGGTTCTAAGTAATTTTCTAGCAAAACAAAATGTTTTTAACTTGTAAACACCAAATCTCACAAAGAGGCTTGGTCCTTAAGTGGTTACTGACCATGCTGCTGTTTGATCCTTATCTGCTCATCCGCTACTGGACCCTGGCTTGCTCACACCCTTGTGGGGGAAACCTGAGAACCGCAACCTGGTACTAACATGCAGCTAAATCCATCTCCACCATCAGGAGCACTGGTTAACACAGGTTAGTACTTAGACTCCGCACCTCAGGTGAGCCTGTGTCATCTGCCAAGGTGACTGCCTGTGCACCTATCCTGCTGGTCGATGGTAGTCCTGCAACTGCTATACCAACTAGTCTTCAAGCCTGACGCCTGATCATGACAAAAGCAATAAAAAAGAACAGGATACTTTGTCATACGAGTACATGGTGCAGCAGGCACATATCAGGAATATGAAGTGTTGGGGTAACAAACGCATCAAGTAGTATAACCACCTCATTTTAATCTAAAGTAACCCCTTATTACAAGTTTTCCCAATAACCTGTATTTCATTTGCAACCAAAGGTTGTCTAAACTAAGTCAAATATATCTGTATCATTAATAAAATTATGAACATCACAGCAGAAATGAATACTCAAGTCATAATCTCAATACCACACCGTAATTCCAATTACAAAGATACACTATATTGCCAAAAGTATTGGGATGCCTGCCTTTACACGCACATGAACTTTAATTGCATCCCAGTCTAATAGGGCGTACACACGGTCGGACTTTGTTCGGACATTCCAACAACAAAATCCTAGGATTTTTTCCGACGGATGTTGGCTCAAACTTGTTTTGCCTACACACGGTCGCACAAAGTTGTCGGAATTTCCGATCGCCAACCACGCGGTCACGTACACCACGTACGAGACTAGAAAAGGCCGGTTCAGAACCAAGCGCGGCACCCTTTGGGCTCCTTTTGCTAATCTCGTGTTAGTAAAAGTTTGGTGAGAGACGATTCACGCTTTTTCAGACTAGTGGCTTTCAGATCGTTTTCTGCCGTTCAGTTTGTGCTTGTGGGTTTGTATCTGCTCTTCAGTGCGTGCAGCAAGTTCCGCATGACTTTAGGTAGTCATTGTATTCTTGTTCGTTCGTTACTGTTTTTCAGGTCGCTCTTCACAGGCCTTGCTGTTTTTCAGTGCGTTCTGTTACTTCGTTCTGATCAGCCGACCGTTTTCTAGCCATGTTTCGTATGCGTACTCCTCGTAGAGTTCATGCTGTGCGGGGGCTTGGTGTTGGGGTCCTGACCTTCACACAAGTCCAGTCCATGAACAGGGTGGGGAGGAGTTCATGGACCAAGAATTGGTTGCTTCAGTGTGACCAGTTCTCTCATATGCCTTTGCTCCGTGAGATCCGTGAGAATAATCCTGATGATTTCAGGAACTTTCTCAGGATGACGGACCCCGTGTTTCACCGTTTGTTGGCTTCGCTGATCCCCTATATCAGCAGGCAGGATACCTGCATGAGGCAAGCCATCACTCCGGAGCAGAGGTTGGTCGCTACCCTGCGGTATTTGGCCACAGGGAGAAGTCTGCAGGACTTGAAGTTCTCGACAGGCATCTCCCCCCAGGCTCTGGGGATTATTATCCCAGAGACCTGTTCTGCCATCATACAGGTCCTGCAGAAGGAGTATATGAAGGTAAGATTTTTATGCTTTAATATCACATTTTATTGTATTGAATGTTTGATAATATATTGTATTTCTTTCCTCATTCCCTAATTACCATGATTGTAATATGCTGTGAATGTCCCCTTTGTCCTCATGCTTGCTGGATTTTTATGTAATTATTATTTTATGTCCTTCATACATGTTTGCCCTTCACTAACCTCCCCAGCATGGTGTCTCCTGCCCTATATTCACCTCATGTAGTCACTTAACAATGTATTTTATCAGCTCCATAGTAGTGCTTTACCCCAAACACCCCCTAAAATGTTTGGAAATGTTATTTTAGCTTTAAATTCAGGCAGAGTGGCAGAGGCTTTTTTTTTGTGGTGTCCCCAAATAATTTTTAGTAACCCTCCCTCCCCCAACTGCTAAGTCAGCTGATCCCAATTCTCTATCCTCAATCATCTATCTGCTGACTTTGCCAAACCCATACACACTATACCCACCTCTTTACTGGTCAGATTTATGGATGAATTCCCCAAAGCATGTAGTGCAAGGGCCTGCCTGTGTACTTTACAATGGTACTGTTTAAAGTTTTTGTATACTATTATTATCTTGATAGGTAATAGCAGAATGTCCAAATGTCCTCAAATGTGTACAGTGTGTATTTATATCTTTGTATTCAGACACTTCTTACCTGTCCAGTGGTCTGCCAATAGTGTAACTAAGGAGGGGCTGTTCCAAGTAATACCCATTATTTAGGCATTCATCTCTCAATGAAGTGAAGAGGGTTACCTGTCCAAGATTTCCACACACCCCCTATAATGTTAGAAATGGCCCATGAGAGGGGGGGGAGGGGGAATATGATAGGTGTACCTTATATTTTGGTGTTGTTAAATTCCCCTTAATAAATGCTATCTGAAGGTTGCCCCATAATGTTTGTGTCTAATCTGCTTGCCATGTTTCAGAGTAAAAATAGTAATGTTTATTGTTTTTTCCTCAACAGTTTCCTTCCACGCCACAGGAATGGCAGACTGTGGCCTCCCACTTTGCCGAGCGGTGGGACTTTCCTAACTGAGGAGGGGCAATTGATGGGAAACACGTCCACATCCTCCCACCACCCAACTTGGGGTCGTACTATTATAATTACAAAGGGTTTAATAGTATAGTGATGTTGGCGGTGGTGGTCTTGTATGTGGACGTGGGGAAGAATGGCCGGATGTCCGATGGTGGAGTCATCGCCCAGACAGAGTTTTACAGGCGTCTCCAGAATGGCAGCTTGGACTTGCCAGCTCCAGAGGACAATGTGGAAGGACTCCCATTTGTGTTCGTTGCTGATGAAGCATTTGCGCTGGGGGACCACCTGATGCGGCCATTCCCAATGAGGACCCTCACCCCGGAACAGAGGGTTTTTAGTTACCGGCTGGCCAGAGCCCGAAGAGTGGTGGAGAACACATTTGGAATCCTGGCCAGCCGGTTCCGCCTATTTCTGACACCTATCCAAATGGCGGAGTATAAACTGAACCATATAATACTTGCGTGCTGTGTTCTCCATAACTTTTTACGGAAACATTCGGCCAACTATGCTGGCTCAGTTGGGCCTGAGGCCGGAATCCTACATCAAACCACACTGACGGCGCTTGAAAGTGGCCGTCCTGGCTTGCCCTCCCTGAGTGTCCATGATGTCCGGTTACGCTACCTGGAGTTCTTTGCGGGTAGGGGGGCTATCAATATGCCAGACAATATGTGAAGCCTTTTTATAATTAAAAAAAAAAATTCTTTGTGGACATTTACTGCTTGTGTTTGTTTTAGCTGACCCTGACAGAAATGTTTTGAGTGCAGAAAATGGCGTGATTGGGTAACCTTATACAAAGCACTGTTGGCTGGTATTTCCTAAATGCAAAAACACATTTCACTACAAGTGCACTTGCAACTGCACTGAAACTGCACTTGTAGTGCAAAGAGGATTTGCCCTTAGGAAATAACCCCCATTTTTGCATAAAACAGCTATTACATCACCCCAAAAGTGTTGTAGTGTTGAGACAATAATCCACACATTCTTGAGTAAGCCACTTTTTTATACCTGCACAATCACATGTGCATTTACCAAAGGTTTTTAAAACAAACCAACATGTTTGTTGTATAACAATTTTTGCAGTAGCATTAGCAAAATTCGAAATGTCCATTTCAGATAAAACAGGCCTGTGTAAAACCAACAAGAAAGCCAAAAAACTTGAACTTACAAAGTTCACATTAGGTAAAACCTGAAGGCTATATCAGACATCAGTATTTAGGAACTGGGTTTGATATAGCGTTCAGATGGGGGGAAATCACCCCTGGAAAAGCCAAATTTGGAAGATGCACACAAATTTACGAATGTCAACATGTGCTATCTGTCATCAGGGGGGATCAAGGGACGTGTTTTGGGGGAGCAAGCCCTTCCTCAACGCGACTTTATAATTGAGGAAGGGGTTGCACCCCAAAAACGCGTCCATTGATCTCCCATGATGGCAGATAGCACATGTTGGCACACTGTGTGCATCCTCCAAATTTGGCTTTTCAAAACATTGCAAAAAAATTTCAAAGATTGGACCACAATAAAACAAGTGATTTTGTGGGGTTTTAAATTCGCCCCAAAACATCAATGATGTTATTATTTTTTTTAATAACATCATTGATTTTTTGCTGGATGTTTTGCAGTTTGGCATTACACCCCATGATCTCCCCGATCAGAATCTGGGCACTTTCTGAAGTAAAACGTTCTCTATCCCTCACATCACGATCACCTAAAAAGAGAGAAAGAAAAAAAAAACAGGTCTCAAAAATCTGCCACCATCCATCTCTTTTACCTGAGCTTGTGGTCGCAGACACTCACCTGTTGTGGTGCCAATCTCCACCACATATTCTTCTTCCTCCTGCTCATCTTCGTTTGGGGGTATTTCACCTTCTTCCATAGGTGGGGGGTCTGTGGTCTCCTCGGATGAGGGGTGTCCTCCGAGTCTTTTCTCCCCTATGTAAAACAAAAATGGTATAATTAGCACACAGATATTTGATGGCAGAACTAGAAATAGGAAACATTGCTTGGAAGTGGGGTACAATTGTCTATTTTAGCCGAGTTTCAAGATGTAATTTTATTATTGCCCTTTGTCAAGCTGCAATACT